>CM034153.1:756476685-757787690 GCA_019776745.2 Taxus chinensis
CCTGGAAAAAGGGCATGTGTGGCTTATGCCATGTAAATGATATTCACCTCACCCCATATAAATGGTGAGCCCGTCTCCCACGCAGTCGATGTGGGATTTCTCCCACAACCTATGTAAAACGCTCGAAGCTTAAAAGGAGCCTAAAGACTCGAATTCGTGACCTTCCTATTGCAAGCCTCATCCACCAACCAACTCACGTAGTGGATCGCACGGGTGGTTAAATGAGCTCAGTGGATTTTATAAAATCACAGTGAGCAAACTATGTAAGCAGCAGCCATGGAGCAGTTTTGAAGATCCTTAATTTTGGGGCACTTAGGGGCCGAACTAGGCCTTGGAGTAAAAACGAAAAGTTCTCAGAATTTCATGAGAACTATAAATATGTAAAAAAAAATCATTTAATGCTTCAAATTATCCATTTTTATGTGTTTTTCTAACACAGTTGTAGGGGGATCGCATTGTGAAGACACTATAGGGGCCACTGACGGACTTTGAAAAAGTTTCTAGTTAATTACGAAGTTATGTGAGGTTTGGTATCAACCCATTTACAAATTACAAATATCTATTGTCATTATGGAAGGGTAATTGTAATTCTTTGGTCTTTAATAGATCGATTCAATTTTTGTGAATTTGGAAACGTAGCCTTTGGGTGAACTCCGTTATCAATTTCATTTTTATGGATGTTTTATTTCAGTTTTGATGAATCTTTTGATAAGATAAAATAGGTAATTGGATTTTTATTAAATTTATCAAGCAATCATTGTAAAACGGGGAACTGGAATTAAGGGAAATTTTAGTATCCATAATCCACAAAGTTTAAAATGAAGGCAAATTTTAGTGTTGTGATTGAAAATTAGATTGAGGTGCATTTTATAAAGGGAATTAATTAGTTTTGGAGTGTTTGAAATTCATAAAATTGATGTTGAGTTCCTAGATCTGTGTGAATGGAGAAAGTTTGAAAATTATAACTTGTGTTTTCAGATCAGTAACCCACTTGAAACTTCTCATGGAAACTTGGGTAACCTCCAACATTGCTCCCATAGTTGGCCTTTTACCATGAAACCTTCTATATATAACTGTACCAGTAAATTATTACAAAACAAAGATATTTCTGTCCCTTACTAGCTTTCCTAAAGAATGATAAAACCACCAAAATGAAATAGGAATAATCCTCTACAAGATCAAATCATCAACTCATCTTTCACAAGTCATTTCAGGACCAAGACAATTTCTGCACTTGTGCAGAAATGGGCAACTCGAAACTTTGTTACGATGGATAGCATTGGTGAAGTATACCTAAGCTAGGGGAAATTATATCAAAACTATATCGTTACTGCTGATAAAGATTACATGAAATCTACAGTTATGTGTACTGTTACAAAACGTAACAGATCACATAGTCTGTAATTTCATGATGCCTTCAGCAAAAGAACACAAAAGCCCGAAGGACAGCTGTGTTGTCTTGATGAAGACACCAAATTGCAGAATAGGTGAAGTGTTTGGTTTTGAAGCAGCAAACATAAGTACAGATACATAAATCAGAGTTCATTACTGAATGTTACAGGTTCTTTAAACTTTTCCTTCATGATTAAGACATTCAATTATGTTACTGAGTTGTTTAGTTCATTATACAATCCATACAGAAAGTAAAAATGCAGAAAGAGATATACAACTCATTTACAGAATTCAATGCTTTATTCACAAGGAGAGTCAAATGTTTCCCATACAAGCCATGGGATGTAACTAAAAAGTAAAGTACAGCTACTGAAAAGAAAGATACACATGCATGAAGGAGAAAGCAGAGGAGTATGAGGGGGAACCCATCATTGCCTTGTATATTCTTCTTTGTGCAGAGCATCTCCGTGCCAGCCCCTTCATCCTCAAGTCATGGTACCTGAAAAGAAAAACAAATCAACCATCAGTCACGAGCTCAGGGATCAAACCATATTCCTACACTGTCCTACTTCGTGCATATGAATCTTATCCTAAGCAGGAGATGTATTCTACTTGAAGGACAAACTGCATGCATGCTTTTTCACTCAGAAAGAAGAAAAGGAAAAGAAAGAAAGAAGAAAAACATGGATATAAGAGAGGCCAAAAAGCTTAATTATTTTTCTAACTATTTTCTTAAGTGTGCAGGTACAGGTTACAGCCATGAAAATTTGACAAGTCATAAGTACATGCTAAGAAGAAGGAAGAGTGCAACTCAAAGTTCAGCAAACATTTTGCAAATGGAAGAGGTTAGAGCTCAGAAGAGAGAATGGAAGATAGAAGTACATTTTTTAATTTGCAAATAAGAATAAGAATCAGATTTCACAAGCTGAAGTTAGAAGTAAAAAGTATTATAGCTGAAACAGGATGAGAGAGAAGATTCTGGGAAAATTTTGCCAGGGCTTCGCCATGTAAAATCAACATTTCAGATTTTTCAGCATACATATCAAAGCTGTAATGAAAGGAAAAGTAGTATATAATTGCAGAAAAGAATTCTTTATAGCTTAAACAACTGAGAAGAATTGAAATTCCAAGATAATCTCACAAATTTCAGTCTTTCTAAGTTGCAATTTTCAGAATAAAGTAGATATAAGAGCACAAAATTACTACAATATCAATGAAATACATTCATTCAAGCAAGGTTGTACTCATCTACAACATAAGCAGAAGCCATTACAGGTGAACAAAATCTATCTCGTGATGACAATTTGAAATAAGCTACAGAAGACACAATGTGCATGAAAGATCATCATATACTAGCTATACAAGCAATGACCAAGATTAAGCTACAGGTCTTCATGAGCTCAATTTCTCAGAATAGAGGGGATACTTACAAGCAAGGAACATGTCCAGTTTGAAAAGGTTTTTGAAAGAGAGATAATTCTGAAAAAAAATTGGCAGGGCTTCGCCCTATAAAACCAACATTTACAACTTTTCCAGCATCTATATCAAGCTGAAATCAAAGAAATACAATGAAAGTAACAGAGTAAAGTATCTGAATCAAGGATTGCACCTAATAGTAACATCAAAACAGATCAAGTATTGCTTAAATTACTGCAGATATCAAAGAGTTGCAGGAGGACCAAATAGTGAGGGATCAAGTATTTGCAGCCCATAAAGACAAAGTCACAACCTATGCTCAACACAACAACAATAGAGAAGGATGATGATATGGAATATACAATGTAATCATCTTGATGAAATAACAACTAGGCTATCCTCTGAGTTACAAATTATGGTTATCCAGATACAGTTCAAAAGATGTAACTATCTACAAAGTACAAATTCAAGGAATGGAGTTGTATTCGACATATAGTAGCAACAAGTATAGAAGAGAGTCACGGTTAAACAGAAAACAAATCCTTATGTACAAACTCAGTATGATACAAATAAAATATTGCCAGCAGTACAGATTTCCATGACTACAGTTCAAAACATCATTCAAGCGAGCTCATGAAGTTCATACCAGGAGCAATTCAAGTAACATCTACAACTATAAAAGGGCCATGAAAAGTTATGATATCCCATATTTAAAGTATAGTTGTCTTTTCAGACAAGTGCATCAATTCAAGAAATGAGCAATGGGATGATGAACCCGAATACCCACACCTCGAAATGCACATATCTACAGTTTTGGAAAGTCAATAATCAATAAACAGTGGCAAGTATTTAAAGAGAATCCACAGGTTTACCTTCTCCCGTAGATGTCAGTGAATCAAGATGGAACTCAGAGTCGCAAGTTTGAATCAGAGCCAAAAACATGAGTACCTATAATGATTTTCAGGTCGAAATAACCAAGGTCGAACCAATGGATCACATGAAAATGCAAAGGAAAAATGGTTATCAGTATTTTGAAGTCGAAATGGCAAGAGTAAAGTAGCAGTGGTAATTATAAGGTCGAAACTTACCTTCCCTCATCAAACAGTATAACGGTTACACAGTCCCGAGCTCAAAGGACTTCAACAATGGCGGCCAAGGGACCAAACAGAGATCTCAAGAACAAAGAAAACCCCACAAAGCTCGAAGATCATGACAATGGCGAAATACCCACAACTGCCATGCTCAGAACAAAGAAATACCCCAAACAGAGAAAAACGAGTCTCAGAAGACCAAGACATTCAGAGGAACCAAACTCAGAAACTACAATAACGATGTCCAATTGAAAACAGTTACGGGAACTCAAGAAATCATTCATCATGCCATTAGATAACAGTGAGTGGAATAACTTTTTGTTTTCTTAAAACAGAGTGTTCAAGTGCATTTAAAAAAGAAACTCAGGCCCAGAATGATATACAGATAAATCCTCAAAGAAAGGAACAAATCTTGGTTTTAATCTCAGACACATTATTGCATGTCAAGAATCCGAACAAGAAACGGGTACTTACTGGTTTGTCAAAGCCGAGAAAGTCATCAGGAAACTCGGACATAGCAAGTTCAACTTGAGAATGACCAAGGCCGATCCGTAAAAACACCAAAACATAGAGAGAACGATTATCATTATTTCTTGAAATACAAGTGGTAGAAATGAAACAACAATTATTTACCGTGCTCATAGGTCAAGAACTTACAACAATGGTGGCCACCTTCATAATCTTGCACAGAGAGCTCAACAGAGAAATAATGGGTGGAAATATACCAGATTCAAAGTCGCAGGGCCCCACTGACTAAGGAAATGCTTAAGGCCGAGCTCGAACTTACAACAATGGCGTCGAACAGAAAAATTTGCTAGGGCTTCACCCATACAACCAAAAAATCAAATGAAATGTGCTTGTGGGTCGAGTTCTCTTTACCGCCCGAACCCAAGAAGTGGGTTAACTCTAACTTGACCATGATCAAGGATCAACGATCATCATTCAGTGGGTACAAAGATCAAGGGATAAGAATCAATCTCCATTATCAATGCAAACCATCGTGGTCAGATGCAACCGACCACATTAAATGCTCAGGCCATGAAACCCTAACCAAAGCTGAAGGATCAACGATCAATATTAAACCAGGTACCAAAATTGATGATCATGGCCAATCACAGTGGCCAATGTATTAAATGCAAAGTGCCAGTGTAGAGAGCGAAGGGGTGAGTCACCATGGAGAAGGGGACAACCCATGTGTCCACCAAACAAATCATTTGCCATGACTTTAAAAGTCTAAACCTTATTGCATGCTTCCAAAAATCAAAAGGTCGACCAAATCATACATAATGATCACCGAAAAGGTGAAATATAACCTTACTTCAATCAAAGGTAAGAGTGGGGCGGTATACCTTATAAGCATGCCTAAGTCCACATGGTGGCCAAGTATAGTATGGTGCCCCCTTGTATTATTTCAAAACATAAATTTGCTAAGTCCACAAGGTGGCCAAACCAAGCGAATTAAAGGTGGTCCCCACAAGGAGGTTGGAGTGAAATTGCAAAGTATCACTCATGTGACCACTCAGGAAAAGAAGCAAATATCAGAACATGTGCACATAAGGGGGTGGTCCCCACAGATAATTATTTTGCAAATATTGCTAAGTGTTGCAATTATTTGCTCACATGCAGAGAGTTATATTTTTGCATACTTCACAAGAAGACAAAATAGAGAAGATGACGAATTTGCATGCTTAAAGGAGGAAGACTTGCCTAGCAAGCAAATTGTATTATTAGCAAATTATTCACCCTTTCTTTCCTTAAAATAGAACAGTCAACTTCAGTTTGACTGTATTGTATTTAAGGCCATTAATGCCTATTTTTAAACTGCATGCTCTAGTTTGTATTATTTTATCCCTTTATTTATTATTAAGTAAAGGATAAAATTAGGATGCATGGGCGAGTACAACCTTAGGCTATTTTTAGGAAGGGGGAGAGAATTTATTTTGCTATATATTGTGTGCCCTTGCAAGGCACAAAGGAGGAATTTTTGGATATAGGAGTACTGAAGAAATTTCTACCAGTTCTGCCCTCTAAGTGTGAAGTATTTTATGCCTTTCCAAGTTATTTTGCAGTCTTGTGTATGTTTATACTAATCTTGTGAATGAAAATTCCCTGATCAGCCACCTTACCCTGCTGCAATTTCAGTCTTTTATGCTTAATTTTAATGTGCATGTTAACTTATTAGTACTGTTGTGAATCTCCCTCAGTACAATCAAGTGTTTTGCCCTTAGATATTTTGCAAAAAAAAAAAAAAACATTAATTGGTTCGTGCATCAAGAATCCTTCTCAAATCAGTTGTGCATTTACTCAGTCAAAGTTCTCATACAATTTTGGTGTATCACCTTAGTTTTAATTATTTTACAGTCATCTTTTACCCTAGAACTCCCAGAAAGTAGTTTAGTATACACCAACAAGGAACCGAACCTTTTAATCCCAGAGATTCACCTCACAATAGGTATACCCACAGACCTGAGGTGTCTCCATTGTATCTACGAAAGAGAGAGATCAATTTTGCAGGCCTCCTTTTGAATTTTGACCTAAATCTTTGTCCTCAATATTGTATTAACCTCCTTCACATGTCCCAAGACATTTAAGTTTTCACCTATCTAAAACTCATCATCCACCATGAATTGTACTTGCATACTTGGCTTGTCCTCAAGAACATTCATCCAAGATGCCTCAAACATGCCTCTACCAGCTGAATATTGACCTGTAGTACCTTCCACATCATCTCTAAAATGTTATAAGATATTACTCATGCTTATAATTTCCTTCCTTAGCTTTCTTTTCTTCATACTCCAAAACATGCCTGCACCATGTCTTACACATAGGTCTAATTGTGCTTGTTTCAACATTGTTTCATGAAACTGTCCTATTATCCATCATGAAGTCACTTATACACCTTTGATACAAGATTTCTCACACCTCTTCATGCCCTCATGGTCTCACTTATCTCTGCAACTCACTTTCATGCTCCATTAGGCCTCCAAACACCTAGACTAGGTCTAGATGATCACTTGCAAACTATGTTCAAACCTATATCTGCACTATGAGATTCACATGAGTGTCTCAATATAATCTCTTCATTATCTCCATGCCTCAAACATGCTTATCTATATTTCTAATTCCTTCATTCCATCATGCAAAGTCATCCTTCTGACTAGGCCTCATGATTAGGCTTATTGGACCAAGCAAATATCACTAATGCCACTCATACACACTTATGCACACCATGCTGAATGGATCACATCATCACACACCTTATCAAACATCCATGTTACATCATCATGAAATGCTACCACATCACCATCATGCATCTATAATTCACTAGCTGCTTAAGAAGCCAAGCATTACCAGGTGATCTCAATCATAACACCATGAACTCATGCCGTAACTTGTCTTGCCATGTCACACTTACTACCAAATTTCTATTGCACTCCTTCATTCTCATTTTTCATTAATGAGAATTTTACATCAATGAAAACATGACAAGCACTCACATGCAAACATAGTGAATGAGGTCCCAGTGTGCAGAAATTTAATATATAAATGAGCACTTCAAACTTGACCCTTGAGCTAGAAATGGCCATTTTGAGAGCTCAATAGGAATCAGAACAATTTTTTTGCTCCTCCTTTGGAATTTTGTATTGAAACTTTTTCCACACCGTTTTGTTGACTTTATTCACATGTCTTAAGGCTTATTTAGGTCTTCACTTGTCTGGAACTCATCATCCACCTTGACTTGTACCTACTCACCTAGCTTATCCTCAAGAACATGCCTCTAAGAGACCTTGAACATGCCTCTGCTAGCTGAATCTTGACTTGAAGATCCTTCCAAATCCTCTCTACAATGTCACAACACAATCCTCTTGTTTATATTAACTTGCATTAGCTTGCTTTACTCCACACCCCAAGTCATGTTTACACTAGGTCTTAGAATTACACCTAAATGAACTTGTCTCAACCACGACACCTCAAAGCATCACACCATGCCACTTTAAACACACCATACGAGGTTAGAGGAGGGAACTACCAATCAATCTTCATGTTCCTTAATGATTTGCACCTCACCAATACTCTTTTCCATCAATGTTACATGATATTAATGACAACATCAATGAGATAGGGTCTAACAGATTTCCATGGTTTCCACATTTTTATAGGTGATTATAGGTCATTTCAAAATTGTGAAAGAAAGAGTGACATATAATGAATGAAACTTCCATAAAAGTGAAGCACACATAAAGTTTTACATCTAGAGTTACAAGGGTACAAAATTCTATACATCTAAGTCAGGACCATACAAATTAGGTCTAAACTATACAGTAGTTTTCCAATTTCTTTCCCTTGCTCTGTTTTCAGTTTTAGAATCAATACCAAAGTACTTCTAGTTCCCGATCTACTTGTTTCACCATTATACACATTTTTATCCTTTTTTTTCTTCCCTATACAACTAAGTTTCTTTCTCCTCTTGCATATTTGAACAATTACTTATCATTTATCAATAATTACAAGTATGAAAGTATTAATCTAATTATGAATGGTTGATGTTAGAAGTTAATTGATTAGAATACTCTACCTGTTATAAACCATTACATCCTTTTGATTATTGCGTAATAACATAACACATGTAATTCACTTAAGGTGTAAACAATGATTAAGTATAAAATAAACTTGATATGCATGAGGTAGAGAAGAGACCATGGAAACTGGACACTTGTGATTAGGAGGAAAATCCTCGATATGCTCAATGGGTTGATGATTAATTCGAGTGATATGCCGAAAGGTCATAGAAAGAAAGCATATGTAAACTAAAAAAAGTGAAACCCCAGGGTTAAAAATAGGTTGAGATACCCAAAAAAAATCCTAGTATAACTAGGGTTTTAGAAAAGCGATAAATTTGATCAAATCCAGGCTCACCAAATGTTTACACCATAAAAATAAATAAGAGATGTGATGTGAGTAAATATATAATATGTAAGGGTTTCATTAGGGGGTTATTATGAATTAATTAATTTACAATCAACCATGTAAGATAATAATAAAACATTGATACTTGTAACCATACAATGATAGTTCAAAAACATCAAAGGAGATGAAGACTTAGTTGTACATAACGGAACAAAGGAGATCTAGATGTGAAAACTAGATGATCAAGCTAATATGAACATGAAGATGCTTCAATTTTGATTTTGTAACTAGAAATTGTATCTTTCAAGGACCATATAACTATTCATAGACCATGATATGGTTCTAACCTCTTCTATATGGTCTTAGAATTGCTTGTAAGGAGGTTTTGTAACTTCCCATACCCCTTTTTTCCTAAAAATATGTGTCATTGTATGTTTCTCTAGCTTGTATAACCTCAACACAACCTTTAATGAACAAGTGAAAACCCTAGGTAATTGCTATACCCTTCATCAAAGAATTAAATAAATAAGAAGAAATCAATGTGCGGGTGAGGCTGGAATGCCCTTGGCGGTCAATCTCTGTCGAACCAATCAAAGTGTTACACTATATCCCCTTAAAATGGGAACAAATCTCTTGTAGTTCTTTGAGTGCTTTGTGTAAGTGTGAATGTAAACTAATACAAGCCCCCCATGTGGGCTCTTGTATCTCTTGACAAAAAGATAACAAGATAATCATAGAGTAGATAATGTACCCAATGTTGTAGTAGTGTGCTTAAGCTACCGTACTAAACCATTTTGTCCCTTAGATAAATTTAACGATGTTTGAAGTGACTTGCTCTTGCTTAGACATATTTCTAAGACCTTTGCATTCTTGGAAATGGAGGAAGCTAAACTCTTTGACCTAATTGAGAGCTTTAGAGATGATGTAGTGGTTGCTCTAAATAATGTGCATTTGATTGAGGAATATTTATGAGAGCCTCGAGTGCTTTTGTGTTGTTATGTCTAATATGATCTTATGAAAGTGTCTGGTGAGTTATGTAGAGATATGAACTTGCTTATATATAGGATTTTGTAGATAAATTGTAATGCCAAGGTTGACCCTAGGAAGATGAAATGCCATATATAAGATATTTAAATTGGAAAAAGAGTTGTTCGTTACTAGGGTCCAAGACTGTACATGTTAGTTATGACTGTAGTCCACTGTGGACGCAATCTATATGATTTTGGAGAGACAAATAGTGACACATTCTTTACAAAAAATGATACCGATTATGAAATACATATAAGACGAAGGAGACAAAGTTTAAACCTGTTTAATTATATTACATATATTTCCTAGTATTTCATACTTTCCTCTCTTATATATTAAACATGTATCCTTGTAAATTAGGAATTAAAATGAGCTAACACAAACAAGGGATCAAATAGAATATAGATAATCTCACATAAGGGTGAGAATTTGTGATTACTTTTAGAAAATATAAATATGCGCGCGCGCGCGCGCGTGTGTGTGTGTGTGAAATTTTGAAATAATACATGCAGGCACATGCACACGCACATGTGCATAGACACACGTGGTAATTTAAAATAATTTATACATGTCTCATATGATTTCCTGACAAATAAGACTCACACATGCATAATAAGTATGGTGAAAGTATGTCTCAAAGTAACTTATAATATATCTTATAAGATGGAATTATAAGTAGGAATATAGGAAATTGTATAAAATCTTATCTAGTCAAGCAATCAAAATTTGTCATTTTCAAAAGGACCAAAAGCCACTTTTAGCCAAACAACAAATATCAATCACTAAAATTATTCTCGGGTAGCTAGCTAGATGCAACTACCCTATTCTAGGTGTAGTCTTTGGAACCATATACCTCTTACAGAGTATGGTTTTGCGTCTACATCAATTTACAATTTAAGGCGTGAATGTTTACTATGACCCCTTTTTTTATTCTAGTCTAGAATATCCCATTACATAGAGACAAAAGGTATTATTATCAGACCAATTTTTATTTGCATACATAATTCATAATAGGGCATAACAACGAACTTTTAAGAGTTCCTACCTTTGACAATCCACAATCCACATATGTAATGCATATTATCATAACTACCTCAGTGATACCAAGGATCAACTCATCTATACAACAGAGAGAATGAAACAAAGACATCTTTGACTCTATAAAAATTAGAAAGAAACACATGCTTAACTGAAATGTAACTTGTCTTTAATAAAATATAACTCCATTTTGAAATCACGACGTGATAAATCATCTCGATTTTATCTTTATACTTTAATTTTCCAAAAGAGTTTACTTGTGAACCATGATATCTTCATTTATATTTCTACTTTCTCATGTCTTTCCAAACAATCTCATAAATTCCCTAATCTATATATTAAAACACCTATTAACTACATATAAATTTTTTTATTTACTAAAATAATTAAATAAAAATTGAAAAGTAGATACATGCCTTCCACCCAAAAGAGAGAGAGTAGTGACCTATTTACCACTCTACTTACCTACCACCCATAGCATGGATGGTATCATATTAAACACCACCCTAACGACTTCTCGGAAGCTCTCGCATGCACCATTTATTAATTTGAGTGAAGGTCGTACAACAATTATTATTTTGGGAACCCCACTCGCACCAGAAAAACAGAAGCAACTTGGAATCTAAAAATCACATCCTCCCCTGCTCTTTTCATTCCCCAGCCTCATTGCTTTTCAGCAGAGGATGGGTATCGGGGCTTCATCGCCATGGCTGAAATCTCTGAAGGGAAAGCATGTGTTGATAACAGGCGGATCAAGTGGGATTGGATTCGCCATTGCTCAGGAGGCTCTCTCTCAAGGAGCTTTCATTACCATCCTCGCCAGAAGCTCCTCTAAATTAGAGAAAGCAGCACAGATTCTGGCCAAACATAGTGGCACCCCAGATAAAATATGCACAAAGGTTGATATCTTATTCTTCCACCTTTATTCTAAGTTTATCTGAAGATTTATAAGGTGTTGAAATCTGTCTGACCTGTACTGTTTTTATCCAAAAGATTGCAGATGTGGGTGAGTATGGAAGTGTGGCGAAGGCAATAAAAGAGTCATTCGAGTGGAGGGCCATTGATGTGCTGGTGTGCAATGCAGGCGTAGCCAAGACTGCACTTCTGGATGAGAGCAGGATTGAAGATCAGCATGCCATCATTCAGACTAATTTGACAGGGGTTGTGAATACTCTTCACGTTGGGATTCCATTGATGAAACAGAGGATTGCTCAATCACCCATGTCTCTTGTTATCATCAACTCTTTGTCGGGACTGGTATGTTATGTCTTTTCCCCATTGAGAAGCTTGAACCAATACATAATGTTTTTCTTTTATGTTTATGTTTGAAATGTTTTGAAGAATTGGAGTTTTAGGGTAGGTAATATAACTTTTGCTTCAATTTTAGAGGTAGTTTATTATTGGAACCTATCAATAAAAATGGTACAAATATGATTTATACCCGACAAATCAGCCAAAAAAAAAAGAGAATTTGAACCAAAACCGTACTCCTAAAAGTGGCAAGACCAGAACAGTATCAGTATGAAGCTAACGTGTTATCCAGAACAAATAAATTCAGTAAATGTTCTAATCAATGCAAACTTCTTTAATACTTTAAAGAGGAACCCATAACAAGAGTTAAAAGGACCCTAATAAAATAGACCAAAATTTGAAACAAGCGTACGGTGCGGTAATGCTTCGTTTTACAGCAGTGCGGTTGCTGTTACACTGTAGCGCCCAGAGACTCTGTCATCATCGAAGTTGGCAGCAAAGTCCTATTCCCTGTGCCAGAAAAGGTTCCAAGTGCTCGTTGAAATTGGTGCAAAATCCTATTCCCTTGAGTGTGTTTGATCAAAAGAGTAAGAAGTATGGACACATATATAAAGAAACTAAAACATGCTACTTGTGACAAAAACATCTTCAAGGCAGCTCCCTCACGCTATGTCCATGCAACAGATAACAAAAAACCAGGGGCACCTCCATGCTTTGCAATTTCAAACACTTACAATTACAGAAAAGTTTATTACAAACAGAATTTTTCGTACAAGATGAAATGAAAAAAGATAAAAAAAGAACAATGTAGAGACTTTTAAAGTATCTCACACCAAAGTTAGAGGTCCATTAAATTTCATTTATTGGATATTTATGACGACTTGTCAGGTAAAAATATGTTAAATACATCTATCTAGTGTTTTTTTATAGATAGATGTATTAAATATATCTATCTGCTAGTTCTTTTTAATTAATTAATTGAAATATTTATTTTACTTCTTATTTTTTAAGAACTACATATATTGTGTAAACCATTTAAAATATAAAATATATTTATTTTTAAATATAATTATTTATTTAATTAATTAATTCAAATTTTGTGAACTAAATATAGTTTGTATTTTTTTAAAATATAGATTTGTATTTATTAAATTTTAATTTAAAAAAATATTAAATATTTATTTATATGTTTTATTTATAAAACACATTAAATGTAAAAACTAAAACAAAACTAACATAAAATAAAAATACATGTAAAAGTCAATGCTAAATTAAAACTAATTTAAAAGTAAAAACTAAAATAAAACTAACCTAAAATAAAAATACACATAAAAGTAAAAGTACATTTAACATAAAATAAAAATACATGTAAAAGTAAATGCTAAATTAAAACTAATTTATAAGTAAAAACCTAAGTTACCGAAACGTTTTGGATACGGGAGCGGGAGCGGGGTATCCGATACGCGGAAACGGCAAATTTTTTTTTGACCCCCGATACGGCGTAGGATACGGCAGTACAAAAACTATATAAAAATTAAAAAATCTATAGATTTCAGCCTTTTTCAGCCTTCTAAATAGGAATTTAATTATTAACCACATATTATGCATATGAAAGACAAGTTCAGCAAATTCTAAGTTAGGGTTCAATGGTTCAAATTGGGAGCTGCCTTCTAAATAGGAACTTTCAGGATTAGGGTTCAATGGTTTTGATGTAAATAATTCAAAAAAAATAAAATCAAAATGGGGATGTTCCGTCCAAATCCCGAAACAGAAACATCCTGGATGTCACCAAAATCTAAGGGACAAGTCTTCTCATGACACTGCTACATAATCTGTCAGACTTGGTATAGTAATTAGGCAAAGCCATGTTCAAGACCCGCTAGAAAAACTTCCATGTTGGTTACTTTCTAGGTATAAAAAAGATAAAATGTGATTGACACAGAGCATGACCACGATGAAGACCCAGGAGAGTGTTCACTGAATGAATGATTGATTTTAGTAACGTTCATTAGACCAAGCGGTCTATGATGAAGACCCATGAAGTGTATAACATTCAATCAAGGAAAAAAAAATGGCTTTTAAAATGCATTTACTTTTCTTAAATTGAAAACACATATTAAGGATCCAGGGAGCGGCCAGGGGCTGCGGAAATGCCCGGGTACGGCCTGTGCCGTACCCGGGGCATTTCTGCAGCCCCTGCCTGCTCCCTAGCCGCTCCCACCCGCCGCTCCCGCTCCCGCTCCCGCGGCCTTCTAAGGCGTTTCTGGTAACATAGGTAAAAACTTTTTTTTTTTTTGATTGATAAAGCGAGTTGAAGGGACCTGTTCCCTATTAATAAAGCAGAGGTCAGATCCTCTGGAAGGCAACAAGCTTTAAAAGCCAAAAGTAAACAACTACAACTGAACACCAACTTCCAAAAGCATTTAAAATAACCAAAACAACCTAAACAAAAAAATTACTTCCCACCCTACGATGGAAAATAGTCTTCAATGCTGCCCATTCGACCCTTTTTGTTTCTTCGCGTTTTTACTTCAAACCACTTGCCTTGGTCAGTCGAGATAACCAGGGCAAGGTCATTAGAAATTGCCGAAGAAATCCTTTTATCTGACACGAAATCCCGATCTGATTCTGAACTTTCCGAAGTATGTCCCCTTTTCATTCCACCTACTATCATGTGATTTTCCGGAGTTCCCATCTCTGTATCTTCCTTCTCTGTGGCTACTTTATTCGCGGGGGTCGGATTATTCGGAACATCCTTAAAATTCGAAGCGGATACCAAATCCGGGTTAATAGAGCCCCATCCGCTTGAAGAAGTCGATCCATTCTTTTTTGTAGATTTTTGGTTTTTATTGACGGGACAAGAAGCTTGTAGATGACCTATTTTTTTTGCATAATCTATTGCATCTCAGTATCTATGAATGCAGTATTCTCATAGTCTAATATCTGGATATGCTGAAAATTGCCAAATTTAAGACTGATCCGATCCGGTAATCCCTTGCTCAAATCGATTTCAACGCATATACGAGCAAACGAACACAGACCCAAATGCATTCTATCCAGGTCTTCTTTGATGAACTTGCCCAAACCGTTACCAATATCCTCTAGGGCGTACCATAGATGCAAGGGGAGGTTAAGGAGCCTAACCTAAACAAGTGTTTTGGCAACCGAATATGTGTTCGGATCGAAATCTGGAAACCATGGAGTTTTAAATAAACCCGCATGTCCCCAGAACCATGGACCATCTGTCAGACATCGCTGATAGTCTTCAGCTTCTCTAAAATGTACAATGAAAAAGCCCTTAGAATAGAGGGATATTTCACACTTATTGGTCCAAGTTTCGAACACCCATTGGTACAGTGCAGAGGAGGAAGGCCAGAACCCATTAAACCTACCAATCACTGCATCTCGAGATAATTTTTTGAAGTATACCTCCACTTCAGGGTTCTCAATGATAACAGAGGGAATATCCTCGGCCATATCAACCAGATAGGTTGGATTACTTGTTGTTTGTTTACCCAAGGAGCGGTCGCTGCTGTTTTCCAGTATGTCTTTGAAAGAAGAAGTCTTTCAGGGCTGTTCCGGGTCATAATGGCCAGTAGCACCGCCGCCAATGCTCCTGTTATTTTCTTTGTTTTGCCCACCCATCCCCGTCGAAATCCCGACGGATTTTGGAACCCTAGGGTTAGGGTTCTGCTCCTCCACCTTCTTATCCCATCCACCATTGTTGATCTCACCTCCGCCAGCCCGGAAACCCCTCGCGGCCAGGCCGCGGCCAGTCTTTCCCTTTGCTGTGTCCTGTGAGCCCTCTCGGCTTCTGTCCGCGGCCTTACCAGCGTTCGCCGCCTTCACAAATTTTCCCTCCATTCTCCCCAGAACTCGCAAAAAAAAACCCTTGCAATTTGTTTGAAAAAAATCACAATGCACCAGGTCTCTCAACCTATTAATCCCTTAACACTTCGCCAAAAAATTTACAATGAGAAATCAAAACTAAAATGAAATTAACTTAAAGTAAAAATACATATAAAAGTCAAAGTACATTTAAAAATAAAAAAATAATAGACATTCACACTTATACACATTATTTATTCGACATTAATTATGTCCCACTGAAAAAAAATAGTTATTTAGATGTAAAATCTATAACTAAAAAATTTAAAAACTAAAAATAATATAGATCAATATAATAATATTATAGTTACTTACATATTCACACTTATTATTTAATAAAAACTAATATGGTCATATCACCCCACTAACTATCTTGAATTTACTTCCTCACTAATATCCCCCTACTTATTTACCTATTCACACTTGTTATCTTTCACAATTTAAAAATAACTTACATTTCTATGTATAAATACATAATCTTATATTTATTTTATTTATTAAACATTAAGTTGGTATTAAAAAATAAATTATTTTAAAAATAAAATGTTGTTTCAATCAACGTACACTCATTGCCTCCACTCTAGGAACACCTCTTGGTGTAATTAATTGCAAAATTTATTTATTGCAGAGTTGAGTATTTATGTTTTTCAATGTTTAAACTATAGAAATAAAAAAATTTCAAAATTTCTAATTTTATTGATATAAACAATTGGAGATGGCCATGAAAATATTTCAGCCAATCAAAAAAACCACTTCAAGTTTTTTTTTAAAATTAAATAAATATATAGTTTTGAAAAACTATATATCAAGTATATGAAATGCCACGTGGATTATTGTAATTGACTTGATAAAATAATACAAATGAATTTTAACATCAATGAAAAATTCAATTAGTCAAATGTGCCACTCAACTTAAAATGTTTGTAATTATAATTTTATATGATATGACATGATAATTTAATTATAAGGTCTAAGAGAGTAAAATAATTATAAGATTAATGATAATTCCAAAAATAATATAGTTACTAAAGACTAAAAATATTAATGATGGGGTTTTCATGATGACAACAATTTCATAGATTGTGGGAATGATTATTAAAATAATATATAAAATTATAAATATTAAAAATATATACATAAATGAAAAATATTATTAATAGTAATATGTAACAATCCATTATCCAAATTTGTGCTCGAAATTTTTTGTATTCATATATCACTATTGATTCTTATTATGCCTTTGTAATAAGATACAATCGGGTTATGGACAAATATTGTGGTTTATGCTTTACTAAATTTATCATCTACACAATTTTTCTCTTCATATAAATTATATTATCATGCCTACAAACTTTATTAATTTATTGAAGCTTCCAGGTTGAATTTTTTACAAATTGGGAAAAGTTGGGGGTTTTGAAAGGACCCTCATCCTTGTACAACAAGCCCTCAAGGTTGGATAAAACATTAAAGCGTTACTAAGAAGAAACTCCCAACACACATAGGGGAAAATAGAAGAGAAGAAGAAATCAATGAGAAGGAAACAGAAAGATAATAACATCCAATGCTACAATTGCAACCAGATTACCTAGAAGAATCACTTACATGGGATCTAAGATGCATAGAAAAAATATTCTTTTTTCACTTAACGAATGTCCATTCGTCACTCCTATAAAGATTTGAATTTTTGTCTAAGTGAGTTGGAAGTCAATACTCTGAAGAAGCCAAAATTCCATCACTGGGTTTCTTAGTAGTGGAATTGGTATTAACTGCAGTCATCAATAGCTGGAATCAACGTCAACGCTTGATCCACAATAACTGCTCCAATACCATCTGCTGAAGGGGCAACCTGAGGGAATGGAATCCTTTTCTTCACTGACCTGGGTTTCAGTAGCAAACTCAGGTTTCTCATCAATGACTAAAAGGTTTTGGTGACCATCCTTCCACGAAGAAACCTTCTCATTCTTTATATTATCATGCCCACAAACTTTATTAATTTATTGAAGCTTCCAGGTTGAATTTTTTAACAAATTGGTAAAAGTTGGGGGTTTTGAAAGGACCCTCATCCTTGTACAACAAGCCCTCAAGGTTGGATAAAACATTAAAGCGTTACTAAGAAGAAACTCCCAACACACATAGGGGAAAATAGAAGAGAAGAAGAAATAAATGACAAGGAAACAGAAAGATAATAACATCCAATGCTACAACTGCAACCAGATTACCTAGAAGAATCCCTTACATGGGATCTAAGATGCATAAAAAAAATATTCTTTTTTCACTTAACGAATGTCCATTCGTCACTCCTATAAAGATTTGTATTTTTGTCTAAGTGAGTTGGAACTCAATACTCTGAAGAAGCCAAAATTCCATCACTGGGTTTCTTAGTAGTGGAATTGGTATTAGTGCAATCATTAATAGCTGGAATCAACGTCAACGCTTGATCCACAATAACTGCTCCAATACCATCCGCTGAAGGGGCAACCTGAGGGAATGGAATCCTTTTCTTCACTGACTTGGGTTTCAGTAGCAAACTCAGGTTTCTCATCAATGACTAAAAGGTTTTGGTGACCATCCTTCCACGAAGAAACCTTCTCATTCTTTATATTATCATGCCCACAAACTTTATTAATTTATTGAAGCTTCCAGGTTGAATTTTTTACAAATTGGTAAAAGTTGGGGGTTTTGAAAGGACCCTCATCCTTGTACAACAAGCCCTCAAGGTTGGATAAAACATTAAAGCGTTACTAAGAAGAAACTCCCAACACACATAGGGGAAAATAGAAGAGAAGAAGAAATAAATGACAAGGAAACAGAAAGATAATAACATCCAATGCTACAACTGCAACCAGATTACCTAGAAGAATCCCTTACATGGGATCTAAGATGCATAGAAAAAATATTCTTTTTTCACTTAACGAATGTCCATTCGTCACTCCTATAAAGATTTGTATTTTTGTCTAAGTGAGTTGGAAGTCAATACTCTGAAGAAGCCAAAATTCCATCACTGGGTTTCTTCGTAGTGGAATTGGTATTAGTGCAGTCATCAATAGCTGGAATCAACGTCAACGCTTGATCCACAATAACTGCTCCAATACCATCGGCTGAAGGGGCAACCTGAGGGAATGGAATCCTTTTCTTCACTGACCTGGGTTTCAGTAGCAAACTCAGGTTTCTCATCAATGACTAAAAGGTTTTGGTGACCATCCTTCCACGAAGAAACCTTCTCATTCTTTATATTATCATGCCCACAAACTTTATTAATTTATTGAAGCTTCCAGGTTGAATTTTTTACAAATTGGTAAAAGTTGGGGGTTTTGAAAGGACCCTCATCCTTGTACAACAAGCCCTCAAGGTTGGATAAAACATTAAAGCGTTACTAAGAAGAAACTCCCAACACACATAGGGGAAAATAGAAGAGAAGAAGAAATAAATGACAAGGAAACAGAAAGATAATAACATCCAATGCTACAACTGCAACCAGATTACCTAGAAGAATCCCTTACATGGGATCTAAGATGCATAGAAAAAATATTCTTTTTTCACTTAACGAATGTCCATTCGTCACTCCTATAAAGATTTGTATTTTTGTCTAAGTGAGTTGGAACTCAATACTCTGAAGAAGCCAAAATTCCATCACTGGGTTTCTTAGTAGTGGAATTGGTATTAGTGCAATCATTAATAGCTGGAATCAACGTCAACGCTTGATCCACAATAACTGCTCCAATACCATCCGCTGAAGGGGCAACCTGAGGGAATGGAATCATTTTCTTCACTGACTTGGGTTTCAGTAGCAAACTCAGGTTTCTCATCAATGACTAAAAGGTTTTGGTGACCATCCTTCCACGAAGAAACCTTCTCATTCTTAGACTTTCTACTCTGGACCAATTGGTAAACAGTACTGAGGGGTCCAATGTTAAGGAACCTCATCCTTGTATAACAAGCCCTCAATCCTTGGATAAAACATTAAAGCGTTACAAAGAAGAAACCCCCATCACACCCTAGGGGAGAACATAAGAGAAGAAGAAAACAACAAGAAGGAAACAAAAAGATCAGTAGAACCCAATGCTACAACTACAACTAGATTACCTAGAAAAATATCTTACATGGGATCTATAGATGCATAGAAAGCAAGTATTGCCAGAATTTCTGTTAACATACTATCCATTCATGCACTCCTATTAGGATCTACCTTTTTGTCTTAGTGATTTGGAATTATGAGAACCCTGAACGAAAGCCACTGAGAATCCATCACTTGGTTTCTCTATAGTGCAAAGAACTAAGTATCTAAGAACCAGTCAAGGTCGTAGATCAAGCCTTGGAATCAAGCGAAATCAACTAGCTTGATCCACCATACCTACTCCATCAGACCATCCGATTTAAGAGGGACATCCTGAGGGACATGGAATGGAATCCTTAGTCAATCACCGACCTAAGTATCAGTAATGTACTCAAGTTCTTTGTCAATACCATAGATCAAGGTTTTGGTGAGCTATACCTTCCACCAAGATAACCTATCTCTTAATATTTAAATAAGATTTCTTCTTTATCCACATTGGACATAGCAGTGGGTGAGGATAAATCCAATGTTAAAGGTAATTTTCTGCATCTGAAGGTGCAATCTTTCATAGTCAAGGGGATGTGACCAATACCCTATCACGCACTTTGAGATCAATAGAAGCAGGTAGATCAAGCGAAGTGTCTAGATCCATTAATATCCGTGTGCAAAGGTAGTATGAGAAAAGGTATCAGTATCAGAGTCGATGGATAAAAAATTACCCAAAGTATTACCAATAACTGATAAACTATCATCTCCGCAAAATTGCAATGACAGATGGGGTAAATGAACCCAGACTGACTTAATACTGAAAGAGGAAAAGAGTGGATTAAAAGTCAGAAACCAAGGTTTCATCAAAAAATGATGATTCTGCAGTTCCTAAAGCTTTGAGAGCACAATATCCCTAGCATCATCAGAGCTGAAAAGCCATAGTAAAAAAAACCCTTACACAGGGGTAAATATCAATCCTACTTGAAACTAGAGGATCATCAATTCATAGTTATCCATGAGTGGAGGAGAGGAAGACCATGCAAGAGGCCATTAAAATGACATATCAGACTGTTGGAGGAAAAAAACTCCTCAACCTCTAGCACCGAGTCTCCTAAGAGAGACCATGGGAGCAGATTTTAGCTAGTATAGAGGGTCTTGGAAACCAAAACTTCAACAAATGTTTGTTTCCCTGACAGTGGGCTTATCAACCGTATCAAATGAAGGGAAAACTGACCCTCATACTGGCATTGGCGAGGCCAGATGTAGGAGGTGCCTGAGGGGAAAGAATAGTCACAGTAGGAGAATATGACACCGATAGCTTGACCCATTGCATGCGGCACAACACCATTTCCACTTGCTAAACACAACACAGCCACAGAAGAGCAGTCACCGCCGCCACCAGGAGGGACGCAAGCAGACAAAGCTTGGGGATATGAGATAGCTAGGGTTAGCGAGGAAGCCCATCCCGATCCTTAACGACTCCAACAATAAAGGTGGCATGATTAAAGAATTTGGAAGTTAAACGCTTTTATTATACCGAGAGCTATGAACTGGAGTGTTGGAGGATCACTTTCTCTAAGTGGGACATGAGGGTGGGCTTGAGTCCATAATGTCCTTTGAGTGATCCACATTCAGAAGTACCCTGCTATGTTCCTGCTTGGTCCATATGGAAAAGTTCGACCCCTACCTCAAGGTGTCCCCATGGCCACCTATTGAATGTGTCTAATAAACTCAATGGGAATGGAACTTGGGTTGATGATTACAAACTACTTGTAACTCACCAATAGCCCAAGACCTTGAGTTCCTTCCAGGTTGAATTTTAATTAGAATAATACATATAAGTTTTTTTTTCAAATAGAAATGAGTAGCGTCTAAAAAGCAATAATACATTAAGGACGTCTCAAATTTATTTCATTCTAAAGTTTATTCAAGCCCTATTATACCTAGATTGAGATCATCCATTTTAAAACATTGGAAAGTTTGAAGAGAAGGTGATCGAATCACTAATTAATGTGGAACCGTTCAATAGAAGAAACTATGAGACAAAATCTAGATAAACGTCTTGAGATTGATACATTTTGGTATTTTTAGAAAATCTATTTTTAAGATATCTGAACTAGTATTCAAATATTTTAAATAAAAATAAAAATTAAAAAAATAATTTATGGGGGGGGGGGGGGGATGCTAGGACATCCCATATAAAAGTGGATGTTTTAGGTTTGTCCTTGTTTGTATGTAGGATGAACATAAATGGGGAGGTGGGGGTGGGAGTGGGGGGGGGGCTCGTCCCTACATAACACAGATAGTTAAAAAAAAGTTTTACTCAAACTTAAATTATGCTAAATGTACAAAATAAAGAGTCTATTCAATCAAAATAGTAAAAAGGTAAGAAAACACGAGTGAAGGAACACTCTCACTTGATTATGCTAATAAGTGTACAAAATCAACTCAAAACCTAGAAATAGGCTTATTTGACTAGATTCAACATGTTTTGTAAATTTGGTCTTCAAAAAATATGCTTGGATCAAGTTCATGGCTGGAAGGGTTAGTTGGTCAACTTCTAATCCAAAAGTGTATTTGTTGGTCAAATATGTGGTCAAATTTGTCTGAGGGCTTTAAGCCTATCCTCTATTTCTCTGATCAATCAACAAATTCTTATGTAAGCTTGCCTCTATCTACACCGCTTTAATCTAGATCTCTGATGGCACGAAATCGATGTTTCATTGGCATGTAACCCTATAAAACTCAAACACGACTCGATCAACTATTTTTAGTTTAAAGCATGCACTACATTTGACTACATTTAAGCTAAAAAAGAAGCATGGTTGAATCAAGGCTGATGTAGTTCTCATAACCTGTTGTCCCGAAAATTTTGCTAACTAAATTTTTGAAAATTCTGAAACTTGTTTGCGTTAAAATGCTTTTCAGATTGTTTTTCCACACCATTTCGAGAGGGCCGTCTGTCTGTCATCATATCCGTAGCTCGATTGGCGATTGTTGCAACGATGTGTTGTCGCCTTCCCCTCATCGTTGCTGTCCTGCCACACTTTACATATCTTTTTGACTTCGCAAAATGGTTTTTAATGCTTAATTAAAGATTTTAATTTAATTATTTAAAATTAATTAGTTAGTAATATTGATCTAATTCACACTATCAATTAATTAACGTTAAATAATTAAATTAATGTCATTAATTTTTATTAAATTTAAAATTTAAAAAATTAACATTTTAAAATCTATTTTAAAAATAAATTGATGTTTTTAATGGTATTAATTAAATTCCAATTTAAATTTAAATTAATGATATCAATTTTATAAAAAAAGGTTAATTAAATATCCAACTAGTGCTCTAACAGAAGGTAAAGTAGGGTCTTACTCCCACTTCTCCATTTGGAGCGCTCCGCAATCAAATAAAATTAAATGGGAAGTTCATGGGAAAGTTTTCCAAATGTAAAATTTGGCATTTGGAAAAATACAATCCGCTTCCCCACTTTTCCCCTCTCTTTCCCGCATTAAATTATCCACTTCCCGTAAGTAAACAAAATGATTATCGAGGCAAAAAAATGTTTCTCTTCACGAGTTTAAAAAGAATTCATCCCCGACACACACACCACACCTGTTGTGGAGGATTGCATTAATTACACCAAAAGGCGTTACTAAGTGTTCAAAAGTGGACAAGTTTCAGATATTGGACGGTGACGACTTTCAAGGACATACGTTGAAGATCCGACAGTCAGGGATGAGGAACACGTGGATAACAAGAAATCTATGGTGAATAGGGTGTAAGCACATGGATTGTGCATTTGGAAGAATAAAGAGGGCCGTAGATCTGAGGGAGAAAGTTGAGCTGTCGATTGGAGTTAGGGGGAAAATAGAGAAAAGGAAGTATTGATCATGGTTATACCAAAACAATCTACTCCATCAACTCTGCGAATTGATGGAGTAGATTATACCAGTTGGTAACCAACACTGATAATTTTCTTTCATTTCAAATATGGATTGTAAAAACAATTTACTGCACATTGGAAAGATAAAGAAAGGAAAATGGAAAGTGAAAGCTATGAAGGCATCAAGTTTGCCATGTAGAAACAATATACAATGGCTGTTCCTGCCAGTAAATGGTAATGCAACCTTTATCCTCTAGAATGTAGTAAGAATGAGAGCAGGAGGAATATGTGTGCACAAGTCTGTGGGCGTGCATGACGGTTGCGTAGGTGAGAGGAACCGAAGTCAATCCAGTGCGGCAGTGAATTCATCCACCTCTCCAATTTCTTGTGTCTTTCCACATGCTCCACTCCCTCACATGCCACGATATTCTCAATCTACTGCCCGAACATGTGTTTCTCCAACGTCACCCTCTCTGTGTACTACTGGGGGAGCGGCGAGTCCAGACAATCAAACATGGTGCCGTAATAGAAGATTGACTCCATCAACTTCTCCTCCAGCCGCCCACCGTTTTGGTTCGATTCCTGCCCCATGACCACCACCATTTTCGGTGACACTGTGTGGAGGACTAGGAGGAACCGATCTAGGTTCCCTGTTTGGGCTGCGGCGGCGCTATCTTCCATCTCGGGATTGGACAGAGACTGTTGGTGTCATTCCCACCTCAGAAAGTCTCCCAGAGTTCCGTTCTGTTGTCCCCTCATTTTCCCCCCCTTTTTTGAAATCCAATTTCGTGAAAATTGAAGTCTTGCCATGGAGGAATTTGTGTTTCGAGCCCCTCAAGTGCTCGTTTTGATCCCCCACGACATTTTATGCATTTCCTCAGTCTGCGGCCATTATAACGTTCTATCTATTTCTCATGGATGGGAGGGGGTTTATGATCTTCTTTTATGCATTTGAAGGACGTGGAAACTTGCATTCTTCGCATATTAACCTTGTGCAGAAAGAAAATCTTCATCGGGTGTAAAAATGGCGTTTTCCCGTTCTCTGCAATTTTCTACGTTCTTTTTCCCGTCAATTTTTTTCTCAGAAGGTGAAGCTACGCTTGCTTCTCATTGGATGCGGCCGGACGGGTTCCTTTTTGAACTTATTGCTTTTGGTGATTTTGGAAAAAATGTCAAATTTTCCCCACATCCCCGCGGGTTCCTAATTGGCTAGAGTAGTTTTGGTGGAAGTTCGGGGCGATGGATCCATTTTATTCTCTAAGGCATTATGGTGAAAGGGCGAAAAGTTCTAAAATGACCCGCGGCCCCGCTCACGCAAAGGGACACGTGGCCGTTTTTCAGTTCATATGCGTTTTGGCGGACCGACGGGTGACTTAAGGAATTTTAGCTTTGTTTCCACAAAGGGCGAAAAGTTCTAAAATGACTCGCGGCCCCGCTCATGCGAAGGGGTAAATTTTGAGTTGAGGCCCGCAGTGAATCAGAAAGGGACACATGGCCTACGTTGAAAAGTCAACGACAGAGACATGAACTTTCGGGGGAAAAGTTGGAATTTCCCCTTTTCAAAATAGATAAAGTATAAAAGTGAAGCACATCCCTGCAACCAATCAGGGGATGCCATGTATTGAAGAATGAAATCGGGGCAGCGGGCCAGCGGAGGAAAATGAGAATTTGAGCCGTGACCCCATTTCCAATCAGGGTGTGCCACGTGTCTGACCTATGGCGGGGATGCGGAGGGGCAGAGAAAAATGAGAAATCGCGCTTTTTCTCCCAAATGTCTTAAAACGTGGATTTTTTCCCTAGGCCCATCGTTTCTTGGAGCTTGCCACACGTAGGGTCCAATTTCAAAGCTGACAAAGGGAAAGAGTGGCCAAAACGCACTCATCTGGTTTTTGACGCCATTAATGAACCAGAGCTCCAAAGAATACAAATGTGAACCATTCTTTGTTCTTCTCTCTCTGTTTCCTTGTCGTTTATTCATGAGATGCATTTTTGGTTTGTTGTGGAGCCAAATTGATAAGTTTAAAGAGATGTAAAGTTTGATTATCATAAAATAGAGTTTATCGGGCATACGCAATGAAAAAGGGTGAAAACTTACCAGTAAGCACTTGAGTGCTATGAAAGTGGTTAAAAGGTTGAAATGACAGGACCACATGAAGAAGAAAATCACGAGATGCTCCCCGCTACAATAATCATGCTCGAAATGATGAAATATTCGCCTATTTGAACACCTGGTTTTCATGAGTGCGTTTGTTTCATGTCACTTTCCAAAAACGGATCTGCAACAAACATTATTCCTTTTGGATATTCTTTTCTTGGGGACAAAGTATGGATGTAAACAAATTGTTATAAGAACATGTTTTGGCCATGGAAAAAGGATTCTGGTTTTCTGGGAACGTTGTAAATTTGGAAGTAATTCAATACAGAAGCTTTCTTTCTCATTTCTTCTGTTATCTCTCTCTCCTTGCTTGATTCAATGGATCATTTGTCTTTGCGTTCAAAAGAAACTTTGTGTTCTTGTCTGTGTAATCTTTAGAACTTTGTGTCTGTAGATTCGCATCGGTGGTAAAGTGATTGATCTTTTTCTATATTTTCTTGGTTCAATGTGAGTAAGGATATATTCTGCTACCTATATCTCCTGAAAACATTGTTGTTTTCTTCCTTCCTCCATCTCTCTACTCTTCCAATCCTTCGTATTGATAATTTTTTAAGTATGAAAACATTCCAGAATATCAGGGTCCGAACATTGAGAGTTGTATATTTGTACATTTGTTTTTCTTGCTTTCAATAAGGGAACCTCTCCCATTAAAGAGGAGGGACTTGCTGTCCCCTGACAGTGGTTTTTATCCATGTTCCATTTTGAAACCCAACACGTTCGCAGTGGGGCTTCGATATTGCATGAACATGGACCAGAGTAGATCTTTGTCGTGGGGGCATTTCTCGTTGAAACAAGTTAGATCTAGGGGAGATACGCTTTTAATTAGCTAAGATTACGGCGGATCGTCCTCCGCCAAGAGCGAATGTAGCTATAAAATGGAACTCACAACGACGGCCTCCCCTGTTTTCACCTTGAGCATTTTGTCTGTGAGATTTTCTAGCTTGGCGACGAGAGGGATGAACTAGAAGAGTATATCGAGCCTCTTCACTTCCTCCACGAGTCTGATGATAGTCTACTGCAACACCTCCCTTTTTTCATGGATTCCCATGATCTTCAAATTTGGTAGGCCTCCTTGGCGGCAGTGGAGTAGCTATAGCAGGTCCATCCACTGTGCCACCTTGGATGCGTCGAGGTTGATGACGTGTCGTAGTGGATGGAGTTGATCAGTAAAGTATTGATCATGGTTATCCAGGTTCTAAAATGCAGTAAAGTATTGATCACAGTTATACTCGTTGGTAATCAACACTGATAATTTTCTTTCATTTTTAACGTTGCAATGAGGAATAACTTTAACTGAATTTGGAAGTTGCCACTGCCTAACTTTGAGCTTGTGTGGTGTGTATGTTTTGTTTGTAGGATTTGAAGGGTTGAAATCATGGCAAGGGAGCTATCAGAGGTGTTGTAAGCTTTGGACGCGGCCAAAAACATGATAATGGTACTACTTCACAACAATTGCATGGGATTTTTCACAGATTCCTACAACATCTTCTACATTACCAGTCGTCAAACTCCTTGGCCGTATTTATTACTACCATCTAGGTTCTAGAAAACCGGGGGGTGATGTCCTATTCTGTAGCGTCCGCAATCATGGGTGTGGCCTTATGTGGAACCGTTTTCAGAAAGATCTTCTTCGGCTACCTCAGTGACAAAATGGGGTGCAGAAAAGTCTACGAAATAACTCTTATGCTCATGATCCTATGCTCCATAGCTTCCGATTTTTGCTTTGGCCACATAGCCAAATCCATGATAACCACGTTGTGTTTCTTTAGATTTTGGCTAGGGTTTGACTTTGGCGATGACTATACTTTAGCATTATTTATCATCTTTAAGTGTGGGTTTTCACGATGAGAAATACAATCAGTAGTAGTGTTTAGGAATGAGATGCTAAGAGAATAGACAACATACAGAATGCCAAATTGTTAAAGGTTAATATTGGTTTGTTATGTAGTGATAAATGTCATTTTGAGGATTTGATTGAAATAAAAAATTCTTTTACTCTCGGTGAGTTAAAGGTGCATTTTGCAAAGGTTTATTTTTCATGATTTTACTAATTCATGGAGTAGGTGTGAGCCATGTAAGTATTTAATTCTAGGGTGTCCTTCACCTACACGTGTAAAAACTACGTGCCTCAAGATTAGAGACAAACCCTATTTTTTCCCTTATACTTACATAGAAACCTTGATCCCAATTTCATGAGAAACCCCTGGTCGCAATTATGTATAGAACCTTTTCCGCATTTGTGTATAAGGTAGAGCACATAACATATATTATTTGGGTAATCATGATCTAAACAAGGACTAGGTGTAGGGCATGAAAGGATTTAATTCCCACATGTTTACTAAGTCGTGGAATAGCCGTGGGACATGCATGTATTTAATTCTCATGTTTTTATTTTAAAATACCTCTTTCAAATGAAAAATCAAAAAACACCTTTTTCTCATATGGCCAACCATAACAGTGGCTCAATTATCAATGATTGTTCACGCATCACCTATTCCCTTATAAATACTCAAGCTTGAAACTAAAAAATGTGCTTATTGGGTTTTCCTCATTTTTTACATTTTCGTCCCTTTTAAACACAAATTGTATTCTTGTGCATAATGTGTGAGAAAGAGACGAAAAATGGATCATATAGTTTATTTTAATATTTAATCTTTAATTCATGTCTTTTCCTTCCTTAAACATTCTTTTTATGTATCCTTTCTGCCTGATTTGAAAGGGAGTAATGCCACTATCGGGTTACAATCTTAGTAGACCTCCCTCCTAGTTGCAAGCATCACCCTGGCCATAAACACATTGCGTCACCCTTCACATTTCCTGGTGTACTTCACCTCCATCGTCCACACCTCAAAAATCTGCATGCCTCACGACTAGAGATAAACCCTGTTCATTGCCCTAATAGCTATAAAGAAATTCTAATTCTAATTGTGTATGAAACCCTTACCCTAGAATTTTAGGTTCACACCACATATCCTTGTTTCTAAAATTAACCCTTAAAATACATAAGTGAATTCCCCTTGAATTTATTTCTATTATAACTACCTATAAAGTGTAAGAGCTGAAATTTTCCTCCAACTCTTTCACACTGTTTTTTTGTGGTCAGGTTCCGAAGTTGGAACATGTTGGCTTTTCCTTTTTTTTATTTTTCTCCTTTAGACGTAAATTGAACTCACGTGAATACCACACTACCCTAATCGTTTACATGATAGTTGTAGAAAAACACCTATCTTAAATATGCACGAGATCGTTACTTGAGCATTCTAAGTACACTCTACGTCTTCCTATCCTAGATGTGTCCTATGCAACATGCATTCAAATTCCCATTACATTTAAATTTTTTATAACAACCCAATAAAGTCAAAAGATGCAAATTCAAGCATGTATTCGCCTCGTCAACATTTTCCATCTTCTTCTTGCATTTTAAGATATTTCCCTCTACATTTTCATCTTGTCTTCCTTGATGTGAGTTTTCTCCTTTCGATTAACATACATGTCGTGCTCTTCGTACTAAGTTTATTTTCACATTACCTCCTTGATTCCTCTTTCCTTTCCCGTGCACTTCTTCATCCTCAGATGCCATTTGCTACACCCATATTCCTTTCCCATAATTCCTCTCCATCCAGTTTCGCTTCTTCACTATATGCCTTTCAGTATTTACATCGTACATTCCGCGTACTATTTCTAGTAGATAGGAGCCAGAGATTACCTGGACAATATGTGGGAGCAAACGAGTTGAACCACCCATCATTGGAAACTAAACGTGCATGCGAAGATTGGCCGCATGCTAGCACAAATAAATAAAAAATACATGGGATTCAGTTATAGAATGAGCAATGCAAATTGATATTAAAGGATGTCCTATGTATATACATTTTTGGAGAAGGAATCTGTTATGATGTTATCTGTATGAGCCAAAAGTTTGCTGGTTGAGGCTTATAGGATACAACTTTGGAAGAAAGTGTCTGTACTCCCTTTTAGCGTCAAATATGTGATAAGGAAGAGTGTTCTGAAAAAGATACCAAAACACGTGTAATGGATTGCTATCAAGGATTTGGTAAAGATTCAATGACATTTTTGACGCTCAACCCTTTAGGCGAAGTGATGGATATTCTTTATACGTCACAATTAAATTTCCATTCAAACACTCTCGAGTTGCTTAAACATCCCGATGTTTTCTTAAGCTTTTGAGGTGCTTCATATGGAAATTTGTTTGATACTTGTGCTCTGGAAAGACTAATGAAAAAGTGATTTGACTTCGAGGTTGTGTGTATTTATGGCGTCTATTCTCTAATAGTGACAAAGACCTGAGAAATTTATTACAAATTTTTCTCATCATATGGGGAAGCATTTGTTGTTTCATATCTTGGATTGCAGTTGTTAGAGAGAGACGGCTTCTGTACTTTTTCTCTGGTTGTGTGTTTGAACTTTTAAATGACATCTAGAAGCAAACAAAAGGAAGATGCAAAAGTTGTTCCAGATAAATATCGTTGCTAAAGATTCGATGAGAAATAATGGAGATGTAGTGCAAGGTTCATGCAAGACAAGACTCGCGATTTTGGTGTGAAATTGAAGCTTTCTCTTGTCTTAGAGGGAAAAAATATTGTTGAGGGCAAGGTTCATACAAGACAAAATGTCTCAAAGAAATACCTTCTTATATAACATGATGATCAGAGGGTATGCCTGCAATGGACCCTGTAAAGAAGTGCTTGTTTTTTTTATAGTGAAATGCTAAATACAGGCATACAACCAGACAAGATAACATTTACCTTTGTGCTTAAAGCATGTGCTTTGTTAATGGTACTAGAGGAGGGAAAATAAATTCATTATAAGATAATTAGTGCAAATCTGGAGTCTGATGTTTTTTTGTGAGAAATACTCTTGTAGCTATGTATGCTAAGTGTGGAAAAATTAACGTTGCTTGCCAATTGTTTAATATGTTTGCAAGAAATATTATTTCATGGAATACAATGATTGTAGGGTATGCCCAGATTGGTAGTTCGAATGAGGATTTAACATTCTTCAACTCGATGAAATTGATAGATATGGCTCCTAACCAAGTCATTATTCCAAGTGCCCTTCAGGAATGTGCTAACCTATCATCTTTACAACAAGGTAAGGAGATTCATCGATATTTTTCTCAATCGGTTTTTTTGTTCAGAATTCTTTGATCAACGCTAATACTGAATATGGAAGAGAATAATGCAAGAAGTGAGAAAGCACATCAGGCATGAGCTATTAAACAAAACTTAATGAAATAGTTGTATTTGATCCTCTTAATAATGAACAGTTAAGGAAAATTGTCAGATTACAAATGAAAGGTATAGTTGTTCGACTTGATGAGAATGAAGATGGCAAAAAAAAGCTTTCAAAATAAGAATAAGAGGAAAAAAACATTTGCATATCAAAGGAGAATGCTACGAAATATATGATTTATTGGTAAGCTCTATAAAGAAATTAAGTTGACTAAAAGAATAATGCATGAATGCGTACAAAAATTGCTTGGAGATCGATGATTTCATTTCTCATACGATCGGGATAGGCGAACTCTTGGCCAAATGGATATGGCACTAATCATAGGTGTCATACTGCTAATCTAGGTGTCATTTTGGTGTTTAGGTGTATGTCCAAGTCAATCTAGGGTCCACATGTACCCACTTAATTGTTGTAATTAATACCTTTACTTGGGTTTCTTATGTGATAAAATGATGTTATTTTAATAAAGTGACTTTACTTTATTAATATAAAGTTATAAATCATAATGTGAAATAATTTTCCCCTAAAGTGATGTCATGCAAACCCTAACTACCTTATAACCAACTTTTGGGTTATAAAAGGAAGTTAGAGCTCATTTGTAAGGGGTCTTGGAGATTGGATGAACTTTGTGTCCTATGATCTCAAGGCAGGGAAGTTAATAACGCAATTGATTAAACAAAGTGTGATGTATACATGGTTGAATGAAATACTTTTTAAATGTGGACCTGACTATGTTCTACATAGGTGTGTAGTTGAAGATGAGATCTTTGTCATACTTAGGGCATGTCATGATGAGCTATCAAGAGGACATTATTCAGTCAAAAGAACCATTCACAAAGTTTTGGGAGCTGGTTACTATTGACCTTCCTTGTATAGAGATGTCAAAAAATATGTATGGCAGTGTGATCAGTGTCACAGGATGGGAAAGCCAACATTTACATTTGACATGGCACTCCAACTTGAGGTTGTTTTAGAACCATTTGAGAAGTGGGGATTGGATTTCATTGGACCAATTGATCCAACTTCTCAAGGGAAGGAGTACATCTTGGTTTGTATAGATTATGTTACAAAATGGGCTGAAGTGCAAGCTCTACAATATGCAAGGGATGAAAAATTTGCAGAGTTTTTATAGGAACACATCTTCGAAAGGTTTAAAGTACCAAGATCCATTGTTTCAGACCAAAGACCACAATTTATCTCAGGTGTAATTAGTTCCTTTGTGGCAATACACCAGCTTAAGCACACGAAGTCATCCCCATACCATCCACAGTCCAATGGTCAAGTGATAGTTACTAACAGAGAGTTGGAGAATATCCTAACCAATACAGTAGATATTTCAAGAAAAAATTGGGTTCAAAAAAGTTATCTGAAGCAATATGGGCCTAAAATACTAGTTGGAAGACAACCACATGATTCACTCCTTACGAGCTGGTTTATGGGAAGAAGCCTATTCTTCCTATAGAATTTGAAATTCAGACCTTGAGAACAACTACCGAAGTGGGAATTGATTTATTAGAAGCACAACAAGCAATGTTTCTTTAACTAAATGAGTTGGATGAAATGAGACTACAATCATTGCATCAGACAAAAATCATCCAACACCAAAGGCAAGTATGACATTGTAAACATATTAAGCAAATGGAGTTTCAAAAAAGAGATTGGGCTTTACTATTTGATTCAAAGTACAAGGACTTTAAAGGAAAATTGCATACAAGATGGATGAGTCGATATCAAATTGAGGAAGTCTTCAAAAATTGATTAAACTAAAATGAAATACAATAGCCTAATCTAATGCTATTTAAAGCAGTAAATAATAGCTGAAAAAATAAAGAAAGTGACCCAAACAACTAAGTAAATAGAAATGTAAAACCCTAATGTGCAAGAGGGGTTAAGAAATCCTTAGCTGATTAGACGAAGGTGTGGGATTGTGTCGCAGTGCCAACCAGGTGAACAAGAGGAGGAAATGACCACATAAAACCCTGAGAAAGAACATATTCAAGCTCTCTTACTGGACTAGGGCACCTGGAAAGGGATAGGGGCGCTTGTGGGCACCCCGGTCTGTGGAAATGACCTAAAACCCTCCTCTGGGGTGTCGCTAAGTTATTGCATGTGTTCGTTTGTTGTCGCACTAGCTTCGTTGAACTGCGCTGGATGTCGCTGTAAATCAAAGATGAAAGAGAAACTTGCAAAACCCAAAGACAAACATCAAAACCCAAAAAAAAGAAAGATGCACATGCAAGGGTCAGATTTTCCTCAGCTGCCACAATGGTGGAGTTACTAACTGAGTACTGCACTACATCTCAGACCCCAATGTAGTTCTAGGTGCGTGTGTGCAAATCATGCCCTAGGTTGCTCTTGTGCCAGTCACACTTTTTGAAGTAGCGAGCAATACTTAGATGCAGAATGTAATAAATGTGTGCATGGAAACAATAGACTCCCCTCTTATGAAGTGTGATGCAGATGAACCAACCTCGTGTGCTTTGTGATGGAGCTAGATAGATGCAAATGTACTTGTAGATGTCTTTCATGGATGCAATATATATGTGTGATAGTAAGTGCTTAGTGCTTGGTCCCTCATTATGGTCACATACCTTTATATTTATATGGTTCTCTTGTTCCAATTTCGTAATTAACCTTGAAAAGGTCGACCACTAAAAAGATAGAAAGCTCAAACAGGTAGATTGTGCCCAAAAGATGCAAGTAAAGTGTAAAGAGGATCATGGCGCCCGGGGTGCCCCAGTCCTAGGCTGGGCGCCCCAGTTAGAAGTAGAAAAACACATAATGACAAAACCGACTGGGCGAGTGTAGGTGTAAGATAGAAAATATGACATCAAACAATATAAAAATGGCCAAAGACATGGGTTGATTATTACTCTTTTCACTCAAGAACCATATGAATAGTAAGCGAGATCGGGACTAAATATTGACTTAAAGTACGTGATTTAGCGACTAAATTTCCCCCCCACTTTATGTTGGTGAGAGGAAAACACGGTAACATAAAGTAGATAGAAAGACGTACCTAATAATCTATGTAGATTGATGTAGTAAAAATGTCTCAAATGACTAGAAAAAGGATGGAGTGACAAAAAAAAGATGGAGCGTGGAGACTAAAGATGCAAAAGTGTAAAAAGTGATGAGAGTGAACCTAGGGCGGAAGCGCGCATGTAGATGCCAATGTGTGTAGTGTGCCTGCATGGTTAGTATCATGTGTGTACTTGCCATGTATGTGTTGTTGTTGACAACTTGCTTCCTGTACGGACAAACTTGCAAAAGAGAAGACGATCAAGTAGTCAAATATGCATGTATATGTGTAAAATGCATGTATGTATGTAAAGAAACATGTGAAAATAGTACAAAAATGACAATGAAAAAGAAACATGCGCACTTGATCCATGATGAGAAAAAGGGTGTAGAGAGGATATCATGTAACTGTCGGTGAAGTGCGAGTTTTTTGGGTGATCTCACGCCATTGTGGCCGAAGAAGTGTAGGGAGAAAGTTGTGTTATTCTCCAACCTGTAATTGCTTCCCTGATATTGGTGAAGAGATCTCTGTACTGTCTGGTTTTTTGGGCGATTCGACGCCACTAGCCGAAGTAGTGTAGGGAGGAAAGTCTGTTGTATCATCTAACCTATAACTGCTCCCCAAAATGCTAAGGACAATTTACCCTGTAAAAGCCGCTGTGTATGGGGTTCATAGACTAGTCTGAACCCACTTGATGTAAACTGAAATGTGTCATGGATGATGACTATAAATTGAACCATAGACTGAACTGTAGACTGAAATGTACTGTGTGTAAAACCCTAAATGATGCCCCCCTCTTTGGGGGTGCATGCGACGCCGCGGATAGGAGAATGCGGCCCCAAAAGAGGACCGATTGCGTAGAATGAAATTCTGCCCTGCAGGGGGAATGGAATGTGCTTGGTAAAGACCAAGGAACAGACAAATAATTGGCTAGAAAACAAGTGTTACTACGAACAAACATTCATGTAGAGAACAAGTATAAACCAAACAAAAAATGTATAAGCTAGAACATGAGCAGACAATGTAAACACCCAAGAATACAATCATAGACTATGCAACGTGGGTTACAAACATGGGACACCACTCACGGTGTCACATGACACTCAAGGCCGTCATGGCCGCAAACAAGCGTGTACACACAACAAAGGGCAAGGCCCACAAACAAGACAAACAATAGCAGATAAACAACCAAGTATGGAAGCGAATATCCCTGCATAACAAATGCTACACATGAAGCACCCGTTAACATGTTAGAAAAATAACAAGTATGTCAAATCATGTATAATTTGATAATGGAAAGTGCCAAGTACAAAATGAAATGATAGCACCTGTAGTGTACGAATGTGGATGCCCCTAGTAGGTAGTGTATGAAGCATTAATACTGCGTGTAGAAGCTCTGTGTCTGCAATCACAACTAGAAAAGAACGTGAACGCGCATGTGTGTATGGTAAAGATGATGACATACAAGAGATCTATCTAACATGTGCAATAAAGGGTACATGTAAGAGTAAGTGCAAGTGAGGGTAAATGCAACAATAAAATGCAGTATGCTGTGGATGGATGGAATGAAATGTAGTGTGGATGGTAGGAGCCGTGTGCCCCCTGAGTGAATGGAGTTGTACGCAGTGAGGCTCATTTAGTATGCCCTCTCAACAGTCAAGAATGAACCACAAACGAGAGTGTGTCATTGGGAAATGGTTGAAGTATGTGATGTAGCATGTTGTGATGAGTGTGTAGTGATGAGAGGCGACATAGCAATGACGTGTGCGTGACTCTATAACCGAAGCGTATATCATGACTAGATGAATAGAAAGGAGGTGGTGATGTAGCCTAAAGCGTATACCACTACAAGATGAAGGAATAGGTGACCACTAAGTGTATGTCACTAACCTAGTAATGTCACATAATAGAAGGTCGAGTGATGAATGCGTGTGTATGATAAGGGCCATTTGATTTGTAAATCCTCGGCAGTCGAGTATGGACCGAGGAACTAGAGTGCGTTATAGGGTAGTGAATGCAATGCGTATAAGAAGATATGTGCGAGGAGTAGAGACGACCATGTGATGAGACAAAATGTGTAAATATGTGATGCAAGATGTGTAGATAGCCTAATAGTATGAAATGCGTGCTATGTAGTATGTATGATGAATATGATGTAATGATAGACTCGTAGAAAATAGAGGTGCAACACATGGGTGATGAACACTAGTATGATGTGTAGATGTACAAATGTCGAAATACAAATGATGTGGTATGCAAAATATGAGATGTACTTTAAGATGTGTGAAGAAACACAATGTGTAGTACTTATAATACAGTATGTGAGGTTCATGTATAGTATGACTATGCCCTCAACAGTCAAGTGTGAACCAAAGTACAGGAGTGTGTCATATGGTAATTAAGATGGTAATATGTAGATGATTTATGCGAATGCTAGAATGTGGATGTGTGTGAATGCGAGACGCGTGTTGATACTAAGATGGGGGGTAATGGATGTCACGCCCCCCAAGTGTGTATGCGATAAAGGTCTAGTCAAAAGACAATAAGTGGATCAATGTAAGGATTAGTTGCCTTAACAAAAGTGATGGGATGTTGAGGTGGTAAAGGTATGTGACCATCAAATGGTTCATTGTCATAGTAAGCTTCATCTAGGTCCCATTCATCAACATAGGTATGATCTATAACAAATAGCAGAATTACAAGTTTAACTATAAGAGGTGGTTGTTGAGCATGACCTAGTGATGTTGCAGATACCTTTGATGGAGGAGGAGTGAGATCAACCTTAAGAGGGGGTTGCTTAGCTTGATTAGGTAACGTTGTAGATGGCTTAGTAGGAGGAAGTGATGGAAGATGAACCTTGAGAGGTGATTACTTAGTTGGAATGGGTTGAATAGGTGATGCTTGATTGACTGAAGAAGGCGTCTTAGAAGCGATGGTGGAATGCTCATTGGACATAGAAGGAGAAAATTTAAGAACCCATTGAGATGGAGCATTTGTAAATGGGCGTGCAACAAAATGTTGTGTAGTGAATGAGATAAATCCCTAATGCTCAATATGTTTGATTCTTCGTTGTAAAGCATAACAATCATTGTCATTATGTCCATGATAATTGCAAAACGGGGAACCTTGATATTTTGCTAGCCGATAAGGAGGATAACAATGAGTAGGCGGTAAAGTGATCAATTGATGATTAAGGTGATCAATTGATGATTAAGTAGCTCAATAAGAATGTTATGTTGCTTAGTGTTGCGATCAAAGATGAAAGGTTCTGGTAATGGTATTACTTGAGCCTCACATGTAGTAGACATAGAATGAGAATGAGATGTAGAAGAAGAACAAACATGAGCTCGAGAAGCGTCCTTAAGATGTTGGATTTGAGATTTGAGGGATGTAATCGTGGATTCCATAGCCTTAAATTTGTCTTGAAATAAAGCATGTAAAGCTTGGATTGAGTCCAATATGGATTTATTAGATGAAGGATCACGAGGACTAGGGTCGTTAGATAAACGATCGAACATAGGACTTATTTTGTGTGGCGGGGTATCTTTATGAAGATATGTGGTGTCTAAGGCATTTTGAAGAGAAACATGACAATTGGGATGCATCTTAAGCAAATAAGATAAAGAAACTTACACAACTTCGGGAGCCATGATAGAGGAAAAATGAGGATCCTAAGCGTGAAAGTCGTCGGGTTCACCAAAATGATTAACTAAAATAAGAAATATTCTAGGTTAATCTAATGCCATGCAAAGTAGTAAATAACAGATGTATAAATAAATAAAGTGAACCCAACAACCAAGTAAATAGAAATGTAAAACCCTAATGTGGAAGAGGGGTTAGGAAATCCTTAGCTGATTCGACGAAGGTGTGAGACTGTGTCGCAGTGCCCATCAAGCGAATAGGAGGAAACGAGTACACAAAAGCCTGAGAAAGAACAGATCCGAGCTCTCTTACTGAACTGAGGCACTTGGAAAGGGATAGGAACACCTGTGAGTGCCCTGGTTTGAGAATTGAGTGCCTTGTTCTATGGAAATGACCTAAAACCCTCCTCTGGGGTGTCACTAAGTGACTGCTCGTGCTCTCTTCCTATCGCACTAGTTTCGCTGAACTACGTTGGATGTCACTGTAAATCAAAGATTAAGGAGAAACCTGTAAAAGCCCAAGACAAGCATCAAAACCCTAAAAAAAGAAAGATGCATATGAAGGGGTTGGACCGTCCTCAGCTACCACAATGGTGGACTTACTAACTGAGCGTTGTACTACATTTCAGACCCAATGTAATTCTAGGTGCATGTGTGCAAATTGTGCCCTAGGTTGCTCTTGTGTCAGTCACTCTTTGTGAAGTAGTGAACAATAAATAGATGTAGAATGTAATAAATGTGTGCTTGGAAATAATATATTCCCCTCCTATGAAGTGTGATGCAGATGAACCAACTTTGTGTGCCTTGTGATGGAGCTAGATGGATGCAAATGTAGCTTTAGATGCCTTTAATGGATGCAACCTACATGTGTGATAGTAAGTAAGTGCTTAGTTCTTGGTCCCTCATTATGGTCACATAACTTTATATTTATATGTTTCTCTTGTTCCAATTTTGTAATTCCTTGAAAATTTTGACCACTAAAAAAGATAGAAAGCTCAAACGGCTAGAAAGTGCCCAAAAGATGCAAGTAAAGTGTAAAGAGGATCAGGGCACCCAGGGTGCCCTAGTTCTAGGTTGGGCACCGCAGTCAGAAGTAGAAAAATAAAAAATGACAAAACTGACTAGGTGAGTGTAGGTGTAAGATAGAAAATACGACAACAAGCAATATAAAAATGGCCAAATACATGGGTTAATTATTACTCTTTTCACTCAAGAACCATATGAATAGTAGTATGAGACTGAGACTAAATATTGACTCAAAGTGCGTGATTTAGTGACTACAAAAATGAAACAATTCAGTTGATTCCAATTGACAGTGAAAGAAAAGTAATGCTAGTTAATGGCCATAAATTGAGGCTATACCACAAACCAACATCTAAAGAGGAATTCCAGAACATGCTACAAGAAGATGCAACTCTGAATTGTTTTGAAAAAGTTAATTTGTCCAATTCAACTCAGATCTAAATTAGTTCTCATCAAGAATAAATAGGATATGGTTGAAAACTAGAAATGGAGGCCATTATCTGTTGAATTATTGACTGAAAACTAGAAATGACGGTCATTACTTGTAAAAAAATTCAATTGAAAAAATAATAATAATGAGTTCAGGTGGCTGAAATCCAGTAATGGCGGTCACCACCCCTGAATCATGCAATCAATAAATGAGGAACAATATGTGGAGAGAGAAACAAAGAAGCATTTAAATGATGGCCGACAGATTTGACAAGTGAAATTGATTAGGTATGCGTAATTATTATTTTCTTAAATGTTGTAAAGTCTAATTTATAAGATGATCATTATTGTGCTTGTGTGAATTGATGACTTCCCCATTCCCAATATGTTCTTGCATACCGCATATCCCAATAAATCTGCCACTCATTCCCACACTCCCCACTTTATTACTGTCATATTGGAATTTGTAAAACTTTCCCAATTTGTGTTTTTCCATATAAAACCATTTTGTCTGCCTGCCATTTTACAATTTTCCAATTCTTCCATTTTAATCATGTGATGCTACCACTCTCATTCTTGCTCTAGCATAATCTCCATTATTGCATCATTACTCCCCCATTCCTGGAATTCACTCCCCTCCAATATTGTACATTTACTTGCTCTATTTTAAACATCAGCCATGGGAATCAGACTGCGACATGAACCCTCAAATTCAGATGAATTGCTCTCTAATACAAAATCAATAGAATTTTTTGAGAAAATAAGGTGGCTCGACTTTATGTTGGCATATGAAGAATTCAATCCACAAATAATAGAAGAGTTTGTAAAGAATATTGAGGAGGGACATGCTAAGGTAAAAGGTAAGACAATTTTGTTCATCCCTACTATCATTAGTTATATTTCAGGAATTCCAGAGGAGGGGCAACTAGTTAATTTCAGGACCTCCTATTTTGATATAATTAAGATATTTTCTGTTGGGAAGAAGGAAAAAATAGAAGTGGTCATGGATAAATGGAAGGCTAAAGACATAAAAGAGGTACTCTTCTTGAATCATGGGCAGAGTTAGTTAAGTGGGGGATTAAATATTTCACATGTGAAGGGCATTATGAAGTCATTTTAGGCCATGTGTTAATAATGTTTCTCCACCTCTGCCATGGCCATGTTAAAGCCCATACCAAGGTAAATTTTCCCTAGTTCCTATTTGACTCTGTCTCCTCTTCGTCCGAAAAATTTTGTTGGGGTTATTCTTATTTGAAATTCCAAGAGATGATACATTTAATTTGCAATAACCATTTTATCAAGAAACGCCATGGCCTTAAGAAGTGGATCAAATTCCATAAAAAGTATGCCCTAGAACCTGCATTGGTTCTAGAAAGAGGGCCCTCCACCTCAGAACGTCCTAGGAAACACCTTAGAACATCAAGTCTTGTTCAAACCCTTGATGAACCCCAAGCAAAAACTGTTCCTTCTCAGGAGGTACAAGAATCAACTACAATCATGCAAACTTTATTCCAGACACCTTGTGCATCTCCTCGTCACTCTGCATCTCCCTTTGTTCTAGTTTATGAGATAAAAGTTGACAAAACCCCAATCATTGTTGAAGACTCTCCCATTCAGGACAAAGTAAAAACACCCTTGTTTGCAGGAGAAACTAGTTCTCCTCCCGATTCTGACACAATCATTCCCCAAGTATTGTCTCTCTCTAAGGTTTCAGTACGAACTCGAACAAGCCAAAGATAGAATTGTCCATTTACAACTTCTTTTGTAAACAAAAGAGGCAACTTTCTCTCAGTTGGAGTATGAGAAAGAACAGAAAATCTAACAACTCCAACATACCATAGAACATAAAGAAGAGACAATCCTTCAACTTGATGTAGAATAAAAATAACAAAGGATTTAGTTCCTTAAAACTAGAACAAAGGACTTAAACACATCACTTGAACTCTTGCTAGAAAATAGGAAGGACATAGAGCTTGTACTTACCACAAAACAAAAAACTCAAACAAACTTTGTGTTTCCTCAGATCATTGTGTTGAGGGGGATGGCTAAATGGATGAGAGAATGTTATAGTGTTAGGGGAGTGTCTGAAGAAAATAAAGTGTTGAAGGAAGACAAGAAACTGATTCAAGATAATGTGCTTTATATTTGTCGGTTATATGATCAGGCCCTTTCTTGCAAGGTTCCTTCTAATTTCTATGCATTATTTTTAAAGGAACAATTCTTCAAGTGACAAATTTCTAGGGTTTGTTCCATGGAGGCTATAGAATTTGACAACGATAGACAATTTGTTGGGGCATATACAACAGACAATGTTGTTAAGAATCTATTATGTGAGTTTTATGTCCTTAAATTCCTTTTACCTGAGCAAATTGAAATTCCAATTAGTCTATATGTGGGAGAGGTACAATTAAGGTCATTTATATCTACTTTGAGACATTAGTCTGTGTGGAGGGAGCAGAGAGGGGCATATCTAAGGGAAGAAACTAATATAGGCCTCTTAATGAGGCATGATCTCCCTGCTCCAATCAAAATTTTCACAAGGTTTCAGTCCCAAGGTTATTGTTTGCAATTAATGGACAAGTATAAAGCAAATCTGACAACTTGCATATCATATTTTAGTGAATAGGTACTCCCAACATTTAATGTCGATTTTCATGCTTGTCAAGTGAGGTATGGGCTTCTTCCAAAGCCCTGGAAAAAGGAGTTTATTTCTTCAACCAACCTCTGTTAGTCATTGAAGAGGGCCAAGGACCTTTGCAAGATTATCTTGGAAATGCAGGAATAATGGATTGGAATGAGATACATAACTCCATTGGTGATATCCCCTATGCCACACTGGAACTCCAACAGGGATCAGTCTGAAACCAGTTACAAAGCATTGAGGGACTCAATCATTAAGTTCTTTGGTTTTTGTGATACAGAGCAGGATGAGACATGGCTTACTTTTGCCAATGAATATAATTGCTCAAGAATTATTGAGAGCTTGAAAGAGGACCTGCTAAATCTTAAGTGTGGGGGAGTGATGAGCCCTCATTTATCCTATGTAAACCCTTTTTTTGTCATGTCATCATTTGGCACTAAGTAAGATATTGCCATTTTGTAATTGATACTTTACTATATTTTGAAAGGAAATATTGTGCATAACCTTATTATTTTCATCTTGTGTTTACTTCTTCAAATACGGGTTAAAATGAAACTTTGTGTATTGACAATGTATTTAAAGAGCATATCTTAAGTTATCACATAACCCAACTATGGACTAGTGCAAGAATCGCTTATGCACTAGCGCAAGACTCGTTTTGGAGTGCATGACTCGCTTGTGCATTAGCACATGACTCGTGGATCGCAAGACTCTCCCGAAGCACTGATGCATACTCTCTTGGAATGGAGAACTCGCACAAAATGGTAGATGACTCAGATGGAAAAACAATGAGTTGATGTAGCTGGTACACTAGTCGACACGATAGGAGCATGAAACGTGGACTACCATCTCAACCATCATGCAAATTATGAGGACCATGCAATCTCAATTTAACATCATTTGATTGAAGATGTGGAGCAGACAAGCAAAACAACTCATAGACTTATAACCGTCATGATTATATGGATTTAATGGAGAATATTTGATATCTTCCGAGGCTGATTGATTATCTCAACTAAGAGTCAATTACAGACCTTATCTATTGTTAATAGGATGAATTTTATCCAAGTGCGACATGCACTAATCCTTCCACAATTATAACTCCTCAAACAATTAGTTGTTGTTATGCATATCTTATTGTTAAGTAGTTGTAATTAATTGCAAATAATTAGTCCTCTTTTAGAGTGACTAGTATTGCTCTGAGTATAAAATAGCATCAATAGTGAGATTAATAACTTAGTTTGTGGATTACTGTAAAAGAAATTCTTCTATTCAATAAAGTGTTGATTTAGGGGAAAATTTGACTCATGTAATTTACAACTTTGAACCAGATCAGCGGGAAGGGGCAAGTGCCACTCCTTCCCAATGTGAAGGGAGCATTTCTTGTTCATTTTATCTCTGTTATTTAGCATCTATTTGATTTAACAGAATTTCATTGTTTAGTACTTTTAATTCTGAGTTCAATAATACTTTGTTTATCAATCTATTTCATTTCTTCATGGCATTTAGCATAGCATTTGGTTAAGTTTGTTAGTAAATAAGTACTGAGCACGATTTCAACCATTTCCTTTGTTGCAAATAGGCATGGACATCGCCCTAGACTGAAAATCATAAGATAACTAGAGTATGAGTATCAACGACGCTCGTTAGCGGTCGTGAAAACCTTGCAAGATAAAGAAAACATGTATATAATATTAGAATATAACACTCAATGAATCTATAGTTAGTGCATTTTCTTTCACAAAATTTAATACAATATTTATGATATTACCCATCCTCTGGGTCCTCTCTCATCTTGTTTTTCCACTCCCTAATTCTGCAAAGCCCAATAATGTGAAAATTTTAAAGTAACAAGTGTAAGATTATACACATGATATTGCTGCAAATTTATTGAGTGTTAAGAATCTAAAATTTTGAGGAGGCGATCACTAATACAAATCCATAAAGAAAAATATTGTAGTCGATATGCTTTTTTGTTACCTGGGAAAGCGTGGAGAATGGCCTAAGATAATGGTCTTTAAATATGGTGCAAAACCACTTGACCTACCATGTTTTTTGGTTATAATATTCAATGAATACATTGGCTAGAGATAGGATGCTCATATGTGTCATTGTATTCCTAAGAATCAACACGTGACTCAAGGCGCATGTGGCCTCCCAAGGTCGTGCTGGGACAATCGAGTATGTGCGAGGTTGCGGTAAATGTTGAAAGAGAGCTGAACGGGTAGTATGAATTTCTATGAGTTAAGTTGGCAAGGTGGAATTCGAGGCTATGTACGATAACATAAGTTCCATATGGTGTAATTGTTTGGTTTGATTTGAAAGTTAAACTATGTTGAAATTATTGTTTAAACTAATTAATAAAAGTAAATCTAACTTGATTAAAAAGACAAATGTTCTTTAATCTCTTAACTAGCTAGATTCATTCTCGATTAATTAACCAAAAACAAAATGAACAATTTAATCTACTTGTTTGAAAGGACATGAATTAAAGAAATCTAAATAAATAAATCTAACGTCTACCTAATCTGTGTTTTTGGGTTTTATGGAATTAAATAAATGAAAGCTCCACACACAATAAGATTTCTTATAACCAAATAGGAACTACTTCTATTCTAAAACAAAATAAACTAAACACTGAAATAGCCGGATGTAATATTTCTCTGTAGTAGAATGAATTAAATCCAATCTAATTAAAACAAATGATTTTCCTAATTTGTAATTGTGGATCTAATTTCCTCTGGTTCTACCTCAGAATCATGGGAAGAATTGAAAGCTTTTCAAGACGCAATTTCTTCCCCTGAGATTTCCTCGGTAAAAACACTAAAATTCCTATAGCATATTTTTGTGAAGAAACTCAATGAAAAGCACAGAATCGTAATCTTCTTAAAACTCATTTCCTTTGCAAATTCACAAGGATAAGCAGGGAGGAAGTTGTCAATAGAATCCTTGCTTGTATGCAGGCACAATCTAACTAAATGAACAAAAGAAAGCTAAAAGTGTTTTGATTGTGAAGAAATGAAATACTCTATGCACAAGAAATTCCTCCGAATCCTTCCCAGACAAATCTGGAGGGATGAGCTGAGAAGAAATCCTCAATGGAAGTTACTTACAGACAATGTAGTTAATTGCAAATTCTACTTCTATAAAACAAATGTTTAAATTGATTGTAAATTTAAATCTACACTAAAACAAAAAAAGTTTCAAAAGAATTTAATTACACCCTCAATCTGGAAGTGTAGAACTGAGACAATTTCCAGTGCTGGTTTTGCTTTTGTTGATCCACGTAGCTTCTTTTCCAATGGTGAATCCAAATATTTCTAGGGAGTTGTGTTGGAAGTGTGCAAAAGAAATGGAGGAGCGCTGGAGCTAGCTAGTTTGCAGGTAGTCTAGTAGCAATGCAAACAAGATAGTAACAAGGCAAATGAATTGTTCTTGCTTGTGTACTTCTTGGTAAGATTTTGACAACATAAAAATGAAATTCCAAATGAAAAGAATCCAACCAACGCTTAGGGAAAAATATTGGTTTTTATAGAAAGTTGGCAGGGAAATGGTGCAACACACTTGGCAACTAAGAAGTGCCAAATCACCATGGGAAGGGGTAGTTAACTTACTAATATTAGTAAGTGAAGGAGGAGAAGTCTATATGCATCTAACAAGCTCAATGACAACTAATTTAGTCATGAAACGTGTGAGATATCAACTTGGAAAGAAGTAACACGCGTTCAAAACACGCTGGAAAAGTTTTGGGTAGATGCGCACAAAACCACTGGTCTGCGTAGACTGGCGGTTATGCAATCGCCGCGGTGGTTGCGTAACCTCCTCTCAAGGCAGACCGACGGTTACGCAACACCTGACACGCTTTTGTAACTAAAGGTTAGAATACTAGGAAAAAGGTTGAAAAAGGAACTAGGAAAGCGGGAAAAGCTAGGAAAATGTAGTCACAAAATCACACACTTGCTATTACATTTATATCACCAAATATTTTATTTTATATATAGATCTTGCATAAGAAAAGTATTCACTAATGACCTATCCCATAGTCCCGTCGTTAGTTGGTTGGTCATCGTCGTCATTTGTCTTGCACAATCGTCAGTTATTTGTACAACTCTAGTCGTCTTTTAGGAAGTCTCAAGTGTCGTTATTTGGTCATTTGTCATCTCTAGTCTTTGACTAGGACACCTAGGGTTATCAGTTTGTAATTTTAGGCGCCCTGGCCTTGGCAACACTTACGTCTAATTTAGAGTTTCGAGGTCGGTCTTTATAATTTACCCTCTCATTCCCCTAGGTAGTAGTCATCATGTCGGGTCAGTAGTGTCGAAATTTGAGCAGAAGGGGTCCATATTTAAACATAACATACCTACTATCTTATGGGCGGACTATCTACTATCAAAGTCTAGTTATCTACTAAGGCAATGGACTACATTTGAGAATCATTGCATCACACAAACTGCATAGGAAGGGTTGTATTCATTTTATTCCATCCATCATTACATTTTAAATCTATCTATTGCCCCCTATCTTTGCGTCATTGGCGCTAGGGCACCCTAGGCACACAATTACACACACAAGCACACAAAACTATATTGGGTCTGGAATGTAGTGCAACGCTTAGTTGTAAGTCCACCATTGTGGCAGTTAAGGTCAGTTCGACCCCTTCATATGCATCTTTCATTTTTAGGGATTTGATGTTTTGTATGGGGTTTTGCAGGTAGATCTTCATTACAAGTTTACGATGACATACGCGAAGTTACTGCGATAATCACGCAACAAGGATCAAGACATCATAAAGATATAACGACACTCCAAGCTTCAGATCCTGAGATTTTCTGCAAACCAGAACACCCATATTGCAGACCAAGGTGCCCCACAAGTGCCCCAGTCCTCTTCCAGGAGCCCTAGTCTAGTCAGATCTTCATCTGCTGTAATTTCCAGGGTCGTACCTTCATACTCTGCTTCGTCTACACATCATCATGTTCAGTCCAATATCATAGCGAGTAAGTCATTTTCAAGTTAGTACCTTATCCCTTCTATTTCAATTATTTTATTCATTTAGATATCAAATAAAATTAGTTAATGCCTATATTTCATTTCATTGTTGTTACTAGTTTAGATTAACTTAGACTATAGAACATTTTCATATTTTTAGTTAATCAGAAAAATATGTGTAAGACAAAATAAGATACACGAACATGCTGCAAACGAGAAAGTTAGACTTGGATACATCATTTTAATCTGGAAATGAAATTATCATCATTGAGGATTTGAACTGTTCTGACAATGTAGCACTGTGAAAATTTGGGTGCGTACATGTTACCCCCTCTGACAAGGGTTTTAGCCATGAACAGGTGTAAAACGAGAAGTCTGGGTATGGCGCTCCCAAACGAGAAAGTTAGAAATTATACCTTAATCACCATTGTGTTGAAGCCATGCCAATCCAACGTTCTTGTCACCTGCAAAAGAGAGACGGGAATCAAGTGTAGATCTAAAACACGATAAAAAAAAATACTCTAAATAAAATTACAAGATTACTTACCATATTCGCGGGGATGAGATATATACTTGCGTTATCATTTCGGCCCTGTATACAATCACTCAAAATGACATTTGGAAACACAATTTTACAGTATATATATATCACTTTTTACTATTTTTGGAAGCCATTTGTGTTTTGCAAGTTTGCTGAATTTAGAGTTGTTGATTTATGGCGAATGTTTTATTCGTGAGTATGGTGAAATTGGAAGGGATTTATAAACGATGGCGATGGACCCAACAAAAGTGGATGGGGCTCATGAACATGCTAGACGCGAGAGTTTTGGTCTTTTTGTGTTAGGTTTTGAATTTTGCTCTTTGAATGCACTTGAGAAGAACTATTAGGAAATTCGTAACTAAACCGGTCGTAAGGGATCGCAAAGATATGGATATGCAAGATTCCTTTATTGCTTAGTCTCATTTTTACGTATTTATTGATTTTTTTTGGCTCACGATTGAGCATTTTGACCACACTTGCTATGGTATGATGACATTGTACATGAAACTTGACATTATTATATATACATATATGGACATCTTTTTTTTTTTGTTTCGGCATTTTGTGTAAGAGTTGACTTGGTCATGGTTTGTCTTATCTGTGTACTCTTAGATAGTTAGAATTTCCTATGCTTTTTATATGCTTTATGGATGCATGATATAGATGAGAAATGATGCAAATGTGATAAACTGAAGGATTTTTTTTTTTAATATGAGATGCATATGAAAACAATTTGTAACTTAGACACCTTGATTTTTCAAGCAATATTTAGCACTTTGGTTTCATTGGAAAAATATGATGATTGTGATATAATAAAAAGATGAACTCACTCCACCCCTAACTCCACACAACTAGTAAGATGTGAGGGGCTCATCACCGAGAGCCAAGAAGGATGCGAGTTATATGATTTTGAAGAATGCAGATGGTGACAAAAGGCAAGATTTTGACAGAGATCTAATTAGAACCTACCACTCAACCCTAAGCAAGGTCAACTAACCAGTTTAGAATGCGCTTTGCTTGTAAGTTTAACTAGGCTTAGATCCGTAGATGGCCTTTTAATTGAAAAGGATATGGGTTTGGGGATTGACTCTCTTGTAACATACACATGTAACTCATTTTCTTAGGATTTTTGAAATTTCAAAGCACATTTTCCATTTATTGACTTATTTATAACTTATTGATTTATTTGACATGACCCCCTACGTCTTGCCCCATGCTACTAGTAAGGAGCATGGACTCATCACCGAGGATAAAACATAGGTGAGTAAGGGCACTTCCCTCCTTTCCCAACCTCACGCCACCAGTAGGAAGAGTGGGCTCATCACCAAATATTAGTAGGGCAAAGGAGTGTAGTATTATTTGTAAAAGAAAACATTTTTGTATTTATTGTTTATTTATCTTTTCTTCTTTTTTTACCCACCAAGGCCCATTTATTGATTTTAGACTTGTACTTTTGGGAAGGAACACTTGCCACTACCCTCAACCCCACACAACCTGTAAGATGTGAGGGCTCACAACCGAAGGTTGAGATAGGTGAACAAGAGCTCTGGGTGAAATGCTTAGATTGTTTCTTTCATGAGAGAGATTTTTAGGGAAAGATGTGACATCAAGATTCAAGCTTCTAGTTCAAAATATGGGCAAAGACACGTGAGCTAGAAGAAACCATGAATATGACTAAGTGTGCAAGTCTTGGTAGGATCAATGTCAAAATTCTATCTAAACTGAAATGATAGAGAGATTAAATAATTTGGAGATGATTAAGATGGATATTTGAGGAGATATGATTAAATGCTTTTGCCAATATTTGAAAGTTTTAAAAGTTGTTCGAAAAGTAAGTTTCTCGTTTTACAATTTTACATGAATGATAATGCAAATGACAGATAGTATGGATGCGATACTGTACATTATGGAAATGCAAATGAACTATGCATAGATGCGTTTAGGGTGAAGCGAGTTGACGGATGTCAAACTCCTCACCTCCCAAGGTACAGAAATGATACACATGATCTTTGAAGTTTCTGATCTCTTGACAAGGGCCTACTACCTTGGGTTTAAACTTACAACCCCTGCCTACAGTTGTATATATACGATCATCTAGCCTTGGCGTGAATCAGTCTGTTTGAAATAGTCATCTCTGTGAACCTCTTTGTCACGTTTTTGCACTTTTTTTTGACATATCATATTAATGTGAGGATGACTACGTTGTTCAACTTTGTTCCCTATGTAGGGAGTAGTGGTTACATTTGACGTTTTCTGCAAGCTATGGGATTATGTCTTGTGGACACCATAAGCTTGGTTTTTGACACATTTGTTTCTAGACCAAGGTTCGAAATGGAAGAAGCCCTAGAGATGGCTTTGATGGGCATTGTCTTGATCTGGAAAATTCTTTTCTTCCATTGTTACTTCTATCATGTTTATGCCTAGATCGAGATCATAGGCATGAAGAGAAGCTATATTGAGGAGGGTACCCATTCCTTATGGTTCGAAGTGGAGAAGGTATAGAGTATCACTCTCTAAGAGCTTCATAATCTTTGTCTGTGGTTTTGGTGGACAATTTCCATGGATATTGCTTTATCCTTATCCTGTTTTTGCTACTTTGAATGTTTTAGGTCAGGCCCGACTTCAAATTTCGGAACGTTTGGGGTGGTCGTGACCAATTCTTTCGATGGAAGTAGTTTGTTTAATTGATTCGCAGGGAGCTCATATTCCGAATGGATCCCTGGTTTCTTCTTGAGGTTTTCCAACTCTATGTCGAAGGGTTTAAGATCCTCTTCAGCAACAAAGACCTTTCCCAAATGGAGAAATCTAAACCTCTTGGAATAAATTGGAAGGAATAGCCTTCATTCGGTGAACCCAATGTCTACTGAGGATCACGTTATAATTCATCTACTTGTCAATAATGTAAAACTATGTCAAGATAGTTATTGGCTCGAGGGAGACAAGAAGAACTATATTCCCAATTGAGGTAGCCTTGAGACTATCATACCCTCGCAATGTGTTTCTTGTAGAGGAGTAATTAGTCTCCCCATATCCCAGTTTCTGCAAGAAAGAGAAGGGAACTACATTCACAGCAGTCTTGTTGCTACGCCCTTAACCTATTGCTTGTATTAGGAGATGAGTAGCCGACTTGTGGCTTACCATATCATTTAATTATATCATTTATACTTTCTCATGCTTAATAGGTCGGCCTGGGTGATGGCCATAGCATATGAATAGTATATATAGGAGATTATAGGTAGTATTTCATTATCATTTGAGCATTTGAGTCTTATTATATGGTTTGGAGGTTGCCCCCTCGAAGTGGCGAAGCTATTCTAATTGCATATTGAGTTCACTATTATGGAATATTGTGTTATTTGGTGTTCTATTGTTTCTCTTAATCTGAATTATACAAGTAATTTCATTACAAGTGGTATCAGAGCTGCGATCTGGGCCAAAATTAGGGCAAAAAACCCTATTTTTTGTTTCCGCCACATATTGCGAACCAGAGCGAATTGGTGGGAGATATGTTTACCAAAGTTGTGAAGCATTTCAAGTAAGGTTCCCTGAAAATTTCAGACTTTTTTGATTTATTTTGCAAAGTTATTACAAATTTAGGGTTTTTCATAAAATCGCTCCCTAGGGTACAAATTGTGGAAAATTTTCACGTTATTTACATTTTAGAAAGCTCTCAAAAAAATAGTATTAGTATCTTCTCTATGTTTTTTCTTGTTCGGCCGAAATTGTATCGAAACCCTAAACCCTAAGGTTTGACATCATGGCGGGGCCTTCCACAAGAGCAAAAAAGAATCTGGTTACTCCGGGTAAAACCACAGATAAAGATGGGGTAGTGATTGAAGAGATGGAGTCAGAAGGGGTACATACAGATTCCTCAGCACTAGGGTTTACCTCAGTTGATCATAAGGCGAACCAACTTGAGTATGAGTTGCGAAATGTATAATCTGAGATGGCCTCTAAAGGAGACATAGCCCAAATCAGTCATCGGTTGGATGATATCATGCAACATGTAAAGGGTAACCAGTATGGCCCAAATCCGGCCCATATCAACCAAGGCGGACCTTCAGTTCAAAATCATGGACAAACTAACCAAATTGGACCACTTTTCCAGTCCCATCAGAATCAAACTTATTCGCAACCACAAAACATGATGCCGAAAGTGGATATGCACAAATTTGATGGTAAGGATCCCCTGAATTGGATAAATCAAATGGAGAACTTCTTTGAGTTACATCAAACACCATTAGGACAAAAGATGACATTGACATCCCTATATCTTGAACCCGACCAATTTGTTTGGTATCGTTGGTTATGTGCTCAGAGGCAGAAGAATGGTCTAGGTGTCACTTGGACAGTTTTTACCGAGTTGCAATTGCACTATAGTTCCAGTGTTTCAGAGAACTACTTTAGTCAATTACCAAAGTTACGGCAAACATGATTAGTCAAAGATTATGTGCATCAATTCCAAAACCTATCCTTAAGGGTGGAGAATATTCCAGAAGAGAATCTGAATGACTTGTTTCTTGGGGGTCTTAAGGACCACATCGAGCATGAGGTACGTATGTTTAATCCAATCAAGCTTTCTGATTCTATTATCATGGAACGTCGTGCAGAGGAAAAAGTTCTTTGTAGTAGGAGGCCACCTTTCATTAACACCAAAGACCATAGTATCTCTTCCCCTTCATTTGCTAGGCCAATTAGACTGACTCCTGAACAAATGGAAGAAAAGAGAGCAAAAGGATTATGTTTTAACTGTGATAGCAAATATGGACCGGGACATAAATGTGCTGAGAAGAAGTTGTTCTATATTGACGGAGGTAATGAGGATGATGAGGAAGCTAAAATTATAGGAGAGGCTGAGGAACCAGTAGAAGATGAAGTAGATGATCACCAACCTACAATTTCTTGCCATGCATTGTCGGGTATTAGTACTCCTCAAACACTCAAGGTTATTGGCTATCTCAAAAAATAGAAGGTGACGGTGTTGATTGACTCGGGGGAGTACTTATAACTTCATAAATAGTAAGTTAGCTGCCCGCCTCAATTGTTTTATTTACCCAGCTCTAGAAATGCAAGTTATGATTGCAGATGGTGGGACAGTCAAGTGCACAAGAAAGTGCCATAGTATCAAGCTTTCCATGGGAGACTACATGTTAGACTCACCTATGTTTGCTATTTCTATGGGAGGGGCAAATATTGTTTTGGGGGTCCAATGGCTCACAACCTTAGGTACTATAGAGATGAATTTCCAAGAATTGTTCATGCGATTTCATTCAGATGGAAGGACAATACAATTGAATGGGATGGTAGCTAAGTCTCCACGGATTATTAGCTCTCATCAGATGCAGAAGGTTCTCAGAAAAGGAGTGGATGGCTTTATAGCAAAGCTATATAGAAGTACAAAATACAAAGTCTTCAAGGCCACCCGATCTTCAGAAGATTGTGGATTCTCACTCATTTGTTTTTGATGCAATTCCAAAGGGACTACCGCCAGTTAGGGATCATGATCATGCCATTCAGTTGATTCTAGGGATCCAAACACCTAACATCAGACCATACAGATACCCATATTCCCAGAAAAGTGAGATCGAGAAAATGGTGGAGGAAATGTTGAAGGCAGGTATCATCAGGCATAGCCAGAGTGCATATTCTTCACCAGTCATGGTACGTAAGAAGGATGAGACATGGAGGATGTGTCCAGATTACCAAGAACTCAACAAGTACACCATCAAAGATAGGTTTCCTATTCCAGTAATTGATGATTTACTTGATGAATTGCATGGTGTTGTTTATTTCACAAAATTAGATCTTCGTTCGGGGTACCATCAAATTAGGATAAAAGAGGAAATGTTCATAAAACGGCTTTTAGGACTCGTGAGGGCCATTATGAGTTATTGGTAATGCCTTTTGGTCTTACAAATGTGCCCTCAACCTTTCAAAGCTTGATGAACACTATTTTTAGGCTGTTTGAAAGGAAATTTGTATTAGTTTTCTTTGATGACATATTGATTTACAGTAAGACATGGGAAGAACACTTACAACATGTAAATAACGTGTTGGAAGTTTTGGAGAAACATACTCTGTATGCAAAGCCATCCAAATGTTCTTTTGGTGTACAAGAGGTAGAGTACTTGGGTCATATTGTATCCCATGAAGGCGTCAAAGTTGATCCTCAGAAGATCAAAGCTATGATGGAATGGCCAGGGCCCAAAAATCTCAAAAATCTTCGTGGGTTCCTAGGACTAACAGGGTACTACAGAAGATTTGTGCGGGGGATATGGTAGAATAGCAACCCCACTCACTGCATTGCTAAAGAAGGATGCCTTCCATTGGACAGACGTAGCCACTAAATCCTTTGAGCAGCTGAAGGAAGCCATGTGCAGCACCCCAATTTTGGCTACTCCCAACTTCTCAAAAAACCTTCATTGTTGAATGCGACGCTTCAGGATCAGGATTAGGAGCAGTTCTAATGTAGGAAAGAAGACCAATTGCATTTGAGAGTCACCAATTCAAAGGAAAAGATCTGCTCAAACCGGTCTATGAGAAAGAAATGATGGCTATTCTTCATGCGGTCAAGCAATGGAGGCCCTATCTCATGGGTAGACACTTCAAGGTAAAAACTGATCATGATAGTCTCAAATACTTTTTGGAGCAAATGTTATCATCTGAGGAACAACAAAAGTGGGTAACAAAAATGTTGGGTTATGATTTTGAAATCATATACAAAAATGGTAAAAAAATGTAGTAGCTGATACGTTGTCCAGAAGGGATACATCCGCAGATGCCTTACTATGTGGAATGTCTATGTTGACAACCGATTGGGTGGATGAAGCAAGATTGGAATGGAATCAAGATAAGGATACACAATCTCTAATACAGAATATCAAGCAAGGATCTATGCCATCTAACAAATTTGAGTGGAAAGGTAATGCCCTATGGTACAAGGATAGGTTATACTTGAGTAAAGATTCTGAGTTGAAGCATAAGATTCTTGCAAAGCTACATGCCTCACCTGTTGGAGGACACTCTGGGTTTTTGAAGACATATCATAGAATAAAAAGAGAATTCTTTTGGGAAGGACTCAAGGGGGATGTACAAAGTTTGTATCAGAGTGTTTAGTGTGCCAACAGAACAAAGGCGAAACAATTAAGACACCAGGTCTGTTGTAACCCTTACCAATTCCTAGCCGAAGATGGGAGGAGGTCTCCATGGATTTCATCACCGGATTGCCTTGTTCAGAGGGTAAGAATTTTATTTTCGTGATTGTGGATAGGCTCACAAAATATGCCCATTTTTGTGCCCTATCACATCCATTTGCAGCCAGTACAGTCTCAGCTATTTTTTTGGAGACAGTTCAAAGGCTACATGGAACCCCAAAGATAATTGTAAGTGATCGTGATCCTATTTTCACAAGTAATTTTTGGATGGAATTATTTTCATGTTTGGGTACTCAGTTAGCTCACAGTTCATCTTATCATCCTCAAACTGATGGGCAAATAGAAGTGGTCAACAAATGCTTAGAGGGGTATTTACGTTGTTTTGTATCAGATAAGCAGGAAAGGTGGATTAAATGGCTACCACTAGCAGAATGGTGGTATAACACATCTTTTCATACCTCTTCTCAAATTACCCCTTTTTTAGCATTATATGGTTACCATCCACCTTCTATTACTTCCTCCTTAAGGGTGCAAACTAAGGTCAGAGATGTTGAGGAACACATTCAACATCAATAGCAGGTTTTGGCTAGTTTGAAGGAGAATTTAGCATTAGCACAAAATAGGATGAAACAACAAGCAAATCAACACCGTAGTGAAAGACATTTTGAAATTGGTGACTAGGTTTTTGTACATCTCCAGCCTTACAAACAGATGTCCCTAAAGCAACAGAAAAAGGAAAACAAACTTGCTCCTAAATATTATGGCCCTTATCAGGTTCTCCAGAAAATTGGTAGTGTTGCTTATAAACTACAGTTGCCTCCATCTTCACACATACACCTAGTATTCCATGTTTCATGCCTGAAGAAGGTTATTGGATAGAAATTTGAAGCCCAGACAAAGTTACCAGAACTTGACGAGGAAGGAAGAATCATTTTGGAGCCAGAAAAGATTCTGTAAACACGTACAAAGAGGTTGAGAACTAGAGACATTAAGGAATATCTGATCAAGTGGAAGAATCTGAGCATAGAAGACGCCACCTGGGAGGATGAAGGTTTTCTACAGCAACATCCAGAATTATTCAACGTTAAGGACAATGTTGGTTTGAAGGGGAAGGGCATGCTATGCCCTTAACCTATTGCTTGTATTAAGATATGAGTAGCCGACTTGTGGCTTACCATATCATTTAATTATATCATTTATACTTTCTCATGCTTAATAGGTCGGCATGGGTGATGGCCATAGCATATGAATAGTATATATAGGAGATTATAGGTAGTATTTCATTATCATTTGAGCATTTGTGTCTTATTATATGGTTTAGAGGTTTCCCCTTCGAAGTGGCGAAGCTATTCTAATTGCATATTGAGTTCACTATTCTGGAATATTGTGTTATTTGGTGTTCTATTGTTTCTCTTAATATGAATTACACAAGTAATTTCATTACACCTGTCATCGATCATGACTCTCTTGATGCAATTGTTATAAACTCAGACTTACAGATATAAAGAAGGATCACCTCTTCGGGCTATTTCAGCATCAGAAGGCATCTTGCTTATATCAAAGACGAACCCGGTATCCCTATCATTCTTCCCCGGAGGATGAATGTCAAAGTCTATATGATTTATTTAAGCTCCTGGAGGAGGCCTAACGTGGATTAGGTGACCAAGATCCAATGCATCTAGCAATGCAGAATGATGCGCAAGTGAATTCTTCAAACAATCTAGAAACGAGATGTGAGAAAAGGTCTTGTTCAAATATGATATTAAATCATAAGCTCCTGTAGGTTTTGAGACTATAGGAACGTCATACTGCAAGAAAGAATGTGCAAGGAGGGGTTGTGAAATGTATTTCCTTGTCCGAGTTGTTGCATTAATCTTTGGTTCGACCTCTAAGTAAACTAGCCCTAAAATCTTTGCATTGTTGTTTGAGTTGAGGTTAGGAGCAATGCGAGAGTTATCAAAAGTTGAGGCCTCATGGTTGTTGTTCCCAACAAGAATGCCCTTTTTTATGTTTTGAGGGTTTTCTTTAACATCTTCAGGACATTTAAGGAATGGATCCTGATAGATTCCTAGCTTTATGTTCTGGGGTGCGACGGGTCCTGTGTAGCTCGGTTGTGAGGCTCCTTCAGGATTTGCTAAGAACGTGTCCAAAAAGAGTTGACTTTGGTTCTCGTGGAGTCTTTGTAGGAACTTGTTACAATCTCTGCAAGTCTTAGCATCATGACCTACCAAATGATGGAAACCTTAATACAGATTAGGATCTTAGTCTCTTGGTCTTTGATTAGAGTTTTGCTACTTATTATAACCCCAGTTGTAGTTTTGAAATTGGTTGTTATAACCATAATTTGTCACCCCTTGGTCGGAGTTTTGGTACTGGTTCAGGCCTTGGGTTTGACCTTGTCGAGAAGGGGGATGGTTCACATCAACCGTGTTGATTGAGGAAACAATATTAGGGCCTCTTTGATTTTATTTGTTGTTGTTATTGTCATCCTTGTTAGTGTTACTGTTATCCTTGTTAGTGTTACTGTTGTTTGTAAAACCAACGTTCTTTGTTTGATCAGTAACACCATCCGTGGTAGCACCACGATTACAATTAAAACCCTTAGGACATTGGTTGTTGGCTCCGTTTTTTTAATGATTGGTATTGTTTTGGTTAGGGGGGGTACCAGTTTCCCATTAAGACCATAAGTCTTATGCCCGTTATCGATAGCGGCTTGGTCGATTTGAAGCGCACCTTCTAATACTTCTTCATAATTGTAGAAAGGAAACTTCTAGACTTCCTCCCTGGTCTCTCGATTGAGCAAGTGAAGGAAGAGATCACAAAGTTCCATTTGGTCCATGTTAGGTGCACTCGCAGAGGAGTAAATAGCTTGACGCCATCTCTGAATGAAATGAGCGGTAGATTCGTTTTACTCTTGCCTAATATGCATAAACTCTCTAATCCCTATTCGAAGCAACTTGTTCATATCAAATGCTCTAATAAATTCTGAAACATGTTGTTTAAAGGAATGTATACAAGCCTCAGGAATCCGATAGTACTAGTCTAGGGAAATTCCTTCAAGGGTCTTTGGAAATATCTTAGCTACTACAACATCCCAAGGAAGCAACTCCCTAATGGCAGTAGGATAGGTCTTGATGTGTGCATTCGGGTCTCCCTCTCGCTTAAACTTAAGGAGATCAGGCAATGGGTGTGGAAGCATGACACACCGTATGGTAAAGTTAAGGGGCTCTTTCAAATACTTAACATAAGTTCCCATTCCGTAATATTCCACCATTGAAACTCCTTGGTGAGGAGGCTGAGGAGTTGGATAGGCTGCATTGTAGGCATTAGCCGAAATATATGGAGCTCCGTGATATGATGTATAAGGAGAAGGGAAGGTGTACACATCCATCTGAGGGGATTTTGTATACAAATGCTGGTAAGGTAGAATAACACTAGGATATGCACCAAAGGGCGTAAAACCAAGGAACGACGCATTGCTCGATGAAATGGCATTTGAGAGCGCACTTCTAGCTATCCCTTCCGTAGGATAAGTGTGAGATGGATGATGACCCATCCCTAGTGTTTTAGAACCCGTGAGAAGATCACACGGATTTGATTGGACATAATAACCTTGTTGCACAAGATGTTGTATTGGTAGTGCGTTGATACGGGTGTACCCTTTGTTGTCAGTGGGATACCCCATGTTCTGCCCTATTTTGTAAGTTGGTTGTAAAGGTTGGGCACTCTTTATTTTTCTAATCCTCCCTACTAAGGTGGAAATAACATCATGGGGAGAGGATTGAGTCTCTTGTTTAGATGCATGTGGTGTAGGGTTTGGTTGAGAGGACACGTGACACCCCTTTATAAATTGTTCGACATTTTCATTCTTGTCTTCCTTAGAAATAGGAGTCTCAAGATTTGTGGTCGATACATTTTTATTGAACATCTCAGAGGTGTAGATCTTCATCCTATCATAGGACTCGTCTATTTGGCGAAGAGGATTAACAATTCATGCAAAAATGTTATCTTCTGTTGATTGCATGCTAATGTGAGGTCTTTACAAGACTCTAGGGTAAGAATTTGTTTTACTTGTAAAAACCATGTTGTTTGAATTAGATTGATTGTATTGCATGTTTCAAGGTTGTGTTGGTGCTCAAATTAGTCTCACCCCATCGACCTTTGAGATCCCTCAGTTTGCGGCCTATGTTATGTTTTATGTCCCCCCGGGCTCAAATGGTGGCTCTCCTACATTTTACGGTTTGACGGGTGTAATTTCCCGGTCGAAATTATTTCTCGGCATCAGTTAAAAAGTGGCCCTTTCTGGTTAGATGTGGCTTTGCGGGGCACTTCAAAAATTCTAAGGCTCACTTCAACACAAAACATGTCCATGTGGAGGCTTCCGCTGGACCTTCCCATACTTAGACTTTTCATGCAACTTCCTAAAGGGCCCTGAGACACGTGGAGGGACCGTGCATGTTTGGGGACCGACCCTTGAGTTTTATTTTGAAGAAGCGCCAGGAGGACACTTAGAGACTCTGTTGGACTGAGACATGTGTTGGGCCCGCGTTTGTTTGGGGTCTCTACTTTTCGAGACCATCTCATAGTGTGCCATTGAGACACGTAGTAGGCGGGGAAATAGAGAGACGGAGCTTCGGGGTCATTCAAGGTTTTTTGCCTTTTGTAAAAAGGGGATAAATTTGTAAGTTGAAGCGCAGGCCCGCTAGGACCCACATTGGGACATGTGTCAAGCCCGTTTTTGGAGGGGTGAAGAAAAATGTTGACACTTTACTTTTTTCTGAAAATTATAAAATGTCACAAGGTGCCCCCAGACCTATTTCCAATCGCATTTTGCCATGTGGAGGGCTCAAATTAAAAATTGAAACGTAGGATCAATGGTAACTGTACATTTCATTTGATTTTGCCACCATTGAAGCTCTAGGATGTTTAGAGATGCATTTTTGCATCATTCTTCATCAAATTTTTGGCAAATTTGTGTCGTTTGGGTCTGCAAAGTTTAATTGGATCAATTCGGGAACTCAATTTGTAGATCTGAAATACTCTTGAAGTGGATTTTTTCTCGGGCTCATGCAAAAATGCAAGATGCCAGACCCAGAAGTCACAGAGTAAAATTTCAGAGGGAAAAAAGATGAAATAATTAAAGATACAGGCGCAAAAGGTGAAAAGGACGTTGCCTCGAGAGCAAAAGGGATGACCTATCAAAGTCCAGCTACGCGGAGGCTCCGAAAAATGATTAAAAAGGGGATTTCTCGCATGACAGAATTAGAACGATTAAAGGGACTCCCGAAAAGTTGTGGCATGGCATCCTAGTCAGTAGTCGAGGGCCCAAGAAATGTGATCTGTTCACAGTTGGTCCACCTAACAGATTTCGGATCTGAATTTGTTAAATGTCTCTGACTGAAACAAATTGGTAGCAAGCAAAGGTCCCTCAAATATTCTTCTCTTTTGAGGGAAAAAGGTGTTGGAGGCACCAAGGATAAAGAATATGCCTTCAGTTGAAACAATGATGCAAATATTTGCAATGATTCACCTTTTTGAAAACACCTGGCAACGTTTTTGCGAGTCTGTTGAATGTCACCTTCTGCAAATCATGATCCGATATGTGCAACAAAGGTGCTTCGAATATTCCTCTTTGGGGGGGGGGGGAATTGGATGTAAAGGGTGTATTATAAATGCAATGATATTACTCTTGCAAATGGTTGGGAGTTCTTTTTCACGAGAAAATTTTGAGAAAAGTTCATCTTCTGAGAAAACTTTCTGAGAAACCAGGTTAACTTCCTCTGTGTTAGATTTTCATTCATGTTGAGTTGGTTACAAGTGTATAGCCATCAACAAGCTCTGAGATTGTTAAAATAACTCTCCCTTGCTGATGAATCTGATAAACTTTGAGTTAATTTATGTTAAATCTCTGGCAAATTTTGTGTTTATTTCACTTTCAGAATGTTTGCAAGTAGTTTTTCTTGTTCCTATTGCAATCTTGTATCAAAATCTCTTTGAATCACACAGATCTCAATCCTTGTGATAGTTTAGTGGCATCTGCAATTTCATTTCTCAGAAGAGCTTTCATCTAGGAATGAAATAAATGATTTAAAATCACTTTTCTTTCATCTATTGACATAGATTGTTTGTAAGCCTCTGGGTGTACCTCAGGTGTGACTGATCTTAGATTTTGATGTTTTATTGGGTCTTCTAACTCGAGCCTTCGTGCTAGAATCTCAAAGATTGTGTGAAAAAGTGCATGTCTGGGCCTCCATTGATGCACACCTTCTGGTTGAAGGAATGTTTTAAGTATTTTTAAAGTTTTCTGTTATTGAGTTCTCCATTTGTTGTGAAGTTTCTCAAGGATCTGACAAAGTCCAATCTATCTTGTTGATCTCCCACCAAAAAATTATTCAAATAACCAATCCTACCCCAAATTACCCCTGTTTTACTCTGTATATCCACAGAAGAACAAAATCCATTTGCTAAAGTATGCAGAACATATCAGGATTCCAAATGTCTTCAGTAACCTTAGCCTTGTGTTGACAATATCTCCATAATATGGAAGTGACAACTTGTGAGAGTCAGATTTGGTGTGTTGATCATATTTTCCCAAGGTCTTCTCTATAAAATTTGTGCAAAAGAAAGATTTACCAGCATTCTTCAATAAAATAGGTTACAAAATAGGTTCTCTTACCTTGGTTAAAAGGCACAACCTAAAATAGTTAGGATAAAATCATATCCTTTTAAGGTGCTACCCACTTCTCCAAAGCCTGAGTGCTAAAAAGTCAGATAGATCGCTTCCCCGGCTACAAAACAACACACATAATCATCTATCTACCTCTGAGTGTCTTATCAAATCCATGATGCTGCTCGGCCTTTGAAGAAGAGTAAATCCGAGTACCAACAGGTTAATCGATCTCCTCTATTCTCATGTGACTAGTGGGGTTGGAGACATATCTAGTGGAGGCTTGCATGTTGTTGGTATAGTTTTCATTCCATAAGGGAAGGGGATTGTTGTGGATGAACGTTAGTGTAATATCTATAAAAGCCAAATGGCCCACCAAACTCTCTACCAGACATATTTTAGGAAGTATAAAATAACTACTAAAATAGTGGAAGAAATGCAAAGGTGAGGTAATAGAAATGCAAGAAGAGGAAATCATAAGGTTGAGTGTTCGTTTCATGTTTGGTTCACCAATTTTGCATGCCTAAGAATCAACATGTGACTCAAGGTGCACATGACCTCCCGAGGTCCCACTGGGACAACCAGAAATGTGCAAGGTTGCAGGAAATGCTGAAAGGGAGCTATAGGAGAACCAGGAACTAAGAACGAGTAGTGTGAATTCCTATGAGTTAAGTTAGCTAGGGGGAATTAGAGGCTATGTATAGGTAGCGCAAGTTCCCAATGGTTTAATTTTCTGGTTCGATTTGAAAGTTAAACTACGTTGAAATGCTTGTTTAAACTAATTAAGAAAAGTAAATCTAACTTGATTAAAAGAAAAATGTTCTTTAATATTTTAACTAGCTAGATTCATGCCTGGTTAATTAACCAAAATGAAATGAACAATTTAATCTACTTGCTTAAAAGGACATATGATGGTTGGAAAATTTGTCTATGAATACAAGCAACAGTTTAAGGGACATTAGTCCCTCCTCTTTGTGGGAGAGGTTCCCTTATTCACTAAAACTTGGGAATTTAATTATTTATAAATATACAATCTAATAATATCTAGATGAGGATTTTGGTGTAAAGAATGTTTCCATATCCAGTTATTCTCAATACAGAAGATGAAAAAGGTATCAGAGTTTCATAAGAGGAAACAATAGTTTAAATGAGCAAGACTGGTAAGAAGAGACACAAAGTTCAACTTATCCACATATCAAGAACACAAGTATCCTCCTTGGTCGTACAAGATTACTCACTATTGTCAAGAAAAGGAGTGAAGAAGGTAACAATTTCAAATATAGAGATTTCAGAATAATACCCTACTGATGCATGCATAAAACTTTAAGAACTCATGAACTTATATATTTGAAAAATCCATAGGATATAAATGGAACAGACACAAAGTTCTTTGCATGTATAACACATGAATTGAATCCACAATTTCAATATTCAAACATACTAGATTCACATTTGCAATATAGAAGGATGGAAATAGAAAGAACACAGAAAATAGGAGAGACAATCTTCTTCAGTATTGATTCAAAAGTTTTGTATCATTAAATCCAGGACACCAAAAACCAACAACCCTCTTTACAATGAATAAAAATCCTTATATAGGTAGAGGGGCGGTTACAACTAACTTTCTTAATCTATTGTATTTTAATTAAGTGATAACACTTAATTATTTGATTACATTTAGCTAGCTTTATTTACAATTTTATACTTTTAAAATGAATAAGATAACTTTCAAAATACAACAACTAGAAAGAAGTATTATTAAGCACTAGAAGGAGCACTTGTGAATGATGTAGTTGGGGTCTTCATTTTGAGTATATGATGTCTGAACTTTTCCAAGGCACTAACAATCTCCACCCCCTTTGGAATTGTAGTATTTGTTGTAGCATTTATCCAACTGCCAAGAATGTATTCCATTTCTTTCCCAATGTCTCCATTCTGCATCAAACCTTTGGTGGCTTCTATGACTGCATTGTGTAATTCTGTAATTTCCTCCATTTTTCCTTTGGTAATAGTCTCAGGCTTTGAATAGGTCTTCCTTTATTAGTGCACTGAAATTTGCCTCAACTTCATCTACTAGGTGCCTTTCTATGGAATTGGTTTTCTATACCTGGCATCTAAGAGCTTGCAAATCAGGCTAGTATTACAGACTTGAAGGCTTCTCCTTTTTGTGACATGTTTCTTTGTTCAGTGATTGCTTCTTCAAGTACTTTAATCTTCCACTCAACTACAAACACCCATTTCCTAGAGATGTTATTCTTTGCATCATCAAACTTTTTGTGAGAAAGAAGGGATTTTTTCATCCATTGTGCTCATGATCCTCAGGTCCTTAATACATTCCAACCAAAGCTTGAGTTCCTTCTCAGATCCTGTAATTACTGTATCAAAGTGAATTTGAGCCAGAGAGATGTTTTCATACACTTTTTAATCCTCATCTATGAAATTCAATCCAGAAACCAACATCCCTTTTACCACTTCCTCAACAACTCTCCCATATGAAGCATATTTATGAATATATTTGATGGCTTTTACATCTTCATCAAACATAACAGTGGGATGTGGAATTGAAGAGAGGAGAGTAGGATCAAGAACTTTGTCACTAGAGAGAAAAGATTTGATGAAACTGGAAAGGACTTGGACCTATTCTTCCAGTTGTTCTTGTGTCTGCTTATCTTTTTCCACTCTCTCAATTACTCTGGAAACTGTCTCCTTCAAGTTCTGAACCTCTCTTTCAGGAGTGGATTCACCATAGATTCACCAAGTGGATCTCTATTTAGTTCCTAGATCTGCAATAGTCATGTCTTTTTCATCCTTTTCTCCTTTTGGTTTCGCTATCTCTAAAAACTGTTGACCTTTTGAATCAGATACCAACCTTGAAGTATGTTTTGGATTTTTTGGCAGGAGGAGTTGGAGTTGTACTAAGGAAGGCAGCTACAGCATCAAAACCTAGGAGCTAACAACTTGAGTAAGATGCCTTTCTTTTCTTGTTATCAATCATGGGTTGGACCCATGTGAAAGGAATCACTAGAAGATGGAGTGATGAGGTGGGCCCAATACCAAGTGTACTAAGAAAGACCAAGAGTTTGAGTAACAGGATACTTCAAGAGTGGGTACCTCAATAGTAGAAGAAGAGACTTCCTTGATTAGTGATTGAAGACTTGGAGATGCTCACCTTCCCAGAGTTTGGTTCTATGATTTTTACTTTGTCTTCCTCATCTTCTTCTTTCTCAGTACTCCCTCCTTCATAATCACTCTCTTTATGTTCTTTGGTTTCCTTTTCTTCTTCTTATGAAGGTTAAGTTATCTGTTCAGTTACTTGGACTTCTCCAGTTGGCTCATGAGTTATCTTCCTGCTCCACTTCCTTTTCCATTACCTCTTCAGTTTTCTCAATTATTTTAGCTTTGTCCTTCTTATAGTACACCTTGGTTTCAGATTCTACATGCAAAGGAGGAGGAGTTAATTGATTTTGCACCTCTGTGAGTGAAACATAAACCTTATTATGTGATGAAGAGGCTTCTTGAGGGGAATGCGGTGTCACACATATCTTGTATGATTTCATCTTCTTATCAAAACCAAATCTTTCCTTACCAAGACTAGGTTAATTATTTCCAAAAGATCATCTTTCTCCTTTTGAAACCAATTAATGGTGAGAAGAGGCATGTGTTGAATAGTTTTTATATATTCAAGAGAATACAGATCTTCATTGTCATCTAGAAAATCCTCTGTAAATTTATATATTTTGAAATATTTGATCTATTGCAGAGAAAGTCTACCAAAATACCTCCTTACTTCATACTCATCGGAACAATCCTCTCAATAGTCTTCAAGAGTGGGTAGATGGTAAAAACTCATCTTGAGATGCTTGGAAATGAAATTATTTATATCAAAACAAGATGTTTTATGAAATGAATGGAACTTGAATTCAGATATTGTCCTTTCCACATTCTAGGCATCCAATTCAGTCCTACAGATGTAATTTCCCATAGAGGATAGGGTATTGAATACTTGTAATCTTCTTATCTCTACATGTTCTATGTAACATGTCTAATTGCCTACAAACTTCAACAAGAATCAATTTATCATTACAAAATATAGGTAGCTTATTTGATGTCCCCTCAAATCCAGCTAACCTAATGTAAGAAAAATTTTCTAAAATGAATGAAGAGCCTGCCATATATGGAGATCAATTGTTTTGCCTCTATAGACACTATTGTTTGTTGTATTTCCCTCCAGAAGCCTCACAATATACATGGTGAAAACATCATTTACTCTTCTAAAATGATGCTTTACTTTTTCTCAAGGATGAGTTGTGGATAATATTCATATGCTCATCCTATTTTTCTTATACTCCTGAGGGGAAAAACCTACCCAAAATCTATAAGCAACAATTGTGCACATGAGGTATAAAGACATGTAGAATGTATTTCTTTATTGCACATTAATCAATTGCTGATTGAGATTTTCACAAATTATCTCACCCTAGATTCAGGATTTGTTTCTCCTCAAAAATAATATTTATGTAAACACACATCCAAAACTAGAATTCACTTGGTGGAAGGGAGACACATTAGCCTAGCTAAGAGGGTGATGATATCTAACAGCTCTTCTTTGAAATTTGACCTATACAAGACCTTGGGAAACTTAGAAAGCTCCTCTCTTCTGAGACTTGAGCCATGATTTGGCTATCATTTCCTTGTATTTATCCTTGTCTTGTTCAAACATGTATTGGGCCTGAACCAAGGTTAGGGTGTTTGAATCATCAAAAATAGGGATCCCTAGAGCTGCATTTATACAACTGACATCTAGTTTGGCAATCAATTGGCCTTGAGGGTCTCTAATTTATTTGGTACTAGGGTCAAAGCAGGAGGCATAAGCTAAGACTATTATCTGTACATTGAAAAAAGATAGGAAAACCAACAACATGAGCGAGTCCACTATCTTTAATGCATTGATTTATGGGGGTAGGGGATGCTTCAGAAATTCGTGCCCAAAAATCATCAAGGTCGATGTGACAAATATCACTATCCCCTATATTAGATACAGATATTTCTAGAGAGGAAATATGTTCATACCCCGTACTAGAACTTCATAGAGGTAATATGGGAAAATAGACACTCAGAAGGATGAGGCTTCAACAATGGTTTCCATGCAAATAGGACAATAAGGCACAAAGACCAATTTGATACTAAAAACACATAGGGGGTTTCAGAATTACTCACCTTGGCTACAAGAAGAATGGCATTCCTCTGGGATCTCAACACAGTTCAAAGTTTTGAAATTAGTGAAAACGCTCAAGTTACGACTAGAAACAGGCTCGAGGGCACGGAAAAGGAAGGTGCACAATGCTTAATTGAAATCCTTGACTTGCAATGGTAAAAATGAATTACTTTACCCATTTTATAATTTTCCATTTGAAAGGACTTGGATAAATACTCAATTAGGGGTTCACAATGAATTGTTGGGAACAGAAAGGTTCATGGAACAATTTACTCAATTTTCCCCTTTGTATTGCAGATATGACGGAGCTGCAGGGAAATGAGGGCTAAAGAGAATAAGGGTCACATGAGGGGCTTGGACTTTGAAATACTCACAATGTATGCAAAGCTTTTTAAGTGTGGCAAATGTGGGTTTGCGGGGAACATGGTACCCAAAGGAACACAAGTTACAAGTTCTACGAATATTCCTAAAAAACTTCGCATTACAAAGGAAGCAAAGAAGTGCGGGTAAATTGGGCTTGCGGAGAACACAAATCCCATAGGAATAAAGGTTCGTGGGGTCTCCAAGTATCCACATCTCTGTAATACAAAGAAACACTTAGCAAACCTAGGATAAAGGCTTTGCGGACCAATGACATGGGGAGAACAATAAATGCGGGGAACAGAGGCCCTGAATGGAACAAGGGTTGTGAGTTCTCAAAATGCCAAAATCTTCGCAATACAAAGGAGGTGTAGTTAAGTGTGGAAAAGTGCGTATTCGGGGAACACAAGCCTTGGAGGAAAAAAACAAAGGAATTTAGGGGCCAAAACTTTCTAACAATGCCATAATACAAAGGATTTGGAAAAAACAAAGGACTTCAAAGAGTAGTTCCCTGAGACACTTAAAATTTATGCACAAAGAAGAAATAGAGTATTGCGGGTAAAGCGGTGATGTGGGGAATAAGAGACCCAAAGGAACATTTTCCATCTATTCCTCTAAATCCCAAAATTTCTACAATACTAAGGAAATGACCCAAAACACCTCAAAATGACTAACTGTTTGAACTTTTCACTTCCTTAAAACTTCACAAAGACACAATTTGACAAAGGAAACACTTGACCCAAAAATTTCAATTTTTTTGAAAAATTACAAATTTTCTGGGTAAGTGACAACAACATGAAATAAAGAAATCTAAATAAATAAATCTAACTTCTACCTAATCTATGTTTTTGGGTTTTATGGGTTTCTGGAATTAAATAAATGAAAGCTACACAGACAATAAGATTGTTTCTAACTAAATAGGAACTACTTCTATTCTAAAACAAAATTATCTAAACAGTCAAATAGTTGGATGTGGCTATTTCCCCATTGTAGAATGAATTAAATCTAATCTAATTAAAACAGAGGATTTTCCTAATTTGTAATTGTGGATCTAATTTCCTCTGGTTCTACCTCAGAATCACAGGTAGAATTTGAAGCTTCTTAGAAGCAATTTTTTCCCCTTAGAATTCCCCGGTAAAACACTAAAATTCCTACAAAAGCTTTTTATGAAGAAACTCAATGAAATGCACAGAAACAAAAGCTTCTTAAAACTCACTTCCCTTGTAGATCCATAAGGATAAGTAGGGAGGAAGTTGTCAACAGAAGCCTTGCTCATATGTAGACACAATCTAACTAAATGAACAAAAGAAAGCTAGAGGTGTTTTGATTATGAAGAAATGAAATACTTTGTGAACAAGAACTTCCTCCGAATCCTTCCTAGACAAATCTAGAGAGATGAGCTGAGAAGAAATCCTCAATGGAAGCTACTTACAGGAAATGTAGCCAATTGGAAATTCTACTTCTCTAAAACAAATGTTTAAATTGATAAGAAATTGATATCTAAACCAAAACAAAAAAAAAACTTTAAAAGAATTCAATTACACCCCAACCCAAAAGTGTAGAACTGAGAAAATTTTCAGTGTTGGTTGCGCTTTTGTTGATCCCTTCAGCTTCTTTCCAATGGTGAATCCAAATATGTCCAGGGAGTTGTGCTGGAAGTGTGCAGAAGAAATGGAGTGCTGGAGCTAGCTGGTTTGCACGCAATCTGGTAGCAATGTAAGCAAGAGAATAACAAGGCAAATGAACTGTGTTTTCTTGTGTACTTCTTGGCATGATTCTGATAACATAATAGTGCAATTCCAAATCAAAAGACTCCAACCGACTGATTAACAAAAATAATGCGTTCCTAGATGGCCTAAGGGGGTATCTAGGGTATTAATGTTAATCTAGTTAGGAGGACTAAAACAATGTAAATGAACTAAAGCAGTATGAAATAAATGTAACTAAACTACTCTAAATGAAATGAAACCCTAATATGCAAGAGAAGAGTAAGGAAAAGACTTAGCTGATAACAGAAGATTGTCGCACAGTGTCGCGGATCCGGAAATAAAATCTACAAATGCAGATAAACCCTTAGGGACCATGCGAAGGGCAGATCTAGACTGTCTGAGATCACACAGGTGCCTGGGAGTGTACTGGGGCGCCCCGGGTTTACAATCTGGGCGCTCAGAACACCGCAAATCCTCAAAATTTGAATCTGGTATGGTCGCTAAGTATCTTCAAGTGCTTTCCGTGTATCGCGCCGGATTCGTTAGATGAACTGGAGAATGACCCATAATGCAAGGAGAAGTATCAAACCCTAGAAAAATGAAAGATGTATATGAATGGGCGGAATGACCTCAACCGCCAAGCTAGTGGACTTATCACTAAGCACTGCACTACATTTAAGCCCGGATGTAGTTTTGGTGTGTGCGTGCATGTCATGCCCTAGGTGCTCTCGTGTCAGTAGCACTTTGTGAAGTAACGAGCAATAGTAGCTATAAAGATGTAAGTAGCATGTGTGCATGGAATAGAATGGAATCCCTCCCCAATGAAGTGTGTGTGATGCAGATCTCCTAGCTTGAATGCATGACACTATGTGGATGCAAGTGATGTAATGGATGCAACCCTAGATGGAGTGATAGTAGTGATAAGATGCAATGGCCTAGGACCCTCATTATGGTCTTATAACTTTATATTTATGGGGCTCTCAAGCTTAATTTCGTAATTAATCCCGACAAGGCCGACTGAGAAGAAGATAAGGATGACCAACAGCTAGAAGTGACCCAAAAAGAAGCGAAATAGGTTATGTATAGACTAGGGCGCCTGGTATGGGACCAGGGTGCCTCAGGGCGTCCCATTACAGGCTAGGGCGCCTTGATTTCAAGCTAGAGTGTTGGAATGTCGGATAGGTATCAGGAAATATGCGAGAAAGATGAAATAAAAGATAAGAACAAGGTGACCAAAAGGTGGGATTAATTAGTACTTTGTACACTTGAGAACCTTCTAAATGGTAGTATAAATCCAGACTAAATATTGTCTAAGGTGCAACATTTGTGTCTACACTAATGCTTCGGGAAAAGGCTTGGTTTTTATAGAAAGTTGGCAGGGAAATGGTGCAACACACTTGGCAATCAAGAAGTGCCAAATCACCATGGGAAGGAGCAGCTAACTTACTAATAATATTAAGTGAAGGAGAAGAATTCTAGACACATCTAATAAGCTCAATGACAACTGATTTAGTTAAGAAATGTGCAAGATATTAACTTGGGAAGAAACAACACGCGTTCAGAACACGTTGACAACGTCTCGGGTAAATGCGCACAGAACCCCAAGTCTGCGCAGACCGGCGGTTACGCGAACCGCCGCGATGGTTGTATAATTGTTGCTCAAGGAAGACTGGTGGTTGCATAACCACCGCGGTGGTTACACAACCGCCAACGTGGTTCATTAACTAAAGGTTAGAATGTTGGGCAAAAGGCTGAAAAAGCAACTAGGAAAGCGAGAAAAGCTAGGAAAAATATAAGGCAAACTAAGCTATAAGAACATGCTGCAAATGGGAAAGTTGGACTTGGATACACCATTTTAGTCTAGAAATGAAATTATTATCATTGGAGATTTGAACTGTTCCGACAATGTAGCACCGTGCAAATTTGGGTGCGTACACAGTCATTTCGGAAAAAAGAAAAGTTTCACGTTTGTTCCCCCCGAACATTTTCCCAACCCCTAGACTTCACCTCCCTTAATCGCTTTCTTCAATGCCCATCTTCCTCTTATAGTTTTTCACTTTAAGTTAAGTTATTCAATGCATCCCTATCAACATTTTCATTGCATTGCTCATGTGTGATTACTAGTTTTAAAATAGTTCTAGATGACGTAGTTTCTTGGAATGCAAGATGAGGTGATAATTTTGGATTATTCTTGAAATGTGGGCTGGGATGATGACATTAGATTATGGAAGTAGGCTGTCAGTGATGTCAAGTAGCAAAAATCTTAAAATATTATGTCACTCCATTTATTATATTAGAAAAAACTTAGTCCTCTTTAGTATATTTCAATAAATACGTAGAACATGTCAACGATCAAAACATTAATGTGGAAGCACTTAAACCCTATGATATGAGGCTAAATAATTATTGGTATGGATGAAGTAAAATTTATATAGTATTTTTATATAAGAAGGGTTGTTTTGAATATAAAATATTATTATATTATAATACATACCATACTATTAATTGACCTAAGGCTGCAAGGTAGACAATAGGGGTTTTTTTAAAATATAAAGTATTTTTATATAATTTGTTTAATATAAAATATTAGTGTCATTATAATTTTTAATGATTATGGTATCCATTTATTTATTATTATTTGTATAGGTTAGTTAATTGTCATGATAATATGGTATTAATGTTGTATTTATTAATAATTGGCATGAATTGATTAATTACGCCGAGAGGCGTTCCTACAATGGCAGCCAAGGTTGTAATGGTGTTAGTGGTTCATTTTTTGGGCCGACATAAAATAAATAAATAAATATTATATATACAAAATAGAATTAAAAAAATTAAACAATCTAATAAGGTTGTGGCGGGAGGGCTCGACCCAGCCCACCCCAAAATTGTATACGAATCATAATAACAAATAAAAAAAGAAAATATGCAAAACAAAATAAACCTAAACTAAACCCAAAACAAAAATAAAAATGCGGAAGTAGGATTTTTGGGTTAGTTTTATTATTTTATGCTAGGATATGTTATTGAGTATAAGGTTTTAATATAGATGAGATAAATATATATGTGAGATAATATACTAGCATACCTATCTTAGAAAATCTATGTAAAAAACGACGATAGGTATCATTCTAGAGGTGCCTATTCCACTTATAGGCGCCTCGAGAATGATACCTCTAGGCATCTTTTATATAGATTTTCTAAGATGGGTATGCTAGTTATTTTAATATTAGTTTAGTTGAATTTTTATATCATGGAATCTTGACATAGTAAATAGGATAAACATGTTAGTTGATGTTATAAATCCGACAAATAATAATAAAGGTAAAGATGTTGGTATGAGACAAGTTATTCTTGGTATTAATAATTTATTTGTTTGTTTTTTGTAAGAAGTTTGGACATAACAAAGAGAATATATTCATAAATAGCGGTCAAGAAATATCTCATTTTCTTCTAATATTAAACGTTAGAATTACTAATATATGAAAATAGTAATATATTGTTGGTTGAAAAATAGAACTTCTTTCACACACACACACACACACACATATATAAGCATAAAAAAAAATTACATAGCCTTTAGAGACGATGTTGAATTGCTTTAAATTTACATGACATATATAATTCAGGTTATTAGAACGGTATCATTCTAAGTAAAGTTAATTGATTAATTTTTATGTACAAAATCATTGAGAGTATGTCTTAGTACTAGTATTAAATTGTTTAGTAACATTTCATTTATTAATATAGGTTTGTTGTCATTTGGTGGGTATCATTTATCTGTTTATATTATAGGTTGATAGGTTTTTGTTTGATCAATAAAAATAGAGGCTCAAGGCCTCACTATTTTATATAAAATATAATATAAAAACCCTGAGAACAGGGATAGTTCAAGTTACAAAAACCATCATAGATGGTGTAGCCAACAAGAGATATATCTATATATCAACTAAAAACTATTTTATCTAAAACTAGTTTTTCTCTTCATTAGAAGAACTAGTCACCATAATTGTAGCAGTATCAACGTCTCTAGCCTCATCTTCAACCATCAAGGCCACCGGGCAGTTGGCCAGGTTTGAGGCCTCAAATTGCTTAGTCAGAATCTGGAGGTCATAACATATAGCATCAATCTTCTTACCCTGTTGCACACTTTCCATGGCCATATCTTTAGCTAGTTGTTACAGCTGATCCAATATCAGATCCACGTTGAATCCCAACTATTCCATGTCTTCATTAATTGCATAGGTATTACTAGCTCCAAGCAAGACAGTCTGAACCCCAATGATTTGGGCAACCTTGAGAATGTCCAGACGGGGATTAGATTGCCCTGGATTGTTCATAACCTCAACCACTTCCTCTATAACAACTGTGTCTCCAAGTCTGGAGGATAACTGAGCCCTGAGTAAGTTAGTGGTCATCCACCTCAAGAGATTTGGGTCTTTTACCCCATCAATTAAAACCTGTTGCCAACTTAATCCATTGCCTCTTTCACTATGATCCTGGTGCCCCTGTCGATCAAGTGCCCAACATTCAACAATTGTCTGAGTTTCAAATCATTGACAAGCCCGAGGAAGGAATAATGCACGTCCTCAATTTGAAGCTGTGAACCAGTTTATCTTGCATTTCTCTGACTGTGTTGCAGGAAGTGGATTTGTCTTTACTCACCCTCGTCTTCTAATCCATGCTTCCATTGCTATCCCCTTTCTCTATAGCTTTCATGAGCCAACCAGATGAGAATGACTCCCACTTCCAGTTGTTAAATAAACTTTTTTGCCATCTGCCAATATCCTCCCACATGTGTCCCACATATTTTTTTAATTAAGGCGGGTAGTGTGGAATAACGAACATTGAGTGAATTAAGGAGATGTGGGATCCTCTGCATCAACCACATGTGCTTGCAAGGGCATCCCTTCCAATCTAATTATATCTCCTAATCTTGCCATTATTTCCAAAGTATTTATGATCTCTAGGGGTATGATATCATTATTTTCCACCCCCATATTAGCCAAGCTATCCGCGGATTTGTTTTCCATTCTAGGTATATGAAATATATGCTTTTCTTTGAGAAGATGGGAACATTCTTTAACAATGTGGTTTAAATTCCAATGGTTGGCCCATCTTTTTTTAACTGCATTTATGATAAATAACGAATCTCCTTCAATTTGGAGGTTGTCCCATTGTTTATTTTTAGCAATTTGAAGTCCACACCAAGGAGCTTTTGCTTCAATGAAATTATTGGTGCTAACACCCCAAGCTTCATAGAAACCAAGAATAGGTGTACTGTTGGAATTTCTGAATAGACCACCCGCTCCTGCATTACCCGGGATACCCTTAGAAGCTCCATCAATGTTAAATTTGATGTAGTTCCTAGGGGGATGAATCCATTTTGTTTAATTTTTGCCTCTTCTTTGCACTCCAACCCCCTTATCAGGGATATAGGTTGATATGTTATAATGGATTAGTGTTTAATATTTCTATATCACGTCATGATTATTAAAATAAGTTGAAGTATTTTGTGACATTATTACAAAGACTAATAATTAAATATTTTACATGTTATAGTTTTTTTAGATAGGATAAATATGACTTTGGTTTTGAGGGGACCAAAAAAACCCGTGTACAAAAGGAGAGAAAGATATAGCAATGAAGAACAAAAGGAGCAACCTCTTCCAACAGCTAACAAGTGCTATAAAGCAAGAGGGCCCGAAAGATGAACAACCAAGAAGCAAGGTCCAAAAAACAAGAACCAAGACTACCCATTTAAACCCTTACTATGGGATCTTAAGTTCATCTTAAGTGGATCTAAAACAGATTTTCTAATCTTTTTACCTTTCACCACAGTCCAATCCACCATCCTATAAGGATCCTCATTTTCTTCATTATGGATTGGAAACAAAAATTCAAGAGACTCTTTATTGCCAACAACAATAGTGCTAGATGACGGACCCGAAGGATGCGAAAAACCACCAGAAAGCTGTAGAGGAACCGAACCCTCAACCCCCAACACAGAAGGAGAAATGAGGGTGTCATCCTTATGTTGTACCTCATCTTCATTAGACCCAGAAACCTCCAATGAATCATCTGGATCATCTCCCACAACCAGCATGCTGGGTTGGGAATCTTTCCACCATTATATCTTAGCATTCACTCTATGTTTCACACTGGTACAGACTGAGGCTAAGTGACCCAAAGTAAAGCATTTCCTGCATTTGAAAGACAATCGTTCTTAATCCTAATGTTGGGTCCAGATTCTATCCAAAACCCTCAGCTCCATGGAGGTTGGTAGGTCCACCGTGGTATTAATATCAACCAGGATACGAGCATAGGTCGTGTGAGTGTACAATTTAGTTTTAGTGTCAATGTCAAGGCATTTTCCCAAGGCATTTTCAATGGAAATAAGGCTTTCCTCCCCCCAAAATTGCAGTGACAGATGAGGCAAGAGAACCCAAATAGATTTGACATTAAATGTTTTAGAGGTGGGATTGAAGGAAGGATAACATGGTTTCATAAGCAGGAGGCTACCCTCAAGATCCCAGAGATTAGAAAAAATAAAATCTCTATCTGCACCAAACATTTAAAAACCACAATAAAAAACCCCCGGGCATAAGGGTAAATGTCCACTCTACCTTGCATCAAAGGTTTCCATTTCGTAGAGATCCAGGAATGTAGCTGCGGGAGACCCGACCACAGTCCGTTGAAACGAAAAATCAATCCACACTTGACGAATAATTGTTCTGCTTCAATTACTTGTGTTTCGAAGGTGACCATAGGAGACTTTTTAGCTGGCTGCAGGAGTTTAGTACCTTGATGGTGCTTGGTTGCAACATCATAAGAATGCTTCGAAGAAATAGGCTTGGCAGGGGCGATTGGGTGGTCACCATGGGAAGGGCCCAGACCGTCATACACACCCAACAATAGACCCCCATCACCAGACCCCAACAAGGAAAATCCATTAGTCAAAACGGGGGAGCCACTGACCACACCATAAATACCATCGTTCAGGGTAGAGCTATAAGGGTTTGGTGAACCACTGCCGATAGCAGGGGAGGCGAGCAGACCCCCGAAATCAAAAACACCATCGGGTGAGTGACCATGCCCGGAGGCAGAGTCGCCGTCCACATCAGGGGAGCCCACGTTTTGCCCTAAAACCGCCTTGCCACAAGCCGTTTTTTGAGAAATGATGGTGGAGGAGCAACCAACCACACAACACTGCGAACCAGAACCATGGCGAGCAGGGGAGGGAAGGTTTTTAGCACCTTGGTGGTATATTTTAAAATATAAATTGATATGTTATTTTCAATTATATTGTTTAATAATTCAATGTTATATGTCACATCATAATTAATAATTATTAATAGAGGTTGAGATTTCATTTGGTGATATTTATTTTATTAAATTATCATAATTATTAAAAAATAAAAAGAAATTTTATCAAATTAAATGTTGTCAACCAATAAACAAGAAAATAAATATATTTTAAAGTATTTTGAATAAAATTATATATAAATCCAAATTTTAAGACCAAAAATTCAACATATAAGAATAATACTAACTTATAATTAATTTTTAAAAATATTCTTCAAATTTTGACTTCCAAACTATATAATCATGGATAATGTGTCATTTAAAAAAAAAGCTATTGTGATAACCAACCTACTTCTACTAGGCACTAACAAGAAGTGCATGGTATGTTAGTAGGGACCCAACAAAAAAATAAAATCAACTAACGTTAAAGATAATTCACTATCTGAGATGCTTTGAATAGGTGTAACTTTTTAAGTGTTCTATTGATAAGGTCATGGGCCAAGGATGAATTGATATTTATGTGTTCATTATGTCTTCTCTTAATGTTATTACTATTGCTATTATTATTAGCAATTACACATGAGCCGCAAGATATATCGAATGAGATACAATTTTAGTTTATTTTATTTTTAATTTCAATGTCAACAAAAGTTTGTATGCTTTGTCAATGAATTTACATTTTGCATGTGTATCTATTGTGGTATTCTCAACTCTAACATCTGTCATTTGGTCAAACACTTAGCATCTATCTCCTAAAGCTAATTTGGAAAATCATTTCCATGTGATAGTTGGAAGCTCTTGAAAAATTGACATAGAGGAAAATAAATAAATATCTAATCATAAATGGGACAAAATATATGAACATATATAACGTTGCATATGTAATATTGAATGTGTAATACAATCCCAAATGCTAGACATAACATTAATACAATATAATGCAATTATTGCATAGGCAAAATAATCATACAAAATAACGAAGGTTAGTGCAAAAAACCATCAGCTTGTGAGTTTGTCATGCCACTTATAGCTTGCTCTCCAATTTTCAGAAAAATGGTACCGAAAAAAAAGCACAAATGAAAGTTAAGAACATTAACAATGTTGTGTTGAGGATTACTCCAGTATGACTAAGTGTTGTCTCCATAGACAAGCTACTATTCAGATATAAAAATGATGTGAAAATTACGATTTGAATTATACATCATGGGATCCTAAAGCGAATGCTTTCATTTCCTTTTATCCAAGATTGATTTTTACTGCATAAATAATTCGTATACGCATGTAATATTATTGTTTTTTGTTTGCCACACATCCCTGTTCTCCTTAGTGAAATTGAAAACATTAAGACTATTATGCATAATTGAGACTATCCTTATTGGTACATGGATGCGCTTCAAGATATTTTTGTAAAATCTATTCCCAAATGCATTTCTGAACACACAACGCTTGCTTCAAACATCCACGTGGAAGGCTTGAATCCTGGTGTGAGTGACCAATGTTGCTACAATGTTTTTTTTTGCATATGTCTACTTTTATTAAAACAATACTAACTAGTTATGACTATCCACCTTGATAAAAAATTACAAAGGGACTCTGATATCTATGTAAAAACTAGTTGGGTAACAGAAAGCAACTTGAAGTGTACATCCTCCGTTGTTATGATGTAAGATTTTGGGTATCACTTAACGTTTCGGGTGTGGCTTTTCACTTAAACACTCATCCAAACAAGGAGAGGGGTCTCAAACGACAAGTAATCGATAGAGATAAACCAAAAATATTACATGTTTCACTATTTTCAGCTCTTCTTTTAGATCTGGCATAGGATGTGAACTGAAATACTAAAATGGGCGATAGTGAAATTTTTTGGGAAACATTTACTGGCAAAAAAATATCGAAAAACACGTACACCTGCTGACAAACACTACGCCACAATGAAACATCTTTCGGTATAATTATTACTTTTATCATTATTAAGTACTATGACAACCACCACCACCACCATTATTACTATTAATGTCACTATTTTTTCTTTATCTTTTTGATGTTTTCTTTCTTTTCTATTTATATTTGATAAAATTATTTAGGGAATAATAGGCATCCCAAATCTTATTATTCAGACATCTATTTGCTTGCTACAAAACATTTGTATGTGTTATTGGCAAGGTCTAAGTTTTCTATTTTTCAAATATTTTTCTCTATAATTATTTTCTATAAGAATAAGTTGTTTCTTATAATTTCACAAACGAATGTGTTATAATTGTTTGCAGTATTTACTATATGGTAATGCAGTATATACTGCAACTAAGCGTGCTCTCAAAGGACTTGGAGAATGTCTCAAGCTTGAATTGATGCCTTACAACATCCGAGTTACAATTGTTTATCCAGGATATGTCGAAACTCCTATGCTTGATAACTGTAAGTTGACCCATAAAAACATTGTTTTCCATGGTTGTCAATGTATATTTGATTAGAGTTTTTATTGACATTGAGATTTGTGTAGGTGGTTTAGAGAATGACAAACAGATATTGCATATGCTTAAAATCACCACTCTCTATAATCGAAGTGAAATTGAGACAGCTGAACAAGTTGCGAAGTATACATTAGAAGCAACAAAGAATGGAAGTTTTCTGGTCACAAGCCAATTCAGTGGACTTGTTATGTCCACATACTCACGTGGAACAATGCCTGCAGATTCATTTGGAAGGGCTTTTGCTGAACTCATGTTATATATTCCTCTTAGGCTCTTCAGTTTCTTCGCTGCTCAATATGTCTATTACGTTAGACAAAATAAAAATCATCAAAAATAACTAGAGGACAACGAATAGTTCCTGGTCCTTGTCAATACACTGTGTTTGTTCGATCTCAATTAAGTTATTATCAACAATGTTAAAATTATTATCATATTATACTTATTTCACTTTAAAATAAATTATTTTAATATAATTTTTTTTTAAATTTTTATTTATTGATTATGTATTGTGTTTTTTTTTTCCAAAAAAATAGTGAGTAGTTATTTGTTTTATATGATTTTATTATTTTATACTTGAATTAAATTAATTCAATATCTTGAATTGAAGGAAATATAAGAATTTTATTAATTATTTATGTATTGTCAATATTACATTAAAAGCTACAATTTTTTTAATTTTAGCTATCTGATCAAATATTTACAGATTTTTTTCCTTCCAATCAAATTTAAATTTGAATCTAAAATGTACTTACCAAAGATCATCCTAATCGTAATCTCAACACTATAGATTCTAAATTAACTGATAAGAATGATTATTTAGTATTTTATTTATAAAAAAAAGGTAAAAATGGGAATCTCTGCACAACTCAACTGGTTTTAATTTAAAAAAAACATTATGATTATGTAATTGAATTGTATGTTGAAAGAGACCTTTTTGCCTAAATTTTGTATAGCCCCAATGTAATTGCGTTTTAAATCTCTTTCATAGGCATCGATCTTCAATATTTGTTATTGTTTCCCATTTTCTTTGGCCAACGTAAAATCACCTATATTTTTACTGCTAAAACCATCCATTAATAACCAGAAATAAACAAAAGACTTGGATATAAAAAAAATCACCCTTTTAATTCCTACAACCCTTTATTAATTGGATTAGATGGTCGTCATTTTTTATGGGATTCATTTAATTTTTGGGGTGTGGCTTCTTATTTTAAATATTATTAAAAAATATATATATTTTCAATTAAATTAATATAAAATTCTAATTATAAGAGACATCTTCAACAAAAGGGGTTTAGTAATTAATTCTTTGTGAGTTTTTTTCTAATATTTGAAAATGGAAATGAAATCAAAGTTTTTCCGTCTTAAAAAAGCATCAATGACATGTAGGGGTTCCAACCTTGAGATGGGCACAAGTTTATTTGCTTCCATTCGGGGTTTCTACGTAGCCAACTGAAAAGATTAGTGATGTCCTCATATTCAATAGAATTAGAAGTAGAGGTCGACAGTATATGAGAGATTACAGTCAAATACAGACAGTGACATTTAGCAGGCTGAAGTCCTGATATTTGCAGAAGGGCAGGGGTTTAGGTTGATGTTTATCTTACTCTGTTTTCAATCTAAATATTGGTCGAGCACACACACTGATGTCTTGCATTTGGTTCCTGTAACATACTTGGCTTATCAATTAATTGGGCGAAGGGAAGAAAGTTTTCAACGTTGCAATTGATTTTGATTTAATTAATATGAATTACATAACCTACAGGCCAGAATAATGACGACATTTACAAGGAAGTAGGGTAAGTTTGTTGACCAAACAAATATCTTGCAAAAGAGTCTTTTACACAGAACTGTGCCAGTTATTTTCCTGTGTAGAGGGAAATTTCACAATATGTGCATTTCCAGGATATGATTCATATTGGCTGCAATTCTGTAGAACTCTGTTTCGATGAGATGGTTGCAGATTGTCCTTATAAGTTCTGGATGTAGGCTCAGCACAATCCATTTCCTTGGCCTGGTAATCCTTGTTGGCATCATCTTTTGTCAATACTTTGACAGGTTTTTTGTCAGCTCGTCCAACAGAAACTGCTTCTCACAACAATTTGCGTCCGGTGGGAATTCATTCTCAGCCTGCAAATTATTATGAAATCCATCAGTATCAGTTCACTTTCTTATATAAACTCAGTCACTTACTTCATTGTTTCTAACCTTCATTGCAGACATTGTGTGCAAACCAAGCAGGGATCTTTTCAATTCAGGAATTCAATACTTCGGTCACGTACAGCAATCATCAGATGCCATAGTGAAGCTTATCCACCCTGCATTGTATAGTTATTTATTCAATATTTGTTGTACTCAGATTCAAGCCATTTTACAACACAAGATTGTTCTCCTTTATGGCCTCGTGTGTTGTACTTCATATTCATAATTTAGTGTCAAGAAAGAATTCATTTTACTCCTGTATTTGAAGTACTTATTTGTAAACAATACATACAGCCTCAAATGCAATATTAACTGTCACAAGACGGAGGAGGAAGGCGAATTTAAACAGTCGTTCAACTTTTCTTTCTTAAAGGCTTCAAGAAAAGCATTATTTTTCAAAAAAAAAAAAAATTGGTTGGCAATCTTTTGAATATTATTCAGACGAATAGGTTATTTATGTCAAAGAAACAAGCTAGTCCTAAAAACAAGACGTACAAATAGTGATTCGATCGCCAATATTTGCCAAACAGTTTCAGCAAGCACACATTCTTTGCATAAGTGTACGAGAGTATTTCCAGCTTTTTCTACACTATTTCCTACAATTTGATTCAAAGGTGTAGAAGGTACAAGCTAGATGGAGAGTACCAGATTTAAATTGTCAAAATAGGTTAGCTATTGGAAATTTGCAGATGAAAAGTGTCAGGTTTAAGTAACGTCAGGCATGCTTTCATTTAAGTAACCTACTCTCATGTTAGTTTTTATTTCTCAATTAAAACATAAAGCAGTAGAAGATACCTTGTTTATTTACATATATCCTGCAAATAAATGAAATGGTGTAAAACTGGGTTTAAATAAGCCATATGAAAATGGATGCCATTAAGAGGGTAACTAAAAAAGAACAACAATCATATGTCTGAACTTATAACACATAATTACATACATGGAAAAAAAATTACCTGGGTAAGTTCACACACAATGAGCTCCTGATTAGGACCAAGAGCCACACCCAAAGTTCGTCCACCAACAAATGCCCAATTCTCCACTCGTTGTTTATCACCTTTCCCATGAATCCAAACCCGCTTGATCCAGCCATCCCCACAACCAGTAAAAAAAGACTTATTTTCTCCATCAACAGCTAAATCTTCTGGACTTGGAAGCAGCCCAAATCCTATCTTTTCTGCCTTTTCAAACCCAATACCATAATTCTTCTTAAGAGTAGACACATGTGGGACCAAACTGGGTGTGTAATGGAGCGGCGTTTATGTGGGTAGAAGTCTGTATGTACCCAAATAAGGCTCCAAGTAGGTGGCGGCGTTTGGAGAGAATTAGACTTTGATAAATTATGTTTATGTGATGTTTTTGAAAACAGGAATCGAATAGGCAATATCACAAATTGGCAATTCCAAGTCAATTTGAGAATATAAACTGGAAGTATGCTGATAACATTGGTCATAAACACCAGGTTAAGCGTTCCAATATTGAAGAAAGATTACAGTCAAGATTAGAGGACTGTTTGCTATTTTATTGATGATTATTTGGCAATCTATTTTAGATTTCAGAATATAAGCAATAGAAGTAAAGATTCATATATAATATAATGTTTGGTTTAAAGACATATATGCTATTCAACATTAGAACAGGACACAATCAATGATGTATTGAGCAATGTAATTTTTTTTTTTGTTATCATACTACACATGCATCATTGTGGGACCATACTGGGTATATAAGGAGTGGCGTTTATGTGGGTGGGCCTCTATGTTCTCCAAATAGTAGCTGCTCCAAGTAGGTGGCGGCGTTTGGAGAGAATTATTGATAAATTATGTTGCTGGTAGTTTTTGAAAACAGGAAGAAAGGCAATATGCATGAGAATTCCAAGTCAATGAGAATATAAATGGAAGTTTGTGATAAATTGGTCTGTCAGGTTAAGCGTTCCAATTGAAGAGTATAGCAGCGGGACTGTTCTATGATGTAGATCTAGATCAGATTATCCAGTCAGTTCTATTATTGTGTTTTTTGACATATAGTTCAACGTAGAAAGGACACAACACATATGCATGTAGATATACTACACATAATCATTGTATACTATATAACATGGGTAGACTATTTCTCCTTCTCTGAAAGGAGAACAAATAACTGCATATGTCTATTTGAAAATTGACTGTGCTTTCCAATCAAGGGCATACTCACCTTCTCCATCTTTCATCTTCTGTTTTGGACAAAGGCTAACCAAGATGAAGTAATTTTATGTTAGAGGAAATGTTTTTACGTAATCAACATTAATTTGGAGACGAGCTTCTGTTTTTTTGGAATAGGAATGCTTTGTGAAAATATATCCTAGTGCTGTTTTTTTAGTTTTCCTGATTTACCCACCTTAGCCTATATTTGATAAGTATAACTAAACCTTCGATGAAAGACAATAATCATATCCAACTCGTCATGTATGTCTGAATCTGTAAACTCAGGTGCATTTTCGTGGACATGTAAGAGGTATTCGTTCCATCTTGCCAAAGCCTCTTGCATGTCCATTTGAATGCCCTACATACACTAAAACAATTGTGCCATGTGTTTGGAGTCTGTTTGGTATCTCGATCGTTTTTTGGGCATCCTCCCACTCCTTTCTAACAACCTCTACAAATTTATGTGGTGTTTCACAACTCTTGTGACCTCTTTCAGCAAAAGTCAAGAGTAGCTTTATAGTCATGAATCCTCTTATTAAGTTTTTCTCCCTTTCTCCGAGTTTTATCATAGAGGAGACTTCATTGTAGCATCTTCTTCCTTAGTGATCTGATGACACAACTGTCTATTACCAAAACCCTCATCTTTAACACTTCCGCCAAGATTTTACCAATTACGGAACCTTGCGATGATCTCTCTTTTCTTACCATTTTGTGTGAAGAAGGCTCCCTTTCTTCCTTCGACATAAATTCTTCCAAGTCCACCGTAAGACTTATACGAGGTGGCGTCTCTCTCATGTCTGCACCTCCATATTCCTACAGGGCCTTTGTACTACCTTCCGCAAAAAACCGACCTTCCATCACCTCACCATGACTCAGTATGCCTCCACAATAACCCCTATCTCTGATTGTTCCCCTATCCTTATCCCAAGTTGTTCTACTGCAAATATGTTCAAGCAGTGATGATATTTTTCCATCTTGTGGACAGTTTAGAAAACACCCTTTCTATTTGGTAAAGAACAATTATAACTGGAATGTTTAGAGGCATTACATAAGTTTTTTAATGGTGTAGAGTCTGTTTTTTTCTTTGTTTTTAATTTTATATGTTTTTCTTGCATCATCAACATTAATGGGTGGGAAATGATGATATAACTTGATTTTTTCGTTGCTACTGGGTATGTTCTGCTAAGTGCATAAATAGTTTCTCATATCGAAACTAAAAGAAAGGAATCTTATCATTCTGGGTGGACCTAGTTAATTGAATTAGATGATGAAGTGGCATGTTTTCTATGGTTATTAATTCTAATGTTTTTCAAAAAATAATGTACTATTGGCATTTGCTAAAATAAACAACAGAGCACTCTATATTAATGTTCCCTTCCTGTATGATGCAAACATGAATGAGTTTAAAATGAAGACATTTATCTTAAATTTTGATTGATTGGAAACGTGTGTTGTATTCATCCTTATTTTGAGAAATTCTAGACAACTCAGACAAAATCCTGTCCCATTTCATTATGTACAAAAAAGAAATCACAAACACATTGTAGTTAAAAAATTATTTCTTTCATTGGTCTTTTATTGATTGACAATCGTAAGAATCTATACCTGTTCAGTAAGACAAAGGGAACAATATATATATAAGAGGAATACTCGGTTACTGTATGTTTGTTATTATCCCCCTTTTCTGGGTTTTAATCCTCTGCAAGACAACCTCAATGGCAACATCAAACAGGAATCCTATAAACAACTCTCGGTATCAATTCAATAATCTTCTCTCTCATTCTAGTCACCTCCGCCTTCGAAATGTTCCCCAAAATTTTTCCAATTTTCACCCCTCCAAAAACCACATCATCCTTGTTGATTAAAACAGAGTAGTCCTCTGGTTTCCCGGGAAGATGCCATGTATATTGGGTATAAATACAACCTGCAACAATGCCGTCGAAGGTCGATGTGCGGGCGGGTCCATCTTCCTAGACGAGGGCCATAATCGCAGGCGACACAATTAATCTGAATGAGGTGTTTTATAGTATGTTTTAAAATTAATTTAATCACATGGTCATACAAACAATTTTAGGGCTCAAGCCCTTTGGATTTGTAGAACAGAAACCAAATATTTATAGAAAACAGGGATAAAAATGCAGAGGCGAAGATAAACCTGTAAAGTCACAGCAGAGAAGGAAGAACAAACCAAAAAAAATTGGGCAGCGTCCACAAGAAAACAGAAGGCAGAAACAAAATGACCCAACGGAATAACAAAGCCCATCTACCTGACAAAGCATGCCACCGAGTGAGACCTGTAGCAGGAGGTGGCAAGAAGGTAGGAAACAGACCAAGTGGCGGGGAGAAAATTATAATAAGCACCTTAAGCTGCTGACCGTCGTCGTCAAGGGTCTCTCTCAGGTAGAAACACGCTCGTTCGGGCATTGCCTCGAAATATTCTACCGCCTCATCTAATCTTCCACACAATACATACCCACCGATCATCGCAGTCCACGAAACCACAATCCTTTGAGGCATTTTGTCAAACACTTTACGAGCATTTTCCATACAACCAGATTCAGGCACTGGGGGAATTTGGAAACATGATACCAAATGTCTGTAGCCCCTCCCCCACCTTTACCGGCTGAAAATGACTTCACAATACCCATCCACATCATTCCAATGGCTGTCTTGATAGAAGGCTTTGGTTTGACAGACGAGGCCTAATTGTTTGAACTTAGGCCTGCTTGCTAATGCTCAGTATGTTTAGGATTCTCAAGGAGCCATTCGTGAAGACAATAAAGCCACCACTGGGTGACCTGTTCATTCCACACTGTATGAACCAAGACATAAAAACCCTAATTAGTAAAATACATACAGCGCGTGGTTTTGGACAAGGTTCTAAGGCATCTAGTGATGAGCAATCACCAGAAATTACAGAGGATTGAACAAAAAACACAAAGAATTGAATAACAATCTCAAGATTAAATTCATCTAAAGCATATTGTATTGGGGCAGAGGGTTCGAAATAGAGCTGCCAAATCTGCAGGGGAAGATAGTTGCTTAACCCCCTATGCAAAATGCCTTCAGGATGCAAAAACAAACTGTTGAAATTAAGGCTGATTGGTCTAAGGGTTACAACAGACTCGGTGCAGCATACGTTGGCCTTGGAAAATATGATGAAGCAATTTTTGCATACAAAAAAGGCTTGGAGCTTGATCCTACTAATAAAGGATTAAAATCAAGCCTTGCTGATGCACAGGCAGCAGGTCGAAGTCGGCCTGCAGCATCACCATTTGGAAATATATTTCAAGCACCGGAGTTGTGGGCGAAACTAACAGCGAACCCAAAAACAAGATTATATCTGCAACAACCGGACTTCGTCAAGATGATTCAGGACCTTCAAAAAAATCCTAACAATATGAATTTGTATCTTAATGACCACAGATGATGCAGGCATTGGGTGTGTTATTTGGCCTTCTTGTCCTTTGTTTCCTACACACTATTCCTTTCAGTTTGTGTGTGGATTTGTTGAATCTTGACCTCTTTGCTATTTTTCTTGGCACTGAACTGTGGGTGATCGACAACAAACTAGTGGCCCATCTTTAGCTCGGTTTAGTGGTGGCTTAGACGACCGATCCTTCCATAGTTCCTCTCAGCTTCATGATGATCTGCCTTTGTTCAGCGGTGAAACGACTTAGCTCTTGGCCGCTTAAACTTCCACTCAACCCTAAATAAGATTGAGTGAAAGTTTCAAACCTTTCAATGTTTGGTGGTACATAGCATGTCATTTTCGTTGTTAATAATCGATTTTTTGGAAACTTGAAAAACTTTGTTAAGGATGAAAAAAATAAAGAGAGTTTGGATATTGGCCTTTGTTGTCACAAAAATGTTTTTATTTCCTACAAACAGGACATTTAAAATTGTTAGGATTTCAATTCTCAAAACATTGTAGTCTTGAATTTTTGAAGAATTAATTGCTTCTAAATTTAGAGCATTGCAGTTATAATCCTATGATCCCATTATCTATAACATTTGTAAAACCTTGCAAGGAGAATATTGAGATGTATTGTTATCTTGAATATCTTAGTGTGATGGTAGCCATGTAGATTGTATGCCATCTAGATCTAACCTAGCCTCCTTCCTCGTAGCTGCCTTAGCACTAATTTATTACATTCTATCCGCTATCTAGAAATGATCTATCTTTCTTTTCCAGACTTGTCTTGGCATTCACTTATTACCAAGTTCCATAGGCTATCTAAACATGACCTAACCATCTTCGTTGGTCGTCTCTTAGGACCCACTTATTACATCTTATGAGGTATTCACATTTCATAACCTAGCCTTCTTTAAACCTATCCTAGTACCCACTTATTATGTATTCTATAGATTATCTAAGTTACATGACCTAGCCTTCTTATCTAGACCTATTGTAACACCCTCATCTAAGAACTCTTCTTATAATTTTTTGTATGCCTGACTATTGTATCACTTGTGTATGGTTGCATTGTAACCCTATTCTCATATAATTTGTATCATTAGGGTTTATAATCATATTTGCAACCTTTGTAGTTGAGACAAGAGGAAACATGTACCCATTTTCATGGATATGTAGTTTAAGGTAGGTATATTTCATTGGTTGAATTCATATTTATCATTTCATGTACGTTCATTTTCATTTTTATTTTGGTGTATCGTGTTTCTTTCTTGAAAACCATCTTGCATGACAATATTGTGTTATGCAATGATTTTTAGTTGGGGCATATGCATACACTATAATTTTCACTCTTAGTAATGATTTCCCTTTGTAAGTTGTTGGCATATCAACATCCTTGAGTGCATGCCTTAAGGGCGTATCAGGGGTTGGTTGGTAGTACTTGGGGAGAGATTCATTTAACATGGCATCTCCATAGCATTTCCCAATATGCCTCCTTACTGCCTTTCTATTGCCTCCTTGACATCTCTTTATGACCACTAGATATCCTCAATATTGTCACATTCACATATGCATATAACTTCTGAAGATATCCTAAATAGATCACCTTCACACCTTCTCCAAGTATTGTTTCCTCATCCCTTTCCTCTTGTCACCTTTTAGTCAAACTATTTGTGGCCGACGACATCATACCATGGCCAATGATGTCTAGTGGAACCCCTTTTCCAACTAATTGCATCGACTTGGGTTGATTTCTTTGGCTAAGAGAGATTGTGACTTCAAATTATTTTCTCCTATAAATAGGAGTTATCGTCATCATTTCTCTAAATTATAATAACATATTTTTCTATGCTTTTTCTTACAAATTTGTTTTTAAAGGTTTAAGATTTAGTGGAGCTTATATCTGGATGTCTATTTTGGAAAACTGGGTTAGTAGGAAAAAAGAACAAGAACTATACGAGCAAGATCTGTTAAGTATTTTGAGTCCCCAACTTTAGTATGATACGAAATTTTACCCTTCTCTCTTGTGATTGACCCACAACAACTCTCTCATGAGTTGCTACTAACCATGGGAAGGGTGAATGCACAATAAGTGTCTCTATAAAGGTAAGTGTTTTTAACCTCCTTTTTCTTTTATGTAAGTGTGATTGATTAAGTTTGATGTATCTTGCACTAGGCTAGGATAAAGTAACACATATTTGTCTATGGCATTATATTTTGTAACTCATATTTAATTGATGAATGACATTACAACCTGCTGAGGACCTAAGGAAATAGGGATGCAACTTGTGACAATTTTATTAATATGAAATGAGTAGATTACATGGGCATGAAAGAGTTACAATACTTACATGTATTGAACAATTGAATAAGGAAAACCATGAGGTTTTACATGTTAAAACAACCCAACTAAAACATTGTATGTGAATATAAAATAACAAAGATAATGGTTATAATAACATCGCCATATAAAAATTATATAACAGCTAACTACCCCATTCAACCACTATTTACCAACAATAAAAGTAACAAACTATTACCTACAGTAAACAATAAATACAATGCATAAATTACCTAAGTAAACTATGTTTTACCTAACATTTTTTGCCTTAATTTTGCATTTCCTTACGGGATTAAGAGAAGAACTCTCTAAATAACTCAAATTTGTCATGTGTAAGTGACTTCGTGAAAATCTATACTGGTTGTTCAGCGGTTGGGCAAAACTAAAGTTGTATATTATGTTTCAAGACATTCTCGCGTATGAAATGAACTTGTACCTTAATATGTTTAGTTCTCTCATGAAATACTGGATTATGAACAAGTTTAAGAACAACCTCATTATCAACATACAAGGTAGTGGATTTCTCTTCTGATACTCCAAGGCCCTCAAGTATGCGACATAGCCATATCGATTTACAGACATCTCCACTTGCAACATGATATTCAGCCTCTGTACAGGAGAAAGAAACAATTTTTTTCTTATTTCCCCATGATATTGGTCTAGATCCCAACAAGAATAAAAATCTAGAAATGGATTTCTTGTCATCAATATTATTTACATGATCAAAATCTGAATATCCATTCAAGAAGAAATGATCATTCTTTTTGTAGTGTAAACCAAGATCCATAGTACCCTTGAGATATCTCAAGATCCACCTTGATTCTTTCCAATGACAGACTCTGGGTTCGTGTATGAACCTGGAAAGATAGTTAATTGCAAAGTTGATATCTAGTTTAGTATATGTTAGGTAAATGAGACTCCCAATCAACAATCGATAGAGAGTTATATGTACCAGAGGAGATGGATTTGTACGAGATAAATGTACACTTGTCTCCATGGGTGTAGAAATGGGTGTGCAATCCATCATCCTAAATTTCTTGAGCGTTGTCTTGGTATATTTTAACTAAGAAACAAAGACATGAAATCTTCTTTTGTCATACTTCCAATCCAAAATAGTAGTGCATGATCCTGAGATCTGTCATGTTTAATGATCAATTAAGATCTTTCTTCGTAGCATCAATCATCTTCACTACGCTGTCAGTGGTGACTAGATCATTGAGATATACAACAACTATCACAATATGTCCTCCTTGCCTCTTGAGGTAGATATTGGGATCATGTTGATTTCTCACAAATCCATGCTGAACGATATGCTCATCAATCTCGATGTACCATGCTTGGGGTGGCTGTTTAAGGCCATACAAAGATTTTCTAAGTCTGCATACCTTCAAAGTTTCTGATACAGGTATGAAAAAACCCTTAGGTTGATTCATATGGACAACCCTTTAGATATTCATTTAGAAAGTCATTTTTCATGTCCATTTGATGGAATTTCTAACCAAACTGAGATGCTAGAGAAAAGACCATCATGATCATTTTGATCTTACCTATGGTAGAAAATATATCCTCATAGTCTATTCCTTTATTTTCCCTTCGTTACCAGTATCACTTTATACTTGTCTATAGTCCCATCTGCTTTGTGAATTTTTTCAATATCCATCTATAACTAATGGATTTCTTCCCTGGTGGAAGATAGACAAGCTGTCAAGTGTTATTTTTCATCACTCATTGATACTCAACGTCCTTGGAATATTTTTGATATTTCAACTGTAGGGTTTCCTGGACAATAGAGGGCTCAACATATTCAACAACTCTACTCATCAAATTAAAATTTACCTCTTCTCGTGTTTTACTGTGAGTCCATGGTCCAATGGGGGAAGTATCCAAAGGAGCATCTAATTTTACATGTCGAATCATGTTTGTATACCACTTGGGCATACAATGTATTGTTATTATGGGTCATGGTCATGCTGATCATCACCGTCATCCCCATCATCACTTTCATCATTAGTGGGAACAACTAATTCTATTTTCACACATGTGTGCTATCTACATCAAGTGAGTATAGAGGAGTCTTAGGTTTCATTTTTCTCAAAGAACTCAACATATTTATTGGGGTAGACTTTTCTGCATCCAACAATTATACCCAAGAGCCTCTTCATTGTTGCCAATGAAGATGATTTTATGTGATTTCATGTCCAACTTCTTTCTTTTCTTATTGGGTATGTGAATACTGGCTTTGCACCCAAACACTATGAGGTGTATATAAATGGATGGCTTATAATTTTACCATGCCTCATGTGGTGATACTTCATCAAGAGAAACTGTGGGGAATCTGTGAATCGAATATTCTATTATCTTCGTTGCTTTATCTTATAATGTCTTCACTATTATAGAATCATCGATCATGCTACACACCATTTCTAGGAGAGTGTGGCTCCTTATCTAAACAAAACCATTCTATTATGGTGTGTGTGGAGGAGGCATCCATCGACCAATTGTGTGAGCTTACAAGTAGGCTTTGAACTCATTACTGGTGAATTCTCCCCCTTGATATGAGAGGAGAGATCTGATATGACAACCAGTCTCATTCTCAACAGCCACTTTGAACTTTTTAAAGTTCTCAAAAGCTTCAATTTTTTTACGAAGATGGAAAAATCAACATTTTTCTATAGTAATCATCAACACATAACATGAAATACTTAAATCCGTAATGATTAGGCTGCATAGGATTGCAAAGATCAATATGAAACAAATCAAGCTTACGTGAAGCGTAATAAGTACTCTTCTGGAATGAAGCTTTATGTTGTTTTCTTGTGAGGAAGTTAGGACACTTGTCTATATTATTAGTCTAGACTCTGTGTCTATTTATCATCATTACTCCTGAAACCTTGGGATTATAGTAATACCCCACTCTCTTATCTTAGACTTAGGATTTAAAACCTTATGCCTTTGATATGAGGGTGGATTACTTTCTTTCATATCCATGACTACCACACTCTAGGCATTATCCTTGGTCTGTATGTTGGCCCTTGAATGGTCCTCTACTTATATTATGATCTATATTATTGATAAGAGGGACAAGATAATCATGTATTCATTATTTTAGATAACATACATGAAAGGAATGATAAGAAGATTATTCCAATCCATAAGACTCAAATGCTAATAGAACATCACATACAGTGAATTGTTGGGAAATTAGTAGTGCTCCGTTATAATTTGTTAAGTGATTTGTTTGGTTGTTGGCTGAATTCACGTAAATAGGTGTAGATAGATTTGATAGTTAATTAATTTCCTATATTCTAGGGAAACTAAAGCTTATATATAAAGTTATTGTATTGTGTGAAATACAATGAAAATTATTCTTGTGTGTTTATTATGTGCGACTCTACTCATACCTTTGCTCTTGTATCAGAGCGATCATTTCTAATTGATAGATGGACGTCTAAAAACAATTGGAAAGGGGCAGTACATATTTTTTGTTGCTCCTGTAAATGCGAGGCTAGATTTGACAAAATTGTGTATCTGCAAGTATTATTTTTTCTTATTTTGTTGGTAATTTGCAAAGATTGTATTGGCGCTAGAGAAACTGCTTTTAGTTCAAAATTCTCTTTCATCTATCTCTATCGTCATGTGATTTTGATTCGCTTCATTTATTTGAGGAGACTTGCATATGAAGTAAGAGTTTAGATCTCCTCACTTGGACATCTCGACCTGCCCCTGTGACAGAACTTGTGATCCTGAAACGTATTGTGGTGAAATGTACTTTGGTGAGTTCTTATTCATTTTTTCGTATATACCTGTAATCTCTGCAGAACCATATGCTTCTATTGCCGCCCACTTATTCATCTATTCCTAGATAGGGTGGTTATCAAGTGAAGTGCTTCTATCTTCATCAGATCTGCGTTCTATACCTGTTCAGATTCATGTGCACGCTTAGCTAAGTGACATGGAATTTTATGACATTTCTAATCTATCTCTGCAGAATTCTTCTGAGTCACGGTGAAACATCTTCAATTTCACGTTCTTCTGGTCTACCAAAAAAGTGTTGTCTTCGACTTGCACCAAGACTCAGCCTCATAGCGTTCAAATCTTCCTTGGAAGAATTTTTTTAATTTTCTTTTGAAATAACGGTGGAAGCAATGCACAGAAAGGCATATTAGTTGCATCATAGACGTCTAGAGATTTCGACAAACGAGGATCAGATAAGACATGCAGTGATCGAAGGGAAAAGATTTCACCTTGTTTTCAACTGCGTGGAGACCTCTCATGCATCGCCCTCACTGTCGAATGCCACGTTTCGACTACATACTTCTATATTAGCTGAGTCAAAAAGCTATATAATTTTTTCTAAAATTTAAGATTATCCGATGTCTTGGCAATCATTGATCTTCTGATCGATGTGATCCTTTGACTGCCATACTTCTTCGGAAGATGGTCCGCTTGTGAATATGTTCACTTGCAATGGTGACCATGTGCAATAAGATCTAACTAGCAAGATCCGGTCAGTTGTATGTGCTTGATACAGTTTGTTTCTTAATGCTCGTGTGTGGAAATTTCACATTGAGGGGGGTGAGGGGGACATGAAATCAATGTTCCATTTCCATTCTGAGCCTAAAACGACTAGAAGTCAAGGGAAACTTCCAGTGGTATTGGCAGTTTCCTTTGTTGTTCGAGATCAAGTGCAATTGATCGATAACAATGGCTACAACTAAGAACATTATGATTCTTAGAGGTGGTAATGTGAATTCTTTCCAGTATATGTTCTATTGTTGTGATAAGTGAGTTTTTTCCTATGTAATCTCCTAAAGGAAGAATGTGATGAGAGCCGATGACACTACTGCAACATTATGGTATTGTGGTTGTTAGTAATCCACTAGAAAAACTTTCCAAAGGTTGTTATTGTCCTAAAAACCATCTAGATCATGAGAAAGCTATGAAGCGACACGTTGCAGTACAAGGCATGCTTTTCCTATGTTCGTAATAACGGGGGGGGGGGGGGGGGGGACGTTGGGAAATTATTAGTGCTCCATTATAATTTGTAAGTGAGTTGTTTGGTTGTTGACAGAACTCACGTAAATAGGTGTAGAAAGATTGATAGTTAATTGGTTTTTTATATTATAGGGAAACTAAAGCCTATATATAAGGCTATTGTATTGTGTGAAATACAATGAAAATTATTCTTTTGTGTGTTTACTCTGTGCAACTCTACTCATACCTTTGATGAATTACATTATCTTTTATTAGCTCAATAGTCAAATGCACATATAGGAAGATGGAATTGCAACTACCACCTAAATCAGGAGTGAGAATTCTCACTAACTGATACTAGCAGCTAAGCTAACTCCACAAGACTAGCAAGATAACTCCACACAACTAATACACATAAGAAAGTTAGCTCACTAGTAGGGATAACCCAATTACAAGAAATATCCTGATAATCAAATAAAAGGATAAATATTAACTTATACTAACACCCCATCATAAGTATAGATTAGGTGGCCGATGGGGTGGGAGTGGTGCGGTCAAGTCACATGGTTGTGTGCTTGCCCACCCGGTTTCAAATCCCCCGGAGGCACGATCCTCCTCGGAGGTGGTTTCACCGCTAGAGGCGGCATCTCTGCTCGTGCTGACACTGGTGATTACTCCTCACTACTGACGCTGGTGGCTGCTCTCATTGTCGATGCTGATGGCTCCTTCTCCTCTCGCTGGTGGCTGCTTCACTCACTGTTGCTGCTTCTCTCGCTACGGTCGTGGCTGCTCCTCTCGCTGCTGACACTTGTGGCTGCTCCGCTTGCTGCTGATTCTGGTTGCCGCTCCTCTCGCTGCCGACGCTGATAGCTGTTCTAAGTTGTCCCACTCGCTGCGGTTGTTGTCGACGGTCGCTGCATCTTCATTTCGGTTTCACGGTTGCTTCAATTGGGTTCCTAATAAGTGGTCCCCTTCATTGTAACCAGGTTGTGGATCCTCTCAAAAATCCTCATGTGTACAAGGATGTGGGTCCTTTCAAACACCCTCAATTTACCCTCAATCCAAAAAAAAAGTATAGATTAGGTGGGTAAAAAATAAGGTGGGTCCTAGAAACAAAGCTTGATGAGGTACCCACGTATAATAACTAGGAAAAAAGAAGTTACCATAGATGAAAAAAATCATTGTAAGGTACCCAAAAACTAGTAACAACAAAGTAGAGAGAGAGAAAAACCCTCTACAAGACATCCCAAAAATCTTGGCTCAAAAAACTCGTACTTTGTTGAAGAATAATTTTGGTTTGCACTGTGGTCTAAATCCATTGCTCGATCACAAAAACTAAAAAATAATTGACATTTGGATCCACCATAATAGCTCCACACAAGGATATTGTCAATGGAGTGATGTCTAAAGTTCAAAAAACTACAAATATAATTCGATCAACTGCTACAAATAGGTGTGCCATGATCCAAGAAAAATAACCAAGGCAATAAGGAAATGACAGAAGATCCAAAGTAATAGGAGTACCATGATCCAAGAATAGCCAAGGAAAAAAGGTAATGACACAAGACTCGAAGAAGAATGATCAACACCACACCCTCCCATACTGCTGAATGGGTGGAGTGACAATACAAAATTTGTATGAGTGACCACACCACTACAAAAACACTGACAAGATGACACTGTGGCTCACTAAAATAACTCCATAACAAAAGAGACTGTCAACATTCCTAAAAAGAGATAAAAACATATACAAAATCTCTCAAAAAATGAGATTCACTCTACACCCGCTAAAGAAAATAGCTCAAAATAAGAAGCGCTACAATGTAGGAGAAGAAGAAAGTGGAGCAAGAAGATGAATGGTGGAGGAGCCACACTTTTAGAGTCCTCTCAATGAATTCCTATGTCACCACCACGAGTGATAATAACTCCACCCCAAATCAACAATGATGCCTGCATATGAAGAAGATACCTACATATGATTTGGTGTAAAATTCACAACGGGTTTATGTAAATGAACATCAAAGTGTGTGTCAGGTCAATCATGTTTGATAGATGAAATCTGAGTGAAGGTGCAAAACGTATGTGTAGCTCATGATTCTCGAAAAGAGTCAATCGTACAAAAATAGTTCTGAGCTTTTTCAATATGTGATCTCAGTGAAGTACCTACTTAAAAACCAATGTCGTGATGATAATGCCACTTAACAGGCTGAATAGGAGAATCAATACCTTGTGAATTTATGTCAATACCTCTGCCAATGAAACCCATAGAATAAAGCATGCAAGAACTAAATCTAGTGGTATGATTCTCAAAGGATCCAGGCATGTCAGTAGGAGCTGAAGTGGGATACATCGAGTGTGTTACTGCAATAATTATATGTGTGGAAGTAGAACATGCAATAACAAGTGTAATAGGCTCATGAGCATCAGAAATAGAAGCAATCTCAGAAACTAACAAATCAAGGTCAGTGGGTGTGGGAGCATCAACTACATGTGGACTAGGAGCATGGAAATAAGAGTCCACAATGCAAGGATAATGTTGTAAATGAGATTTTTTTTGCTTCAGGGAGCGAATGAGGTCATATTGTCTGTGAATGAGGGTATGTAGAAGTCAGTTTTACTTCTTAAGCGATATGTTTTTTCTTAAACAAATTTTACTATGTCATCTTGAAGTCCACACACTTCAGAGTGAATCATCTCATTCTATGATGGGTAAGAATCCATGATAGCAAAGAGACAGTAAAAAAGTAGTGCAACATGACGCTGAACTCAACCAAAAATACATTTGTTTGTGATGATAAATACACTTGAGAGTAAAGCATCTCATTCTCCGGTGGGTAAGAATCCATGATAACAAAGAGATACTAAAAAAGTAGTGTAACATGACGTCGAGCTCAACCGAAAATACATATGTTTGTGATGATAACACCTCCCATATTTTGACACTTTATGAAGTAATGTATTTTACAAATTAAATGACACCAATGGAAAGAACACAAAAAATCATACACTTTTAGATAAAATGACACTTGATCTTGAGTTACCAGTAAAAAGTTATGATAGATTTAGTTTTTGTGATTAACTGTCTATTACAAATTTGTAAAAAAATACTAATTTGTTAAATTTGCATTTTTCTCTTTCACAAAAAAATATGTGAGAGGGCTACACTTAAGCACCCATTAGTAGGAATCACCCCTATTAATCCCTCACGTGACCTTCCATGTGACCAAGAGATTAGGTTTTTTGTGAGATCTCTCCCCTTTGTGCGTTTCTTTCCATTTTGGGGTGTGCCGCTTCTGGAAAGTGCCGAAAATGTCCCAAACTTGCCATTTTTGGAAAGGTCACATAGGGCTGGTTTAATCCTCTAAAACTAGATCATTCTAGCATAAACGATGAAAACCCATAATGTTTTTCACTACTCTGGACAAAACCCAAAAATGGTTAATCCCTTTGACAAGCAAAAAGGGTGGATCACAACACCACCTTACGCATGGGTACAAGAGGATTTTCCTCACACGCAAGAGGTCTTCCTCCTACATCTGTACAACCTCCATAAAAAAACTACCCAAAAAAGATTTAAAAAACCCCAGAAAAAATCAGAAAGGATTTTTGTGGAATCTTTCAGCAACTTGCGTAACTTCCTATAGAAATCTGTACAAGAATATGCACCCGTTACCAGCTCTGCAAAAACCAGACAACTTCAAAACTACCTTCTGTCATTAGTGGTTGAGTTTACAGTTGATATAGGGGTTTTGACATAGTAATGGGTGGATGTATGGATTTGTAAACCTCTAATTCCACTCGACACATATTAAGTTCCATGAGCATTACAACTTACAATGTCTTAAGATCATATGACAACATCATCTGACTTTGAACAAGTCTATGATTTAGTGCAACAATGTAAATAAATGTCATATTATAAATTTATAAATTATTAAATGATAATCTCTTAAATTATTTTATATTCGAATTGAGTATAACTTTGTGATGCAGGGATGTTGAAAACCTTGAGTATCACATTGGGTCAGTGGTCTGAAACTTGGCTTCAATTATGTCCTATCAAAAAATCAAATACTTGGTTGTTTGAAGACTATGAAATACATAGAAAGATATTTCACTATTCACATTTGGTTCTTGAAAATAATATTTAGTTGATCAAATATCAAGGTAGGCCATCAAATAAGAATATGTGGAAGGTTTGTGAATCAAATCATGAAACAATTCTCACTATTGTCAAGAGTAAAGTTAATCATTCCAGTTCATTGGATTGAATTTCCCAATTTATGTTCACTTAAGATTAGATATACATTTACATGAATTTAATTAAATATTTACTATAATGATTTTGTTTAAATTTTGTAGGTTTTAAAATTCTATTTAACTTCTTACTAACATGCTTACATAGGTTAGTGGTGCTAAAAAAGTTTCCACCTTCACGTGGCTAGAAATCTTAGTAGAGAATTCCTTATTCTCGAAGCTAAGATAAGATAATAAAAATTAAATATTAAGATAATAGAAATTAAATATTGGAAACGGATAAAAAACACAAATCCTCATTTCACCACCTATATTGTATGAAAAATCTCTTCGTACAATGCTCATTTCACCACTTATATTGTATAAAAAATCTCTTCGCATAATTCTTATTTCACTGCCTATATTGTATGAAGAATTTCTTCTTTAAATGTTTCCTAGTTCTTGTTCTAGATGTTCATAATAATGTATTGGACTTTTATACGGTTATAAACACCCAAATTACCTTCTAATAGTGTATTACCATGCAATTTAACCCTTTATTATGTTTCACATTGAAGGATTTTGGTCAAACTCGGTTCTTCTTTCACACCTATCTCCTACCTCTACTAGCCCTACTTACACACAAGTATTATTGTTGGGTAAGCACCGGGATCATTGGGCACCGAAATGTTACCAAGCCACCCTAATGTGTGGGTATAGTCCATTTGGTGCCACGAGCATCTAGTTTGTAAAATATTGCATTAGGCAGCCTTACACTGACTCAAAGTGGAGTATTTGGCACCATTGCAAACAATGAGACAATGATAAAATTGAATTGTACTGGGGAAAAATGAGATATAAATTCTTATAGGGTCTTAACATATAGGTGTAGGTTTAGGCAAGACATTTCAAGGTGCCACGGAGACCGAGAAATCACCCTTCGAACTTATAGATTATTTTCTCTTAGGGATTTTAATGGACTATGCTCAACCAACATTTTCAATAACAACCGGGATTATTGAGAATAAAAATCCTCACCCAGTGTTTATTAGGCCACCCTAATGTGTGGGAGTAGTTCATTTGGTGCCACGAGCTTGCGTTTGCAAAAATTTCAATTGGGTTTCCTTATACTGACTCAAACTTGAGTATTTGGCACTATTACAAACAATGATACAATGAGAAAACTAATTGAAGAATTCATAGGTAGTCTCAACGTAAACGAGTAGGTTTAGAAAAGACCTTTCAAAGTGCTAAAGAGATCGAGAAATCATTTGTCTAAGTTATAGCCTATTTTTTCTCAGGGATCTTAAGGGACTACATATGATTGATGTTGCTAGGAAGCACTGGGATCATCGCGCACAAAAATGAATCCTTGCCTATCATTTACCATGCCGCCCCAATGTGTGGGCATAGTCCATTGTTCCATGAACTTCTGTTTGGAAAATATTGCATTGTACAACCTTAAACTAACTCAAATTGGAATATTTGGTATCATTGCAAACAATGAGACAACGAGAAAACCAAATTGAAATATGGAAAAATAAGATAGGAATTTTTATAGGGTATTAACATGGAGGTGATGCTTCAAACGATACCTTTTAAGGTTCCACGAAGAGTGATAAATCATCTATCAAACTTATAGCCTATTTTTCTCTTAGGGATTTTAAGGGAATACACCCAGCCGACATTGTCAAGAAGTACCAGGACCATTTGGTACCAAAACAAATCCTCACCTAGTTTTTACCAAGATAACCTGACGTGTGTGAACATTTATTTGGTTCCACAAGATTCTGTTTGTAAAATATGTCACCAGGAAACCTTACATTGAATCAAACTAGAGTATTTTTCCATAGTTACAAATAATGGGACAACGAGAAAACCAAATTGAACTGGGGAAAACCAAGATAGGCATTTTTATAGGGTCTCAATATGGAGGTGTGGGTTCAAATGAAACTTTCCAGGGTATCACAAAGACTGAGAAATCACTTGTTGAACTTATATCTTATTTTTCTCTCAAACATTTTAAGGGACTATGTCATACCGATGTTGCCAGGAAGCACTAGTATCATTAGGCACCAAAATGAATCCTCCCTAAGTGTTTACCAAGCTAGCCCAATATGTGAGCATAGTCTATTCGGTGCCACAAGCTTTCATTTGAAAAATATTACTTTGGGAAACCTTATACTGACTCAAATTCGAGTATTTGGCACTTTTCTAAACAATGAGACAACAAGAAAACTAAATTAAATTGGGGAAAAATGAAATAGGAATTTGTAGAGGGTCTTAATGCGGATGTTAAATTTCAAACCTTTCAAGGTTCCACAGAGATGAAGAAATCACCTATCAAACTTATAGCCTATTTTCTTCTCAGTGCTCTTAAGGGACTTCATTCGACTGATGTTATTTGGAAGCACTGGGATCATTGGGAACCAAAACGAAGCCTTCCCAAGCATTTAACATGCCATCCAATGTGTGGGCATAGTCCATTTTGTTCCACAAGATTTCTTTTTTGTCTAAGAGGTCTTAAGAGATTTTAATTTGTAGTCTCTCTCTCTCTCTCTGTCTCATTCTCTCTTACTTTCTCAATATTTATCTCTCCTCTCTATTTCTCTCCCTCTCTCTCATTCTCACTCTCTCCCTTTCTCTCTTTTTGTCTATCTCCCTTTCTCTTTATATCTCTCTCTGATGTAGAGAGAGAAGACTATATTTTATCAGATTCTAATAAGATCTTTACTTCCAATGAATCCTTACTCCTAATAGTCCTTCTTAACTACAAATCTTATTGTTCTAAACATTTCACAAAGGATGTTGACATACTGAAACTAGTTTTGGATTCCATTTTGGTTGTTTACGCTTCAAGAAAAATATCAGTTCCAAACTCCAAGTGAAACCTCCAAACTTGCTAACCTCCCTTGGCCAATTAGGTATTGTTCTCCAAATCTAAAATGTCAAAGAAAATAACCATCCAACTATTTCATCCACACTTAAAACCATTAAAATATAAATGTGAACAACAAGAAGATGCTACAATATCTATTTGGTGTCTATAGAATGAGTTTAAGGCCCTCAAGTCCTAAAACTTCTCTTAAACCCTACATAGGGTTTTGACAAGCTTGAGAGGAGTGAAATATACATATACAGTCACATTCATGATCCAAAGAGAGTTTATATTGCTTCATATCTCCAGTTACTTCTCAAATACATGAGTAAATGGATGTATAATTGTATCTAGCCATCTTCCCTAGAGAAAAATCAACACTTTCATTCTAAGAAATTGATCATACAACCAAAAGAAATTATAGAACCTGCATCATTCTCTTATGCTCTCTATATATCTCTCTTTTCCTCTCACTCTCTCTTTCTCATTATATATATATATATATATATATATATATATATATATATATCGTTTTTCTCTTTGTATCTACCCCTCTCTCTCACTTACTTTGTCTCTCACTCTTGGTGATATATTTGTACTTTTGGTAAATATGATCTTTATCATTTTTTATTAAAAGAGATGAAATCACTTAAATAATGAATGTGGCTAGTTATTCATTATTATTATTAAAACAGTCTAATGAAACTAAAAAAAGATATAAATTTAATAATATATCTTATTTGAATTATAGCTTTGAAACTCCTCTCGAAAAGGTTATCTAACCATATATTTTGCAACTCCATATTATGAGAGTTAAGATTTTAGCGTGTATATTAAAACAAATATATACACATGTACACATTGATAAATTAAACGAATAACTATCTAACATTGATAAATTGAACGAATAATTACTTGATTAGATAACTATGCATATGTTAGATAAATATTGCTTTAACCAATTTATGAATTGATTTCCAAAGTTTCATGCATATTATGTATGTGAACTACTAACACATAAAAGGTCATAAGACATCGAAAATGCTAGTATACAACACCAATAAATGAAAAAATATACATAATGTCATATATTATCACATACATCATCACACATAAATAGTCTAGATATAATTATAATATCATAAATATAATACAATAATAAACACATTATGTGAATTCAAAATAATGTTAACATGAAATAAATACAAATATGTGAATAGGTAGTATAATACCAAGTCAATTCCATATAGGCATACATACAATCTCGAACATGCATACATTTCCATGCACTTAAGCACACAAAATAAATGTCATGATATATATATATATATATATATATATATATATATATATATATATATATATATATATATCCTATTTATCAAAATATATCCCTCTCCTTTCCATGCTTGAAGAAGGTTCTCCCTTAGACATATATGGAGATATGTGAGATGACTTGGGATGCTCTACACTCAAAACTTGACTGTAGTTGAATTTGTAAATGCATACAATTTTTGTGGAAAAACTTTATGTATAAGTTTTCAACATGTATAAGACCATGTTTATGAAACTATTTACATGTACACACAATTACTGTTATCTCTCAGTCACGCTTAATCTACATCTCACACTCATCAGAGTCAATGTGAGTAACTAGATCACAAACCGGGGTGTCAAAATGATGATCTTGAGGAGTCCATGCCCTCGAAGTGAAAATGAAAGGGGTTGAACCCTACATACATATAAAATTATAAAATCAAACATCAAAATTAGCTTGTAAGATAAGACTCTGGGACTGGAAAGGGCCTTCACAAGAGAGTCTGGGGTTACAGACACAATTAAGTGTTTTAGGAGATTGAATTTATTTTGAGGTATTTTTTCCTGTTCTCGGTTTTGAGAGGACTCAGTGTTTGCCTAAGAGTAAAATGGGCCCCGACTCAGTGTTTTCCTAAGATGAAAATGAGAAAAAATGAGGAAAATAGATAACGAGCCCGAAAGTCATCTCACTCAGTCTCTGAGGGCCTACTGGTTCGAGAAAAATTGGAAAAATTCTAAAGTTTGGGTGAAAAATGTCAAAAATGGCCAAAGGGGCATTGAGCAAAAAAATAGATCAGCGAGCTAATGTAATGTAGGAGAGTATCGAGTTTCAATATAGCTCAGGCGGGTTAGAATAGTGAATGATGGTGAGTTTACACCGATGCAACTCGAGAGTGATCTTGGCCAAAGGAGGTAGATCAGATTAAGGAGGATGATTGGCTCAACGAATCTAGGGATATGAACAACTCGGCGGACATGCAAAGAGGGTCGAGCCATTTGGATCGATGGTAAGATGCTCGAGACTAATGTTGTGTATGGAGCTAAATTACTCATGTTTTAGCATGAAAATAGAACTTGTTGGAAGTTGACAATAGCCGGCATCGGTCAGGGCAAGTTGGAACCGACGACGGTTGGGCAGAATCGACATCGGTTATCTGTGTGACGAGTTTTTAATTAACTCTCTGGATTTATTTCTATTTTTAGCATTGAAATAAATTTAATGAATGTAATTGCATGGCTAAGTGCCCTAAAGTCTTAAAAGACTATTTAAATCATAAAACTAGGGTTTAGAACGAGAGGATTGATCATAATTACAAGATAATTATGTGTGAGAGAATTCTTGGTGAAGAATCAAAAGCTTGAAGGAAGAAAGTACTGAACATCTGAGAAGTGTAGAAGATTGTAAATCTTCATTGTATATCTTGTCAAAGCTTTGGATAATAGATTGGCTTATTTCTTGGTGGACGTAGCCCACACTGGGTGAACCACGTTAAATCTGGTGTTGATTTATGTCTCTTGTTTTGTATAATTCTTCTAGTAGATATCCACTTTTATTTACATGTATGCTTAGATCTGATATATTGTCTGTACAACTGGTGTGCTAATCCCAACAACTGGTATCAAAGCTTTGTTTGAGGGTTTTGTGTGTTGACAGATTTACTCACAGAGGGTTTTTTGATTGATTGGGAGCTACAACAATGACAGAAGATAATAAATACAAGGTAGAGAAGTTTGACGGCCGAAATTATCAATTATGGAAGATGCAGATTGAGGATTATCTGTATCAGAGAGATTTGTACTTATAGTTGGATGAGAAGTCTAGACCTACGAAGATGATTGATGAAGAATGGAAGATTCTTGACAGAAAGGCTTTGAGATCTATAAGATTGAGCCTGATAGCATCCGTGGCTTCCAATATTACAGAAGCGGCTTCTACGGTAGACTTAATGAAATCTCTTACTAATTTATATGAAAAACCTAGTGCTTCAAATAAAGTTTATTTGATGAAGAAACTTTTTAGTTCTAAGATGCATGAAGGTGAATCTGCCTCTAGTCATTTGAATGATTTCAGATCTATTGTAAATCAGTTAAAATTAGTTTCAATACCGTTTGATGATGAAGTAAAAGCACTTTTATTCTTATGTTCTTTGCCTGATAGTTGGGACAACTTGGTAATGGTTGTTAGTAATACAACATCTGCTAATAATATTTTGAAGTTTGATGATGTGGTTAGTATAATCTTGAATGAAGAAATTCGTAGGAAAAGTACAGAGGAAACATCATCTGGAAATGCTTTGAATGTAGAAAGTAGGGGCAGGTAGAAGGAGAGATCCAAGAGTAAGAGTAATGGGAAATCAAAGTCAAGGGATAGTAGATCTAAATCCAGAAGTAAGGGAATTACTTGTTGGAAATGTGGAAAGAAAGGACATGCAAAGAAATATTGTTGGTCAAAGAATAAAGAGAACCAACAACCAGAAAAAGGTAAAGAGGTGAATCTTGCTACATCAGAGGTAATGCAAGATGCTCTTATTCTTTCTTTAGATAGTAAAATTGAATCATGGGTTTTAGATTCAGGAGCTTCTTTCCTATGCAACCCCTAATAAGGGTTATTTCAGAAATTATGTCTAGAGAAATTTTGGGCATGTTTATTTGGGTGATGATGAACCTTGCAATATTACTGGTAAAGGGGAAGTTCATCTAAAATTACAGAATGGAAATACATGGGTATTGAAAGATGTGAGGCATGTGCCAAGCCTCAGGAGGAATCTTATTTCAGCAGGGCAACTAGGTGAATCTGGTTGCATGGTTACTTTTACAGGAGACTCTTGGAAAGTCACCAGGGGTACTTTTGTTGTGGCAAGAGGTAAGAAGGTAGGAACGTTATATTTATCTACATGTATTACTGATTCCTTTTCTGCATTATCTACTTCAGATTCAAATGCATGCATATGGCATAATCGGTTGGGTCATATGAGTAAAAAAGGAATGCATATCTTAAAGGCTAAAGGTAAGTTATCAGATTTAAAAATTTAGATCTTGATTTCTGTGAGCATTGTATCTTTGGAAAGTAAAAGAGAGTGAGATTTCTCAAAGTTGGGGCAACTAAGAAGGAGTAAAAATTGGAGCTTGTACACTCAGATGTGTGGGGATCAGCTCAGGTAGCTTCTCATGGTGGATCACAGTATTATGTTACTTTCATTGATGATGCTACAAGAAAGGTATAAGTTTATTGTATTAAACGTAAATCTAATGTTTTTGAAACTTTTAAAAGAGGGAAAACCCTTGTTGAGAATGAATCAAATTCTAAGTTAAAGTGCCTTAGATTTTACAATGGTGGTGAATACTGTAGCAAGACTTTCAATGATTATTGTTCAGTGAGTGAGATACGTAGAGAAAGAATGGTTCCAAGAACACCACAGGAGAATGGTGTTGCAGAGAGAATGAACAGAACAATCATGGAACGTGCTAGAAGTATAAGAATACATTTTGGACCGCCCTTGCAGTTTTGGGCAGAAGTAGTTGATACAACGGTTTATTTGATTAATCGTGGCCCTTCAAGTTCACTAGATGGAGGAATACCAGAGGAAACATGGACCGGAAAAGAGGTAGATCTTTATTTTCTTAAAGTTTTTGGTTCAGAAGCTTTTGTGCATGTTGATAGAGAAAATAGAAAAAAATTGGATGCAAAATCTAAGAGGTGCACTTTCATTGGTTATGGATTTGGTGATTTCAGTTTTCATTTTTGGGATTTAGAGAATTCTAAAATTGTTAGGAGTCATGATGTTGAATGGAATGAAAAGAGAATGTACAAGGATCAAATTTTGGTACCAAAGGATGAGAAAATTGAGAAGTTTATTGATGAAAATAAACTCTCGGGTTTTAAAGAAACACTTTCATAAATACATAGTAACCGTGGTTGGTTAGGCCTTGACTAGCATCGGTCAGATGAACTGCCGACGGTTACAGAGGATCAAAACTGGCATCGGTTAGCTGAACCGACGTTGGTTAGAGGTGACTGGCATCGGTCACTGTCAGAAGTTGAAATTAATGTCCAGGAGGTCCAAATTGAGCCTCTGGTACCCCAAACTCTTGTGAGAAGGTCACAAAGGGTAAGTAAACTTCTAGAAAGATTATCACCTTCTCTATTTTATCTATTATTGATTGATAGTGGTGAACCAGAAAGCTTTGAAGAAACAATGCAGGATAAAACTCACGTTCAGTGGGAACATGACATGGATGAGGAGATGAACTCTTTGGAACAGAACTAGACTTGGGATTTGTTTAAATTACTAGCAGGAAAGAGAACATTGTTGAACAAGTGGGTTTACAGAATTAAGGAAGAAGAGGGTGGACAGAAAAGGTACAAGGCAAGGCTTGTAGTAAAGAGATTTGCACAAAAGGTAGGTATTGACTTTGGTGAAATATTTTCTCCTCTTGTTAAGATGACTTCTATTCGTACTGTATTGAGTTTAGTTGCAGTAGAAGATTTGTATTTAGAGCAACTAGATGTGAAGATAGCTTTCTTTCATGGTGATTTGGATGAAGAGATTTATATGTAGCAGCCGCATGGGTATGAAGTCAAGGGTAAGGAGAAATTAGTGTGTAGGTTGAAAAAGAGCCTATATGGGCTCAAACAAGCTCCAAGACAATGTTACATGAAGTTTGATAGTTTTATGCATAAGCATGGTTACTTGAGATGTGAATCTGACCATTGTGTTTATTTCAAGAAGCTTGAAAATGGGAGCTATATTATTTTTTTACTGTATGTGGATGATATGCTTATTGCAGGATCTAGTATGCAGGACATTGGTGAGCTTAAGAGAAAGCTAGATCACATGTTTGGAATGAAGGATTTGGGAGCTGCAAAAAGAATCCTTGGCATGCAAATACATAGAGACAGGAAAACAAGAAATTGTATTTGTCTCAGGAGGATTATAGCTCCAAGGTGTTAGAAAGGTTCAACATGCAAAATGCAAAACCTGTTAGCACAGCTATGGCTGGACAATTCAAATTGAGTAAAGATCAACATCCTTCATCACAAGAGGAGGTCAAATACATAACATGAGTGCCATATGCTTCAACAGTTGGAAGTCTCATGTATGCTATGGTTTGTACAAGACCAGACATTGCACAGGAAGTGGGAGTTGTGAGTAGATATATGGCTAAGCTAGGTAAAGCGCATTGGAAAGTAGTCTAATGGATACTCAAGTATTTGAAAGAGACATCTAGCATGCAGTTATGCTATGGACGTTTGGATATTTCATTATGTGGATATGTTGATTCGGATATGACTGGAGATCTGGATGGTAGGAGGAGCACTACTAGATATATTTTCACAGTAGGTGGAACGACAGTTAGCTGGATTTTGAGATTGCAGAAGGTTGTGGCTTTGTCTACTACAGAGGGCAGAGTATGTTGTAGCTATAAAGGATAGCAAGGAGATGATATGGATGAGTAGGTTCATGGAAGAGTTGGGAAAGGAGCAAAGTAATTGTAAACTGTTTAGTGACAGTCAGAGTGTAATTCATTTGGTAAAGAACTCAACATTTCATTCTAGAACGAAACACATTCAGTTGAGATATCACTTCATACGACATGTATTGGAGGATTGAAAATTGAATCTGGAAAAGATTCATACGAGCAAGAACCCTGCGGATATGCTAACGAAGCCATTAACAAAGGAGAAGTTGGAGCTACACTCCACTTCTGTTGGTCTTCGAGTTTGAAACTTGAAGAGGAAGAAACCAAGCTTAAGGAGGATCCAAGAATGGTGATGTACAGGTATAGTGTGCAGTAGTTAATCTCCAAGTGGGAGATTGTTGAGTATGGAGCTAAATTACTCATGTTTTAGCATGCAAATAGAACTTGCTAGAAGTTGACAGTAACCGACATCGGTTAGAGTGTGACTGGTATTGGTCAGGGCATGTTGGAATCGGCGACGGTGGGGCAGAACAGACATTAGTTACCTGTGCGACGAGTTTTTAATTAACTCTTCGGATTTATTTCTATTTTTAGCATTGGAATAGATTTAATGAATGTAATTGCATGGCTAAGTGCCCTAAAGTCTTAAATGACTATTTAAAGCATAAAGCTAGGGTTTAAAATGAGAGGATTGATCATAATTACAATATAATTACGTGAGAGAGAATTCTTGGTGAAGAATCAAAAGCTTGAAGGAAGAAAGTACTGAATATGTGAGAAGTGTAGAAGATTGTAAATCTTCATTGTATATCTTGTCAAAGCTTTGGATAATAGATTGACTTGTTTCTTGGTGGACATAGCCCACACTAGGTGAACCACGTTAAATCTGGTGTTGATTTATGTCTCTTGTTTTGTATAATTCTTCTGGTAGAATATCTGCAATTATTTGCATGTATGCTTAGATCTGATATATTGTCTGTACAACCAGTGTGCTAACCCCAACAACTAAGATGAGCTTGAGGAAGCTTTCAGGTGCAGAAAATGGAGTGATGAAGAGGCGTGAATGCCTGACACAAAGCTCATGTGGTGAGTTGTATAATTGGGGCCCCGTGGGGCGCGCAACAAGCTCAAGAAGATGAAGAGCTTGAGGCTAGGTTATGTGAAGTTCAAGTTGGTAAGCCACAAAAATATGAAGATTAGAAAAGGAAGTATGAGCTTGCAGTGAGTCAAAAGAATAACTTGCTAGGAGATATGGCAAGGTGAGCTCAACATCGAGCATGACTCGGTAGATTGGATTAGGGGTCGTAAAGTTGGGGTTGGACGAGTTGAAGCTGAGGTGCTTGACGTGACAAGGAGTTTAGTTTGGGTCATCAAGCCATGGAATGGAGCTCAGGAGCGTTGAGGCAGGCAAGCCATCAAAGTTTGGGTGCGGAGGTAAACAACTTCAGATTTTGAGGACTACGGAGTTTAGGGACTTCCCTCGGTGAGTTGATGAAATGTGAGGTGAGAGTTCTAATCTCTGAACTCTGAAATTTGGAATTTTGGAGTCGGCGAGTTCATATTTTTTCGGCTGGTTGTGTCGAAAAGTGAGATGAGTTGTCCAAAACTCCGAAGTCCAAATTTTTGGACTTCAGGTTTTAAAATTGTGGCATGTCGGAGGCTGCGAGATGACTTGCTATGTTGCGGGGTATTCAGGCCCCAAAATTTGAAGTGGATGGGGTCATCATAGGAGGAGCTCAGGAGCTGATCCGGTCAAACACAAAATGGTTGGCGGTGAGGTCATGTCAAACGTTGAGGCCGAGGCATAAGGAGATTACGAGACACATCATCAAGATAGTTTCCGGGTTAAATGCCAAGGTGCTCAGCCAATGGGTGAAGGTGGAGTAGTTTTCAAAGAGCCGCCAAGGCATTATCAGGGATGGTAATCCTATTATATATGTATCTAAGAAACACACACACACCTATCGAACTGCCTACCCACGGTAGAAAAATTTCAACCAAAAATGTTAAGCATTTTTATCCCCATGATTCAACCTCCAATCCTCTAACTTTTTACTACAATGTGCTCACCACTCTACCTACATGTAAGTGTTGGATATCACAAGCACTGAGAGGGGGGGTGAATTAGTTCTGATCAAATTAGCAACTTGTAAAACTTCTTAAATAGAGTGAACAATCAAACTATGAACACAAATCAAGGTGCATGCAAGAAAACAAATATACATGACACCAAATTTATAGTGGGAAACCCTTAGAGGGAGAAAACCCACTTGAAATCAAGGCCTTTTATTAAGAACACCCATTCTTAACATACGATGATTTCTAATTTGATTGAGCATCCACTCAACCTGAGAAGCACCTACTTCATAATCCCTCTAGCACCCACTACAAGGTTGCCAAGCACCCACTAGGTTGATTTAACAAACTCCAACTTGTAGGGAGCACCTACTCCTATCACCCAAGCACCCACTTAGGAAGAATACGCTAAATTTTTTACAACTTGATAATTTAGCTTTTTGTTGCTTACTCAACTAATCATGATCACCTTGCTAGCACACTATCTTCTACAATTTCACCATACTTCTTGTCAAGTTCTTATCATGCCTTCATCAATGTCTCTCTCTCTCTCTCTCTCTTTATTCACTATTTTCTGATCTTCAACATATATCTTTATTTTATATCTGATCTTCTAATCTACTCTTTAATTTCTCTCTGAATCAATCATTCCATATCTATCTTCTTAGCTGACTATGTCATTCAACATCCACACAAAATATTTTCCATCTCTGTATATCAGGTATACCTTCAAGTCACTCCATCACAACTTTTTCTTGTTATCTAGTTGACTCTTCAATTGTCTCACATTAGCAATAGCTTGAGCCATTCAATGGTGGTTTCAAGAACCTATTCAACTTCCAATTCTTTTGGAATTTTCCCTTCATGTGTCATTGACAACTTGAAAGACACTGACCACCTTGAATGAATAAGACAAACCTATGTCTCTTGACCTAATCCTTCGATCTTGTGTAAAGTTCAAGGGATGGTTGATATTCTTGTAAGTTTAAGAGCTCATGAGTTTCATCATATTCAAGTAAGACAAGTTTGGTGCACTTTTAACAACATTGTCCCTTTATATTCAACATTTTCCTCTTTTGGAAACTTGATCAATACCTATTTTATCCATTCATTCAAGCTAATTGAGATTCTAAGGCATGCTCATAGGATTGTTAGTCTCTCACAGGGGTCAATGCATCCTACTCCATCATACAAGATAGCTTGAGCAACATTTTTGAACAAAAACACAAGTCTGTGTTTAATTGTGAAGGCCACCATTACACTATCACAAGAAATTTTGAACTTCAAAAGAAATGGGGTTTGTTCAAACAACTTCTAGACTTGGTTCATCGTCCCTGAGCTTGGAGAAGACAATATACATCTTTCCCTTGCATGAAATTATGAAAAAACATAATGAAAACCTTTATTTCACTGTCTAACCTGATTGACATGGGTTTCATAATTTATCTTACCAAATTCTCACTCCACACTTGATGAATTCAACATTTTCTTTTTGCATTAGCCCCGTATGCATTCCACAAAGGTTTTCTCAAAAATTTCAAGGATTTTAGCTGGTGGAAACTTGACATTCGATCAAAAATAATTCTTGAAAACCCTAAATCAGGGTAACTCGACTATGTACAACTCAAGGAGAGAGAAAAATTGATTTCTCCTTCAATTTTGCATGAAACTTGAAACTTTAAGCTTCTACGGCCTTATGAAACTAGTCTCGACCTTCTCCATACAACATTCATCCTTGAAAATCCTTCATATGCTCCCAGGGATATTAGAGTTTTGACTGGTAAGGAACAATAAACCTTATTTTAAGAACATTTCAATATTAGTCCTTCACTTATTAGGACTTTTTAATGACTTTGAAGTATGTCAATGTTCTTCATGACTGTTTTGGGCCACCTTGAAGTCAAATAGACCACATTATATCATCATTTCTATAAGCTTCCCATTGTTGCTTTGAGTACATGTTCCAAAAAACCCCTGTCATAGGAAAGTTTGACAAATTAACACATTATTATGCCCAAAAAGTTCGTACTAGTGATGTATAGAGTTTCACTAATCACTGTTCATGATGATTAGGAGTACGATATTGAAGAGGACAACTCAGAACACTGGTTCCATGAAGAATGAAGCAAGATTTCTTGACTTCTTTCCAGGACAACATAGAAGGACTGATTTCATGCCTTAAACTTCACCTATCAACTATTTACACTTATAAAACATATTTTTAGAAATATGTGAAGAGGATTTAAGCTTTTATTACAATTATTTCACCATTGTTGGATCTTGTACAAGACTGTACCGATTGAATTGAGAGAGAAAACTTATTGTTCTATGGTTTCTGAAGAATTCACTTGAAAGAATCATCTTGTCACCTTGTGCCGGTCATCATCATGGCATGAGGAGATGCATAGAGATACCTAAAGCATTGTTAGCTCTCAAAAGATTGATTAAATAACATAACAACTCAATTTGAACTTGACTTCTCAGGACACATGCCAGGAAGGAAAAAAATCTCTCTAAAAAATGCTCATATCTTTTCAAAAACATGTCCAAATGACTCGAGACATTTTACACTAGATAAGGATTCAAATCCAATACCAAAATTCATTCTATGATTTATCTGAAGGAGACACTATATTTTTTCATGAGTGCTAAGAAGTCAGGTAGCTCAAAATGAGCTTCTCAAGAAACCAGTTTTAGAAAAACTAGCATAACTTTCACATACCTTTGGAAAACTATATGAAATTTGTTATGGAGCACCAAACATTACCCCTCTACATGTTCCATGATGTTATTTTCCATAAATATTCATGTAATCTTCCAACTCATCTCTCTTACCTTTGCACTAACTACCTGTTCTCAAAGACAATTTTGGATGGACTTTTGAATTTTGACTTCAAGACATAAACCAAGATTTTTTTTCTTCTCAAATATGACCTAGAAAACATTACTAGGCTTCTTCCATGCTCTCATGGTCTTGTCATGGCCTCTACCATCCTTTCATACCTCATCAGGCTCAAGAAATAGGCCTAAATAAATCAATTAAATGACCTGATACTTTCACCAACTGAGATGATTGTCACTATAAGAGATTGTTATCATGCTTATACTATCATACCTAACCTATATCACATTTGAACCATCCATACATGCCATGTACATGCTTCCACTGGACTCCTGCCTCACCAACCAAGCCTGAAAAGCACTAAGACCATCCTGAACTCTCTCTTGTGAGTTCCAAACATCTTCGGAAGGCACTACCAATCAATCTTCATGTACCTTACAAGTTACCACTTCACCTTTCACTTCATTTTCATCAATGCCACTTGACATCAATGACAACACCAATGACCAGGGTTCAAAAACAAGATGTGTAACTTAAACTCAATCCATCTAGTATCTTTAAAGGGTGAATAATTAGGCTCTAAATCCTATGAATATGCATAAGAGGGAATTTATGTTAAAGAATTATATTTTATCTATCTAGAGAACCCAAACATTAATTTTGATACTTGATGGCCAGCTGGTCTGGGAGGATTTCCTTTGAAACTACACAAATTGGTATTTGAAAGCATTTTCTTAAAAGAAAAAACATTATCTTCACCAAATTGGCATGTTTGAGAACACATTTTGTCCCTAATTGAAGGTTTGGCAAGGAATTTCTTTGATAGTGGTTACAACTACCAATCATGTCAAGTTGATGTAATGGGGACACCGATAGTGGAGGAGAATTATACTTTGTTGGAGTAGTGTTGCATTTAATAGATCATGAATTAATTGGAGGCTTATTTTTTTGTAATTTAGTGCATGGTCAAATGGGTTGATTGTATATATATATTTGTTTTTGAAAATTTGAATTTACATGATGATTTAAAGGCATGGATATTGTAAACTATGGAAAGTTGATTGAAAATTCATTTTTTATTTGATGGAGAGTGAAGCTAAATGTGTGCCATTTTTTATAAAAAGGATAAATATAGCTATGTCGTACATGATGTAGGAAATTCTCACTTTTTTTACATTGTAAACAGAAAGCAATAAAGCTAGATTCAACTACACTTTTAGATGTTCTTATATTATTAGTAGTCTTTACTCCTTTTTTTTGTATGTGAATGTAGGCACAATTTTCATTTTATTGTATCTTTTAAAAGAGAATACCAGTAATATGCACAAGTCATGGAGGAACCAAACCCTAGAGGTTGATGTGAACCTAAGCCTTTGTCTATCTTTGTTTCTTATGTCAATTGTAGCTTTCTACAATGTCAATCCTTGAAATTTATGGATTGTTAGTGCCCATGCCATTTTGAGGGTAAGTTCGTGATTTCAACAAGAAACAAAGCATATTGGTATGTGATGGGAATTGTTGGCATCCCATGCTGGTCCAATGTAATTATTGAAGTTTATAATCACAAATGATGACTATGAAGGTGGTGTTGCCCCAAGGACATAGAAAATTGAATGTACAATTCCAATGACACCATTAATAAAGTTATCTTGGACCCAAAGATTGGTTGTTAGCATAACCTTTTGGCCAATGCAGAGAAGGATTTTTTTTGTAATTGGTCATCATCAACACTTCTTGTAACATTTCACCTGGGTTTTTCGACATTTACATGTGCAATGGGTACATTTAAAGATTGTAACATTTATGGATCGTGTAGGTCAACCAAAGTATTTGTTGCAAATAAATGGGTGGAGGATTGTGAAAATTATTTTTTTAAGGAGACAAAGAGGAATCCATTCTAGACATTGGAAGTTCCCAGTCCTCAATATTTACTTCTACATTTCATATGTTTTGTAAGAGGTTACGAAACCTTATTTGTGAAGGGTTCTAGCCTTGTTGACAAAACATTGTGTGGAGGATGAACGATATATCGAAGATTCTCTAAGTGTTGATCCATAACAATTTCTTGCATACATGGGTATGTTATTGACAGGAGGAATTTGACCCAAGTTTCCAATGAGAATGAAGGAGCATATTACAAATGCTGCATTCTTCTTTTTGGGGAAGCCCTCCCTGAGATGTTGATCAATAATGTATATCAACTTTGGACCTATGAAGTTCATTTCATCAATCAGAATGTACCTTTTGTGTTGTAAAGACTCTTGGAAATAAGAGAGTGTCTACCTCTCAAGTGGTTTCATATCCTTTATGGGTATATGAAAATGTGTGTGAATGGTGGACCCACAAATGGTGAAAGTTGTAACACTTATTAGAGTAAGAAATAATAGTGGAGAGGATGTCTGAATTGTAGATGAAGACAATGTTATTTGTATCCTATTAGCGAGTAATGAATTCCGTGTACCTGTAGTTACTTGAATGATCATATTCAAAGGAGGATGTTTATCCCAATGATTGAAGTGTCAAAGAATAATGTCAAGGGTAAGTTATTGTTCTGTTGACAAGAGGCATTTTGAGTGCAAGGTGGAAGGATTTATATGAGGGAATATGTGGTTTTCTCTATCAAGGGATATAAAAGTATAGGTTATTTCTTGCAAGGATCATAAAACAATATTAGTGGTTTGATTGTCATGAATGTCGAAATCTTGATGCCCTAACACATCTAGTTCATTTAGTAGAGATCCAATTTAAAGTTGGAGTTGCGAAAAAGCTTTACATTTATCAAGTTGTAAGGGGTATTCATTGATTTCTTGATCACTGGAAGTATCTTCTATAAAGATATGGCCAACATCAAGGGGTGTGCGTTAAACATGCTAAGGTTGGTAGGAAGTGCTTATGCGTTAAAGAGGAATGTTTCCTAGGTCATTGTCTATATTGCGAAATGATTTTTACAAGAGGAGTTCAATCAAGATAAATGGTTCGTACATGGACGAGTCACTTGTTGGAATTTCATATTAGCAGGGATAGACACGTACAATGGATAAAGTTGTTCTTTTTTCCATTTGATGATGTATCTATGTTTGACATACAACCATGATTTAGCAATTTGAATAAGGGGGAGCGATTCCATTGAATATGAACACGTCATATATGTTTCAATGATTATTGAAGTTGTATTAGGAATATTTACATGTATGGAGACATGATGCAAAATATTTTTCCCTACATTAAGAGAATCCAATTTGCGGCTACAAATTATAAGTGGTAGCTTTTACAACATATGGCAAGCCTTTTCTGCACTGATATCATGCTCAACAATAATATCCGTTTAAACCTTTAAAAAAATAATGGAGGAGGGTTGGTGTAGATCTACACTTTCATAAATTATTGTAAGCATGTGGTGATAGCTCTTGGAGCATTTCTCTGATATAGATGTGTACTTGGCAATGTATTTTTTAGATTTATGTTGGGATATAAATGGTTGAAAATCAACATTAACTCTCCAAATAGAAATCATATATGGGTGGTGAATGTTCAAGTGTTCATCATTACGCGATGGAAATAATTTTTTTACCATCATTTTCAAGAAACATTGAATATTGCAATCATAATTACCAAGGGGAATTATAATGGCATTGTAGCGTGTTCCCTTTTCTCCTTAAGCATGTATCTTCGTTACATTTAGTGTGCCTTTAGACACGATTAACAATATCTTCATAATAATTTTGAGGATTACTTGCAAGTATGGTAGGGATTGCTAATAAGAAAGGGTCAACATTGATGAGGCATTGAATGTTTTCATTTCTTTGGGTAACATCCCTTGGGTTCCATGCATATACATACTTTTCAAAACATGCCTTTGTTGATGCAACTTCATTTGGATTTTCCCAATTCAGTGCTTCAATGTTGGGGGCATCTAATAACCATAAGAAGCCATGAATATGTGTAGATCCTCTATGCTTCCATTTACATCTGTGGAAGGAGGGAAAATAATATGTAATAAAATTTTGGTCATGAACAAAAAAAAAAGATCTATAACAGACTATTTTTTAATGTTCACTTGTACCAGTGGTCGTTTGTGTTCATAATAGTTTCTAACACTTTTTCACGAAATATTGTGAATATGTTATGTATGTAGATAGATGAAAAATGAAGATTAGAAATAATATTATGGATTCTCCAAGTATTTGCAGCACATGCTTCATCATGGGAGGTCTCAAGAATTACTTTGTGTAATTCAAGCCATTTTGTGTCAGTTGTAATGAGTGTGATGAATAAACGTGGAGGACCTATCTGTAAAATCATATTTGTTACTTCAGTTCACTTTTTTGACTAAAATAATCTTGTCCCTTGTAAGTTGGACCCCAAATGCATGATGTTATCATGAAGATTGTCACAAAGACAATCATTTAATATTTTTATAAGGTCTAAAATAGTCGTCAACAAACCACTTGAAATATTTTATTTCACAAAGACTGTTATTTTTTCCTGACTAGGATGATGCACGATAATGTTAAGCAAGAAATATCTAAATCTTTGGTGCATCTGAAACCTATTATCATGGTAACTTAACAAATGAAGTGTATAATTATGCATGTGCATTTTTTTAATGTGTGATTGTTAGAACATAACTTGAACTATAGAAAAATACATATGGAAGGATGAATCTTTCCATTGGAACAAGAAAGCTACTACAACATTTAAGAAGTTGAAGGAGGCCATGTGCACCACTCTGGTTCTAGCCACCCCAAATTTTTCCAAAACTTTCATTGTTGAATGTGATGCTTCAGGGTATGGTACGGGGGAAATACTCATGCAAGAAGGTTGACCCATTACCTTTGAGAGCCGCCAGTTCAAAGGTAAAAATATATCTAAACCACTTTATGAGAAAGAAATGTTAGCCATACTTCATGCAGTGAATCAATGGAGACCATATCTAATGGGTAGACATTTCAAACTAAACACAGATCATGACAGTTTGAAATACTTCTTAGAGCAAAGTTTATCATCTGAAGAACACCATAAATGGGTCTAAAAAATGTTGGGGTATGATTTTGAGATAATATATAAGAAAGGGAAAGAGAATGTAGTTGTTGATGCTTTATCTCAGAAGGATGAATCGATCGAGGCATTGTTGTGTGCCATATATGTATTACAGGAGGATTGGATGGAGGATGTAAGGTTTGAATGACAAAATGACCCAGGTACACAAAATATCATTTAGAATCTCCAACAAGATCCAAACATGTTAGAAAAATTAGTATGGAAAAGAGATGCTTTATGGTATAAAGATAGATTATATCTATGTAAGAATTGAATCCTTAAAAATAGGGTTTTATCTAAGCTCCATACTTCTCCAGTAGGGGGGCATTCTAGATACTTGAAGACTTATCATCGAATCAAGCATGATTTTTTCTAGGAAGGGCTAAAAGGGGATGTCTAATTTTTTTTGGTAGAATGCATGGTTTGTTAGCAAAATAAGGGCGAAACAATTAAGTCCCCAGGTCTTTTACAACCTCTATATATTCCTAGCCAGAGGTGGGAAGAGGTGTCCATGGAATTCATCATAGGATTTCCTAAATCAAAAGGTAAAAATGTAATCATGGTGGTGGTGGATAAACTCACCAAATATGCCCATTTTTGTGCCTTATCACATCTATTTTTTGCGAGTATAGTAACAACAACCTTAAGGGATACAATTTAGAAGCTACATGGGACATCGAAGATTATAGTAAGTGAACGAGACCCTATCTTTACTAGTAATTTTTAGACTGACTTGTTCTCATGCTTGGGCACGCAACTAGCTCGTAGTTCCTCTTATGATACCCCAGTTTGATGGGAAAATAGGGGTGGTAAAAAAATTCTTGGAGGGATATGTTCATTGTTTTACCTTAGATAAGCAAGTGAGTTGGGTCCAATGGTTACTGCTGGAAGAATGGTGGTATAACACCTTCTTTCATACTTCATCTAAAATGTCTCCTTTCTTGGCATTATATGGGTACCATCCACCATCTATCACCTCATCTTTGAGAGTCCAACCAAGGGTTTGAGCAGTTGAAGAACATATTCAACACCAACAAGAGGTTCTTTCTAGTCTCAGGGAGACTTTGGCCATGTTAGAAAATTGCATGAAGCAACAGGCATACCAACATTGCAGTGAAAGACATTTTGAAGTCAGTGATAGGGTTTTTGTGCATTTACAACCATATAAGAAAATGTCCTTGAAACAATAGAAAAAAGGATAACAAGCTTTCACCTAAGTATTATGGCCCTTATCAAGTGTTACAAAAGATTGGCAGTGTAGCATACAAACTGGAACTTCCTCTGGCTACTCGAATTCATCTAGTCTTCCATGTATCTTGCCTGAAGAAGGTAATTGGACAGATGATATCATCCCAGATAGTGTTACCAGAGCTTGATGAAGAGGGTAGAATCATCGTGGAACCAGAATTCATCCTTTAGACACGCACTAAGTGATTAAGGACAAGGGTCATCACTGAGTATTTGATCAAGTGGAAAAATCTAGACAATGAAGACGCAACTTGGGAGGATGCAAACTTCCTACAAAAACATCCATAGCTTCTCAACATTGGGGACAATGTTACTTAAAAGGGGAGGGGCATGCTACACCCTTAATCGTATATCTTACATTGGATGTATATAGCCGACTTGTGGCTATCATAACTTCTTATCGCACTGTATCTCTTTCATATATGTTCTATTATCATTAGTGGGTCAGCCTTGGTGTTGGCCATACCATATGAATAATATATGTAGCGGTTAGTAGGTAGTAATTTATCATTATATTGAGCATTTGAGTCTTATTGTATAGTTTGGGGGTTGCCCCCTCGAAGTGGCTAAGCTATTCTACTTGCATATTGAGATCATTTATCTGCAATATTGTGTTCATTGGTGTTCTATCGCTGCTTATAATCAAATTTATACAAGTAATTCCATTACATAAGGTCTACCTCCTTCTCCTAGTTTTCATGCTTCTGTTAGTGTAGGATTTATTTTCCTCACTTTATTTTTATTATCCTACTTTGGATATTCCACCTCACTTGGAGTTTCCCTACACTTATTGGATATGCTTTCTTAGGTGTACACTTGACTATACTATTCTAGGTATTGGTTACCACTTGACTACACTATTCTAGGTGTTAGTCACTACTTGAATACACCATTCTAGTTGTTGGTTACCACTATTCTAGGTGGAGATTGCCACGATTCTAGGAGGAGGTTACACATTCACCTCCTATATGTACATCTTTTTATTAGATTTGATATGGTTTGTGGACATGTGCAGGTAGACATCTATTTTGCAGGTTATAGGTAAAACTGATGACATTGCAGTGAAACCAGAGTGACAAAAAAAAATCCACAACGAAGATCCTCCAACTCATAAAATACCATATCTTAAGCATTTGAGTAGACACTAGGGCCCAGTTCAGTCACTAGCACCCATGCGCTCCTATCCTCTTGTGGGAGCTATTGTTCTGTATAGTTCTAAGTTCCAGAAACCTCAGTGAGTCTTCATGCCCGTTCCAACAATTACTCACTCTAGATCACTTCCAGGTTGCACAAAATCAACAAAATCACCTTCCATCTCTCATTTTCTTAGGGTTTCATATCTTTGAATTCTTATTGCTTGTTGTCTTACTATAGTTTATTACCTGTTTATCATTAGTTACAGTAGTTACTCTGAAATAAGATTTAATTAAATTTAGATTAAATCAACTGGATTATTACAAGTAACTATGGATCTCTTATATCTCTATCCATGTATTTGTAAAAATAAGAATGAATGAGGATTTTTTCTCACCAACATGGTCAAGGAAGTTATCTTCGCAGGCTTGTGTGGGTGAGTTTGTTTCATGTTGTCATGGAGTGTCAATAGATATTGATTGGAACATGGAGGAAACATCATTAAGTGTAGATGGTGATGAGGAGAGGGTATCTATGTCAAGCATAACATCCTTGTAGTATGGATCATATGTTATTTTATATTTTAAGACAATTTTTACATAAGATTTGTTGACATAGAAATCATAAGTTTTGTGTTGAGGCCCTTATCGTCTGACAAACACAATGTCAAGGATATCAAGATGCCTTGGCAGGTAGGTGGAAATAGATGAAATGTCTTGTGGGAATCTTATGGTATGGCCACTATATTTGTATTGTCCTCCACATATATGTTTGGCTTGTAAAATTAGACTAACTCTTGCTATAAACATTTCCTTCAACTTGTGTTAGTGTGCGTAGAAAATATGGCTGCTTTCTAGGATCCATGTATATGTCATTCTATGAAACGGTTTCCATTCCATTTTGAAATTCATCTGTGATAGGAATACAAATTATTCCTTATTTTGGTTTACCATGTCGGGATAATTTTCAAGGCATGAAGCATGTGTTAACATCAAGTAGAAGGTCAATCCTTGTGCGGAAATGTAATTGTACTTATCTTATATAGTAATGAGGTGTGTAATTTGGAATTGTAAGAAAAGGATGTTGTGTATTTGGGGGAGATGCATAATTTTTTTTTATGATAATCATGAAGGAGGGTTTGAGAGGAAGAGGAGTTTGCATCCAAATCCATGGTGGAGGTTGTTTCTTGTAGATTACAGGAACACCTTTTATGTGACCCTTTTGCATGAAGGATTTATGTTCGGCGAATGTTCATGTGATGGCGATGCGCATTGATGGAGTTCTTCATTAATGTATAGCATGCAAGCCTTCTTGAATTGCTTTATGGTGTTGACATTTGACTATTATTTACACTCTTAACTGGATTCCTATGAAATCCATAAAAGGAAGGGGAAAGGGTAAGGAATAATTATTTCAAGTGATACAACAATTTAAATGGTACATGTTTTGTAGGTTAAAGTACTTCGAAACATAATATGTGGATGTGGGAGTCGATTACAGAAAGGGAGAGTTTAAAATAGTACACACAAAGTACACATTGTTTATATATGTTTTATTTCTATATGGGAGAACATAAGATGCTATAACATTATTATATTGAGCTTCATTTGAAGGAAGCATAGAGAATAAAAACATATTATAATTCATTATATCAAAAGCAATATTTTCAAGAGCCCATGCATAGTGTGAATGGTTTGAGTGTTGGGTGGGGGGAAGTAATAGTGTATGCAAAACAAATAGTATCTATTCAATGCTAAATGGTAGTATAGGCCTATCTAAGGTATAAACTACATATCCATTAGGTCATTGTAGTGTTGTGGTCTACTAGTTCACCGTTAACAATGACATATTTAATTTATTCAACTCCACGAAAAGCCTCCTTTTTTGTTGATAATGTCAAAATAAAGTGTAGCCCAGTGACATGATCGATTATTTCTTGAATAAACTCCTTATCTATAGCCATAAACTAATTTTTTTGGTTGTAATACCCATGATTTCTTCAACATTTTTATCAAATATAGTTATTGTCTTAATTTCATCAGTATCATCTTGAATTTCAAGCCTTAGGGCATCCTTTTATTCATAATTGGAGATGGTTGTGTTGCACTTGGAGCAAAACCAAGAAGGCCCATCCTTTTCCACTACTTTTGTTTTGCATTTCCTATCAACATTCAATATAGGACATTCTTGATAAAAGAATTCATCAAAATATTTTTTATAGTTACTTTTACAATAGTCCATTCTATTGTTGTAGTGTTCCCAATTAAAACAATTTCAGACACTATTATATTTTCTTGAAGATTTTTTGGAGGGCCTTGATTTTTTTAGTCAATGATGGGGAAGGAAGCTTTGAATTTTCACTTGCAAGACATGAGAAAAGGGTTTGTTTTTCAACTCTTCTTGGTTTCAATAAGCATTTGGTAAATGAAATAGTGTTAATAGTAGCTCCCCCATAATCTGATACACGACCTACTTTATTGCAAGGACTGAAAGGGTCTCCTCACACATAAAGTCATCAATTTCTTTGCCTAAAATACCAAATCTTGAACCCCATAATGTTACATAAATGTTATATCTTGACATGTCTCGAACTTGGATAATTATTTTGATAGTCTCCGAGCTATTTCTTCGACGTATAGTGGATATAATTGAAATGGGCATAACTAGATCCCAATAATGTCCACCATATTATTTTTTACAAAATGGGGATTTCCACAATTTTGTTGAACTGAAAATGATGCAAAGGTATATTTTCTTCATCTTCACAACAATAAGTAACTGTTGAAGAAAGTTATAGTAATATCTCTTATGTATTGTTTAAATGATTGTACGTTTCATTACCTTCTTTGAATCTCCTATTAGATACAATATAAAGGTTTCCATTCTAAATTTGTTCATAAAACTAGTCAATAACTTCATTAAAACACTTGACATGCATTTCTCCACTTGTACCATCAACAAGATTGAAACCAAACAACTTCCCACTACCTTTGGCATTGCAATATTCATGGACTGAAGTTTTCGTAAGAGATCTTCCATTTATTGTCTAATATATCATAGAAGAACACAAAGTGTTGATAGGTATCAAAGCTTTGGTGTTGTTTCTTACAATGGATGATCTGGGAGGGGGAATGACATAAGTATTTTGTTGAGTAGAAGATGGAGTTGACGTGGAGCTTCCATGGAGGGGATCCCCGTTGAAGTATTGTATACGAATTGGATTTCCAATCTTTTGGTGGGTAGAAGAAATGACTTCCAAATCCAAGATGACAACAGTCATGTATGGAGTACATAAGAGAAAATGTATGCTGAGTATGACACATTAAATATGTAACTTATACACAATACAGGAACAAGTAAGTTTCTTACATGTCGTATTTTAGAATTTTATGAAGGAATTTGTTTGACTTGACAATATATCCTTCTCATATGTTATTTTTCAAGATAAGAGCTTTGTATGGAGGAGGCAATAATGCATCTTGCAAGTGAGTGTCCTAAAAAAGGTAAACATGGTAGTGAGATTCAAAGTTAAAGGGTGAGGGAATAGTGCAACGCTCCAATATTTGGAGATATGGTGCAATATCTAGAACCCCTTCAAACAAGCGCATAATTGCATTATCTGTTAAGGGTGGTGTCATGGTTGAGAAAGAAGCTCCTGGAAAACAAATAACACAACAAGAAGGCCCTGAACATAAGTGTGAAAATAAAAGGAATTCTAAACAAATGCAGTTAAAGCATAATAGTTTTCAATGTCAAAAATGTAAAGGGTAAGAATGTGAGTTATAAAGACAACTTGGAACAAAAGACATTATAAAAAGGTTTTATGTACAATGAAATTGTTATAACGACATAATGAGTATGATAATATTCTAATGGGAAAAGGGTAAAGGCAAAGAAAGTGATTCATATGGAAAAGTTGGAACAAAAGACGTTATATAAAGGTTTTATGTCCAATGAAATTGTAATAATCACACAATGAGTACAATATCATTTATTTAGCATTTTAAAAGTGATAAAACAATTTAGTTTTTACTATTAGAGAATATCGTAATGGGAACATGAAGTGAACGTAAATAATTATAATATATTATAATTCTTAATAAAAAAGCTTGATGTAAATAACCTAATGTTATTCAAGGAATAAACAATAACACTTCACATGTTCCTAGTATTCCTTTTGCAACTATTATTGTAAGATGAGTGCACTTTCAATATTAGAGGGCAACCTATTCTTAAATATGTTTTTAATTACCTTAAACTAAGTTTAGTTTTTTGACTTATTTTGTCAACATGAAAGAGAATGCATTTGTGAAGGCAAAAATTTATGTAAAATTATTTAACATTCAATATCATCTATACATATATGTTGTTTTCTTTTGCACACAACACGACATCAATTAGTGATGATGGAAACAATACGCAAAAAATACATTTTTACAATCACTATATTTGTAAATATGAAAATTCAAATTGTATTTACATTTGGGAAAACACATTTTACAACTTGATAATATTGTATGTATCAAAATGTAGTTTAAAACATGAAAGAACCACATCTTTACTACTTCAACATGTTCAATTTCTTATTACGCCGAAGGAGTTTCCCCTATGGGAAAGGGATTTTTGGACGTTTCTATGACTGTCTTAAATTTGACGGTTTGACGGTTGTCTAGACATTTTTGTTGTTTAATAGTTTTTTGGGACGCTCATTGAATTTTATGCAGCTGGAGAATGCATGCTTATGCGCGCTTAGGATCCAGAAAAGCCTCCATACGTGGTGAGAATAGAGAAAATCGAAGGCGATGGTGATAGCAATAAGAAGAAGAATGTGAAGGTGCAGGTTCGGTGGTATTACAGGCTAGAGGAATCCAATCGGTGGTCAGAGGAAGTTTCACGGGGTGAAGGAGCTGTTCTTGTCAGATCATTACGATGTGTAGAGCGTAGATACGATCGAGGGAAAGTGTACGGTACATACTTTCAAGAATTACACCAAGCTGGAGTCTGTCGGCTCTGAGGATTATTTCTGTCGCTTTGAGTATAAGGCCGCTACGGGAGGCTTCACCCCGAATAGAGTTGTTGTGTGAGTTTCTTTTTCTTTCTTCTTTTTCCTTGCCTAGGTGGCCTAGACTGTATGGTGCACACTTATTTCTAGTGTTGCTTGCTGGTTCCATAGAATTTAATTTAATTTAATTTAATTTATTCTTGGGTTTGAACCATGGTCGCTTTGATATAAAGAATTTGAGCGTTCACATTTCATAATGGTAGATGAAATGAAGTTGTAGATAAAAATCACAACTTTGAAGGTTTAAGAAGGGATTTAACAACTTAAGTTAGACACACACAGTGCTTGTTTTTTGTTAATTCATTTAGCAGTTAGACTAGACACACCAGTCTTATCTCATAACAAACGTGTGGAGAGCCAGTTGATTGGTGTTTCAGGCCATTGTTAATAAATCAAGTTTCTTCTGCAAAGATTTTAGGACATAAATTGCCAACAAACACATTAAATATAGATCAATTTTTTCGGAAATAGTGGGGTGAAAATCCAATTAAATTTTACTCGTCTGCAAATTCGGCTCTAATATCTTCAAAACAATTGGAAAAAGGTCTCAGATTTATCAACAATTTGGCTCAAAATAACACGAGAGAGCGCAACAAAACAAATTTTTCTCACCTTTAACGACCTTGTTTGCGCCCTTGATTGTGCAAGATTGTAATACTTTGTTGGTGGATTTGGATTTTTCCATCAAACCCTAACCCTTTCTTAACATTTATTTAACTGTGAGCAAAACCACCCAAAGAAATTTAGAGCGGGAATGTGAGAGAATGAAAGAGCCCTAAACTTTCGGGTCATGATTTCATTTCACCAGCCCGTGCAGTTTAACACGGTGTGCTAGTTCGGAACGCCACGTGGATGGGCTGGCTATCTTTGGTATATTTTCTTTTACCATGGAGATGTGAAATAATTGTAGTGACTTTTCACTTTTGGTGATTTAACCCAAATATTGATCTTTTGGAATAGTGTCTTTGTATTTATTTAATTTTTTATTTTTTAATAATTTAGAGGAAATTGAGGTTAATTAGAATATATTGATTTTTTCCAAATTATAATTTTTATATTTTTATATTTTTATAATTTAGAAGAAATTGAGATTAAATCTTGATATTTAAGATTGTTGTAGGTTTGTGGTAGGTTTTGTGTTCTTAAGGCCCACCTCAATTGGTAATATGTTTTTTTTATATGGAAGGTTATTATTTATCCAAAGATAAAATGATGGAGTTGTAATTACGCCGAAGGCGTTCCCCCTATGGGAAAGGCCCTTCCAGACGTTTCTACAACTGTGCTAAATTTGACAGTCGTTTAGACGTTTTTCATCGTTATTAAATTTGACGTTCGTTTGGCTATATTTTTCTGTGTGATGCTGTTGCACGCAGTTTCTTCATTCCCTTTTCGTTTTTAGTAAACTACAACTTCTCGGGGATTATATGAAAATGGTTTATTTGTGCAGGATTTTGCCATCGTAGAATTGTTGGAAACACAAAGCTACATCCTCCACTCTCTTCTACGGCACATCGAAGGTCCCCTCAATCCCCTCAAAACCCTTGGGCCCTGTAACCAGCGAACTCAAAAACTGATTGATAATGACGCAAACTGGTGTAGCCGCACTGAATGTGGAAAACAGGACATGGAGTATTAGTAGCATGCCACAGAGGCCTCTTAATCCTAAATCTGAACCATACTGCCATGATTGTATATCTGATTGGAACTTGACAGGGTATGATGGGAATGTGGTTTTGGTGTACACCAGATATCTGCGCTTGTGGAAGTTAGATGAAAATAATAATTCATGGGCAGAGGCAAAGCCATTTCCTGAAAGTCCATGTTTGGGAATGCCGTATACGGGAATGAAGTATTATTCTCCACTGGTTTTAGTGAACAGCTGTGGGTGGATTTTAGTACACCTGCCTGACCTCAGTTTGGTTGTTATGGACTCACAAGGAACAGTGATTCACGCCATTGAAGCTGCATCAATCAATGCGCCAAGGGGATTCACCTATGAAATTAATAATGTTTTATACCCTTAGAAAAACATCGTGTTTGAGTTTGTACAATTTTGCTGTCAAGATCCGAGGGTTTTGAGTTTGTAATCAAAGTTTGTAAAGGTTTAACCTATTTGGAATTTTTTGGGTTTATTACTATTTTAGTCTTTTTATCTTTTATTTATGAGCATTTCATGAGATTTATATTTTTGATAGATGACAACACGATATCTTTTAGACTAAATTACTTAATAAGGTTATACAATTTAAATAGAAACCAATACACTTCATAGCTGGGTAGATTATGATGACTACTCCCTTTTGGCACCCTCTATCACAAGCCAATTTATGGGCCCTCCAAAGAGCTTGACCTCTGTAACAATGATTTCGGAGGTACTACATATGGGGAACACAGAGAGAAATGAATGGGCCATGGTTCATGCAGAAATCACAAATATCAACATGGACAACTTCTTTTACAAGGCATGTCCTCTTCAAAAACGTGACAAACAATGCAGGAAAAAGGTGAGAGAGAATGGTAATGGTTCATGGTTATGTTTGAGTTGCAACAGACAAGTTCAAAACTATGATTATAGATATGCACTGAGGATCGATCTAAAGGACCCAACAGGAGAACTTCCATAACCTTTACGCAAGGATTTCCAACCCACCCGTCCCTTCAAACATTACACCCTCACCCATCCCATTCTATACTTTGAACTATCACCGCTATGTTTCTTATTTCATATCTATGTTTCACTTTTTTCCCTGCTTCAAAAGAAAACTGTTGTATTCCCTTATACACTGACATACTATTGTCTCCTGCTACTATGTGGATTGTTAGTACTTTTAAGAAAATAAATATAAAATACATGCACTTTTGTTATGTACGTATTTACATCCTTGTGTACTATGTGAACACATTGTATGTTTCTATGTATCTAATACTCTTTTCCTTAAGAAAAAATGCAGTTTCTCGATACTCAAATTGTTACCTCTTATGCGTATTTCCCATTGGAACTCCACATGCATTACAATTGAATTTAGTTTTATATTTTGACTTATTTCTGCATTTGTATGTCATCAAACTATGTATCGTTCCTTGCTAACCTACATGATCTTTATCCAACAGGTGGTACTCCATAATCCCGTGACTTCACAATCATGTCGACTCCTACAAAATGAGCCCAACGAAGAGAGAACTACACAAAAAATAAAGTACACATAACTGCTGAGCAACGACGTTGTAAATTAGAGGATAGAACAATGAAAATCTCTAATATCTTTCAACTTACAATGACCAACAACCTACGATCCCCTGACATTCCAATCTTGCCATCAAATACAACTACTGAAGAATTTCCAACCAACATTCCGCATGTAACTTCCATGGAAACAAACTTTCAAGAGCATACCACTTCCTTCCATACGAACCCATCTTTGCTAACAACTGTCACTTTTCCCCAAATATCTGGGATGCCACATGAAACTATCTCAAGTACCAACCTTTCTTCAGTTCATCGCACATATACAAATAGTTTCTCCTCTCCTTCTGAATGCTTTCCACCTTGCAATCCACAAACGACTCAAACAGAACACCCCACCCCTTCCAATACACAGAGATTTCCCATATTCATGCCCTCGATGCTGACTATTGAAGCCCAACGTCAGTTTTGCAAAAGAATAGATTTGCTAGCGAACATCCAAACTTGCTCAATCTACTTGGAAAATTACCCAGGAATTAAAACAATTTCCTTTGAAGGCTTTCCCTCCTGTAACAGATGCAAAAGTGAAAAACAAGGCCACCGCTTCTCTTCATGGAACAACATGGACCCTGAAAAATAGCCTACCATTCTTGTGTCTTTAACCCAAATCGAGGAGATGCTTATCACATGAGTTAATCCATTCATGCAAGTCGCCCAAGTACGTGGCGGGACAATACAAATACTCAGGACACACCATAAGTTTCCCACAAAACATTACTTCAATAGCAAAGACCCTACCCCACTGCCTTGGAGATTTGGACATAGTTCTCATACAAAGGGAAGGATCTAATTTTAAAAATTATGATTTCTACGTCAGTAGATCTCGTGTTTGTGCAGCCTTGCAATATAAAATCCAACACGATCCCTATTACAAAGATGTCTTAATCGACGATGACGCCCTTTCCTCACTACCATCCGAGTTGTCAAATGTTCCCTCCTCTCTCAACACAACCACAATGGAACTGCCCCAAATGCAAACTTTCTCTACAACTCATGGTATTGGTGTTCCCACGCACTTTGATGAAACATATGAACACTCATCATCTTTCGTGTCAACACCTCACAATACAGGAACAAAAGAAGAGGAAATCAAACAGTTCTTTCTCAACCACGATGGTAACACTCCATTTACCATGCCATGGCTAGAGCTTGGGCTTTCGCCAATAAATGATTACAATACAGAAGGCATGTTCTCAATGGCTTTCCCAACTTTATTTCCGATAGGAAAAGCAATGTGGCAACAACCCCGCATTAAAGAAGTTCCAATGCATTAATATGCTCTTCATTTGATGTGTTACCATGATGGGTGCTTTGGTTCCCACCCAAGATTTCATTACTTCCTTCTAAACCTCATAATGTGACACAGAAGCCAGTCCACAACAGCAGTTTTTATGAAACAAAACGTCGAATCTGGAATCCCTCCGACAATTAGAGAGCTGCGAAGACAACTACTGGAATGCCCCAAAGACAACCTCCCAGACAGCTTAAATGCTTTGGATCGAGCCTTTGAGGGACACGTTCATTCTGGGAAAAAAGTAGAAGCGAGCTTTCAGATATGGTGGAACAATTGGGGACACCAACCTTATTCTTCACTCTAAGTGCTGCAGACACTAAATGGCCAGATCTCCACAATATTATACCTGGTGAATGCCCAACAGATCCTCGAGCCACACAACATTGGAGAACACTTAACATTGTCTCTAAACCTCATCGAGTATCAACATACCTGCATCATAGATTCACAATATTTCGGGAAGAAATATTACAGAAGGAACTTGGAGCAGTAGACTTTTGGTACAAGTAATCAAATCTACTTATTTCAAAGTTTTTTCCAAACTACATATCTAATATTTATGTTCCCTCGTCTCGCAGGTATGAATGGTAACATAGAGGCTCCGCACATGTCCATAGTTTATTGTGGCTCGAGAATGTGCCAAAAGTTGACGAAATGGACTGGGAGGATACAACAGTTATTGAGGTGACAAAACAATACTTTGATAAGTTCGTGTCTGCCTGGAACCCCCGCCTCGACTTGCAACCACTTGGATTTTGTTCGCAAGTCACTCCTAGACGACCCTTGCTTGCTAGATACAACACAAATTCTATCCACCTCCCCGCATGCAGACCTTGAAGAATTACTTAATCGAGTTCAGAGCCACACTAAATGTTCAGAGTAGACATGCCTGCATAGAAAGCAATCACAACTGCAGTGCAGGTACAACGCCCCCTGGGCCACGCAACCTACTTCTTCCTTGCACATTGAAAGTGATGGGAAAATTAAGTACCTCCCTTCCAAAAATGATGATAGATTGAACATCCATAATCGAACAATGATATACATATGGAGAGAAAATGTCGATTTCCAACCGGTACTTTCCTGCCATGTCATTCTTAATTATATTGCAAAATATGCTTCGAAAGCCGAGCAACGTTAAAAAACATATCACCAAATGCTATCCATATTTTCAAGAGACGCAGACGCAGATTCTCCAGCACATATCGCGATCTATAAAATGCTCACAGAAAGCATTGTTGAACATGACATAAGCGCACAAGAAACATGCCACATGTTGCAAAAATTGCCACTTGTTATGTGCAACCGTCCATTTGTATCATTAAATGTTGGAAAAAAAATTCTGAGACGTGTCGTTGAAAGTGACGTCGATGCACAACAAACAACCACTTTCTTGGATGCATATAAAGTTCTCCAACAACCATGGAACACCTACCACTTATTCAAGTTGCTCGAGATTGGAGCTACAACAAGAATCGTAAAGGTGATAAATGGAAAAAGTGACCAACACAAGCAATTGTTCAGGTCCACCCGAGATTTGTGGATGTCGCAGCTCAAGATTCAACGTCATATGACCTTTTCTGTTGGTCAGAACTCCTTTTATACAAGCCTTTCACAAATATTGCATCTGAATTTGGCTCAACCCCACATGACATCAATGACACTTGGGACATGTTCAAGCACAACTACAGACCGTGGCATGTTCTACGCACTACTGCAGACACAGGACTTGCTACAGATGTTAGTTCTGACTCTGAGCCTGAATGCAGTATTCAACAAGAACCATTGCAAGAATGGCAGGTCTTCGCACAACTTCACCCCGGAAACAACACGGGTCTAGACAGTCTTGACATGTTGGGGAAACGATATTTTGACATACACAATAATTGGACCATACATGACGTTCCCCATGATTTGCAGATAACTGGTTCATCATTCATCGAGAGAGAGAAGGCAGACACAATTAACAACAACATACATGCCACACCACCATCTTCCACACTTCCTTTGTCTCCAGAACAACAAATAGCTCTTAATACCATACTACACCATTCAACAAACAAAACCCTTCTACCTCCACTAAGATTGATAATTCAAGGAACGGCTGGCACAAGAAAATCATTTCTGATAAATAAAATCTGGAATTCATTCACAGCATCAACCACATCTCCCTCACCTCTACTTGTGCTCGCCCCTACCGGTGTTTCAACATTCAACATCTCTGCATCCACAATCCACACAGCCATGCGTATTCCAATCAAAGAACTGAAACCCCTTGAAGGTAGTGCATTATCATCTTTTCAAGAGTCACTGAAACATATAGAATATGTTCTTATTGATGAAATGAGTTTCATCGGGCCAAAGTTGCTAAGAAAAATTGACAGTAGGCTCCGCGAAGCTTTCCCACACTCAAGAACATTTGAATTTGGGAACAGATCAGTCATCCTCCTCGGTGACCTCGGCCAATTACCGCCGGTTTTGGACAGTCCTCTTTATGTAAGTAATTCCTACGGAGCAACCCTTTGGAAGGGATTTCAGTCTTCCATTACATTGCAAACAATATTTCGGCAACAAGGAACAACCAATGCATAGGTTTCATTCCATGGAATTTACTGCTCCACATGTGAGATTCAACCCCTCTAATTGAGGATTGGGAACTCCTAATGTCTCGCACAGACACACACCTAACTCAGCAGGAGCTCAACATTTTTAAAGACGCACCACATTTGTTTGCAAAAAACGATTTGGTGGACTCCCACAACCTACAAATGTTGAAGGCATTGAATGTTCCGATCGCCCAATCCATTGCTGAAAGTAACAAGCAGACTGGACTAGGAAATCCTGATGATGATCAGTTGGAACACAAAGTTCTGTTGTGCAAACAACAAAAAATCATGCTTATTGCAAATCTATGGGTTGATGCAGGCCTCGTGAATGGTGCCACGGGAACAGTCACCGACATTGTCTACGACACATCAATGCAACCACCAACATTACCTTTATTTGTTGTTGTAAAATTTGATAGATACAACGACCCATATTGGGATCCCTCCAACCCATTACATATTCCCATACCCCCTATTTCAAGAGGGAATCGAAGACAATTGCCGATTAAAATGGCCTGGGGATTAACTATCCACAAGTCACAAGGACTTACTTTGCACAGAGCAACCGTCGACATTGTAACCACTGAAAGGAAGGGTCTGACATTCACAGCTTTCTCCAGAGTTCCCTCGCTTGCAAATCTGCGCATTTCACCTACTTTTTCATTCGAGAGATACTCAAATATGGCGCACGTACCAGCACTCAGAGCAAGAAGAAAGGAGGAAGCAAGACTACTATCACTCAACCCATCGTAAATACTACCCTCTGCTTTGATAACACCTCCACTACTACTATACTCAACACTTCTTCTATCCAAACCGACACTGTCGTTCAAGGGGTATCAAATGTAATCATGTTTATTGAAACTAAAATTGCCCACTAAAGGCTACCATTCATGATATAAATACTGCAAATGTATACATGTCTCATTATGTGTACGTATATCTTCATTTATTTGATGTTTTCAAATATGAAAAGCAACTTTAAATGTACGAATCTGTAACATAATTAAATGTACACATACAACATTTCAATGTAATGTTTCAACTAAATTCCTACACTACAACTTTCAATCACACACATTATCAACTGTACAATAAATGTTTTTCCAACAAAACACCAACCGAACAATCGATGCACAACTAACACAATAAAGCCGAATTAAATACATACAACATCAACTATAAAATAAATTAACTATTGAAAACGGTATCAAATGTATTCATGTACGAATTTATAACAACTTTGAAATGTATAAACAACCTTAAAATTAAGTGGCCCATCTATATTTCTACACTTACGAAAACAATCACACCCCTAATCAACATCAACTACAAAAGTAATAACTATACCTCTAAATCAAATAACATATACCGTTCGGCGTTCACATCTCATGAAACACATGTGATTGCTAGATCTTTTGTTTTTCTTATTGGTATGTGAAAGCATTTTGTGAAAGTAAAAAACATTATCTTCATCAAATTAGCATGTTTGAGAACACAATTCGTCCCTAATTATATGGTCGGCGCACTCTGATATGATATGATATTGATATTGAAGTTCTCCGATTGTGGTACAGGACAACATAAAGGATCTCTGTCATAGTAAACACCCCCAACCGACCTCTCAAAATCAAACGCACCGATATAGGTATGTACATTTATTTTATGATTGCAAAGTTTTGAACAACACTATTTTTGGAAACCCCACCCACCCCAGAAAAAACGTAAGCACCTTGGAATCTAATCATCACATCCTCCCCTGCGCTTTTCATTCCCCAGACTCATTGCTTTTCAAGAGAGGATGGGTATTTGGTCTTCATCGCCATGGCTGAAATCTCTGGAGGGAAAGCATGTGTTGATAACAGGCGGATCAAGTGGGATTGGATTCGCCATTGCTAAGGAGGCTCTCTCTCAAGGAGCTTTCATTACCATCCTCGCCAGAAGCTCTTCTAAATTAGAGAAAGCAGCACAGAATCTGGCCAAACATGGTGGCAACCCAGATAAAATATGCACAAAGGTAACTCAATATCTTATTCTTCTACCTTTATTCTAAGTTTATCTGAAGATTTATAAGGTGTTGAAATCTGTCTGACCTGTACTGCTTTTATCCAAAAGATTGCAGATGTGGGTGAGTATGGAAGTGTGGCGAAGGCAATAAAGGAGTCATTCGAGTGGAGGGCCATTGATGTGGTGGTGTGCAATGCAGGCGTAGCCAAGACTGCACTTCTGGATGAGAGCAGGATTGAAGATCAGCATGCCATCATTCAGACTAATTTGACAGGGGTTGTGAATACTCTTCACGTTGGGATTCCATTGATGAAACAGAGGAGTGCTCAATCACCCATGTCTCTTGTTATCATCAACTCTTTGGCGGGACTGGTATGTTATCTCATTTTCCCTCTCTGTGAGTTTGCAATGTGAGCCGATATGCTCTGTATTTTCCATTACAAGTCATTCCATACAGATATGTAGCCTCATTGGACATATTCAGTCTTCTCCATAACTAGGCATCTCATAAGTAGATCTTGCCTCACGAGGCATATGAGATTCTCTGGCCAAAAGAAAACATTTTTTTATTATATATTATTTGATTGAAAAGTTAGTTTTCCACCATATATTAATATAAAATAAAGCATAAATTATTTATTAAAAAGATAAAACAAAAGAATGAATCAATGAAAAAACTAAAAGTGCTTTCAACAACGCAAATCATTTCATATATTAAAATTTTATTTAAGACGGATATAACATATAATAAAGATAAAGCTGTCGGTTGTTTTCATGGATTTAACATGTAATAAAACTAGTGATCGCTCCTGGGTGGAGCAAGTCTACGCCGGCAGTGGTGTAAGTGGAGGTAGTGGTGCAACCGGGGGTATGTTTGGTGTTTGGAGTTTGTAGTGGTGTACGTTGGTGGTGGATATGTTTTAGGTGTGTTACGTAACCAGCTGGTGGCGGAAGTTTTGTAGTTGTTTTTTTTTTCCGATGAGTATGTAGTAAATGTTGCTTTTCAGTGAAGTAGGTTCAAGTCTACGGTGACTGTGGTGGAGGTGGGGGTAGTCTTGTTGGTCGGGGGTTGCGGTTATGTTTGGTGTAGGTGGGTAGCTTGGAGGTTTTTTTTTTGCTGTGTTGTAAGCTGGGTTGGGTGGTGGTGGGTTGGAGCGGAAAGGGTTGGGATTGGTAAGGTAAGTAATGGGTATGTTTTAATGCTATGTTGGGGTTTGGAATGGTGTTTGTTGTTTGCCTTGTTGCTGGAAGAAGTAGGTGTACACTAATGGTTGTGGGGTGCCTTATTTAGTTTTGAAACTCTAATTGTGGGCAGATCTGATTTCCTGTTATTGTTGATAGACTGAGGTGAATGGAACCATCTATAAATGGGAAGTTATTTTGTGGAAGCTTTTGTGTGTTGCTATTGTGGAGTTTGTATGGACTTCATTTTGATAGTGGGTAAAGGGTTAAAATTGAAAGGCGTACAATTGTTTGTGTGATTATGGTGCAATCATTGAGCGCAGAGGTTGGGTTGCATATGTACATAAGAAAATGTAATTATGTGGTAGTAAATTGATCCCGGTAGGTTAGTTGGGAAAGTTTTGTAATGGGATGCAAAAAGGGTAGGTTGCCACTAGGGTATGCGCTTATTCAAACAATGTGGGTGTTTAATGAGAGGTAAATGTATCTAGTATTTTGTGAAAACCTACTAAAGTAAGTTTGCCATGAAATCTGAAGTTGGTATTTGTTTGGTAAAGCTTTTTTTGAGGGAAGGAAATGTTCATCATGGGTAAAACTATTGGAGTGTTCTCTCTTGAAGCCTAAGTGGGGGATGCAAACAAGACAACCGCCATACTGAAACAGGTGGGGGTGGCAAAGATGCATGCCGGCAATGGGAGAAGGAAGAGGGGGATATCCATGATAAGCACCTCAAGCAACTGATCATCATCGTTAAGGTCACCTTCATTGTAGAAACATGCCTACTATGCCCACAAGGATAAAGTCTATGTCGGAAGTCATCCTTGGTGGTTGTATTTTCCATCCATTAAAAATACAACTGATGAGTGCAGGTACAATTTGTGAAGCTAAAAAATGGCAATAAACATGTTCAGTAGAGACAAATCAAATTCTGCCCTTGTGACTGTATCTCATACATAACATCTCAACTCAAAGTGGACAAGGCAAATATCCTATAATGACATACCATAACCGCATTATTACATAGCATGAGTTTAATATGAGTAAGAATTGTGAGTCCTCTGGCTAATTTAATACAACAAATGGGAAAACGGAAATTTAGTAAAAATAAACGGAAAATAAAATAACATTTGTCTGTTGATGTTCGACAATACTGGAAGTGACGCTATTGAACCAACTTTATCTATGACTTTCTCTATTTCCTCTATTCGTTTATTTACCAATTGTAATGCCCCCATTGGAGGATAGGTATAACTCCACGAGTAAGGCACGAGCATCAATCAGTGCTTACGATAACAAACATATCATTTTTTTAAAGCACCAATGTATGTAATGGAAAATAAGGCACATTATCTTGGAAAACGCCTCTCCTCACCACAACACCACTATTCTACAAAGCACACCTTGTATTCATTAAATAAAAAATATGTGCAAGCTGCGCGATTTTATCTTGTTAGGGCCTGGGACACTTTAGACTGTATTCTTGGCGTTTGCTTACTGTGCCCTCAGGATTATAATTGGGTCTGGTTACCCCTTTCCCCTCCACATTACAAGGGCCCAAAAACTTTTTGAGGTTGTTGTAATCCTCTACAGGATTACCATGACCATTTCTTGCATAATCATCTTCCTGAGAGGCTCTATTCCTCATCTTTTTCAGAATTCTACCCATCAAAGGCAATGCCACAACAAGCATAACGATTAAGTCTGTTATTTCCCTCTACCACACCCTCTCCCAATGCCTCATCTGCCTCAAATGTATACAAGGCCGAAATACTCCTTATGAAAAGGACCCCGCTTATTTGCACCGTGAGCCTTTAAGACCACAGTATCTATCCGTCTAACAACGCCTAGCTTGAAACCTGCCTCGACAATCCTCCTCACATGAAAATTCAACCTAAGAGTGGGTATGGTTTGGAGTCCAAAAATTGTGATCATAATGAGCAAATATCTCTAAATCTCTTACAGTGACCTTTGCATCCTCTCGAAAAAAACATGTACTTGTATCCCACCTCTATCAACAATAGAACACCCTAAATTGACATAGACCCTACGCAAGAAATGTCCGTCATACCCGGAGGTTAAATTTGACGGCCACCTCTGCCTGTCAAACAATTTTCAAGTGACGTTAATTTTTTAATACAGCCCTTCAAAAACACAAAATAATGCTATTTTTTACTAACTATTCTATATTTATTATATCTTCTTGATATATATTTACATATATTTTTATATTTTATATACAAATATATATAAAAATTGACGGTAAGGTTTTAATTATACAAGTCACGTGTGACGGTTAGATCAGATATTTACAAGTATTTTACGTCTAAAATCACTAAAAACGTCTAAACGGCCGTCAAATTTAACCCCTGGTCATACCACAATAATGGGACATAAAAATGTGAGGGGGTCCTCTTCAACTGACACCTGCACAGATGTCATAAATACTAGATGTTTGAACCCACTCAATAGCTGAAGGCTCCAAGTCTAAGATGCTAGGTGGAGACATCTGCTCAAGCACCTCAACAGGGGGACACAAGCATTGGGATATGTGGGGCGGCAGAGGATACTGAGGCGGTGACATGATGACAAGCAGCTGCAAGCTGCATTGCGTCGTCATTGAGACCCAATCGAAGGGTAGCCACACCTTCGGTGTAAATATAGGTGTTGGTAAATATAATTTTTTTTTATAGTATTAATTTTTTTGTGTTTGTATTATATAATTTTGATATGATAACAATAGCTTTTTTAAGGAATATTTTGTATTGTTTTAATATGGAATTTTAGAATTATTAATACATATAATATTAGTCTATATGATTGTTCATGTATTTTAGTTTTAATTTTTTAAAGTAAAAAATAAAATACAATTTTTTAATTTATTTATTCATAGGTAAAGACATTTTTGTTCAAAGCTATGAACTCAAAATAAACATGGGCCCGTTTCCCACAAAACCAAAAGGACCAAGAAACACTACAATAGGATTAACCAACATTGCACTCCTAAGAAGAACCCTCAAAATCACAATTGCTCAAGAAAAACAACTTGAACAATTAATAAAAGGGTTACAAAACCAATAAACTACAATATGGATCCATATTATAGGGAGTTCCTCTAGGAGAAAACAAAAACAAACCAAGAGGCAATGTGCATAACCACAAGTTTTCCTCACTCTTCTCTAACAACATGTGAGAATGTTGTTGAGCACCCACTACATGATTGATGCCATGGACCATCAACTCTACATCCAATCTTAGTCACTTTGCCTCCAACTTACAACCTTTACACTTTCCTGGCGTGCCCAACTCCACCAAAAATAAGTTACACTGGGACTAAGAAGGGGTGGATCAAAACCACTCAACTTTAGGAAACATCCAATTCCTTGGACACCACCTTCTCTAGAGGATGGGTCTCTAAATTGATAACTTGCTTAACAAGCTGCTCCTTCCTAGGAACTCATGATAAGGGGGAGAAAAGAAACGATTGGAAGAAGGATCAAAAAAATCTGTTATGAATATGCCATACAAACTTAGGATTAGGGGACATGGGCCTTTCTGGGCCTTTTCCTCCACACTACATGAAAGGAGGATAAGTGGAAGACCGGTTATAGGAAGCACATGAAGTAGCCAAATGACAAGGAGATTACAACGAAGCCAAATGACAAGGAGATTACAACGAAAAACACCAAAAAAAAATCCCTCATAATTTATGAACTAAGTCCACTAGCCTCAAGACAAAACCAACCTGACCAAATAGGAGTGGGGTTTGGACAAGTTAACCAAAACAAAAACCCTCACGAACCAACCATTAAGAGAGCAATCATAACCACACAAAATCACAACCAGGGTCACAAAGCGTTCTCATCAGCATCGACCATTACCACTTTGGGATCAGGGATTTGGGATCAGGGATTTGGATTCAAATTCATGAAGTTCTCAATCAAACCAAGCTTGCTTCGGCCATTGCCACAACTTGAAGATGCTCTTCTCGTGGTAGGGAAGAGAAAGAAATGAATGATAAAGCAAGGTTTAACTTGCATTAGCTAACTCAATTGTTGAACCCAAAACTATATTGTCTCGTTTTTTGTTGGGTAAGAATAAAGGGACTAATCTCATGACCAATCAAATGTGAAATAAATATTATTTATAATTAAATAAAATAACATTGTTAAAAATTAATGGTTTGAATTTTAAACTATAAAAATAGAGAAATATGATTAGTTAGATTAAAAATGTGTAATTAAAAATTAAAACAATATAGAAAATAAAAAAATCAATAAATAGAGTTGGGTGAATGATTAATCAAACACAGATAATTATCTTATATCTTCTTTGATATATGTGATAATTATATGTGTTTGATTCATTGAAACCTAGTGACCTAATTTTGGCCTAGTTCAAGGAGGATACATTGAAACCTTCCCCTTAAGCTTGAGTTGGAACTTGTCATTTTCTCTAACCTATTTGTAATGTGTATAAAATTTATCATGATTGCTCCATACAAATTCTTTGTACAAGGGTTTGTTTTTTTTCCTCTAGGTTTACTTGATGGGAAGGGACTGTTTACTGCAACATGAAGCAGTCTTGTGTCCAACAAGATTATAATGGAAACATCAAAGAGGAATCCCCTCCTAGTTGATGAATTGAATTATCCCAATGATCCCCAAGATGAGGTTAGTTTGATTGAATAGAGTAAGGGTTTGGACATCATGATGAGCATGAATAGAATAAGGGTTTGGCCATTTGTTTCTTACAACTTGTCTTGACCAACCATAACCTCTGCCGCTGATCGGCCTGAAAGTCTATGAAGGCCATGGGTGGATTGTGCCAGTGCATTCAATAAATAATATCTTTTAACACAGTTCGGTGGTTATAATAATGGAGTTTTATTAGCTATGAATTTTTTCTCCTCTTCATCATCATTATAACATTCATGAATTTAGTTTGAAAAATGAGAGGGTTAAAACTCGCACTACCTAAGGGTTCAATGGTCACGCCAATATGATAGCAATAGAAGTGATCAATATATCTCAGAATTACTTCTATGACTCTAAAGGCTTTATGAAATAAGACCACTCCTCTAAACTGACTTCACTTCTTTGTAACAACAAGACAATAATAATCATAATATTATTCAGGTGGTGGTTACTGCTACAAGTTTATCCTTACCCATAAAAAAAAAAACAAAGAAGATCAAAAAATACACTAGAAGTGTTTAATTATGCCGACTGACATTCTACGATAGTAATAAGGGGAGAGATTTAATGGTGTGATCATGTCAACTTTTATTCTCTATATTATATTCGATATCTATTTGACCATAATTTTCAAGTTTTTTAAAAACTATAATTTAGTCTATAAAAATAGTAATATCTTGTTATAATGGTATCAAGGGACGAGATCTAATGGTGTGATCGTTTCAACTTTTATTCTTTACATTAAATTTGACAGTCAAAATGTTTTTTTTTGAAACTTTGAGAAGTCAATCAAAAATAATAATATCTAAACTATTTGGTAGATTTTGAGTCTTTATCACTATTTTTCAAACTATTTAAACTATATATACTAGTTTAGACCAATAATCTATGAACACACAAATACAAGTTCACATAACTTGTGTACGATACCATATGATAACAACTGCCATAGAATGACTAGTACCTACTCAGAAACCATAATATTGAATTTCAAGAAGGAAGCATGAAAATGCTACTTTAAAATACATGTTGCAAAAAAAAAATTCAGCTTGCCCTCAATTACTCCTTTTAGTATCTGCTTGATGAGGACTGAATTTTAACTGATATTTGATTTACTTTTCTTGTTGTGTAAGAAGAATGAAATCACAAAAATGCAATGGATAAGATGGGGAAACTGAGATATGGAAGATGGTTTTGTGCACTGCAAGAAGCATAAGAAAGTTTAAGTTCTCTCCTGGCTTCACAAATGAATGTTTTTTTATTGTTTGCAGTATATGTCATATGGTAATGCTGTATATACTGCAACCAAGCATGCTCTAAAAGGACTTGGAGAATGTCTCAAGCTTGAATTGATGCCTTACAACATCCGAGTTACAGTTGTTCATCCAGGATATGTGGAAACTCCTATGCTCGATAATTGTAAGTTGACCCAAAAAAAATTTGTTTTCCATGGTTGTCAATGTATATTTGATCAAATTTTGTATTGACATAGAAATTTGTACTGCAGGTGGTTTAGAGAAAGACAAAACAATATTGCATATGATTAAAGTCACCAATTTGTACAATCGAAGTGAAATCGAGACAGCAGAACAAGTTGCAAAGTATACATTAGAAGCAACAAAGAATGGAACTTTTCTGGTCACAAGCCAATTCAGTGGACTTGTTATCTCCACATACTCACGTGGACCAATGCCTGCAGATTCATTTGGAAGGGCTTTTGCTGAATTGATGTTATATATTCCTCTTAGGCTCTTTAGTTTTCTCTTTGCTTGGTATGTTTATTATGTTAGACAACATAAAAATCATCAAACATAACCAGAGGATAACAAATAGCTCCTAGTGTCTCTCAATATACATTGGAGTATTTGGATTTTTAATATGTTATTTTGTTTTCTAAAAAATCGTTTGCTTCTACGTTCTGTATACACAGCTTACAAAGTTGATTACAACAATATTTTTGATGTTTTGACATTTTGTAAACATGTCTATGAAGGTGTGTATTATAGAATTTAACAAATATAAATTAAGGTTAGGGCCAATGCACAAACATTATTCCAAAATTTGTAAGTCTTTTTATCACATATGAAGTTTTTTTACTTGTTTATTTATCATTTTTTTCACATCAAATTTAAAAATATATACTATTTAACATATATTGAATTTAAATATATATTCTATTAGTGTACATGTGACATATAATGGATGGAAAAGCTGACAAAGGATTGCTAACATTAAAAAATTTATCCAAAAGTTTTATTTCATTAAATTGCATCTTGTCAATACTCTGTTGTAAAGTGTAATTTCTAGTGGTGTCTATTATGAGTTAGCAACACCTCCAAATAAATAAGAGCACACACTAGAGAATTTCATAAAGTAACTAATAAATATTCCACGATCATGGTCAAAGTAGTTTAAAGGAATATCAACTAGAAGTGATAGTCAAGGGTAGAAAGCAAATATTTGTTGTAGATATAAAATGTCAAAGTCTGATGGTACGTAGATCATTAACGTTGGCCAATGTTTTCATAATCATTGACAATATTTGTAGTAATTTCATAAGTAGGGTATTATTTATCTTATTTTATCCATTACTAGGATAATGTCTAAGATAATGTGATTAAGTGGGAATCCTACGATGATTCCTAATTGGTTGATATTGTGATATCAAGGAAAACCTTGTTTGGAGGATTAATCCTATGATGGTTCTTAATTGGTTGATTGTGTGATGTCAAGGAAAACCTTGTTTGGATGATAATTCTAGTTGTAAAGTATAATCAGGAAAATGAGTCACGATTGACCTATGGGATTCTCTTATCTTACCTTGGGAGATAGGTGGGACATGCTTGAAGTCCTATAAAAAGGATGTCTACTACCCCTTTTGAGACATACATAGATACTTTTAGAGGCTTGAGAGATGCATGTACTTATAGTTTGGTTCATTGTGTAAGAGTGTCCTATAAACTATCAAGAATTGTGTTGAGGAAGTTTATCTCAAAAGGTTGCTAAGAAGACGCATGAGTGGAGTCCATTAGGATGTGGTAACACTTTATGGAAGCCATGTTCACCTTTTGGGTGAGAATTTAGCACTTCTTTGATTTTTATTTGTCACTATTGGTATTACATGTGCATTATGATCAATATATGTAAACTTGATTTTATATTCATTCTAATGAAATTACTTAGATAGATCTAAATATCAGTAGCAATAAAACACCAAAGAACACCAAAATGTAGATAAATGATCTCAATATGCAAGTAGAATGACTTAGCCACTTCGAGGGGGCAACCTCCAAACCATACATTAAGACTCAAGTGTTCAATATGATCCTCAACAGCTACCTACTACTATGTATACTATTCCTATGTTATGGCCATCACCAAGGTCAGCCCACTAGTGATACTATAACATATAAGAAAGTGGTACAACATGACACAAAGTTATGAAAGCCACAAGGTGGCCATATACATCGAATGTAAGATCTAGGATTAAGGGTGTAACATGCCCTTCTACTTTGGAACAACATTGTCCCCAATGTTGAGAAGCTCTGAACACTTTTACAAGAATGTTGCATCCTCCCATGTGGCATCTTCACTATCTAGATTCTTCCACTTGATCAGATACTCGGTAATGACCTTTGTCCTCAATTGTTTAGTACGTGTCTGAAGGATGCATTTTGGTACCACTATGATTCTTCCCTCCTCATGGAGCTCATGTAACATAGTCTGAGATGATACCTTCTCTCCAATAACCTTCTTCAAGCAAGAAACATGGAACAATGGATGTATTCGTATTTCTTGAGTGAGTTCCGATTTGTATGCTACATTACTAATCTTCTACATCACTTGATAAGGGTCATAATACTTAGGTGAAAGCTTGTCATCCTTCTTCTATTGTTTCAAATAATTTTTCTTATATGGTTGTAAACGCACAAAAACCCAATCACTAACTTCAAAATGTCTTTCACTGTGATGTTGATAAGCTTGCTACTTCATGTGGTTTTGTGCCACAACCAAGTTCTCTCTGAGACTAGAAAGTACCTCTTGTAGGTGTTGAATGTGCTCTTCAATTGCTCTAACCCTTGGCTGGCCTCTCAAGGATGAGGTGATGGACGGTGGATGGTACCCATATAATGCCAAAAATGAGACATTTTAGATGAAGTATGGAAGGAAGTGTTATACCACCATTCTGCAAGTGGAAGCCATTAGACCTATCTCGCTTGCTTATCTGAGGTAAAACAATGAAGATATCTTTCCAAGCACTTGTTAACCACTTTAGTTTACCTAACAAACTAGGGATGATAAGAAAATCTACGAGTTAGCTAAGTACCCAAACATGAGAAAAAATCAGTCTAAAATTTACTAGTAAATATATGGTCTCGATCACTTACTATAATCTTTGATGTCCCATGTAGCTTTCAAACTATATCCATGAAGGTTTCTGCCACTGTTATTACAACAATTAGGTGTGACAACACACAAAAATGGGCATATTGGCGAGTTTGTCCACCACAACCATGATTACATTTTCCCCTTCTGATGTAGGCAATCCCGCGATAAAGTCCATGGAAACCTCTTCCCACCTCTGGTTAGGAATAGATAGAGGTTGTAAACGACTTGGGGACTTAAAAATTTTCACCCTTATTTGGCTAACAAACCATGTATTCTATCACACATTTTTGGACATCCCCTTTTAGTCATTCCTAGAAGAAATCTTTCTTGATTCGATGATAAGTCTTCAAGAAACCAAAATGCCCCCTTTTTGAGAAGCATGAATCTCAAATAGAACCCTATTTTTAGGGTTGAGTTTTTACATGGATATAATATATCATTGTACCATAAAGCACCCCCTTTCCATACAAATATTTGTGACATGCTTAGATCATGTTGGAGATTTTGAATGAGATTTTGTGTACTTGGGTCATCCTCTCATTCAGACCTTGCCTCCTCTACCTAATCTTCCTGTAATATATATATATATATATATATATATATATATGTCACACACACAATGCCTTAGCTAACTTATCCTTTCGAGATAGAACATCAATGGCTACATTCTCCTTCTCTTTCTTATAGATTATCTCAAAATCATACCCCAAAATTTTTGAGACCCAATTTTGTTTTTCTTTAGACGATAAAAGTTGTTCTAAGAAGTATTTCAAACTATCACGATCTGTCTTTACTTTGAAGTGTTTGCCAATTAGATATAGTCTCCATTGCTTTATTGCATGAAGTATGGCCAACATTTACTTCTCATAGGTTAGTTTTGATATATCCTTACCTTTGAATTGACGACTCTCAAAGGCAATGGGATGACCCTCTTACATGAGTACTACCCCCAACCATACCCTGAAGCATTACATTCAACAATGAATGTCTTGGAAAATATGGGGTAACCAAAACTAGAGTGGTGCACATGGCCTCCTTCAACTTCTTAAATCCTTTGGTAGATTCCTCATTTAGATGGAAAGAGTCCTTCAATAAAGTTGTCAGTGATGTTGCTATGCTACCATATCTCCTTAAAAATCCACGATAATAACCTATAAGCCCCCAAAATCCTCGAAATGTTTATAGGATTTTTGAAACTTGCTACTCAAGCATGGAATTTATCTTGTTAAGATCCACTTCAACACCTTCATAAGAGATGATGTGACCTAAATATTCAACCTCCTTGACTCCAAAATAACACTTCGAGGGCTTTGCATAAAGCTTCAAGAGAATCCAACACCTTATTTGCATGCTACAACTGTTGCTCCCATGTTTTATTGTAGATTAATATATCATCAAAGAACACTAATTTTTTTTTTTGTAGGAATGGATTAAAGATATAATTCATCAAATTTTGAAATATAGAGGGTGCATTTGTGATCCCATAAGGCATTACTAAGAATTTATAATGGCCCTCATGTTTCTAGAAGGCTGTTTTATGAATATCCTCATCCCTAATTCTGATTTGATGATATATGGAATGAAGATCAAGTTTTGTAAAGTAACACCATGCAACTCATCTAGAAAATCATCAATTACAAGAATATGAAACTTATCTTTGGTTGTGTACTTATTAAGTTCCCTATAATTAGGACACATGCACCAATTGTTAATTTTTTACGCACCAACACTACTAGAGAAGAATACACACTTTGAATATGACAGATAATTCTTGCTTCTAACATATCTTGTACTATCTTCTCAATCTCACTCTTTTTCACATATGGGTACCTATAAGATCTGATGTTGGGTGGTTGGGTCCCTTGTACTTGCTGGATTGCATGGTCATTATCTCTTTTGGGAGGTAAACAATTTGGCATATCTCCAAACACAACTAAGTGCTCATCTATAACCAATGCAGGGACACCCTTGTAAATAATCCAATTTTGGCTGTGATTAATTTTCTTAGGTTATGTAGGGTCCATTTGGAGGTTCATGATGTGTTTCTATTCCATTTGGACTCTTGGGCATGTAATAAGTGGTGTTTGTGAGTTTACCTCCAAAATCACATTTCAAATGTTTAAATTAGGCTTTGTGGTGTGTTATAGGTCTAGGTGGTAATGTAAGGTTAATAAATGATGTAAAAGGGTCATGAAATATAAGGTCACCTAAGTCCTGGCCTAACATGACCTTAAACCTCACTTTTGTTAGTCTTATCTTAGGCGAGTTAGTGGTTAGAGCCCTAACTACCTCTCTTCACCTTATTAACACAAGTGAGTATTCAAATGAAAAAAAAGTGTGTGAGAAATAGAGAAGGTTGGTTGGTGAAGGAACTCTGTGTCAAAGCCAATATGGCTCAAGAAGCTTTGTAATATCAAGAAGTTTATTAAGTTACACTTTATGAAATAATGTGTGAATGATTATGATTGTGCAGGTTTAGGAAAGTGTGAAAGGGCACCAAAAACACGAGAATAAAGGTTATAAGTTATAAATTCCATAAAGAATTGATTCAATTATTTTTGGACGAGGTATGCCAATGGTTTGTGAGATTTCATGTTGATTTGGAGAAAGAAAAACATTAATAAGTTGAATTCTATTCAATATAAAAGGATGATATTTTGTGAAAAGGTGGAGATAGACATGAGAATTTTTTTTATAAATTTTCAAGGGATATGAAAGAGTTTTTATAGGGAAAATTTTGAAAACTCGGACTAATTGTGTATTTAAATCCCATTTTTGTATAGGAAACTAGTCACCAAATCTTGTGAATCAAGTTGATGAAGGCATAATCACTCAAAACTCATTAAAGGAGAATTTTTTTTCTCTTGAAAACAAAAATTTTACAAGTGGAATCAGGTCGTAATACATGCATTTTCTCAAGTTATGAATTTATTTAGCATGTTGCTTTGTGTTTGTCTTTGTCTTGGAAAAATTTCTAAAACAATTTTGGTTTTATCAATTGAGTTCTTGTAAAAATTAGATTGTAGGGTATTTATACCCCTAATAATTTGTGTGGTAATATTTATGCTGAAATACACGTGTGGGAGAAAAATATTATCAATTTTTAGTTTTGAGTTCTTAAGAGACCTAGTCAAGAAGAATAAATTGGTGTTGGGTGAGTTGTATTGGGAGTTGGAGTACAAAATTAATCATGAAGCTAGAACTAAATAACAGGTATCTATAAAGGTAAAAAAATTTCATGAAACTGGGTGGATTTTTCTAGACTACAAGATTTGGGTGTTGAGAAGGTTAGAAATTAGGCATATGAGAAAACAATAGGAAGATAATAAAAATGTAAGGGCTAAGAATTGAACCTTGAAAGTTTGTAGTCATCTTAAAGACCTTAAAGGGTGTCTAAAAATCTTGAAAATGAGAGCTAAGATCTTATAGAGTGTTCTACATCATGATTTGTCTGCAGACAGGGCTACAAGCTAGTGTGGAGGTCTAAAAGGTGAATGAGATAAGATGAAGGTTTGTAACTTCTTGGGGTATTTGATCATATTTCTTAGATAAATTTGAGCATGTTGAGGATATTTTTGGAATTTGGTTCAGTTGTGAAGTCCTTTTGATATTGGTAAGCTAAATTATGCTTCTTAAAGTGCATTCATTGCATGATTTTGGTAATTTTGAAGGGTGATGAATCTAATTATTGGTTTGTTGTGTTGAGTTTGTTCATTCCTTCTCATTTTGATATCAGAACAAGTTTTTTCTTTGATGTAAAAAGGAAAAGAATAAAAATTCACCCTAGTTACAAACATTTGTATATATGTGATTTGATTTGTTTGATGAATTGAATTGAAGTTGTTTGAGCTAACAATTTTCCTTCTTGTAAGAAGTATGTGAGGTTGAGATGTTTCTCCTTGAGAAGAAGTAAGAAAGCGAAAAGTGAAAGAAAGAGGAAAAAAAAATGTGAAAAGAAACCCAAAAGACGAGAAGAAGGAAAATAGATGAAAGAGAGGGAATCAAGACACTAGGTGTGAAAAATAACCTAGGCAAGGCTTGTGAATCATGGAAAAGACTTGCTGAGAGAAGATGGAGGAAGAGAAGGTGAAAATAGTGAAGGGATTGCTTAAATTATCAATCCATGAGAAGAAAGAGAAAGAAAAGAGAGAGGGAAAGAGAAAAGAAGAAAGAATGAGAGAGTTAGAAAAGAAGAGAAAGTTGTGGATGGAATAAGAAATCAAAGAGTTAAGGAAGGATATGGAGCAGATGTTGGTGTTGACGAAAAACGTGAGAGACAGACTAAAACAAGTTTTGAAATAATGATGAATAAGGTAGTTAAGTGGCCTATAAGGTCACTCATTGAGAGGAAAAGGAAAATGCAGCTACGAGCATGGATAAGAGAAGAGGAAATAAGAAAAAAATAGATAAGTAAGAGAACAAGTAAGAAATAGAAAGAGGAAATAAGAGAAGTTATGAGGGATGGGTTCATTGGTGAAGAAGAAATTAAGACAAAACAAACAAAATCATATTTTCAGCTTGTGTATGAGAGCAAGGAACAATTTGATGCTGATATACAAGCACTTGAATGTGCTTTGAATGGTGAGGAAGTGAAGGATGACGAATAAAAAATTGTGATGATGAATGGAAACATTTAAAATGAGGAATGAAAACCAAGCACAAGATGGAAGAGTAAAAGGATGAAGTAAAAACAACATGTGAAAAGACACAAAAGTCTCTTTATTTTTAATCTAAGGATTTGTGTGAATGTGTTTTTGCAGGTTTACTTGATGAAGAAATAAAGTCTATTGAAGAAACAAATCTTAGAGGAGTACAAATGAAGAGAAAGAGACATGAAATCCTCATGTTAGAGGAAAAAACATGAAGACGTTGAATATAAAGAATGAAGAAAAAAGAAGGCTAGTTGTTAATGAAGATGAAAAGAATACAACAAAAGAAAGAAAATGTTTACAAGTACAATATGATTGGAAGAAATGGAAGAAAAGCTTTATTTATACAAGGGTACAAATCTTCCCACTTGGGGAGTATGATGTAAGAGCATCCTTGTAAATAATCCAATTTTAGATTTGATTAGTTTTCTTAGGTTGTGTAGGGTCTATTTAGAGGTTCATGATGTGTTTCTAGTCCATTTGGACTCTTGGGCATGTAATAAGTGGTGTTTGTGAGTTTCCCTCCAAAACCACATTTCAAATGTTTAAATTAGTCTTTGTGGTGTGTTATAGGTCTAGGTGTTAATGTAGGGTTAATAAATGATGGGGTTATGAAACATAAGGTCACCTAAGTCATGGCCTAACATGACCCTAAACCTCACTTTGGTTAGTATTATCATAGGTGAGGTAGTGGTTAGAACCCTAACTACCTCTCTTCACCTCATTAACACAAGTGAGTATTCGAATGAAAAAAAATGTTTTTTAGAAATAGAGAAGGTTGGTTGGTGAATGAACTTTATATCAGAGCCACTATGGCTCAAGAAGATTTGTAATATCAAGGAGAGTAATAAATCAATAAGTTTCTTAAGTAACACTTGTACAAAATGTGATGAATATTTATGAACTATTGTGTGCATGATTATGATTATGCAGGTTTAGGAAACCCTATCCCCCTTTTTTGTTTTGTAGCAAAGCCCAAATGGCTTGGAATTAGATTTGTTCTTTCTTTCTCCCTTTTAGACCTGAATGATTCACCTAGAAACATATTCTGTTAGGTGATATTCCTAGGATGCCTAAAATGTTTGGATAAATTTGGTAGGCTTTCAGAGGGGAATTATTTTTTGGCTTTGGAAAGAAAGGAAATCTTGTTTATTTGTTCGTGATGAAGTTGATCAACAATTTTATATTTATAATAAGTCGATGGTTATCTTCAATGTGTTGTTGTAGATATAAGTGCAAGTGAATAAGGTTGCCCTCGAAGTGGGACACCTCCATAATCTCCCCCATCACTAGGGAAACACTCCTTACAATGTGGTTCGGGAGCTACCCTCTCCTTCTTGTCATTCTTTGCCACACGTCGGTCATTCACGAGGTGCTCGTCGGAGCCACTAGCAGCACCGCTCTTTTAGCCGGGCTTGTCAATCCCCGTGTAGTCAGCCACTGTGGGGGAACTTCTCTCCCCATGCCTCAAATGATTGGATAAATTTGGCAGGCTTTCAGAGGGGAAATTATTTTTTGGCTTAGGAATGAAAAGAAATCTTTTTTATTTGTTCATGATGAAGTTGATCAACAATTTTCTATTTATAATAAGTCGATGGTTATCTCCAATGTGATGCTGCAGATACAAGTGCAAGTGAATAAGGTGGGCCTTGAAGTGGAAAACCTCCATAATCTCCTCGTCACTAGGGCGAAGCTCCTTACAATGTGGCTCGGGAGCCACCCTCTCCTTCTCTTCATTCTTGACCACACGTCGGTCATTCGTGAGGTGGTCATCAGAGCCGCTTGTAGCACTGTTCTTTCCGCCGGACTCGCCAATCCCCGTGTAGTCAGCCACTACGAGGGAGCTTCTCTCCCCCGCCTCTAGCTTATCACCAGGGTTGGGGATCTCCCCATCTCGCTAGCTTAGCTATGGTTCATCAGATCCCCTTGAGATGAGCACACATGATGGATGGAGTCTTCCTCTGCCGCCAGATAAATTTCCGCATATGGCCTTAGCAATCTCGCCCACTCATGAAACTTCTGAAGACAACAAAGAAGAGGGCCATGTTGGCTTTGACTGGGAGGTGCCCGATAATGGCCAAGACTTTCCTGGATGTGGTTGGATTGATGACCATGATCCACTCGCAACCGGTCAAATTTTTGTAGTGGCGGTTTAGTTTCATTTCCACAGTGACTTTGTCTTAGTTGTTTTGTCCTAGGCTTGGCCTAGTTTGTTCATGGCTTTGGGGCGTGCTCTCATATCGCCCACTTTTTTGTTGAATTATCTTGTATCTTTTTACTTGTTAATATAATATAATATCTTACTAATAAAAAAGCCTGAATTGTATGAAATAACAACCATATTCATCGATCACCCTTCTTGTAGCTGTATATATTCTTAATTGCTCCCATTCTGGTATGAAAAGATATATGATGAGTGTAAAGAAGGCATCATGTATCTTTCTGAAGTTTATTGTATGATTTTCCAAACTCAATTGAGGGTAGACATCATATACCCTATAGTTGGATAAATTTTTCACTCTTGGTATCCTTGGGAGAGTCTTGTGGCATGCAACATTGTAAACAAGGTAAGAAGTCATGTAGAATTCACATATGATTGTATTGCCCTCTCTAATTTTCACAACCATTATTCTAAGCTATTCATGAATGGATGTGCTTATGAAATTTTCCCAACAAATATTTTCAGTGATAAATAAAATAATCTTGATGTATCTAAACATCCACTCTTGAAAATTATAAGAAGCCTTCAAACCTAGAATTCTTCTTAGTAAGGTGATAAGGTCCTTGATTTCTTCTACAAAGTATGATCTAGTCAACTTTTTGGGAACTCTGGTATGAGTGCCCCTGGATTTTATCAACAAATGATTGTTCATAGTTTTGGAGCACTCTGCATGTTTGACATCACATAAATCTTGTGCCGACTTAGTAATAATTTCTACTACCCTCTTGATTTTGGTCAGTCCCAATATCGCTTTGAACGCTTCAGGTGATACTGAAAGAACCCTGACACCACTTCCATCTAACACTTCTTTAGTTTCTAGGTTGTAATTCTCTGCACAATCCCATACTAATTCTAGGCATTGTATCGAAGGTGGGAAAGTAGAAGCAAGAGAAATACCACTAACATCAATTACCACCATGTAATCACTTCTGTTTGGGGCACGCAGTCTTTGTAGGAAATCAACTAGGGAAACATTCCTTTGGTTTGTATCCATTACTTCCTCTAAATTTATTTTGGTAAGGGAAGTAACTAGAGAGAAAGGGAAAAACCGGGTATATAGGAGAGCAAATGTAGGCCACAAGTATTTCTCAAAAATCCCTATGAGTGAATGAAAACCTAAGAAATTTTTAAGCTTTCGGAGAACTTACCTGTGCTCGTGTATTCTTATGATATCAATCACAGATCACACATACATGTGAAACACTTCAATTTTCCACAACACCACTCTATGTAACCTGTTGCTTCAATCTCGTGGTCAAAATCCACTATTCTAGGGCTCCAGAACACTTGATTTCATCGCAACAAGGTACCATTATGAAAGACTTGGAAAAATTTTAAACATATAATCTTTCATATGAAAAACATTAATGGTAGAAGCCCCTTTTAATGCATCTCATCCAATCTTGACCGTCGAACTTTACATTTCTCATTTGAATGTGAGTCATCTAAGTGTCTCTTGCTTTAGTGGGGAGCGGGCCTTTGGGCACTCCTTGCATTTTTGCATCAATTGAGAAGATGAAAAAAATCTGAAATACGATGGGATACCCGATGCTGAGTGGCATTGACAATATGCCACATGTACACCTTCGGGCCTTGGGGCATTTGGATGTAGTTTTGTAATTTCGCATGAGTTAAAAAAGTGCTAAGTGCTAGCACTTGCGAGATGCTCATTTACCAACTTGTGTAAATAAAATGACACATGTCCTTTTCGGGATTCAGGGATTAGGGTGTATTTTACACTTTTTTAGATGAGATGCACCTTTTATAGAGTGGAATGCATAGATTCTCGCTCCTTATAAGATTTCGTAGCATATTCATATATCGAGGGCTAGGGTATTTTTTACACATTGCATTCTTACATGAACTACAAATATGCCCAATGTTCCCACAAATGCGATGGCTCTTTGACTATGCCACCTTGTCGGGTGACAGAGAGTGATTTACACTTTGTAATTTTGTATCGACTGTAACTTTGCAGAGGAGAAAAGGCCCATTTTTGAAGGATCATACGTCTGTAGCAATCAATGTGAGCTTCAAACCATGTGCTTGTCGAGCCATTAGTGATCAAAAAATGGGAGTTTTAATCTAACACTTTTAACCATTTCAAAGGATATTTAATTTTAATCAACTTAAAAACCCTTAATACTCCAAAATATTGATTAAAATCTGATTTAAAAAAACTGAAATTAAGTTTGCAATTTACTCAAAATTTCATGTTTGATCAAAGCCCCAAATTACACTGTTTCTGATTCAACTGATTGTCAAAGTTATCAAGACTGATTAAACTTGCATCCCAAATTCTTCTTAAGTACTTAATTAATTGCAAATATCAGCAAATTGAAAATAAAAATCAGAAACGACACAAGATTGTTTACGGGGTTTGGAATTCCTACGTCCCTGGGTTCGTTGTGAACTGATCCATTAATAATGTTATAATTTTAAATACGTTTAACATTTAAAATAAACCAATAGTGAATCAAAAACCTGAAAAAACTGTGTTTCAGACCTTAAAGGGACTCTGGAGTGTCCCACCACTGCCCCTCACCTTTATGATTCATTTGCAGTTGTGTCTTTGTTATGATCTACGCCTTTGTGTGACTTCAACAGAAAAAAAACTTTGTCAAAAAAGCTCCAAAATGAGAAACGTATCACACCATTGTGATCTTCTCAAAATTTTAAGCAACTTTCATATATAACTTGAGACCTGATTTTGAGTGGAAGTGCTCCAAAACTGGTGTTTTCGTCAAATTAGTCAATTCTGCCCATCTAGAAACCTGCCACAATGTCCCTTTAAATATAAGCGATTTCATATAATGCCATTTCCAAAAAGGTGGCGGGTTGGTAAGGCTTCTTATCCCTTTAACAAAGGTCATGAGTTCCATTCCTTGAAAAGTGCTTTGACCAATAAATAAACCATATATTGTTTTTTTGTGGGCATGTTAAATCCCATTTCATAGAGTATAAAAGCAATAAGGCTTTAAAAAGCCTACCACCACCCACTTTATGTGGTTTAAGCCACACATACACCATTTTTGGGAATATTAGTCCCACATGCACCAAATCAGTCCACATGCTCAAATGGAGTAGTGCCACGTGTCAACATATGATTGGTTCATCTTTTGCCATGTCACTTTTTCTTGCAAGTTTGATCCGAACTTTGATTGACCATATCTTTGGCATATAGACTCAGATTTGGTCCGTTCAAAATACGTCAGAAAGCTCGCGAAAATATCTATGCCATAGGATTGATTTTGTGAGCTTCCAAGACCATAAAGTTTCTAGTTTGACCAGATTTGACCACCTGTTGACCAACTTTGCCCACCGGTATCTTTTACATACGAGCTCCATTTTTGATGTTCTTTATATTGGAGGAAATCTCACAATATGATCTAATAATAGGTCATGGTTTAGGGATGTTCAGTAGACTTTAAAACACCATAAAATCCTCTGGATCACTTCTCCTAATTGGGAATGCTTTTTGTCCACAAATAGTTTTTTATCAACACACAAAACATGCTAACTCATCCTACATTGCACAATCACATATAGGAACCAAAAATAACATTATGGGTTAAATAAATAAAAATATTTGATTAGCTAGTCACAAAAAAATGATAAGATAATAACACCCATTTAAGCTAGTGTCCAACTGATACTCTGTAACCCTGTCAACTTTTCAAACAAATGTGAACTGTCAAATCCCACTGTGATGCCATAAAAAACAATTGATCAGATAATAAAACCCATTCAAAAAAATAAAGCAAGTGTTGAACTGATACTCTGTGATATGGCTGATCACATAAAATACAATTCCACCAAATAGATCAATATCCAAAACAACTAAAATGGAAAAATAGCTAGTTTCCACTATCCATGTGAAACTGTAAACAACTGCAAATATCACTATCCATATTAATTAGACCATCAACACCAAAAATAGCTATAGTCACAAAAATTGAATCCACGTGAATCTACCAAAAACCATTGTAATGTCATCACAAACAATTGATCATATAATAACACCCATTTAAGCTAATGTTCGACTGTCACTTTGTGATATGACCGATTATTGAAATTACAATTCCATAAAAATAGCTTAGTATAAGAGACATCTAAACTGCCCACAATTAGGCTAGTGTCTATTGTCTATCTGAAACTGTAAAAATGCAAATATTCACTATCCTTTATAGCCAGAAAATCAACACCAAAATAGCTATAGTCATAAAAACTAAATCAACGTGAATTTGTAAATTCTATCTATACACACTGAACTGTAAAAGAATAGATCAAACTGTAACTAGGATTACCTAAAACGGTTAACTGCCAGTGTTGCAAATGATCACCAAGCATAACTGCACACCAGTTTGTTAGTGCACATAATGTACACATTAATTGTAACTACACAGGGTAGTTACAAATACATGCCCAAAAAATAAGGGTAGTCATTAATGTGCAATTACCCTGTGAAGACAAAATAGATTTGTATATCATCTACAATATCAAACAAGTGTCACAAAATTGCACAATGACATTTGACAACAGTAACTAAAATGTAAATTTCCAAAAATAGACATTTACCACATGCCCAATGAATTTGCATATTGCTGCTAATAATTGAAAATGGTACATTGTCATCCTTTAAAAGGTAAGAAGTTAAATCTGAGCATTTTAAACCTGTCTCCCAGATCCTCTTACAGGTGACCCCAATTTCCAATTTCAAAGTAATTACAAACACATGTGAATTATTCCTTTCATCATACATCAGAAATCCACAAATTACTCTGAAACTTTTGCACTCTTTTCAACAAATACTGCTATGCAAAAGTAAATTTATCCATTTCACATGAGCCTACATTATTTGTATTAAAATAGAATGGACTCATCAGTGGATAGATTAGAGGTTGATTCACTTTTAACTGATGGTTTACAAGCTTCTTTTACCTTATATACCAACTTGTTCTTACCATGCAATGGATGGCTTGTTGGATGAAGTTTCTTGCAGTTATCAACAGTGTGTCCACTCATATGAAAATGAGTGCAGTAATTCCTCTTTTTCTCCTGCTTCCGAGGTGAGGAATTTTTTTCACCATTTCTCACCCATTTGCCACAAAAATTGGTTATTCAACTCATCTAGAAAATACTTCTGCAAAAAGGTTTTCCTCTTCCAATAAAAGGCTACAGAATGATTAATACCTCCACAAAACATGCATGGAAAATCATTCATCATCTGTTGTATATCATACCCATATTTAAAAAAAAGAAAGAGTGGATCCTCAGAAGGTTTACCTTGTTTCCCAAACTTATGATTATGATAAAAAATAGGAGGTGGGATTTCATTATCTTTTCTCAGAACTTTCTTACCATTCCCATACTATTGTGCTAGTGGGGTATACACTTTGTTGTTGAAATCTCATCTTCCTTCAATGTTCTTGGAGGTCTCTTCAATATCCTTGCCCACACTAGAGTAACCCAAACCTACATAATGAGGATGATCCACGACATGTATTGGGTAATTCCTATCTTAGTTGTTCTTAGCAAGGCCGATTCCATTAAAACCCATTTAATCTAACAATTTAGACCCAATACCTTTAGTGTATCTTTTAAAACCACCAAAAGTAATATTACCTGAATCTGAATCCAAATGGGATGAGGAATCTTATGGTGTCATACTTACATTAAATGCATCTGTCATGGTTTCTGCATATGTAGTAAAGGGATTCTCCCCTTTCTCACCATTTTGCAATCTTTCCAAGAGCTCATCCTTGGCTTGCATTTCCATTTTCAACTGAGCATTCTCTTCCTCTAACAAGAAATACATTGATCTCATGACATATTTCTCTTCCTGGATTTGGTGATTATATGCTTCAATTTCCTCGAGCTTAGCTTGTTTTGACATCCTGCCCATAGTGCACATGTACCTTGTTCACACAAACTAAACCAACTACACCAACTTGAAGCAATCACATTGTTAAATCAGATTTACTGGAAGCAAATATCGAGCTAAACCAACTCTAATACCAAAAATCGATAACCAAAGTTTTAATCTAACACTTTCAACCATTTCAAAGGATATTTAATTTTAGTCACCTTAAAAGCCCTTAATACTCCAAAAAATTGGTTAAAATTTGATTTAGGACTGATTTTAAAAAATTGAAATTAAGTTTGCAATTTACTCAAAATTTCATGTTTGATCAAAGCCCCAAATTCCACTATTTTCAATTCAACTGATTTTCAAAGTTATCAAGACTGATTAAACTTGCATCCCAAATTATTCTTAAGCATTTAATTAATTGCAAATATCAGCAAACTGAAAATAAAAATCAGAAACGACACAAGATTGTTTACAGGGTTTAGAATTCCTACGTCCCAAGGTTTGTTGTGAGCCGATCCATTAATAATGTTATAATTGTAAATACATATAACCTTTACAATAAACCAATAATAAATAAAAAACTGTAATATTGTGTTTCAGACCTTCAAGGGACTCTGAAGTGTCCCGCATTTTCTCCTTACCTTTCTGATTCACTTGTAATTGTGTCTCCCTTAGGATCTACGCATTTGTGTGACTTCAAAAAAAAATAACTCGATAAAAAAGGATCCAAAATAGGAAAATGATCACACCATCGTGATCATATCAAAATTATAAGAAACTTTCATATATAACTCGAGACTTGATTTTGAGTGGAAGTGCTCCAAAAATAGTGTTTTCTGCAAACTAGTCAATTCTGCCCATCTAGAGACTTGCCACAACATCCCTTTAAATATAAGTGAGTTCATATAATACCACGTCCAAAAAGGTGGTGGGTTGGTAAGGCTGCTTATCCCTTTAACGAAGGTCATGGGTTCCATTCATTGAAAAGTTCTTTGACCACCAAATAAAGCATATTTGGTTTTTATGTGGGGATTCCCATTTTCACGGAGTATAAAAACAAAAAGGCTTTAAAAATCCTACCACCGCCCGCTTTATGTGGTTTAAGCCACTCATACACCATTTTTTGTTGCCAAATTAGGAGGTCAACATGGGACATTGAATATTTATTAAATGTCCAGGGTTGGAATATTGGCCAAGTTAACTCCATCTTAATATGGTGCGCTTAGATAATATTATTAACACAATTATTGGTAACAAAAATACCAATTTAAGAGCAGGTTAACGTAATAATATTAAAATAATAATAATGGGAATATTAGTCCCACATGCACCAAATCAATCCACGTGCTCAAATGGAGTAGTGCCACATGTCAGCATATGATTGGTTCATCTTTTGCCATGTCATTTTTTCCCGCAAGTTTGACCCGAACTTTGACTGACCATATCTTTGGCATACGGACTCGGATTTGGTCTGTTCAAAATGAGCCGGAAATATCGTGACAATATTTATTTAATAGGACTGATTTTGTGAGCTTACAAGATCATAAAGTTTCCAGTTTGACCAAATTTGACCACATGTTGACCAAACTTCGACCAACGGTATCTTTTGCATACGAGCTCCGTTTTTTACGTTCTTTATATTGATGGAAAGTTCTATAGATTCTCTACTACTTGATCATGGTTTAGGGAGGTTTATTAGAATTTAAAACACCATTAAATCCTCTGGATCAATTTGACCATTGTCATTCCACAAATTGTGCAAACAAGAGTTAGTATGTGAACAACATGACATATTTTTTACTCAACAGAAGTTTGTTTTGATTTTGAAACAAGGGCCAAAGGAAAAAAAATTCTAAGAGTCATCGAATCTATGAAAAACATAATTTTAAAAGTTAATGATAAAATTTTTGGAGAGCTATTTCAGTTTTAGATACGATCTCAAAATGAGCAACAACACAATGAAATTAATATATCTAAAATAGAAAGTAAGATATGGACCAACTAATGGATTTGATATTAATGTATTTGTGTGTTTGTTGATATATTGGAGTTTAAATGTTACCACAAACTAGGCCAACCAGCTAACGTGGGATTAATTTTTCGATCCAAATTGGGGTGGTAAGACATGTAGTTAGAGGAAGCGTACTCATCTCACAGCTAATCAACCATTATAGTTAGAGGGCCACTTCTATTGTGGCATCACCCCCATTGACACGAGGATCATAATATATTGAGGTTTATATGTTACCAAAAATTGATCTAACTAGGTAATGTGGGATTTGTTATTGATTGAATGATAATTTTTAGAATAATACAAGTGATTTCAAGATGCACTAAAGAGGCATATATGACATGGGGTGGTATGGAATGTATATAAAGGAATTTTTTACACGATTTATTTTAGACTATGAAGCCATAAAGAAGAGGAGGGTAAGGTCAAGAAAGCGAAACTACTCATCCCTCAACCAATCAACCATTTTGTTAGTCATAGGGTCACTTCCATTGTGACGTTACCTCTATTAACATAATGATCATCGTATAGTTTATATTATATTAATGTATTTGTAAGTGAAAGCACCCTAAACTTTACCAAAAAAATTGCATGACTAAATAAGGAAAGTGTAGACACCAAATTTGTGTCTTACGACACCCTGTGCCCCGCATCTCATTTCGCAACCTAACCTCACCACCTAAACCTTGCACAATTATTTATTAATTACCTTATAATTAATAAATCCACATCTCCAAACCTGCCACCTCATTTTGCCACCTCATCATGACCTAGCCCTAACCCTAAACTAACCTAATTAAGACCTATAACTTGGTCTACATCCACACCCATGACTAATTACTCCTCACCCGCACCAAAACCAACCTAATAATGACTTGACCAAGCCCACAATTAATCCCTCGGGAGAAAAGGAGGGAAAGTTGGCTATTTTACAAAATATAGCCCACTTTGACTTAACCGACATCAGTTCCTACTCGACCACCGTCGGTTATGTAACCGCCATCGGTTCCCTGTAAGTGACCTCCCCCAACCAAAAACAAAGGATCCAAAATTCACTTGGCAGGGCAGAGACAATTAAAGAAAAGAGAAGAGTTTGCAGAGAAGGACATCGAGCCCAGGACTGCAACTGAGTAACTAGAGCCCAGTGACACTCATCCAAGCATTGGGAGAGAAGATAGCTCACTTTTGATTGTCAGATCATCCCACCTGAGCCCTACCTTCGTCATCATATTCCTTGGACCTGTATCTTCATCAGGAACTAGTAAGTAGTGTCTTGCACGTTTTTAAATAACATTTCTTGAACTTCTGAATCACAGTAATTACAAGTTCACTTATAGATCTACTACTCGGTAGCCCCTGCATCTAACTGTCATTCCTCTACCCTTACATTGCCCCAAGAACAGCCCCCACACTCTCTGAGTCTTATCCATCACCCCATTGCCTATCCCTAATCATTTTCTAGCCTTATAAACACCATAGCCACCTTATAGCCAACCTTTATTAAAAGCCCTTAAATCACTGCCCCTACTGATATCGGTTATCAGCAACTGGTACCGATTATACAGTGACGGGCATCGGTCACTATGACTCAAACCAAAACCAGCCTTTCCTTAAGTGCTTTTTAACGAGGTAACTAAATTGTAATTTTGCAATAATTTCTTTGTTAGAATTTGTGTTAATTCGTATTAAGAGGGGAACTGACCACCTTCGAAAGGAAGTTCAATATTTCCTGGGCCCAAGGCAGTTCCCTCATTTATTGTCTAACTAAAATCCGGTGGTCTTGTATTCTTACTTGCAGGTAGTCCTTCCTAGACAAAAAGGAGTTCTTCACAATCGATCTGATCTCTCTCTACGGTACGCGCGCACCCTCTCAACATTTAACAGGTATTCCTCCTAGCCCTAACCCTTATCCGTTTCTCAAGAGAATGAAAGGATAGAAGCAACTCTATTCTAGGAACGGAAACATTCTGTGCGAAACATTTTGGCACGCCCGATGGGACCCATTTCGGGTTTCTTTCTTTCTTGCTTGCTTTCATATAGGGAGCATACTTGCTGTTTGTTTCCGCTAAATATTCACAAACTATTTTGTCATTTTGGTAAAAGAATTTGTCTTGCTTTCACATCTTTGCATTAGTGAAAGTCATCTCCTTTGCTTCATCGAATATCATTTTTGATTTGGGTTTAAAACACGTGCATCACATTCTTGCTTGCTGTTTTCAATTCTAGTGAACATAGGTTAAGTAACAGGTCGTACACGTGGGGGTGATATCCACGGTATTGACAAGAAATTAATCTTACTTTCACTGCACAACACATACCGAATCACATCATAATCAACACAACAGCTCAAACATCCCCCTTTTTTTCAGCGGAATTCCTCCGCTCGATTGAGGTAACCTTATAAGCCAAAACAAACTTGACATCTCCCTTAGGTCTTTTGTTTAGGATTGACATCATCTTGCGTCTAAAGCATAAGCTTGCAATAATTAAAACTAATCCTAGGGTTAGTCTCTGATTTGCCTGTGCATCTTGCTTGTTTTTAGTTCTGTTTCTCTGTCATACACTATTTCAATAATCACTTCAGAACAATTTGGTAGGTATACTAAGCATCGTTAATCCCAAATCAGCAACTTCTTACAGCTTCTTACACCGGTCCTATTCTATCGACATCGGTTAACTTACCGACGTCGGCTATAGTCTGACCGACATCGGTTACCTGACCGACATCGGTTACTGTCTTTCACAGTTCCCGAAAAACCAGCAACCTACCAATTCCAACATTTTGTGGCTGTTTCTGTCCCTGATAGATTGAATCCCTGCTGTGTACTCTTGTCCATGGTTGTTATCACTCGAAAACAAGCATAAGCCATGGTTTCACATTCCTGTTCCGTGCCTTTGCCTGAATCACCCCCCTTCACATCCTATGGGGAATCCTACAGACACCAGTGAGGTTCCCAAAATCCTTGTAGGAGATAAGGAATTTGCAAAATTTTTAGATGCTAATCCTAGCGCTGTATAGTACTATTTGTCTCATACCCCTAACCGTACACCCGATGGTCAACTCCTTGTTGGTATGCCTATTAGTATAGCGGCTCACTTAGCTCCTTCCCCACCTAATAACTCTGCCTTACCCTCTTCATCCTTAGCTCCGTCTCCCGACTCAGTGACTTCGGAGGTTCATACGGCACAGATTGGCTTTCCTTTGGTTAATCTGGGGCCTCACATATCATTACCGCCGGCTCCTCCTACCTCGTCTCTCTCGCAGACTGCCCCTTTCATTACTTGCTCTCTACCACCTATCCACACGAGCTTTCCTTCTCAAGCTCTGCCTACCTTTTCATTTCCACACACTTATCTGGTGGCTTCAACATCCTATATAGGACATCTTATTCGGTCGCCTCAACATATTCATCCTTAATACCTTATCAACATTTAACCCCACCATTTTCTAGTGGTGGCCCTTGGCCTAATCCTCCTCCGTTTACGACAACTGCACCATCATGTCATCCAACCACTGATTTAATCAAACAAATGATGGACAAGATGCAAAATCTGGAGGCTTCTGTTTCAAGAAGCCGTAGCACCCTGACATACGAGCAAGTTTGTCGGGAGCCTATTCATCCTTCTATCCCCCTTCATTCATATCCTCCTCAATGGGAATTACAAAAATTTACTTGTTTTAATAGTAAGGAGGATCCTCAACAACACTTGCGATCATTTAGACATGCCTGCTATCTGATTGCTCATGAAGATGCCTTACTACTCCGCACCTTTCCTGTGTCCTTATCAGGACCCGCCTTGGAGTGGTACAGTGCTTTAACACAGCACTCAATCTTCTCTTTTAACCAATTAGCCCAATTTTTCTTGGATCATTTCTCCATTAACATTGCCAAGAAAGTATCTATCACCGACCTCTATGCCATCCGACAATTTGAAGACGAATCTATTGCAGATTTCGTTGGACGATGGCAGGGCCTTATCAACCAACTTACTTATGCCTTGCCTCAGGTCGAACTTATTAAACTCTTTACGCGGGCCTGCGCTAAGCACATTTCTCCTACCCTCCAAACTCAAACTTTCCGCACCTTTGATGAGGCCTTTACTATGGCTCGGAAACTAGAGATTCGAGCCTTAGAGGAAGAGAAATTACAGTTGTGCAACAAAAACCCTAATTTCCGAACCCAAGACTCCACCAACAAACCCAACACCACCAATTCTCACACATTGAATGCTTTGAAATCAAAAGGAGCTGTACACGCGGTGATGGTAAAATCCCAAGCACCATCTAATACCCCGCCAAAAACCACCTATAAGTATAAAACCGATCCCATCAATTACACTCCCTTGGGAGAAACTTATGGCGTCATTTTAGAAAAATTACTCAAAGTAGGAGCTATCACCTTACCTCCTGTTAAACCTCGCTCCGAGTTTGATTCCACCCGCGCTATACCTTCTTGGTACAAAGAAAATGACTTCTGTAACTTCCACCGCGTGAAGGGACACAATCACGAAAACTGCAAGATGTTGAAAAACATAGTGCAAGAAATGGTTGATGCAGGGGATATAACCCTCAATAATCCTAATGCCCCTGCTAACCGAAATTTGAAAATCTTCAACAAACCATTCCCAAACCACTCATCTAACAGTAACATAAACCAAGATATCTTATCTGAGGAGAGTGTTCATGAAATCCATGCGGTCTTCGACTCCCAACCAAAAGCTCCTATCGAGGAAATGCTGAATCGAGGTTCTTCACTAACGTAGGGATCCAAACCCCCTCCACCCCCATCAAGACAAAACGATAACCTTACCATTCCTTTACCCATAAAGGAATTAACCGCCCAAAGTTCTCTTCTCACAGATGATCCTTCTTACACCACATCCTTGCAAGACTGTGAGCGGATGTTATCTAACTTATCTATTTCCCAAACATCTCCTTCTACCACTCTTGCTGTACAAGAGGAAGGCTCGTCACTTTTTCTGTTATCCTTAGAAGAGACACCTCTCGAACCAACATCACCAAATTCTTTAATCATGATGGATCCTCTCAAACATGCTCTCCTACCTATTAGTTCTTCATCGCCTAAATCTTTCCAGCAATCGGTTGACCTCTTAACGCCCATTAATACAGTGCCTCATTTACCCCCTGTATCACACCCATAGTGGACCGGAATCACAACCCACCTCTCTTCCATACAAAATTTCCTATTCACACGTGAATATTTTCATACCTCAGAAGATAGACGAGTCCTATGGGAGCGTTTGAGTACACCATGCTCTACTCAAATGCAGATGACCAATCCAGACACCTCTACCATATACTTGAAGTGTTTACAAAAGCTCAAAAACGCCTATGTCCTCATCCTCACCCCCCCTTATCTCTACCGGATACCTCATCCACCTCTATTAACCTAACCAAATCTCCCCCTACGCTTGGGATTTCACCAATACCTAGCTCAATACACCCACCTAAACGCTTAGATTTATCCAAAAATAAAGCCATCCATCCACCTAGGAGACAAACCCAATCTCCTCAAGTCCAATTTATGCCTCTGTCACAACTAAAACCCTCGCCGTCACACCTACCTTCTATATTGGGACCTCACCCCTCTACCTTGCCTCAATACATCATACCTCCTGTGTTTTCTTTAAAATGACCTGCGCCTTCTACACCCATACAGAGATCCATGGGTGTATCAACACCGTCACCCCAAGTATCCTGTCCACCTATCAACCCTAAACAAACTCCATCATCAAAGGATTTGTTTGCTGTCACTCCTCTTTCTCCGTGGTTGTTTTCTGCTACAACGTCATCTGACCAGCTAAACATAACTTCTGCGCCGAAGAAGCCGCGTTTAGTTAAATCCAATTATCAAAACCCCTTGTCTAAGCCACCACCCGTACGAACCAACTATACCCAAACAGTACCAAAACCCACCCAATCAATAGCCTCATCTTCCTCTGACTTTGACCCGCTCAAAGGATCTTACGCCAAGATCCTTGATATGTTGGTGGAGAATACGACCATTTCCCTACCCCCACTTAGACCCTATGATCCATCTAAACCTCGACCTATAGGTTATGATGAGTCTAAAATCTATGCTTACCATCGCACACCAGGACATGATGTAGAGGGATGCAAAGTTTTGAAAGCCATCCTTCGTCAGTCACCTCTCTCGGATAGAAAGGTTAAGAAAGACAACTTACGAAGGGAGAAACCTTTAGCTTCAATCCCCTCTCCTATACCACCTGTCCTCACCTCACCAAGAAATATCACTATTGTAACCCCACCTCTCGAAGACAATGTTTAGGATTGACATTCATTCTTACGCTAAAGCATAAGCACAAATAATAAACTAATTGTTCATAGGAGTTGTCTCTTGATTTGCCTGTGCATCTTGCTTGTTTGTAGTTATGTTTCTCTGTTCATACCACTATTTTAGTAATCACTTCAAAACAGTTGGGTAGGTATACTAGCATCGTTAATCCAAAATCAACAATTCTTATAGGTTTACACCAGTCCTATTCTACCGAACATCGGTTAATTACCGACGCCGGCCATTATGCCGACATCGGTTACCTGACCGATATCGGTTACTATCTTTCACAGTTCCGAAAAATAAGCAACCTACCAATGCAACATTTGTGGCTGTTTTTGTCATTAGATTGAATCCGTGTTGTGTTACTCTTGTCCAGGGTTGTTATCACTCGAAAAACAAGCATAAGCCATGGTTTAACATTGCATGTTCCATGCCTTACTGAATCACCCCCTTCACATACTATGGGAACTACAGACATCAGTGAGGTTCCAAAAATCCTTTAGAGATAGGAATTTACGAATTTTTGGATGCTAATCCTAGCGCTGTACTAGTACTATTGTATCAACCCCTAACCGTACACCCGATGGTCAACTCTGTTGAGTATGCCTATTAGTTATAGCGGCTCAATTAGCTCCTTCCCACCTAATAACCCGCCTTCAATCTCATCCTAGCTCCGTCCCCGACTCAGTGACGTCGAGGTTCATACGGCACAGATGGATTTACTTGGGTTAATTCGGGGCCCCACATATCAATTAACCCGGCCTCCTCCTACCTCGTCTCTTCACGGAATGCCCCTTTCAATAACTTGCTCTCTGCCACCTATCCACACGAGATTCCTTCTCAAGCCGCCTAAACCTTTTCATTTCCACCACCTCTATCGTGCTTCAACATCTTATATAGGCATCATATTCGGTCGCCTCAAACATATCGTCCTCAATACTTATCAACATTTAACACCAAACTCATGGTCGAGTGGGTGGACCTTGGCCCAACCTCCTCCGTTTACGACACCGCACCATATCTATCCAACGCTAGTTTAATAAACAAAGAGGGACAAGATGAAACAATATGGAGGTTCTGTTTCAGGAGCCGTAGCACCCTGCATACGAGCAAGTTTTCCGGGAGCTATTCATCATTCTGTCCCCCTTTCATTCATATCCTACTCGATGGGAATTACAAAATTTACTCGTTTTAATATACAGGAGGATCCTCAACAACACTTGCAATCATTTAGGACCATGCCTGCTATTGATGGCTCATGACGATTGCCTACTACTTCCACCACCTTTCCCATGTCCTTATCAGGACCCGCCTGTGGAGTGGTAAGGCTGCTACCCAGACTCAATCTTCTCTTTTAACCAATTGCCCAATATTTCTTGGATCTTTCTCCATTAAAACATTGCCAAGAAAAGTATTTATCACCGACCTCTATGCCATCTGACAATTGGAAGAGAATCTATTGCAGATTTTGGTGGGACGAATGGCGGGGCCTTATCACCAACTTACTTATGCCATGCCTCAGGCCAAACTTACGAACTCTTTACGCGGGCTGAGCTAAGCACATTCTCAACCCTCCAACATTCAAACTTTTTCCCACCTTGGATGATGCCTTTACTAGGGCTCGGAAACTTTAGAGATTCGAGCCTAGAGGGGAAGAGAAATACAGATGCGCAACAAAACCTGAATTTCCGAACCCCAAGACTCCACCAAACAAACCAACACCACAATTCTCACGCATCGACTGCTTCGAAATCAGAAAGGAGCTGTACATGCGGTGAGGTCAAATCCCACAGCACCATCTAATTACCCGCCAAAAACCACCTATAGTATAAGCGGAGCCCATCAATTACACTCCCGTAGGAGAAATTCTGGTGGCATTTTAGAAAATTACTCAAAGTAGGAGCTATCACCTTACCTCCCTGTTAAACCTCACATCCGAGTTTGATTCACCCCACGCTATACTTCTTGGTACAAAGATAACTGACTTCTGTAATTTCCACATGTGAAGGGACACAGTCACGAAAACTGCAAGATGTTGAAAACATAGTGCAGGAAATGGTTGATGCAAGGGGATATAACCCTCGATAATCCTAATGCCCCTGCTAACCGAAATTTGAAAAATATTCAACAAACCATTCCCAAACCACTCATCTAACAGTAACATAACCAAGATATCTTATCCGAGGAGAGTGTTTATGAAATCCATGCGGTCTTCGACTCCCAACCAAAAGCTCCTATCGAGGAAATGCTGAAATCGAGCCTCTTCACTAACGCAGGGATCCGAACACCCCTCCACCCCCATCAAAACAAAAACGATAACCTTACCATTCCTTTACCCATAAAGGAATTAACCCGCCCAGATTTCTCTTCTCACAGATGAGGCCTTCTTACACCACATCCTTGCAAGACTGTGAGCGGATGTTATCTAACTATCTATTTCCCAAACATCTCCTTCTACCACTCTTGTTGTACAAGAGGTAAGACTCGTCACTATTTTTCTGTCATCCTTAGAAGAGACACCTCTCGACCAACATCACCAAATTCTTTAATCATGACGGTCCTTCTCAAAACATGCCCCTCCTACCTATTAGTTCTTCATCGCCTAAATCTTTTCAGCAATCGGTTGATCTCTTAACACCCATTAAATAGTGCCTCATTTACCCCCTGTATCACACCCACAGTGGACCGGAATCACAACCCACCTCTCTTCCATACAAAGTTTCCTATTCACACGTGGAAATTGTCATAACTCAGAAGATAGACGAGTCCTATGGGAGCGTTTTGAGTACACCATGCTCTACTCAAATGCAGATGACCGATCCCAGACACCTCTACTATATACCCGAAGTGTTTACAAAAAGCTCAAAAAACGCCTATGTCCTCATCCTCACCCCCCTATCTCATTGGATACCTCATCCACCTCTATTAACCTAACCAAACCTCCCCCTACGCTTGGGACTTCACCAATACCCAGCTTAATACACCCACCTAAACGCTTAGATTTATCCAAAAATAAAGCCGTCCATCCACCTAGGAGACAAACCCAATCTCCTCAAGTCCATACTATGCCTCTGTCACAAACTAAAACGCTCGCCGTCACACCTACCTTCTATATTGGGACCTCACCCCTCTACCTTTCCTCAATACATCATACCTCTTGCGTTTTATTTAAAACAACCTGCGCCTTCTACACCATACAGAGATCCATGGGTGTATCAACACCGTCACCCCCAAGTATCCTGTCCACCTATCAACCCTAAACAACTCCAATCATCAAAGGATTTGTTTTGTGTCCACTCATCTTTCTCCGTGGTTGTTTTCTGCTACCACGTCATCTGACCAGCATAAACATAACTTCTGCGCCAAAGAAGCCGCGTTTAGTTAAATCCAATTATCAAAACCCCTTGTCTAAGCCACCACCCGTACGAACCAACCATATCCAAACATTACCAAAACCCACCCAATCAATATCCTCATCTTCCTCTGACTTGACCCGCTCAAAGGATCTTACGCCAAGATCCTTGATATGTGGTGGAGAATACGACCATTTCCCCTACCCCCACCTTAGACCCTATGATCCATCTAAACCTCGACCTATAGGTTATGATGAGTCTAAAATCTGTGCTTACCCACAGCCACACCAGGACATGATGTAGAGGGATGCAAAGTTTTGAAAGCCATCCTTCGTCAGTCACCTCTCTCGGATAGAAAGGTTAAGAAACACAACTTACGAAGGGAAAAACCTTTAGCTTCAATCCCCTCTCCTATACCACCTGTCCTCACCTCACCAAGAAATATCACTATTGTAACCCCACCTCTCGAAGACAATGACTAGTCCCTACCATCTTCTTCCTCCCGTGTTCATGAGATCAACATGATTAGCATTGCTACTCGAGGGCATAAAATCAATGGGAAAGCTAAAGAAAGCACACCTGCGGCCTCTCTTTCTCCGTCCGCCATCCCGATCGCACCACCACCTAAAGTGGTTATTCGTGGACCTGCCTACCCCATCTCTGATGGAGTGGCCCACCATACCATGATCAAACAGCTTCACCAATACCTGTAAAAATGACATTGTATGATCTCATTCAAACCTCTGAATCTCATCGACAAGCTCTCATTGAAATCCTTCAAGGGATAGAGGTCCTACCTAACGAAACTTTGCATGTTGCCTCCATTTTAACACCTAATCACGTTACTTCTCTCACCAAACAACCTATCTCCCCAACCACTTCTATCTCTGTACAGCAAGCTGCTGCTGTTAGTTTCTCCGAAGACGAAATTTGTTGACTTTGGTGTAGAAGATCCTAACCCCGCTCTTTTCATCTCAGCTTACATCCGGGACATCTGAATATGTCGTGTTATGATTGAGGGGGGCGCTAGCCTAAATATCATCTCTTCCAAAGCCTTCCAACAAATGAATATCCCTTCTAGCTGCATGTGTGCCAACCCCACCATATTGCATTCATTCAACGATTGTATTACTTCTACCTTAGGCACCGTGATCCTTAACATTCGTGTAGGGCCACGTACCTTACCCGAACTCTTCTATGTACTTGAGGGAGAATTCCAATACAACATGTTGTTAGGCTGCCCTTGGATCCGGGCTATGGGATGCGTTCCCTCCACCTTACATAGATGCATAAAATTCGAGTATGAGGGGAAGTCCTACACCATAAAGCTGACGCTCCCCCCTTCAAAACCTGCAATATGTTATATCGCCCTAATGATGTGCTTGTACTAGTCAAGACACCCATTCATCCAGCCCAACCATCCACTTCAATCACACCTCAACCATCCATCTCAACCGCACCTACACCTTCAACCAATGAAATCGCCGCCGCAAATACCACTTCCTTTCCCGTAGACAACATCCCCACCTTAGATCCCTTAGTAGATGTTTTTCAACACCTTACGCTGGGGGAGTATCGCCTATATAACGTTAGCACTTTCCATACCCCACAGGAGTACGGACAGCTACATGCACATCTTACCTACGACCGTCGTGTGGGGGAAGTAATCTCCTACGGACCACCTAATTGCTGCACCAACCTAACATATGGGGGTGTCGATACATCCTCTGTCACCCTTGAACCTCCCCTTGGTGTGGTTCCCTTCCAATCTGATTTTCAATATCTAACTATCGTCACTTCTCCCTCACCTTCTTGACGCGTTGTGCTTGAAAGGGCTTCGGTTTCGGTCTTTATGAACAAGGCCGACATATGATCATTCCTGTAACTACATGCAAACACAAAGATCGTCGTGGTCTTGGATTATCTGAACCACCTACACCAAAGACACCGCATATTCGTTGTATCCAGGAAGATGACAAAGTCACTCCTTCCGAACCATCATCACCCATTTTGCCATCGTCACCCACAGAGTCGATAGACCCTGAATCCATCCCTCCTAACTTTTTTTTTTCATAAACACTATCTTCCTAGGTCCTCTCACTTATCAACGCGATAATGAAGACCCATTTTCTCTTCCCCTTCTGTATCCAGACATGATCGAATAGGACTCGCCTTTAATTAATGTTGTTGAGTGCCAGGATGACGACTCCATTCTCACTTACCTTGGTGCGGATGACTCTTATATTCAATGTGCCTTACCATCTGAAACTCAAACCATGTTGAATGAGTCGACTATAGAAATCAACATCCACACATAGGACGATCCTCACATTGTGAAGATCAGACAATCTCTTAATGCATCAGAACAAACTACCTTCACTACCTTCCTCTGTGCCCGCAACCAAGATTTCGCTTGGTCCTATGCTGACATGCCAGGAATTGATCCTGACATTGCTGTCCATAACATTACCCTGAAACCCGATTCCAAACCAGTTAAACAGAAACTGAGAAAAATACATCCACACATTGCCCTCTTGGTCAAAGAAGAGCTTCAACGACTCCTTTCTATTTCCTTCATCTTACCTATTGACTATCCTCAATGGATTTCTAACATCGTACCCATTACTAAAGCAATGGGGGGACTTCGGATATGTACGGATTTCCGGGACCTTAACCTCGCTTGCCCAAAGGATGACTTCCCCCTACCAAGTATTGATCAACTTGTTGATCTCACTGCGAGCCATGAGATGCTTTCTCTCCTGGATGACTTCTCAGGATACAATCAAATTTTGGTAGCCCTAGCCGATCAACATAAAACCACCTTCATAACTCCTTGGGAAACCTTCTGCTACCGTGTCATGCCGTTCGGCCTTAAGAATGCTGGTGTGACCTATCAGCGGGCTATGAATTACATTTTTCATGACATTATGCACACTATCCTTGAGGATTATGTCGATGATCTTCTTGGCAAATCTAAACATCGCAGTGAACATCTCGATGTTTTAACCATTATTTTCGATCGCCTGTTACAATACTGTGTTCGTCTTCAACCAAAGAAATGTGTCTTTGGTATTATTTCGGGAAAACTCCTTGGTTTTATTGTCTCTTTGCGTGGCATCGAGGTCGATCCAGCTAAAGTCAAAGCTATCCTAGAAATGCCCCCACCCACTAACCTCAAATAATTACGTAGTTTGCAGGGAAAACTCCAATCTATCCGGTGTTTCATCTCACAACTCTCGGATCGATGTCAACCTTTCCATCATTTCCTTAAAAAGGACATTGTCTTTCAATGGAGCGAAGAGTGCCACCAAGCCTTTGAGGCTCGTAAAGCCTATCTCTTGCAGCCACTCGTGCTTATCCCACCTCAAGACGATCGCTCTTTCTACCTTTACCTTTCCACCACCGACCATGCTGTAGGAGCCATGCTCGCACATCGTGACTCCGAGCATTGAGAACAAACCGTTTATTACATAATTCATACTCTGGTGGATTACGAGACTAGGTATACACAGGAAGAAAAGTTGTGCGTAGCCCTATCATTTTTTGGCCACCAAACTCCGACACTACCTCCTGAATCACAAAACTTTTGTCATCACCAACGCGGACCCCATTCATTATATGTACGCCAAACCTCATCTAAACCAACGCATCACCCGATGGCTTATGCTCCTTGCCGATCTTGACCTTGAGTTTGTACACCAGAAATCAATCAGAGGACAAACTATTGCAGACCAACTCGCGGAAGCCCCTTTACCTGGGGAGCAGTTTACTAATTTTACTTTCCCTAACAAACTCATTGCCACTCTTTCACTCAGTGAGGAGTCGTATCTAATGACCCTCTTCTTCGATGGATCCAAATGTCAGCGTGGCGGAGGGGTTGATGTTGTTCTCATTCCTCTGGACGCTAAACCTATGCCTCTTTCATTCCGGCTCGATTTCCCCTGCACTAATAATACAACGGAATAGGAGGCCCTTGTTTTGGGTCTCCAGGTTGCGTTACACTTAGGTGTAAAATCTATTAACATTTTCGGCGACTCTCAACTAGTTGTCAATCAAGTTATGGGCATCTACCAATGTAAAAATGAGGAACTTCAAAAGTACAAACATTATGTGGATTCACTTTTGACCTTATTTACTCATTATTCTATCCAAACCATTCCCCGCTCTACTAATAAATTTACGGATACTATGGCTTGCTTAGCCTCGCAAATTCCTGTCTCATCAACCGAATCTGACATATTTGTCTTGGTCCAACAACTCTTTGCCCCATCTTACTTAGCCCCAGATGTTTGTATGATAAATAATGTGTCTGCTAATTCGCAGGATACCTGGTATCACCAATTTCACGACTACCTTATAACCTCTGTTCTCCCACATGACCTTACTAGTAACAGAAACGTGCTTTTCTTAAAAGTGTTTCTCGTTATGTCGTCATGGGGGGACTCCTCTATAAATGTGGCTTTGATGGCATCCTCCTTCGATGTCTAACCGGCGCGGAGGTTACCTATACCATCCAACAAGTCCATGACAGTATTTGTGGTGGACATTTTAGTGGCCTTGCCGTGGCCAAACTGATCCTTCGCCTAGGCTATTATTGGCCTACTCTTAATAACGACTGCTACGAATATGTTAAGCGTTGTGTTATGTGTCAACAACATGCCAACCTTCAACATGCTCCTAGCCATCCGCTACAGGTCGCACGAGATCTTTGGCCTTTCTCACAATGGGGTTTATACCTTATTGGTGAGATTCACCCACCCTCTTCGCAACGTCACCGTTGGATAATCACAGCAACCGAATATTACACTAAATGGGTGGAGGCCATTCCACTCATTTCAACCAAAAAAGAAAAAATTGTAGAATTCATTAACCATCACATTATCTGTCGTTTTGGTTTTCCTCATCGCCTGATAACAGATAATGGAAAATCTTTCAAAAATAAGTTGTTACAAGACCTTTGTGACAACTTTGGTATCAAACTTAACTTCTCATCACTTTACTATCCACAAGCAAATGGTCAAGCCGAATCTTCTAACAAAACCTTGACCAAAATTCTCATGAAAGTCGTTAACGATTCTGAAAAAAATTGGCCTGATCACATCCCCTTTGCCCTTTGGGCTTATCGTACCAGCATTCGTACCTCCACTAATGCCACCCTATTTTCTTTGGTATATGGTACCGAGGCTGTCTTGCCTCTCGAAATACAAATACCCTCCCTAAGAATATCTCTTCAGGATATTCTCACCAATGATGATTTCCGCCAAGAGCGGTTAGCCCAATTGGAGCTTCTTGACGTGCGTCATCTTACAGCTCTTGACCACCTTCAAATCTATCAAAAGCGCATCAAGCATGCTTATGATAAGCGACTTCATGAGCATACCTTTAAGGTTGGTGATCTTGTCCTCAAAGAGAATCAACATGTAACCAAACTAGAAAAGAGCAAACGTGGCAAATTTGCTCCAAATTGGATTGGGCCTTACATTATCACTCACACTTATGGATCAGGCACTTATCGTTTAGCTTCGCTTAATGGTAAACCTGAGCCTGAACCCCTTAATGCCTTGCATCTTCGGCCATTCTACTGTTGAATTTAGTGTTATATCACTTCTTATCTACCTTGCGCTCGTCCCTTGAGCTCGTTTACCACCTCATACACTTTGTTTCATGCATCTCAAAATAGAATCAAGCTCACGTGGTTTAGTCATCACCTCTTCTTACAGATGCCTTCCCCTTTTTAGTCTAGTCCATGACTTAAAAGTATCAAAATAACATGTTCTCAATTATACACTTATGGGATATTCTTGAGTCAAACTTCCTATAAAACTAGATGCTTCATGCCAAATGGACATCTAAGACCTCTAAGTTATACATAGACTGCTCCCTCGAAGGAAAGCTATGTGCAAAGCCACTTCTGCTATTATAAATAGACTGCTCCCCCAAAGGATAGCTATACAAAAAAGCCGCATCTGGTACTATAAATAGACTGCTCCCTTAAAGGACAGCTATACAAAGTCAGCCTTTATCAGAAGCTTCTCACATTGATCAGCTTCGTGAAGACCTCAAGAACAAAAAAATACATATCCCATGTAGACTTCCCGCATCGATCAGTCTATATCCAGAAAAATAAAAGCCGTATTCAAAAGCACTTTTTAGTCATGGACTTGTCTATTTAGGTTTGGTTGTCTTTTGTCAGCATAATCACCTTATAACAAATTCTCTGCGCCCCAGCTCTACCAGCCACCTCACCTCACCATTCGTCAAAGCAACAAAACTCAAGGGACGTGACGTATATCCGATATATTGTGATTATACAACTCTTTTCACCTATCGACTTCTCACATATGCAAGGGTACCTAGGGATTCAAGCTCATCCTATGTTAATATGTGGTTTGTTTAGCTCTTCTCAACTACAGGACACTTTTGCCTCTTTTTAATTGAATCTAGGATTATGTGTTGACCTTAATTAGGACACGATTCCCTACTACTTGGGTAAGTGAACTTTCGCTTCACCTATACCTACACCAACAACGTCAATCCCTTACCAACACCAACAACATTACCCTACCAATATCAATATTTTTACCAACCAACAAATTGCCTAACCACAACCAAATTACCTAAATTCACCTCTCCCTGGTCCTAAGGGAGAACTACATTGGTCTGAGGCCCCTCCTTGCTTTGTGCAATGGGCTATGTAGGCAGCACTTAAGAGACATGGGGTCTCCCAAGGTTAGCTCGACCATCCTATCATAACCTATCATGTGTTGTAAATATAAATATTTTTTGTGTATTTCTATTTGATCACATTCATCTTTATCCTTTTTCAAAACAAAACATTCAAAACACAACCATTCTTATTATTATCATAACTCAATCAACATACATATTCAGTTTTATTTAGATGTTAAACAAATACATCTTTTCTATCATCGACGCGCAAGTTAGCATCCTTATTTATTCTTCTACCCCTATGAAATTCACTTAGACCCTTGCACCTCATCCCGAACTAGATCGTCGACGCCGCTCGCCTGGCCTCTCCATCCTCAAATGTGCCACTGCTATTGGTTTCTCCCACTGATCTTCCAACCTCTCCTGTAACATATGAATACGCCCTCTCGTGTGGCGGAATCTCACCTCTAGTCTCTCCACTCGTGACTGCATAACCACTAACAATCCCGTTGTCTCATTCACTTGCGTTTGAAGCTGGTAAACTAAACCCTGCAGGCAATCTCTCTCTGCTGTAATCATAGCTATGTCTGGATGATTGGTCCTCTCACGTAAATCACGTAGCTCTGCTACCCACCATAATCTATAAGCTTCTGCACTCCTATCTCTCTTTCCTGGATTGGTTGGCCTATTGGTCGCACACACACAATGTGGTCATAGGCCTAACAATGTAATAAGTATGCACAATCTAGTGTCGTCTTGTGATTTCGCCTGTAGGCCCATAAACCCCTGTATAGCTCTGCCAGATATGCGGGTGCCCATGCGAAAGTCACGCTCTTTTCTATCATTTCCCAAATAATACACATCAATGCTTTTGGAAATCTTCCCCCATCCTCCCTTGGTAATGCATAATACCCCACCGCTATCATTAATACCACTGCTAACCTTGTTTCCTCAAGGTGTGCTGCATACATTATACCATAAGTGAATGTCAAACCTCGTTGTGTCAAATCTCGTGCAGCTGAACCAAATACTGTTGTTATCGCTCCCCGCGCCGCGCTAGGCCCCGCCTGATACACTGGTCTTCCTGTAATTGGGAGCCTCAAAATTCTAAACACATCTTCCAACGTCACTGTCATCTCCCCTGTTGGCAGATAGAAGGTATTCTTTTCTGGATTCCATCTCTCAATCAACGCCTGCAACATAGCATGATTGCGTGCGATTCGTGAATAATAGCGGATTCCACTTAACCCCACATGGTTTATCAATGCCCACTCAGCTGGTGTTACATCTGCTCGGACCCGTGACAACAAAGCTGGCACACTATCATTCATCCTCAACCCTGCCTCTGCCTGCATACATCAAATCAACAAACAAACCATTCAATAAATCAAATCCCCAGGTGTTTTTTCTCACATTCTAGAATTTCATACAGTAACCGATATCGGTTATAGATAACCGATACCGGTTACCTAACTGATACCGGTTATCTCTAAATGATATCGGTCACTGTCAATCCTATACAGCCTGCTTGCAAACACAACCTATGGTAATTATTTGCTCGTTTACCCCTCTCTGTACCTACAAACATACCCAAAATCCCTGCTTACCTACCCCATAACACTCACCCCATCCCAAATCATTTCCTATCACCTTTTCTTTTTCATCTCTACCCACTTACCTTCTCTCATCCTATTCATAAAACATGCAAGAATTGAATTACAACCAAAAATTTTACCTCTTGGGAGGCAGCAGCTTGCGGTGGAACCTGTCTTCCCTCTCGTCTCTGCCCACTGGATGCTTCTCCTTGTTCAGCCATGTTCACCACCCTCTTCAATATAACTTGTCTTTCTGCCTTCTTAATCTCAGCCCACAATCACTTTACCTGTCTCTTTCCTCCTTATCACTCAATTCTCCCATGCAATTACCTGTATCAGTCATCAAACAATGTCGCATTCTCGTATTTAACTTGTTGCATGCCTCTAAAAATAAGAACTTAAGTTTCCACCCAAGCTTTTCTATTTTTAGAAAAGCTTGTTTTAGCATAACCGATATCGGTTACCTAACCGGTATCAGTCATATAGCTACCGACGTCGGTTAGCTAACCGATATCGGTCATATGTCTCCTTTTGCTTAAACCTAGGATTTTCTTTATTTTTTGCAAATTTTTGGTGGCGCCCGCCTCTTTTTCCCTGCATAATGACATCATCAACACATATCAATATTTTTCATCATTAAATCCCATCAACACATATACATATCATCAAAATTTCAACAACATCATCTATATACATTAAATTTCAAAAACCATTGACAAAACACATGAGACATTTGAATATATACATCAAACCAATTATTATACACACCATGTGGATCCAACTCATCATCTATATACATTAAATTTCAAAAACCATTGACAAAACACATGAGACATTTTAATATATACATCAACCCAATCATTATACACACCATGTGGATCAAAATCATCATCTATATATATCAATGTCAAAATATACAACTTGCCCTGCATGGGGCCTCTATGATTCTAAAAAAATACAAAACTGGCACGCAGGCCACTGTCTCTGTCAAAATCTCGACTCGGCTTGTAGGCCGGTCTCTCATATCAAAAATATACTCAGCTCGCAGGCCGGTATCAACTATACAAAATGTACTCGGCTCGCAGGCCGGTATATACAACAAAAATAAATAAATAAATCATATGTGGGCATGCAGGCCTCTATATACATACTCGGTTCAGTAGACCGGTGTCTATATCCAATAAACAAAAACCCATCTCAACTCCCAGGCTGTATCAGCTCTCTCCACCACCCTCGGCCCCTCCCCCTGCTGGTCTCTGCGCTGGCTCTCGCCTCCTCCCTGTCACCGACCCACCGGCTATGGCTGCGGCCCCCTGGGATCTCTGGCTCCAGGATGTCTCGGCTCTGTGCACCGCATATGGCTGATAGTTAGCCCCGGGTACCATCGAGCATGTCCTGATAGTACCGGGCCTCCGCTCTCACCTCCATATAGCGGGCCTGTGCCACCATGGCTGCTGGGGCTGGTCCCCCGACTCCTAATAGCAGTGGCCCCTGCCCTGCCGGTACACCCTGTGCCTATGGCGGTACCTGTACCTGTGGCGGTACCTGTACCTGCGCCTATGCCTGCGGCAGTGCCTATGCCTGTGGTGGTGCTTGTGGCTTGTACTGGTGCTTGTGGTGCCTACGGATGTGCCTGAGCCTGTGCCTGGGCTAACTGCCCCTGTAGCACCCCAATCTGTGCCTGTGCAGCAGCAAGCTGCCCCTGTAATAACTGCACCTGTCCTAAGAGCCGGTCCCTCTCCGCTATCACAGTCGCCAAATCTGGCTGTGCGGGCTGTGCTCTCATTGGCTGCTCTCTCCCCTACCCACCAAACCAAAAAGGCACCTGTCACTCTGGCATCATCCATTGTATCATCAGCTGGTCTCTCTACTACCCAATCTGGGTCAACGGGCTGCAGTGCAGGCAGTGGGGCCTCTACATCATCCCTCCGAGTACTGTGGGAAGGGAGGTGGCTCATCCTGTCGCAAGCCCAACTTACCGTCGTACCCTCTCTAGGGGTATCCTCTCATACTCCCCAGGCCTCCGTCCAGCTATCCAAAAACTATACTGGATCCAACGCATCTGTGCTTGGGCTCCTCCTCAGGGCTGATGGCCTCTGTAGGGCCTCCATATAATGTCCAGTGCGGTCAAGCCCTCTAACATATGACGGTAGTAGGCCACATCTCGTCCTGCGAGCACCGCTCGTGGCTGGCCCACGACCCCCAACCACCTCTAAAATCCATATCTATATACTATCTGTGGCCCTGGCTGCTGGGGCAGCCCTACTAGTCATATACAGATGATATGCTCGTACGCCCAACAGTGTAACAAAAATGTCGAGAAAATACCAAATCACCTCATACGGCGATAACCCCACAGCTCTCTGTATAGTTGCACCAGATACACTGGTGCCCAGGCATAGCATGTATGCTCCTCTACCATCTCATGCAAAACTCCCATCAAAGCCCGTGGGAAGCGGCCTCCCTCTGAGTCAGGGAGGGTGAAGCAGGTGATACCAATCATCATCAACACGGCAAGCCGTGTCTCCTGTTGGTGTGCGCGATACATGTCGCCATAGGCAATGCTTGCACTGTGATAGGTAATCAATGGGGCTGCATCCCCGAATACATGTAGGATGCTGTCCATCACTGTCTCCGCATCCACCTGGAACACTGCCTCACCTACGATCGGCAGTCTCAGGATGCGATACACATCCTCTAATGTAATCGTCATCTCTCCAGTAGGGAGATGGAAGACATTGGTTGCCGGATCCCATCTCTCGATGAGGGAAACCATCAGGTTGTGGTCCCTATCCACAGCCCTATACCACTGGACTCCACCGAGTCCAACCTCTCGCATGATGGCCCACTGCACTGTGGACACATGTGGCCGCATCCGCCTCAATAGAGGGGGCATCCGATCCCGCATCGTGAGCTGCTGGCGTGCCTACAAAAACAACCCACTTCATCAGGCCTACCCTTTACAATAACAACTACCTTAACTCTCTATACCCACTTACCCACCCAACCACAACCCGACTCTACAACACACATCTACACCCACCTATCTTACCCTATACATCTACGATATCCCCTTTACTTATCTCACACCCTACCAACCACCCCGATCTACTCTAGCCATCTAATTATACCCCCGCCACTTTAGCACCTCCTACTTCATACCCAACACCTAATCTATCCTACCCGAACCAGCCCCCCAACAACCCCATTTCCCCCCACCCCAATCACGTTTCCTATCAACTCTACCCCCTCCCCCTTCACCCCCAAACAAACAAACAAAACAACACGACAAAATTCTAACAACAAACAAAAACCACAACTCCTACTCATGCTGACCGGTACCGGTCACCCTCGACCGCCATTGGTCCCCCCAAGTAAATTATATGTGCCGACGCCGGGTCGACCTATGACCGACGCCAGTCTGTACCCAAACAATGTATACAAACTATTTTCTGTGACCGATGTCGGTCGCCTAGTGACCGACATCGGTCACTGTCCAATTGCGGGGCCGAACCCAAAACGGCCCGCAAAACACCTATTTTACCTATTTCTACCTATTTACCCACAAGAAAACCCTAAAAACCTACCCACCCTGCCGTTTTGACCTAACTAGCCTACCTACCCACTCCATTTTACAAATTACTTCCATTCATTCATTATTTTATTAAAATTAAGATTCCTACCCAAAACCCACATCTAAGTTAAACTCATTAAATTCACATAGGTAGGAGTTCAGAGCCTACCAGTATGACTACACGTCATCATGGTGGGATAGGTGGCGGTGGTCCAGCTGGTCCAGCACCTCCTGCTCCTCCTGGCTGTGCCATGGCTCCAAATCTCCTCAGCTGGGTCCTCAACCAATCAAACTCTGCCTCCTGCTCGCTGGGGTCTACCAATCACTCACTCCTCCACTTAACTGGTGCCAACTCAGCCCACAAACTCAACAAACTCACTTCACACCTCAGACAGCTAAAATTGGGTGCTCAAATTCACAAAGTGACAATGACATGCCGTATTTTTCTTTTTATAGGTTTTGACCTATAACCGATACCGGTTATTTCGCGCCCTAGAATACCGGTATCGGTCTTCTAACCGATATCGGTCACACATAACCGATATCAGTTACCAACTTCCTTCCCCTAACTCCCGCCCTTATCCACCAATCTCCACTTTTTCCCACATCACCTACCCCTGGCTTTGCTGACTAGCCTTATTTTGACTTCAATCGGCCCGACCCACGGCCGCAACCAACCATTTGGCCCGACCCAAGGCCGCAACCAACCACTTAGGCCCGACCAACCAACCATTTGGCCAAGGCCAACCAACCAATCAGGCCCGACCCAAGGCCACCGCAACCAACCATTTGGCCCGACCCAAGGCCGCAACCAACCATTTGGCCCGACCCAAGGCCACAACCAACCATTAGGCCCGACCCAAGGCCGCAACCACCCAATCAGGCCCGACCCAAGGCCGCAACCACCCAATCCAGGCCCGACCCAAGGCCGTACACCTAACTAATCGCCGGATCCACAGCCACAACTAATCAATCGGCCCAACCCAAGGCCGCACCCAACCAATCAGGCCCGACCCAAGGCCCTCACCAATCAGATTGGCCCGACCCAAGGCCGCACCAATTAAGTACCTCACCCAAAACCCACAAATTACAATTTTATCCACCCATCATGTAACTTTTTGTTCAATCTGGCTCACCTGTTCATGTTTTAGCATGATTAGGATACTTGACTTGATCAGTCGACCAACTTTGCCTAGACCGAGACCGTGACGTTTATCTCAACCAAACCAACCATTTGGTACTGCCGAACATGCCTAAACGTTCCTGTACCTTACCCGTTATATCCCCTGGAGCTACTTCCTATGCCTTGGATACCAGGATTATATCAACCTTGTTTGGATAAACTATCGACCTTTGCCTATGTATTGCTTGTTTGCTCTTCAAATCGTGTACCCTGGTCGCACTACTACATTTCAACGTGCGTCCGCTTCCTTGCACTTACCCCACCATCTTACCATCATCTCAACACCATTCACCCTTTATCAACCCTATCCCTGATTTCACGTCGCCTCAATCTGTGATAGATTTGAGGGGGATTACCTATACCCTTAACTGGGGCAACCACTTCTTATTAATTGTCAGTGCAGCTTTACAAGACAAGCTACACGACAACAAGGGGCTAATGTAGACACCAAATTTGTGTCTTACGACACCCTGTGCCCCGCATCTCATTTCGCAACCTAACCTCACCACCTAAACCTTGCACAATTATTTATTAATTACCTTATAATTAATAAATCCACATCTCCAAACCTGCCACCTCATTTCGCCACCTCATCATGACCTAGCCCTAACCCTAAACTAACCTAATTAAGACCTATAACTTGGTCTACATCCACACCCATGACTAATTACTCCTCACCCGCACCAAAACCAACCTAATAATGACTTGACCAAGCCCACAACTAATCCCTCGGGAGAAAAGGAGGGAAAGTTGGCTATTTTACTAAAAATAGCCCACTTTGACTTAACCGACATCGGTTCCTACTCGACCGCCGTCGGTTACGTAACCGCCATCGGTTCCCTGTAAATGACCTCCCCCAACCAAAAACAAAGGATCTGGAATTCATTTGAAGGATCCAAAATTCACTTGGCAGGGCAGAGACAAGTGAAGAAAAGAGAAGAGTTTGCAGAGAAGGACATCGAGCCCAGGACTGCAACTGAGTAACCAGAGCCCAGTGACACTCATCCAAGCATTGGGAGAGAAGATAGCTCACTTTTGATTGTCAGATCATCCCACCTGAGCCCTGCCTTCGTCATCACAGTCCTTGGACCTGTATCTTCATCAGGAACTAGTAAGTAGTGTCTTGTACGTTTTTAAATAACATTTCTTGAACTTCTGAATCACAGTAATTACAAGTTCACTCATAGATCTACTACCCGGTAGCCCCTGCATCTAACTGTCATTCCTCTACCCTTACATTGCCCCAAGAACAGCCCCCACACTCTCTGAGTCTTATCCATCACCCCATTGCCTATCCCTAATCATTTTCCAGCCTTATAAACACCATAGCCGCCTTATAGCCAACCTTTATTAAAAGCCCCTAAATCACTGCCCCTACCGATATCGGTTATTAGCAACCGGTACCGGTTATACAGTGACTGGACATCGGTCACTGTGACTCAAACCAAAACCAGCCTTTCCTCTAGTACTTTTTAACAAGGTAACTAAATTGTAATTTTGCAATAATTTCTTTGTTAGAATTTGTGTTAATTCGTATTAAGAGGGGAACTGACCACCTTCGAAAGGAAGTCCAATATTTCCTGGGCCCAAGGCAGTTCCCTCATTTATTGTCTAACTAAAATCCGGTGGTCTTGTATTCTTACTTGCAGGTAGTCCTTCCTAGACAAAAAGGAGTTCTTTGCAATCGATCTGATCTCTCTCTACGGTACGCGCGCACCCTCTCAACATTCAACAGGTATTCCTCCTAGCCCTAACCCTTATCTGTTTCTCAAGAGAATGAAAGGATAGAAGCAACTCTATTCTAGGAACGGAAACATTCTGTGCGAAATAGAAAGCTAACACAATTTCCATCCATCTAGCCAAGATTCTAAGTCTAGGAATGTAACATTAAGATAGAAGCTTAAAGGAATGCTTAACTAGTACGAAAATAATACAAAATCTAACTAAACATGCCTACTAATATGCTCTAATTGCCTAACATGGGCCTACATAGACCTAAGAGGGTAATCAAATGGTTATGGTTGCTATTCTAAACAAGTCGAAATGGCCTCTCCAAATGACTACTTGGTCATTTTGGATATCCATTTACTAACCCCATTGAAGGCTTTAAGAAAGGATCGATCTTGGCTATATCTCATATTTACTATATGAGATGCAAATCAAAGCATGGTGTAAAGTATAAAGGAATGAGATGCACCCTTTTTTATAGTTTTCCTTTTGGGAGAAACTTATATTTTGGTGCATGTTGGACTAAAAGCCCCAAATTAGATTAGAATTTCTAGTCATGATTAGGCCTTGCTAATCACAATTAGTGAATTACCAAGTGATTAAGAGGTATGAAGCCTTAATCAACTGCTTAGGGTCAACTAGGAGGCTAGGATAAGCTTTTGAAGCTTGCTGAGACGTGGAGGTGAATGGGGTGATTTTGAGTGGTTAGAAGAGGGGTTTGAGTCAATACTAGGGCATATTGACCAAATCAAGGGCAAAATAGGCTTAATTAGCTAATAAATGCTAATTGTCTGTTTTGAATAGGGTTTTTACTTACGATTCGCCGTAAAGTGGCATCTTGAATGCGAAAGAGTATTGGTGATCAACGAAGTGCTTGTTAACCGACCAAATTGGGAAGAAACGTTAGTTAATTAGTAAAGATCACTAATTATATCATAATTAGGAAGAATAAGAGTGATTTGCATGCGTTTCGGCAATAAGATTGTAAAAGTGGAATTTAAATGTCTACAATAAGTAATTGATTATTTTATTAGTTAATTACTATAGTATTAGAATTATTTATGTTTTTATATTATAATATTTTGATGCGATGGATCTAACATATACAAATATAAAAAAAATGTGAGATTAGTTAATTGTTATGGTATACCATATTTGTGTGTTGATTAATTATTTATCAGTACGAGACTAGTTAAATATATAAATACAATAAATGAAGAATTAGTTAATTTTTATGGTATTAGTGTATTTATATGTTTACTACCATTTAGAAGTTAGGTATACGCCCCCATATTTTGTTTTTTAAGCTCTAAAAAATTAATAACATCCTACTAGTTGTCATTTGTTATACCTAAGTTAAAGTTTTTGAATTTTTTTTTTGCATTTTTCTAAATAGAGCATTCCATGTGGAAAATTTTAGCCACAATATAGTTTAAGAAAATGCCATAAATAATCTTGATACCTTGTGCATGATTTACATTAAATGAACCCATCTCAGTCATTTTAATTAACTTTAATGTGAAAATAATCCTGTAAATTCCCTCGTTATAGATCACCCTTTGGGAATGATAATAAATGAAATTGAGTCAGTGGTATCAATGCAAACCTCACAAGCTGGTATAGGCTAGAAACATTTTCTATAAATAATTCTTGAAAACATACAATACCACTACTTCTAGCCATAATCACATTTCCTTTTAAAATTTATATAAAGGGAAACCACATTTTACTCATCTAAAAGTGAACAAATATCTCTATAACTTTGTCATAAAATATTACCAAAATATAAGTTTTACATTTTTATTTCCACTTCAATGGGGTTTCTCCACATCACATATTTGTGTTTTTTATGTGGATATATGTTTTCTTGTACTTTTGTTCAATACGTTATGCACTTATTTTCCTACAGTCATAGTTACGAATTCTAGATTTTTGATCATTTTAATCTACACTTAGAAAGAAAAGAATTTTTGGTTCACTATATAATAATTACGCTAATAGGTGTTCCCTCTACTGGCTAAAACCATGTTCGTATTGACACATGGTAGAAAATCGGTAGTTAGAATTTGTTATCTAGCACATGTGATGAAGTATGGTCGCAATCGAACCATTCAGTGGTCTCCGTTTGCCATGGCTTTGCGAAGAAAATGACACATCTATAAGGCTGGGTGACATGTGTCCTCTCCATGCTTTACTTTGGGTTTTGAAAAACAATTAACCTTGAATAGTGGGTGTTTTGATGTGGCTCTATTTTCTAGTCAAATTTGTAGACACCTAAATTCTATTTTTCCAATATTAAATTGCCAAAACACATGCAAATCACTCTTATTCTTCCCAATTCCATTATAATTAGTGCTCTTTACTAATTAACTTACGTTTCTTGCCAATTTGGTTGTTTAACAAGCACTTCGTTGATCACCAAACCTATTTCGCATTCACAATGCCACTTTACGATGAATCATAAGTCAAGGTCATCTTCAAAATATAGAATTAGTGTTTATAAGCTAATTAAGCCTATTTTCCCCTCGTTTTAGTCAATATGCCCTAATATTGACTCAAACCCATCTTCTAACTACTCAAAATCACCCCATTCACCTCCACAACGTCTTAGCAAACTTCAAAAACTTATCCTAGCCTCCTAGTTGACCTTAAGCGGTTGATTAAGGATCCACACCTCTTAATCGCTTGGTAATTCACTAATTGTGATTAGTAATGTCTAATCATGATTAACAATTCTAATCTAATTTGGGGATTTTAGTCCTACATGCACATAAATACAAGTTTCTCCCAAAAGGAAAACTATAAAAAGAGTGCACCTCATTCCTTTATACTTTACACCATGTGCTTTGATTTGCATCTCATATAATAAATATGATATATAGCCAAGCTCAATCCTTGCCTAAAGCCTTCCATGGGGTTAGTAGATGGATATCCAAAATAACCAAATAGTCATTTGGACAGGCCATTTCACTATTAGTTTGGAGTAGCAACCATAACCATTTAATTACCCTCTTAGGTCTATTTAGGCCCATGTTAGGTAATTCATGCATATTAGTAGGCATGTTTAGTTAGATTTTGTATTCTTTTCGTACTTGTTAAGCATTCTTTTAAGCTTCTATCTTAATGTTACATTCCTAGACTTAGAACCTTAGCTATTATGTGGCAATGGTGTTAGCCTTCCTTGTTTAGTCTTTGAAATTTGATTTTGAAAGTTTAGGGTGCTTTCGTTTGGCATGCCCAGTGGAAGAATACCCGATTGCATTCAAGGTTTTTAAAGCTTTTTAACTTATTTTCAAAGTTTTTCATTTCAAGTTTTAGATTAGTTTCAAGTTTCCTAGATTAATTTCAAAGTTTTATAGTTTACTTTCAAGCTTTCTAGTGTACTTTTAAGATTTTTAGATTAGTTTCTCAAGCTTTTTAGATTAATTTCAAAGTTTTAGAGTAGTTTTCAAAGTTATAGATCAATTTCCATTTTTAAAAGTTGTTTCAACTAGTTTAGTGGTAGAATTTATGTTTTCTTGCTTTTTGCAGGATATAAGGAGCATGAATCTTTGTCAAAATGTGCCAAGAAATCTCAAAGATTGGACTTTTTTCAAAAAAAATTACTTCAAAACTTAGATTTTTGAGGATTTATAGGAAAAAGGCACTTGTACATGACTATGAGTGCCTGTGCATCACTATAAGCACCTGCTCATCATTGAGTGTGTGAAAGATGATAGAGGTGTGTCTGTGCATGACTATGAGACTGTGTATGACTGTGAGAGGCTGTGCATGACTGTGAGTGCATGTGCACTAGTAGGGGCAGGTTGTGCATCAAGGTAAAATTTTATCAAAATTTTAGAACTTCAATTTATGACTCCTATAATTTTTTAAGGGTTTTTAGATGTTGTTTTTGTCAAATTATTGGTTTTTAGAGCAATATTCCGAACAAAATTGTTCTAGGGTTTGAGAAAGGATTTTTGAGTAAATTAGGTTAGGGTTTGAGGAGTGATTGTGTTTTTACTTTGATTGAGTTTGGAACAGAGTATTATATGCTCTTCTCTTGCACCTAGTGTGATCTTGAGAACCAAAAGCACCTCTAAACCATTTTTCTTCTTCTTGGGAGTAAGTAGGAACAATTATCATTCATTTGTGCTTAAGAGAATAAACATTCCTTTTTTTACATGTGCTTGATCTTTTAGTTCAAGATATTTTTCACTAATAAAGAAATAAAGGCTAAAATTTACGTATTCATCTTCCCTTGCACCTAGTGTGATCTTGGAAATCAAAAGCAATTTTAGCCTTTTCATTAAAAAGCACTTGGATGAATTGGGAATAAACCTTGTTTTTACAAAGTTTGAAGGTAGTTATTTGATTTACAAACATTTTTCATTGCTATTTTCTTATGATATTGTGAATATATTTTGAAACTACTAACCATTTTGTAAAGGACCTAACGCTAGTCAAAGAAAGGAGCACTTAAACAATTTTTCTAACTACACATGTGATTGTATGTTGCCGAAAGAAGTGTGACAAAAACCAAATTAAGTATATTGGATAAAAAACACACCACAATCATCACATTGTATTTGTAGGTTTCAGTTAAGAGCTACGACTTGTCCGCTCAACTAGGACATAACCCCTTTGGCATAAGCCTTAAGCTACAACAATGTGGGTGGTCCTAGGAACCCTAAAGTAGTTCACACAAGAGGTAACCTTGTGAATCGAAATAGGAAAGTGCTCCACACTACCGACTTGACTAATATACCTTGGTGAGATTAGAGTCAAAGATATCCATATCGCGACCCCATTGAAAGTATAACTGAACACACTTCAGTACTCATTATATTGAAGGGGGTAAAGTAAAGCTGAAAGATAATCCTTGGGAAACATTGGTAAATTGAGCTCGCTCTAGATATCTTATGACACCTAGAGAGAGAACCACCTAGGAAGCTTGTCGGCTTAGAGCCATTATTTTTTTCTTAGTTGTTATACTTGAGAGCTTTGACAAAGTGACAACTTTGTTACATTCAAAATCTTGTTTTTCGAATAAGGGAAATAATATCTTAAAGTTGAAACCACATGATTTTCATCACAAAATCTATTTAGTGTCATTTTGTCCTAGTCTTTCACTTGTCCTAAGATAAGACGAAACTTTGCCAAAATAACACCAAGTTTATTTCAACACCACTTAGTCTACATTTGTTTTCTTATTTCCCATTTTTAGAAAAAGGAAACAACACATATAGATAACCACTAGATATCGCGTGTCCACTAATTTTGTATTCTACTTTCGTGACTAGGTTGCAATGTCAGAGCGTAAGTGTTGAAAGTGTGCATGGTACATATCACGATCTAGTAGGCCCCCTTGTCTCAAAAACTCATATTTGAGACTTATTATCATCGTAGTTAGGTGATTTCATCCTTGTCTTCTTTTGAGTTACTACGCTGCCCACATTATGGCCATACAATTGAGATATTTACGTCTTGTTTCCATTGTGAAATTAGGCCTAAATCTCTATATTGTAGAGTTACACTGTTCGCATGCATAACAATTTCTTGTTATACTTAGGCATAGTTTTTACATCCTAACTTTGTATTGAGTTTTGTGAGTGTTGAGGATACATTTTTAGCATCGCGATAACTTCATTTTGACACTTAAAAATATTACTTTCTTGAAGGCTTGGTTCACGTGTCCAAATAGTGTTGTTACATTGCTCACATTGTTATCGTCCATTTTACAAGACTTGGAATTTACTAGTGTTTAGAAACTTGTTTTTAGGTTCACATCAATATTTTCTTATCATCTAGGCCTTATTTGTTTCAAACTTGACCTAACTGGTGATATTGTGTTGTCACTATTTGGTTTCAAACCTATCTAGATAAATTTAGGGAATAGACTATTTGTTGTGACTAAATTTTGAGTGATATACACTTTCATATCGTTCTAGAAAAACTTGTGTCATATATTACCTTGCTAGGGTAGCTTATTTTTTAATTCTTAGGTTCACATTGACCTATTAAATTTGTGGCTATTTTATAGTCGCCATTGTTTTTTGATGACTTAGGGTCGTTATGCTGCAAAAATTTGACCAGGGTCCCTTGTTAATAAACCTTAGTGGAAATTCTTCACATTGTATTTCCTATCTCGAGTATGCCTACTACGAGGATGGGATCCCAAAAATTAGGAATCGATATATTTTGAGGTGATAACCCTCTCTTAGATGATAATCTCATGGTTGGCCATAGTGGTGGAGAAGAATATTCTCCTCACTATGAATATAGAGCGTCCTCCTACCAATTTTAACGATTACATTTAAAAAAAAAACATGAGGTTCTTATGTGTGTTATGGAACAAGGAGCTAGGTTACCTTCCACGGTGAACCCTTCTCTCATTACCACAATGGTTTGAGGGGAAGAAGAAGTGGACCATGCTCATCACCATATAGACGAAATATTGAACCCAAGTCATGCCTCTACTTTTGGATGACGAAATAATGAAGAGGTGCCTTTTGAAAATGATAGGGAATATCACATACCTACAATTAGGGTTCATTGTGAAGATGATGAAGACCATGTTCATTATACACAGCCTCCTCCTAACGAAGATCGTCATGAAATAGCTATTAAAGAGTTGACGTTAGAACAATAGGTCCAAGCCCTCACTCGCCAATTAGAAATTTTTGCTTCACATATACAAAAATAACAACCAAAAGTTGTGAAATAAGCCATACCAAAGGTTAAACCTAAGGCTTATTTTCATGAATTCCCAATAAACACTCCTCGACAGGAGATACACAAGGATCCTTATGAGGAATTTTTCACCAAAAATCGGGGTGGGTATACACCTAGGCTTAATCCTTTGTATAGACCTACGCCACCACCCACGCATAATCCACTTTTTAATCAAGAGTGGTCAACAATGAAGAATGCCCTTCAAGCGTTATGAGAGGGCCAAACTGGTAACAATATTAAGAAGTATTGGTTGATGAGTTATGTCCTTACCCATTTGACAAAGCCATGCTGCAGATAAGAAGGTACCTTTCCCAAGACATTTTGATTTTCCAAAATTTGATAAATATAAGGGAAAAGGTGACCCTCATGATCATATAAAATAATTTTATATGGCATGTCAAGAGGTGACATTCATCGACAATTATCTTATGTGCTTGTTTCCACAAATTTTAGGAACAACAATGCTAGAATGGTTTGTGCATATCCCTAAGGGATCCATATCAACATGGCTCAGAACTAGCAGAGATCCTTCGTACGACTCTTCTCTTTCAATATAGAAAATGATGTTACCATTATAGACACCCCAATTTCACATCTGTCTTAAATCAATTAATTCCCCTACCTCATTTCCCATAAAAATACACTTCGAATTAATCAAATATAATTTGATTAATTATCCCTTTCAAATCTAAAAATAACCTAATCCTTACCACATGTCATTATTCTCCATATTTTTCTACTATTGAATTAAAAATTCAAAATCAAATCCTCACCCACTCTTCTTGATCCCCACTCACCTAAATCCTCCACTTATGAATTAAAAATACAATTCAAATCCTCACCCATTCTTTGTGGTCCCCACTCACCTAATCTTTCCCACATTTTCAAACCATGATTACTTAAAGTTAATCACTTCCCTAGGCTATAAATACAACCTTACCCCTCCCCTCTAAGACACAGAAAATAAGCTTGAATGCCCCCGTCTGAGTTCTTGCATCCTTTGAGCAAAGAACATCCATCCACCTCGTCCTAATACCTAAATAGTCTTATCTTGAAGCACCCCAAATCCATAACCCTTTTCTCCATTTGGTGCAAAGTAAGTAGATATTGTTGCAGGAAGGCCTTGCTCCATTTCAAGAAAAACACCTACATATTACACAATCAGGGCTCATCCATGTTTCTTTGTCCATTCTGAGGTTTGATATGGACATCACGAAGGAGGAGGTATTATTGTTAGTGTTTTACTTTCTTGTTTATCAACATATTTTTCCAAACTCACATTTTGGCATGCCTTGTGGCCTTTGATGTAACGTTCAAAATTATTAGAACTGGAAAATGAGGATATTTTTTTAAACATACATAAAAATAGATTACACAACTGCATTCGTACATATTTATTTAATCAAATTATTTAAATCAAATTTGTTCTTGTGATTTATCAGATTTGATTTAAATAATTTGATTAAATAAATCTGTACGAATGCAGTTGTGTAATCTATTTTATGTATGTTTTAAAAAATATATCCTCATTTTCCAGTTCTAGTAATTTTGAGCATTACATTTGATCTGTTACCATTGATTTCCCAATTAATGGTTTTATCCATTCTTTGTTTATTATTGTTCGTTATTATTTCCTTTTCTATGCCGTATGGCCTTATTTGGTTGACCTTCGTGCTATGGGAAGTGATTTTGTCATGTGGTGTCTTGTGGTGTGTATGTAGGTTATAGTAACAATGAAACTATGACACTCGTCATGTCCTTGATCTCATCGGTGCTCGGTGTTTAGAAGAAGAAAATTCATCACCAGATTTGGATACTCGTGGATCATTGCAGAAAAATTATTCACAATATTACAGTGTATGAAGAGGACCTTTTCATACCTATTTCGCCGAAGTTATCAGGTTCACATTCCCAGTCATCTTTTACACACTGGAAGCTACCTAGTCTCCACAACACAATTTTTTGTTTCCTTACATTCTAATTTTCCATGACGATATTTCTTTTAACATTTTAAATCTTTACTTTCATCATTTTTCTTTTTTGTGAAGATAATTGTTATCACTATTTCATAATCACGATTTAATTGCAATAACTATTAAGTTTTTTAACACAATCTGTTCCAATTGTATCCGTGTATGCTCTTTTCTTGCGCCTTCGAGTGATTTGGAAAATTGGAAACGATCGCGATTGTTTAGTTTCTTGTTATAACATTACAGAATCCATTTCTTTATCATTTTATGTCTCTAATTATCATCTTAGTCAATGTTATTTTGTCACATTATTAATATTCATCCAGTCGTAGGTTGTGTATTCTCTTTTCCTGCACCTTTGAGTGATCTGGAAAATAAAAAACAACCACAATAATTTTTCTTCCTAACATTAAGTCTGCAGAATAACTACTATTTTTTTTTTTCTGTAGGACCATGTCATTAGAATATTGTCGAAAACAAAAAAATAAAATAATTTTTTTAACCTTTCCGCAAAATTACCACAATTCAAATAAAATTGCTGAAACCATTTTTTTTTAGCATGGCTCGGGTATGCTTTCATTTTATGCCAGTAATTTATTTCAAGTTGGAAAGAAACTTGCATTTAATCACCACATCATTTTATTTTTGCACATAGTTGAGGTGGATTTCATCACCACCGACGCTACATCGGTGACGTGGACTTTATTACCATGCACCAACAACATTTACATCTGCATTGCACTTTGAGACATCATCTCATCACAATGTTTAGTATCTATCTCGTCCATGCTCTTCACTTACATATGATGTTGTCGTGCGGAGCATGTGAGTCGCCCTTAAATAGCTATAACAAGGAAGCATGGGCATCATCCCTGTAAATCTTCGGGGAGTTATAAAGACACCATACACATTCATCCCCCCATCACTCTCTTGCTTTTCACAAAACTTGTCTTGGATGTGGTGATTCACTCCAAAGCAGGTAAGTAAGAATTGGTGAGTCTTCTCTAGTGCTCTAACAGTTCCCCGTACCAATTCTGTCCCTGTATAAAATTAGGTATATTAGGACTAGGGTATATCAGAGGATGCATATTTTTGGAGTGATAAGAGCTTGCATCCATCATTCCACAACATACTTTTATGATTGCATGAAACAATGATCATTCCCAAAGAATCTACCTCTTGAGCCAAGACTATTTGATACACATGACTGCTTGTTGTTTGTCAACAAAATAGTTTAGCATTATTCTTATCATAAAACTTGGTTAATATCAATGTAAATTCACACATAGTCACAATCATGAAAATTACGATGAAGAAGTCGCACAACAAAAATTCACCAATGAAGAAAAAGAACAAGTAAATAGGGTGATAGAACAAAACAAGAACGATTATCTATTGTGTATCCTAGCCATGGGGGGAAAATTACCCCTTGAATTTAGGACTGAAAATTTAAACAAACTTATCGAAAATGATGAATCAAGTTACCTCAACGAAATACTAAACAACCCAAATAGCTCTTCGGCTGATGATTTATTCACCAAAATCCAAGACTTAAGAAAGAAATTTGAGGAAGCAACTGCTAGAGCTGAAAGGTTAAAAGACTCCAATCCAAACCCCAACACTCACAAAATTCTTAATAACCCATCCCCTGCCTCTCCATTCACACAAGAATGGAAACATATGAAAGACACCATCCAGGGACTACAAAAACAATCAAAACAATTCAACTTTGAAGAACTATGTCCTTACCCATTTGATACGGAAATATTATGCTTACCATTTCCATCTTCCTTCGAAATCCCAAAATTTGATAAATACAAAAGAAAAGGTGACCCCCCGTGAGCATCTCAAGGAATTTTACATGCAATGTCAGGAAGTTTCTTATCGTGACACATATATTTTATGATCATTTGCTCAAAGTTTAGGAGGACAGGATTTAGACTGGTTTCTCCATCTACCCAAAGGGTCAATCACGACATTCAAAGACTTATCGAAAAAATTCATCAAACATTTTTCGTTCAACTTAGACTCAGAAATAAGCATGCTCGATCTCTATAATCCTATACAAAGGTCCAATGAAAACTTCACCTCCTTTTTTACAACGATGAAAAGGAATTGCAAGTAGATTTACTTGCTCAATACCTGAACGACAATTGGTTAGCATTTATGTTCCAAATCTCAATGCCGAATTATCATTCCACATGCAAATGCATTGTCTAAGTAATGTCAAATAATTCATTGAAAAGGGAACATAGATCGAAAAATCCCTCATTTCTAAGGGTTTACTTAAAACACCCTTTAGGGACCAACCTACTAGAGATTGTTAGTGTGAGTTGTCCTCCTCTCATGTTGGAGGGTCATCTCACATGGGTTAGGTTTAGGGTTAGGTTTAGGGTTTCATATGTGTCATGCACTAGGGTTACTCAGCACCCTATATGTACCCCTTTTCTATTCATTTATGAGCATGCCAAGACACTCCGTTGTCTTTCCTCTATGCAAGCTTTGTTTCTGTTGAGCAAGTTCTTCCATTACTGATCAATTTTTTCCTTGCTATCGCTGGAGCTTTCACGATTCCGTTGGAGTGCAACTACTTCATGGTGCCTCGTTTCCGATTCGATTCTCGCAAACTCTTTTCATGGTATCAGAGCTGAGATCGGGTAAACGTGCACTCGATTTATTTTTTGTTGCTATTACTCTTACTTGGTTTCGTTATTTTACTCTGCATGCAAGTCTTTTGATCACTATTTTCTGGAAATTATCTTGCTAATATCTCTAACAAGCTTTCTCGGAAAGTTTTTTGTGTTTTTTTTTCTTGTGCATGTTGTCTGTGGTTGCTAAGGATCCTTGAGTTCTTCAGTCGTGGTTGCTACTCAACGAACTGCTGTCCCTCTGACGTTTTTTTTGGACTGTCCCAGGCATTTTTAATCAAATTTGCCACGTTTTTTTTTCATTGGGCAAGCTAAAATTTGAAACTTTTTGGACTCTTCCAAGGCATTTTTTTGATTGCCAAGGCATTTTTTAATCATCTAGCCATGTTTTTTTGATAGCACAGGCGTTTTTTTAATCATTAGCCACGTTTTTTTGATTGCACCAGGCATTTTTTAATCATCTGCCACGTTTTTTTTGCTTCACAGGGCTCTAAAAATCATCTGCCTCGTTTTTTTTGCTTCACAGGGTTGTAAAAAAATCATTTGCCACATTTTTTTTGGGCCTGCTAAAACAAAAACGGCCTGGCAGAAGCAAAAACGGCCTGTACACTCTCTTGACGCGGCCAGGCAACATTTCTCTGCACTGTTTTTTTGCTTCTCCTATGCGGCTGTGCATCTTATCTCTCCTGTGCAAGCCTGGTCAGACGTGGAAACAATTTTTCTCAAAGTTTTTTGGTAAATTAAAGCTAAAACATGGCCTTTTTTGGTGCGGCCTGCCTGTAACTTGCAACTTCATTCGCTGACAGCCGAATGCTCTCCAAGAAGGCACATTTTTCAGTGTTTTTTGTGGTACAGTCAGTTGGTATAGTCGGTTGGTAAGTTCCTTCTTTTTTTATCTCAAAAATCCTTGCTTTTTTAACAAAAACGACCTTGTTTTTTTTCATGTTTTTTTTAAAAACAAATCAACTTTTTTAGTAAGTTTTTTAAAGTTTTCTAAACTTCACCTTGTTTCTTTAATATATGTTAAGTTTCTAAAATCAAATTTGAAATTTGTTTTTTAATTAGAAGTTTCTTCAAATATTTAAAAGATCTAAATTAAATTCTAAATCTTTTTCTTATCTTTTTTAGATCTTAATTATTTCCTGAAATTAATTAGATTTAAGTTAATTAAATCTATCTTTTATTAATTTCACATTATCTACACACTAAATTTCTTTGGCACTATAATTTGGTCTATTGGCTTTGTGTATTTTTAACCTTCCGTCGAGTGCCGAAGACGAAGGGTGAGGTCCGGGATTGGCAGGTGGCTAATTCCCCCTCGCAATACAAACAAACCCTATCTCAAATTCCATGCCATTTCCAACGAGCATACATACGACACCCTTTGCATGCGTTTCAGACACTTTTTTAATCCGTTTGCAGGCTTATTGGCTTTTTCTCATCAAATTGCGGGAATTGGTTTTTGCTATAACTTTTGACTCGTTGCTCGGTTTTGAGCACTTCTTTAGTCAAAGTTGCATGTTTTTTCGCACTCTAGATGATGGGATCATTAGCTTTGTAAACACACTAATTTTATAAAGTGCCGCATTCTGGGGGGTGTCTTTGTTTTGCTTAATTCAGCTCATTCTTTTGAGCTTTGTTCTATTCTTTTTTTTCGTGGACTTGTGAGCGCGTCCGCCATAGTTTTACGACAAAGAGGATTCTTTCGTGCGACGTGAGATGCTTTTTCTCACCACCAGGGTTGGCTTTCGCCTCCTTTCTATTTTTTGCTTGTGCTTGTTTACGGTGTTCCTCTTTTGTTGCGCTCCACGAAACACTGTTGTGGTCTCCCCTCTTGCGCGTTATTACGCTAATTGCAAGACGAGTTACCAAGTGTTTCAAACCACATGCACGGACCCGATTGTAATCAACGCACTCAACTATAAAGTGCCGAAAGCAGGGGGGTTGTTATTGTCCTGGGTGGTTGTGTTTCTTTTCTGCATTTCTTTCTCTCTCTCTCTCTCTCACTATGGATGCACTTTCAATTCCTTTGCTTACGCCATTCAACTTTTTCGAATGGAGATCGAAAATAATAATGAAACTAAGGGGTAAAGGGTTATACCGCATCACCATGGGAACTGAGACTGAACCAGACGACGAACCTGAAAAATCTAAGTGGTTAAACCGTAGTGATGAAGCTTTAGGTCTTCTCTGCATGTCCGTTTCTCCTGACTTGCTCTTCCACATTGAGGCATCTGAAACACCTACATCTGCGTGGAAAACGTTGGATGCGATGTTTGGACAACTAGATGACATGAGAGCGCATGAGTTGGAAAACGAACTACTAGGGTTAAATCCTAGTGACTTTGAAAACCTACAAGCCTTCTTCTCGAAATTTGTCCACATTAGATTATTGTTAAAAGGATGTCAAGTAGAAAAGAAAGATTCTCAACTGATCTTGTCGATTCTCTCTAAACTAGGTCCCGAATACTCTGTCTTCGTGTCAACTTTCTACGCTACAAAAGCTGCTTTGGGCGATACTTGGATGATGCCCTCCTTTGACTGTTTTTCGTCCCAACTCATTCGAGAACAGGACAAACTCATTCAAATGGGGTCTCTCAAGTCCAAGTCACATGCCCTTGTAGCAAGTACTAGCAAGGGAAAGAAGACTGAAAAGAAGAAAGAAACTAAGGATCAACCTAAGAAAGAAACCAAGATCAAACCTAAAAATGACACAAACACTTCGACTTCTGAGCCTAGGGCGCAGAAAAGCAAGTATTTGTGTTCCTATTGCAAGAAGACTGGTCACGACGAGCAACACTGTTTTAAGAAACAGATTGATCACTTATCTCATTTACTTGAGAAAAATAAAATAAGTGTTCCTGAATCAATAAAACAAAGTGCTCCGAAGGCCGAGTCTTCTGCTGCAAAAGGTGCTAGAAATGATAAGAAGAAAGGAAAGGCCCTTGTAGCCAAAGTTGCTCCTTCATCGACATGGATTATAGATTCTGGTGCCTCGCACCACATGGGTTCTTCGCATGTTGAGTTTTCCAACATCGAACCTTGTGGAATGTCCCAAATCACGATGGGTAATGACACGACAGTGTCGGTTTCCGGTAGTGGATCGGTAGAGATGGATGGGGGAACATTTAACCAAGTGTTGAGTGTTCCTGATCTCTCTACCAATCTCCTATCAGTTTACCAAATTACTCACCTTGGTGAAGGAATGCGAGTGGAATTTGGTCCTAACTCGGTGATTATTCGTGAGCTTAACAATGACACTACAGTGGCTGAGGGAAAGGTAGATCACCGTTCACGGTTGTACACCTTCTCCCACTTTACTTCTGATTCTACGCCCACTGCCTTGCTCACTCATGCAAATGAGGTTAGTAAGCTATGGCATGAGCGTTTTGGACATCTAAACTATCGCTACCTTGAACAATTGAGTCAAAATGAAATGGTCAACGGGTTGCCTCGCGTCAAGTTTTCTAAGGGTCTTTGTGAGGGTTGTACCCTTGGAAAGCATCCTGAAAAGAACTTTGATAAAGGAAAATCCTGGAGAGCCACTCGTCCCTTGGATCTTGTTCACAGCGATGTTTCTGGTCCATTTCCTTCTCCTTCGTTTACTAGAGCTCTTTATGTGCTAACCTTCATTGATGACTATTCGCGATATACTTGGGTATATTTTCTTAAGCTTAAGTCTGAAGTCTTTGAACATTTTCAGGACTTTAAGGCTCTTGCTGAGAAACAGGTGGAATGGTCTATCAAGGTTCTCCGAACTGACAATGGAGGTGAATATGTAAACAATAGGTTCATGGATTTCTGTACTTCTGAAGGGATCTCTCTGCAGCATACAGTTGCTTATAGCCCTTCACAGAATGGAGTCACAGAAAGAAAGAACCGTACTCTTAAGGAGATGGCCACTTGTATGATTCACTCGAAGTCTCTTCCTCCGCAGTATTGGGCCGAAGCAGTGAATTGTGCAAATTACATTCAGAACCGTGTTCCACACAAGGCAGTAAGAGGGATGACACCCTTTGAAGCCTGGTTTGGACGCAAGCCTGATGTTGAGCACTTTCGAGTCTTCGGATCCAAGGCTATGGCTCGGATTCCCAAGAAGAAACGCAAGGCCTTGGAACCACAATCCAAACCTTGTATCTTTGTAGGGTATCCTGATGGCGTGAAGGGATATCGATTGATGAATCCTACTTCTCATGAGCTATATATTGAGAGAAGTGTTAAGTTCGATGAGTCTTCTTCGACTTCTACTTCTCCACCTATAGAGGTTCTTCAGCTCGCTGATTCAGATTCTGACTCATCAGATGATGATACTGTTGAGCGTGCTCCTCTTCTGGATCCTCCCGACCATCAGACCTTTGAGTCTTCTGATTCTGACAGTAGTGATGACGAGGACTATGTCCCTTCTCACTCAAGTGAAGAATCTTCTGACTCTGAGCCTGATCCTCCTGGTCCCCTTTGGGCCAGGAAAACTTTGCAAAGTGCTGGAGATTTAGTTGGAGATACTTCAGATATGAGACGTACTCGCTCAGATTTCATTGGACCCCACTCTTTCTTCACCTCTGCTTCTGATCCACAGTCTTTCCGGGAGGCTTCTGGTATTCCTGAGTGGGATTCTGCCATGGATGAGGAGTATTCCTCTCTCATGAAGAATGATACTTGGGATCTCACCACTCTTCCGAAAGGAAGAAAAATCGTTCGGTGTAAGTGGGTGTTCCGAACAAAGTATGGAGTAGATGGAGACGTCAAAAAGTTTAAAGCGTGATTAGTAGCTAAGGGTTTCTCCCAGATAGCTGGGGTTGATTATACAGAAACCTTTGCTCCGGTTGCGAAGATGACTTCTATTCGACTGACCCTAGCCATTGCCGCAGCAAACAGATGGAAAGTCCATCAAATGGACGTTAAGAGTGCCTTCCTTCATGGTGACCTAGAGGAAGAGATCTATATGGAACAACCTCCGGGTTATGTCCAAGATTCCTCCCTCGTTTGTAAGTTAAAGAAGTCTCTTTATGGCCTTAAACAAGCCCCTCGGGCTTGGTATGCCAAGATGGACTCCTTCTTACTTACATCAGGGTTTACTAGGTGTCACTCTGATCCAAATGTTTATATTCTATGGCAAGATGACTCCATACTCATTCTTGTTCTATATGTTGATGACTTGTTGATCACAGGCAGCTCTTCCTCTATTATTGATTCTGTGAAGATCACCTTAGCCAACAAGTTTTCCATGACTGACTTAGGTCTGCTTCATTACTTCCTTGGGATCCAGATTTCACAATCTGACTCAGGAATCTTGATTTCACAACCTAAGTATGCTCTTGATTTGCTAGCTCGGTTTCAGATGTCTGATTGCAAGTCTTCTCCTACTCCTTTTCTTTCTGGGGTTAAGTTGGTTTCAGATTGCTCTACTCCCTTGGTTGATGGTACTCTTTACCGACAGTTAGTTGGGAGCTTGATCTACTTGACTCACACTCGACCGGATTTATCATATGCAGTTGGGATCATGTCTAGATTCATGCAGGAGCCACATGAGCTGCATTGGAAAGCAGCTAAATGGATCCTTCATTATGTTCGTGGCACTTATGCTGATGGCATACACTATCATGGAGGGGTTGATATTGACTTGATTGGGTTCACAGATTCTGATTGGGCCGGTGACTTAGATCATCGGAAATCTACTTCTGGCTACAGTTTCTCTCTTGGTTCGGGTCCTATTAGTTGGTCTAGCAAGAAGCAAAATGCAATTGCAATATCATCTACAGAGGCAGAATACAGAGGAGCAGTTAACGCTGCCACAGAAGCTATTTGGCTACAGGGTATTTCTGACAGAGTTTGGCATCCACTTTCAGTGGCCTACCATTATCTACTGTGATAACACGAGCACTATCTCTATTTGTAGAAATCCAGTTCAGCATCAGCGGATGAAGCACATTGAGATCCATATGCACTTCATACGGGAGCTTATTCATGATGGTATCATCGACATTCAGTACATTCAGACAGCTGATCAGATTGCAGACTTATTCACCAAGCCTTTCACTGAGATGAAGTTTCTTCACTTACGGTCTCTTCTTGGGGTGAGGTCTTCTGCAGCTGCCCATCTTCTTAGGGCTATTTAGTCCTTCTTTTCTTCTTCTTCTTCTAGGAAGATTGTGTTTGTATATGGGCACCTTATCAGGCCTTTAGTTGCCGGGCCCCATTGACACATCTTTCTTAGTTGTTTAGGAGTGTCTTCCTCTTCCGTCTGACTCATCACAGCCGCTACCCCAGCTTCGATGAAGGGGGGGTGTTAGTGTGAGTTATCCTATGTGTCCTCCTCTCATGTTGGAGGGTCATCTCACATGGGTTAGGTTTAGGGTTAGGTTTAGGGTTTCATATGTGTCATGCACTAGGGTTACTCAGCACCCTATATGTACCCCTTTTCTATTCATTTATGAGCATGCCAAGACACTCGTTGTCTTTCCTCTATGCAAGCTTTGTTTCTGTTAAGCAAGTTCTTCCATTACTGATCAATTTTTTCCTTGCTATCACTGGAGCTTTCACGATTCCGTTGGAGTGCAACTACTTCGTGGTGCCTCGTTTCTGATTCGATTCTCACAAACTCTTTTTAGAGATGCCCCTCAAAACCAGGATAAATCCAAATTCTTTAATCGAAACTGAAATATAGTCAATAATGGCGTTACCGATTCTTGTAGTATCTAAAATGTTCAAAGCAATCCATCAACACATTTAAATCCAAAAAATCGATCATTATCCCTAGAAAGGAAGCTCCTTCTCAGGACATGCGAAGACAATTCACTTCACTCGGTGAAAGCCTATCTAGTATCTTTTGTCACTTGGAAAATGCCAACATGATTACGTATCCCATCGTCAAACCCTTCGAAGAAGGACAACCCAAACCGAATTGGTATAAGGACAATGAATATTGTGATTACCATCGCATAAAAGGGAACTCTACAGATCGATGCATGCCACTCCACCATTACGTCCAAGACCTGATCGAACATGGAGACATAGAAATTGAAAATACTTATGAGACAAAAAAACCCAATGAAAAACTTAACATGTTCAAAAAACCCTTCCCTAACTATGACGATAATTCAAAGAATAAGGGGAAATCATAAAGCAACGTCGATTATGACTCGGTCATCTCGACCATAGACTATGACCAAGACTTAATGGAAACTATAAAGATCATAACCGACTATGCGATCACCACCAAACAGAAAAAAATGTGGATCCCTACAACAAAAAAATATGCTACTTTGTCTTCCACACCACCTCCTAATCCACTATCTAACTCCACCACCAATTCTATTGCACAACCTCCACCATCATTCAATATTTTCAAACAATTGGAGACGACTACACCACATATTTCCATCATGGAATTACTTAATTCTTCTCCCACACTAAAACACATTCTTATGCAAACATTGAATAAAACTCATGTCCCAGAGGACATCAATTCACAATAATTCTAGGGTTTAATTGTGTTGGTGCTCATTCTGATCTCTGATCATTTGCCCTTGAAATCCCTCATTTTGCGGCCTCTGTCACATTTTCTATTTTCTCTGATTGATGCATAAAAAACTCTTTACTCCATTTGTTGAGTCTGGCGCCTCGTGCTTGTTTATTGTATAAGAAAAGATGGCAGACAAAAAGTCCCAATATCCCGGTAAGTGGAGAGCATCGGATGATTTAGATCCTGTATTAATGGGAAAAAATGTTTTCCAGGTTTTCACCCATTAAGGCGTATTAAGAATGATATTATATGTTTTCATGGCGTGGAGGGACCACGCATGTCTAGGGACTGGCCCTTGTGTTTTATTTCTGAAGAAGCGCCAGGAGGACACTTGGAGGCTTCCGCTCACTCTGTCTTTTTACGCCAAGACTTTTCAAAAGGCCAGATGGGACCCTTGAATATTCTTCTCTTTTAGGGGGAAAATTGAGCAAATGAAATGTATAAATGTAATGGGAATACTCTTACAAAAGGTCAGGAGGTCATTTTCACGAGAAAATTTTGAGAAAATATTATCCTCTGAGAAAACTTTATGAGAAACTAGGTTAATTTCCTTTGTGTTAGATTTTCATTTATGTTGAGTTGGTTACAATTTTATAGCCATCAACAAGATCTAAGATTGTTTAAATAACTCTCCCTTGCTGATAAATATGATAAATTTTGAGATAGTTTATGTCAAATCTCTAGCCAATTTTGTGTTTATTTCACTTTCAGAATGTCTGCAAGTAGTTTTTCTGGTTCATATTATAATCTTGTATCAAAATATCTTTGAATCACATAGATCTCAATCCTTGTGATAGTTTAGTGGCATCTGTAATTTAATTTTTTAGAAGATCTTTCATCTGGGAATGAACTAAACAATTTAAAATCACATTTCTTTCATCTATTGACAGAGATTGTTTATAAGCCTCTGGGTGTACCTCAGGCACGACTGATCTTAGATTTTGATGTTTTATTGGGTCTTCTAAATCAATCCTTCCTGCTAGAATCTCAAAGATTATGTGAAAAAGTGCATGTCTGGGCCTCCATTGATGCACACCCTCTGGTTGAAGGAATGTTCTAACTATTTTGAAGCTTTTTGTTATTGAGTTCTCCATTTTTTGTGAAGTTTCTCAGGGATCTGACAAAGTCCAATCCATCTCATTGATCTCCCACCAAAAATTATTCAAATAACCAATCCTACCCTAAACTACCCTTGTTCCACTCTGTATATCCACAGAAGAACAAAATCCATTTGCTAAAGTATGCAGAACAGATCAGGATTCCAAATGTCTTTAGTAACCTTAGCCTTGTGTTGAAAATATCTCCATAATCTGGAAGTGACAACTCGTGAGAGTCAGATTTGGTGTGTTGATCATATTTTCCCAAGGTATTCTCTATAAAATTTTTGTAAAAGAAAGGTATCTGCATCTCCTTCCATAACAAAGGTTACAAAATAGGTTCTCTTACCCTGGTTGAAAGGCACAACCTAAAATAGTTAAGATAAGATCAAATCCTTTTAAGGTGCTATCCATCTCTCCACAAACCTGAGTAACGAAGGGTCAATTAGATTTCATCCCTGGCTAAAAAAGGGTACACATTTATGATCTATCTACCTCTAAGCTCCCTATCGAATCTATGTTGTTGCTCAGCTTGCAAAGGAGAAAGAATTTGGATACCAACACTAGTGGTGCCGCTGCCGGGGACTCTTCGAAGTATCTGAACAAAGGTGTATGCGTACATACCCTGGTCATGTTTCTTGTAGTTATGTGTGCAAATACATTTTGTAAACCTCATTATCTAATCAGATGTGTAAGGATTGGACAAAGTTATAAGCTCTGCGTGCTGTCTGCCTAATTTTTTCAGCAGTTATTGTACTAGCTTTGCCTTACCATTGATAATTTTGGGTGAAGGAAGGTATGATTTGTAAAAGCTTTGCATGATTTTTAGTGCTGACAGATATTTAACAGATTATTTTAGTGTATTTGCATAACTAGGGTGAAAATCCTTAGTGGTGACTTCGAGTATATTTGATTTTGATAAATGCTAGTGTTTTAAACCTCTGTCAATTGAAAATTTGTTACTAATATTTGCAAAGCTGGAAGGAAGAAGATATTTCTTCGTCGTGGACCCTAGTAAAAGGTTATTTCCAGAGTTTGAAAAGTCTAATTCAGAAGGAGGAAGAATTTGGAAGGTTTTTGGAGATCAAACCTCAAGAAAAGAGGTCTCCATTGGTGAAAATGATCAGCACGTGATTGAAGATTGCAATTCTTCCTCAATTGCTTCTGAATCAGGTAGTCTCTTTGTAAATCCGAATTCTCCATCTGGAGAGGGCATTCTCATTCTACCCCTATATTTTCAAGATTTGCATCTCATTCTACCCTTAAATTTTCCAAATTTGATAGTTCCTTCCGTGAAAAAAGGCCATTGGGGGATAGTCATTTTGAAAATTGTATCCATGTACCACTCAGACCCCTCACTCCTCGTCACTTTGTTTCTCTTATTAGATCACCTCCTTAGAATAATATGGCTCAGCCTCCACCCATACCTCCATTTGTCATTAATACTTTTGGTCCCATCAGTTTTAGAGGTATGGCTGGCTATTTGAATGCTATACCACAGGATGTAAGAAATAGATTGCCTAAGTTTCAAGGAAATAATGCAATAACTGGTGATCAACACTTGAAACTCTTTGTCAACATGATGGAGGATTTCGAAATAGAGTTTGAAGATGTATACATTAAATTATTTATTCATACTCTAGAAGAGAATGCAAGGGACTGGTATAAAGTTCTGCCTAATAACTCTATTGATTCTTAGATTGAAATGAAGAATGCATTTAGATTGCAGTATGGTGACAAGACAAACCCTAGGTTTCTTTTGTTAGAATTTGAGAATATTAAAAAGAATCTTAATGAATCAATGCATGATTTTAATACGAGATTCAATAAGACATTGAAAATATTTCCTGTGAATTTGAGGCCATGCGGTGAATCTTGTCTTATAAAGTATGCTGATGCATTTGACAAGAAGGCTGCATACTATTTGAGGGATAAAAACACTAGCACTTTGAGGTAGGCCTTTACCATGGATCTACAAATTGAGAACAACATCAAAGTAGTTGGAAAGCCTCCTAAGAGGGAGGGTGCCAAACTGATAAACCCAGAAAAACCTCAAGCAAGCAAGAGTGTGGATCTTGAGGAGGCTGTTAAAACTTTGGCAGGGGCTGTAAAAGAAATCTCTTACAAACTAGCCCGGGAAGAGAAAGGAATTGGGAAGAGTTCACAAGGTCAGAAAAAGGCACAAAATCATGATAGATTTGGCAATCATCCTAGGAGTGATAAGAGGTCAGATGACAGAGGTAAAGGACCCATGGGATTTACAAATAGACCTCCCCAAGAACGTGAAATTAGAATGGTGCCTGATCCTCTGACTGTCCAGGTTGCTGTTGTTGATGACGCTAATGAGATTGATTGGTGTGATAGATGCTTTCTGCCCCATCCTCCATGTGAAGTAAATCAACAAGATGAAGAAGCTGATAATGATGATGGTATTGATGATGATGTTTGCATGATGAGTTTCTCTACAAGCTCACAACAAGGAGAAATTTCAATTGAGCTGATAAGTGCTCGAACTGCTACAAATTTTTGGGATTGCATTCATCGGGTACCTCTTCTTCCTCCTCATACTTTTGAAGTAGATGTAGTAGAAGCTTTTGAAATACCTAATCATGACTTTTAGTATTTAAGAGCTTTAATGATAAAGAAGTATGATGGAGGAGTCCCTTCGAAGGAATATAGGAAGTTATTGATGAACGTTGTAGTTGCTCAAGAAAAGGATTATAATACTAGTAGTAGAGTTGTCAAAGGAGCAGGGCCTCAAGCCAAACCTAAAAACTCCATTGCTTACTAGTATTGCTAAGGAGGCTCCTAATAAAGATACACTTTCCAAAGGCCTTGCTGTCCCAAACAAGATTCATACTTCTCCTCATGCCCAAATTGTCAAGAATCCCATGCCATCTGATGAGTTTGCTAATCTCCTTTCTAATGCTGCTTTGCCAAAGAATGTTCCATATGACATGGACCAAGTTTTGAGTCAAATAAAAAGTGTTCCAATTGTTGAGTTGCTTAGGATTCCTGAGCACAAGAAGAGAGCATTTGAGTACTTGTGATTGAAAGAAGAAAGAGTACCCCAGGAAGAAATGTAAATATTTTAGAAACTCCTCCTCTAACCATTGCAGACCTTGAAATACCACCAGCATTGGAAGAGCTTGGAGAAGCACCCGAGGTTTACCTGGGGACGTCTTTGGTTGAATCCCAATTAAATGTTGATCCATTTTTTACAACTTTGATATTAATGATAGACTGCTGCAAAATTGTATGTTTGATTCCGGAGCATCATGCAATGTCATGCCTCTTGAGGTCATGAATGAGCTAGATATCAAAGTGACAATATCATATGGAATATTCACTGCTATGGAATCTAGAGAGGTGCCCGTTGTTGGATGTGTGAAAGGTTTGGTGGTACAACTTGCAGCTTATCAGGTAAGAACCTGAAACTTGATGTTGTCATTGTTGATTGCCCTGCCAAATGGGGCATGTTGTTATCAAGAAAGTGGGATACAAGTGTTGGTGGAAGTGTTCAAATGGATATTTATTATTCCACCATTCCAATTGAAGGCAGCCTTGTAAAGCTGCATGGAGAAAAGAATATGTTGCACCTCATTGAAGATCCCAACAATGCCTCTTATGAAGTGTTGTATACTGATGTTGATGCTGATAATTTTGTTGGGTTCACTGATGGGAAAGAAAACAAGATTGATCTGTGCAAATGTGTTGAACAAGTTGGTTTACCTTGGACCTTGTTATTTGACGGATCATGTTCAAAGTTTGGAAATGGTGCTAACATTGTTCTGATCTCCCCAAGCTAAGGAGAGTTTGTATTTTCTTTCAAACTTAACTTTGAATGCACTAATAACATTGCTGAGTATGAAGCATTGTTATTAGGTCTGAGAATTTCTTGGAAGTATCATATTAAATATATCATTATCAAAGGAGACTTAGAACTGATTGTCAAACAAATTAGAAAACTGTATGCTACTAGAAATCAAAGAATGAAACAATACAAGCATGCAGTTTGGGATTTGATTGAATTGTTTAACTCATTTAGTATTATGCATCATGATAGAAATTTCAATGTTGTTGCAGACCAACTTGCAGTCTTGGGATCTTGGTTTGATATTTGTTCAATGTCCCCCAATTGTGAATATAATGTTGAAGTACTAACAAGGCCATCCGTACCTGACAATGTAAAAAATTGGCAAGTATTTGATGATGATGCCCAGGTGAAACAGTTTTTGAAGAACAAAGGGGAGTTTGTTGATCAGTGTATTGATTGGGAGCCAATGGTGTGTGTAGTAGAATGAAAATAAACGTTGTTTGGCAAAGATATCATCTAATTGAAAACTAATACCATTCCTATAGGGCTAGTTTCTCTTGAATCAAACTGTGATAATGCTGATTGCATTATTAACAAACATGTAACAACCTTAAGGGATGTTGAGGAGCATGACCTTCGACACAAAGGAAAAACCAAGGAAGATCTGGTTGGGAAGTAATCTGAATAAAGAAGAGAAACAATCCTATGTCCAATTGTTAAAGAAATATTAGGACTGTCTTGCTTGGTCTTATTTTGAACTGAAAGCATACAGAGAGGACTTGTTTCAACATGAGATTCCTTTGGAATCTAATGCAAAACCATTCAGATAAAAGTAGAGGCCGATTAATCCACTCCTCTCCATGAAAATGCAATATGAATTGAAGAAGCTAAGAGATGGAGGGATCATTCAACCAACAAGGTATTCTTCTTGGGTTGCAAAATTAGTGCCAGTAAGAAAAAAAATGGTGATATCAGGATGTGCGTAGATTTTAGAAATATGAGTAGAGCATCAAAGAAGGATAATTATCCTCTGCCAAATATGGAGAATATGGTGTAATTAGTAATTGGATCTGAGTTGCTTTCTACTTTGGATGGTTTCTCTAGATACAATCAAGTTGTTGTTAAGGAGTCAGAAAGAATAAAGATTGCCTTTACCACTCAATGTGGCACATATGTTTATGTTAGGATGCCATTCGGTCTGATGAATGTTGGAGCTACTTTCCAAAGAGAAATGGATGTTACTTTTGCTGGTTACATTAATGATTTTATTGCTGTTTACTAAGATGATGTGACTATGTTTTCTAGAAAGAGAAGTGATCACTTGCAACACTTGGAAAAAATGCTGATAAGATGCAGAGAGTATGGCATTTAACTCAATCCAAAGAAGTGGCATTTTGGGGTGCAAAAGGCCAAGTTGCTTGGTCACATTGTATCAAAGGATGGTGTCATGTTTGATCCCGAAAGGGTAGAGGATATAAGCAAGGTTCCAATTCCAAGAACCAAGAAGGGAATCCAGTCCTTCTTTGGGAAAATCAATTTCATTAGAAGATTTGTGTCTAACTTTGCTGAGTTGGCTCTCCCCATCACTTGCATGTTGAAGAAAAACCAGATTATCAAGTGGGAAGAAGCAGCCATACAAGATTTTGATGGGATCAAAGAATCACTAAAGCATGCACCTGTTTTGGCAGCCCCAAATTACAAGAGTCCTTTTCAAGTGTTTTATTTTGCTTCAGAAAACACCACTGAATCTGTTTTATTACATAAGGATGATGAAGGGGTTGAGAGACCGATTGCCTTTTTTGGTAGGGCATTGTAAGGAGCTGAGTTGAAGTACACCATCATGGAGAAGCAAGCATTTTCCTTGGTGAAAGAAAAAAAGGTTTTCAAACCTTACATTTTGAGATCTAAAGTTGTTGCTTATGTTCCCCACACCATGGTGAAAGATATCTTATCAGAGATGGAGATATCAAGCAAAAGCTGCAGATGGGTGATCAAGTTACAGGATTATGACATGGATATCCAAACTACAAGATTGGTAAGAGGTTTGGGCTTAGCTAATATTATGGATAAGAGTAATTTGCAAACCATTGAGGTGAATAAGGTAGAGGAAAAAAGGGTGCATGTGCTTGAAAAGTTGGTAAGTTCTTAGTGGTACAAAGATATAATCGTTTATCTCAGACATCTATGCTACCCTGATAATTTGAGTAAAAATCAGAAAAGATCTCTTAAGTTAGCCTCTCAAAAATATGTCATTACTGATTTTGGGTTATCTTGGAAGAACCCAGAGGGGGTGCTCTTAAGGTGCATTGCTGAAGATGAAGCCCCAAGAATAAGTGCAGATATCCATGGAGGAGTTTGTGGGGGACATTTTGCTGGAAGGGTTACAACTCATAAAATTTTGAGAGCTGGTTATTGGTGGCTGTACGTACCCAAAATTCTAGGGTACTGCACCGCCAGAACAACATTACATGTGCCCCAATGATGATACAGGTCTCCTCGCAAGGTGTTTGGGATCCGGAAAAGCTCTCCAAGTATGCGTTAACATCCTGCATGCCTCGCTTAGCCCCTGCGTGCTTTTCTTTTTCCTTCCCTATCTTTTCTTTTGCTTTTCGGTCTTCTGTGATGAAACTGCCACCCTACCTGGGTGGCGGTCTCGTGACCGCCACCTAGGCAAGGCGGCGGTCATGTAACTGCGGCCCTGCTCAGGGCGGTGGTCCTGCACGTGTTTTTCCAGAATGTTTCTTTTAACGCGACTCGCATAAAAATCAATGTTTACCAGCTTTTTTCACCGCCTTTTCTTGTATTTATGATTCTGGTTCCCTGGAATAGTGTTTTGGCATTGTTTATGGTTAAAGAGTTCAATTTGGTTTTCACCTTTGGGTAAATGGGATTCTATAAATAGCTGGCTTGTGCTCAAGCAAATGGCCCCTCAAATTTGCCTCTCAATTTCTCATTACAATAGCTTAGTCTTTCAATTTTTCTTAGGAATCATCTAGTTTTATTTGTTGCATGCATAATTAGTGTTGTTTTGCTGTTTGGAAGCCACATAATCTTCTTGTGCTAGTGTTGTTACTATTTCATACAATCAGTTGGAGTAGGATAGTTTCATTTTTCAGTTAGAAGCCATTAAAAATGCAGGTTTTGTTCATCAAAGAGGATAGTTTCAGGTTCTGGACATTTTATGTTTAATAACTCGCAATAAATCCCGCTAAGAATTACATAAACCAAGCTCTATTCTCTTGCGCTATCCATCTCATACTCGCATTGTATTCAGTCTACATCCAAAGTTGCCATTATTCTGATATCTACTTCTGTTGATGCTAGCATTACACGCTTTTCTGGATCCATGTGAGCATGAAGGAACGAGGAGATCACAATGAGGGGACAAAGCCACACACCATCGGATTCGCCACTGTTCTGCAAAATCTAGGTTCAAGCTTTCAAAGTTCTAGTTAAAACATATCAAATAGAATAGTCAATCATTTCATTTCAGTTAATCTCACTTTCGATATTGCCAGGGAAGCTGTGGGGATTGATAGTTTCTGAGAAACTATGATTCACTCCTCACTTCTGAGGTAGCATCGAGGGTCTTTCAAATAGATTAGATCAGTTATCTATTTATTTAGAATAGATCTACAAACTGCACAGACAAGTAGATATACTCGGTTGCTTTGTTTGTTTTAATTGCGTTATTAGTCTAGTTTTCAATTTCTAGATATATTAAATAAATGCTCTTTCAATTCTGTTCAATAGTTTATCAAATTACCAAATTTAGGAATATACATAGATATATCTTACTGTAGTTAATTTATTCTGTCATTAGTTATCTTTGTATCATTTCCTATAGATCAAATCACGCCAGAGCTCGATATTGATTAGAGCCTTCGAGTAGTCATCCTCGCCGACCGATCTATCACACCAATTCAGGTTTGAAGGGCCTTCTTTGCCTTAGATTCACAGATTCCATTAGTGCGTGTCGAAGATATAAGATTACCTAACTAGTTTTCCTATACCCCACGTATATTCCATCCCCACCAACTGTCTCAGCACGACCTCGGGAGGTCGGGTGCGAGGAAGAGTTACTTGTAGATTCCCACGCTCCCTTGTCACTTTTCTATCATACAAAATTGGTGAACCCAACATGAAAGACACAGTTCTTTTATTTTCTTTATTACTTCTTCCATCCACCTTCGCTCTTTCCCATTATTCTGTGGGTATTCATATACCCCCCGAATATGTCGGGATTCGATGCATATAGTAGACCTCTCCTAGGTCTTGAAGCATAGTACGATCAACTAAGTAGACAGCCATCACCCTCACTCTCAGCATGGGGTGACAATTATTCAGCTAACCGATTGTCAACACAAACTCCGCCTCCAAGGACTAGATATAGTCCATCTTTCCAAATAGAGGAGTTAGATCAGCTCGCTCAAATGCAACAAACAGAGCCTTTAGGCTCAAACAACATGACATTTACGAGAGAATCTGGTTCATCTCCTTAGGCGTTGCTTAGACCACAGATTAGTAGAAAATCAGATCCATACCTATTTTTAGATGATGAACATTTAGAGCGTTATGCCAGGAATGAACAACGCTCTCAGAGTATGTACCCGCCTATAGGAAATTTACAAATGCAACTCGTAGTCTCTTTTCACTATTTTTGCAATGAAAATACCTCTATGCCACTACCTATGGGAAATGCCCTTGGTGAGACTTGGCAGGGCAACGATCAGTTCATAGCAGGGTACCATATGCCTATATAACCTCAGAATATACAACAAATGCCACTAAGGCAGAGTACTATGACTTCACCAAATGAATTCATCTCAACTTTAGTAGAAAAGGTTAGAGGATTAGAACTTGCTCAAGCAAGTCAAAATTCGCAATTCATGCAAGCAGGAATTTCCAATCCTCCCCACCATCATAGCCAAGTAGACCTCCTCATAGGAATAGGCACATTAGGCATGCCTCCTTAGTATTCACAACAAACACCAACTAGAACCGCCGTTTCTAACACCGTTTCAGTGGAAATATGATACCTCCCGGTCTAGTACAAAATAATCCATTCCTAGGCAATACCCGTCCATATGTAAACATGTATTCTAAATCACCACAAGGAGATATGTTTTCTTCTCCTGGCATGTTCGCTCAACCACAGGAATTTCCTTATGTCCCTGTAAATGCATACGTTGCACCATATCAACAACCCATTCCACCTCCACCTCCTCAGCAGATGCCATCAATGGTTGAAACCTATGCGATAGGGACTTATTCATAATATTTGAAAGAGCCCTTGGACTTCACTATATGAAGCGTCATGCTTCCAAGACCTCTTCCTGATTTGCCCAAATACAAAGGTGAGGGAGACCCGAATGCACATATCAAGGCCTACGCCACAACCATTCGAGAACTGCTCCCTTGGGATGGGGTTGTTGCTAAAATATTCCCCAAAAATTTAGAGGGCATTGCCCTTGATTGGTATTACATAATACCTGAAGCCTCCATCCATTCCTTTAAACAACTCGTTTAAGAGTTCATCAAGGTGTTTGACATGAACAAGCTGTTGAGAACAAGAATCAGGGAATTCTTGCACATTAAGCAAGAACACAATGAATTTGTTGCTCACTTCATCCAAAGATGGCATACAATCCTTTATTCTTCGGCTAGTGCTCCAAACATGGACCAAATGGAACTATGGAATTTATTCCTTCATTCTCTCAGCAGAGAGGTAAAGGAAGAAGTCTAGAAGTTCCCACTAAGGACTTACGATGAAGTACTTGAGAGCACTCTCCGAATAGATCAAGTGGTGATAGATAGTGGTCGCAAGACATATGGAACAAACGGGAGGTTAATCATCCCCAACCAGAATACTACGACTTATCCTACTGCCACAAACGTCAATCAAGGACCTAAAATCCTTAACAAAAATCATGGCGTAACAACCGATGGAGTAACTGACCAAGCTAAAAAGGCCAATGTTGTAACCAATCCACCACTGGTTAACAATAAGCGGAACAACAACTTTACCCCAACAATCAATTCAGTGGATTTTAATCTTCCACAACAACAACAACAACAATAACGGTGGATCTAGACATAGGGTCCAAGCCAAAACTCAACGGGATATCAAAACCAGAACCAAAACCAAAAACACCAAGTGCAAGACTTTAATCCTAATGGTCAACAGTTTAATCAACATTTTGGACCACAATATATGCCAAAATAGCAACCTAGGAATTACAATCCTAACTCATATTGTGGTTTCCACAAAATTCGAGGCCACGACACTAGAACGTGCCGTGATTACAATAAATTCATGCAACATTTTCCATAAGAACAAAGACAACTTTTCATAGATATGTTCTTGGTAGATCCTGCATCACCAGTGCCAAATACTTTTACAGGGGTAGTTTCCCCTCAAAATGCACCCCTTAAGATCTTCAACAATCCGCTCCCAAATCACAATAACAACAAATTAAAGTTGAATGGGATGAACAAGGGTGTAATGGTAGGAAACAATGATCATGAAGCCTCGACTTCACTAAATCCACCTGTTGCACCACAATTAGGGAGTCAACCATGACCCAAGATAGTCAGCTTAGTGGAGTTAGACACTGAACTACGCGTAGAAGCTGTAACAAGGACATGAGAGTATTCCTCTCAGCCAAATCCAAGTTACCCGCTAGAGGCAGATAACATCCAACAAATATTAGTAAAACCCGTAGGTGCCTAAGATTTAAATAATGACCTAACGAAGACCTTCTCTCACATCTCCTTTTTAGACTTACTGAAGAACTCTCCTGCCCACAGGGCTGCTCTTTTATTTAATTAACATCACTCCGCCTCCCGAAACACAGGTAAACCATATAGAATTTGACATCCACCCTCCGGGGCAACCAGATGGGGATATCGAGTTTATATTCGAAATAAACAAGATGCCAACAAACGTTGAGATTGCATGTAGAGGTGATCCAGCCTTACATTTGCAAGTGTGGGTTTATAACAATTACGTTAAATGCGCAATGGTTGATGATGGGGCAGCAGTTAACATAGTCCCCTTCTCTTTCCTTCAAAAGCTAGGGTATGGATAAACAAATTGTTCCACGACTTGGATTACACTAAGAGGCTATGATAGCCTTAAAGCCATGTCAATTGGGACTATAACACTACCAGTCACCTTGGGACCCAAAACAATCCTAACTTAGTTTTATATTATAGATCGGGAAACCAACTCTAATATGATCCTCGACTGACCATGGATACACCATATGAAGGCAATCCCTTCTACGTTATTTCAAGAAGTAAGATTCTTGCACTTAGGAAAGGTATTCGTAGCAAAAGGTGATCCAAAACCATTCGATATACACCTAGCAAACCTGAAGAAAAGGCCACGTGTTCATTCTGAGTTTGAACTCCCAACAAACCAACTTAATAAACCAACCGACGCGAAACCGGAAGAAAAGTTGGTACCTACAACAAAACTAGAGACTATGAGCCTAATCAAGAATATCCCAGCCCTCAAGGATGAGGTTAATATTGTCGAAACAGTATCATTAGGAACTACGGCAAAAATAGTCAAATTGTTGGAACAGGATCTACCAATTTTCCTGCCATTCGATTCTGTAGGTATGGGATATACCCTAGGAGTTGGTTCTCTGCCAGCAGAGGAACTCTGCATGGTAGAAGTAACCAAAGCAAAAGAAGTTGACGTAGTAAATTTCCCAACGTCCATCTTCCCAACTAAATATTGGACTCTCCATTTTGATGGAGCTAGATGTCGTTATGGGGCCGGGGCAGGTGTGATCTTTACTTCTTCTGAGGGAAAGATCTTACCGTTCGCCTTTAAATTAAATTTTGAATGTACGAACAATGGCACTAAGTATGAAGCCCTCCTCCTTGGCCTCATCATAGCTAAAAGGATCGGTGTTAATAACATAAGAGTATTAGGAGACTCACAATTAGTAGCAAATCAGGTCTTTGAGGTGTATGAGACTAGAGTTGAACACTTACAGCTCTACAAAATAGCCATATTAGATTTGAGAAAAGAGTTTGACTTTATATCAATTGAAGCAATCTCATGTGAAAAAATTCTTCTCACAGATTTGATAGCAACCTCAGCATCATGTTTCACTCCAAATGGTGAGTTGGAGGATATCCATTTCATGGTATCCCTTCGTACTAAACCATTAGTGAAGAAAATGTCAAATCCTCTCTTAATGAACATGCCTAAGAACAAATCTACTATCTTAGATCACGTTGATAGTGATAGAGCCACTCTTGATTACTTAAATGCCTATGCAACGTTACATCTCACCCATCACGTGGTAGATTTTTCCTTAATCCCAAATTCGTCTTCTTACTTCGGAAATCCCATGATAGAGCTTCCCCCACAAAAGGAATTCGATACATATGTGGTAGAGCATGGAGAGGATCTGGAACTACCTCCAGCTCCGCCTGAGTTTGAAGAAGGTAACTCTTATTTAATTGAAGAAACGATTGATATTAACATCGGAACGGAAGAAGAACAGAAGATCTTGAAACTAGGATCTTCGTTAACTCCAGAGGAAATAGAAATACACACTCAAATCCTCAAAGAACATCAGAAGGCCTTTGCATTTAATTATAAAGAAATGATAGGGGTTGCACCACACATTGCAGTACATAACCATGTCACCAAATCAGATGTAAAGCCAATTAAACAAAAATCGAGACTAATGAAACCCAAGGTAGCTCTCATGGTAAAGGAAGAGGTAATGAAACTCCTCCAAGTAGGATTCATCAAACCGATTGATTACTCTCAGTGGGTATCTAATATCGTTCCCGTTCTAAAAAAGAATGGGAAGATACGCATCTGCATAGACTTCCGAGACATTAACAAGGCGTGTCCCAAGGAGGACTTCCTGTTACCATCTATTGACATCATCATTGATGTAACAGCTGGGTTTGAGCTTTTGTCTCTCATGGATGGATTCTCAGGATACAATCAAATCAGAATATCCAAACAAGACCAAGCCAAAACCACGTTTATAACTCCTTGGGGTACCTATTGCTACGCTGTTATGCCATTCGGTCTCAATAACGTTGGCACTACATACTAGCGGGCAATGACATACATATTTCACAATCTTATTCACAAAATCATGGAGTCCTATGTAGATGACTTGTTGGCCAAGGCCAGGAAGCACTGTGATCACCCGGAAGTGCTCCGCATCATTCTTTCACGTCTAATAGAGTACGGAGTCACACTAAACCTAGAAAAATGCATCTTTGGTGTAACAAGAGGGAAGCTCTTGGGTTACATTATATCATCACGAGGGATCGATGTAGACCTAGATAAAATCTAGGCTACTCTTGAAATGATCCCACCGTCAGATGAATCTGGAATCCGGTCATTTCTTGGGAAACTCAGTGCAATCCAAAGATTCATCCCAGATTTAAGCTTTGCCATTCACCCAATCAACAATCTATTCAAGAAAGATTATAGTATCGATTGGACCAACGACTGCAATGAGGCTTTCGAAGCCGTTAAGCGTTTCTTGTTAACGCCACCTATGCTAATGCCTCCTAAGCCAGACTGCCCTTTAATCTTATATTCGTGAGCTACCAATGTCTCGCTAGCCTATATGTTGGCCCAAGAAGACGATGACAAATGAGAACGTGTGATCTATTTTATTAGCCACATGTTGCTTGATTATGAAACACACTATACGCAAGCAGAACGAGAGTGCCTTGCCATAGTCTTCGCAACCAAATGCTTAAGACATTACATGCTAAACCAAGAAACAAGGGTCATTGTCAAAACAGACCATTTACGAACTTTCCCCACGCAAGGGTCCTTTTCTAAAAAGGCTTGACGCTTTATAACCTTAATGGGTGAATTCAAATTAACTTTTGTAAATCAGAAGTCTGTTAAGAGACAAATCATTGCAGATTGGTTAGCTGATAGCCCATTAGACGGAGGTGATCTAGTAGATCTAGACTTTCCCGATGAATGCATATATTACATTGAAACTAGACCTCCTATCTCCAAATGTCCTTGGTATACTGATATTGTTAATTATATCATGGACCATACATATCCAGAAGGTGCTACACCGTAATAAAGAAGGCGGTTACGCATTATCATAATGAAATACGTTGTTATAGAACAAGTGCTCTACTGTAAGGCTTTCGATGGAATGCTTCTAAGGTGTGTTGACACAGAAGAATCCAATAAGATTCTCTACGAATCTCATAGTGGAATATGTGGAGGCTACTTCGATGGTCATGCCACTGTGCGTAAAATACACCAGATGGGCTATTTCTGGCCCACTCTAGAACACGGCGCAATAGATTTTGTACGTAAGTGTCATAAATGCCAAGAATTCTCCCACGAGATTCACATGCTAGCTCAAGCTCTACAACCAATTGCTACTCCATGGCCCTTTTCTACACGGGGCCTAGATTTGATAGGGAAATTCTCTGCCTCATCAACAGATGGTTATAGCTTCATAATCATGGCCACTGAGTATTTTACCAAATGGGTAGAGGCTGTGCCTCTTACCACTGTACCAGGTGCCGTGATCACCAAGTTCATTTTGAACCAGATCATTTATAGGTACGGTGTCCCACAAATAATTATCTTAGAGAATGGGACTTCATTTAAGAATGACGAGGTTCGTGAACTATGCAGTAAATTTAAGATAAACCATCATACAACCTCCCTGTATTACCCTCAAGCTAATGGACAGGCTGAAGCAACAAACAAAACTTTAAAAGCTATTCTCCTTAAAACGGTAAAAGAAAACAAACGAGATTGGCATTTAAAGTTATACCCAGCCTTGTGGGCCCACCGAACCTCAATAAGAACACCCACAAGAGCAACTCCTTTCTCATTGGTATTCGGAGCAGAAGTAGTTCTCCCACTTGAGGTTGAAATACCCAGTCTTCGCATCTCATTACAAGGGATTCTGGATGAAGACGCTTATAGAGAAGCACATCTCTCCCAAATAGAAAGTCTACATGAGGCCAGGTTAGACACTGAACAATGGCATAGAGTCTATGCTGACCAGATGTGCCGGTAGTATAACAAAAAGGTTTATGAACAAGATATATATGAAGGAGATCTAGTGCTAAGGCTAGACAACCGGATTGACAAGAAGACCAGTGAAGGAAGGAAATTTCGGCCCAAATGGTTGGGCCCATACTGAGTCACAAAAGACTATGGAAATGGTGCATATCTCTTATGTACACTAGAAGGTGAGGAATTCAATGAAACAATCAATTCCTTGCATCTTAAACGATTCTATGCATGAGCGACCAGCGCTATATGTATAATTATATCTACATTGCATCTTCATGTAGTTAGGTTCATTTTGTCCGCTTATTTCATACAATTTTGCGATCAAGGAACTTATTCTCAAAGCAATTCATTACAAACTTCTGATGGTATTGACATAATCATTCAAATCATACTTCTTCACTTTCATAATCACATCACCTGTTTCTGAATCATTTCATCCAATAAAGCTAGATATGACAAAGTCTCAACGGCAGCCATACCAAGGTCTGCATGCTTGTTCTCACTTTTGGTTTCTTCCTAGGATAGGTGTCTTGCCTATGGTCTGTTCTAGAAGCTTCATAGTGTCACATCTATCCCATATGTATATGTCTTTGGAAGTAAGAACATACTGACATTTTGCTCAAATAAACATGTCAAATATAGATCAAACAGAAAATTTTATTTTTACACATTTCCTTGCCCTACCAACCTTCGGTGATGAGTTTGCGTCTCTTACTAGTGACGTAGGGTTGGGAAAGGATGGGAATTCCCTTACTCGCCTGTACCTTGTCCATGGTGATAAGCCCACGCTTCTTACTAGTAGCATGGGGCAAGGTGTAGGGGGTCCTCTTGACAAATAAACGTTGAAGGTCGTATGCAAACAATTCAAATGAACCTTTGAAATCTTGAGTAAAAAACAAATGAATCAGATGTCTAAAATTCCAAGAGAGTTCAAAATCCTGAAAACCAGATTTTGTCTACCATGTGGCCATCTACGGATCTAAGTCTAGATACACTGCAAAGTGAGTCGCATTCTAAACTATGGAGTCACTCGAGTAGAATATGTTTGTAGCATCCTAATTTGGTTCCACCAAATCTTTGTCTATCTCTTATCACTACCATTCAACAAATTTCATAACTTGTGCCCTTTCTAGCTCTCAGTGATGAGCCCTCGCATCTTACTAGTTGCGTGGAGTTAGGAGTGGGGGAAGTTTATCTGCTCATCATACCGGTTTATCATCTCATTTTGTCAAAACAAATATGAAGTACCAAAAATTGCTTACAGAAACTAAAGCTGAAGATCACATTGTGTCTACATTATCATATATCAGCATCACAAAATACAAAAAGAAAGAAAGCATTTGTATCATTTGTTCTCCATTGCATACATTCTGAAAAGCATATAAAAACAACATTATAATTTACGTGTGGAAACAAATCACAAGAACATAGATACCAAGAGTTTGATCCAAAAAGAATATATATATATATATATATATATATATATATATATATATATTCTTTTTGGATCAAACTCTTGGTATCTATGTTCTTGTGATTTGTTTCCACACGTAAATTATAATGTTGTTTTTATATGCTTTTCAGAATGTATGCAATGGAGAACAAATGATACAAATGCTTTCTTTCTTTTTGTATTTTGTGATGCTGATATATGATAATGTAGACACAATGTGATCTTCAGCTTTACATGCGCAAAGCATCAAAGAGCCCAGGAAATACAAAATACATCATACAAATAATCTAAGAGAGCCAAGTGGCCTCTCAACCCCTATGAGATCCCTTCGAAGGTGCACGCCCACATCTAGGACTCTGGCTACGCCGACGCTCTAAGTGCACGGAGGGCTCACGATCCCGAGGAGCAGCTGCGGTCTCGCTATGAGAGTGACTCCTCATCAGGCGCTCTATTGTCCTATACCTAGCCAACTCGGTACGAATGGTAGTCACCATCCTGGCCACATGCTAGACAGGGGCTAAAACATTGGTATGCCTACCGGCTGCTGAGGGCTCCCCTGCATCCATGGATAGCTCTGCGTGGGTCTTCTCCATGGGGATCATTAGGGTATCCGTACATACCCGGCGAATCAAGTCTCGCCACTCATCAGTAGTCTCTGCAAGAAAAGGAGAAAAACGAATTAGAAATAATCAAAAGATAGAAACAAAAGTAAACAAAAGGAGAGATATCAACTAAGGCAATCCTAAACAAATATTAAGGGAAGGATGATAACTCACTCAGATCTCCAGGCCTCCAAGATGGATCTCTAGGGTTAGCTCCTACCACAGATGCCACCGCTGACTGAAGTCCTCCTCCTGTGGTTGGGGTAACATATCATCCTGCTACGAACTCATCCTCTCTTCCCAAGCCTTGAGAAAGTGGGTCCTCTGAAGCTAGAGTCACCCTCTTCGCGCTTTGCTCTGCCCTCTCTGCCTATAAGATATTCTGAGTGTCATGCCACTCAAGATCGTTGCCATCCTCTCCACCCGAATTGCTGGCCTCAGTCTTGGTCTCCTCCTCCATCTCTCCCCCTGTGAACTCCTCGGACTCAGAGTCTATATCAATGGGGTCATCACTGCTATGGGCGAGACTGGTGACAATGTGAAGTAAGGGTGCCTGAGGTGCACCGGCTCTCCCTCGAGCACGTACCACCCGCCTAGCTACGATAGGAATGCCAGGAGTAACAACGGTCCAACTCTGGCCTCTAGGACCTCCCCTAGCCTCCTGAACTGATCTGAATACTGGCAACACTAGGGGGAGCATACCGACGTAAGGAAGGCCAAACTGTTGAGGCACTCGATCAAAAGGGTGTGTTTCCACTTTCCCTGTCTTGTCCATAAGCTACCCTGTGGTAGAGAATGAGATCAAATTAAGGGCCTCATCGCCCCATAACCCTACCATGGCTTGATAGGGTGTGGCCTCCATATCATCTGTAGTCAAGGAGGTGACTGGCTGGTGGGGTGCTCTGAGCACCGACATATATGTCCATTTGGCTACCCTCACGGCTCTGGGATCTGCCACCTCTACACCTCTCCCATAAGGGATGAAACACTCGTAGACCCAACTCATAACTAGGGTCGGATGGCTCAATGACTCTCCCTGTAAATGAACCACCCGGTACAGATCATGATAAGTAGTCCCAAGAATGTCAGTGCCCTAGGTGTAAATCTGGCCATATCCCTCAATCTGTGCAACAATGGGGGACCAACAATAAAGTAAAGTGTCTCCTCCCTTGTCCCTGATCAATCTCGAGGCAAGGATCCCCATAATGGCTCGAAGAATCAAGGGGATAGGCAGGCTAGGAATAGATTGGACCCTCACCCCCTTGTTTAAACCAGTGGAGATAACTGCATCTCCCATATATGAAGCCCATTATGCTATCTGAGCTCGTGACCCTACTGTCTCAAGAGTGAGCCATCTCCCAATGATCCGGGACCCCCAAGATGTGGTAAACATCCTCTAAAGTAATGGTTCACTCACCCCTGACTCCTGGGAATTAGAAAGTGTTCCGATCAACATCCCAATATGAAAACAAGTCACAAAGTATGTGACTAGAAGGTGCAACATGTAGGACCCGTGATATATGCAATATACCGGCCCTCTGAAGAGTGTCCAAATCATCCTGAGAAAGTGCATCCAATACTGCTGGAAGCTAGTCACACACTCTCTCTCGGCTACATCTAATATACTCCTCCTTCGCCTGCATACACCCAAAAACACATAAAAGGAGTAAGTTAGTATTCAAAGTGACATTAGAAAAAACATGGAAACATATAAGAATGCTAAAAATGCAAAAACAATTTCAAACAAGTATTCTTTTAGCATTTTGTGGAGAACCGCTACCTTGAGCAGGGTGGCGGTTCCATAACTACCACCTCAAAGGTGGCGGTCGTGTAACCGTCATCATGCTCAGGGCAGCGGTCGTGTCCCGAATTTCCACACGGGTCACGTGCCCTAAATGACACCTAAAAACACAAACAAAGACCATTTTGACTCAAACAAAGCCTACCCATTAGGTGCCCCTCTAAGTGACCATATTAAAACTGACATTTTCAAAAATAATCCCCCCATGACAAAGATTTCACCATTTTAATATTTTAGGGATAAAAACAGTAAATCGAGAAAAACTAACCTGTGATCTCGCGGGTCGGTGTTCCATTCGCGGAGGCATGATCACAATCTCATCGCGAATGTTTTGACTATGCTCTCATCAAAAACCGTCACTGTGGGTCCCAGAGCTCAAAATCAATCAAATTGACACGAGTAAATCAATAGGAAAATGGGCCCACTTTTACATATATAACATCCTGACTTGTTTTGAATGCCCCTTTTCGCAGGTTTGGAGCACCGACGGAGGTAAGTTCTTATCCCCGCACAAATGGTACATCCTCATTTCATATTATTTTAGTATTTATTTTTCGATCTATTTTGTCTATCTGCACTTGAGTCCTCTTTTCATTTTGCAGGTAGCTGGAATTCTGGATGGTGTCATTTCAACACACGGATGTGTTAGGTATAACTTCTAACTTCCCATTTTGGGACTGCCATATTTGGATCCACCGTTTTACGCCTCTGCATGGCTAAAACACTTCTCTGAGGGGGAAATATGTATGTACCCAAAATTGTAGGGTACTGCACCGCCAGAACAACATTACATGTGCCCCAATGATGATACAGGTCTCCTCGCAAGGTGTTTGGGATCCGGAAAAGCTCTCCAAGTATGCGTTAACATCCTGCATGCCCCGCTTAGCCCCTACGTGCTTTAATTTTTCCTTCCCTATCTTTTCTTTTACTTTTTCGGGTCTAATCAGTGATGAAACCCGCCGCCCTACTTAGGCGGCGGTCTCGTGACCGCCACTTAGGCAAGGTGGCGGTCTTATAACCGCCACCCTGATCAGGGCGGTGGTCCTGCACGTGTTTTTCTAGAACGTTCCCTTTAACGCAACTCGCATAAAAATCAATGTTTACCAGCTTTTTTCACCGCCTTTGCTTGTATTTATGATTCTAGTTCCCTAGAATAGTGTTTTAGCATTGTTTATGGTTAAAGAGTTCAATTTGGTTTTCACCTTTAGGTAAATGGGATTCTATAAATATCTGGCTTGTGCTCAAGCAAATGGGCCCCTCAAATTTGCCTCTCAATTTCTCATTACAATAGCTTAGTCTTTCAATTTTGCTTAGGAATCATAGTTTTATTTGTTGCATGCATAATTAGTGTTGTTTTGCTGTTTGGAAGCCACATAATCTTCTTGTGCTAGTGTTGTTACTGTTTCATACAATCAGTTGGAGTAGGATAGTTTCATTTTTCAGTTAGAAGCCAATAAAAATGTAGGTTTTGTTCATCAAAGAGGATAGTTTCAGGTTCTGGACGTTTTATGTTGTATGACTCGTAATAAATCCCGCTAGGAATTGCATAAGCCAAGCTCTGTTCTCTTGCGCTATCCCTCTCCTACTCGCATTGTATTCAGTATACATCCAAAGCCACCATTGTTCCAATATCTACTTCTGTTGATGATAGCATTACATGCTTTTCTGGATCCATGTGAGCACGAAGGAATGAGGAGATCACACTGAGGGGACAAAGCCACACACCATCGGATTTGCCACTGTTCTGTAAAATACAGGTTCAATCTTTCAAAGTTCTAGTTAAAACATATCAAATAGAATAGTCAATCATTTCATTTCAGTTAATCTCACTTTCGATATTACTAGGGAAGGTGTGGGGATTGATAGTTTCTGAGAAACTATGATTCACTCCTCACTTCTGAGGTAGCATCGGGGGTCTTTCAAATAGATTAGATAAGTTATCTGGTTATTTAGAATAGATCTACAAACTGCACAGACAAGTAGCTATACTCGGTTGCTTTGTTTGTTTTAATTACGTTATTAGTTTAGTTGTCAATTTCTAGATATATTAAATAAATGCTCTTTTAATTCTGTTCATTAGTTTATCAAAAATACCAAATTTAGGAATATACATAGATATATCTTATGTAGTTAATTTATTCTGTCATTAGTTAGCTTTGTATCATTTTCTATAGATCAAATCATGCCAGAGCTCGATATTGATTGGAGCCTTCGAGCAATCATCCTCGCCGACCGATCTATCACACCGATTCAGGTTTAGGAGGGCCTTCTTTTCCTTAGATTCACAGATTCCATTAGTGTGTGTCGAAGATATAAGATTACCTAACTAGTTTGCATATGCCCCACGAATATTCCATCCCCATCGACTATCTCGGCACGACCTCGAGAGGTCGGTAGGAAGAGTTACTTGTAGATTCCCACGCTCACTTGTCAATTTTCCATCATACAGTGGCCTACCCTTTTCAAAGATACAACTCTACTGGTTAGGAAATGTGAAAGATGTCAGCGTTTTTATAGAAGAATGAAAGCTTCATGCTCCCTTCCTTTGCAGCTTGTGTCAGTTGAAGTTATTTTCAAACAATGGGGAATGGACTTCATTGGTGAAATTTCAGATCCTTCCAGTTGCTGGTCATAAGTGGATTCTTGTAGCTACTAACTACTTCACTAAGTGGGTGGAAGCAATCCCCGCTAGGAAAGAAACACACCAAGTTGTCATGGAATTCAAGCTGAATCATATCATCTACAGATTTGGTAGTGCCAGTCAAAATTGTTGTTGATAGTGCCATATGTTTCAGAGCTAAACCTTTGATGGAAATGTGCAAAGAATATGTGATAAATCTGACATATGCTTCTAACTACAACCCCCAGGGAAATGGACAAGCTGAGTCCAACAATAAAAACTTGTTGAAGATCATTATAAGAACCTTGGAGCTGAATAAGAAGAAGTGGTGTGAGCAACTGAAATTTTTCTATTTGTGCTGACAAAATAACTTCTAAAAGGGCTATTGGTAAAAGCCCATCTGAGTTGGTTTCTGGAACAAAATCTTTGTTACAGTTGCATTTGCAGTTCTCTTCATTTCAGTTTGTTCAACAATTGAAGGACCAAGAGGTTAGCCCATATGAAGCTCGAATCAATTAGATTGTTGAACTTGATGAAGAAAGGAGGGTATCCTACCAAAGACATGTAAAGTTCAGAGAAAAAATGAAGAAGTTATTTGACAAGAAGGTCATTCCAAGAGCTTTCAACGTTGGAGATCTTGTGTTGTTATGGGATAACATGCATGAAGATAAGGGAAAGCGTGGTAAATTTCATGCATTATGGATGGGCCCCTACTCCATTGATATTTGAATTGGTGAAAATACCTTCTTCTTAAGGACTTAGACAAGGAACTGATTGAATTTCCTGTTAATGGCAGACATTTGAAACATTTCCTTGATTAATTTCTTAGAATCAAGGTGAGCTTCATTTGTATAGTATAGTTAGTTGGTTTCTTTTTGTATTTTGTGTTTTTGCTCATTCTGGTCCTTGGTGACTTGGTTTTGCTAGTTTCTTGGTTCATTTTTAGAAGATGGTTCTGGTCTTCTGCTTTGCATGATGACTCTGTTTCCCAATGGTCTATTTTTGGCACTTGGTCTACTTTTGTTCTTGTGGCACTTGCTGGTAGAGCCCATCCCCAAGCAGGAGTTGATGTGGTGCTCATTTCAATTTCACACCATTTACCCTTGAAATCCCTTAGTTTGCGGCCTCTGTCACGTTTTCTATTTTCCTCGATTAATGTATAAAAACTATGTCCTCCATTTGTCGAGTCTGGTGCCCCAAGCTTGTTTATTGTATAAGAAAAGATGGTAGACCAAAAGTCCCAATATCCCGGTAAGTGGAGGACATTAGATGATTCAGATCCAATATTAATGGGAAAAAATGTTTTCCAGGTTTTCACCCATTAAGGCGTATTAAGAATGATATTATATGTTTTCATGGCATGGAGGGACTGCGCATGTTTAGGGGATCAACCCCTATGTTTTATTTTTGAAGAAACACCAGAAGGACACATGGAGGCTTCCACTCACTCTGCCTTTTTACACCGTGACTTTTCAAAAGGCCAGATGGGACCCTTGAATATTCTTCTCTTTTGGGGGGAAAATTGAGTGAATGAAATCTATAAATGCAATGAAAATACTCTTGCAAAAGGTCAGGAGTTCATTTTCACGAGAAATTTTTGAGAAATATCATCCTCTGAGAAAACTTTATGAGAAACTAGGTTAATTTCCTCTGTGTTAGATTTTCATTTATGTTGAGTTGGTTACAAGTGTATAGCCATCAACAACCTCTGAGATTATTTAAATAACTCTCCCCTGCTGATAAATCTGATAAATTTTGAGATAATTTGTGTCAAATCTCTGGCCAATATTGTGTTTATTTCACTTTCAGAATGTCTGCGAGTAGTTTTTCTTGTTCCTATTGCAATATTGTATCAAAATATCTTTGAATCACATAGATATAAATCCTTGTGATAGTTTAGTGGTATTTATAATTTCATTTTTCAGAAGAGCTTTCATCTGGGAATGAATGAAATGATTTAAAATCAATTTTCTTTCATCTGTTGACAAATATTGTTTGTAAGCCTTTGGGTGTACCTCAGGCGTGACTGATCTTAGATTTTGATGTTTTATTGGGTCTTCTAACTCTAGGCTTTGTGCTAGAATATCAAAGATTGTGTGAAAAAGTGCATTTCTGGGCCTCCATTGATGCACACCCTTTGGTTGAAGGAATGTTCTAACTATTTTGAAGCTTTCTGTTATTGAGTTCTCCATTTGTTGTGAAGTTTCTCAGGGATCCAAAAAATTACAATCTATCTCGTTGATCTCCCACCAAAAATTATTCAAATAACCAATCCCACCTTGAACTACCTCTATTCTACTCTATATATCCACAGAAGAACAAAATCCATTTGCTAAAGTATGCAGAACAGATCAGGATTCCAAATGTCTTTAGTAACGTTAGCCTTGTGTTGAAAATATCTCCGTAATCTGGAAGTGAAAACTCGTGAGAGTCAGATTTGGTGTGTTGATCATATTTTCCCAAGGTCTTCTCTATAAAATTTGTGTAAAAGAAAGGTATCTGCATCTCCTTCCATAAAAAGGGTTATAAAATAGGTTCTCTTACCCTGGTTGAAAGGCACAACCTAAAATAGTTAGGATAAGATCAAATCCTTTCAAGGTGCTATCCATCTCTCCACAAACCTGAGTAACAAAGGGTCAGTTAGATTTCATCCCCAGCTACAAAATGATACACATTTATGATCTATCTACCTCTAAGCTCCCTGTCAAATTTGTGTTATTTCTCGTCTTGAAAAGGAGAACAAATTTGGATACAAACAAATCACACATCTTTCGGTACCCAATCGTATTTTATCATTTTGTCCCACTTACCTTATTAATCCCAAAATCATCAATAATCATTCTTTATATATCGAGGGTTATATAAATCATTGTAAGATCAAGCGCGTATTAATCGACAATGGCTCCGCATTGAATATTTGTTCCATGAAATTCTTACACTGCCTAGGTTACACCGAAAATGATTTACAAAATAACTTCATAACCATTTGTGGGTATGATAATAGTGAAAGAAAGTCTGAAGGCACAATCACGTTACCTCTCTAAGTTGGACCCATCACCTTAGAAACGATATGTCATGTGGTGGATGTAGAATTCGTATATAACATTCTTGTTGGTTGACCATGGATTCATGCCATGAAAGCTTATCCCATCAATGTTCCACCAATGTATTACATTTCCTCATTTAGATAAATAATTTACGCTGCGTGTGGATCCTCAACCCTTCGAGTATTGTAGATTCCTCGAAGGATAATATAGACATGATCACTATTGTCCATCAATAGATAAGTATGCTCCACCTCGTGTAATCAGTAACGAAACACACATCGATCCAGATACACTTCCTAAATGTGATCCGAAACCACAACCTTCTAACCAAACAACATTTTCCAATCCATTCTCTTCCACTAATAAACAATCTTCAACTAGTCCTCCTCCACTAATCTATCATCTTCTTCCACTAATCAAGCTTCTTCTTCCAACAACAATCACTCTTCCACCACACCATCTTCTTCCTCACCTAGTCAACCTTCTTCATCTAACCATACCTATTCTATTAAGATACCTTCTTCTTCTATTAACCAAACTTTGTCCTCTAATCCATCCCCCTCTTTTTATTACCCATTTTCTTTATCTTTCCAAACTACCAAACTGACTTCCCCATCACATGAGGTACCTACTAGTCCCCTGTCCCACACATTCAAAATTATTGACAAAGGATGCATTGAATATCTTTTACAAAAGGTGGAAGATTCCTTTTACATCAACAAATCCCCATACATCTATGAAAAACCCAACACTTTGCATATGAGAATCCATCCCACTTACCAATTGGAACAATTTGTTTGGAAAAAATTCAGTTATCTCGACAATGAACATATTCCAAGTTCTTTAGGATCTTGGTTATATAATGATGAATTTACTCCCTGTTATGAGTTCCCTTAATTTACCAAAGCTCATTGAATAATGAAAAACATGCGATGGAAGGGTAAAGGACTCAGTACAAATGAACAAGGTCATTTATACCCAATCAATTAAACACAACATCATGATAAACATGGTCTGGGTTTCAAGGTATTCGATGTTGCTCTTGTATTAATTTCAAGTAATAATGATGACACTAACTCTGATAGTGACATCAGGTCTATACATAGCCTTTTTGAATACCTCGCTGAAACACATCTTTACTTTGAACATTTATCCGTTAACGTCATTGATTTCAAGTTTACGTATCCGACTCTTATAGACCATGGCCAATCACATCATGTGGCCATCGACATGTTCCAAAATGATGAAGTCATCAAAGAATTCTTTGGAACTCGTGATCTAATCCCTACTTCCGACCATATAAAAGGATTTGAAATCAATACAGATGAATCACCCTATTTTGGTGAAGAAATAGAATGTTCAGATCCTTTACCTTCAAAAAATTTGGATCAGAAGTGCAAACAAATTTTTTTCCATAGTCAAAATCTCTTCGCCACCCTATCAAACAAACATGTCAGTAAAAATTCTCAACATCACACAAATTTTTTTTGTGCCAACTCCCCCAAATCACCCAACACTGATGACTTACATCAACCATTAGCCTCATTTTCCAAAAAGGATGCATCTAAAATGCTTGTAGAAGAAACTAAAGACATAAACATTGGAACCGTCAAGCAACTGAAAATTTTACAACTTGGCATTAGACTGTTTGACCAAGATTGCATAGAGTTCACAACACTCCTTATTGAATGCATAGATTCCCTTGCTCCTTACATGAAAAAGTAGCTGATATGCATGTTTGTTCCTAACCTCCATCCAGATATTACATTCCACTTGCAAATGCATTGTGGTAGCACATTTGTAGAGGTAATAGAAAAAGGGATTCAAATTGAAAAGGAAGTGTTAGCTAGGGGGACCCTAAAACCTTTCTCCCATGAACACAACAATTCTAAATCTAACGATAAATCAAAATTTGTTCAGAATAAAAACAAACACGTTGTTAGTGATGGGATAATAAACTATAAGCGGGTGTAAGCCATTCAGAACCACACACCTTTAAATCTTACAAAAGGCAATCCACCTACAGAGTATAAGTGTCGTACTTTCACTCCTCTATCTGACTCAATGTCATAAATACTAAAACAAATAGAGGTGGTTAATATGGTTAGATATCCTGAAACTATGTCTTATGAGGAAAACACACCTAAACCATCATGGTTTAGAGATAATGAATATTGCCAATTCCACCACGTTAAAGGTCATAAAATAGATAAGTGTTTGAAGTTGGAACACTACATCTAGAACTTAATCAAAAGTAGCAATGTGGAGGTGGATTCATACACTCCTAAAAAATACACAAATATGAAGAAGTTTCCTAAAAATAATCAGGAAAGGAATGCTAATTATGTGTCTAATGAGGATAATCATTTTGATGCTCTCATTGGTTGAGTAGATACACCTGTTGAACATGTCAACACAATAACTCCTATGATATCCCCTGGACTATCTATGTCTAGGCATGTGCCGACAAAGACTGATTATCAAATCAGCTCCACATACTTATGATGGTAAGGAACCTAGGTTTCAACATTACCATTAAAGGATGCCTATCACAGCTAGACCTCGTTTGATTCTTCGTGATAAAGAACCCGTTCACTTACCTCTTCCCCCATCTTCAACTAATGGTAAGTGGTATAATTATGATTCTTATGATTCTTCTGAAGATTCAAATCCCAATGATTCTAAGTCTTCTAATTATTCTATAGATTCAAATCTTAATTATTCCTCTAATACGACTCCTAAGTCATAGTCGTCCCTGTCTTCATAGGACCCCATTTCTTAGTCACCTCAATGACCCCTTCTTCCATCAAAGAGATCTCCAAATCAAAGTCCTTCTAATCAATCATCCAAGTCAACTCCCATGTTGCATTAATCCAGTCAACCCCTTGTGGTAGAACAACTACGCACACCAATTGATTCATTTTAGAATGAAGAAGCAATTAGAGAATTTATGAGGTTACATAAAGACATTCATCTAGAAGTCTGTGAGCAAGAAACCTCTTTAGACCTCGATACGTTCACATATTGGGAGGAAGAGATTGATTCCTTTTGTTAGATAACAGAGGAAGACCCTAAGATCATTGAACATGACCCTCCTCTTATTCTTCCTTCTTCACATTCTTCATTGGGTGATGAAATGTTTGGGTCTAAAATTAATCCACAACCTATCTTCTCGTTATCTAATCATTCTTTATCTATCCATATTCCTCCATCACAATCTTACCTTGGGTCGCCACCTAGGTAGCCCATCATATTCTTCTCTATGTGGGCCGCCTCCAAGTAGCCCCACATTCTCTATATGTGGCTCACCTCCTGACATTCCATCTTCATCTATAATAGGGGCACGTCCTAGAAGTCCCTCATCTTCGATTCTTGGGGCACGTCCTTGTAGCCCATCTTCTTCTATATATGGGAAACCTCTAGGAAGTCCTTCATCTTTAATCTTAGGACTACATCCTTGTAGTCCTTTGTCTTCAGTCTATGGGACACCTCCTGGTAGCCCATCCTCTTCAATTCTTGGACCGTATTCTTCACGTCCATCATATTTTCCTTCTATTAAGGATTGTGGTAATCCCACCATCATTTTTTACATAAATTCTATTCATCAAATTTCTTCTTCCCTTCTTGGGATAAGAAAAATCACGTTATAGCTTATTAAAAAGTAAAATGGTTCATTAATTCAACTACGATTAAAAATTCCAAGAGTTTCAAGGCTCCCAACAATTCAAACAATATTAAAGTTCAGAATCAAATGCAATTCAAAAATTTACATCAACATAACCTTCAAGTATGGCGTAAAGTGTAGAAACCTTTGGACAAGGATCTCAAGCTCCCACACACAAAATCTATGTTTCAAGATAAATCATAGTCATTTGCTGAGTATGAGCTCAACATGATCATCGAGATTAGGGATACTATAAATCTTGAGAAGTAAACATGCCTAGTCTTCCTTATCAAGGAAATTGCTAACATTGTTGTTGGATCTTATCATGTTAAGTTACCTTGTTAGTCCCTCCTTTCAAAAAAAGATAAAATACAAAAAAATGAGAAAAAATTTCAAAAAAATCAAAGGTAAATGAACACACATTGCAATCAGGTATCACATACACATGGATGTTCTTTCTACCCTTCCTTGCTATTCTTATACAAGTCATCCTACCATTTTCATCCATTCGATGATATTTTGGTTAGCCTATTTACATGCATTTTGCCAAAGTTATCTCTATGGTATCCATTTGGTATTGGTATTTTATCACCTTGGTAAATTAAAGAATGACTGACCTCTTAGAGATCCTATCACAATCAACATCTAAAAAACTTGTTGCGAAGAAATTTTGCACGTATTCGTTGACACTAGCCTATGTCGTCATCACAATCACTTCTGCCTCCTTCTATCAAGCCATCAATGGTTCTTAACCCCTTATCAAGCAAGAGAATTGGAATAAGTTTTAAAAAAAATCAAAAGAATCAATCAAATCAAAAAATAAAAAGCTAAAAGAAAAATAAAATTGATATATAACTTACTCTTGGGGTATTTCCAATAAACTCTACCGGGGCTATGGACGCCAGGATGGTAGTACAGTAATGTTGTGATTATAATCAAATGCATCTTCATCAGGGATATAGATGCCTGGCTGGCAAAGAAGCAATGTACGACTCTCCTTCTGTAATCCATTCATAACAAACAAGTTTGAAAAATAAATCATTCATAACATTGGCTAGGGTGTCTTCACTTTTTGTCTATCAAATCTTCCCTCTAAGAGGTAATAAATTTCCATGTACACACACTGGGTCTCTATGAGAAAACAAGATTAGTATGTTACCAAGTGTCTTTTATTGGACCTTGTTCAGACTCTTACTCTATTCCGTATCTTGTCCCCTGATTCACGCCTTTGGCTAATCACTTATTCATCATGAGTTTTTTAAGATACATTCAAAAATTTCACATTGTTCTTCTATTTCATTTTGTATGTCCATGTGTATAAAATTACCTTTTTTCCATGTTTGCGGAAACCTTTGTCCCCTTCACAAAATCAATCTTCCACTTCTTTCTATCATGTGCTTCTTGGCCAACTTACACTAGGGGAATCCTTGCTCCTTCCTAGCATGTCATGTGTTATGTTCATCATCGTGTTGAACCTATCCATATTGGCCTTGATCCACCTTCTGCGCGTGAAGAGTTTTCCTTTGTATATTCCTAGCTAACACTGGGGGCATTTTTGCATCTTCATTTTCTTGCGGATATACATGGCATTTTTCCCTTGTGCATCCCATATATCGCTGGGGCATCCACGTTTCTTCAATTCCTGTACATAGCTTGGGAAAATTTTTAGAAAATAAAAAACATTCAAATATGTCTCAAAAATAAAAAACATTCAAATATGTTAGTCAGAAAAGTCAAAACATCCAAATAAAACTAAAAAACCTAGAAAATTTGTCAAGAAAACTCAAAATCCCAAGATAATTGCTAAGAAAAATTAAAAAACCTAAATTTATCTTACCATTGCATAGTTCACTTCGATACATTTCCAACGCATAACAAACAAAGTCGTTTCGAGGTCGGGAGCAAAATTTATGGCCTCGAGAAGATAGGTAGTGCATTTAGTGTTGCATAGGCACCCAACCACCCATGTTGCATGCAAAATCTAAAAAAACTCAAAATGGAGGCTAGGATAGGAGCTTGAGCGCCCATGCTACCTCACAAAATCTAAAAACCTTAAAAAGTAGGCCAGCATAGGCACCCGAGTGCCCATGCTGCCTCACACAAGCATAAAACCCCAAAATTGGGTCAGCACAGGTGCCTAGGTGTCCATACTGGCTCACAAAATACAAAAATTCATCAACAAGGTTAGCACAAGTGCTCAGACGCCCATTCTAGCTCACAAAATGCAAAAACTCATCAATAGGTTCAGCACAGGTGCTCATGCTAGGTCAAAAAATTCAAAAACTCATCAATAGAGTCAGCATAGGTTCCTAAGTGCCCATGCTGGCCCAAAAAATACAAAAAAAATCTCAAACTAGGTCAGCATAGGTGCTTAGGTGCCCATGCTACCCAAAAATTCAGAAAGGAGGCCAACACAAATGCATCACTGAGTGCATAGGTGCACCCAACATTGCGCAGGCCATAACTTATGCTCCTAACCTTGAAATGACTCTATTTTCTTTTGTCGTTGGAAAGGTATTGAAGAAAGCTACACAATTGTAACATTAATTTTGGCTTTAGATTTACCAAGAATTATTGATTTTTCATTTTTAAAATGGCTTGGACACATCTAAAGCCTGTATCACCTATATTATCCTCAACATCAAAATTGGTCCTACAAAACCATCTTTCTGGCATTCTTGCTTGTTATTGTCTGAAATGACATGAGGATCATCGTGATCTACCTCCATTAACAAAGTTGGTTCTGCTTATTATGTCGGTACTACCATGCAACAGTGAGTTACTAGGTACTATGTCATAATGCAAGAATGCTTTCCATGGGACTACTTTTGTCCTCCATTTTTCCCTCACATGTGTTATTACTTGGGGCATCATTTTTAACCCTTGACATTACAACACAAACATTCGGGAATTACACCTTGATAGTGAAAACATTGGTACAACTGTCTTGAACATTGTTTGTGTGAGTATATGTGATCGTGCTTGTTTCTCTATTAGGTTAGCTGGTATACTTTCTCGTATTGCATTGCATTCTATATGTTGCATGGAGTTAAGCATCATTTTACTTTCTCATATTGCATTGCATAATGTCTGTTGCATGGAGTTACGTATTTTTAGCAGTAAACAAATATTAGTAATGTATATTTTCATGTTATATTATACTTTTGTTTATTTTTAATAAAGGTTGATGATGTAGACCTAGGGGCAAAATGACATAAACAAGTTGCTTATTGAAAGGTTGGATGCAAATATTGGGCTTGACCTATATTTATCCATTAATCATTTCTTCTCTATTATCATTTATTACCATTACTAATTTTTCTCCTAAAAAGCTCACCCGAGGCATTAAACAACCATGTTTATCCGTATCCTTAATCCTTTTCAATACCAAAGGGTTGCGCGCCCGTTCTGACTCATTTTTTTCTATCCATTTCAAATCATATTTTCAATTGTTGATTGACTTCTCCTATCACCCCATCGACGCTTAAGGGGGGCATCCTTCATTCATGCTAATTTTTCTTCAAAAATTTACTTGATTTACGCTTGTCTACTATGTTTGAAGTGAAATCACTAACTTCACCTCAAACAGGGGCAAATTTAAACACCTAAATTCTGCTTTTGCAATCTTATTGCCAAAACGCACGCAAATCACTCTTATTCGTCCCAATTCAATTATAATTAGTGCTCTTTACTAATTAACTAACATTTCTTGCCACTTTGGTCAGTTAACAAGCACTTCGTTGATCACCAAACCTCTTTCACATTCAGGATGCCACCTTACGACGAATCGTAAGTAAAAATCCTCTTCAAAATAGACAATTAGTGTTTAGAAGCAAATTAAGCCTATTTTCCCTCGTTTTGGTAAATATTGCCTAGTATTGACTCAAACCCCTCTTCCAACCACTCAAAAGCACCCCATTCACCTCCACAATGTCTCAACAAGCTTCAAAATATTATCCTAGCCTCTTAGTTGACACTAAGCATTTGATTAAGGCTCCACACCTCTTAATCGCTTGGTAATTCACTAATTGTGATTAGCAAGGCCTAATCATGATTAGAAAGGCCTAATCATGATTAGAAATTCTAATATAATTTTGGGCTTTTAGTCCCACATGCACCAAGATATAAGTTTCTCCCAAAAGGAAAACTATAAAAAGAGTGCACCTCATTCCTTTATACTTTACACCATGCTTTTATTTGCATCTCATATAATAAATATGATATATAGCCAAGCTCAATCCTTGCCTAAAGCCTTCAATGAGGTTAGTAGATGGATATCCAAAATGACCAAGTAGCGATTTGGAGAGGCCATTTCACCTTGTTTGGAATAGCAACCATAACCATTTGATTTCCTTCTTGGGTCTATTTAGACCCATGTTAGGTAATTCAAGCATATTAGTAGGCATGTTTAGTTAGATTTTGTATTATTTTTATACTAGTTAAGCATTATTTCAAGCTTCTATCTTAATGTTACATTTCTAGACTTAGAACCTTAGCTATTAGGTGGCAATGGTGTTAGCCTTCCTTGTTTAGCTTTGAAATTTGATAATGAATGTTTATGGTGCTTTCAAACTTTTATTTTGCTTTTATGCACGTGGGTTGCACTGGTTTTTTGATGACTATTGGTGAGATCTCCATTTAACACAGTACCCATAATGTAAAGGAAAAAAAATTGAATAGGCCGTAGAGGGTTAAAAAATGTATACCATTTTCCACTTACTCTTTTATTTAAAAATATAAGAAGTTGAACTTGTAGCAAATGTTGAATACCTAATTGTTCAAAATTTGATGGACAACTCTTACAACACTCTAATTTTTTGTATTTCATATTCAGGAAAAAAATTTAAGTAACCATCAAATTTTGTAATACATGATTTTTAAATATATACATATAAACATTAAAATAGTCTTAATTATTTAATAAATAAAGTTTTTCAATTACAAAATGATTATTTTATACATTATACATGTACCAAAAAATGGTTGGCTGTCAACAAATTCAATTTGACAGGTAAAATATATTTTAAATTTTAGCCTTGGTTACGTCGATGGACGTTTCAGTCTACCAGGTGACCCCATGTTACACATGCCAAAAAAATTTAAGTAACTATCAAATTTTATAATAGTTATTTGTTAAATATATACATATAAACATTAAAATAGTCTTAATTATTTCAATAATTAGAGTTTTCTCAATTAGAAAATGATTATTTTATACACTTATGTACCAAAAATGGTTGGCCCTCAATTTTTTTTATTTGACAAGCACAATATATTTTAAATCCCAGGTCTGTTTACGCCGATAGAAGTTTCATTCTACTGGGTGAGCCTATGTTTGTACTTACACACGCTAGACAATGGATGCACAAGATGGTTTTGTGAGGGCATGCGATGATGTATGGAGAAATGAGATTCAAATAGATATTGAATCTGGATTTCCCGTCTAAATTTAGTACTGACACATGTGAGACAATGGAAGCACAAGATGGTTTTGTGCGGACATGCGATGATGTACCAAGAACAAAGATTCAGATAGATATTAAATATGAATTTTCCGTTTGAATTTTTTTAGGAGCAAAAATATGGGCGGGAATAGGTGTGCAAGAAGGTGAAGAAAGTTTTCCTTTCGCCAGACCGCGACCATTTGTTACACATGCCAGAAATATTTAAGAAATTGTCAAATTTTGTAATGTTTGTTTGTTAAATTTATACATATAAACTTTAAATTAGTTTTCATTATTTTAATAATTAAAGTTTTTCAATTAGAAAATGATTATTTTATACACTTATACATGTACCAAAAATGGTTGGTTGTCAACAAATTTTTATTTGACAGACACAATATATTCTAAGTTCCAGGTCTGGTTACACTGATAGGCGTTTTATTCTACCAGGGGAACCCATGTTCGTACTGACACACGCCAGACAATGGATGCACAAGATGGTTTTTTGAGGGCACGAAAATGTACAGAGAAATGAGATTTAAACAAATATTGAATCTAAATTTCTTGTCTCAATTTTGTACTGACACATGTCAAAAAAAAGATGCACAAGATGGTTTTGTGAGGGCATAAGACGATGTATGAAGAACAAAGATTCAGATAGATACTAAATATGTATTTTTCCAGCTGAATTTTTTCGTAGATACAATACTGGCAAGAATAGGTGTGCAAGAAGGTGAAGAAAGCGTTCCTTTCGCCAGACCACGACCTTATGTTACACATGCTAGAAAAATTTAAGTAACTGCCAAATTTTGTAATGCTTGTTTGTTAAATTTATACATATAAACTTTAAATTAGTCTTCATTATTTTAATAATTAAAGTTTTTTAATTACAAAATGATTATTTTATACACTTATACATGTACCAAAAATGGTTGGCCGTGAACAAATTTTATTTGACAAGAACAATGTATTCTAAATTCCAGGTCTGGTTACGCTGATGGGTGTTTGATTCTACCGGGTGAACCTGTGTTCGTATTGACACATGCCAGACAATGATTACACAAGATGGTGCATGGTTTTGTGAGGACATATGATGATGTTCAAAGAAATGATATTCAAAAAAATATTAAATGTGGATTTCCCTCCTGAATTTTGTACTAACACATGTGAGACACTGGATGCACAAGATGGTTTTGTGAGGACATGCAATGATGTATGATGAACAAAGATTTTGACAGATATTAAATTTGGATTTCCCATTTGAATTTTTTAGCAGCTAAAATATGGGTGGGAGGTGGCGTGCAAAAATGTGAAGAAAGCTTTCCATTTTCTAGACCGTGAAATTGAAACAACATCCACAAAATCTAACTTCTATTAAGCCTTTATGGTTTACTTTTCCTTGATATGAAATCCCATTTTAACGCAGTTGTAGGGATGTCAGTACATGTCCAAAAAAAATTAGATGGAATCGTGTTCATTTTCAAGCAATTGCGTATCTAAAAAAACAATATGGAAGAGAGACGCTATCTCATAAGACAAGAGCATGACCTCTAACAAATCCATGGGATGTTGTGAATGGCCTCACCAACATTCCCTTCGATAAGTGTTGGCATGTGCCAAATTCACAAGCCTCGTGGAGGAAGAAACATAGTTTCAAATGTATTATCTGATTTCAAACCTAAGCTCTACATAGGCCATTGAGGAACCAAAATGACCCATGTTTAAGGGAGAAAGCCTTGAGCCTTTGATTGCACTTTCCATATTCTCAACAACCTCTATATCTTCATCGAGTCTCTTTCCCTACCTCTTACAGATAATAAGCTTCATCATTTTTGAGTCTCTTGCATTATTTACTTAACTCGTCGTGCCCTCAACCTCATCCTTGTCATGTAGCTTATCTTCATCGTTATGAGAAAAAACATCAACAAAATAGTCAATGTTGTCCTTGGAGTTGTGGATGTCTAGGCCCTTGACTCAGTTTTCATATGCAAAGAGATCTCCAAATTTAACAACTCCCTTGTCTCGCTGGCCAAAATTCCCTCTATGTATTATAACCAAGAACATTTTCCATTGGAAACTGGGAGCCTAAACAAACCATATTCTGATTCAATACTTTCTTTTGTCTTCAGATTTAATAGTTGTTCTCACCTTCTCTTAATAATACTTCTCTATGCTACCTCCATTCACTCCAATACAGTACTTCATGTATTTCTACCTCTCCCCTTGCTTTCATAACCTCCTCTACACATTCCACATTTACTTATTTTACAACTATCGGCGTTTCCATTGCACTCTCTTGGTGTGATTTCTAGTATAACTATTTTTATTAAACCATTTCTATTTGGTGAGTTGTGGTTATTCATAAACAACCAAACATAGATCATTATTGATACATATCATAATTGCAATATGAAGAAATGGTTAGAACTTGGGTACATAAATTTAAATTCTAGGGGCCATGAAGACTTTTCCCAATCTCTCTTAGAAGTTTGTCATTCTTAGGTTTCATGCCCTATATGACATGAAAGTTTCAAAAGAAGAGAGAACCTTGATGTGAGGGGCATAAGACCAAAATTTTAAGAATATCAATAAAATTTTTTAAGCCTAACATTTTGTACCATCCTTGCATTATTCAAATTATGCTTTATCTCAAGCTTCACTTAGCTATTGTATTGATTATATTTTTCGCATTTTCTTTTAGTGATTTGAATTTAAACTTATGTTGAAGTTTTTTTAGATGAAACAAATATTTCCAAGTATATATACACTTAAACTTATAAATAATTTTGAAAGAGAAACCAATGCTTCTCGAATAATCATATCTCAGTTAAATTCTTACTAAAAAACTATTGTAAAAATTTAATTAATGTTTTTAAGAATATACTGTTTAGACAATCCTATAGTATTTTATGTGCCATGTTGAATAAGTAATCCACCAAAAACTCATTTTCATTATTGTTATCATCTCTTTCTTCCAACATTGAATCTACAATCATTCCAGATAAAAATTTATTATTACTATAATATGTATGTTAACATTGTTTGGACACACATGTTATAAATCAAAAACATAACATCAAACCAAGCTTAATTCATGGGCCTCATATCATGTAATATGATGATATGCCTATCTTAAGTATATAGACGTCACATTTATAAATCAACATGATACAAATCTTCAACTATGGCTAAAGTTTAGCAAACAAGAAAAACATGAAAACTTTCAACAAAAAATGTATCACCATCTTATTTGCCATTATTTTGTGACTTTTTTGTTCCTCTTTTGGCCTATCTTAAAAAATGGTATTGTTTACTTCATACACATTTATTTTACCTTATCATATGCAACTTTCCACCTCTAAATTACTAATTTTTTACAGCAATGACATTAATCCTTTGAGTTGTAGCCTTATATAAAATCTATTGTTGTTTTAATATTGCTTGTATGTGATAGGTATGCACATATAAATCCCATTATTGGTCAATTTTCTAGTATCAAATGAAAAACATATGTGATCTACCATATATTTATAACAAATATGAGTTTGGATATACCATCACAAATATATCATCTAAGCCATACACTCAAATCCCATAAGAGAAGTGGAGTACAAAAGTTGATTACAATGCTTAATTACTCATACTACAAACATATTTGCAGAGAGTTTCACTTGTGCATTAATAAAATATCATGTTAGTCAATGTCAAATCACTTCAATTATATCAATTTGTATACACATAAATTTTCACTTTATTAAATTTTGATCTTCACATATATTGAATTATTGCATTAACTTCTCTAGAGCAGTGTCCTTAGGGATATTGTCGAGAGTGGGGAATAACCAGAAATGGTTACGTGCATCCTTTTGGTTGCATTAAGATACTCAACAATGGTACTTATGAGAGATATTTTATTTGTAGTTAAATTATATCACATTTCACATTTCTTCATACTTCTATAATCATCTTTTATAGTCTCCTATTACACTTATTTACTAGATCTCAATTTACAACTAGTCGTCTCCTTAATAAATTTATGATTATCTTCCTATTTCAAATGTTTACAAAATCATATTCATTGGAAAGCCCCTTTTAAGAGATTTCCAATGAGACATAAGAAGTCATGATTCTAACAAGTAGATCAAAAGACATGAGATTTATAATGACACCTTATTTTTTAGAAAATGACATTGACCATGGTCTATGGGATTTACCAATTTTTATTCTAATTCTAACCTATCATCCTTTTTTAACATGGCCGAAAAATAATATTTTGTAGTTTTTCTCAACCAACAATATCAACCATGATCGATGTCATCAATTAAGGAAGAGTATTTAATTTGTTTTAGATCCCTATTTATACTAGTTAATGCACACCATTTAATATGATCATCCATCACACATTTGGTCTGTTAGTGCTCGCTAATCTACCCAAAAATTATAGGTCTTGAAGTTAGTAATATTTTTCTAATTTGGAGTCCACATATAGAGAATTAAGTACTTTGATAAAAAACATAAGACTTGTATTTTTCATGGTTTAATAAGAATTTGGAGTCATTGGAGTCTTCAATTGTGTTCCTAGGTCTTCTTCTTATTCATTTTTGGTCCCCCACATCAACTCTCTCTCATAAGGTGTTGTGACCCTGGGAAAAGTGAATGCACCAATTATTCCTTCATGTAGGTTAGTATCTTTGTAGAATTTGGGTCAAATTTGATTACAATTAACACAACAAACAATCTATTTCATTTAATTTATCCTCTTAATAATCCATATGAGACATGATACACACATATATAGGCCAAGTATCTCATATATTTTAGGAGTTTGGCTTAACTATTCAACCACCCAAAACTCCATATCAAGAGTGTTTGTTACTCAAGTAACAATATGCACTCTAAATAACATGAGTTGTTAATAACAACTCTTTTACAAAAATTTATTATATTTACCATTGTGTAAATATAATTAACCCATATAAATATATAATGTGAGCACTATAATAAGATTATTCCAAACATTCCCCCCTTAGTGTGAACATGTGAGAATAAAATCACACTTTTTTCTGTAACTTGTCATCTCTGCGTTCTCATGATCCAGATGGTTTTTTAGGACAACCAACAACCGCAACAAGGATGGTTTTCCAAGGAAAACCAAAAACCTACACATACATATGGTTTAATAGGAAAACCAACAACTCAAACATATAGATGGTTTTACAAGACAACCAAGAACCCAAATATCTTGAGGCAATATTTCACCATCCTTTTATATGTCCACTATATTTTTCCTTCAGAGGATTATATAGGAATCTGCTTACTTATTACAAAATTGAACACGAATAGTTTCGCATTACATCTCATTGACTGTAGTTGATTTAATGCAGAATATAAATGGAATGTTGGTGTTATATTCCCCCCACAATGTGAAATTTCTATTTATTCTTCAACAAGAACATTGTAAATGAACTATATTACATACAACTAGAAATAGGAACTCCGAAAATAAAGCACACAACTGAAAAAACACATTAGTAATGATTTGTGTGGCCCCTTCGTTGGTGACCAACGAGAGGTTGTTGATCAACCTCCAACCTCATGTGCATCCATCTTCCAGTGTATAAATACTCAACAAGATGAAATTTGAAGCTCAAATTTACACCATCTTCTGTCAACGTGACTTTCCCACAAATTTTTGCTTTGGCTCTGAAATTGTAAAGCAAGGTCTAGGGGCTGCAACACCCAATGGGGTCAAGGGGCAACACCTCTTAAAGGGTTGAAGCTAGGCACATTTTCTTTCTTTGCAACCTTCAAAATCTTCATTAGAAATGCAATTATTTTCATCTTATTTTCTCAAAATTTGGACGTCAAATTCCACAAAATACGTCCTTAAGATAAATTATTTTTAATTTCAGACTTTTGATGATGACTTATTTGACTGTTGACAACCTTTATGAAAGACTCTAAATGATGATAAATACACAATTTTGACATTAACAAAAACTCAACAATTTTGATGACACAAATTTAACTAAGTGACAAAAGACTTTTAAAACTTGAAATTGACTATTAATGTTTATACAAAATATGATGAAAAAAAAGGAGACAATAATGTAGTGACACTTTTAAGATTTTTTTTTTATGAAGACCATATAAATGATTGTATTTTAGTCCTTTAGATCTAATGCACATTGGTGCTTGATACATCATAGAATTGACTACACATATATTAAATATTTGAATGTATATTAAATATTTGCATGATTTCTTCTTTAGAGGCAACACAACACATAGAGATCTAAAATTTTTGGACATCAATCAGGGCAGTCACTAATGTAGTAGCTGACCCTTACATTTTTCAAGAATCCTTTATGTGTCTTGCTGTGATACCAAATGTATAATTTACATCAGATTTGATTAAACTCAACACAACAAACAATCTATTCCTTGTAATCTTCTCTTAATAATCCATATGGGATATGATACTCAAATATATAGGCCACCTATCTCTTATATTTTAGGAGATTGGATGTAATACTCAACCACCCAAAATTCTATATCAAGAGTGATTGTTACTCATTTAACAACATACATTCTAAAAAACATAAATTGCTAATAACAATTCTTTAACCCATATAAATATATAATGTGAGCACTATAATAGCATTATTCGTAACAATTTTTAACTTCTCTTGTTCCTTTAATTTAATATCATATTTGGTTGTTGTGGATTTGGTCATGCATATATTAAGATATGGTAACATATCTCTTTTCTATTACATTATTTATTTATTGGTGTTTAACTTACAATCCTTTCACAACCCTCGATCTTTTTTTACAATCTCTTGGACCTCTCATGTAATCCTTGCGAATATTTCCTAGCAACCTCTTGGATATTTTATTTCATTAATATCATGATTACAATCAGAATTACTACCATAATTTTAGAATCGTGAGGTACAAGGATAATTCTAAGAAAGGAACCTTAAATTTTTCTATAATATGCTAGTGAATCATAGGGTTTATGCATAATTTCATTGGCTAATCTTTGGAAAATGTTCAATAAGGTCTAGTCTTGGCCAATCTGTATAGTCTAGGCTCTTCAAGTTCTTTGGTTCTATTTTCAATTTGATTTTCTTTAGGTCATTCCATTTTCATAGGGTCGGGCTTATCAAAATATTTCACCTATGGAAGGCTATATAAGAAAGTTAATGTCACTTTATAACCCACCTAATACTCTTACAAGATTTTATTGCAAATATCACTCAAAAAGTACTCAAAGGGTCCCTAAATTTGTTTAAAGAAATTGCACATTAATTAGAGTAGTCCATACTATAGAAATGAAGCACTCAATCTGGTCAAATAGTGTAGTTTCCTCGATTTCCAAGCATGAAAAGGTCATAGAGCCATGTATTATTAAGGAAAAGTCACTCCAAACATTATTCAAGGGTTTCAAGGAATAGATGGTTAGTCACGTAACTGAGGAACACTATGTCACACTACTACTACGATGGGTACATTCTATAATATACAATTAACCCACTATTTTGGTGTAAAGATAGAAAAGGAAACCACTAGGGGGTTGGTTATCTATTCAAACCTGCACAAGCAATTAAGAGAACTACATGAGATATGATCCCATAATGAGGGCATGTAGTGAAACACTTGGATTGGTTCAAAAACTAGGATTCTACCAAGGGTAGTATAACCTCACCACACACATGTTTTCTGCTTTTGATTTTCACTAATGATAAATTGAAATTTTAGGTAGATTTCCATGGTTTCCACTTTTTTGTAGGTGATTATAGGTCATTTTAAAGTTGTGTGAGAAAGAGTGACATATAATGAATGACATTTCCTGAAAAGTGAAGCACACATGAAGTTTTACATCTGGAGTTAAAATGGTACAAGACTATATATATCCAAGTCATAACCATAAAAATTAGGTCTAAAATACACAATATTTTTCCAATCTTTCCCGTGTTCATTTTCCAATTCTAGAATCAATATTGAATCATTTCTAGTTTCCTGTCTCGCCATTCTACACATATTGATCCTTTCTGTTCTTTCATATAAAACTAAGTTTCTTTCTCCTCTAGTATATTTGAACAATTACTTATCATTTTTCAATCATTACAAGCAGGAAACCATTAATCTAATTATGAATGGTTGATGTTTGAAGTTAATTTATTAGAATACTCTAACTGTTACAAACCCTTACATCCTGTTGATTGTTGTGTAATAACGTAACACATGTAATTTACTTAGGGTGTAAACAATGATTAAGTATAAAAGAAACTCCATATGCATGAGGTGGAGAAGAGACCATGAATACTTGACGTTTGAGATTAGGAGGAGAAAGCTCGATATGCTCAATGGGTTGATGATTAAGCCGATTGATATGCCAAAAGGTCATAGAACATATGCAAACTAAAAAAAGTGAAACCCTAGGGTTGTATATAGGTTGAGATACCCAAAAAATAAGGATAAACCCTAAGATAACTAGGGTTTTACAAAAGCCCTAAATTTGATCAAAGTCAGGCTCATCAAATATTTACAACATAGAAATAAATAAGAGATGTAATATGAGTAAATATACATAAAATGTAAGGGTTCATTATAGGGGGTTATTTTGAATTAATTAATTTACAATCAACCATGCAAAATCATAATAACACATTAATACTTACAACCATAAAATGATAGTTAAAAAACATCAAAGGGGATGAATTCTTAGTTGTACATAATGGAACAAAGGAGATCTATATGTGAAAACTAGATGATCAAGCTAATATGAACTTGAAGATGCTTCATTTTTGACATTGTAATTAGAAATTGTCTCTTTCCAGGACCATATAACTATTTCTAGATCATGATATGGTTCTACCCTCTTCTATATGGTATTATACTTTCTTGTAATGAGGTTTTGTAACTTCTTCTACCCTTTGTTTTTTGAAAATCATGCGTCATTGTATTTTTCTCTAGCTAGCATAACCTTAGCATAACCTTTAATGAACTACAACAAGTGAAAACCCTAGGTAAATGCAATACCCTTCATCAAAGAATTAAATAAAAAGTAAGAAATCAATGTGTGGGTGAGGTTGGAATGCCCTTCGCGGTCAACCTTTTCCGATCCAATCGAAGTGTTACACTATTTCCCTTCAACAAGAACAAACCTTTTGTAGTTCTCTGAGTGCTTTGTGCAAGTGTGAATGCAAACTAATCCATCCCCCTATGTGGGCTCTCATTTCTCTTGAAAAAAAGATAACAAGATAATTATAGAGTAGATAATGTGCCCAACATGGTAGTAGTGTGTTGTAGTGTGCTTCAGCTACTACAATAAACCATTTTGTCCCTTGGACAACTTTATCGATGTTTGTAGTGACTTGATCTTGCTTAGACATATTTCTAAGACCTTTGTATTCTTGGAAATGGAGGAAGCTAAACTCTTTGACCTAATTGAGATCTTCAGAGGTGATGTAGTACTTTTTCTAAATAATGTGCAACTGATTGAGGAATATTTATGAGAGCCTTGAGTGCTTTTGTGTTGTTATTTCTAATAGGATCTTATATATGAAAGTGTTTGGTGAGTTATGTAGAGATATGAACTTGTTTATATAGGCTTTTCTTGGTAAATTGTAATGCTAAGGTTGACCATAGGAAGATGAAATGACATATATGAGATATTTAAATTGGAAAAAGAGTTGTTAGATATGAGGGTCCAAGTCCGTACATGTTGGTTATGACTATAATCCACTATGGATGTAATATGTACGGTTTTGGAAAGACAAATAGTGATGCTTTATTTACAAAAAAATGATGCCAAATACGAAATACATATAAGATGAAGGAGACAAATTTTAAACTCGTTTAATTATCTTACATATATTTCCTAATATTTCGTACTTTCCTATGTTATATATAATTAAATATGTATCCCCATAAATTAGGAATTAACATGATCTAACATAAACAAGGGATCAAATATAATATAGATATAATCTCACATAAGTGCGAGAATTTATGATTACTTTTAGAAAATATAAATGTGTGTGTGTGTGTGTGTGTGTGTGTGTGTGTGTGTGTGTGTGTGTGTGTGTGTGTGTGCGTGCGCGCGTGTGATGCGTGCGTGTGCGTGTGCGCGCTCGTGTGATTTTAAAATAATACATGTGCATGCATGTGCATAGACACACATGTGGTAATTCAAAATAATTTATACGTATCATATGATTTCATGATGAATAAGATCCTCACACATGCATAATGAGTATGGCGAAACTATGTCTCAAAGTAACTTGGAATATATCTTATAAGATGAAATTATAACTAGGAGTCTAGTCAAGGAATCACAATTTGTCATTTTCAAAAGGACCAAAAGCTACTTTTAGCCAAATGAAAAATATCACCCACTAAAATTACGCTTGGGTAGCTAGCTAAATGCAACTATCCTATTCTAAGTCTAGCTTTGGAACCTTATACCTCTTATAGAGTGTGGCGTAATGCCTTCCTAGTTCTGCGTCTACATAAATTTATAATTTAAACTGTGCATGTTTATTGTGATGCCCTTTGTTATCCTAGTCTAGAATATCCCATTACATAGATACAAAATGAATTGTTATCGGACAACTTTTTATTTGCATACATAATTCATATAATGGCATAACAATGATCTTTCAAGAGTTCCTACCTTTGGTGGTCCACAATTCACATATGTAATACATATTATCACAACTACCTCAATAATACCAAGGACCAAGTAGAGAGAGAATGAAACAGAGACATCTTTGACTCTATAAAAATTACAAGGAAACACATGCTTAATTGAAACATAACTTGTCTTTAATGAAATTTAACCCCATTTTGAAATCACAAGGTGACAAATCATCTCAATTTTGTCTTTGTACTTTAATTTTCCCCAATATTAAACTCTAAGATAACATGGAGTTTACTTGTGAGACATGATATCTTCATTTGTGTTTCTAATTTCTCACGTCTTTCCAAACAATCTCATAAATTCCCTAACCTATATATTAAAACACCTATTACATGTTTTTTTTTTTTTTTTTACTTAAAATTAAATAAAAAATGAAAAGTATATTCATGCCTTCCACCCAAAAGAGAGATTAAAGCGATCTATTTACCACTCTACTTACCACCCATAGCATAGATGGTATCATATTAAACACCACCCTACCAATCTCTCAAAATCTGTCACATGCACCATTTATTTTGTTGACCGAAGGTCGTACAACAATTATTTTGGGAAACATGCACCAGAAAAACATAAGCAGCTTGGAATCTAATCATCACATCATCCCCTGCGCTTTTGATTCCCCAGCCTCATTGCTTTTCAAGAGAGGATGGGTATCTGGTCTTCATCTCCATGGCTGAAATCTCTGGAGGGAAAGCATGTGTTGATAACAGGCGGATCAAGTGGTATTGGATTCGCCATTGCTAAGGAGGCTCTCTCTCAAGGAGCTTTCATTACCATCCTCGCCAGAAGCTCCTCTAAATTAGAGAAAGCAGCACAGAATCTGGCCAAACATGGTGGCAACCCAGATAAAATATGCACTGAAGTAACTGAATATCTTATTCTTCCACCTTTATTCTAAGTTTATCTGAAGATTTATAAGGTGTTGAAATCTGTCTGACCTGTACTGTTTTTTATCCAAAAGATTGCAGATGTGGGTGAGTATGGAAGTGTGGCGAAGGCAATAAAGGAGTCATTCGAGTGGAGGGCCATTGATGTGCTGGTGTGCAATGCAGGCGTAGCCAAGACTGCACTTCTGGATGAGAGCAGGATTGAAGATCAGCATGCCATCATTCAGACTAATTTGACAGGGGTTGTGAATACTGTTCACGTTGGGATTGCATTGATGAAACAGAAGAGCGGTAAATCGCCCATGTCTGTTGTTATCATCAACTCTTTGTCGGGACTGGTATGTTATCCCTTTTTTCCCTCTCAGAAGCTTGCAGAACCAATACATAATGTTTTTCTTTTATGTTTATGTTTGAAATGTTTTGAAGAAATAGAGTTTTAGGGTAATATAACTTTTACTTCAATTTAAGAGAGAGTTTCAGAAAAAAGTAGTACAAATCTGATTTATACCACGAGATGAAGCAGACCCAACAGATCAGGAAAAATAGAGAATTTGATCCGAAACCATGGCAAGACCAGAACAGTATCAGTATGAAGCTGACGTGTTATCCAAAACATAATACAATTTAGCAAATGTTCTAATCAATGCAATTTGGAAACTTCCTTAAATAGATGACCCATAACAAGAGTCAAAAGGAACCTAATAAAATTGACCAAAACTAGAAACCTTAATTACTATAGATTAAAAATTGTTTTTTATTTAAATTTCTAAAATGTTTATATAATTGTTTGTAAATTTTAATTTGTTAATTAATTAGATAAACATATTAATGATGGACTATGCGGTTTGATCTAAAACATTGATGACAATAAATATAGAGATTTCTTTTCCAAAAACAATCTTCTTAATTAAACTTATCAATATTTTATTGATATGAATTATAATGTATTAACATATTTTTAATTAAAATGGGTTTATATATAAGGGGGTCATCAATTTATAATGTATGACGGCGTTCTCCCTATAGGAAAGGGCTTTGCAGACATTCATAGGACTATGTTAAATTTAACAGTGGTGGTGACGGTTTAGCTTTTCTATGCTATTTTTGTAGATTGACTATTTTAAATAATTTTACTTTTCAATTTTACATGATGCGGTAGGTTTGTCATTTTTAAGATTTAGTTTTTGGTTTTTGCCTACAATATTTGCCTTTAAATATTGTAACACTATAATTTCATTGAGTGTAAATATCCTAATTTAAATTTATAGCTTGCATGGCACATTATATTATTATAAAACTTTTACTTTCGAAGTATATTTAACGTTTTATATTTTATTAGCTCGGGCTGATTTTAGAGACGTGTGTTGATCTAATTATATAAATACACCATATTATATAATATGGTAGCCTCGAATACTGTTTTAACAGAGTTAAAAGGGCAAGAGAAGGTCTCGAATAACATGCCGCTGGTTAGCTTTACAAGTCACTGAGTTCTTTTAGTCGAGTATTCTGCAGAAATGAAGATCTCAAGTATATTGGCATCAGAATTTCAAATACTGAAAAAGCAATGCAAATGATTCGTGAGATAGAAAAACCGTTGAGAAAAAGATATGGAGCAACAAAACTTGAGCATCAATTTGACATTGTTAAAAAAGTGGCAAAACAGCAATAGAAGAATTTACGAAAAGAGAATAGAGATACGGAATCAAAACTAGAGGTGGAGGTTGAAAATCTAAACAACAATTGCGATAGTTTGGACACAACGATCTTTAACTTGTTACAGAAGTTTAATTTCTTTCAAAATTTTGAAAAGTAAGGGAAATAAAATTATATGCGACCCTTTTAAATTTTATATTGTGTTACAAGTTTATTTCTTTTTTTTTTTTTATTTGGTACGGATTGACATGGTTTAATTGGCCAATATGCCTTTCTTAAGTTAAAAATCTTGAGTAACAACAATTGTTCATCTAGTCATCATCTGGTTTTTGGTCATATATTGTTTCGGTTCTACTCAACAATCAGTTTTTTCATCTTCAATCTGTATCTTAATCTCCAATTTCATTGAAAAATAATGGGTCACTTAAATCGCCTGAATACCTCAAATTTTACCAGTTTTCAATGTTGAATGTCCACCAAAACTACAAGAGCTTGCAATCTTTTAATATCAGGAAGAATGATATTCATTCTATTATTTGGATTTTAATTTCTATCTATTTGTATCTACAACAACCAACAAGTTCTCTGCATGTGAATTAGGTGTCTCGTGCACAGATTCATCAATCTTAAGCCATGACATTGGCCTAAGTCTGATCTATTTTGTATTGAGTTTAATCCTTCACCAGGCGACTGCACCTGATTTGACAAGACATGTGGCTTAGCCCATGACCGTCTCTTATGGCTTCTCCCTCAGCGAACAAACCTTGGGAAGCCGATTCATACATATTAGTCAGACGGCCAATCCATATACAACCTCGCTCATGGCAATTTTAGTGTTGTTTATTGTGTCATCAAAGTATATATTAAATGTCTATTGTGACTTTAAAAGAGTCGAGTCTTTTTATGTTACAGTTTTGTAAGTGTGTATTTCATAGAGTTCATAACTTTTAATTGTGTAGAGGATGTGAACATAGTGTTGGGATGTTGTACAAGATATTTAATAGTGGACCATTTTTTTTTAATTGAAAAATACTGTATTTTCATGGTCAAGTTCCATTTATAGTCATTGACTATAATGTGAGAATCAATTAATTGTGTTAGGTATCTCTTAGGTTTAGAATCCTGTCCAAGTTAAGTATTGTTTACAAATTTATTAAGAGAGTCTATAGTGCTATTATAATTTTTTTAAATAGTTTAAAGATACAAAGAAAATATTTGTTTTTGTAAGGATGTATTATCAGTTGAAATTGACGTCCAAGTCTAAATTAGGGGGAGTTCCATGTATATGTGCTTCAAAAGTGACATTGTGTCTTCCATAGAATATCATACGCACCCTTCTATGTTGATCACACAGCCATTGCCGCTTAACGGTTATAAATAAAGGTTTATTTGTCTCTACTTATGTGGGTAAAAGGGCTTTCCCATTTTCTGTTGAAAGCAACACACCTTGGTTAATGACCATTGGTACCAGAAAAATCAGAAAAGAATTCTCATTAGAGCTACAATTAAAAATTTGTTGCAATGTACACCTCGTATAACAAGAGCCCAAAGAGTTTTGACTTGAATAGAATATTAAGGTTTTGCTCATTGTCAACTTTGTTGCTAAATAAATTTCTCTGCTTGTACCTGCAAGATACTTTCTTGCACCAAGTATTCACATAATGATTCAAATAAATGCATGTATATATTGTGACAGAACATATGGAATACAAAATCTAACTTTTCAACATACGTGTTCAATTTTTCCTTTTTACAATTACTCACTTCTTTATGTAAACCAATACCTGCACACAAATACCTATAGTTTTAAAATGTCGAGAAAGAACCATGCATTATCATCTTTTCAAGCATCGCTGAAACATATAGAATATGTTCTTATTGATGAAATGAGTTTCATCAGCCCAAAGTTGCTAAGAAAAATTGACAGTAGGCTATGCGAAGCTTTCCCACACTCAAAAACATCTGAATTTGGAAACAGATCAGGCATCCTCCTTGGTGACCTCGACCAATTACCACTAGTTTTGGATAGTCCTCTTTATGCAAGTAAATCCTATGGAGCCAGCCTTTGGAAGGGATTCCATTCTTCCATTACATTGCAAATAATATTTTGGCAACAAGGAACAACCATTGCACAAGTTTCATTCTGGAATTTATTGTTGAACATGCGAGATTCAAATCCTCTTATTGAGGATTGAGAACTCCTAATGTCTCACACAGACACATACCTAACTTAGCAGGAGCTCAAAATTTTTAAGGACGCACCACATTTGTTTGCAAAAAATGATCTGGTGGACTCCCACAACCTCCAGATGTTGAAGGCATTGAACGTTCCGATCACCCAATCCATTGCTGAGAGTAACAGGTGGGCTAGACCAGGAGATTCTGATGATGATCAATTAGAACACAAAGTTCTACTGTGCAAACAACAAAAAATAATGCTTATTACAAATTTATGGGTTGACGTAGGCCTCGTAAATAGTGTTACAGGAACAATCACCGACATTGTCTATGACACATCAATGCCACCACCAACATTACCTTTATTTGTTGTTGTCAAATTTGATAGATACAATGACCCATTTTAGGATCCCTCCAACCCGTTACATATTCTGATACCCCATATTTCGAGAGGGAATCGAAGACAATTGCCAATTAAAATGGCATGGGAATTAACTATCCACAAGTCCCAGGGACTTACTTTGCATAGAGCAACTATCGACATTAGAACCATTGAAAGACATGGTCTAACATTCACAGATTTCTCCAGAGTTCCCTTGCTTGCAAATTTGTGCATTTTACCTCCTTTTTCATTCGAAAGGTACTAAAAAATGGCACACATACCAACACTTGGAGCAAGAAGAGGGGAGGAGTCAAGACTACTATCCCTCAACCTGTCATAAATACTACCCTCTACATTGATAACACCTCCACTACTACTTTACTCAACACTTCTTGTATCCAAAGCAACATTTCCATTCAAGGTGTATCAAATGTATTCATGTTTAGTGAAAATAAAATTGCCCACAAAAGGCTACCATTCATGATATAAATTCTGTAAATGTACAAAGGTCTTCATGTATACATGTTTAGTTCAGATGTCATGATATAAGATTTGCAACTGCATATGTACGAATCTAATTTAAATGTACACATACAACATTTCAATGTAATGTGTCATCCATATTCCTACACTACCACTATCAATCACACGCCTTATCGAGTGTACAAAAAAGCTTTTTTCAACAAAAGACTAACAAAACAGCTGATGCAACACTAACACAATTACCCAAAAGTAAGTAACTATCCAAAACGGTATCAAATGTATTCATGTTTAGAGTGAAAAAATTGGCCACACAATAATACCACTCATGATATAAAATTTACACATGCACGAAAGTCTTCATGTATTCATTTTAAGTTCAAATAAAATAGTCTGCAAAATGCTACCACTCATGATATGAGATTTGTAAATGTATATGTATGAATTTGTAACAAGTTTGAAATGAAGAGATGATACCTTTAAGTGAAGTGATATCTACACTTACAAAATCAATCACACCCCTTATCAACATCAACAACAAAAGTAATAACTATCCCTCTACATTAAATAACATATACCGTTTGGCGGTCACATTGCGTTGTACACATGTGATTGCTAGTTTAATAAATAAATTAATTTGGAATAGTAAGATATTGAGATTTTTTTAATCTTGGATGATGTTAGTGCCAACTAAAATAACATCACTAAATGTTGTACTATGAGAGGATAAGTGAAATATTATGGTGAAATGAAATTTTCAATTAGTCAAATGTGCCACTTAATTTAAATTGTTTTTAATTATAAGATTAATGGTAATTCTAAAAATAATATAGTTATCAAAGACTAAAAATATTAATGATGGGGTTTTTAGATGCAGAAAATTTCATGGATTTTCAAATGATTATTAAAATAATATATAAAATTATAAATATTAAATATATACACATAAATTAAAAATATTAGGAATATGTAACAATCCACTATCCATATTTGTGCTTGAAATTTTATGTATTCATATATCACTCTTGATTCTAATTATGTCTCTGTAACATGACACAACCGGGTTATGGGAAAACATTTTGGTCTATGCTTTACTAATTTTATCATCTACACAATTTTATCTTCATATAAAATTATATTATCGTGCACACTAACTTTATTAAAGTATTGGAGCTTCAACATCGAGTTTTAATTAGAATAATATTTCAAATAGAAATGAGTGGCTTCCAAAAAGTAATAGTACATTAAGGACTTCCCAAATTTATTTCATTTTCATGTCTATTCAAGCCCAATACAATATTGCATCTAGATTGAGGTCATCTATTTCAAAACATTGGGAAGTTTGAAGAGAAGGCGATTGACTTGTTAATCAATTTGGAACCCTTCAATGGGAGAAACTATGAGACAAATTCTAGATAAGTGTCTTGAGATTGGTACATTGTGGTGTTTTTAAAAAAGCTATTTTTAAGATATCTAAACTAGTATTCAATTTTTTAAAATTAAAAATTAGAAAAATAATTTTTTGGGGTGGGGGACGTTAGGACATCCCATCTAAAAATGGATGTTTTAGGCATATCCTTGGGGAGGGAGGGAAAGGGCGAGGGAAGAGAGCATTTTGTCCATATTCTCATGTTTTTGAAAGGTCCCAAATGTCTGGGATAAATGCAAAATTAAGGGGACATGTCCCTACATAACACAAAAAAATATTTTAAAAAGTTTTAATCAAACTTAAATTATGCTAAATATACAAAATAGAGAGTCTAATAAATCGAAAATAGTAAAAGGTAAACAAACATGAGTGAAGGAATGATCTCAATTGATTATGATAATAAGATGAGTGAAAAATCAACTCAATACCTATAAATAGGTTTAGGAGATGAAATTCAACATGTTTTGTAAATTTGGTCTTCTAAAAATATGCTTGGATATAGTTCATGGCTGGAAGGGTTAGTGGGTCAACTTCTAATCCAAGAGTGTATTTGTATGTCAAATATGTGGTTGAACTTGTGTGAGGTTTTTGAGCCTCTCCTTTATTACTCTAATCAATCAATAAATTATTATGTTAGGTTTCCTCGGTTTACACTTATTTAATCTATATCTATGATGGTACAAAATCGATCGCTCATTGGCATGTAACCCTATAAAACTCAAATAATACGTGATCAACTATTTCTAGTTTAGGGCATGTAATAACCTCTCACACACTCATTAAATTAAAGCATATGACTACATATATGATAAAAGAAAGTGTGACTAATTTAAGGATGATGTAGTTCTCACAACCTTGAGCACAATCTTCACTCTTAAGAATCCTCTATGAAATCAATAGACAATTTAGAATGATCCTTCTCTTGACACAAGGCACTTAAGAACATGCAATTTTTAAACCTATATACTTCAAATTCAGCTCATGAACTCTTCTAGGGTTATCATTCGAATATTTATGACGTGTTTTACCTTTTTGAAATTGATCTCCAAGATGTCTTGTTAATGTTGATAATCTTTAGGTATTTTTGTATATATATATAATCTACATTTCATCATTGTATCACTCAAAATTGATTGAAATTCATATTTAGATCGACCTAAGAAAGATGTCCAATTTTAAAAATTGACTTGTGAGACAAGCGGAGGTAAGGTTCAAAAATGCTGGACATTTTCATGTTTGAACCTTGCCTAAGGGGCTATGACCTTGACATAAGGGTTGAAAACTCGTAGGTGAAATTTTGAGTGTATAAATTTGGTAGGTGAGGTTGATCTAGTAGAAACAATGGTAACTAAAAATTGTTAAATATATGTATAAGGAGTTAAATATGTATTATTGGATCAAATATTTAAAATGGTGTAAATAATGATGTTGCCAAGTACCTTGGACCAAAATTAGGGTACTAAAGATTACCCCCTTTCAATGTGGTGTGTGCATTACATTAAAATAAAAACATACTTGTGTAGTATATATATATATAAAATTATATATATAAGATGTTATTAACTGAATTGTCATTATGTTGTCATGTATTTGTGCTGGACTAAAAATTCAAACTTCCAAGCATAACAACTAAGCCCAAATTTGAAAACTTTCTCTCAGAGTCTTCCCAAACCCATATCTCAATCAGTTTGTCTCTTATGTCATGTCTATATTGACCTTGCAGGTAATTCTAATGTGATTAATAAGAAAGTTTAGGCATTTGGAATGGTGTAACAAGATCAAATATTTCATGGACAGTTAAGTACTTCTGAAGACTAGTTCTCCGAAAATCCTAGAAAGGCCAATCTTGGCCTTTTCGAGGCATGTGTGCATTCTCTGGGAAGGTTCCAAAGGCCCATAGTCATTTGAAGGTGGTATTAAAGAGGTAAGAGGGTTTTAAAAGTGATTTAGGAAGATTTAGTGAATATTTATAGGTTTAGTGATAGGTTGTGCTACAACGGGTTTTTCAGGTGTAAGGAGTATGTAGTCAAAATTGGTACCTGGACTTCACCAGGTGATTCCAAGAGCTCCATAAGGGGTTGAGAGGAGATAAATTAGGAATTGTAAACATGGTGGAATCATCCATTTTTCATAATACCGGATTACTTCTCAAGGTAGCTTGATTTTCATAGGCACACCCTACTGTTCCAAAAGAAAAATGACAATTTTTTGGAGGAGGAAGTATCAGGTCTTGAAACCCATCCTATTGTTCTTGAAATTGTCTTGGGAGTAAAAATCATATAAAAAATTGTAATAAAAGACCGTCTGGAGCTTTAGGAATTACGTTTTCAAGTTCCTATAATTAGTCGATTTTTGGTTTGGCTCCATGACAATTTTTTTTGTCCTCCTTGTCCCTCTTTTCCTTCTTGTCCCTGACACAGAGGGGAAATAGGGGGAAAAATTACACCCCCTAGATATTCCATCTGGTTCCTCATATGACCTTTCTTTAGCCCGAAAGAGTGCTAAGCCCATTTCCTCATATTGCACGAGAAGCTGCCAAGTGGCACAATCCTACTTAAGGTGCACTTTCTTATCCCTATTGTCCCTCTTGTCCCTAGGATAGAGGGGACAGAAAATGTGCCTCATCATCAATGATATAGAGACAAAAACAATGGATAGAAATTCCCTAAATCTCTTGGGATTTTTACAGTACGATAGATAGCTTTGAGAACTTTCCGATGCCTATTGGAATGTGTAAAATGGATACCGTATGCTCTAGATGCAGTCTGCGTAGGACAAAGGTGTTTGTAGGATGAGGCAACAATATAACTAACACGTAGTGACTGGGCATAAGTGCAATAGAAAATGGGTCGTTGTATCATCACAGAGAAACAAAAGAGTGTTTACAAACCTCTGGTCTTTGACAGGCGATAAAAAGGTTTACAACAATGGGGTCCACTTTTGTTTTGGAAGGTGCCCGACCACCGTAGTAATTCAAATATCTCATCGAGCTACTTGGTGAGATAATACCGAGCTCATATCGAGTTACATACTGAAGCTCAATGACGAGCTCTTGGTGAGCTCTCAACACCGACCAACCACCACGTAGCATTTAGAAACTAAGCCACCACACCCAACGATGAGTCTAACGGAGAAAAATAGTGTGGAGACATAGCCAAATCCACAAACACCTCAGATGAGCTCGGGCTTATTAATCCCTATCCCTACTGACCTAAGATGAATGTGGGATAAAACCATACAGTCCATGGAAAAATGCTATCTCAGATCGACGGGACATGGTAAAGCGGAGGCAGGGAGCGACTCAGATGTGGGGATAACACGACAGATGCGGGAAGACTCAGAAATGTGGGGATGTGGGTGAGGTGGTGATTAGCGGAGGCAACAAGTGGCATGAGTTAAGATAACATGATGGAAAAAATAGCGGGGCGGTTTGAACCTCAAACCTACTGCCTCCCAACTTGGAAGCCTAACCAACTTGACTTACCGAGCCGACACGATATGAGTTATGTGATAAGGCTTATAAGCATGAATCTTGGGCTGAGTAGGGGTATATAACCCCCCCACTCAATACACACGCACTTCCAATGAAAAGTGTGAAGTGAGAAATATTGAGGGAAGACTTACGAAAGTATTAAGAAAATTTATGGAGAAAAGAAAGACCTATTATTAAATAGACATGAAGAACTAAAATACCTATTTTTTATGGCAATTGTAAAATTAGGAGTTAATTATTTTTAATTCACCATTAGTTGTAAAGGCCATTATCACCTTAATCTCCTTATGTGAGCCTAGAATCCAATCGTGGAGCCAAAGGGACGTGATATAACACTGTCGAAGCACACTATGGAGATCTGAATCTTCATACACTAGGTATATTATAGAATTCTTTGCTTGGAGTCCACGAAGGAGAGTCGTATTGTTAAGCTCATTGATGACACTGGATTTGACTTAGCTTAGCGTAGAGGCTGAAGGAAGTGTAGTGGAGGAGAATTAAATAGGAAGGTGACACTCATCGACACCAGGAACATTCCAACTTAGCTCTGTGTAGAGGCTAGAGACCATGCAACAAAGGAGAAGTCATCAGGAGGTGTAAAATTAGAAAGCGATGTTGGCACACTGAGAAACTTTCCAAGAGCAATATGGGTTATATAGGATTGATTGGCACCAAAGTTTGGGTTGAGTCGCCACATTCATTATATAATTATCAGTTTATTTGTACTTATAGTTAGAAAGTTATAATGAATCGGTTCAACTATTAGTGAACCCAAAGACATAGGAAATTTCCAAACACTGTTATCAACTCTCGTACAGTGTCGGATATTTTTCTTGCATTACATTCATTTAATTTGATTTATTTTGGTGTGAAATCAAAATTAAAATAAATTTCCTATAAGGATCCATTGGTCGAGGGTTTTTTTGACCAGTTTACAGATAAATTTGGTATCAGAGTAGGTATTATGCCCATAAACTAACTCTGAAGAAAGTTTGATATCAAGAACTGGTTGTGGCCTGCGGTTATAGTGAAAGGGACTTCCACTAGTTCATCCTATGGCCCATTTTACTCACTATACTATGTACTATGCTACACATAGTGAATCTACATCGACGAGATTAGACACGTCATATTGTTGAAATGAGACGAAGCATGAAACTCCTATAGTATGCGTTGCAAGAAGAACGTTGTCACCAAAGGACCCAAGAAGAATGAGATGGTCCTTAGGTATATGCGCATTGCTTTATGACTAGGCATGATAAGGAAAAATATTGGTATTTGTTCCAATATTCTATAAGAGACTTCGTGGAAAAAATCAATACGCTGATCAACAAGATTCCCACCATTTCCCATCCTACTATAAATAATCTAAAAAGGTTTTTCGTGAAAGCTCAGTTACTTGAATTGTGTTTCTTTCTATAAAGAGTTCAACCAAGGGATTTGGATAATGCTCAAGAAATTTTCATTGAAGTGGAAGATGATCTCATCTTGTCAGGAAAGATCAAGAACCATTCAATAAAGGATAAGGCCCATAATTTCAAAGATGATATAGTTGATCCATTGTTGCAAAAATTGGCAAATGATTTGACAATGTTGAAGAAGGAAGTTGCTCAATGATCATCTCATTCAAACTGGAACAAAAATCATATTTTAGGAGCACATTTAAGGCTTTCCTTGGAGGTTCCACTTATCAATGAAATATATGAGGCTAGTAAAGATGAGGGAGGATAAGTCATTGAATTAGAAATTGAAGATGAAGGAGAAGAAGAATGTGCTCAGATAAGATATTGTGAATATACATTTGATGAACATTTTGAAGAATCCACAGATAGTTACTCCTATGTGGTGTTCACTCGATCACAAAAGGAGAAAGAAGGATCTTCTTTTACTGCCCAAGCTATAAACAATTAGATCCTCAAATGGTGAATCTATGAAAAACAATAATGAAAGGATGATCCTTATAGTCTTCCTCCAGAGGGTCACCTGAGAAGAAGCATGAGAATACTTCAACCAAGAATTCTTTTGCATATTCAGGTAAGTCTCATTCAAATTCCCTTGAAAAATTGGTTTATGTGGATCCTAAGAACATCCATGTGTCAAGATTGCCATAATCCTAGCTTCTCAAGGAAGCTACCCTAGCTTACATGTATTCCCTAGCTTCTCAAGGAATCTACAGTTTCCCAAGGCATTTGTTGTCTATATTAAATTCCCACTAACCTCTAAATGGGATAACAATGAATACAAGTGCAAAATGAGAGATCCTTCTCGCATCGAGCTAAGTGACCTGTAAATCAAGAGAAATCAACAGAAAATGTATGTAGATAGATGAGTGGGTTGCCTGACAATGTCCATCCCAAGAAGTAAAAAATTCTTAGGATGGATGTTAACCGACGTTTTCGATAAGATAAGATAAAATATTGATAAATTGTATATAGAAGGATCCGAACTGTAACAGAACCTGAAATGCAATGAAAGATGATATAATGCAGATCTGATCTAAACAAAGTAAATCAAACTTGTGCAGGTCGATGAAAAACTTGGACTGTAAAGCCTAGTCGATGGCGATTGGAGCTGATCAAGTAAAGCATTGTCAGGAAATGTAGATTTGAAGGCCTTGGAGGTAGATTTGGAGCTAGTGATGAGGATGAGATGAATAAATTGAACCTGCAAGAGATTTGGATCTGGATCTGACATAAAGGATGCAAGAAAAATATTAAATCTAAAGGTGAATGTAATGAATATTGATCTGGTCGATGATGATCTGGTTGAGTCAGTGGTGACTGGAGCTGAGAGAATAAATCAAAAGTGACAAGAAGGAAGAGATGACAAGATCTGAGAGTTGGGTGACTGTAAATTCACAAAGGGAATGATTGAAAAATTGAATGATAAAGAACACGACAAGATAGGGACCTGTCAACGATGACTAGGCATGGTCGATGATGAATGGGATTGATCTAGGGTTTAATTGAAAAATTTGGGTAAGAATGAACATCTGTAAATGATAATGATGGCCTAGGAGGGAAGAGACAAAAATCCTAGAAGATATTTGAACCTACACAAGATCTTGATGAGAAATATGATGATGAATTTACAATAGTAGATCCAAACATGTAAGAGAGAAAGAAATCTTCAAATCTCCCTAAGATGGACACAAGATCTCCAAGAGAACTCCAAGATGACTGTGGCATCTAAAAAAGAGAGAAACAAAAGAAGGAAATATCACAAGAAATCTTGAAGACTCCAAAATTGCATCTTAAGAAAAGGAGGGGTAAGGGTGGATTTATAGGGTCAATAGTGACCCAAATGGGTCACCTTCGATTACGTGGACCCTTCCATTTGGGCAGTGGAAAGGTGATGAGCTTGAGACAATGAGCCCTCATGAGGTGAGATTAGGGTTTTGAAGGTTGAGGACGAGATTGGGTTGCATAGAATGGATAAATGGGTTGGTGAAGGGTGAAATGTATTAAATAAAGGCCATGGAGCAGGTAAAATTATTAAATACGGGCCTAGGGACGAAAAAATGGAGGATTTAGGGAGGATAAATGAATTAAATAGGGGTTTAGGATTAATTAGAGATGATTAGGGACGATTATTTTTAAGGGGTGTTTAAGGAGAAATGAAGGTGGGAAATAATGGTAAGTGGGATAAATTGAATTTAAGAGGGAAAAGGAATTTGAATGGGAAGAGAGGTATGTATGTGAAAAGATGATAGAGATTAAACACGGGGTGAGGGGGAGTGATACCAAAAAATGGTGTCTACATTTACCCCTTTTTGTGAGTGGTTTGCGTTGGGAAATCTATGAGACAAAAATGAGAAGAGATGAAAATATGATTGATGAAGTGCTCACCCTCAAACTAGGGATTAACGACACGAAGAAGAATCGATCATGAGTTTGAAAGAGATAGATTAAGGAAGAAAGAGGGGAAAGGATGAGAAAAAAAAGATGACGAGATAAGATATCCTAGACGACGATAAAAAAACAAAAGGTAAGGAAAAATATGGCAGTGATTTTGGAATCACTTCGGAAGGGAAAAAGTACAACCTCAATGGAGATGATGGCAATGTTCTACACACTCGTGAGTCAGGAAAAACCACTACAAAATAGAGGGAATCCAATGGGAATCCACTCGAATGGGTATACAAGTCGTGGGACCAAGGGGTCAAAGGAAGACATAAAGTAGAAATAAATGTGAAAATGGTCAGGACCAGAGTCACAAAAAAATAAGAGGGGAGGGTAAAACCGAATACGATATCCTTCATAAAGGAGGAATCGAAAAGAGGCATCTTGGTGGGACTATTAAAAAGAGAGTAAACTAATTATGCCCCAAAAAGGAATATGAAGATGGCTGCAAAGGAAAGATAACAGATAAAAAATGAGGGATGCAAAAAACAATAAAGCCTAGCAGTACAAATAAGGGATGAGTGAACATGGGTCTGGGTGGGACGAAAAATAAGAAATGGCCACAAAGATGGTCTTTCAAAATGGTTCCCAAAGATGTACACGAAAAGGGTCATAATGAGAGCTACTAGACTCAATGAGAGGATTGGATATAATTCTGGAGGGACAAATAGGGCATGTGAGGAGCAACACACCGGGATAAAGTGGAAGAAAATAATAATTTGAAAGGAAGGATTGATCGGAAAAAGGTAAAAAGTGACATTGATAAAAAAGATAGGGCTGGGTAGATAACGAGCAGGGCGGTCGACAATGACTAGGGTAAAATGGTAGCGAACCAATGAGGTCAGTGGAGACCATGGTCAGTGGGCTATATAATCCCCAAATTCAACTGACTAGGCTCATTTGCATCGTGTGAAGTGACAATTGAGAGCTTTGAGCTAAAAATATAAATTGATATTTGAGAGAAATGAAGGCTAGAGGATCAACAAAAAAGTGCTAGAGGACTTGCAGGATTGTAAGTGCATATCCCTTAGCTAAGTTTTTATGCAAATTCATTATTTTTGTAGTTTTTTAGATTTTGGGTTTGGGAAAATGGGCGGTTGCTAGCGACTGGGTATGGTCACTATTGACTGGGCCTGGTTAGGCGTCGACCCTAGCTAAGAAGTTTCGAACCAACCTGGGTCGACGTTGACAAGGGCTAGGATGCTAATTTTGAGATTTTTGATAATGGATTTGGTTTGCAAACTAATGATTTATTTTTTGATTGGATTTTTGTAGGCCCGGGACACCTTATGTCTTAGATATAGAGTTCCCACCCTATATGACCAAATTAGAGGAGATGTTACTGAACCAGAGTGGGACCACATGGCTGTAGTAGGATTGGGTGGATTCTGACATTACCATAGGATTCCATGAGATGTAGGATTGATGATCACATTGGTGGAGAGATGGGATGTGCGTACTAACACATTTTGGTTCAAGATAGGTGAGATGAAAGTGACTATAGAGGATGTATGCAGCATTCTAAGGCTACTGATACGATAGAGTCTATCACAATGGATAGTAGATTGGGAGTGTTGACATTTATTTGGAGTCAATGCCCCGTAGATTACCTTCACATCTAGGGAATTTTAGTATGAGACTATATATGAACCTAGAGTGACATGGAGAAAATTGATATGTGTTACTATGATGGCTACCTCATGCTATGCACTTCCAGATTCTTATGGTGCGATAATTCCTTGGACATTGGTTGGAGTATTGGTAGATATTATAGATCACAAGAGGGTGTTTACATTTGGTACCGATTTTCTAACGCAGGTCTATCACAGGTTATGGATATATGTGACTGAGAGAATGTTGAGGGTAGATGTGGGGTTCTTGTTATATTGTAGGGTTTATGAGCATATTACAGTGACAAGGCCACCATAGATCCCATGGGTTACAAGGGATCACATCGAGCTATCAGTTGAATTTCTAAGATGGTGGGTCGATCAGGCTCATGACGGATGAGGGGAGAGAGGAGAGGATTTATACACTGAGATATTAGGGGAGTTAGATGTAGATCAAGTGAGTTAGCAACCATACCATGATTTCGTTGCATGGCCTAGAACAAATGTAGAGTTGGTGGGAATGAGGAGGATTAGATGGGTGTAGGGGACGAGACACGACATGGTGGAGGAAGTGCAGTTTCCTTGATTCATGTGGTAGTTTGGTGTAGTTCAAACTGTACCTGGGGCACCTATTAGATATGGGTGACATGAGGCCGAGAGGGACTTACCTAGTCCCGAGATGGCAGACCCACTGGAAGAGGTAGGAGCTCCATGGGACAAGGATGATGATGTTGGGGTAGGAGTAGGTTTTGCTAAGTGGATGATGGTGGCATGGGAAAATCACGTGGCATAGTAGAGAGATAAGGTATGATTGAATGTGGAGGAGGAGGAGATGCCAGGTGGAGTGGAGGATGTAGCATCTGGAGGTGACGAGGGTGGAGATGTAGGGTTGGTAGTAGAGGTGATCTGCTTACGTGTAGAGTGGGATACAACCCGCCAGGAGAGAGACCTGGTGATCTAGAAATGAGACAAATATAGGATGTAGAGAGAGGCCTATAGGGCTATATTTGGAGACCTTGGCCCAATATTAACAATAGAGTCAGAGGGTGGAGCACGAATGGAATCATAGGGATCTAGGAAAATGGAACCACCAAGGATTTTTCCTCTAGAACAGTACAAGGAATTAGTAGCCAAGACATGCTATTATTAGCGCATTGTGATGTCAAGGCTACTACAAGTGCCGAGATATGTAGTGTATCTCACATAGCAGTGTGGAGCGGGAGGTGCAGGACAACCAGTGCCATCGAGGAGTATAATGAACATGGAACAAACGCAATGTGATATGGTACATGGTGGAGGAGATGGTGGATAGATGATTATACAAGCACCTGCCCCAGGGGGGAAATATTTGAGACTACTAGATGTACAATTTACTAATTTTGAAGATATATCGTCTTTGAGACATGATCCTTAGTGGCATGTCATGGATGCATAGATGTATATATATATATATATATATAGAATATGATTTTGGTCATGATCTATCATGTATTATGTGTTGATGTATGGTTTTAATTATGTTATGTTATCTTGAGATGTTTATGGATGTGATTAGACATAGATGATTATGGATTTGATTATGATTTGGAAATTAAAATATAATGTGGATGTGATGTGATGTTTTATGATGAATGAATAGATAGTTTTTAAATATGATTATGACATGGATAAAAATGGATACAAATGATGTGGTTAATTTAAAATTATGTTAGAAATAGATGATGCGACGTACATATTTGTGGTAGATGTTAAATGGATAAGTATGGTGATCTTAGGAATATAACATAGTTAGGGATGAGATAGCTAGACTAACAAAGAGTAGAAAGTAGGAGAAAGGTAGATGTGAGAAGAAGGACTAGAATTTAATATAAAGTGACCAAAGAGAGATGAATGACAATTTATTAGTAAGGAGCGAGCGAAGAAATGATTCTTTGAACCGGATTGGAGGTAAACAAGAAATAGAGCCAATCAAGGCAATGCACTTGCAGCCAATAACAGGTGATAACACATAACCATTGATAGTTAGTTAGCAATCCAAGAGAGTCATAAGGGAAAATATGGAAGGTGAAATCATAGACCTAATGTCGACACAACATAAGGGGTTCAAATGTAACTTGTAAATTGGAATATAGTTTCTCCTTAGGTGGGTGTTACTAGGTATATGCCCTAACTCTACACAATATGGCATAAACTAATCAATACGGGAATTTTTCCATGGATGAGAAAGTTGATCGATGTAAGAAGATTTCTTAGGATGCTTGCGTTTGAAATTTTATTCTTTATATTTTGAGTAGATAGAAGGTTGATCAATGTGGGAAGCCTTTACTGCCATGATATGAGATGGTATCCATCCTTCAAGGGAGTGGTCTAAATTTTTCTTTTTGATTTTGCTTTTATAAATAGAAGGATATGATATACATGATAGATTTCCTTTAAGGGATTAGTGTATTTACTTTGATATTTTTGCTTTTATGAACATCTTTCCTTCGAGGGAGCAATATGTTGTCTTTTTGGATAAGATAGCTTTTAAGATGAGCATTCGAGAATTTGAATTTTTATAGAATATCTAGGGATAGCTAAGTACACCACTTAGGAGGGAATGAGGAATTTACAATTGATGCCCCATGGACCATTTGTGTGGATCCAATAGTTAGATAATAGGGTGATAGATTTAATGATCGCAGGGTTCCCACCTAGAAGGAGGAACTTGTCCATAAAGAATATGCTATGTGTAAATCCGTAGTGCACATATTGAAGGTCATAGATAGGAAAGTGGTGGTAGACCATATAATTCCAAATCATTACATTGAAAGATGGAGGAGGAGGATGATGGATGGATGACCATGGATGGATGACCACTAAGATGACTAAGTTTGCATTGGTAGGTATGTCAACAATAGAAAAGTCGCAAGTGTAATGCGTTAAGAGGTTCGGTTTCCAGTTTACCATTAAGGGAGGCCAAACGATAGCCTCCAGACCTATACTTATGTGTGATAATATAAGGTCCAATATAGTTGGGAGAAAACTTTCCACGTTGGCTCCTTTCTAGAGTAGTGACATTCTTGTTTTTTGTAAGGACAAGGTCATTAATGTTAAAGTCGCGTTCCTTGAGATGCTTGTTATAAGCATGTTTGATGCACTCTTGATAGACATCATGATGTTCAAGAGTGAGAAGGTGATGCTCATTTAACAACTCAAGTTATTCTAGACGTGCTTAGAAATAGTCTTCATCAGATATAAATTCGTAAAGAGAGACGCACAAATATGGGATTTAGAATTCTAGAGGAAGAACGACCTCAGATTCGTAAAAAAGAGAGAAAGGAGTAGTGCCTGTAAAGATGCGGATGCTAGTATGATAAGCCAAAAGAGTGAAGGGGATATGAAGGCACCAATTATGACCTGATTTATCAATAGTCTTGGCAAGAATATTGTAAAGGATTTTTTTAGTGACTTTGGCTTGGCCATTATCTCGAGGATAGTATGGTAATGAGAAGTTAAGATTAATATTAAATGAGATGTTAAAGCTTATTGATATCTTTGTTTTTGAATGACTTTCCGTTGTCCGTGATGATTTTTTGAGGAATGTTGAAGTAGAAAAAGATGTTTTGATAGACAAAAGTAATGATTTGATTAAATTTAACTGATGTGAGTGGAATGGATTTGACCCATTTGGTTAAATACTTAGTTTCAGTGATGATAGAATGAAGGCATTGAGAAGAGTGTGGATGTATGAGGCCAATGAGGTCAAGCCCCCATTGTCAGAAAGGCCAAAGATACGTTTGGCGACAACCAAACCACTAAAATTGTCACCATATATATCATCATGGACTTCTTGGATAGCTATAGTGGATTTGTGAGACTTAAGGTAACGAAGCAGGATGCCATTGAAGCCATGCTTATAGAGGATTCCACCAAGGATGACATATTTGTTAGCACGTTGAAGAAAATACCTTCGACCATTTTTAGATAGGTCAAAAGGGATGATTGATTGAGATAGATAGTCAAATATTTGATAATACCAAATATCAAAAATATTAGATTCGACAAGATTGACATCAGGGAGCTTGCTAAGGTGGGTTGGGTTTTCAGTACGCAAAATTAGGACAGAGAGTTTAGATTCTTTCATACACCAAGGATGAGAGAGGAAAGGGAAGTCACAGTGTCTACAAAGTGATTAGATGAACGAGGGATGATTTGAAGGGTGTAAAATCCAAATGTTTTGAGGAGGAAGTTGATAATGTATTTATAATTTTGAAGAACTTCATTTTTACATTGATAGACACCTTTGACTTGATTAATGATGAGTTGAGAATCCCCGTACACAACAAAGATTTGGGTACTGAGTAAGATAAAATTTTTAAGTCCTAAGATGAGGGCTTCATACTCAGCCATATTGTTGGTGCATTTGAAATTAAGCTTATAAGTGAGGGGGATGGGAGTATCCCAAGGAGGAATGATTATGATGCCAGCACCTCCCCCTTGTCGAAACTTAGATCCATCAAAGAAGAGCATCATTTAAGAGCATAAAATTCATGGTTAAACAGTGTTAATAGACCCGTCTAACAATTTCTCGTGAGAAAGATGATTATCAGGAAAAGGGATGTCATCCAATTGGTCTATGATAGCTTGGCCCTTGATATATTTTTGCAAGATGAACTCTAGGTCAAACTCAGTCATGAGCATGAGCCATCGAGTGATGCAATCACTATGGTAAGGCTTAGAATACATGGTTTTAAGAAGATGAAATCTGTAAGTCTTATGATAGATAATGTAGTGGAGAAGCTTAGAGGCAACGAAGAAAAGAGCAGAGCACAACTTTTCAGCTTCTGTGTAGTGAGTCTCATAATCGTGAAGGGTGTGACTGATGTAATACAAATCTTTTTCCCTTCTTTACTCATCACAATGTGCCAACATAACACCCAGAGAATGATTAGAGGTAGAAACATAGAGATAGAAATTCTCCCCCTCACGTGGAGGTGTAAGCATAGGTGGGGATAGGAGATACTGCTTGAGATCATCAAAGGATTTTGGTAGTTGTGGTCCTAGTAACAATTGATATCTTTATGAAGAAGATGGTGAAAGGGTTGGAAATAGTCAAAAAGTTGTGAAATGAAATGACAAAATGATTGAAGTCGGCCTTGAAGACTATGAAGCTTCTTTAGATTAGGAGGAGGAGGCATCTCAAGGATGGATTTGATTTTGGTGGGGTCAAATTCAATACCCCTGATAGAAATGATGAATCCAAAGAGTTTACTAGTTAGCACGCCAAACACACACTTGAGAGGATTAAGACAGAGGAAGAAGTGGATAAGGCACTCAAAAGGGACCTCAAGGACAACAAGGTGGTCGCATAGATACTTGGATTTACCCAAAATATCATCAACATAGTCCTCTACAATATTTTGAATGAGATCAAGAAATATGTAAGTCGTGGCTCACTAATAGGTGGATCTGACATTTTTCAAACCGAAGGGCATAACACGATAGTAGAATGTCCCCCAAGGAGTGATGAAAGAATTCTTATGTTGGTCTTTTGGTGCGATAAGGATCTGACTATACCCATAAAAACCATCCATAAGAGAAATCATCTCATGGCATGAGTAAGGTCTACCAGTTGATCGATATTAGGAAGAGGGAAATCATTTTTAGGGAAAATGAGATTCAAATCTTGAAATTTAGTACAGATACAAGTATTTCCCAAAGCTTTGGCAATGGGTAAAATGTTGGAAACCCATTGCAAATACTCGATAAGAATGATGAAATTATATTAAAGAAGGCATTACAACTCCTCTTTGACAAGGAGGGAAACTCAAGGGTGCATGCGATAAAGCTTTTGCTTGACCGACTTAACATTAGGAAAGCTAACGATGTTATGGACAATGATAGAAGGATTGAGGCCTGACATGTTAGCGTATGACCACGCGAAGGCTTGGATATTTCAAGAAAGGAAAGTGTTAAAATATTAAAGTTCCTAAGGATCAAGGGATTGACCCACTTTAAGAATGTGAGGCTCCTACGGAGTCCCTTGTGTTGATGTCAATGGTGGATTCGTTAAGAAGGGTGGATGTGTCTGGCGGTAAGGACTTATGAAGATAGCAATATTCTACCCCCATGTAGGAAAGGATGGAATCATCGTTGGTACATTAAAAAATGTCAATGGTAGAGGAATATTCCTCTATCATTTCTAGATATTGAAGATGGAGGGACCTAGCTTCACTGTCACACTGATAAGTGACTGGTCCCAAGGTGATGGTGAAGATTAAAAAAGGTGTAGGAGATAGAAATGGTGTCATCCGTATCCATAACCTCATGGGATAGAGAAGATGGAGGATCGATGTCCATGAGAGCTAATGACGAAGGGAGAGGGTTTGTAGATTGTTCCTTAATTCCTAGGCCAAAATTTTCATGGGGTTTGTGAGATTGATCAATGATGAGGTCATGCATGCCCTGTTCATAATTCCCCATTCCAAATGCTTTCCAGGTGCAACGATGAATATAAGTGTATGAAAATGATTTCTTATAAATAAATTCAAAGACATTGATGTATGGATTGATGTGTGGTTGAGTGTCAATGTGGGAGGAAGGGTGATCAATACCACCATAGATGAAATTGGTGTGGAGATGAGGTGTACTGAAGGGAATGACATCCCTGATGTCAGGTTGATACATTGGAGCTTTATAGGTTCTATCGAGTCTATGAGGTGTGGGAAGAGCATTAAGCATGAGAAGAGTCTACTCCCCTAGTGTGAGCCAATCCATCACTTTGTCTAAGGAGTCGTCATTGGGAATCTTGGACATAGAGACAAATTAGCTAGTGGATGCTTCAGAAGAATCTTGTTTTGGGATGAGCACGACATTAGGACGATAAGTCATGTGACATGATTTAAATGGAGGAATATCTGCGGGGAGAGTTAATATCTTCCCCTCATGTTCATACTTGATGCATTGATGGAGGGTGGAAGGAACATAATGCACGGTGTGAATCCATGGTCATCCAAGGAGGATATTATATTGGAACTCCCCTTCTATAATATATAAGAATTCATGGAGGAGTTTTTTACCAACATGGATAGGAAGAATAACCATGCCCAAAGCGGGAGTGATAACATCATTGAATGCGTGAATAATCGCAGATGATTGGGTGAAAATGGAACTAGGGAGCTTAAGTTGATAAAAAGTATGAGATGAGATGATTTTTATGCTAGCTCCATCATCTATCATAAAATGACAGATGAAAGTGTCATTGATACGCACAATGATGAAAAAGGGGAAGGTCATGTTCTTTAGGTGATATGTTGAGAATTTCATTATTGTAAAAATATTTTAAGGATGAAGTGACAAGTGCTCCAACAAGAGATTCAAAGGGTTGAGCCTCATTGTTAGGAGTAGGGATGCATTTTAGAGCTTCAATGAGGGCTTGTTTATGATCTGGAGAGATTTGGAAGAGCTCATAAAGTGACATCTTAACTGGGGCCTGGTGGAGTTGTTTTGTAACACTATGTTCAATAGAAGTAGGCCAAGGAGAAACTAAGATAGATACCTTAGGTTTTGATGAAGAAGGTGGTAGAGTAGGCTTGTTAGGAGGGAGCGGTGACAACAACTTTTGATTTTGATTGAGGTGGCAGTTGGAATTCATAGGGGTGAGAATAGGTGGTGGTCTAAAAAACATTGATAACGAGAGGAGGACTTTATTTGGAAGAGGTTGTGGTTGGAGGAGGGATGGCAATGAAAGTCTTGGATGAATGAGATGAACTAGAGATTTTGGAGGATGAATATTGGGATGAGGAAGTTGAATTGGTAGATGGAAGAGGATGATCCCCTTTAGCGAGAATATCATCTTCGTCAATAAGATTATGGATAATATTTTGGAGATCCTTGTAATGTTTGGTATCATGTCCTAGTGCATGATGATATGTAAAAATGAGATTATAATCGAACCATGAAGGTTTTGGGCCATGTGGATTGAAAGGTTTGATAGGTGGGAGGGTAATTAGGGATGCTTGAAGTAGGCATTGAAATATTTCTGTGTAAGAACTGATGAGGGTGTTTGAATATGGGGTTATAGATGGAATAGTATTAAGAATGGTGGATGAAGGTAGGATATATGGTTTGTTTTGAGATGGTGTAATGAGAACCTTTGATTCTATCTTGGGATTGGAAGGGGGTTGTGTCTCGGTTTCAGTTTTGATTGGTGGTGACTTAGATGGTTTGGATTCTGATTTGATAATGATAGATGTGGATGATTTTGAAGGGGGGTCAGATTTAGGATAAGGATGATACTTATTTCTCTTGTTGATAAAGGGGGTATTGGATGAAGGGTTTGACCTTAATATGGATGGTGATGCTCCTAAGAGTGATGATGAAACATTATATTGCTTAGGAGGGTTAGTCTTGGGAGAAGGGAACTCCAATTTTTTTTGTGGATACATGAGGGATTTTTGGATGGCCATGCCAATATTCTTAGACTTTTCTTGCGAGGATTTACCTTTGGAATAAATTATGACAATTTCAACTGGAGGATCTGCATAGGCAAAACTAGATGATGTAGATTGTGCTACGGATATCAAAGGTGGAATTGGTTATTGTATGATGTGTTTGACGAGTTCTAAAGGGGTGGTAGATTATGTAGGTTTAGGATTCATTGGTGTAGGAATGATTGGAGTTGTATATGGGGTGAGAGCCTCACTTGGAGGCACATTAAACATGTAATTATACATGGCAGATGTTTCAAGGGATGGTGTGGAAGTGGTCGTAGATTATGATGTTGATGTGGGTATGCCATAGTAGTAGATCTGTTTGATGTGGAAGTGGGTGTGTATGTAGGGATGTGAGATGAATATGTTAAGGTGGATGTTGGATTAAATAGATATGGATGATTAGATGCGATAGGTGAGGATGTGGTAGGCATGGATAGAGTGAGTGTAATTGATATTGATGTATGTGGTAAGTTTTGGATAATCGATGTGGATATAATGGGTGTGGAAATATGTGTAGATTTTGATGAAGTTATGGGTGTGGGAGAAGAGTCTGACATAGTTGTTGATATAATGGATGATGAGATGATGGGTGTAGCTGATGGTGTTGATTCTTGATTTATAGTATTGATTGTATGGGCGTTATGTTCCTGTGATGTGGAAGGTGGATTTTGATTATTAGGTAGATGATTGGGAAAGGGTTGTTTGAAGACATCAAGGGGTTGATTAGGTGGCACATTAGGATTATCCACTTGGAGGTCATTAGAGTCTACAAGTTTTTGGACAAGGTATTTAAAAATGTGACACTTCTCAATGTCATGACCACAAACTTGATGAAACTTACAGGTAATTCTCCTCATGATACCATGCTGGTTTGAGTCGTGATTCATCAAAGGGTCGGATGGGAGGAATCTGAATAAGATTGTCTGCCATTAAATTATTGAATATCGCACTATAGGATTCCCCAAGAGGGGTATAATTAGGAGGCGGTCTAGGAAATATCTATGCAGGCTCCGTGTGAAAATTGAATGAAGATGAATATTTAAACATGATGGCATTAGTGGAATTCTTAGATTTTTCACCATGCGTGGAATATTTAGTGAACTTATGTTTGGGCTTATTTGATCAAAGTTTATGGTGGCCTTGCTCAAGGGCACAAAGTTCAGTTTTGTAAGCCATGGTGAATGTATCCTTAAAGGTTTGAAATGATTGAATTTGAAGAGTGGAGGAGATATGATTTGCACAAGACCTTGAGAAGAGTTTAATTAATTCAGTAAGTGGAAGGTAAAATAATAGTTAGTTGATTATGCCACACCATCGTGCAACAAAGTCAACAATAGATTCGTCATCATATTGTCTAATGACGTAGAGGTTTGTAATAGTGATCTTATGTGAAATATTGATTGAGAAATTTTATAGGAATAGTTGCACGAGTGGGTGAAGGAAAATAAATAATGTTGTGGGATGTCATTATACCAGTCCAATGTGGGTATGGATAATGAGATAGGGAATGTGTAGAGCATAAAGTATTTATTGTGAGTGATGAGTTAGCATGCGTGCCTAAAGATACAAAGATGTTGTTGTGGATCCTCCTTGCTATTAAACTTAGATAATTTTGTAAATTCCTAGTGAGGAAGATAAGGATTTGCAGGGACAAATGGATTGATGGGTTGATTACAATTTTTTTTATATGAGAATGTGGTTTTGGATCCCAAGGTAGCGGCTTCAAGATTATCTATTCTACTTAATAATACTTGCATGGGATTGTTAGATGGATGGGGTTGAGATGTTTAAGGATGAGATTGTGATGCATATGAGGTAAATGGGTTAGGTTGTTAATAATTTTGATATGTTTGAGGATGAGTAGGTGTTGTGATGTAGAGAAAATATAAATAAATAGGCCATTCACAAATCAAGAGGTTTCAAACCCACAACTTTGCTAATATTTGTAATGTGAGGATCAATCTAGAAGCTAAAAATGGTCAAAGTTCTCAAACTTGTCTAATCAACACTACAAGACCCTCAATGATTTCATAGGTACATACCTTGATTTGAGGAACCTTCACAATATTGTCCCATTCATGAATTAACTTCTTCTTCATTAACATTGGTATAACACTTACTCACCTTAGATTTCTCTACTCTTGCCTTGTTTTTGCTTCACTAGTTCTTAGCTCAATCCATGTTCCTTATCCATCTCCCTTGGTTAACATTTCAAATCCATTGTCATAAAGAATAATGAAGTGCATTCAAATCCCTAAGATACAAGTTACTGTTACTATTAGTCAAACTGCCCCTGTCCCCATTCTTAGTATCATTTTCCTTGAAAACATTTTAGCTTTATGAAATTAAGGAGTCTCCTTCACCTAAATTTCCTACTCCATCACCTCAAATAAGTGTTAATCAGTTCATTAAAATGATGTACAACTCCAAGAAAGTTAAATCTTATACTACACTTGCTAAAAGCTGCTCCAAGTTGCCCTTAAGACCAAATTCCTTGATCCAACCATGATTTCATGCTTCCATGGTTATCCAAAAGGTCTAACTAGGCTCATTAGATCATATTTATCTATGTCAGTCTTTCCCTTAAAATATCAAGCTCCAATTCTCTATGTAACTCTTGTTCTTTTTTTTTTTTTGTAATTTTGACACATACCCTCACTAGGACAATCTAGGAACATTGTCATGACTATTTTACTTTACCTGAGGTATCAAGATGAAATGGGATTGTTTTGGAGTACCCATTAAAGGCTTACAAATATGTTTGAATTTTCAGGTTCAGACTCTAAAGGCAACTACACCTTCCCTTGCAAAATCACTCATCAAACCAGGTTCATTACTCTGAATACAGTCTCTTCCAAAACTGGTAAGAAAATCCCTCGTTTCCACTAATGAATTTCAAATTTTCCTTTTCAATTATTTTAAGGATTCTACCATGATGGATTCTACAAAGTTTTAGATCAAATCACAATCCCTAAAGATTTCTAGGTCATGTTTTCTCTTCAAAACCCTAATCAATGCACAGAGAGCCCAAAAAGGTTCAAATTTGCATAACTCCTTCAAGAATTCAATTCAAGGCCTAAAATTTATCGTGGAGGTCTGATTCAATGTTAGGAACACTTTTTCATTACTAGAAGAGGTGTCGAAGTTCCAAAAAAATGGGGCTTGCTAGTTTCTTTCCCTCCTACAAACCTGTAGGTGACAGTCACAGTCATCTAAAACCTCTTCTTTGATACACAAATAATAACTCAAGGTCCGAGTATCATTAAAGGAACAAAATGTATACTTTAATCAAGGAATCAACTCAAGAACCACATTCAAGTCATCTCTTTCACTTCCATGCAAGGTACAATGCTTGTAACTCTTGTACAGTCACACTAAATGACGAAGATAGTTCTTCCACAGTCAATATCTTGAAGAAATCCAAACACATAATAAGCTATTATTCATCAAACATTTATGAACTTGAAAATGATTCTCTTTACCTACCTAACTTGTGCCATTATAGGCTAACTTCTCAAGATGTATTACATTGGTGATCTCAGTCAAGAATCCTACAAGTTAGGTCCCTCATATAACCAAAACAGGGGACTCACTCTTAAATGAAAATTGTGAAGTCTCGGATCTTTTCCAAGGTAATGAAGTAGCTTTCCCTAATGGGATACATCAAATGCAATCTCCAAGGATCCTATTACAAGATGAAAAATTAGAATAATACAACACAGTCCAATTCCACAGTTAATCTTCACAAATGTATGCAAGTTCATTGAGGGTTCATTCTAATAACCCTAATGCCAAAAGATATAACTTAAAAAAATCATTACAAATACCTAAAATACCTTTCAAACTTTCCATAGTTATGAATTTGGTTCTTAAAATAAAATAAAGTTATCAATGAAGCATATATTATAACAACAGTCACCAAGGAAAGACAGATATGTCTATTAACTTCTTGAACATTCAAGCAAATATATAACCCAATCAACTCAAAAACCCAAATGTAATAACAATAAATCCTTTCCCATACAAAAAACAAACTCCTTTTCATATTATTGCATTCATCATGGAGCTTTTAAATCAAACACATAGTTTTTACACCAAAAATACAATCTCCTTTCATCGTGATGCATCAAATACAAACTTGTTTGATATTTTTCTTCCTCTTCACAAGGAATGAATCCTCCAAAACTGACTTCTGTTCTTCTTATTCAAATTCCTTCAAAAATAACTAACTTTATAATGTTAGGCTTAACTATAAATCAACTATCAATCAACTTCCCTAAGTTTAGTGAACTAACATAGAGTTATCTCACTATTAAAACACTCAAGATCCCCAAAATGGACTAATTCCACCTTTAATATAACATATTTAATACTCATAGAAACCTATCACTCATACACAAGCCAAGATTGGCTAGAAGGTGATAACACCACATTTTGAAATTTGAATTGGATTTTTGGAGGGAAATGCTATAAAGGCACAAATTCAAATCTTTAAGACTTATATTTGCTCTCAACCTCACATACCAACAATTCTAAGCCCTTCATACATGCTCATGATGAATTTTGATAAGAAGGAAGGTTGACAACTGATGCTCCTGCATCATGTTGGTGGAAGTGGTTGATAAGGGGGGATGTAATTGAAGGGTTACAATTGAATGAGTTGAGATAAGGGTTGTTGTTGAGAAATGGGGATGTGATAATATTGATGAGATTGAGTCAGATGTTGAGAGATGGGGATATTTGATTGGTTTGGTATAGAATGAGTTTGAATGTGAGTAATAGGTGGTTGGGATATTTGAGGTTATTGATTGGGGAGTGTGTAGCAATAGGCACCTCAATGAGGAGGTTGATGGTTTTATGTTGATTTAGAAGGATGGGGTTGCAAAGTGATCACATTGGCATGGACATGGGAAGTGGAATTAATGGGTAATGTTGAACTATGTTGTTTGGATGGAGGAGGGAGAAATTAAGACTCTTGAGATGATTGGATAAGAGCACAAGTGACAATGGTAGATGATGAGGTGATGGAGTTAGAAGAGGTGATATTAAAGTTAACATGAGGAAAATTAGGGGGAATGGGACCACTAATTGAGTGGTTTGGTGATTGTGAGGGATAGCAGAAGAATATTGGTGAGGATCAAGATCATGTTGGGCCATGGCCAGTTCATTCATAGCTTTATGAAAGAATACGAAAAGTTGAGATATGAGGACTTGGGTGGATTCAGGATTTGAATGGTAGGCATAAATTTGTTGCAAAGGGGTTCAATCAATGGGGAGATTGGTGGTTGTACGTACCCAAAATTGTAGGGTACTGCACCGCCAGAACAACGTAACACGTGCCCCAATGATGATACAGGTCTCCTCGCAAGGTGTTCAAGATCTGGAAAATCTCTCCAAGTATGCATTATCATCCCGCATGCCCCGCTTAGCCCCTATGTGCTTTGTTTTTCCCTTTTCCCCTCTTTTCTTGGCCTTTTGCTCTTCAGTTACGAAACCGCCGCCCTGCCAGGGTGGCAGTCCTGTAACCGCCGCCCTGCTCAGGCGTGGCGGTCCTTCACGTGTTTTCCAAAATGCTCTTTTAACACGACTCACGTAAAATTCAACGTTTACCAGCTTTTTTTCACCGCCTTGGGCTTGCATTAATGATTCTGGTTCCCTGGAATAGTGTTTTGCCATTGTTTATAGTTTAAGAGATCAATTTGGTTTTTACCTTGGGTAAATGCAAATGCTATAAATAGTTGGCTTGTGCTCAAGCAAATGGCCCCTCAAATTTGCCTCTGAATTTCTCATTGCAATAGATTAGTCTTTCATTTTGCTTAGAATTCTTAGTTTCATTCATTGCATGCTTAGTTAGTGTTGTCTTGTTGTTAGGAAGCCACATATCCATCTTGTGCAATTGTTGTTATCACTTCATCCAAATCAATTGGAATAGGATAGTTTGTTTTCAATAGGAAGCCATTAAAGTTGCAGGTTTTGTTCTCCAAACAGGATAGTTTCAGGTTCTGGATGTTTTATGTTGCATGACTCGCAATAAATCCCGCTAGGAATTACATAAGCCAAGCTCTGTACTCTTGCGCTATCTCTCTCCTACTCGCATTGTATTCAGTCTGTATCCTAAGTTGCCTTTGTCCCAATATCTACTTCTGTTGATGCTAGCATTACATGCTTTTCTTGATCCACGTGAGCACGAAAGAGTGAGGAGATCACACTGAGGGGAAAAAATCACACACACCATCAGATTCGCCACTGTTCTATAGAATCCAGATTCTAGCTTTCAAAGTTCTAATTAGAAGAATATCAAATAGAGTAGCCAATCACTTTATTTCAGTCAATTTTACTTTCGATATTGCCAGGGAAGCTGTGGGGATTGATAGTTTCTGAGAGACTATGATTCATTCCTCACTTCTGAGGTAGGATTGAGAGTCTTTCAAATAGAATAGATCAGTTATTTCATTGTTTAGAATAGATTTACAACTGCACATGCAAGTAGCTATACTCGGTTGCTTTGTTTGTTTTAAATTCATCATTAGATTAATTGTCAATTTCTAGATATATTAAAATGGCTGCTCCTTCAATTTTATTCATATAAAATTCATCAGAAAAATACAAAAATAGAAAAGTCATATATGTTATAGAAACACTTTACATAGTTAATTTCACTTTACTGCATTTGGATTTACGTTATTGCTTTTGTATGACAATCACGGGACCTAGAGAGCCCAGAGAATACGTATTCGAGCCAATCGTGCCCCAGCCTGATCTTGTCACAGCAATAACTAACATAGATCAGAATCTTAGGATCCAAGTCTTCCAAACAATGGTAAACTTACAACAAATCAGTTCCCAGTTTCACGGGTTGAACATAGAAGACGACCAAGCACACACGTTTTGGTCAAATCAACCAAACTACATATTACCCTAGATATATGCCCGCATGACTGTGGAAGGGTTTGAAAGAGAGAAAACATTCAGTTGTGACCCTTTGGTCCCACAGCCAGACGTAGGAGACACTCTCACAGATATAGATACCAGCTTAAGAATTCAGGTTGCAAGAAGGCCTGTGAGATACTCTGAAAAGATCACACAACTGTTAATTCTGAATATAGAGGCTGAGAAAGCATATGACTATTGGATACTAGGGATTAGGGACTGAGTCTGCACATGACCATAGTAGGACCACAAAAAACACGAATCTATGGTTGTGACCCACAAATCCCACAGCCCAACGAGTCCATAGGTGAATCAGACATAGATGTTGGCCTACGTACATTAGTATTAAGATCTACTCCACTTCCACCTATCATCATCGAATAGTTATCCTTGTTGGACATAGCAGCTAACGAAGCTAAGGAGTTCTGGACTAGGCAAGAGAATCACCCATAGAGTCAATTATATTTACCATCCACCCTATGACCTTAGCTAGAGACATACATGAAACTATCCCAGGTCATTTTCCACATATTCCACAACCCATAGACCGAATCATGGCAGAGCTCAATATTGATTGAAGCCTTCGAGTAGTCATCCTTGCTGATTGATCTATCACACCAGTTCAGATTAGGAGGGCCTTCTTTGCCTTAGATTCACAATTTCCACTAGTGTGCGTCGAAGACATCAGATTGCCTAACTAGTTTGTCTACATCCCACGCATATTAAATCCCCACCGGTTGTCTCAACATGACCTTGGGAGGTCGGGTGAAAGGAAAAGTTACTTGTATATTCCCACGCTCGCTTGTCACTTTTCCATCATACAAAATTGGTGAACCCGACGTGAAAACAACATTAGTAAAACTAACGTGAAGCAACATAGTGCTTTCCTTTTCCGTATTACCTATTTTTTCCACCTTCTCTCTTTCCCATTATTCTGCGGGTATTCATATACCCCCCAAATATGTCGGGATTTGATGCATATGGCATGCCTCTCTTAGGTCTTGAGGCATACTACGCTCAACTGAATAGACAATCATCACCCTCGCTCTCGGTATGGGGGTGACAACTATTCAGATAAGCAATTATAAACACAAACTCCATCGCCAAGGGTCAGATATAACTCATCTTTCCAAACAGAGGAGTTGGATGAATTCGCTCAAACACAACAAACAAAGCCTTCTGGCTCGAACAATATGATGCTCACAGGAGAATCTAGTTCATCTCCTTAGGTACTAATTAGACCAAAAATTAGTAGACAAGCTGACCCATACCTGGTTTGAGATGATGAACATTAGATACGTTACGCTAGGAATGAACAATGTTCTCGAAGTATGTAGCCACCTATAGGAGGTTTACAATCACAACCCAAGGTCTCTTTTCAAGAAAATACCTCCATGCCATTACATATAGGAAATGCCCTCGGGGAAACTTGGTAGGGAAGCGATCAGTTCATAGCAGGATATCACATGCCTATGCAACATCAGGATATACAACAAACGCCACTAAGGCAAACTATCGTGACTTCACCAAATGAGGTCATTTCAACTTTAGTAGAAAAAGTTAGGGGGTTAGAGCTTGCTCAGGCAAATCACCATTCTCAGTTCATGCGGGCAGGAAATCCTAATCCTCCACACCATCCTAGCCAAGTAGACCTCCTCACAGGAATAGGCACGTTAGGCATGCCTCCTTAGTATTCACAACAAGCACCAACAAGAACTCGCCATTTCTAACACCATTTTGACACCTCCCGGTCTAGTAAAAAATAATCCATTCTTGGACAATACCCCTTCATACTTAAACATGTACTCCAAATCACCACAAGGGGATATGTTCTCCTCTCCCGGCATGGTTCCTAAAACACAGGGGTTTCCTTATGCCCCTGCCAATGCGTATGCTATGCCATATCAACAACCCATTCCACCTCCACTCCCTCAATAGGCACCATCAATGGTCGAAACCTATATAGGGACAAAATTAGAATACTTGAAAGAGCCCTTAGATTTCACCATACGAAGCATCATGCTTCCAAGACCTCTTCCCGATTTACCCAAATACAAAGGTGAGGGAGATCCGAATGCACATATCAAGGCTTACGCCACAGACATCTGAGAATTACTCCCTTGGGACGGGGTTGTTGCTAAAATATTTCCCAAAACCTTGGAAGGTATCGCTCTCGATTGGTATTATAGAATACCTAAGGCTTCCATCCATTCATTCAAGCAACTCGTTTCAGAGTTCATCAAGGCATTTGACATGAACAAACTATTAAGAACAGGAATCAGGGAATTCTTGCACATTAAGTAAGAACACAATGAATCTGTCGCCCATTTCATCCAGAGGTGGCGTACAGTTCTTTATTCTTCAGCCAGTGCTCCAAATATGGACCAAATGGAACTATGTGATTTATTCCTTCATTCTCTCAGCAGAGAAGTGAAGGAAGAAGTCCAGAAGTTCCCACTAAGGACTTACGATGAAGTACTTGAAGGTGCTCTCCGAATAGATCAAGCGGCAATAGATAGCAGTCGTAAGATGTATGGAACAAACGGTAGGTTAATCACCTCCAACCAGAACACTACAACTTATCCTTACTACCACAAGCGTTAATCAAGGACCTAAAATCCTTAATAAAAATTGCAGAGTGATGACAGATGGAGTAACTGATCAGGCCAAAAGGGTAAATGTTGTGAATACTCCACCACTAATAAACAACCAACGAAACAACAATTTTACCCCAAAAGTCAATACAGTGGATTTTAATCATCCACAACAACAACAACAACAACAATGGCGAAACCCTACACAGGGTCCAAGCCAAAACTCAACTGGATATCAAAACCAAAGCCAAAACCAGAAACAACAAATGCAAAACTCTAATCCTAATAGGCATCGGTTTGATAAGAGTTTTAGGCCACAATATACACCAAGTCAACAAACTAGGAATTACAATCCTAACTCGTATTGTGGTTTTCACAAAATCCAAGGCCATGACACTAGAACGTGTCGTGACTACAATAAATTCATGCAACGTTTGCCAGAGGAACAAAGACAACTTTTTATAGATATGTTCTTGGCAGATCCTACGTCACCAACACCAAATAATTTTACAGGGGTAGTTTCCCCTCAAAATGCACCCCTCAAGATCTTCAATGATCCGCTCCCAAATCACAACAATAACAAGTTAAATCCAAATGGGACAAACAAGGGTGTAATTACAGGAAACAATGATCATGAATCCTCAACTTCACTGAATCCATTAGTTGCGCCACAATTAGGAAGTCAGCCACGACCTAAGATAGTCGGTTTAGTGGAGTTAGACACTGAACTACCCATAGAAGCTGTAACAAGGACACGAGAGTATTCCTCTTAGCTAAGTCCAAGCTACCCACTAGAAACAGACAATATCCAACAAGTATTAATAAAGCCCGTGGGTGCTTATGATTTAATTAATGATCTAACAAAAACCTTCTCGCACATCTCCTTTTTGGATTTATTGAAGAAATCCCCTGCTCACAGGGCTACTCTTTTAGAGGCATTAGGCTTAGGTCATTTAATTAACATCACTCCACCTCCTGAAACATAGGTAAACCATGTAGACTTTGATATCCATCCTCTGGGATAGCGGATAGGGATGTCGAATTCATATTCGAAATAAACAAAATGCCAACAGATGCTGAGATCGCACGCCAAGGTGATCCAGCCTTACACTTGCAAGTATGGGTTTATAACAATTATGTGAAACACGCGATGGTTGACGATGGGGTAGCGGTTAATATAGTCCCCTTCTCTTTCCTTCAAAATCTAGGGTATGGAGAAACAAATTGTTCCATGACTCGAAATACACTAAGAGGCTATGACAGCCTTAAAGCCACTTCAATTGGAACTATAATACTACCGGTCACCTTAGGACCCAAAACAATCCTGACTGAGTTTTATATTATAGATCGGGAAACTAACTATAACATGATCCTCGGCTGACCATGGATACACCGTATGAAGGCAATCCCTTCTACGCTATTTCAAGAAGTAAGGTTTTTACACTTAGGAAAGATATTCATAGCCAAAGGTGATCCAAAACCATTCGATATACACTTGGCTGACTTAAAGAGAATACCAGGCGTTCACTCGGAGTTTGAACTCCCAACAAACCAACTTAATAAAACCACTGACGCAAAACCAGAGGAAAAGTTGGTACCTACGATAGATCTTGAAACCATGAGCCTAGCCAAGACAATCCCAGCCCTCAAAGATGAGGCTAAGATTGTAGAAACAATATCATTAGAAACTACTGCAAAAATTGTTGAATTACTAGAACAGGATCTACTAATGTTCCTACCATTTGATTCGGTAGGCATGGGATGCACCCTAGGTGTCGGTTCTCTCCCAGCAGTAGATCTCTGCATGGTAGAGGTAGAAGATGTTAACACAACAAATATCCCAGCACCCATATTCCCAGTTAAGTATTGGACTCTCCATTTTGATGGAGCTAAATGTCGTTACGGAGCTGGGGCAGGTGTAATTGTTACTTCTCTCAAGGGAAGGGTCCTACCATTTTCCTTTAAACTAAATTTCGAATGTACAAACAATGGCGCTGAGTACGAAGCCCTCCTCCTTGGCCTCATCTTAGCTAAGAAAATCGGTGTTGATAACATCAGAGTGTTAGGAGACTCGCAATTGGTAGCAAACCAAGTTGCTGAGATGTATGAAACCAGAGCCGAGCACTTACAACTCTACAAAATAGCTGTACTGAATTTAAGCAAGGAGTTTGACTTCATATCAATTGAAGCAATCCCACGAGAACAAAATCTTCTCGCCTGATTCAATAGCAACCTCAGCATCATGCTTTACTCCAAACAATAATTTAGAGGATACCCATTTCATGGTATCCCTTCATACTGAACCACTGATAAAAACAATGCCAAATCCTCTTTTAAACAGAGATGAGAACAAATCTACTATCCTAAACCACATTGATAGTGATACAATCACTCTTGATTACTTAAACACCTATGCGGCGTTACATCTCGCCCATCACGTAATAGATTTGTCTTTAATCCTAAATTCATCTTCTTACTTCGGGAATCCCATGACAGAACTTCCCCCACAAAAGGAACTTAGCATATACACAATAAAAAATAGAGACGATATGAAATTACCTCCAGCCCCGCCTGAGTTTGAAGAAGGTAACGCTTCTCTAATAGAAGAAACAATCGATATTAATATCGGAACGGAAGATGAACCAAGGATATTGAAGTTAGGATCCTCGTTAACTCCATCGGAAGTAGAAATACACACTCAAATCCTCAAAGAACATCGGAAGGCTTTTGCATTTAATTATAAGGAAATGACAGGGGTTGCACCACACATTGTGGTACATAACCTCGTCACTAAATCAGATGCAAAGCCGATTAAACAAAAATCAAGACCAATGAAACCTAAGGTAGCTCTCATGGTAAAAGAGGAGGTAGCGAAACTCCTCCAGGTAGGATTCATCAAGCCAGTCAATTACTCTCAGTGGATATCTAATATCATTCTGGTTCTAAAAAAGAATGGGAAGATATGCATCTGAATAGACTTCTGAGACATTAACAAGGCATGTCCTAAGGACGACTTCCCGTTACCGTCCATAGACGTCATTGTTGATGCAACAGCTGGATTTGAGCTGTTGTCTCTCATGGATGGATTCTCAGGATACAATCAAATCAGAATATCCAAACAAGATGAAGCTAAAACCACGTTTATAACTCCTTGGGGAACCTATTGCTATGCTGTTATGCCATTCGGACTCAAGAACGTTGGCGCTACATACCAGCGGGCTATGACGTATATATTTCATGATCTTATTCATAAAATTGTGGAATCCTACATAGATGACTTGTTGGCCAAGGCCAAGAAGCATTGTGACCATCCGGAAGTGCTTCGCGTCATTCTCTCACGTCTAATAGAATACGGAGTCACGCTAAATCCAGAAAAATGCATCTTTGGTGTAACAGGGGGAAGCTCCTAGGTTACATTATATTGTCATGCGGGATTGATGTTGACCCAACCAAAATTAAGGTTGTTCTCGAAATGGTGCCACCTTCGGATGAATCTGGAATCAGGTCATTTCTCAGAAAACTTGGTGCAATCTAGAGATTCATCCCAGACTTAAGTTTCGCCATTCATCCAATCAACAATCTACTCAAGAAAGATTATAGCATTGATTGGACCGAAGACTGCAATGAATCTTTCGATGCAGTTAAGCGTTTATTGTTATCACCACCTACGCTAATGCCACCTAAGCCGGATCGCCCATTAATTTTATATTTGCGAGCCACCAATGTCTCGCTAGCGTGTATGCTGGCTCAAGAAGACAATGACATGAGAGAACGTGTGATCTATTTCATTAGCCAAACGTTGCTCGACTATGAAACATGTTATACACAGGCAGAACGAGAATGCCTTGCCATAGTCTTTGCAACCAAACGCTTAAGACATTACATGCTAAATCAAGAAACAAAGGTTATTGTAAAGACAGAGCATTTACGAACTTTCCTCACGCAAGGGTCCTTGTCTAAAAATGTTGGACACTTTATAACCTTAATGGGGGAGTTCAAACTAACGTTTGTAAATCAAAAGTCCGTTAAAGGACAAATCATCATGGATTGGTTAGCTGATAACCCACTAGACGGAGGCAATCTAGTAGATCTGGATTCTCTGGATGAATGCGTATACTACATCGAAAACAGACCTCCCATCTCTGAGTGTCCCTGGTATACTGATATTATTAATTACATCATGGATCATACGTATCCGGAAGGCGTTACATCACAACAAAGAAGGCGGTTACGCATTATTGTAGCCAAATACGTCGTTATAGAGCAAGTGCTCTATCGAAAATCATTCGATGGAATGCTTCTAAGATGTGTCGACACAGAAGAATCCAAGAATATTCTCCACGAATCTCACAGTGGAATGTGTGGAGGCCACTTCGGTGGCCATGCCACCGCTTGTAAGATACATTGAATGGGCTATTTCTGGCCTACTTTAGAACACGATGCAGTAGAGTTTGTACGAAGGTGTCATAAGTGCCAAGAATTTTCCCATGAGATCCACATGCCGACACAAGCTCTACAACCAATCGCCACTCCATGGCCCTTTTCTACATGGGGCCTCAATTTGATAGGGAAGTTCTCTCCCTCGTCTACAGATGGCCATAATTTCATAATCACGACCACCAAATATTTTACCAAGTGGGTAGAGGCCATGCCTCTCACTACTGTACCAGGTTCTGTAATCGCCAAGTTCATTTTGAACCAAATCATTTGCAGGTACGGTGTCCCACAAATCATTATCTCAGAAAATGGAACTTCTTTTAAAAATGATGAAGTTCACGAATTGTGCAATAAATTCAAAATAAGCCATCATACGGCCTCCTTGTATTACCCCCAAGCCAATGGACAAGCTGAAGCAACAAATAAAACATTAAAAGCCATTCTCCTTAAAACGGTGAAAGAAAACAGATGAGATTGGCATTTGAAGTTATATCCGGCCTTATGGGCCCACCGAACCTCAATAAGAAAACCAATAGGAGTGACTCCTTTCTCGCTAGTATTCAAGGCAGAAGCAGTTCTCCCACTTGAGGTTGAAATACCCAGTCTCCGTATCTCATTACAAGGGATCCTGGATGAAGATGCTTATAGAGAAGCACATCTTTCCCAACTAGAAAGCCTAGATGAAGCTAGGTTAGATGCCGAACAGTGGCACAAAGTCTATGCTGACCGGATGTGCCAGCAGTATAACAAGAAGGTCTATGAACGAGACATATACGAGGGTGATCTGGTTCTAAGGCTAGACAGTCGGATCGACAAAAAGACCGAGGAAGGAAGGAAGTTCCGGCCCAAATGGTTGGGCCCATACCGAGTCATGAAGGACTATGGAAATGGTGCATATCTCCTATGCACACTGGAAGGTGAGGAATTTGGTGAAACGGTCAATTCCCTACACCTTAAACGATTCTATGCATAAGCAACTAGCACTACTTGTATAAATATAGCTACATTGCATCTTCATATAGTTAGGATCATTTTGTCCACTTGTTTTGTACAAATTTGTGATCGAGGAATTTATTCTTAAAAATCAATTCATTACAAACTTCTGATGGTATTGGCATAAATGCTCTAATCATACTTCTCCACTTTCGTGATATCATCAACTATTTCAGAATCATTTCATCGAATAAAGTTAGATATGACAAAGTCTTAATGGTAACCATACCAAGATCTGCATGCTTGTTCTCAGTTTTGGTTTCTTCTTAGGATAGGTGTCTTGCCTATGGTCTGTTCTATAAGCTTCATTGTGTCACATCTATCCCGTATGAATATTTCTTTGGAAGTAAGAGCATGCTGACATTTTACTCAAACAAACAAGTCAAGTATAAACCAAACAAAAAATTTTAAATTTACACATTTCCTTGCCCCACCAACCTTTGGTGATGAGCTTGCGTCTCTTACTAGTGACGTAGGGTTGGGAAAGGATGGAAATGCCCTTACTCACCTATGCCTCGCCTAAGGTGATAAGCCCACGCTTCTTACTAGTAGCATGGGGCAAAGTGTAGGGGGTCCTCTTGACAAACAAACGTAAAAGGTCATAAACAAACAATTCAAATCTTGAAGTCTTGAGTCAAAAACAAATGAATCGGATGTCCAAAATTCCAAGAGAATTAAAAATCCTAAAACCCAGATTTTGTCTACCATGTGGCCATCTACGGATCTAAGTCTAGATAAACCGCAAAGTAAGTTGCATCCCAAAAACTATGAAGTCACTCGAGTGGAGTAGACTTGTAGCATCCTAATTTGGTTCCACCAAAGCTTTGTCTATCTTTCATCACTATCATTTCAACACATTTCATAACTTGTGCCCTTTCCAACTCTCAGTGATGAGCCCTCGCATCTTACTAGTTGCGTGGAGTTAGGAGTAGGGGTAGGTTTATCTGCTCATCATACCAGCTTATCTTCACCACTTTGCCAAAACAAATATGAAGTATTCAAAATTGCTTAAAGAAGCTAAAAATTCAAAATCACGTTATATCTACATTATTATATATCAGCATCATGAAATACAAAAAGAAAGTAGACACTTGTATCATTTGTTCTCCATTACATACATTCTAAAAAACATATAAGCATAACATCATAGTTCACATGAGGAAACAGAAATGAAAGCAAAATTATGAATGCCAAGAGTCTGATCCAAAAGGAATATATATATATATATATATATATATATATATATATATATATATAAATGATCAAAATTCCTGTACAATGCCATCATGCGCTAAGCATGGTCAAAACGCTCAAAGATCCCAGGATATACAAAAATATCATACAAAAATGTAGGAGAGCCAAGTGGCTTCTCAATCCCTATGATACCCCTCTGAAGGTGCATGCCCATGCCTAGGACTCCGGCTATGCCGGCGCTCTGAGTGTATGGAGGGCTCAGGATCCCGAGGGGCAGCCACAGTCTCGCCACGAGAATGACTCCTCATCAGGCGCTTAATTGTCCTATACCCCCGCTAGCTCCGTACGGAGAGTCGATACCATCCTAGCCACATGCCAAATAGGGGCAAAGACATCAGTATGTTTGCCAACTACTGAGGGCTCCCCTGCATCCACAGACAGCTCTGCATGGGAGCTCTCCATAGGGATCATCAGGGTATTGGTGCATACCCTACGAATCAAGTCTCACCACTCATCGGCGGTCTCTGCAAACAAAGGAGAAAATGAATTAGAAATAAAACAAAAGATAAACACAAGTGTAAACAAAAGGAGAGATGGCAATTAAAGCAATCCTAACTCAAAGCAAAGAGAAGATAACTTACTCGGATCACCAGTCCTCCAGGATGGATCTCTAGGGTAAGCATCTGCCACAGATGCCACCGCTGACTGAGGTGCTCCCCCCATGGCTGGAGCAACGTAGTGTCCCACAACAGACTCATCCTCCCCACCATGGCCCTGGGAGAGTGGCTCCTCTGAACCCAGAGTCACTCTCTCTGCACTCTACTCTTCCCTCTCTGCCTGCATAATATCCTGAGTGTCATGCCACTCAGGATCACTGTTCTCCTCAGTCTCCTCCTCTGTCTCTCCCCCTGTGAACTCTTCAGACTCAGAAGTCTATGTCGATGGGGTCATCACTGCTATGGGCAAGACCCGCGGCAATCTGAAGTAAGGGTGCCTGAGGAGCACCGTCTCTCCCTCGGGCACGTACTACCCACCTAGCCGTAATAGGAACACCAGGGGTAACAAATGTCCAACCCCGGCCTCTAGGACCCCCCTCTGGCCTCTCGAACTAACCTGTATACTGGCACTACCAAGGGAAGCATGCCCATATAAGGTAGGCCAAACTGCTGAGGAACTCAGACAAAGGGGTGTATCTCCACTCGCTCTATTCTATCAATGAGCTGCCATGTGGTGGAGCAGGAGATCAAAGTAAGAGCCTCCTCACCCCATAAGCTTGCCATGGCCTGATATGGTGTGGCCTCCATGTCATCAGTGGTCAGAGAAGCAACTGGCTGATGAGGTGCTCTGAGCAAACGACATATTTGTCCATCTAGCTGCCCTCATAGCTTCGGGATCTGTCACCTCTACACCTCTGCCATAAGGGATGAAGCGCTCATAAACCCAACTCATAACCAGGGTTGGGTGGCTCAAAGACTGCCCCTATAAGCGGACTACCCTGTACAAGTCATGGTAGGTGGTCCCAAGTATTAATGCTCCCCAGGCATAAATTCTAGCCATGTCCCTCAATCTGTGCGATGATGGGGGACCATCAGTATAGTAGTGTGTCTCCTCCCTTGTCCCCGATCAATCTCGAGGAAAGGATCCCCATAATAGCCTGGCGAATCAAGGGGATGGGAAAACTAGGAATAGACCGAAATTTGACCCCCTTCTTCGAACCCGTGGAGATGACTGCATCTCCCATGTAAGAGGCCCACTGTGCTATCTGGGCCCGTGAACCTGCTATCTCAAGAGTAAGACGTCTCCCGATGATCGGGATCCCCAATATACGATAGACATCCTCCAAAGTGATGGTCCACTCACCTCGGACCCCTGGTAATCGGAAGGTGTTCCGATCAGCATCCCAGTAGGAAAATAAGTCACAGAGTATGTGACTAGATGGTGCAACATGTGGAACCCGCAATATACGTAGTATACCATCCCTCTGAAGAGTATCCTGCTCGTTCTGAGAAAGGGTGTCTAGCACTTCTGGGAGCCAGTCACACTCCCTCTCTCAGCTCCACTGAATGTACTCCTCTCTCACCTGCATACACCCAAAAACACACAAAACAGAGCAAGTTAGCATCCAAATGACATTAGAAAAATCACGAAAACACATAAAGATGCTAGAAATGCAAAAACAAATTCAAACAAGTGTTCTTTTGGCATTCTGTGAAGAACCGCCACCCTGAGAAGGGCGGCGGTTTCGCAACCGCCACCTTAAAAGCGGTGGTCATTGTAACCGCCACCCTAAACAGGGTGGCGGTCGTGTCCCAAAAAACCCACGCAGGTTTTATAACTTAAAAAGGCCAAAAAACACGAAAAAGGACCATTTTAACTAAAAACAAAGCCTACCCAGTAGGTGCCCCCCCTAGATGGACCTTTTGAACCTGACATTTTCAAAAATAAACCCCCCATGACAAAGATTTTAGCATTTTAAAAGTTTGGAGGTAAAAACGATAAATTGAGGAAAACTAACCTGTGATCTTGCGGGTCGATGATCTGCTCGCGGAGGCATGATCGCTATCTCATCACGAACGTTTTGACTCTACTCTCATAAGAAACCATCACCGTGGGTCCCAGAGCTCAGAATCAATCAAATCAACATGCGCAAATGAATAGGAAAATGGGCCCACTTTCATATATGTAGTAGCCTGACTTGTCTTAAATTCCCTTTTCACAGGTTTGAAGCACCGAAGGAGGTAAGTTCTTACCCCCACACAAATGGTACATCCTCATTTCATGTTATTTTAGCATTTATTTTCCAATCTATTTTGTCTATCTGCACTTGATTCCTCTTTTCATTTTGCAGGGGGCAGAAATTTTTGATGGTGTCATTTCAACACATGGACATATCAGGTATAACTTCCAACTTCCCATTTCGGGACCTCCATACTCAGACCCACCGTTTTACGCCCCTTCATGGCTAAAACGCTTCTCTGAGGGGGCAATATGTACGTACCCAAAATTGTAGGGTACTGCACCGCCGGAACAACGTAACACGTGCCCCAATGATGATATAGGTCTCCTCACAAGGTGTTCGAGATCTGGAAAAGCTGCTCCAAGTATGCGTTATCATCCCACATGCCCCGCTTAGCCCCTGTGTGCTTTGTTTTTCCCTTTTCCCCTCTTTTCTTGGCCTTTTTCTCTTCAGTTACGAAACCACCGCCCTGCCAGGGCGGCGGTCCTTCACGCATTTTCCATAATGCTCTTTTAACACGACTCACGTAAAATTCAACGTTTACCAACTTTTTTTCACTGCCTTGGGCTTGCATTAATGATTTTGGTTCCCTGGAATAGTGTTTTGCCATTGTTTATAGTTTAAGAGATCAATTTGGTTTTTACCTTGGGTAAATGCAAATGCTATAAATAGTTGGCTTGTGCTCAAGCAAATGGCCCCTCAAATTTGCCTCTAAATTTCTCATTGCAATAGATTAGTCTTTCATTTTGCTTAGAATTCTTAGTTTCATTCATTGCATGCTTAGTTAGTGTTGTCTTGTTGTTAGCAAGCCACATATCCATCTTGTGCAATTGTTGTTATCACTTCATCCAAATCAATTGGAATAGGATAGTTTGTTTTCAATAGGAAGCCATTAAAGTTGCAGGTTTTGTTCTTCAAACAGGATAGTTTCATGTTCTGGACGTTTTATGTTGCATGACTCGCAATAAATCCCGCTAGGAATTGCATAAGCCAAGTTCTGTACTCTTGCGCTATCTCTCTCCTACTCGCATTGTATTCAGTCTATATCCTAAGCTGCCTTTGTCCCAATATCTACTTCTGTTGATTCTAGCATTACACGCTTTTCTGGATCCACGTGAGCATGAAAGAGTGAGGAGATCACACTGAGGGGACAAAATCACACACACCATCGGATTCGCCATTGTTCTATAGAATCCAGGTTCTAGCTTTCAAAGTTCTAATTAGAAGAATATCAAATAGAGTAACCAATCACTTTATTTCAGTCAATTTTACTTTCGATATTGCCAGGGAAGCTGTGGGGATTGATAGTTTCTGAGAGACTATGATTCATTCCTCACTTCTGAGGTAGGATCGAGAGTCTTTCAAATAGAATAGATCAGTTATTTCATTGTTTAGAATAGATTTACAACTGCAAAGGCAAGTAGCTATACTCGGTTGCTTTGTTTGTTTTAAATTCGTCATTAGATTAATTGTCAATTTCTAGATATATTAAAATGGCTGCTCCTTCAATTTTATTCATATAAAATTCATCAGAAAAATACAAAAATAGAAAATTCATATATGCTATAGAAACACTTTACATAGTTAATTTCACTTTACTGCATTTGGATTTACGTTGTTGCTTTTGTATGGCACAATCACGGGACCTAAAGATCCCAGAGAATAAATATTCGAGACAATCGAGCCCCAGCCTGATCTTAAAAATCATAGCAATAACTAACATAGATCATAATCTTAGGATCCAAGTCTTCCAAACAATTTTAATAAACTTACAACAAATCAGTTCCCAGTTACACAGGTTGAACATAGAAGACGAGAGCACACACATTTTGGTCAAATCAACCAAACTACATATTACCCTAGATATATTCCCGCATGATTAGTGGAAGGGTTTGAAAGAGAGAAAACATTCGGTTGTGACCCTTTGGTCCCACTTCCAATCACGTAGGAGACACTCTCACAGATATAGATACCAACTTAAGAATTCAGGTTGCACGAACGCCTGTGAGATACTTGGTGAAAAGATCACACAATAGTTAATATTCTGAATATAGAGGTTTGAGAAAGCATATGAATATTGGATACTAGGGAATAGGGACTGAGTTCAAAACATGACAAATAGTCAAGGACCACAAAAAACAAAAATCTATGGTTGTGACCCACAAATCCCATAGCCCAACGAGTCCATAGGTTAATCAGACATAGATGCTAGCCTACGTACATTAGTATTAAAATATCTACTCCACTTCCACCTATCATCATCGAATCAAGTTATCCTTGTTGGACATAGCAGCTAACGAAGCTAAGGAGTTCTGGACTAGGCCAGAGAATCACCTATAGAGTCAATTATATTTACCATCCACCCTATGACCTTAGCTGGAGACACACACGAAACTAATTAGGTCATTTTCCACGTATTCCACAACCCATAGACCGAATCAACCAGAGCTCAATATTGATTGGAGCCTTCGATTGAGTCATCCTTGACATGATCAAATCTATCACACCAATTCAGGTTAGGAAGGCCTTCTTTTCCTTAGATTCATAATTTCCACTAGTGCGAATAAAGACATCAGATTGACCTAACTAGTTTGCCTGCATCCCACGCATATTCAATCCCCACCGGCTATCTCGGCATGACCCTCAATGAGGTCGGGTGCAAGGAAAAGTTACTTGTAGATTCCCATGCTCACTTGAGTCACTTTTCCATCATACAGTGGTATTTCAAAGGAGATAGTCATGGAGAGAAACTGGATTAACATCGAGAATTTGCTCTTGAAATTCTGCACATCCACGAGGGATGAGAGGAGATCACAAAACCGTCAATAGAGGTGGAGGAAGGGGGTGTTGCTGGTCTAGATGGAATGAAGTGATGATAAAGAAAGGGGTTGGTTTTTAGATGGGTGTTAGGTTCAGAAAATTTGAGTCTCTTGAAGAGGGGGAATTTATACCATCACATTGAGTAATTGTAGAAGAGGTAACCAAAGGGGTGGAGGTAATGATAGAGAGTGCATAAGTTTGTTGGGAGTTAATAGTGGAAATAAGAATGTTGTTAGAGGACATGTTTTGTTTTATTTGTTTTTCTTGGGATCGTGTAATAACTGGCATGAAAAAATAAAATAAAACAAAGCTATGTTGGTTTTTAATTAACTCAAACAAGTCATGCAACAAAATTTTGATTATCTTGATTGTTAAAGATGTGAAAATTTATGAGAAAATGGGATTTATGGGATCCTAGGAAATGACAATATATGGATGGTTTCAGGTAGTTTTTGTTGGATTCCTTGATATACCCGAAGGTACGTGAGATATGTATCTACGATGACTGCTAGTACAAGGCTTGGTATTGGGGCCTACCCCCTCAGTTCATGGTCCCACAACAATAAGGGAGTTGGGTGCTTAGCCAATATATCAGTAGACAAAAAAATTGTAACACGACCAGAACACCACGGCGGCTTTCCTATTGGGTGATGAAATACCAATAGTTCATACTTGGTAGAATATGTTTAGATGTGTAGTTTTGATGCATGTGTTTGGATGTGTGTGTTGAAAGTGTATGCAGAGAGTTAACCCCTTAATTAGACTATATTTCCAAACAGATACAAAGGTTCTCTCTAGATCCAAAATAATTTGATGTTCAATGAGGAAAATCAAGCAAGAAAGGAAAGTACGATGTAAAAGGAGCAACTAATAAAAGAGGAATACTTGGATAACACTCTTCTTTTTATTATTTTTATTTTTAAGAAAGAAATAAAATATAAGAAACGTGACCCAAACACACACACAAGAAGCAACACTCCTTCCTACAAGGTTAGTGGAAGATGGATAGAAGAAAAATGGAAATGAAAAACAAATAACAAGACTCACCAAAGAAGCGGTGGTCCCACTGGGCATGCCAGAATGTTGACCAAATCTCCTTGTTTCTGCATGGATTAGTAAACTAGTACTAAAGAAAATAAGTAACTCTAAGTATGATAGGGTTTATGGTACCTCTAGATGGGATGATGATGAATACAGGAGAAAATAAGATATCCTTCTCTTGCAGCGAGCTAAGTGACATACAAATCAAGAGAACTCAATAGAAAATGGATTAGTAGATAGATGAGTGAGTTTCCTGACAATGTCGGTCCCTAGAAGTAAAAAATTCCTAGGATGGGGGTCAACCCAAGTTTTTGATAAGATAAGATAAAATATTTGATAAATTGGATGTAACAGGATTTGAACTGTTATAGAAACCAAAATACAATGAAAGATAATACAATGCATATATGATCTAAACAAATTAAATCAAACTTGTGCAATTCAAGGGCGACCTAGGACTGCAGAGCCTATTCAAAGGTGACTGGAGTTGATCAAGTAAAAAATGATAGGAAATGCATATCTGAAGGCCTTGGATGCATATCTGGAGCTGGTGATGAGGCTGAGATAAATAACAAGAAATTGTAAGAGATTTGGAACTGGATATGATAGAAAGGATGCAAGTGAATTATGAAATATGAAGGTGAATGTAAAGAAGAATGATCTGGTCGACAGAGACCTGACTGAGTCAGGGGTGACTGGAGCTGACAGAACAAATCAAAAGTGAAAGGAAGGAGATGACAAGATCTGAGGGCTAGGTGACAGTAAAGTCATAAGGGGAATTATTGGAAAACTAAATGATAGAGAACATGAAAAGATGGGGACCTAGTCGACGATGACCAAGAATGGTCGATGAAAATTAGGACTGATCTAGGGTTTGATGGAAAAAGGTGGGAAAGAAAAAATATTTACAAATGATAATGATGATATAGGAGGGCAGAGACAGAGCTCCTGGAAGAGTGAATCTACACAAGATCTTGATGAGGAATATGATGATGAAATTGTAATAGTATATCCAAACATACAAGAGGAAAATATATATTCAAATCTCCCAAATATGGACACAAGATCTCCAAGAGAACTCCAAGATGACTGTGGTAGATAAAAAAGAGAGCAACAAAAGAAGGCAAGATTGCAAAAGGTTTAAGACTCCAAAATTGTATCCTAAGAAAAGGAGGTGTAAGGGTGGATTTATAGGGTTGACGGTGACCCTAGATGGGTCACCACATATTACAGGGACCCATCCATTTGGGTAGTGGAAAGGTGACGAGATCGAGGAAATGAGCCCTCATGAGGCAGGATTAGGGTTTTGAAGGGTAAGGACGAGATTGGTTGCTTAGAATGGATAAATGGGTAGGTGGAGGGTGAAATATATAAAACAAAGTCCATAGAGAGGTAAAATTATTAAATTCAGGCCTAAGTATTATGATTGATTAAATTTCAACATTAACAATTCAAAATCAGAGTAATACAACCACGCTTGCTAATTTAATAAGAGGGGAGAGAAACTTAGTTTTATAAGAAAAAGAATGGATGATTTGGATGTGTAGGGTAGTGGAACAAGTTGATCAGAAATTATAAATGCTTCTATGAATATTTTGGAGATACAAAATTAATAGGGAAGGACCGTACAATTATTGTGTGGTATAGACCTGATTTGTATGGCATTCACATGAAAATATATGTTCTTAGACCCTTTGGCAGTGTAGATCTGCAATTTCTTATGTTCTTTTCTTATTAGGAAATGGTCCTCATTGCACTTTTGATGACCTGTAATAACTTGCAACAAATTGGAAACCATAGAAACTTGAAAAACCCTTCATAAGAGCATTAGAAAAACAAAAGGAGAAAACATGTGTGTGGTTAAGGTTAGACTACACTTGGTGATCAGATTCCCATTTAATAAACTAATCCAAGTTTTGCACTACATGCTCTTGTTACATGATCAATCATCATGTATTTCTCCTAAGTGCTTTTGTAAGTGCAAAAAGCTAACCAACCCCCTAAGGGTGCCCCTGTATCTCTTAACTCCAAGATACAAATCTAACTCATGGTATATAATGTACCCATCGTGGAAGTAGTGATATATGGTGTGCCTCAATTATGTGACCAAACTATTTGTTGCTTGAAACCTTGTGAAAAGTTTGAAGTGACTTTTTTCTTGCTAAAACATGGCTCTATGACCTTTACATGCTTGGAAATAGATGAAAGTAGACTCTTTGACTTGGTTGAGTGCTCTAATCCTATAGTAGGGACTACCCTAAATGTTGTGTTGTTGATTTGATTATATTTATGAAACATTTGTGTGCTTTTGGAATGATATTTGCAATAGGAACTTGTAAGAGTGTCAAGTTATAAAGTGACATTGACGTGCTTATATAACCTTCTGTAGGTGAAATATTCTATAAATCTGACCCTTAGAAAAAGAAATGACTCAAATAATATTTTAAATTGAAATAGGGTCATGTAATGTAGAGGACAGAGAGTGTACAGGTCATCCACAACTAGACCACATATCTCAAACCTTCCCTACATTTTTGGATCGAAGAGATGTAAACTAAAATTGAAATTTGTGTTATGAATAACAAAGGTTTAATACATCTTTGATCAAATAATATTCTCAGAATTGACGACAAAACATAGTGTAAAGATAATCTAAAATTTTAGAAGAGATGGAAAGATGAGGTGATTGGATTCCAAATATGAGCATTAGTCTTAGATGTACAAAAATCGGTCAAACTTAGCATTTCACAAGGACAAGTTACCATATTTTAGTGTCTACATCCCCCCTTAAGTGTGTAATTGAAAATTACATCCTTAAAATAAAAAAAAAACATATCTGAGTGTGTATAAACACTTTTTCTTTTCTCAATAACGGTTCTATGATATGTTGGTTTGGCATGCTCCATGATGAAACCTACAACACAAAGTGTATTCAATGTATATGATATAAGTTGAAATTTAACTCAAAATATAAATAATTCTGTTAACTTTGAGCTTTGCAAAACATTTAAGTAAATAGATGAAAATCATGGACGGAGAGCACTATTTCATACTGTTGAGGGAGGAGATCTCGTTTCGTGTTGTTCCTTGGAGAGTTTGAGTTATTACTAAAATTCTAAAGGATTGGGGATCTGTATCCAATGTTGTTCCAAAGGATATGCTTTAGTGTAGAGTATCAAAGATTATGAGAAGAGGAAACATAATACCCCTATTTTTTGAGCTTTATGGTGAGGAAGGCATAGACTACAAATAACTTAGCTACTTCATTGAATTCCCCATTTGGTAATATGGTGAGATAAATGGAAAGACTATTCTATAAATAACCTAGCCACTTCGATGTTTTCCACTAAACCCGCAGACCACACAACTACAAATAGATCTAGTCCTAATTTGTACTAACTTCAAAAATCAAACCTTATAAGGAACAAACATTGACATGCCCATAGAGGATGCTATTACAACTAAAATTGATCATGTACAATTTGATAAATCAAAGGGGAGAAGGAGGCCCATGCCTCTAAAAATTTAATTTAAAAACTGAATTTGGATAGTGTAGTGAATAAGGGATGAAGTACTCATGCCCCCTATAACTTTGTCTAAACTATGTCATATGTATATGTAATTGTGTGAAATCTTGGAAATAGTTGATAAAAGTTATTAAAATTGATAAATTTAGTAAATCTTTTCTCCATCTAGGAACATAGAAATGGTCAAGACCATATCATGGTCCTGAATATACTCTAAAATTTTGGCTTTGTTTGAGTTCTGCCACATTTCAATGTTTGTGACATTTTCAAAGGATTTGACCCATGCAAAAATCTATTCTTTTATTCTATAACCTATATATAACTATAGAAATAACCCAAAGAATTTCCTCCTCTTTTGAAGCACGTGGATCAAAAAAATAGATGTGTATCCATGTATCATATGTCTGATAATTTGTGTAGGATCACATAGAATGTTGGAATGTCAGCCACCTTTGAGAACCTGTACCTACAAAATGAGTTGTACATGGTGGCAAACATGTAGTGGAGAAAAATTAACACGCACCACAGAACAAATAAGAATACTTATGTAAAAAGATAGAGAAAAGTATCAATCATTTCATACTCCATAATAAGACATATATAAAAACATCATAACAACAACAAGCATGTTAGAAACAATAGTATAATAATACTATATGAAGACAAGTAAGCCATATATTATAGAAACACTTTATATATAGGCATAGAGCCCTAAACATGGGACACCTATAGTGTCATAAGAAAATCGTAGTAGGATTCAGAATGTTCCTTCATAGTTAAAAAAGAAAATGCATACATGCATTATAGGAATAGAGCCACAAACACGGGACACCCATGATATCAAAAGAGTAGTAGAAAACTTAGGTCATATCAAGCAAATAATAATTGTATTGTAATAACACAAGACAATCATGCCACACCCTGTAGTAAATAAACAAGGAAGAAATCCATATAATCATGTAGTGACAATAATATGTGAAACAAGTATAGAATATAGTAATAATGAAAAGAAAAATAATAAAATAGGGTACCACTGGACAAAACACATGTGTCATTCATGTTAACCCAATCGGTAGTAATCAACACTATGTATGTAATAAAATATGGCGAGGAAGATGTAAAGTAACATATAATGAAACAAAATATTTGTATAGCATGGAGGGATGCTCCAAAAAGAGTAGTGTAAGGAACCAAATTGGCTCATATCATCATATAAAAATATGTGCATGTCCTGCATCAAGTTCAATATAACTCATGAATTCTTGTGTGTAGAGAATATATATGTTATCTATCAAATTGATATAACGAACAACATGTATAAAGTGACAAACTAGCCAAACAAACTACAAAATTTCCTCATTTTTGAATGTATTTTTAATTTTTAAAAAATATTTACACACAAGAAAGGGGATAGCATAAGAGCTACCTAATAAGGGCCTCATGAAGAGGCATGTTGTACTTAGTGGGTGGAGGGGTTGCATGCCCCACAGTGTCAGAAGAGATAAAAGATGTTCATGCATAATTTTCTTAGGATCCATATCATGTGTTTTAGAAGATCTAGGGATAATATCAAAAGTAAATCATAGTGGAAGCATCACCCTGACTAAAGTACATAAGGGTATGTACATAGTGCAAGGAAACCTATCCTTAGAAATAAGGAAAAGTGATCTGCATAGGCCCCTAGATATTTGAAGGGTGTATTTATGAGTGAATAAAGCTAAGGTTTGAATATTATGTGATACTTGATAAAGTAACATGGCTACTAATGTGTCATGATGGGAAAGCTAACCGACTAAAGGAAATACGACCACTCAAGATCCCAAAGAGTCAATATTGTTAATGATTTGTTGAAAATGATGTGTATTACCAGCTTGTATATAAGATTTTATGCTTTACATGGCTAGATGATCAACAACAGGTTGTTGAGAAATATGTAATGCTTCCAGCGAAATAGTATTTTCATCAATAGGATAAAAATTGAATTGTCACAAATGATCATCAGACATATCAAACTGTTCATTTTCATCGAGATTAAAATAATATTAGTTAGAATTAACTACTAGTTATAAATAATTGTTATCTGTGAAGTTATTATCTTTGTCCCCCCATTGAAGATTTGAGGCATAATGAGCGATGACGTTGTAGAAGTGAACTTAAAATTAAGTCGGTATGTTCATCTGATTGTAGAGTTCTACATGTCATTATAATCATCTTCATCGATCATATTGAGAGAATCCCATCCATGTGTAGTAAGTTCTACCTTACTAGTATCTGGTACATGAATAGAATCATTCATACTTATACTAGAATTAGTATTGTGATCTATATTTGAATAAAAATTTGTCCTAGTTTGTTGTGGGGAAGTAGAGATATCTGCATAATCTATTATCATTTTCCCCCCTGCCTAGGTTTGTATATGCTCTCATTTCTTTAAGGCAATGTGAAATTACTCATGCTCTATTACTATTATCTCCATATCCATTTTCACAATTGCAGTATTTAAGTCTCTCCCTAAGAGTAGCTCTTCCAAAGGATGTATGACTTCCATATCATTTTTTTGAATAGGTGGCTCTTGTGGCATAGAAGAAGTTATGTAATTTAGTATCACATTATGCTCATTTGATCTAGTTATATATTTAGGAAACTATTGATATTTAGTGATTTGATACAATTACATAACATAATGTTGTATACCGAACGAAAAAATGACTGTATGCTCAAGTTATTGGATTCTTAATTGTAAATCATATCAATCATTATCAAGATGTCTATTGATTCCATATTAATTGTAAAATGGTTGACCTTTCATTTTTCCAAATGATAGTAGGGGTAACAATGAGTAGGTAATAGAGAGATTAATTGATTATCAATTAGGTCATAGAGAATAGCATGTTGCTGATAATTCTTGTCAAACCAAAGGGGCACTTTCTAATGTGGTTGCTATAATATGTGAGGTTGATCTTTTGGAACACACACATTATTTCCTCTATGTATGACTTTCACTTCACTTATATGAGCACATGTAACATGCGTGACATTTGTATCATGTTGCTTTATGGTAACATTAAAGATAGTTTTATCATGATGTTTAGAGACATAATTGACATGGGAATTTGAGCAATCATTTAGATGTGTTATCTCATCCTTGAGAGGTTTGATCTCAGTATTCATAGATTAAAATTGGAATGAAATTTGTGGTGTAATGCTTCAATAGATTATAGGTTAACATTATGAAAGATGTCATTGTTACAAATAGAAGAGGATGAAATATGTCTCAAAATTGAATATATGTGTGAAGGTGTCATATCAATATGGAATATTGTTTCATGCACTACTTCTAAGATAATATGTTTGCTTGTTTGATAACATTGAAGAAAATCATATAAGGAAACTTTAGAATTTGTAGTATGGACTACGATGAAACAAAATGATATAAGAGCCTCCAATTAGATAATAAATAATACTCTTTTATGATAATAAATAATGAATTAAACCCAAAAAAGAGGTATTTTGAAACCAAAATATTTGGACTAAAAAATCTCTAAGTAATTTTTAAAAAAGTATATATTTTTCTAATTAATCCCTAATTACTAAATATAGTAAGTTTGAATTTGCGATAATTATGCAAATATTTAAGTCAAATAAAAAGAGGTTTTCATTATATATATATATATATATATATATATATATATATCATTTAAGGAATTTGAAAATATATTTTTTATAATTAATATATGTGATGAAAGGTGATTTGGTAATTAGGAATCCCTACAAAGAGACCCAAAGCGATGGACAGACCATGAGACCTTGGGGAAAATTGTGAAAAATAGATTAGGGAATGTGATAGATGAAATTAAGGTTTGGATATAATATGCAATCACAAGTCAAGCTCACCAATTTTTTTGGTGTTATGGGAATGCACAACACTAAAACATATGAAAGGGTTTGTAATAGGTAGAATATTTTGACTAATTAACTTCCAACATTAAGAATTCACAATCAAAATAATGCATTCATACTTTAAACTATTGATAAACGATAATTACTTTCTCAATTACATAAGAGTAGAGAGAAAATTATCTATACAAGGAAATATAGGGATGATCTAGATGTGTAGGGTAGTGGAACACACTGATTAGAAACTATACATGCTTTGATGAAATTTTTTGGAGCTGCAAACTCAACAAGGGTAGGACCATACAACTATTATATGGTCCAACCTAATCTATATGATCATGACATGGAATTCTACAGTCTCTGACACTATGATGGCTTAGATATGCAACTTCTTGTGTGTTTTGTTGGTCTAAAAATGGTCCTTCTTATATGCCACTCTTGTTGGTGTAAATTTGGGATGACCTATAATCACATGTAACAAATTGGAAACTATAGAAGAATGTAGAACCATTCATGTGTGTGGTTAATGCTACAATTCCATTTTTTTAGACTTGCATCTAATGAACTAATCCAAGTGCTACACTGTGTGCCCTCATTGTAGGATCAAGCCTCATATAGTTCTCTTAGGTGCTTGTACAAGTGTGAATAGTTAACCAACCCCTTAGGGGTGCTTTTATGTCACTTAACACCAATATAGTAGGATAACCACATATTATAAAATGTACATGCCACATTAGTAGTGAGATTTTATAGTCATGTGCAATATCACTTTGTCATTCTCTAAATGATATTATAAAAATTTCAATGTTTGGAGTGATTTTGTTTTTGCTAAAACATGGCTCTATAACCTTTTCATCCTTGGAAGTAAAGGAAGATATAATCTTTTAAATAGTTGCGTGCTTCAGACCTATGTTAAGGATTTTCCTAAATGAGGTGTAACTGATTTGGGTAAATTTAGGAGCCCTTTGAGTGCTTTTAGAAGCATATTTGCAGTAGGATCTTGTAAGAGTGTTGGGTGAGTTATAAAGTGATATTGGATTTCTTATATAGCCTCCTATAGGTGAAATATTCAAATAAGATTGAACCTAGACAAATGAAATGACCAAAATAATATTTTGAAATTGAATTAAGAGTTAGAGAATGTGAAGGAGAGGGAACGTACAAGTCGGCTAAGATTGGACCTCACATCCTAACCCTTCCCTATGTTTTTGGATCAAAGAGATGGAAACCAAAATGAAAGTTATGTCACGAATAACAAAGGTTTAATGCTTCTTTGATCAAATAATATTATCATAATTAACAAAAGAGAAGAGTGTAAAGATAAGCAAGTTGTAGAAGAGATAGAGAGAGATAAGGTGATTAGATTCAGAATGTGAGCGTTTATCTTAACAAGGGAACATGGTCAATCTTTGGAGTTTACAAGAATATGTTACCAAATGTTACTGTCTACAAGTATTTCAATTAGGTCGATCATATCCCTTACCTTTGTTTGTGGGATTCCTATTGAATCCAATCCCTATGTGCGAGCCTTTAACTTCACCCCGAAGGCTTCCTTATAGATATAATCTAAGGAATGAAATTGCAAGCCTTGTGCTAATGAAAATATCACTGCACAATGTTGAATTCCTTAATAAGTTGTTTCTTATTTATTCATTAGATTCAAAAAAATTGTGTGAGCCCAAATATTTTTTTGATTAATAAGATATTATATTATAATAACAAGTAAAATGATACAAGATAATTCAACAAAAAAGTGGGCGGTATGAAATCATGCCCCAAAGCCGTGATCAAAATAGGCTAGGCCTAGGAAAGTCAACTATAACAACATAACAAAAAACACTGAGACAATGAAATTATATCCCTGCTGCAAAAATTTGACAAGCAGAGGGTAGATCATGATCATCAGGCCAGCCAAATCTAGGAAGCTCCTTGCCACTATCTGACACTTCCTAACCAGACCCAGGGTGGACCTCTTCTTCATTGTCTTCCATAGCATCCCAAGTGGGTGAGATAGCTAAAACCATTATGGGGAAATTATCCGGTAGAGGAGGAAGGCTTCACTTGTCATGGGTGTGTGGATTGGGGGAAGTTGGTGAGCCCCAACTGAGTCGACGAGACGACAAAGGGTACCCCCAACCCTGGTGGCGACATGAGGTGTGAGCCCAAATATGAATCTAAGAACATGTTGCATTCTCACATATCCCAAGAAGCCAAAAAATTTCCTTTGATCAAAATTATAGGTAATTAAGACGATGTAGCATCGATACTGACTACATCAATTTTTTCATCAATGTGCAATTTGATTGATTTTTTATGATTGGTTCATTGACACATATGTTAATTTTTATCAATACTTATTTTGATTTGATAAATATTTGTTACTTAATCTCCTATTTATATGATTACATGTTAATGTATCCTCTTGAGGATTATGTGTGTACATGGTCTTGTATAGATGGTGGTGGGATTTGACCTATTCTGGGATTTCAACTAGGCTGACCATCTCCCCTAACTTTATTTTTTGGATTCCTTTTAACTTCACTTGTATTGTGTGTACCTTGTTCTACGTGCGAGAGGATTCATTAGAAATTTAATGTAGGACACAAATTCTCAAAATTTTCATCATCAAATCTATCGTTGTCTAATGTCATATCTAAAATATAAAATGTATCATGAATAACCACAACCTTCATGAAAAATGCATAAATTTCATGATATCATAATAATTATATTCAGATTTGGTTTCTTTATGGAATTTGTTATGGATTCTTTTTAGACTATAATGATGATAATTGTAGACTGAAACATCCATGTTGCTAAAATCAACTACCCTTCCTCTCATTAAATATATATACTATTAGAAAATAACATTTAGTGAATAAGAAGTTAGTGAGTTTAATCTAGTTCAATATAGAAGATAGAAACCATGACTATAATAGTGAAATCCATGCATTTGATTAAGAAACAAGAAAACAATAAGAAAAATGCGAGGTTGCATGTTCAAACCTTGATGATAACATTTTATAGCATCAATGAAGTTAACAAAAATGTGGCGTTCGTGAAAACTTGGGAAGATATAGAAAACATGTAATTAATATTATAATATAACACTTAATGATTCAACAATTAGTGCATTTAATTTCACAAAATTTAATACATTACCCATCCACTTGGTCCTCTCTCATCTTATTTTTCCACTCCCCCATTCTATAAATCCCAATAACATGAAACTTTAAAAATAACAAGCGTAATATTATACACATGAAAATACTACAAATTTAAAGAGTGTTAAGAATCTGGAATGTTAAGGAGGAGATTTCTAATACAAATCCAATTGAGGAAAACTCTTGCAGTTGATATGATTTTTTGTTACTTGGGAAAGCGTGTATAATGGCATAAGATAATGGTCTTTAAAGATGGCACAAGACCACTTAACCTACCATGTTTTTTGGTTATAAAATACAATGAATACATCGGCTAGAGATGGGAGGCTCATATGTGTCATCTCGAAAGAAAGAAGAGTTTCACATTTGTTCCCTCGACATTTTTCCAACCCCTAGACTTCACCTCCCTCAATCACTTTCTTCAATGCCCCTCTTCCTCTTACAATATTTCACTTCTTTGAGTTTAAGTTCTTCAATGCATCCTTATAGGTGTCTTCATTGCATTGTTAGTGTGTGATTACTAGTTTTAAAATAGTTCCTGGTGAGGTAGTTTCTTGGAATGTAGGATGAGGTGATAATATTTGATTATTATTGAAATGCAGGCTGAGATTATCGTGCCCACATTTTACACACACAATGTCAACAGGAAAATACCAGGATAATTTTTTTTTTGACTTACATTGCTCACTACACACGACATAGTAAGGGCTCCAAGCACATAACTCGACTCAAATAGACACATGCAGATGACATCGGCATGTCGATGCCACACTTTTCCCAACGAATGAATCCTAGCAATGACCCAACCACAAGAACGTGACTTTAGGAATGGCGAACCCACACACATCATTACTTTAAATGTATTTTAGTTACGATTAGCATCCCAAGAACATTGTTATGAAAGCATAATTTTCTCCCTTTTTCCACCTACATTTTCTGAAAATTCATTTCACAATTCACTTATTGTTCAACCATTTAACTTTTCTCTTTACCCTTATGCCAATCTTCATAACTTACATAAGTATTTTCCATATTTCAAATTTCATACAAAATTCTAACTCTCTCATTCTTATGTTAAGATTATGCTTCCCAAAACGCTTATTCAATGTTTAAAAATTTAACCTTGCTACACAAGTGAACCTAACGTGATGTCAAGATGAAATATTGGGATTAAGGAAGACATAGATTCAAGATAGCTTTTTCCCCAGGAACATCCATCTATCACGGAATAGTTATTTCGCTACCATAGTTGTTAAAGTTCAATAACTTATGGACTTCCATTTATATTTATATATCTTTTGTTTTCTCGAAGTTTGGTCACGCCAAGGCAATTTATATTCTTTGCAATGCATGAAAATGTTTAATTAAGTTATAAAGACTCCAAGAGTGACCTTAATCCTAATCTCAAATCTCATTTTCAACTTATATGATATGCTCTTACATCGCACTATGGTCTCATTCTTAGCATCGTCTCAAAACAAAAGAGCTACAAAAACACTTGTCTGACATCTTAAGGAAGTACATGGCTAGGAGCATTATAAACTACACATGAACACAAGTGATCTGCGTTCACGAAGATCCCATATCCTTGCATTGCACGATTCCGCATAAGAAATATTCTTTATTCCTTAATGCCATAAAATGACATAACAAGGGATTAAGGGATAAGATTACAATTTCTAAGGTTCTCTAGAATCAACCTCTTTTAACTCAATTTTGCATGCAAGGAGTTAAATTATAGTTTTCTACCCACAAGTCAACATACAAAATCCACTAGGGTTTAGTTTAATTCCAATATGCACCTAATGATCTATGCCTCCACTATATACGATTTTAAGGCAAGCGGACATATTTATACTAAACCACCTTCAAGAAGATACCAAGATGTTATTTTGATAGAAACCAAGGTAGCACCATTTAGTCGTTCCTTCGAACAAGGACTCATAAGGTGACTTCCAAAGCGGTCTTCGCCACTCAACCTGGTGTCAGACTTGAAGAGAGGGCATTCTTCTCGCAATTACCAAAACTAGAAGGAAACTGCATACTCTGGGTAAAGTTGGACCTTGACATTCCTAAAATATGGGTTTACGACCATGCCGTAAACATAAAGACTATGACGGTAAACTCCAACTAGGGATTTTATTTACCTAACCTAGAGTGTTCCATCGAGTGCAAAGCTTAAGTTCGTTCTATGGTCTTAAATTTCTTATATGGTAAAAAGGATCACACATGCAGGCAAGTTATGCATGAATATTTTATTAAGGTTGAGTGTTCCCATTAAAACTCTTTATTATGTTTGCAAGGTAAGAAGATAACCCAGTAATTAATTTAATCGTTTATAGAATACTGAGAAAGTACTACAATATATTAACTTCAATTTCAATTTACTATGTATAAATCAAACCCTTTTTGCCATACACAACTAAGAAACAAATTGAACCTGTGATTAGATGCACATTTCCTAAGTATCCCTAAAACTAGCATATCATGCATATTAACAAATTTCAATGATAACTTTTTCGGTAACAAGAGACTACATTAGACAGTTATTCATTTTACAATGACCTATAAATATTACAATAATAATAATTAAATTACACATCACTTTTTTTTTGTCGTCATTCTTCCATCCTACAAAACCCACGTGAGCATGATATCAGCGATAAATCGCTGGCATGGCATCCTCCCTAATCAATCATAAGTATCATTTTTCAGTTTCCCATTTACGTCTGACAATAATTACAATTTGTAATCGAAATAAAAAGGTCTAGAAACATGTATTCATTGCATTTTATTTTTCTTCAATTTGTAACCCAAGAGAGAGAAAGAGAAGGGAAGAAAGAGAAAACACCATTTTGTCAAAAGTTCTATTTCACACAACAGATACACTAAAGGGTTTTAAACAGTTATTTTCACGTGTTAAAAGTTTCCAGGGTGGTTTGGCAACCCTACGAGGGTCCGCAACTTTCTGTTTTTACATTTTCTCACTAGTTACAAAATGTTCAAAATGGGCTCGGAGGCTAAGAAACTGCTTCCAAAAGTTATCTTTCGATGAGCATGCACACCATGATTAACTTTCTACGTGTCCCTAGATATACCAAGAGTTCATAGCAACTGATGGAATTGAAAAAGAGCGAACGGTTTACGTTTGGCGGCTAGTTTTCCGGGGCCACTAGTCGTAGTTCACCCAGTTGTAAAATGAAAAAGTTAGCTCGAGGGCCTAGAAAACCACGTCCAAAACGAACGTTCGATGGAGGAGCACGTAACAAGACATCTCCTACTAGTTCCCCTATATAAGGATAATTCATCAGAGTCGACGGGACTGAGAACTAGAGAACCATTTTTAGACGACAACAAGTTTTCTGGAGCAACAAGACGAAATTGGTCTAGTTTGACCTCGTCAAACTGCAACCAGAAGGCCTACAAAATGGCTTCGCCAAACTATCTCGAAAAGTGCTCTTTCCTATACTGAATGTTCCATGCATTTGTCTAGTATAAATGCTAGAGGTTTGCGAAGACGGGACGTGATTTCTCTTTCCAGGTTTCAAATGGCGGTCCAAAACGAAAGCCAACTTTCTAGTTTTAACAACTTCCTACTGTTGTAAACCAGTGTAACATGGCTCCTATAAGAGCGTCAAAAGGATGTCATATGTTCGTTTCAGGTCAAACCAAAGGTCAAGGTGACTCCTCGTATACGAAGGTACGCAAATGAAACTTCACATCTCGTTTCCGGAGTTACAAAGGGTACTTAGTGAGTCTCCGAAAAATACAAAATTTAACTATTTTAAACAGGAAGAAGGTCAACTTAATCAATGGGGAGTCAAATTCGTCTGGTCGATAAAACAATATTGGAGCGATCAAGATGGGTAAGAGTTTTCTAAATCATCTCGAAGTGAGGGTAATAGTTCATGGTTTAAAGTAGACGAGTTATAATGACGTCGTGAGTTACGACACGACAATTTATTGTTTTGCAACGAGTTGCAGGGACATTTAACTGTATTAAAAATCTTAATAATTTAAAATTCTATTTAGTTGCAAAAGAGAACTAAAACACGAGAATTATGAGAGGTAAGGGAAGAAGAACCATGCCTAGGGAACGAAGTTGGTTGAAGTCGTAGGCTTGGGGTTCAGTCTCTTGCTTGGGCACTTCGTCAACCAGTTCACGAGCATCCTCAGCTCCACCATTTTGCATACACATCTACCAGGGAAGTTGCATTGCAAATGAAAACATCTTGTTTTCTATGCCTTGATGGTTTTTTCCAACAGAGTAAGTAGTTGCTTGTGCGTTTCTAAAACCTTTTGAACAGATCCATTATGTGCATATCTTGCAATCCTGGCATTCCATGAGGCAACATTTCTTTGAGGCATTTTGTCAAACAGTTGACATTTTTGTATACATATCTACCATAACACTTGTAACTACAACATCTGCTAAATGTCCTTGCCCTGACTGAAGCCCTTGAGATCACGTTTTTATTTCACTCGAACTAAGAAAATACATCCTCACAACCGCCACAGGTTGATGGTCAGGGTAGGTTCCATAAGACCACATCTCTTTGAGGCATTCTGTCAAACAGTCCAACGCCTTTTTAACAGACCCATTTTTTTGCATATCCTGCTATCATTGCAGTCCAGGAGACCACATATCTTTCAGGTATTTTGTCAAACAGTTCACATGCGTTGTGTATGCCTTCACATTTTACATACATGCCGATCTGCGTACCTGGCAAGACATTTAAAGATATTATCTTCCCATGATGCTTTGATGGATGTCCATGCCCTGTTCTAAAGCTCCCATTTTGACAGTAGCTGGGAGGTTGTTGGAAAAAGGCTGTGGATTTTGGCTTTATACGCATCATATGCATTTGTTGGCTTTACTCGTACCAAATGCATTTTCTTGGAAGTTTCTAAGGCCTTTTCAACAAACACATTTGTGCATATCCCGAAATCATTTCGGTCCATGGAACTGCATTTCTTCCATGCATTTAGTCGAACAGATCACATGCTTCCACGTTTTCACAAATGTATCTACTAGGGCACTTGCGACTGCAACATCTGACAAAGTTCCTTTGCCTTTTTACACTGATGGGAGCCCACACAAGTCTGGGCGCGGGCTGGAAGGATGTTGGCAACGTGACAGACCAAACAGACAAAAATCCTCCTCCATTTTTGGTTTATTTTCCCACGCAGTTTTTTGGAGCTCATTTTTGAAAGCGGCTGGGAGGATGTTGCAAAGACTGGTTTTCACAGACTTCCGCCCCCCCTTGTCACGCCTTCTTCTATAACAGATGGGTGTGTAGCACTGGCCTAAAGCTTCCTCCCATGGCAGCGGTGGCGGCAACACTCCCTCTCCCCAAACAAAACCAAAACGATGGAAGCAAAGACCCAATTTTGCCCTAAATCTGCCTTAAGTAGAATATCACGGGCTTTCTTTTAATTTGCATCCTTTTATTTTATTTTATTTTATATTTATTTGATTATTATTATTTTTTTATAAATGGAGGCATTACAAAGATGATAGCATGAGAATACGGGAAGTAGACTATAAGCGGTGTCAGGTGGAAAAATCCTTAAAATATCATATCACTCCATTTATTATATAAGAAAAAAATATTCCTCCTTAGTATTTTTCAAAAAAATATGTAGAACATGTCAGTGATCAAAACATTAATGTGGAAGCACTTGAATCCTAAGATATAATGCTAAATAATTATTGGTATGGATGAAGTAAAATTTACTATATTATTTTTATATAAGAAGGGTTATTTTGAATATTAAATATTATTATTTTATAATGCATACCATACTACTAATTGACCTAAGGGTGCAAAGTAGACAACAATATGGGGTTTTTAAAAAAATAAATTATTTTTATATAATTTGTTTAATATAAAATATTAGTATCATTATGATTTTTAGTGATTGTGGTATCAATGTATTTATTATTTTTCATATGGGCTAGTTAATTGCCATGATAGTATGGTATTAGCATTGTATTTATTAATAATTGGCATAATATTAGCTTAGTTGAATTTTTATATCATAGAACCTTGACATTATAAATGAGATTAAATGTTAGTTGATGTGATAGATTTGATAAATAAAAATAAAAAATTATATGTTGGTATGAGACAAGTTATTTATGGTATTAACTTATTTATGTGTTTGTTTTATAAATTTTTGACACGATAAATGGAAAATTAAAAAATTAAGACTTTCAAGGAATATTCCATTTTCTTTTAATATCAAACCTGGGAGTTAGCGGGATATAGGAAAATGCTTTGGCATATGATTGCTTAAAAATTTGAAATTACTGTATTCAATGAATGTTCATGGCGGCTTACTACTCCTGAACATTATTGCGGTTGAAATTAAACACATGTTTAACTGTATTCAATAGATGCTAAGAGATCAATTATTGTAAAAGTTTGAAGCACATTAAAAGATGTTATTAAAAATGTAAAGTATCTTTATATAAAAAATGGTTGCTTTGAATATGAAATATAAATATATTGAATTGTGTTCAATAGATATCATGCTACTAATTTCCCTAAGGGTGGAAATTACATAAATGCTTATTTCACTAAATTTGGACTTATTCCAGTCTTAGAAGCTAAAAAATATAGCCAATATTGGAATCCAATATTACTAGTTTTGGATTCCAAAATGTTAAATATTGGAATTATTTTCACTCCAAAATCACACATATTGGATTCCAATATCACATATATTGGAATCTAAAAAATGCAATATTGGAATCCGTTAATTCTCCTTCCGGAGTCCAATATATGAATATATCTGATCATGAATTAAATTAATGAATTTATGAAAAATTGTTTAATGATTGTAGGGAATCCAACATTGATATGAGAAGTAATGCCTAACGACCGCTAGCCCGTATAAAACATAAACATGTTCTGTTTTATATGGGTTAGTGGCTACTAGGCTTAATGTTTTCTTTGGAATAAGGCTCGTATACGTTTTAAGACATCTTTAAAATTAAACTATGTAGATTTGAATATTTAATAATCCTTTGGCCTAGCAGACACAAGGCTAATGAAATTCATGAGATGCGAGACACTTCCAGGTCCATTTATTATGGTGTGATTAAACCTCAAGGCAACCAGATAATTACCAAAGATGTTATGAAGAAACTAATAGAGAGTGACGATCCAGTTTAGGAGAATGTAATTAACTATAAAACGATTCCAGATATATTTTCATATTTAAATTTAGATATCAAATTAACTTCTTTGACTATGGTGTGATTGAACCTCAGTGTAACCAGTGAATTTTGGAAGATGCTATGAAGAAATTAGTAGAGGGCGATGATCCAATGTACGGGAATGTAATTAAATGTTAAACCATCCCAGATATATTTTCATATTTAATTTTAGATATCAAATTAACTTCATTTACTATGGTGTGATTGAATCTCGGCACAACCAGAGAATTTCTAAATATGTTATGAAGAAATTAGCACATGGCAACAATCCAGTGTAGGGGAATGTAATTAACTGTAAAACCATTACAAATATATTTTCATATTTAAATTTAGATATCAAATTAACTGTAAAAACATGGCATATATATTTTCATATTTAAATATGGATATGCAATTAATTAAAATTAATTGTAAAACCATTCCAAATATATTTTAGTATTTAAATATAGCTGTGAAATAAATTGAAATTCCTTTACTAAAGGTAGAATTATAGTAAAACATTTGAAGAATATTTTGAATTTATATTGTAACACTATTCCCAAAGATGGGATTCCAAATCAACAATAGAAATCATAGTAAAGCTCCAAAAATAATCTCCCTATAATTGTGTTTTTGATCTAATAAAATCCCAAACATCTTTGACGTCCTTCAATGGTTGCAACAACAAGTATTTGTCTTCTAACTTAGAATTAGTGTTAAATGGTTTAGCAATTATGTAGTTCCCCACATCATTGAAATTTTTTTTCTCTAAAGATTTATCTACAAGCATTGCATTTTTACAATGGTACGATGCATTAAACCGCCACCAAACGGAGTTAATATTGTTGAGATATAATTTGGGATTCCCAAAACCTTCATAATCGGTGTGTTTTGTCTTGATGCAATCTTCCTATGTAAATATGAACTCGAAGCTTCCAACCTCTAAGACAATGTTTTGAAGGAATGAAGGAATCATGTCATCAACATTTGACTTTCTTGCTGATGTCCATAATGTTATTTTGAATTTTTTTTTTCATTTTTTCAAGAACTCTTTCACATTTGGTTTGAGAAAATAATTTTTTTGAGCTTGACACTGCCAAAATTTTTAACTTTTTTTTATGTCAAAATATCCTTGTGGAGGGTGTGCCAAAACATCGTTTATATCAAATATGATCAGTTTCATTTTGCATGTGTTCTTATCTGCAAATGAAAAAAAAAAAAAATCAAATGGTTGAGGGTGGTGAATCAACTGAAAAATAAAAAACACATCCCTTTTGATATTGTTATATCAAAAATCAAATGGTTTTAGGTGGTGAAGAAGGTAAAAAATATAAGGGCATTCCTCATTTCTTATTGTACTAGGAATATTTTTTACAGAATTTGTTTGAATTGAATGTAATGTTTTAGTGTGATGAGTCTTTACATACCGTATTATAGTTATTTCATTGCATTTGAATGTGGTATACATTTTATATTATCAAAGCAAAAAACAATATTTAAGCATGCTCATAATTAATTTAGGAATACATATTCGATTAATAAAAACTAGTCAAATATTTGTTACGATAAAGTTTCTCTGTTAATTCACATTCACAACTTATACACTCATACTCCCAACTTATAATCAGGGAAAATATAAATACTCCCAACTTATAGTCGTACACTCTCAACATACAAAATAGTTAAGTAGAACCATCATAAACACATATGAATGTACATTTTATTTATAAAGTTAAGCAGTATCATCATAATAACATTTTGAAATGATAAGTATTTATTTAGCATTTTGTTGCTCCAAATATTTGATTCCCTCTACCACATTCAATCCCTTAGAGACACTATTAGTGAAAAGTCTTTGAACAATTTTCTCCTCTGCTTTTCATCCCAACCATAAAATTTGCATGAGGGATTCCCTTTGCACATAATGTAATACACAATGTGTCTTTAGAATTGTAGGGAACATCATTTCTACTCCAAACCTTTTCTAGATCTTTTATTGCAATTCCATTGACTATATTGCAATGTTCCTTTCCTCATGTGAATATTGGATTTAATTCAGTCGATAATTTCTTAGTGAAAGCCTTTTTTAACTTTTCAACATCAACAAAAGTGATTTTTTCATACCAAAATCCTATTTTAAATTTTGTTGATAATGAATTTATAAATTCTTTCAGGCCACCTCGTAGGTTGATAGTCTCCTTGTTGAACTTGAATGACATCTCCTTAGAAGGTGATTGGTTTTTCTCATACAACAAGCCCTCCAAATCTAAAATAAGTAAGTAATTATTGTGGCTAACTGCAGGGAAGTAAATAATTTTTTTAATCGGCCTCATATCAATTCTAACCAATGGAAATAATCAACATTTTAGCTTGCGGATACCACTTACCGATGGAGTTTGTATTTAGGATTGCATCTTATTTACCCGCAGTTGGATCCTTTGATGAAATATCTATTTCAAATAAACATTAATTTATTCATAATCTAGCTATTGTTATGGAAAATGAAAGAATATTTGAAAAAATATAGTGATCTACGTGGTAAAATTGTAAATTCAATATTAGCAATTTAAGAGGCCACCACTTACCGACTGAGCTTCCGGATTTTCTTGCATCGACCTTACCCATTGCTGGTTTTTTGATGCAAGATGTATTTCAAACAACATTAATCAATTCATAATTGATTTCATGTTTTGGGAAATGAAAACATAATTAAAAAATCACATTGATCTCTGGGGTAACATGGTAAGTACAAAACATGTTGAGCATGTCTGTAACCCCTCTTGGCAACAAAACTAAGCTCTGTGGAAGGCCCTCGACATTGATGGGTTCACGGCCTTTGTGAGGAGGATTAAAGGCCATGACAAGAACATATCTCTTACTTTTTCACAGAAATGGAAGGACATGGTTATTACCTACAAAGGTAAGGAATTCACTATAACCAAAAACCTGATTTCCTTTGTCACAGGCTTGGGAATGAATGGAATTAAATTATATAGGAACACATTTGATAAGGATGTAAAAGAGAAAATTTTTGTTAAAGGGGATGAAGGCCTCAAGATTGGGAAAATGGGCCTGGTCTATTCATCCATTCCACCTCCTTATGATGAAGTATCTAAGATGGTGGACATATACATAACCTTGAAACACTTCTCTACTCTTCCTCTTCATCTTATAGTTTTATTAAACCACTTCTATCGTAGCCCCAAGGTTAGCCTCTCCTATTACATCATCCATTCATTGGAAAGATATATTCTTGATGTATAAGATCGCCTTAGAGACCTTCCTCTCCACCAAGGGGTCATTTTTCTCTAGCACCAGTATTTCCATGATGTGGTTTAAAATATCCCCTCTCACCCTATAACCCCTCCTCCACCACAACAACACAGAGTCAGGATTAAGAACCCGAGCTTCCATCCTCCTTCTTCAAACCCTACTTTGGCCAAAAGGGTGCTACAGAACAATGATAAGGGTAAATATTTGGAAGTTTTAGAAAGCCTTCTTAATATTAGCCAATTTGTTCATGAACCTCAATCCAGCAATGAATTAAAGGCACAACTTAAGTTGTAGGCTGATGCAATTAAGGGCCTTAGAGAGGATGTGTAATTTATTCTTAATGAGGGATGTGAAGAAGATAATGACCCTACTTCTTACCCTAAACCCATGGATAAAGTTGAGGATCTTTCCAAGAAGTAGTAGGCCATGGAGGGTAAAATGCAATAAATTTGTCAGGAAGCAGATTGATCAGTTCTCTATACACAAGGATTGGCTTGACTTCATCTAGATACAGGTTAGACAAATTTGTGACATCAGTGGCATTTCTGAAGATATATCTAGAAGGAAGGGAAGGCTAAGAAGAGGTCTATTGCTTCTAACAGCAAAGACCCTACACAACAAACAACTATTAACCTTTTCAAGGCTATGTAGGATGCTTAAAAGGTCTTCCACAAATTCCTCAAGTAACTGTCTTGTGACCCCTATTTTTTTTTATTCTTTTGTCTCAGTGTTGTTTTTCTATGGTTGTGCAATTGTTTTATTGTTTTTTTTTGTGTTATGTTTTGGTTCCTTTATGGTAGTTTATCCCTACCTTGGTCTCTACTGTATTATCTATCTTTCTTAGGATTTTGTATCTGGGGTTTGGTCCCCACTGGTCAAAAAACCAGTGTTCTTTCTATGTATTTTATGGTTGTTGAGCCCTTTTGTACCTCAGGGTATGCTCCTCTTTAAAACCATTTAACATCAATAAAAAAACATGATAAGTACAAAATCAATTATTCTATGTCTTTTGAATGAAGTTTAACACCCACTTGGGTTCGATTATATTCATTGAACCACCCATTGGCGTATAATGTTTTTGAGATATTGGTGTGGATTAGCAACCACTAAGTTATGCCATCATTTCCTGGAATAAGCATCGATACCAATGTCTGTTAGTTATGAAATGGTAACTACAAACTATGGAGCATTGGATGCCACCATGAATTTTTGAAATAAGTTATTTGGTTATTTCTTCTTTGAAAATGGTTCCTCTTATGGAGTTAGCCGATATCAGTTTCTATAAATTTTTGATCCTTATAAATGGTTTTGTTTAAAAATACGCATGACTAACATACCAGGTTCTGACTGTATATTCATGTTGGTTACCACCATGAACTTCACTGTTACTTTATCCAGTTGTTGGTTGTCTGCATAAACCATTAATTGTCTTCTAAATTTGTAGGGCTTAGTAGTGATTTTGATTTATAAATACAAATGACTAACATACCGGGATTTGATTGCATATTTGTGTTAGATGTTCCCAATTTCTTCTCATCTGTCATCATAGCTGGTGAACATAGAGTTTTGTTAAATAAACAAAAACCATGGAAATTGAAAATAGAGATCATTAAACATACTTATAAAATGATTGAAGGTCAATCACCATGTTGAACTGGTTATGTAGCATCAAGTTGAAAGGGTTGTACATCAAACCCTACTATTTTTTCATTGTCTCCGTAAATAATAAATGTGTAAGTAGCTTATATCGGTTTAGATCCATTAAACAAAATCATTTGTTCAAGTTGTATTCCGCAACTAACCTTTCTTCATGTGAGAATAGTAATGTTTCAAAAACATTTCCTGACTATGTGTCTCATCAATAAAAATAATAGATAAATTAGATTCAACTAATGCACAAGGTGCGACACTTCTATCATAAAGCACTAATACTAAATAATTTTTTGAACAACATCGAGTGAACATCTAAGCCCAGAACTCATATGATCGTTTGCAAGGAAAAGGATGTTGGTTTCTTTGTAGGAAAATTTCACTTACAATTACCAATATTTGTGGAAGTTTCTCCATCCAATCCCTATTGAATTATTTTCTTTCATCATTGTTATCATCGCAGTTGTGCATGCCAGTTATTGTGTACATAAGACACAAAATTTTAAATTTATTGCTGCTTTCATAGAGTCTGTAACATCCATCCAGAATTGATTCCCCATTGTCCTTAACCTTTTCCATGTATCGTTTTAATGTTTCTCTTAACATTTTTGAATATTCAATTGATATGAGAACAATAATAATAGAATCCAACACATTGGTTCTAATAACTGTTAGCAAATCCATTATTACATCACAAGAAATATTGTTAGACAAATTGTAAAAATCAGCGATAACACATTCGAAATTAAAAGGATTGGTGGTAGGAATAATTGATAAAGTTGACGGAAGTTGGAACGGGTATATTTCCTTCCATTGACATCACATAGTTGTATAATATTGTCTGAGCCTCGACGGAATAAATTATTCTGCCACATGGTCCTTTTTTCGTTTCACCTTTTTTCCCCCTATTTGGGAATAATATTTTCTCTTTCCTTGTCTCTCTTCACCCAATAGTACAAACAACTGGTCGTAGTATGATTCATGCAATTAAATTGTTTTAATTACATTAGATTCACTTCAGGATGACATTAGAATACTATCTTGATGTTCTTCTTTCAAATAATGTAGATCTTTTTCTCTCATTTTTCTGTCTCCTTTTATTCTCTCGCAGTAAGAATCAAATGTCTCTGATATTACACCTTCATAAATAGATCTAGTTAACTAGACATCCCTTGATTGTACTTTATTTTCTAGTACCGATAGTTATTCATTGGTCATTCCTCTAGAAACCTTGAATTAATTGGTTGTGAATCTTGCCAATGAATTTGGCTGAAAGTTAACCTAATTATCTTTAATAGGTCAATAAACAAGGCCAATTGATCTAAACAACTAAAATTTTGTTGTCCATTTATTCCATATATCATCTGGAAACAATAGAAAATTCCATTTTTCATATAGAATTTCTATTTTTCCAATTTGAGAATCAAAAGGCATTGATTCTCAAAGCTCTGTATTCAAAGGACAATCATATTTTTTTTATCTTTTTATATAACAAAAGTAAATGTTAATAACCATTGCAATAAAATTAAAATACATACCTTCCACTCTTCTAATTTTGTTTTTGACAGTCTAGGATGTTGAGGACATCCTAGGACATTGAGGATTCCTAGTGATTTCCAAACTGATCTAGCTTTGTACAACAAATCAATAAACTTGGTTTCTACCCAAGTTTTGTTCACTTCATTATATTGTTTGTAAATATTATTAATGACTTTGTTAGTTGTGTTGGTACTTGATCTCGCACCCCCTTGAGGCCTGACAACATTATCAGGGAATTGGAATGCTTGGAGAATGATAGAATTTTTGGTATGTGTCTTTTACATCCGGGGATATGTCTAATAATCTCTTTGGGACCAAGATTTGGGGTAATTAAGTGGCATGTACAAAGGGGATGATTTTTCCCTACTACTTTTGGTCCTTCCTGAAACCAGGGTGAGAGAACTCTTTTGGTAACATAAACGGAGAGGGGGATATCAAACCTTAGTTGCTCAATTTATTCAAAGGATGGATCAATTTGGGATAAACATGGCCATGGACACAACACTTCACTCTCATGAGTTGTCACACAAAAGGTTGCATATGCTTACTTTACCAGACATATGCTACTATATACAACAACATTCCATTACGTTTGCATATTTTTGATAAGGGAAGTGAAATTGAAGGGTCCTTTCGCTGTTATTTATAGACAAAGCAACAGAGTAAAAAATAGAGACTAGTATGATGGGATAGGAATTACATTAGGTTTATGTTTACGAAGATGGGGGATTATATGATGATTAATTTGTTGGCATGGTCTTAATAGGTGTTGTAATTGATGCAAAAACACATTAATGACAAAGTGAATGTTTTATGATGATGTCATGATGATGTTATTGATACTAACATATTGGTTCTTATGTATATCAGTTGATACAACAGGATTCAGTGAGGTGTGCTTCCTCTTACAAACCCATACAGGTGCCTAAGAGATGTTGCTTGGAAGTGTGAAATTATTGGTTTCTTGGGAAGCATGTTGAAATTTTTTATAGCATGATTTTAGGGTGCTTGAGAACTCACCGTAGTGGAATAATTCAGGTACAGGTGGTTCACTTCGTTACAGGTGCTCATTGGGAGGAGGTATAGTAGCTTGGAGGTGTGACAATGTGGATTAGAGCCATTTGAGCTCACAGAAGCATGAAATAAAGTGTATTATGGCATATGATGTATGTTTGGGTCATTTTTAGAGCTTTCTTGTTTAGTTATTACATCATTTCAGTTGACCCTAGCTTCTACAGTGAGGATCTAACATGCAAACATAGGTAAGTCTTAGTGACTAGAGAGATTGAGATATGATATTGATATTATGATGATTGGAGATGTTAGAGGGATGATTCATGATGATCTTAGAAAAAAATTAGGTGCCCATGATGTGTATTTTTCCAGTTATGACTGATTTTGTGAGATAGGGTGAAAAATAAAGCAAAATCTAGCTCGAAGTGCAATTTTAGATGCTCGTTGTGAATAGTATGATTTGTATGGGAACTTGTGGATTTTTGGGATTCTTATAAGTTGATTTTAAAAGGTTTCACAAAAATAATCATTTCATTTGATCGTCACATTTTTATGAACAAATGTTAAGAATGTAAAGTAGTCTAAAACCCTAGTTAAACCATAATTAGGAGCAGTTTGCAGAAAGTGAAGTATGGTGACCCAGTTTTGATTGATTCATAAAAAGTGATGATTGAATGTTGTATAGAAATCCTCAGGATTTCTATAAATGTATGGTTGAGGTCATGGTGATGAGTGGGCCCCACCTAAAATTAGCAGTTTTTGGAGAAGAAGGTTTTAGGACAAGATGGTCCAAAGGAGTAGCATGCAAAATTGATGTTGCATGATGATTGGGAGTTTTTATTTATGCAAATGGATGTTTCAGAGAAATTTCATGTAGGTTCATTTGAGGTCCAAACAAGTTGACTGGTCAAAGGGCAGTTTTGGGATCTCAAATAGCAAGGTCTAGTAAAATGAGCATAAATTGAGCTACGGGTGGAGTTTTGAGATGATTCAAGTTGTGTTGAAAATTATATTAAGATATATATATAGTGAAATATGGATAGAATCATGATGAGGTCATTTGATAGGATTTATAGGTCATTATATGATTAAGAATATTTTTCGCAGTTTAAGACAACATGTGTTCCGATGAACGTTGGATGTTATTTGAAGCATTAGATGGATTGGGTGATACTTCATATCACCTAGAATGTGACAAGGAATGAATTGGTCATCCATTGAATCCATTTATAAGTCTTGAATAAATTTATAAATTATTTTATGAGCTAACCTTTGGAAACAACGTTTTTGGCAGGTTGATCTTGTGAAGGCAAATGTTGCTATGGTTTTAATTTAAGGATGGTTTGTGACTTATAAATTTCTTAGAAGTGTTTTATAGGTTTTGAAATTTCTTTTGAGTTGTAATATGGTATGTTTTGGTTTAGTATAAGTGATTTGGTGATCAGATGAATTTTTCAGGGTGCTAAAGGGTGTATGAAACAATTCTTTTGAGATTTGTAAAGGGAATTGGGCCTAATAAATGAAATAATTTTATTGGTTGATATTAATTACGAACATGTATAAATTTTATATGATATTTTATTCATATGTAAATGGTTTTGGGTCACGAAAAAGTATGGTACTAATGTTAGGGCATTTTAAAGAACGTGCCCATGGGGTTTTGAGCCATTTTTGACACATAAAATGATGTTTTTGGCTAGGAAAACCTACTTAGGTCATATGTGACCATTGTAATGATGTTATTTGAATATAATGAAGTTTTATGGTTTGAATTTATCATGAGAGATAGACCTCCTTTGGGTTTGTGAGTTGTTTTGCATATAAAAGTGGAGTTTAAGCTCATTTTGAGAGCTAGTCTTTCATGGGGGTGTAGAGCGACCTAGAGAAGAGTTGTTTGAAGGTATTACGGAAATATTTTAGGGAAGATAAGATGTGTTTCAGATTAAGGAATAAATTAGTTCATGATAACAAGAGGTTAGAGGCAAGACAAGTTGAAAAAGAGGAAGAAAGAGCAAAGTCGAAGACTTAGGGTTTGTGAGTTGAATAAGTGCTCTCCATCAATTGTGGTAGCAGAAATATTAGAGATCAAACATCTTTAGCTGGTTGATTTGGTGCTTGGTCATATTTAGGGGGTTGTATCTTCTTTGTGAAGTTGGTGCTTCTCTAAATTAGGGTCTGGTGCTCTACTAAATTAGGGGTTGGTGCTCCTTGTGAAATTGGTGCTTCACTAAATTACTTTACTTCGTGTAATATAAGAATAATTTCAGTTGGTTTTCTTCCCTGTGAGGTTTTTCCACTTATATCTCATGTTCATGTGTATGCTCTCTTTATTTTTTTCATGAGGATAAATGTTTTATGTTGTTAAGTTCACATTGATGGATAGATAAATGTTAATGTTGCATGTATAATAATATAAAATCATTTATAAAGGATTAAAGGAATAACTAACCCCTTGTTACGAATATATTGTTTGTAACATTATTAATAGTGTGTGTGAGTTACTATTTGTAAAATGTAATATTTAGATATTACATTAAATGTGAGTGAATGATGAGTTGTAATAGACAACTCATCATGAGGGAATAAAGGGATAATTGAAATAAAGGTGGAGAGAATCATGTTGGAGAGATAAGTGGGAATGTGATATGGTTTGACTCCGTATTCTAAGGATTTCATTCTCCTATATAATGTAATCTCTCATATGAATAAGATATCCCGAATGAATTCAAATTGAATTATTCTATTATTCGGTGTATAGTTTCCTTTTTAGTATTCCATTTTTTAAGAAAGCTCAGACCAAAATAATATTTGGTATAAGAGCAGGACGCATTGATGAGTTTTGTGATGGTATTTGGTCTTGATCTTACTATAGTGTGTTATTCATTCACTGGTAGTAAAAAGAATATGTCAATTTGTGGATTAACTCACATGTAATCTACCATGTGATCTGGGCAGCGTATGTTCCATTGGTGCATCGATTTAATTAGACTTGATATCTTTATGTCCACATGGACCAGTGTCAATCCTGACATAAATATCTCCCTTTGTACTCTGATTGGTGGCATATTCACTCGTGTGATTTGAATGAATTCTATACTCATTCATCATATCACTATTCTCTACAGAAGGAAAGATCAAACTGAATTGACTCCGTCGCAAAGAGCCTTATCCATTGGAGAGCTGTGGAGATCTATCTATTCAGCGTCAACAACTGTCTCAACCTGATCCAAATTAAAGCAATGTCATCCCACCAGTGCATTCAAATGTCTGCTCAGGTTTTGTCAGATCCGTAATTTGGAGAAAATTTGACCTAATCAAATCTACAGACATATATGCAACAACTTCAAACTGTGTGTCCACCATCCCATCGAGTTTCAATCAATTGTTCCATGCAATGTGTCGAGGTTTAACTTGAAGTGCATTGGTTGTTATTAGTCATTTATATGAAATTTTTGTTAGATATGGTTCATTTCTTCTAAGTCCATTTGTAAGTTGTTTAAGGTCAATGTCATTGTTAAAGGTTTTGCAAATGTCCATGATATTATTAAAAGAGTTTTAATAGTGTCAAAATTTGTCAAAAATTTAAATTGTTTGTAAAAAGGGTGTATTTTTAGTTAAAACCGACACCTATTTTTGTCAAATTGTGGAGATTCATAATGGATAAATTGAGTTATGTTGAAAAATTTGATGGAAAGGATTTTCACACTTGGCATTTACGAACTCAGTTGACACTAATTAACAAATATTTTTGGGACATTGCGGATGAAACCAACCGATGCTGATGAAGTGGCCAAATGGGAGAGTAGAGATCATAAAGCAACAACAATCATTGGACTTGGGTTGTCTGATGCATATTTGCATCCTATAGACCTTTCAAAAAGTTCAAATTTCATTTAGACAACATTGAACAAGTTGTTTGGATCCCAAACAGGAAGCACAGTAGTGACCTTAAAGCAGAAGCTGTTCAGACTCAAGATGGATGAAGGAGAAAACATGGTACAACATATAAGTAAGTTTTGGTCTATTTTGAATCAATTGTCAGGGATAAAAATTAAAGTAGAGGATGATGATGTAAAAGCTGTTTTGTTGAATAGTATGCCATCTCGCTATTCAAGCATTGTTTTTACTTTGAGCAAGATCAATCCCGACTTAGAAGATCTAATTTCTTTACTGATAGATGGAGAAAATAAGACTGTTACACCAGGAGAAACTACAATTTATGGCAGAAACAAGTCATGTGATAAAGGGAGATTTAAATCTTCTTTTAAACAAAGATCAACTTTTAGAGATACAAAGAAACATATCACTTGTTACTATTGTAAACAAGATGGACATCTATCTATAAACTACAAGAAAAGAGCACAAGGTTTACTTGATGGAAAAATATAAGAAAGTGCCATGGTTGCTGATGAAGAAGAAGACAGTGATAAAGAAGAACCTTTGGATGATGGTTATAATTCTGATGATTTTCTATTCTAAATAAGCAGCAGCAGATGGAGGCAGGAGGCAACAGAGGAAGGAGGACAACCAACATCCTCTTGCCAGCCGCAAGCGATGGGGCTGCATAATGAGTTTGTGGCATTTTTTCAGTTATGTGTCTCATTGGTTGTAATAAGAACAGATGTCACATTCCTATTCAGAGTTGTATTTCCTTTTATAACCTCCTGATGTAAATATGTTGTAGTAGAAAGATAAAAGCACAAGAAAAAGTAGCATCATGTTTTTCTTGAAGAGGATGAACAGAGGTTCATGAGCAGGGGATCGTACCTAGGACAGAGGTCCATTTTTTTGTCTAACAGGGGTTCGTATTTGGTGAACAGAGGTTTAGCATACCAAGATCATGAGCATGTAGAGGCAGGAAAGCTGTAGAAGACATGTGAATGTTTTTCTCTTCCTTTTTCACATTAGGGGAGTGTGTAATAGGGATTAATAATGTAAACAATAGGGGAGTGAATGTTACAAATATATTGTTTGTAGCATTATTAATAGTGTGTGTGAGTTACTATTTGTAAAATGTAATATTTAGATATTACATTATGTGAGTGAATGATGAGTTGTAATAGACAACTCATCATGAGGGAATAAAGGGATAGTTGAAATAAAGGTTGAGAGAATCATGTTGGAGAGATAAGTGGGAATGTGATATCATTTGACTTCGTATTCTAAGGATGTCATTCTCCTATATAATGTAATCTCTCATATGAATAATATATCCCGAATGAATTCAAATTGAATTATTCTATTATTCGGTGTATAGTTTCCTTTTTACTATTATGTTTTTTTAAGAAAGCTTAGACCAAAATAATACTCCCCTCTAAGTCCATTGTGCTTCTAACAATTAGAGCAAGAGCTTTTCATTTTGCAGAAGTTTGACAACTTGAAGGAGATCCTCTGAAGCACATGCAATGGGTAAGTCTACAGACCTTGTTGCCATATTGAGAAAAATGAATGAAGTATCTCAATCATGTATTGAGGCATATCAAATTCAGTTGAAGGATATGGAGACAAAGAATAATCAAGTTATCATGTATTTGAAATATTAATTGGAAAGTGTGTATGAAACCCTAAGGGTAAAAGAGGAAGAATGTTCTCAACTGAAATCAAAATTTGCTTTGATCAATGAAAAACTCAATACTAAGGAGGATGAGTGTATCAAGTATGAAGATGGTATGAAATCTCTACACTCAATAATTGATCTAGTTTCAAGCAAATTGAAAATGCTCAGGAAAACTGTGAATGCCCCAGATAACCTTCTTAGCCAACAAATACCAATAGGTGATAAGGATATTTTGGGACTCAAGGAAGACCTCAAGAATAATGAATTGAGGCAAGAGGACATGGTTTCAAGGAAGGAAGAAAATAAGGTGACTAACTTCAAGGAAAATGAGAAGACCAAGCCTATTAGGTAGCCTAATGCATTAAGGTATGAAAAATCATTCAATGGTTATTGTTTATTATGTCATGTTCTTGGTCATATATCTAAGTAATGCAAAACAACGTCTTCTAATAATGGTGTAGGATCCTTTAATGGTGAGTGTAATTCATGTTGTGAATATCGTAACAAAGCCAAGGATTGTGGATGGAATCTAGGAGTGTTTGAGTCTATAAACATTAAGAGCATGTTTGTCTAGAGATTTGATCCTAAATATGCTCAGCCAAGGAAAAACAATAGGAATGAGTTTTATAAGATGATAGTATGCTACAAGTGTAATAAACAAGGACACACTGTAAGGTACTATTTGTATGAATCATAAAATCAAGATAAAGGATTCAAGAGACAAAATTTAGTAATATGCTATAACTGTAACATGGTTGGTCATGTTGCAAGCAATTGTTATCAATATTTTTCAGGTCATGAAAATAATTCTCAAGGTCCTAAAGAGTAAATAAGTGGGTTTCAATGGCCTAAAGTGCAAGCTAATGGTGCTAGAAGGACCTGGGGACCAAGAAGAGACCTTCGTGTCCCATAAATAGCTGGAAACGATGTAATAAAGGGAAAAACACAGGTTTGTGATCAGAGAAGAGAGGATGAAGGAGTTTTACAGGTGCCCAAGAAGGCTCGGTACCTCTTTAAGACCTTATTTTAGTTCTCCGTAGAACCTATATGCCTACACTATGCTTCTTGAAGGTGTATCAATGTAAATGAAGAATCTAGGAGAGGGGGAGCTATCTAAAACAACTTGTGTCTCCTCCATATGGTCAAGGTATGTCCTTTTGTTCTCTTCTTCATGATATTGTTGGTACATGATGGATGTTCTTGTGTAAGGTGTCTTATTCACTATATTGAGTTACTATTTATACAAGTATGATATCCTCATGATCTGTGTTTGCTCCATCATGGTCTGAGTTAGATGTATAAGTTATCAAAGTTCTCTGTCATGTTATATGAAGTATGTAAGAGTCTTGATCTCATGTTGATTGGTCCTCATGTCTCTAAATTATATACTCAACAAATGTTGAAAAGGGATATATGGTCTACGATGCTTCATGATGTTTAGTTTGAGTTATGTAATGTATTTTGAATATGTCATTAGAGGCCTTGTCTATGGCAGTGTCATGTATGTGTCATATTTTCATCATGTTGTTGTGCATCTCTATCACATAATGTCTTGGATTATTTTGAAGATTGAGGTCTAAGAACAAATTCCATTACTTGTTGCAAGTATTTGTAAGGGTCTTCTATTTGTCACCTGAGTCTTAAATGGCAGTGTCTCTGTTTCAAAGAAAATTATGGTCCTCTATGAGTATGATATGTAGTAGTAATCTATGAAGTTGTTTCAATGAAAGAAAAGTATCCTGCAAACCTGTATATTTATCAAGGGGAAAGCATTGAAAGGGATGTCCTTAAGTTTCATAAGGGCTAGAAGACAGAGGTATGAAAACTCAGATAGAGGTTATGTGCATGTGGTTTAGTATAGTGAGATAAGAAAGGAAGCATTCTCCAGAGTAATCAATCTAAAATAGAGGTTTATAAGGTCTGAGAAAACTAAGTGAAGTAAAACTGAGATAAGCACATGATGAGCAACAAATTTGATGGTCCTTGAAGTAGTAAGTCTATCTTCTCATGTTGGAAATTGATGTCAAGTCTATGTTCTGGGTCTGAAACAAAATTCATGAGTGAGAAGGCCTAAATGTGAGTTGTAAGTGACCTGTAGATGACTAACTGATATGTGTAGCTAGGTCTTAAAGTATTGGAAGTCTGAGAGGCATTTTATACTAAGTTTTTTGCAAATATGCACCTACATGTGCATGATAGGTCTTGGAGGTTTCTTCAAGGTTAGAAAAACTATTTGAAGTGTGCTCACAATGAGAAAAAGTTGAGTTAGGTCTAAATGAAGAGATTCAATGGAAGAGTACATCATGGTCTTCTCAGGAATGAAATTTATCATGATGTTTTCAATGGTGAAGGAATCTTATTTTCTTAGGAGTTGGTACTGTGACAGGGTTTAGTATCTCTCATGACCATGTATTCATTATTAGAGGACAATGAACGAATGTGATGACTAATAAAAGGATTTAAGTGGTGTTCTTCATGCTATCAATAGTTTTTTGAATGTGATCTTAACATATTCATTCATAAGTGCATGTCATGGTTCCCTGAGCTTGTTTCTCATTGACTGGTAGTGTTTGAAGGAGAGACAAGAAGAATTTTTCTTATAAACAGTGATAAGGGTCTCCATGTTCTTATGTAAGTATCTTCATGTGTCTTGCAATCAAATTTCTGGGTGATCAAGGTGTCATGATGCTTGTTGATTCTTGAAAATCCAATTCAGAGGTATGTGTTTGAGCTAGTATCCTATTATTTCTTGAAAGAATGGCCTTTTTGAGTTCTGTGACTGTAGCTAAAATGATCAAGGAAAAAATTTATTAGATAAGTCGATCTAATTATCCTCAGGTGTCTTGAATAAAAAAGAGAGGCAGAAGTTATGATCATCTACAATAAAAGTGATTTGTTGTTGAATAATGAAAGGTATAGGTATGTGCATTGATTCTTATATTTTTTATGAAGTCAGAGATCTTGAGTTGATGATAAAGCATTGCATCACAATGGTTTGAAGTCATGATTTAATTGCAAAATGGTTGTTAGAGTGATCCTTCAATGATACTGGTTAGTCACAGGCATAACCCATACAAGAGGGCAGATTGCTACTATATCTCAGACATGTTGGTGGTCTAAAAGGTATAATGGAGTACTTTTTAATATGATGTCAGTTGAATTGAAGTGATAAATATGTATTCACTTAATCTATATATGAAACTCACTATGAATGAATAAAAAGAAGCATGTTCAGGGGATGAAATGATGTATTTTAGGTCAATATGTTGATCTTGACCTTTAAAAGAAGCTTGAGTTAGTGATATAGTGCTCTGAGATAGAGGTATAACAGGTAAGAGGTTGTAGTTTTGATTCTCATGATAGGGGGAACTTAACATATCTCAATATGAAAGAAGGTGTAAGTGTTCAAGATCTATAAAGATAAGTTGGTTCCTTCTCAATTGAGTTTTGATATTGATATTGATTTTTTCAGTCCTCTAATAGTGTTGGAATGTTGTTATCAAAAGAAGATATGTTGTTTAAGGTGTGTGTGGGATCTCCAAGACAGGGGGAGTACTTTGTTGTTCCTTTATGGGATTGAAATGGTGATCTCTATACCATTCAAGGTGAGAGAATGAGGTTTTCTCCTTTATCCATACTTATGATGATATGTCATGGCTTATATCAGTCAAAAATGATTGTAGAAGACTGAAAATGTTGCTCATTGGATTGCTAGGAGTTGCAAAAGTGATTTCAAGGTATGGTTCTAAGGCTAGTTGATCAATTTTGTGTCCATGAGCTAGAAGTAGGCATGTTAAGTCCAGGGGGATTCATAATTTTTCTTAAGTATATGTTGAGTGAAGATGTGGTGAGCTTCAGAATTGGTCATTTTTGCACTAAAAAGGTTGTTTAGGGCTTTAACACTCAAGGTATGATATGAAAAGAAAGAATACACCTAGTTTTTGCTTATTTTAGGCCTAGGAAAGATGGAATTTGTTTAAGGAAGGATGTATGAAGCTTGGTCATGGTATTTTTTTAACATTATTGGCATGATTCTAAGAGTGTATGGTTCAGTTCCTCTAAGTGATGTCTAACAGTGACCTAGTGAGAAGCCAAATACACCTTACATATATTTACAATTGCTTGTTTTGAATGCCTAGGAGTGCTATAGATCATGAATGTATGTAGCTTCTAACAGATGTAATTTGTGTTTTTTATCCATGCTGGGGAGAGTGTTTGATTGATCCTCCAAGAGGTTAAAATGATGTTTTGAAGGCCATCCAATGGAGAGCATGGTGTTTGCATGCCTAAAATGAAGGCAAGAATAAGATTTTATGCAAAAATAAAGAGATTTGAGGTAGTTTAAGACCTTTGGTTAATGTTTCTAACTTAAATCATGATGGGATGAAGTTTAGATACGTGAGGATAAGGTGAGACTACATGTATTCCTTTGTCACTAATGTAAAAAAGGGGGAGAAGTTTTAGGGTGTTTTTCATCAATGAAAAAGGGGGAGATTGTTGGCATGTGTCTTATTAAGGTGTTGTCATTGATGAAAAACCACATTAATGAAAAATTTAATGTTGTCATTATGATTTTGTAATGATGTTATTGATACTAACATAATGGTTCTGATGTATATTAGTTAATACAATGGGATTCAGTGAGGTGTGCTTGCTCTTGCAAGCCCATACATGTGCCTAGGAGATGTTGCTTAGTAGTGTGATCTTCTTCATTTCTTAGGAAGAATTTTTACATGTTTTCTAGCATTATTTGATGGTTCTTGAGCACTCACATTAGTTGAATAGTGAAATTATAGGTGGTTCACTTGGTTACATGTGCTCATTGGGAACATGTATACATAGCTTTGAGGTGTGACAGTGTGGATTGGATCCATTTGAGATCATGGAAGCATGAAATAAGGTGTATCATGGCATATGAGGTATGTTTGGGTCATTAAATAGGTTTCTTGTTTAGTTATTGCATCATTTCAGTTGACCCTAGCTTCTACAGTGAGGATCTAACATGCAAACATAGGTAAGTCTTAGTCACTAGAGATATTGAGCTATGGAATTGATATTATGATGATTGGAGATGTTATAGGGATGATTCATGATGCTCTCAACAAAATTTCAAGTGCCCATGATGTGTATTTTGCAAGTTATGAATGGTTTTTTGAGACAAGGTGAAAAACAAAGCAAAATCTAGCTCGAAGTGTAACTTCAGATGCTCGTTGTGAATAATGTGATTTTCATGGGACATTGTGACTTTCAAGGATTATTCTAAGGGTATTTTATAAGGATTCAAAGAAATAATCAGGTCTATTTATTGTCACGTTTTTATGAACAAATGTTAAGAAGGCAAAGTGGTCTAAAACCCTAGTTAAACCCTAACTAGGAGCAGTTTATAGAAAGTGAAGCATGGTGGCCCATTTTTGATTAATTCATCAAAATTAATGATTTAATGTTGTAGATAACTCCTTAGGATTTCTATAAATGTATGGCTGAGGTCATGGTGATGAGTGGATCCCCACCTAAAAATAACTGTTTTTGGAGAAGAAGGTTTTAGGACAAAATGGTCCAAAGAAGTAGCATGTGAAATTGATGTTGCATGATTATTGGGATTTTTTTATTGATTTACATAGAGGTTTCAGAGAAATTTCAAGCAGGTTCCTAGTAATTTGAGGTCCAAACATGTTGACTGGTTAAAGGGTAGTTTTGGGATCTCAAATAGCAGGGTCTAGTAAAATGAGCATAAATTGAGCTACATGTGGAGTTTTGAGATGATTAAACTTGTGTTGGAAATTATATTTAGATATATTTCCAATTATATATTTCTTGCCTCATGATTAGGTCATTTGAAATGGTTTCCAGGTCATTCTTTGAGCAATAATATTTGTTGCAGTTCAAGACATCATGTGTTTGGATTAAAGTTTGATGTTATTTGAAGCATTAGATCAATTGGGTGATACTTAATATCACTTGGAATGTGAAGAGGAATGAATCATGCATCCAATTAATTCATTTATAAGTCTGTAATGTATGTATAAATTAGTTTATGAGCTAACCTTTGGAAACAACATTTTTGGCAGGTTGACCTAATAAAGGAAAATGTTGTTGTGGTTTGAAGTGAAGGATGTTTTATGAATTATAACTTTATTAGAAGTGTTATAAAGGTTATTAAATTTCTTATGAGTGGTCATATGGACATGTTTTGGTTGAGTAGAAGAGATTTTTTCATCAGATGAAGTTTCCAAGGTGTTGAAGGGTGCATGAAATAGTTGTTTTAAGATTTGTAAAGGGAACTGGGCCTAGTAAATGAAATAATTTGACTGGTTGATATTAATTGTGACCATGTATGAATTTTATATGATATTTTATTCATATTTAAAGTTTTTTTTTCATGACAAATTATGGTACTAATTTTAGGGCATTTTTAGGAATGTGCCTATGGGATTTTGAGCCATTTTTGGCACATAAAATGATGTTTTTGGCTAGGCCGACCTACTTGGGTCATATGTGAACATCATAATGATGTTATATGAATGTAATGAATTTTTATGGGTCAAATTTATCATGAGTTACCGACCTCCTTTGGGTTTGTGAGTTGATTTGCATATAAAAGTGGAGTTTAAGCTCATTTTGAGAGCTAGTCTTACATGGGGGAGTAGAGCGACCTAGAAAAGATTTGTTTGCAAGTATGAAGGCATTATTTGAGGGAATATCAGATGTTTTTCAGATTTAGGAATACATGATTTAAGGAAATTAAGAAGTTAGAGGAAAGACAAGTTGAGAAAGAGGAAGAAAGAGTAAGGTTGAAGACCTATGGTTTGTCTTAGGGTTTGTGAGCTTAATAAGTGATCTCCATCAGTTGTGGTAGAAAAATATCAGAGATCAAACATCTTCAGGTGGATGAGTTGGTGTTTTTTCATCTTTAGGATGTTTTATCCTCGTTGTTGAGTGGGTGCTTCACTAAATTAGGGGTTGGTGTTCCTTGTAGGGTTGGTGCTTTACTAAACTAGGGGTTGGTGCTCCTTGTAAAGTTGATGCTTCACTAAATTACTTTTACTTGTGTAATATAAGAAGAGTTTCAGTGGGTTTTCTTCCCCATGGGGATTTCCCACTTATATCTTGGGTTCATGTGTATGCTATCTTGATTGTGTTCATGTGGATGAATGTTTTATGTTGCCAAGTTCACATTGATGGATGGATAAATGTTAATGATGCATATATAATAATCTGAAATTATTTTTAACAGATTGAAGGAATGATTCAACCCCCCTCCCATTCCATTGTTCTTCTAATAAAATCTTCTTGTAACACAACATTCAATACTCACTAAGACAATATGCCATTCAAGAAAATAAAGAACGCTTGATCAAGTAGATACAATTTCTACAAAGGAAGATTTGCATTCATTGATATTCAACAAATGTAATAATTCCACACAATCTATAAAATACTCATAATAAAATCTAATGCGAATATTCTAATAAAGTGTTCATTGATTATTATCTCATATGCCTAAGATCCACTCAAAGGCTAAAAAAAATCTCTACAACAAAAATGGTTATAGTGGGGGTTTTAAAAGCATGCATAATATTGCAAAGTAAATGCTCACATCATAATATTCACTTAATTACCAGATTATAACCACATAGGAAAGCTCTAATGTAATTCAAAGAAATAATGAACAAAATATTATAATAGAAACCATAACTCATTAGTCAAGGCCCAACATACAAAACCTATAATGCAAAAATCTAAACTCATAAGCAAATACATCTCATTTAAATATTCAATTTCTTGATAAGGGAACATAAAATAAAATGCTCTCAATTCTTGTCAATGGCTATATATTTTAACCACCTTGACAAAATATCTTTGTAAGAAAAAACTCACATATATTTCATGAAAAGAACTATTACAATATTATAGTAGTACCTTTCAATATTTTTAGAATAGAAAAATTAACCCCCACTTGTATGAGAGTAGACCCCCCATATTTATGCAATTACGATGAATTTTTGTGATTCAATTTCCCCCCAAAATTATTTATAAAATATCCTACTTGTTTATAATGAAGGACTTAAACTAAAAGCGGGAATAAAGTTTGCCTGACTGAAGATATTTGTTTTTGTTGATATTGTGGGATTGGTTTCATTCCTCTATTACCACATGGGTAAAACCTTTTCTTGATACTTCCAGGTGTGATTCCATTTTTTCTTTTTTGTTGGAATGACCTAAGTATCCCGTCATATTTTCCTACCTTCTAACGTCACTTCTTGCATTAATATGATTTCTCCCTTTTTGTGAAAGTTATACCTTTATAGAAATGAGTAAATTATTAATAATCATTTTGATTTTAATACTTCAAATCATGCCATTATCTCAATTGATTGGAACACTTACCCTTTTTAGGAGGATATGTTTTGGGAAATGGATAATCATTGATATTTTCTTGAACTTGATGCCTCCTTTTTGTGAATTTTTGAATCAAGCCAAAAACCATCTTTTGAAAGATATCAATCCATTTCCACTTTTTCCAAACCCGTGCAAGTATCCAGAATTAATTTTGCATTCAATATCTGATATGATACTTCACACAATCACTCTGAAAATTCATCCCTCTATAAATTATTATTGATTTTCCACAAGATTACACCTTCCTTTGAGCATTCTGAGTGAAAAAGAGTTTATGTTAATCCTTCTCAAGAAATGTGAATGTGGAATTAGGAACCAGTTTGAAGGAGCTTTCTTCAGAAACATTGCACTCATTTTCAACCTTTCTGGCCCAGATGAGGCATTTTTGAGGATGTTATTCAGGAATTGAAGATCAAGTGGAAATTGAAGGACCATTAACACCTCGTGCAATTTGGTAGCACTGATATGAAGGCTTGTCAAGATGACTCCCTTCTTCTCTATTTTTTCAGATTATATATCATCATCTATTCCATGTAGAGGATCACAAAACTCCTGAATTATTGAAGAAATTTTTACTCCACTGTAGGATTTCCATTATAAGAACATCATAAACATATCTCTGTTATTTTTTAATGAGGAACTGGTAGAGAAAGAAATTCATGTTGATATCTATGTGGTGTTGTTGATGATATTGTGGAAGACATATCTTCAATCTCCCATAGAATAACTAAAATAGAACAAATAATCACCCATCTTGAAGAGAGCACTGATGAAATCTTATTCTAAGAGGGCCCTTAAGTTTTGCTACCTTTATTGAAGAGATGCATATGGGGTGTACTCAATCTAGCATGTGCAAGCTATCCAATTTCTATAGATGAACCTAGAATGAATTACCCCCGCGGCACCAGCTAATGTTTCTGGGCCATCTGCAACCTCAAAATTTTCTATCTAGTGGGGTACTAAGGATTACCTAAAAGCGGGTCTAATCTTCTTGAATGGGTCTCCTCTTATAAGAGAAAATTGGATTTGATCAAGATCTTAGAAGGCCCCAAAGCAGACATTAAAGAAATCATGGAAATGGGTATGTCTCATGACCTTGTAGGGGATATCCAATATGTTTATGGGGCCCAAGATAACAAAGAATTTGAATTTAGGAAGAAGAAACTGTTAAATTAGATTCCTGCCTTTGTGAAGGAATTTATAACCATAAATTGACAATGTATGTCTTTTACAAGAACCCCCCTTTTATGTAAGAGGACTAAAAGTTATGTGAATTTCAAGGGATGGGCCCCTATAGAATCCCCATTTTGTCTTTTTTAAAAACACAATTAATATATAACATTTTAATATGCTTCATGTATGGATTTTATTTAACTAGTTTACTATCCAGTATTTTTTAATTAACATTTTATGCTTTAGAAAATACAAAACTTTGGAAAGTACAAAAATAAGAAGAAACCCAATGAAGAAGAGAAATTTTAGGGAACAAGCCTATATTTGATCAGGCCCAATGACATCAACTTCAAGCTCAGTGACATCATCTTCTTCTACTTCAGTTGTCTTTTCTCTGTATGCATCATATTTATGGAACATCTGGGTAATGTACTCTTCATCAGGTCCAACATGGAACATGAATATCAAGTACCTGTTATTTTAGCATTTCATTGAACTCATGCATTGCACCTTTATTCTTTTTCATGCTCTTTGATAATTTGGCCATTTGTTGCTCCAAGCTAACAAATTTATGGATGGTGTCATAACTGAAAATTGGAGCAGCAGTATTGGGTTCTCTAATAATGTATTGATCAAATGATTGTATTAAGTTGTATGTACCCAAATATCCATAAGTGATCTTGTCTTGTATTGATACTATTTTCCCAAGCCTACTATCAAGATTATCAATGCATTTTGCTATTTTTTCCTTTTCTAGGGTGAGCCTTTCAATGACCTGATTTTAGAGTTTTCATCCTTAGCTTGATGGATCCCTCATAAGTATGTTGTAATCCTTTTTCTTCAGGGGGAAATCCCTTCTTTCTCCACCAATTGATCATCCAATTGAGTTATTGCTTCAAGTTTAGGAAGGATTCCTTCCCAATAGTGCAATTCATCCTCACATTTTTCATGTTGATCCTTTACATCATTCAATTTTTTAGACAATTGGTTGTAGCATTTCACAATATCCTCTATGACCTTTATTTCCTTTCTTAGATAATTATTCTTTCCATTTGGCCACAACACCAATTGTTTCCATTTTGACCTGGTCAGCTGCATTTAAGGCTTTTAGTGTTATTGCAGTAGAGATCATCTTGTCCTTCCACATAGGGCTGTATCCACTTTTTCACATAAGTTGACAATACTTCAAATTTTTCCTCAATTGCTTCTCTTAGTTTCCTTATCTTTGTCAATCTTATGGATAAGGCCTCCAAGAGCCATTGTATCCTCTTGCTTCAGGTTCTCTGTAGTTAGTTTCCCCAATTGTAATATGTGTGACTTGGTAGTCACTCATTGTAACCTTAGTTTTCAAATTATTTCCTTGTGGGGTAGTAACTTCCAATGTTTTATATCCCTGTTGATCAACATGAGTTTTTGATAATATATTATCCCTTTTGGGAGCTCTTGTGGGTTTTGAAAGCACAATATTCTCAATGTCAATAGTTTCCACTTGAATCACTTCCTTTTCTTTTCTTGGGAGGAGTGTTCCCAACCCCCATGTTGTGGGGATGTTTCCCCCACTTGATACTTGTAATGTAGGTTTTGGTGTGCCTAAGAACACTACTATTTCCTTTGAAATATCTTGAGGAATTTGTGGGACTTGTACTTGTATGTGGGACTTCAATTCCCATTGTCTGTTCCTTTTTTTCAACATACATAGCACTTGTTCCTTCCTTATCTTCTTTCTTATCTTCAACCTCAAGTTCATTTGCTCCCATTTATTGCAATTATTGATTCACGGGCCTTATCATGAGCACATGTTTCATCCATGCCCTTAACCTCTTCTAGACTTATGAATTTCTCAGTAGCCTCTTTCAATGCTTCCTTTGTAGGGCTTGCAATTTTACATGGTTTCTCCATCACTGTAATACTTACCTCTTCCTTAGGTTGCTTCCCTATGGAAAGAATCAATCTCTTCTGATGACTCTCCTACAATTATTTGATTTATTTATTTTTCCGCAACTGTTGGAACTATAATTCCAAATTTAACATCTCGGATTTCTATACTTGTCTCACCATCCTAGGGTTTTGGAATTTCTAACCATTTGGCTTCCATTAAAGAAACCTTTCTTATTTTACTTTTTCCAATCCAAGTAATAGATCAGTGAATCCTGTGCATGGGTATGTTCTCCTTCATCTATATTTATGACTTCAGCTGATGGAGTTATTTATTCTTGAGGTGTTGTGGAAATAACAAATTCTTGTCCTTCCCTTTTTGCCACTAATTGGATTACCTTGAATCCTTCTTGTTCATGTTCTCCTGAAGTTCTCATGGAGCTGATTGTTCATAGGAATATCATCAGTATTCTTTTCTATGGATAGATTTGACACTAAATCTGTAGGACATGATGTTGTAACAAAGGCTTCTTGTACTATACAGATGATGTGATGAGATTACTCACCTCAAGCTATGTCATTACTATCTATTGTGACAATGTTGTAATAAGATTCTGTTGAGCTCATTTAAAGGGACTGGGACAATAACCTCAGGTTCCCTTTACTCTTGTTCTTATGCTCTTTTATGGACTGGGACACTTCTTGGTCTTTAAGGTTTTTTATCTCTTTCTAGAGGATATATAACCCTATTTTTTAGGTCTCTCAAAATACTTGAGATCAGTTTTCCCCTTCTCCTCAGCACTCTACACCCTGAGTTGGGTCAATATTTAGTAGGATTACCCTCATTCTTTTTCCTGTACTTGATGACCTAGGAAAATTTATTACTGGAGTTATGGGATTTGATGTACCTACCCCCTTGACTTGTAATGGGATTGCTTGAGTAATGAGGGCATCCTTCATGGTTTTCATTAACATTTCTTTAGCTTTTTGGGTCATGATAGACATAGGAGTTCATGTTCTACTTGTAGTTGTAGTCCACTTATTCTATGATCCCAATGGTTGGCCTCTTGGATGGTAGCCTGAGGGGATTTTCCTTCAAGTGGGTTTATTTGGTCAGCTCCTTCCTTCAAAGGAGGGAGATACCTTCTTCTAGGATTCCTAATATCCCTGTACTATTTTAATACCTTAGTATTTTGTAAAGACATATCCAACCCTTTCACTGTTAACCATGTCAATGTTCTTCTCATCACATGTGTTGTCCTAGTATGCAGACTAATTGAATCTTTCTCATTCCAGTTTAGTGGTGCAATTAGTTGTGATGCTAGATTCATCTCATAATAATAATGACTTACTATTTGTTTGTCATCATACAAACCTTGTGGCACAACTGCAATTTTGTAGTCAATGATTTTCCTAAGGGTCATTCTAGGAATAATCTTTAACCTGACCTCTTCCTCATCTCTACATTCCATCCAATAATCTTCATAGTGGGCCTCATAATCATATGATATCCCTAGGATTGAACTCACAACCCATATGATATCATATTTCAGTCTAGGTTGAAAATTTTCCATTTCTAGTATGTCCATCTCTTCCTCCAAGAGCTTAGCTTTGGAAACAGTTGGGCAAGTGTATCTTCCTATTTTGATAAGAAACTTGATGTTTGTCTTGTGCTTTCCTTCTATCAACTTATGCACTTCCCCTATTTTCTTTGAGAGTTCTAAGAGTGCCCACTTATCATCTAAGTATTTGGGAAACATGAAAGATCGTCCTTCAAAACCACTTACCCTTATGTAAGTGAAGAACCTAAATTGGATAAAGTAACATCCATATTCCTTTATCATTTTTTTAGCCTCTGCAGATATCCTATATTGTTCCCATTCTGGCCTGAAGAGGCATATGATTGGTGAAAAAAAGGAATCATTTATATTTATGAAGTTCCCCTTCCAATTATCCAAATTTAACTAAGGGTAAACATCATATACCCTATGAGTATTGAATCTCTTCATTCTTTGGATAATAGGGAAGTTTTTTTGGCTTGAAATATTGTAGACTAGATATGAAATCATATATAATTCACAACTGAAAGGATGCCTTCTCTAATCTTCACAACCATTCAAGGAGTTGTTCATGAATAGATTTGGCTATGAAGGTTGCCCAAAAAATTTTCTCATTGTTATCCAAAATAATATGTATATAACTACACATCCATTCTTGGAAACCATAGGCTGATTTCCATTCTGCAATCATACTCAATAAAGTTATGATGTTATCTACTTTTTCCACAAAGTGTGATCTAATCAGATTCTTTGGGATCCTAGAAGAGGACCCTCTATTATTCAACAACCAATGGGTATTCATAATATTGGTGTATTCATCATGCTCAACATTGTAGAGGTTCAGTTGCCTTGTGTTTGTCAATTTTCACTAGCGATTTTGAACCTGGGGTAACCATAATATCAACTGAAATACCTTAGGTGTTGATGAGAGAACCCTATCACCACTTCCATCTAATACCTCCTTCTCTGGGTTGTAATTTTTGGCACAAATCCATACCAATTTCAGACAATGTATAGAAGGTGGGAAAGCAGAAGCTAAGGCAATATTAGTAGTGTTAATTGCTGCCATATAATTACTTTTGATACCTGGTCATGCAATATTTATAAGAATTTAGCTACATTCAATAGGTTATTTTCCATCACTCCATCCATGTTACTTGTGATATGTGAAGTGACATGGGCTCCTGCCTCCATTATCCTCATTTGATTTTGACAAACAAATTATAATTCTCTCTTTCTGATAGTATAGATTACGGAAATAACTAGGCACAAGAACAAGAACAAAACCATGGGAAACCCTTAGAAATTCACACAAAAATCTAATATTCAAGGGTACTTACCCGTACTTGTCACTTTTTTCAGTGCTTGGGTTGCACTGGTACACTTAGCTCTCTTGATTATTTTAGAAAACAATCTCTATAGTCAATTCTCTCCTTCTCGTGGTGAAAATCCATAATCTTAGGGCCTCATAATGCTTAAAATATCTATTTAAAAGTGTGGATGTCAAAAAAATCAACAAAATTTTAAACCTTTACTTGTTCATGTGAGTATCATTAATGGCAAAAGCCATAAATGCGTTCAAATTCCACCATTCAATCCCAACTTTTCCTGTTTAAATGAGAATCATCCACTTGTATTCTTTTGGTGGGAGTTAGGGTTTGGGAGGCCTTTTACATTTTTTCTTTTAACTGTAAGAATGTAAAAATGCAACGCTGGCCCATGTGCCCAATACTGAGTTGCTTTAACATGATGACATGTGTGCCATGTTGGGCCCCAAGAGTTTGACCATAGTTTTCCTTTTTCCTTAAGGTGCAAAATGACAAAGTGTAATGATCGATGAGATGCTCAATACCATGATGCCATGTCCTGGTGACACATGTAATTTTTGGATGGGTTGGGTTTTGATTGTACTGTTATCACAAAAAAGTATCACCCTAGGATTTTCACATTATAGATCCCTATTTTGTGCTAACATGGGATGATCTCACAAGTGTGGGACCTGCATGAGTGAGATCAACGTCCATAGAAGGCTAGTTCCTCTACCTAATCCTAATGTTAAAATACTCCTAAGGAAGGAAATGCAACTATATACTCCTATTCTAACAATCTAAGGCACCAAGGGAAGATAAAGATGCATGAAAATGGGAAATCCTACACTATCGAAGATGATAGCACCAATAAAAGGGTGTAGAAATATCTTGTTGAGGGAGAAGGGAGAAGGAAAATGAAGTAAGGAGAGTCTAGACAACTGTGACAGAAACCCAAGGCTTCATTCACAATCTATTCTGGATGAAACACAAAAATTTGAACCTGCAAATGAGAAATACATGCAAAAAATCAATAAAACAAATGCTAGGGTTGAAGGAAACATGACAAAACACATATTTTATTGCTTTCAGAATATACACAGTCCATTACATGTGAATAATAGAGGCATAAGAACACTTACCAGGCCCAAAAGAATGTTTGCAACTCATTGATATTGAGAAACAAATTTGACAAAGTTTCTCTACATCCCAGAATATACCCCCTCAAATGAGAGGTTTTACAATATATAGAAGAATGTGAAAAGAGAGGGAAAAGAGAAACTATAAATATACACCCACCCACCAACAAGATGCATTAAATATTTGAAAAGGGGCATCATCATCCTAACAAATCAATCTCTCTATGATATTTACTTTCTGGAAAAGGAAGGGCACCAAACCTCATCAAATATGACTTCTCAACTACTTAGAATTGTGACTCTTTAATGATGGGGAATGTTTCCTATTTTTAACCAAAAATCCCTCACCTAATTTGATAAATCTGTTTCCATGTCATAGAGGATGTCAAGACCTTTCCAATGATATAAAGTTTGTGATAAGTGGAGTAATAGGTCAAACGTTATGGAAAATCGGGTCTAGAGGGTCGAGGAGGAACACGAGTTCTCTGGGCACATGAACAATCCACATTAAAATATACTATTTACTTTGCTCACAGATATATAGGATATGTGGACAACTGAGGGTACTGAGGAAGTGTTCCATGTGTTCAATTAATCCCCGCATAATATGTAGTGGCTTGTTGGAATTTGGATTGAAGTTTCAGGTATGGGATGGAATTGTGGAAAAGTTCCATCTAGGCCATTAGTTCCTGCAACCCTTATAACTACCACACTAAACTCTACCACATACTCATCATTTTCTTTGTCTTTCTGATCCCAAGTCTTAGCGGGGAACATGTTCCCCACAACCCCATTCCTTCCGCAATAAAAAAAACTCCACATTGTTTGACTCCCCAGTGCCCCTTTATCTTATGGGAAAATTAGAAATGCGGGGAACAAGCGGCCCGTGGGAACCTATTCTGCAGTACTTCCTCTGACCCGCAAATCCACACAATACTACCTCCACTTCACTTCCTTTATATTGTGGGCTCAAAACCACTATGGGGAACCTAAGTTCTTGGGGAACAAGTTCCATTTGCACCTCCATTATCCACAAACACGACAAACTTCCTTTTTTCAATTTTCTCCAAATTTTCTAGTTGCTTTGGATTTTTTTCAACTGAGTAACTAGGATAAAATTAGATAAATGTCTAGAAATTATTCCAAGTTCCCCAAAGCATGAAAATTACCTATTTTCTTTAGATTCTCCACCAAGGCTCCATGAAACTACCCAACTCCAAAATTTTGAAGTTAGCCATTTTGCAGGGTGCAAAAATGGATAACATGCACTTTACATTTTTACATGTGAGTTGCACATTGTAAAAGTCCATTTTTGTATAAATACCCCAAGAATATTCTCTAGAATATTCCCATGTCTGGTCCTGGAGCCATTTTTGCATTTTTCATTTTTACACAACATTAGGAACAAGCATGTAGGCTCCATTATCGCGAAGTCCTTCGAGGGAGTGCCACGTTATCAGACGGAGGGGAAAAAATTACATTTTGCATATGGGAAGAACACAAAGTGAAGCTAAGAAATCTTTGATGATGGATTTACATAAATTCATAATTGGTTCATTTGAGTTCCAAACATATTTACTTCAAACCAATATAATCATAGTTGCCCCATAAATCGAGTAATCTTTACAAAAGAGTTATTGCACAAACATATCATTATTTAACTTGGGTTTGTTTGGTCTCATGGGAAATTGGTTTCATGGATGTTCTTCTGGAATTGAAAACTTGTATAAAACAGATTTTTGATAAGCAGGATGTAAAATTCGAGGGGAGCATTTATAAGTCAAGGCATAAGCTCAAAATAAGCACCAAGTTGCATTTACAGATAAAATGTGAGATCTTTGAAACCATAGCCTTGGATGCAAAGACTTGTAAGTATCTGAGCCTAAAATATTTTTTTGTGCACATATTAAATGTTGGCCATCAAGTATATAAAATTTCACATAATCTCTTTCTAGGTATTTCGGATCTTGGAGTTCCACAACGTTATTCGTATAATGTAATAAGGGAAGAAGAATTGCGCCCCTCTATGTAGGAATAACATTTATTGATATGGAGTGCACAATGTCAAAATTCTAATAATCTATAGGATGATACTGATATTCTAGAGGTGCTACATGGCACCTTGAAACATCATTTGAAAATACTTCACCATTGAACAAAAACAAATGAAACTGCACAATAGTTGAAGGTTGTGCTTTCATGAATATAGTGGTTTCTTTCTTCAGCAATGTAGATTATTTAGTATTCTTTTTCAACCCATGCAAATTTTATTCAGATGGATCGATCTCTAATTTATCCAAATATTTTCACATCAACATAGTAAACAACTTCGAATGTTTTCGAGGTGAAAACAAACCTGTTCTATTCAAAAAATGACAAATAGAAGAGGTTTTATCATTTCTATACAAGTTTTTGAGTACTGTAAGCATGTCACTCTAAATGTATTCTACATTTGAACAATCGGTTTTGTTCGAATCCATAAATAACCCCAAATTCCAACCATATTGTGAACATGAATATGGTTTTTATTCTATTGATGCTTTCATTTCCTATTTCCTGAACAAAGAAACATCCATCTTCGTATCCAGAATAAGACACTTATTATTTTCATGGTCAATGTCATTTGACCTGAAATTTCTGTGTACTAGAATCAATAATTGATGAGGATATAACCATACCGACTTCCTCATGTTCGTCATCTACAGTAAAAAAAATCACATGTCGACGTAGTAATTTTCAGGGGAATTGATTTCAACAAACCATTCCTCGTCTCTTTTCTTCCAGCACTCCACACCTTCAATGAATGGAATGTTGAGAATGGATTGCAAATAATGGAAGACATATTATCTATAATTGGAGTATGAATATATTAATAATTACTTCACATATGGAGTAAAAATTGTTTTTTCATATTGTTTGATAATGAATATAAGTATTAGCCTTGTGATCACTAACTTCTAGAGTTCATTACCTTTTATCATTGGAGAGTAATTAATGTAATACTTAGTGACCACTAGGCTTCGACCAGACATGATATCTTACCTTCAATTGGTTACAGTAATTCTTATTTTGTGTATCACATCGATAATAACAAAAATTATGTAAAAGTGTTCTTTCCAGTTAACACACAACATATTTTGGAAGGATTATCCTTTGTTTGAAAACCATCTGCATTGCGTAGATAGCATGACAGGAATGTTTGAAAATATATATGTTAGTGATAGATATGATTTTAGTTGGCATATAAATGCACAATTTTTAACATTCCTGTTTGTTCATTTACACCAATTGAATAGGCTAACATAGATTCATGTTAAGATTTAATTTTTCATATTTTGAATAGAGTGTATAAGAAATAAATCAAAATAAAGGAGATAGCGGTCACTAAGTAGTATTTGTTAAACATAAATATGTTTAGTTGTTCCTTAACACATATTGCAAGGAATAACTTAGTGGATGCTAAGACCTAACGAGTCTTATTTGAAATCGGGCCTTGGAATATATTATGTATAACACATAATTTACATCCATTTGTATAAAATAAAATGCTTACCGATAGCTAAGATCTATTATTAATTGAAAGGAATTACATAGCAGCCTCTAGGCTCATTCGTTTCTTGATTTTAAATTAGCGCTAGAATAACAAATCATTTTCTAGCTTAGTGGTCGTTAGGTTCCCACCATTACCTCTTGTCATTATAAACACTATCTCTACATATTTTAATCGATACTATTTTTCATTGATTATAATTGTATGGATATTCGCTTGATTATTGCTGATTGCAAGCCAAGTGGTTGTACTACATTCCCTATAAGGGGGAGTAGAATATATTAATAATTAGTTCTCATATGGAGTATATTCTTTGTGATGTATAATTCACATAAATTCTTATGATTATAAAATTATTAGTATTACCGCTATGTTGTATTACTAACTTGTAGAGTTCATGACCTTTTATCAGTGGTAGCTAGGCTCAACATTTTATGTAATACTTGAAAATGACCACGAGAGCTTCGAACAAATCATGGTCTAGATTAGCGGCCTACCATTGGTCCTACCATTACTTCTTGTCATTGTGTAACACTATCTGTATAGTAACAAAGATTATGTAATATTGTTCTTTCCAGTTGACTGTATTTATATCATATTGGTTGGACTATCCTAGGCATTACCCAATTGTTTGCACTACCATCTGCATTGCGTAGAGGTAGCACGACATTATTTACTTCTTCTGAGATATATCATATGTAAATTATAGATATCACATCAGTTGGCATACAAAAGCAAAATGATTATCGATTCACTGTTTGTCCATTTACACTAATTGAATAGGAATAACATAGATTCTGCTAGTAGGCTCAACATTATCTTGATTTTAAAAATAGCGTATAAGAAATAAATCAAAATCACAGTATATCTTAGCGGCCGCCAGGTTCCTATTTGTTAAACCTAAATATGTTCAGTTGTTCCTTAACACATATTGCAATGCATAACTCTAGATCGATACTAAGTTTTTTATTTCTCCTAACGAGTCTTATTTGAAATCGGGCCTTGGAATATATTATGTATAACACATAATTTACATCCATTTCGTATAAAATAAAATGCTTACCGATAGCTAAGATCTATTATTAATTGAAAGGAACTAACATAGCAGCCTGCTAGGCTCAATAGTTTATTAATTTAAAATTAGATATAGAATAACAAGTCATGTTCTAGCTTAGCGGCCACTAGGATCCTATCATTACCTCTTGTCATTGTAATCACTATCTATACATATTTTGGATCGATTGTAATTCTTCAGTGATTATAATTGTATCAAATTCGCTAAACTTTATTGCGGTATGAAGCCAATTGTTGCACTACTTTCCATTAAGAGGGACAAAGACTTATTTATTTCTCCTAAGATATATTCTTTGTAAATGTATAAGTCATATCCTTTCGTATCATTAGAAAATTATTAGCGATACCACTAAGATCTATTACTAATTGAAAGGAATGACATGTAGGGGCCGCTAGGCTCAATAGTTTGTTAATTTGAACATAGCTATAGAATAAAAAATCTTGGTCTGAGCTTAACGGCCTACTAGGCTCTTACCATTACCTCTTTTCATTGTAATCACTATCTGTACAACTTCTGGATTGATATTATTTTTCATTGATTGTAATTATATCATATTGGATGGAATTTACCTAGGCAAACCCAATTGTTGCACTATATTCCATCAAGAGGGAGCAAGACTTATTTATTTCTTCTAAGATATATCATTGTAAATTATAATTCACTTTTGTACGTACAAAAGAAAATGCTTAGAGACCGCTGAAGCTCCATTACTAATTGAAAGGAATGACATAACAGCTAGTAGGCTCAACATTATCTTGATTTAAAAATAGCGATAGAATAAGAAATCACAGTATATCTTAGCGGCCGCCAGGTTCCTACTGTTACCTCTTGTCATTGTAACACTATCAATGCAACTCTAGATCGATACAGTTTTTTATTTCTCCTAAGATATATATTTGTAAATTATAATTCACACCCATTCGTATCAAATAAAATGCTTAGCAACTGCTAAGCTCCATTACTAATTGAAAGGACTAACATAGTGGCTGCTAGGCTCAATAGTTTATTAATTTAAAAATAGATATAGAATAACAAATCATGTTCTAGCTTAGCGGCCACTAGGATCCTATCATTACCTCTTGTCATTGTAATCACTATCTATACATTTTTGGATCGATTGTAATTCTTAATGATTATAATTGTATCAAATTGGCTAAACTTTACCCGGTAGAGCCAATTGTTGCACTAATTTCCATCAAGAGGGACAAAGACTTATTTATTTGTCCTAAGATATATCTTTGTAAATTATAATTCATATCCTTTCGTATCAAATAAAATGCTTAGCGAACGCTAAGATCTCTTACTAATTGAAAGGAATAATGTAGGGGCCGCTAGGCTCAATAGTTTCTTAATTTGAACATAGCTATAGAATAAAAAATCTTGGTTGAGCTTAGCGGCCACTAGGCTCTTATCATTACCTCTTTTCATTGTAATCACTATATGTACAACTTTGGATCGATATTATTTCTCATTGATTGTAATTGTATCATATTGGATGGAATTTACCTGGAAAACCCAATTGTTGCACTATATTCCATCAAGAGGGATCAAGACTTATTTATTTCTCTAAGATATATCTTTGTAAATTATAATTCACATTTGTACGTATAAAAGAAAATGATTAGAGACCAAAAAGCTCCATTACTAATTGAAATGAATGACATAACGACTACTAGGCTAAAATTTTTCTTAGATTGAAAATAGTGATAGAATAACAAATCATGATATAGCTTAGTGGTCATTAGGCTCATACCAATACATCATTTTATTATAAACACTATCTTTATAGCTTTGGATCGGTACTAAACTTATTTAATTATAATTGTATCATATTGACTGGACTAGACATATTGGAGCTTACTATTGCATTATATACCCCTAAAAGGAATTGATACTTATGTAGTTTTCATAAGATATATCATTATAACATATAATTCACATTGGTTCTTATCAAAGAAAATTCTTAGTGATCACTAAGCTGCTTTATTTATTGAAAGAAATGACATAGCGGCCGCTAGGATCAATAGTTTTTTAATTTGGAAATAGTGATATAATAAAAAATCATGATATAGCTTAGCAGCCACTAGGCTCATACCAATACATATTTTCTTTGTAAATAATATCTTTACAACTTTAAAACGATACTATTTTTCATTGATTAAATGCAAAAAACACCTCTTGAGATTTCATAAATTTTCATGCCACGTGTCATCATTTTAGTGGGTACAATTTATATAATAATATCATGGATTCATATAGGTTTAAAATATTTTATATGGGTTTATTTATACTGAGGGCCATATAGAGAGGGAGGGTACCAGAGTTCAAATAAGGGCTCTTGGTCGATGAAAGGGCCTCGGCCCCCTCAGGCCCTTTATTGGACTCTGTCATTCTATGAGTCTCTTCCTTCTTTCATATAGCATTTCCTTTCTCTTTGGCAGCATCCATTAATTTGTAACTCAATTTGAAATACATATTTCGACCAGATCCGATCTAGACTAGATACAGGGCACCCCCTCCCCCCTCTATGTCTATATGGAATGATCTATAGGAGATATCCCTATTAGGGTGTGAGCGATAGGGCATAAATTTCATAATAAATGTGTTAATTATATTGTTTTCTAACTATCATGTTCAAAATTGCCACGTGACACAATTTAAATGGAGAATTATATTTCATTGGTGCACTACATCTAAAATTGTCAAGATCGATTTTGATAAAAATAAAAAAAATGTGCGTATACATTTATGCAATTTATTTATTTTATTTTATTATAATATTATATGTTCTATTACATTTTTACTATTTTAAGTTATATCCAATAACAAAAGGATTTGTTTTCAATATTATTTATTGTTTCGATATCCTGAACCTTTTTTTAGTGAGTGGTAAATTCAAATTTTGAATCATGAATTACCCTACATTTGAGAGTATTTGAATTTGAATATACTCTCAAATTCCCCCGCTCTTTTTCTTAATGTTGGGGAAAGTATAATTTTAAAATTTTCATATCCCACACTTTTATTTTTTCAAAATTTCTAACGTGGAATGTGCTGAAAATTATATTCAATACCCCAGAGAACTATTTTTGGGATTTCTATTTTTTCAGTCTTGTAGAAAAGCAACTCGTGAAATCATTGAATAATAGAAGTAGGTCGTAGATTACAAGGCCAAGTGTAAGAATCCCAGATGTTTTGGCAAGAGAATAATGAGGTAGTAATTATAATCTGGTTTGCAGAGCAAGCACAAAAATGACACACACAAAGGAAGGAAGGAAAATGGGTTACAGATAGAATCATGCAGATAGTTTTTTCTAGTAGACGAAGGTCTGAAAGACATCACCAAACACGAAATAATCTTAGATCTAAATCAGGTATTTATCAAAAACATATATTATAGTAAATGTGAACCTTTTTAATTGCGGTATTGTTCATTCATTCTATCTTTGACTAGTTCGTGTCTTTTTCATGGAAATCCAGCCCTGCTTTTCCCTACCAAAATGAGCTCCGCAGTCCAGCTCTACTTACCAGTTCCTTTTGATCGTCTTGTCAACCTGCCTTGTTCTTCATGAAAAAAAAAAATTGGTTGTGACCTAACGAAAGAAAATTTAATCCCTTTTCATGTCTAGTTTTTATTTCATTTGAATTCTTTCACGCATCCGCCCTTCTATGTCTCCCACTAAATATTTGTATCAGCTCTTTCGTTCTCATACCTGGGATTGTTTTTTCGCGATAATGATGGTCTGCCACATAGCCAGTAGTTTTTAAAATTATAATGGTTTATGAGACCTAAAGTATTGTTTAAATATTCCTTATGATTACCTTTTTTACTTTTTATTATGATGATAGAAATAACCTAAAGTATTAGTTTTTAAAATTGTAATGGTTTGCGAGACCCAAAGTATTGTTTATATATTCCTTACGACTACCTTTTCTAGTAATTATTTCATTGTACATTGTTTATATGGTTGTTGCATTGACTTTATGAAAAGATATTTGAGGTTAACAAATTCTGTAAAACTATAGAATCATATTAAATTTTCAATTGTATGATAAATTCTTATACAATGGAAGGTAAACATATTATATATACGCGTAAATATTATCAAATAAAATATTAATCACTATATATTTAAATTTATATTTCCTTCCCCCCCCCGCTAAGCCATGACAAAAAATCACATAGCTTTGTACTCATGACAATATAATTATTTTAAAACATAATTTTGAATATGCCACGTATTATTGGCGAAAGATAGATTGTTGTTATATATATTAATCTCTGATTCTACATGTATTTCTATGCATCTAAATGGAAACTCCATATTTATTTGTTATTGTTTATAGATTTTCAATTTTATTTCTCCTATTGTAGTAAAATCAACCATGAAAACGTTGTGTAGCTTAGTCATCATTAAGCTATAATTCTCTTTTGAAGATTTTTTTTTTAAAACCTCAGCGATAATAAAAAAACATGTATAATTGTATAACACTTAGAAGGTTGATGTTTAGAGTTTAGCGGTCACCAGTTAAAGCCTCAAGTAAATAAGACAGATGATTTTTTTTTTATGAAAACAAGATCTCTATACATTACTTGAATTTACACTTTCGATTTAAGAATTTGAAGCAATATTTTTTGAGCTTAGCGGCCACTAAGCTATGCCACCAAATATTATTTTGAGCTTAGTGGCGACTAGGCAATGCCATCAAATATTATTTGGAACCATGTGGTGGTTATCATTTTAAAAAATAGATTAAAATATTATGATCTTAACGGCCACTCGGATATGCCACAACATATTATTTGGAGCTTATAGTTATCATGCATTGCCACAAAATAATATCTCAAACATTAGGGTTGCTAGAATTTAACAAATTAAGGAATGATATTCTTAGATTAGCATCTGCTAGGTTATGTTGCAACATATTATTTGGATAGTAGTTATCGCTAGGATTTAACAAAAACTAGTAATATATTACGAGCTTAACAGCTGCTAGGCTATGTCACAATAACATATTTGTAGCTTAGCGATCGGTAGGCAGTTACAAATATTTTGAATTGAGAGGCTGCTAAGACACTACCACACCATAATATTTGGAACATAGTGGTCGCTAAAATTTAACAAAATAAAGTATGATATTTTGAGATTAGCGTCCACTAGGTATTGCCACAACATATTATTTGGAGCTTAGCAGTTGCTAGGATTTCACAAATTAAATTAAGGTAGTACAAAATTAGCGGCTGCTACGTACTACCACAACATAATATTTTGAGAACACGCTTTGACAGGATTTAACAATTTAAAGGAAAGTAGTTTGAGCTATGATATAATAATTTAAGCTTAGAGATCGTTAGGATTGTTATCCCAAATTCACCCCCTATAGAGAAAATATGAAGGGAAAACATTTCAGACCTACGAGCTCACATTCCAAAACGAGGCAAAGGAAAAAAGTCAAAATTTGGGCCCGAGTCAAAGCCAAAGTGGGGAATCAGAGGAAAGGGTAAAAATTTTCCTTTCATTCAAAAGGCACAAAGATAAAGATGGAAGTGCATTTCCCAACCAACCAAAAGGAGCCACGTGCCCAGGCGAAGCTTCAAGGCTGCGGGAGTTTTTGAGTTTTGCATTTTTTGCACAAAAGGGAAAAAGATAAATTACAGACCCTTATGCTCGATTTTTCTTCCAATCTAGATGCCACGTGTCCCATATCAAAAGGGGACCCACTTGTCAAGCTATTTTTTTGTCCTCCTGTACAGACCTGATACAAACTTTGAGGGGTTCATCTTTTGACTCAGGGCTCAAAATATTGCAAATCTGATGTCGTTGGAAAGATCTCGGCCTCACCCATGCCACAAAGGTCTGAAACTTTATTTTTGAGGAGGTTAGGTGAAGGAAAATGGAAGAAATGTCTTCGGGCCTTCAATGCAGGATCCATCTATCTCAACAACTAGATCAGATTTGATCTATTTCCATCATTTCCTCTCCCTTCAAGGCATTGAACCAAGGATCGATGCAGTAAAAGACATATTTGGAGGAATATTTCATTAGAGACATTAACAGTAGTGGTTGAGCTTCAACCTAATTTTCACACTTCCTTCTCTTTCTTCTCTCAGATCAGATCTATAAATACGGGGGCAGCATTCATTGTAAAAGTTGTTCATTCTTCTTCTCTACCTCCCCTCTTCTTTTCCTCCCCAGGGTCAAAATGGAGTTTGAATCTCCTCCCCTGCTCTGTAAAATGGTGTTTTTGCCTCTTGCTCGTGTATGATGCTCTGTGTAAATTTATGAAGCAATAAAACTCATTTTTGTGATGTGTTTGTCCATCCTTTACTTGTTTTCATTGCATCTTCTTGCCTCTCATCATTCTGGAGTATTTTGTGCATGTTTTAGACATTTCCTTTATAGATCTGGGAGTTGTGTTCATGGGGATTGAAAATGGAGTTTTGTGTGAATCTGACATTTGGTCTATGATGTTGTTGTCTATCCTCTCGATAGCTTACATCACCTCCCTTCATTTCATGGCCATTTTGATAGATGATCAACACTTCCCTTTTCTTGGTGCTATCACCTTGTAGTGTAGTATTTCTTTATTTTCATGCTCTCTCTCTCCTTAGTCCCTTGGAATTGTTAGATTAGGAGTAGATAGTCACATTTCCTTCCTTAGGAGTAGTTTAGCATGCTAGGATTAGGAAGAAGAAGCCATATTTCTCCAGAGGGCCATCTCAATTCTGCAAGTCCCATAGCTTAAGAGATGGTCCCATGTTATGCAATAACACCAGATGAGTCCACCTTAGAAAATCAGATCCATAACCCATTTGGGGGTGTTGTGATTTCACATTAACATTTTTGGCATGCCCGATGGGATGGGTCTGAAGCACCTTACCACTTCACTTCATCAAGTTTTATGTGCTCTTGGTGAAGATTTCAACCTTTGGAGGCACTTTTAAGCACATCTGGTGACTCCATCTGATCAAAAACCCATTCTCTTAGTTACAGACCTTTTCCATCCATTTCCACTCATTTCATCCATTTTCTTCTTCCATCTCTTTCATTTTCTCCCATTCCATGAGGTTGTGCAATCATGACTTCATTCCCTTCATGGAACTCACACTTACAGTAATACAGTCCACCTCCAATGTATTTCCCAACTCCTCCAGATCATTATTATGATTAGATCCATAACCATTATGCTTACCCATATGAGCAATGTCAAAACCAGTTTGACTATGAAGCTTATCAAGGACAAGGGGACACATATAATGGCGATAGTTATACAGAGGATGCTAGTTTACTAGAGAAGATTCAAAAAATAGAGGCTAGCATGATTCAAGCAAGGGCAACAACTAAAATGAAGGCATTTTAGATTGGTTGCAAGGCACCTTGTCCATGGAAGGCCCTTTTTCCAAGACACTACAACCCTCAGGAGAAGCTGGACTTCATGACTGGAATGTTGCCCCAACTTGCACAATGGGCAGAAGAGATAGAGGCCTATGAACTTGGTGTCAAACATCCTTGTCAATGGGTAAATCCTACACCATTATCTAGTAATTTTCTCTCTACTCCTCAAGCAACACCATCTCAATTTGGTATTCAATTTCCAAGCTTCCCATTGAATGCTACCCCAAGTGTGAAATCCATTTCTCCATCCCCTAGTCTTCCACCTCATCTCAGTTCTTCTATCCTTTTCCCTTCCAAATAGCCATCCCCTTCGAACAAACAAGAAGTTCTACCTCCCTCCCCACCACAAACAATTGCAAAAGTGGTTGAATCCTAGCCTACCACTCCTCTTGCTTTCCCAAGACCATGTTGGGAAGAGACTCAAGAATCCAGTCAAGGAGAATAGCAAGAAGAGGAGCCCAATAGAAAAGAAATGACAGACAATCTGAAGAGTTGGGCTGCCAAATTTGGGTTTACAAAGATCCCCTTGATGGTCAAGCCAATAGAGGAGGTCAAGATTGAAGAACCAGTGGTGGTTGAGGCCGAGTTTACAGCAGAAGAAGAGCAAGAACAAGAGGAGGAACAATCACTCCCAAGCCCCATTGAAGAGAAGCAGCTAGGAGAGATCAAATCAGTGTTGAGGCCACTCAATGAAGAAGGCATAATTGAAGATTTTTTACTTTCATTTCAAGGGCCTGATTTGATTGATGAACCCATGATGAAGGAGGACCATACAGTTTCAGAGGCTCTAAGTGTGGATCAAGCTATAGAAGAACCTTTAGTTCTTCCTCCCACTTCCTCCCCTTCAATATCTAATGTTGAAGAAGAGTTTGATCTTTCAAACTTCATGTTTGAGAGTGAAGGAAACCATAGTGAGCAAGTTGTAGATTAGGAAGACACCATGAAGGAGGTAGAGCACTTACAATAGAACAAGGAGACAGACTGTCTGTCAGACTTGAGAGATTACTTTGATGAAGAGGATTCCATGAAAACTACATCATTCACTCCTCCATCCATCTTCCACGCACATGAACCTGCTGTGGTGAAGGAGAATATTCAAGTGCAAAAATCCTGCACTCCATAATGGCTCTCTGGAACCAAGGTTGGAAGGTCTTGATCTTCCATGTTCTTCAAAAGAGGAGGAAGGAAAAATGCAGGAGGATGTCACAATTTCTCCCACGCCATTCATCCAAGAAGGTTCACAAGAAAACTCCATTTTCAAAGTTGAAATTTAGAGAACATGGGAACATCCATCGGATCAGACCGTGCCCAATCAGGTACTTGGCTTCATTGGAGCCAAAGGAGAAGCCACAACTAGTCATGTTTCCCTCTAAGCATGAGGATGAGCATGCAAAGTGCCAAGGATCAGCTGCCATACCTCTTCAAGTCCAAATGCAGAGCAGCTTAAAAGAGGTATTGGTATTTGTCCATTCAGCTGATACTTTGATGATTTGGGTGGAAGATCAGCTTGTAGTCAGTTTTTCACTCATCCAACCAGCCATGTTCAGTGTCAAATCAGTCGCATGGCTGCCATTTTTTAGGAAGGGAAGTTATTTCTCCTTGTTAGTTGCAGGCTTTGTTTGAGTTCCATTTTCTCTTGGTTAGAGTAGAGTAGGTAGGTTTGTTTCTAGCAGAAGAAGTTTTTTTTGCACACTTTGTATGTTCCATTTGGAGCATGTATGATTTTCAGTTTGTACATAGTTTTTGGTGTTGTTTTTTTTCTCTTGCACAGTGCATTGTAATGGTTTTGGTGAAGTTCAGCTCCAAGTTTTAGTGGGTATCCAAGAGGTTTAGAGATCAAATTTTTAGAGTCATATTTTTAGATCAGAGAATTGGTTATCAGGCTTGACTCCATGCCGAATGGATAGCTTCAAGGCCACTGGTCTCTTCATCTAACAGGCAGATGCCCCTGTGAGTCACCAAATTGTTATCCTGAATTCCCCCTGGAAAATTTGGCCAAGACAACCCCACACATAGAGAAAATATGAAGGGAAAATGTTTCAAACCTACGAGCTCACATTCCAGAATAAGGCAAAGGAAAAAAGTCAAAATTTGGGCCCAAGTCAAAGTTAAAGCAGGGAATCAAAGGAAAGGGTGAAAATTTTGTTTCATTCAAAAGGCACAAAGATAAAGATGGAAGCTCATTTCCCAGCCAACCAAAAGGAGCCACGTGCCCAGCCGGAGCTTCGGGGCTGCGGGAGTTTTTGAGTTTTGTGTTTTTTGTGCAAAAGGGAAAAAGATAAATTGCGGACCTGTATGCCCAATTTTTGTTCCAATCTGGCTGCCACGTGTCCCATATCAAAAGGGGACCCATTTTTCAAGCTATTGTTTTACCCTCATGTATAGACCCAATACAAACTTTGAGGGGCGTATCTTTCGACTCGGGGCTCAAAATATTGCAAATCTGATACCGTTGGAAAGATCTCGACCTCACCCATGCCACAAAGGTTTGCAAACTTTAATTTTGAGGAGGTTAGGTGAAGGAAAATGGAAGAAACGTCTTAGGGCCTTTAATGCAGGATCCATCTGTCTCAACAACTAGATCAGATTTGATCTATTTCTGTCATTTCCTCTTCCTTAAAGGTGTTAAACCAAGGATCGATGCAGTAAAGATAGATTTGGGGGCAGATATTTCATCAGAATTCATTAACAGTAGTGGTTGAGCTTCAACCTACTTTTCACTCTTCTCTCTCTCTTTCTTCTCTCTGATCAAATCTATAAATACGAGGGGCAGGATTCATTGTAAAAGTTGTTGTTCATTCTTCTTCTCTACCTCCCCTCTTATTTTCTTCCCCAGGGTCAAAATGGAGTTTGAATCTCCTCCCCTGCTTTGTAAAATGGTATTTTTGCCTCTTGCTTGTGTATGATGCTTTGTGTAAATTTCTGAAGCAATAAAACTTTTTTTTGTGATGTGTTTGTCCATCCTTCACTTGTTTTCATTGCATCTTCTTGCCTCTCATCATTCTGGAGTATTTTGTGCATGTTTTGGACGTTTCATTTGTATATTTGGGAGCTATGTTCGTGGGGATCGAAAATGGAGTTATGTGTGAATCTGACATTTGGCCTGTGATGATGTTGTCCATCCTCTCCATATCTCACCTCACCTCCCTTCATTTCATGGCCGTTTTGATAGACGGTCAACACTTCCCTTTTCTTGGTGTTATCACCTTTGTTAGTGTAGTATTTCTTTATTTCCATGCTCTCTCTCTCTCTTTGGTCCCTTAGAATTGTTAGATTAGGAGTAGATAGTCACGTTTCCTTCCTTAGGAGTAGTTTAGCATTAGGATCAGGAAGAAGCCGGATTTCTCCAGAGGGCCATCTCAAGTCCGCAAGTCCCACAGCTGGAGCACATCGGTCATCAGGATTTAACACATTAAATTAAGATTCTAGGAGCCTAATGGCTGCTAGGACATGCTTGATCACAATATTTAGAGGTTATCGGTGGTATGATTTAAAAAATCAAATTAACATATTTTGCGCTACTCAGCATCTAGGCACTTCCATAATATAATATTTTGAGCTTAGGTGTCGCTAGCATTTAACAAGTCAAAGAATGATATTTTTATCTTAACATCCACTAGCTTATGTTGTAACATATTATTTGAAGATTATATGTTGCTAGGATTTAACAAAAACAAGTAAGATATTGCGATCTTAGCGAATGCTAATTTATGCCACAATAAAATATTTTAAGCTTAGCAATTGCTAGTTGTTTACGTATATTTGAGCCTAGTGTGCGCTAGTTTATGCCACAACAACATATTTAGAGATTATCATATCCAACAACAAGTGCATGTTTAGATAAGTATAACATTTGGAATATATACAAGAACATTCAATCAATTATAAATACTTGTCTATTTATATGTCATACATATTTTAGTGCTTTCCCATCTATCTCAAATACCATAATTTATGATCCACTGTGGTTCTTCCTTAATTATGGGCTATTGTTGTTCTGACTTTGTATGTAAATTTACCTCTTAAGTTTTTTGCTCTTATGTTGGACGTTTTATATCACCTTTCTTTCGTACTGCCCGAATAACTTCTTTGTAAATATTAGAATCTATACTCATCTTTTCTATGTCCACAATTAGGTTTCTAAGTAGCACACTAGCCTTGTCTAACAAAACCTTTTGACTAATATTTTATTTTTTTCCAATTTCCTTTAGAGTCTCTATTTTCTATATTTTTTCCCTAGTTTTGGAGACAATCTCAATGACATGTGAAGTTTCTCCTTCGTTTTCCTCTTTTATTCTCCTTTGAAAATTAACCAAGAATTACTTAAGCAGTGTAGAAAACTCTTAATCAAAAACCAATTCATGGTTTCCGTTAAATACGTCCATCACTGAGGATTATGTGAAAATCAAATTTCCTCTTGAAATAATGTCATCAAAGTGGAAAGATAGTTTTCTTACCTGATCATTTCATTCCCTTAGTCTTTCCTTCGTATAATTAACATATGTCTAGCATACACCAATATCGTCCATGGTCATAATTGAAGGGTCTTTACAAATTCCTTCTTCAAATGACCTGCCCCATATATATTAATGTTTTTCTGCAATGATGTCTGTTAGTTGTAATGGTATTTTTTGTTCTTTTTCAAGTAGGCAATTCTTCCTCCTCCTTTGCATTGATGCAATTATTTATATTATTTATACATGCCACATGCAATAGCCTCTTATACACCAGAAAATTGTATTGGACAGGAACTATGGCATTTAATTGAGTTTGAAGCTCTTTATTTCTAGCACGTATACCTCTCACTAGTTTGAAGGATACTTCAACTATATCCCCTATCAAGGATTCCAGATCTTCCTCATATTGTACCACTTGGGAGCCTTTGGATTTCCGTTTCTTTGTAAGAGTGAAGAGGTCTTATGAATTTTCGTTCCAAACAACGGCTTGCTATGTTGACATGTTATTTTTGGTTATCCATTTTCAAGGTTCGCATCCATTGGATTGAATTCAATGTTTACTAAGGGCTCTTCTTGTGCCTCCCCAATCTGGATGTTCTTTGTGGGAAATTATGGATTGTTCTACTCAATCTTGTCTCACTTCATGTGAAATGGAGGGAGAAGATGGAGATGGGTTTCATTAGGGCTATGCTGGCTGGAATTTCAGTTTTCATAGTCTCCTCTTCTTCATTTGAAGAAGTTAAGATCATATGCCACCAATGTTGGAGCTTCATTTGCTGTGGGCAAGACTTCTTGAAACTCAGATAGAGTTTGAAGTTGATTGAGATAAGGGAACACATGGCTTTTTTGAAATGTTCTGATTACAAACCTACCTTTCTATTTGTAGCATCCATTCTTAATAGTTTCTCTTAGAGGAGGAACTTCCCTAGTCTCCTTCATATTCTACTTAACAACAGCTATCATTCTGTTTATGTAATCCACACCCAGTCATTTTCATTAATGCACATGTGCATGGGATATATTTATCTATTCTTCTAAGCGATTAAAGGTGATTGGGAAACCCTTTTTATTCAGCCATATTGCCTTAGTGGGTACTGGGGGAGATGGAATGAATTTATATGAGCCAATGCAACTTTCAAATTAGGACTAACCTGTTAAATTTCTTACATCCCATAGTGACTGGGAGGGGGGATGTGTTTTAAGCTTCTTCTATTTGTACTTTCCAGCAATACCGTTGTAAATCTGATATGCCACCTCTTGTTCTGCTAATTTGTCTAATACATAATATGGAAACTGAAAAAGGTGGTGTAGGGAGCCTGTTGATCATGATAACTATAATATTTTAGATAGAAGAATACAACTCCCATTTTCCTTATGGAAGTGAGGATTTCAACAGATATTCTCGGGTGTCGCTATTTTATGTAATTGTTGGTAGAGAAGCGAGATATAAATGAGTGCATATATGTTGAATATGATATTTGAACCAATGGGAATATAAGTCTGAATATTTTTCATTTAGCTTCAAATGGCTCAAAGGATGCCAAATTTGATAGAAATCTAAACAGTTGAGCACAACACATACAACATCAAGAAGATAGGAAGCCATGTAAAATTATTTTTGATTACTCAAAAAAATTATTTCATTTGTCTCATTAAATCCTGAAACATGAGCACTTATCCCTAATGGATCTCTAATATTGTTCCTTGATCAGTAATAAAATAAAGTAAAGGGATTTAGGAAACACCGTACTTTAGAGATAAAATAATTTTCATATAGCATGTTCACTGAGGTCCATGCCCAATACAGACTCCTGATCTAAAACTTTTACCTAAGGATATTGACTCAGACTGAGTTATCATCCAAATATTATCTAATGGGTCCCTACAAGATCAACTCTGAAAATAACCATATTCATCACTCCTTGGGGGACCATCTGATTACTGTGACATGCCATTTGGCATTAAATACCATGGTGCTACATATTAGTGGGCTATGGATTTTTATAATAAACTGTGTATGTGTGCCCCCCATATTGGAAAATTAATTATAATAAATTTTGTCTTGGACAACTCCTAACATCAGGTCGTAAAATCAAAACCTTCACAGTATTTATGGAAATCTTTTCCAAATCATACCCCTTCATCAAACCAGGATGTGTTCAAGACCTCTACCAATGACACCAATGTTCACAGTGTGTCCATGTGGTTCTCTTCGGTACAGCAATACCTTAGTTCCTTATGCTAAGTTTCCTCCAATCCCATCCATTGAGGAAATTCTTGTGTGAGCTCCTCTACCCATTGAGGATCCTATTCTCACCTACTGCCTCTACCCACATAGGAACCTACCCTACCCATTTGTAGTTTACCCAGGCAAGTTGAAGCCTATTCCTCACTTTATTTCTCATCTATCTGAGCAACTGTACATCCACTTCATCATCTCCACCTATTGAGGATGCCCACACTACCAATGGGATTCTACACATGTCACAGAGCCTATCTTATCCTCTTCTCTACCTAAGGACAAGTCTACACTCACATACCTTACCACCTGTCCTCGATTCCCAAAAAGGAGGAGTCAACCATTTTACCTTTATCCTCTTCTTGCTAAGTGATGCTTCTCCTTGGGTTCCATGCTCACATCATCATGATGAGAAACACAGGGAACAAGCAGTTTATTATTTAATCCGAATGCTTTTAGACTACAAAACTAGATATACTCACACTGAAAAACTTTTCTTAGCCTTAGTTTTTATCGCCACTAAACTTCACCATTACCTACTCAACCACAAAACCTTTAGTGTCAGCAATACTAACATTACATTGCATGTACGGTAAGCCCTACCAACATCAACGTCCTGCACATAAGCTCATGCTTCTTTAAGACCTAGGTCTCAAATTCATCCATCACAAATATCTCAAAGGACAAACAATTGTTAACCAACTCGCAAATGCACTTCTCTCTAAAAATAAATCCTCTAACTTCGATTTCCCTGATGAATCCATCGCTACCCTCTCTTTGGATGATACTATTTACACAGATGACCTTATTCTTCGATGGTCCAAATATCAGCGTGGGGGGTGCTTTTGGAGTTATCCTCATTCCTCTTGACTTTGAGCCTATCCCATTATCTTTCAAACTAGATTTTGATTATACTAAAAATATAGTTGAATATGATCCAGCACTTGTGTTAGGTCTTCAAACTTCCATAGTCTTAGACGTTAAATCAATTAATATCTTTGATGGCTCTCAACTGGTTATGAACTAACTTTAATGGTATATACTAGTGTTGTAATGAGATACTTCAAAAGTATAAGCATCATGTTGACATACTTTTGACTACCTTTGACCATTATGAACTTCAAACCACTCCATGTTCCACTAATAAATTTACAGACACCATGGCTTGTCTTGCTTCTCAAATCCCCACCTTGCCTTCTAACTTCGAAAATGTTTACCCCTTCATAGTACAAAGGTTGCAATCACCTTATTATCTAATTCAAGATGTCAACCTTGTAGGAAACATTGAAACTAACCCATGTGACCTTTGGTATAAGTCCAGTTTGTTGACTATCTTTCCCTTTCAATTTTACCTCCACATCTTACTTGCAATGGACAATGAGCCTTTCTAAAAAGTGTCTCTCGATATCTCATCATCGGTGGTCTTCTCTATAAACCTATATTTGATGCTATCCTCTTACGATGCCTTACGAGTTCTGAAATTCCATACAAAATCAAGGAAGTTCACGATGGGATTTTTGAGGGTCACTTCAGTGGGATTTGTGGGTCCTTCGCTTGGGCTATTACTGAAAGTTAACCCTAAACTATGATTCTCCTTGTGACTATGTCAAGCGTTGTGTGAAGTTTCAGCAACATGCCAATCTTCATTACAGCCCTAGTCATGCCTTACAGGTCACATGAGACCTTTGGCCTTTCTCCCAATGGGGTTTGGATCTTATCGGAGAGATCAACCCTTATTCTTCCCAATGCCATCAATGGATTATTACCACTACCAAAAATTACACTAAATGGGTGGAATCTGTAGCCCTCTTATTTCTACAAAAGATGAGAAAATCTGGGGAATTTATCAAGGTATCACATCATTTGTCATTTTGGTGTTCCTCACCACCTCATCATTGATAACGGAAAACAATTATAAAAAATCCTACGGAAACTCTATGATGCCTTCAACGTTCAACTCAGTTTTTCTTCACCTTATTATCCTCAAACAAATGACCAAGCTGAATCAACCAACAAAAACCTTCAAAAAAATTCTTATGAAATTGGTTGACCCAATACTGGCAAGGATTGGCATACGCATATTCCTATTTGCCTTATGGGCTTACCACACTAGTATTTGCACCTCAAATACTACCACACCTTTCTCTTTGGTCTATGGGGTATAGAAGTTATCTTGCCTCTCAAAGTCCAAATTCCATCTCTTCGTATCTCACTCAAAGATATGCTCAACAATGATGATTTTCATGAGGATCATTTGGCACAACTTGGGTTATTAGATGAACTTTGTCTAAATGCTCTTGATCACCTCCAAATCTACCAAAAATGTATCAAATGTGCCTATGATAAACATTTTCAAGACCGAACCTTCTAAATCAGAGACCTCATCCTGAAGGAAAATAAACATGTAACAAAAGCGAAGAAAAGTAAACGGGGCAAGTTTTCTCCTAATTGGTTTGGACTCTATATCATTATTCATGCCTATGGATCAGGTGCTTATCATTTGTCTTCACTCGAAAGTAAACCCAAACCTGAGCCCCTTAATTCCTTGCATCTTCAACCATTCTATTATTGAATCAAGCCCTAGATCATCTTATGTCTATTAAACGCTTGTCCCTTGAGCACCATTCACCTTCGACTTACCTATTTTAAGGATCAACGGATAAATAAGAATCATGTGATTACCCATCACCTTTCAGCCTTATCTTCGATATGAGTATGATGGCTCCACTCATGGCATGATTCTCATGGATACTTTTCATCCTTTCAAGATGGAATCACATGGTCTTTCATCACTTAAAACCTCTCTTTCATAACTACCCCCGTGTGTTATGGTTTTGTCTTCATAACAGAAGCCTATACTTCTCTATAGTCTTGTCCATGACCTAAAAGTCCACAAAAAATTTAAAGGTAATATATGGGATTTTCAAATTCAAACTCCTTCAGTAAAACTTCTAAAAAAGGATGACTCCCTCAAAAATGACATCTATCTTTCTATCTTATTGTTATAAATAGACTGCTCCCTCGAAGGAAAACTATACACAACTAGCCATACTGTACATAGTCTATAACAAAAAGAAAACTATTCGTGTAAAAATAAAACAAAAACATTTTGAAGCTTCCCGCATTGATCAAATTCACAAATACCTCAAGGATATATTCTACTCATCCCACCTAGACTTCCCACATTGATCAGTCTATAAAACAAAAGCAAAAAAAAAAAAAAGATAACTTTTTCCTCATGGACTTGCCTATTTTGATCTTGGGGTGTCTTGCAGAAGAGGCATGTTGTCTCACACCAAGGTTACAATAGAAACAACCTCTTTCACCTCACCGTCTTTCCTTTCTAATCTTCTACCTACTCAAGGGATGTGCCACAAATACAACATTTTGTGATCATGTGACCTTCTTCACCCTTAGAACAGTCAATCATGCAATGGCTTTAGGGTTTTATGTTCATAATAAAATCTTTGGTATGATAGACTCATATTGGTTCTTCTCAATTAGGTGGCTTTTTGTCTCCTCTTACCATTCACCTCTTCTCTTACTTATTGATCCTCTTTCACAGGACCAGATCTTCGACACCTACATTTTAGGAATTCCACTTTCACCAAAATCACCCATATCTATTCAACCTATACTCAACCATGCCTATTCGACCTATACTTAACCGTGCCTAAATGATATCAACTCCATCATACCTAAATCACCTAAACTCCACCATGCCTATACCTTGACTCCATCATGCCTAGATGACCTAGACTCAATCATGTCTAAATAATCTAGTTCCCATGATACACAATAACAATGGCAATTAAAGCAAGTACATCAATCATCTAGTAAACATCATCGACTATATAATGGGAGATTCTATGTATCAATACATATATACATAGATATACATAAATATCAGTATCTCAAAACTCTCATATACAATCTCACGTCTTCGGAACGTAGGCTGGTATATATATTAAAAATCACAATAATGGTACAATATCACATATGGATATCAATCATCTCCCCACCTGATACCCTCCTCTCTAGTCCACCCGCTCCCTCTCCCACCTCCGCCATACCAAAAATCCACCATGAATCTCCCAGCCAATCAAATCGCTCATATCGATCTCGTGGACCCACCTATCGAATGCCAATCACATGCTAGTGGCTCACCCACTCGGCTTAATACCTAGTCCCGTCACTTTCCAACCTTACACCTCTTCTTTATCATTTTCCACAAATGGAAAAGAGAGAAATGAATCCATAAAACATGTATTTTTCATTTTTTAGCACCAAATCGACATGACTGACGTTGGTCATATCATTGACCTAGCAAACCGACATCGGTTAAGCTATAATCGGCATCGGTCACCCGATATAACCATTTGACCCACACTATGCCCACTTTGCCTACAAACAATGTTTCTCAAACAACTTTTACCCTTACCAACACCTATTATAACTCACCCACAAGCCTATATTACCTGTACATTTGCTTACCTGCATTTAGGGACATATTATTTATCTATACCTTGTCCTTCCATGTACCCTGACCTACATACCCTAACATGAACCTCCATTTTATAACATTCAAATTTGTGTACTCGCTATACCTTGTGATATCTGCTACCCATGTTGTTTCAACCTAATGACCTTACCTTGCCTAATGTCATGATGTTTATCCCAACCAAACCTTTGGTTCCCTGGAAAAAAACCTATTACCCATTCCTACACCTTGCCTAGTAGTGATTCAAGAACATATCATATACCTTGGATACCTAAACCACTTCAACCTCGTTTGCATAAACCTATCGACCTTTGACGAAGTAGAGTTTATAATCTCTTCAACTTGGTACCTTATCACACTCTATACGTGTGTGTGTGTGTGTGTTTGATTTCCATTACCTATTACCCCACCCGAACATTACCCTTACCTACACCCCATCCACCCTTGTTTTTATTAACCTGATTTATCAAATTGCTCACCACTTTTTCCTCCAACTTCAACAGTTCTTGGTTTGAGGGGGGATCACCTACACTCCTACTTGGGCCAACCCCACTCTCACCTATATTTGGGGAAACCACTTCCATGTTTTTGTCAGCATCGCTTACCAAATACAAGCTACGTGATAAAAGGGGAAAATGTAGACATTAAATTTGGGTCACACTCCCCTTTGGTCCCCTTCAAACAATTAATGTAATATATTTAATTAATCATGACCCCTTCATTCCATATTAATATCCATCCTCACATTATTAATTAATTTTAATTTATTTATTTTCATCCTCACACCTCCACCTCATCATTACACCTCACCATGGGACCCATTCCAGGGGCATTTAACTCACAATGACCAAGTCATCACTCTCAGCACTGAGTAAATCACTCCTAGTGCTGAGTCACCACTTGACCTAACTAACTAAGAATTCTTCCTAAACCTAATTGGACTTCTTCTATGATCTTCCTACCTTTTTTAACTAGAACTCCACTTCCCTAAGTGGACTCAACCTGGAAAAAATGCCAAATCCGGGAAGATCTACCTATTTTTGGAAAACCTAGACTTATCTACCTTAACCAATGCCGATTGTTCCTCAACCTGGTACCAGTCACCTAACCATCATCAGTTACTTTATATACAATTTTGCAACCTTTTACCCAGGTTGGTCATTTTTCCTTTTTGGGAGAACTATTGCATTCAAGCGCAAATCCAAAGCCCTCTCAGCATCCAGATGACTCAAAATACTCAACCACAAGCCCAAGCAATCATCTGGCTCTCATCCCAAGGTATTAGAATATTCACGAGGACACTCTGTGAGTATTGCTGCGACACTGAACATAGAGGATCTTCACAGATCAACTACCGTCCTCCTTCACCTACCAAATCTACAAATGCAAGTAAGTATACGTGATTTTAATCATATTGTGCTTGTTAAAGTTTAGATCCATTACCTCTTTCATTATACTTTACTTCTCCATGTATTCCTTTATCTCCACCTTCTTCCCAATCCATCAATCCAACCACCTATGGAATTTTGGCTCTCTGTACTTGCCCCCTATGAATTCCTAAGTCTTCTTGGTAATATTACGAACCCAACCAATCTCCCTTCATTCTCTGTGCAATCACAGAGAAGTTCAATTTTTTTTTTATTAAATTACTACCAAATTTCCCCTACCGACGTCAGTCACCTTAACTGTCACCGGTCTCATCTCTCTACCAACATCGGTCACTGTGTCTTTTTCTTAACCTCCACCAAAAAACCCATAACTCAACCAAAATCCACCCAGACCTTACCAGACACCCCTGTAACCTTACCTAATACCTCTGCAATCTTCCCCAACCAGAAACATACCTTGCCTAATGCTAGATTAGTTTGTCTTTCAATATTTTTCTTAATCTAGTGTGTTGATAATGTATTGAGATACCTAAATCAAAGTGTTAGCAATAGGACCTTTGATTCTCGTATTTACTTTCATTAATTTGATAAAAATAATGGATTGACAACCATCTAGGAAGTATCACACTTCTCGGAACTAGAAATTGTTAGGCAATCCACTGTCATTTGCTATTTAATATCATATGATGGTCTTGTTTTGTTTCTTATATAGGTCGTCCCTCCTAGCCAAAGGGAATATCTCACATTCAGTCTGATCAAATTCTACAAAGCGCACATACCATCTACATAATCACATGTATTCCTCCTTGACTGTTACCTTATTTGTTTTATCGTATACTTTGAGGTGAAACACCAATTGTCGATGAAATTTTTTTCTTTGGCTTAATAAATTGAAAGCTGAGCACTTTCCCTAAGGAGGGAATCTTTCCTTCATCAATAATAAAATAAAGTAATGGGATCAAGGATACATTGACCTTAGAGATAGAATAATTTCCATATAGCATGTTCATGAAGGCCATGCCCATACAAATCATTGGTCTAAACCTTTTAATAAGGATATTGCTCAGATGAGAATCATCCATATTATCTAATGGGTCAACGGATCAACTTTGTAAAAGAACTCTTATTCTCCTTGTGGTTATCCAGGACTCGATTATATCTGTATTGTATAAGGTGTCCAACTCTGGATGTTTATAATAACATTTGTATGCATGCCCAACATAAAAACCTATTATGTTTTTACACGATTTAGAAAATAAGGTCCACTCCTTGGACTTGGCAAGAATTAGATAGGAAGTGATCAGTTACAGAAATGGAATAACCTCTAGTTTAGCTGAAATTAAATGGAGACTAGCTCTTTTTATCACCCTTATGTCTCGGGACCTTAGTGCTTGATCTTCTAGTATACTCTTTTTTCATATCCAACATCAACATCAACAATTTCATCCTGTACTGTAGAAAAAAGAGCTTAGTAATGCTGAAATTCATGATGTAAGGCAGTTGGATCGAACACGGTATCTCTAATTACTCTAGTGTCCTCATAGGAATATAAATAAGCATCTATGGTCGACATTGCTAGGTCTCCCGCCATTATGAAAAAATATAGGTCCAAAAATGTTGCATATATCATCAACATAAACAATTACTGAGACAAATGACGTACTTGAATTTATGGCAACATTCATATGTCTCTTATTCTAAATATTTGGTTGGATTAAAAAATCATAATCAAATAAATGAAAGAAGTGTTAATCCTAGTGGTCGCTAGGGTCAGCCGTAACTAAATATTTAGAGTTTAGGGGTCGTTAGGCATCATTCACATACTTACTATTAATGCAATGAGAAAAGCGCGGTAATACATGCACCACTACGGGGTCATGATATACGTAGTTTTTATCCTAAGTCTACATGCATCATTGTATTAAAAAAATTAATGCAATGAGCAAAGTTCATCAATACATGCACACTTGACGCTTCAAGACGTATGTAGTTCTGATCCTAGCGGTCGCTAAGTTCAGCCATGGTATACACATATTTGTGCATTTACAAGATTGGTACACATATTTCACAATTATTTACAGGATCAACATATTATAAGGATGAGAAAAATTATGCCAATACATTTGAATTGATGAGGGTTCAAGACATATGTAATAATATGGTACCTAGTGGATAGCTAAGTTCTGGAAGCCACAAAATAGTTTGGTTTTCTGTTGAAAATTGCAATACAAAAAATAATTCTACTTGATTACATCAATATCAACATATTAGATTGGGAATGAGATAAAAAAGGACTACAATTGTGATTGCATAGTTTTTCCCAAAGATTAATGCATTATTTAGATGCATTTTGAGGGGTGAATCATTTTTGTTCCTAGTGGTCAACAAGCCAAAATGAAAATATAAATCTTAATGTCAATAGAGCCCTCGACAAAATTTTTTTATAGTGGTAAACATCCATAATGCACTATCGACTGGGATCGAGTTATACATACATGTTTTTCTTAAGGGGTACTTTTTGATTTATTTTTCCTAGATGTGCCGCTAAGATGAGCTATAATGTACTATATTGGCTGGATATCTCAGAGCCTAGGTTGCTAGGTATCATTAATAGTAAAATGTATTTAATGACAAAAATATATAAATAATGACTTTGTATAAAATTGGTATTGTAAGAAATACTTGTATGCACTCTTAAAACTAGAGGTAAAGAAAAGTCAAGACATACATGGTATTGTTCTAATCCTAGTGTTAGTAGCTATAGACACCAAACCCTAGCATATCTACTTGGTCATTAAATATCATAATTCCCATAATGTAATTTCAATAATCAATATAAATTGAGCTTAGTGGTCATAAAAATTAAGTTTTATCATTACTAAAAGAATAAGGAAAAATATCAACAACACCCAATCAAGCAAATGAGAAAAGAGTGGAAAAAAATGCACTAACATATTTCTTGCAAGCACATATACACATATTTCACAAGTCAAGGCATCAAATTGAATGAAAAAATTATGTGAAAGAATGGTACCATGGATAGAATTGACTTCTAGTGAAAAAAGCTGTGGAATCAAAAATTGGGAAGAGTAAAATGGATGCATCATTTTTCCCAAAGAAATATTTAGAACTTTGCGACTAATCAACATAACATGAAAACTATTTAATAAGATCTTGCAGCAATACGTGCACTATCGGGGGGGATATACATAATCATTACAATGAAATATTTATAGCTAAGGTCAAATCACTATCAATGCAATGCATACAGAGGGGGGAAGTGATCCTAGGGGTAGTAACACAATGAAATACTTTGCATCATTATAGAGGAGTAAAAGGCATACAAATTTATGTTCCTACCGGTCATTAAGGTCAGCCACAACAAAATAATTAAAGCTTAGTGGTCACTATGATCAGCATCGACAAAATATTTTGAACTTAGTGTTTGCTAGGCATCATTCACTAGACATCTATTATTGAGCTGAGCAAAGAGTTGCATTATATGTTTTCTTTAGGGGTCGAGCTTTACTTATCTTTGATTAATTTTTTGCATGGATGTGTATACCTCTCTTTACTTATTTATAATTATACTATATTGGCTGGACTGTCCCTGATGGACCCAAGTGTTGCACTACATACCCTTGAGAGGGATTAAGCCTTATGTAGTTCTCATAATATTTATTATAAGTTAGTGAAAGCAATATATAAATTAAACATTTTAATGATAAATGAAATCTTCAAATCCATGGTGGTCTATAATTAGTCGGTCAATGAAGTCTCAAAGGCCATGGTATAATGAATATAAATATAGTTACCACACTCTTTGTAGTGTTAGTATGAACATATAGACTCCAAACCCTATGTATAATCTCCCTTGTCATTAAATATCACAATTTCCCAAGATATCACATCTCCCTATTTCCATATGCTTCCACTTACCACTGAAAATAAACAAAAGGAATAAATTCTCTTATCTTGCTTACCTCAATCTGCATGCAAAGTAATGGTCTTTTGTTGGCTCTTATCAAGATCTATAGTAAAAACACTTTCTTCACATTTATTAAAGTCAGATTAAGAAAGAAAAGCCTTGTCATCTTATAATTTTTAGTGTCGATATATCATTAGCTTATTTAACTAAAATAATGAGAGCGTGTAATTTTAATCTGTAATTTCTAAATTTTTCTTTCCAGAATTATCAAGTAAGTGAAAAATTATTCAAATTTTTGTTTATCTTGCATTCTCAAATTACAGGTTTTATAGTTCCCCAATTTACTATTTTTTAAGGAGGAACCTACACAGACGGAACCCTTTATATTTTTTCCTTGGCCGTCACATATATGTTTTTATAAAATTGTATTTCCCACAATTCCCTTATGCAAGAAAATAATTAATGTAAACAAGCAAACAATTACTTGTGTTACTATTACTATTTCATCTTCTGGAAGTTACTATCAATATTTCATTACTTTAGTTTAATTTATAATGAAATGTCTAGAGAAACCGGACGATAGTGGTCCAAAAGCCCTCAACAAATAACCCTTACTAAAAAAAATCTGTTTTCCTCAACCTTTTAAGCAACACCCATTTTTTTGGCTTCCAGTAATCATTGTTTTCCATGTCAGGTATTTTGCGAAACAGTTCTCAGTACTCTTGTGAAAAAATGCCCATAACATGTTTTTAAATTTCTCGTAGGCACAATACACACATATTTCGCAAATCACTTAGGGATCAACAAATTGAATGAAAAAATGATGTCAAACCCTATTAGTTGAGAAGTGTTTGTTAAAGAGCGTTAAAAAATATGGTATCATAGAAAAAATTGACTATTGGAAGCACATAAAATAGGGTTTCATTGAAAAGGCTACGTAAAATTCTACATTTACAGAATTTCAAAAATTTAGAAGGGTCAAAGGTGAGAATGCATACCAATTTTTGACGCCTTCACGAAAACAAACTGTGATTAGAATTTTCAAATTCAAACCATGATCAGGTTTTCCAAAGGATGATTATGCTTACAGATTTTTTGCCTCTATGCCAATGTTCTTGCCAAAAGCTTCAAAATATCAAGTGTCAGGAAATATACTAAAAATGACAATCTATAGTTACATGGAACTGACACTTCCAACCGCCACATTCTTTGGTGCACAGAATTACAAAAAGGCATGTGTATGCCGTTAAATTACTTTATTTTTATTGGTTAATTAATGACTATCAAATGGCACACATATTTAGAATATCATGCAAACTTTACATTTTTCGATTTAATGGCCAAGTAATGTTGGAGGAGCTACAATATTAACCATATATGCCACATGCCAATAGAGTTCAATTTTTAAGAGAATTGGTACAATCTATAAAATTATTGTGTCTTGTTTTACATCGTCTAGCCCAATATTATAGAGGAATTTTATTGTGTAGGAGAATCATTGTTAATATTATCATCTATAAATTACATAACGAGTATATAAGTATTCCATACTTTGACTATACTACCAATGATATGTGGTTCAATTGATGTCACACATATTAAATTATCATATTGTCCTGAACAAAAATATACATGTTTGCCGACATCATTTTTAAAGTGTTTTGTTGCACAAACAATATTTTGGGATGTATGTGTCAATGATCTTGGTGGCGCCCATGATGTTGATTGTTGGAATTATTCTGAAATAAAAATAATAATGTAAAATAGAGAAGTATTATCTAACACCAATGCATGATCTTTTCCCTACATAATGCATACCCTCTTTTATAATTGAATGTATGATGCAAAACTATATTACTATGGTTTAAAAAATTGTAATTTACTTGGGTAAAAATACATACAACCTGAAGTTGTACATCCAATATTTTCTCCATTAGCTTTCTCTCTTGTTCCATTCTTTCATGCTCAAGTTAAAGTCTTCCCTGGTCAATTTATTTCATTGTCTAACTGAATAGATGCATGATATTTTCCATTATTTCTTTCAAATCTCCATAAGAGTTTCTTTTTCTCTTTACACATTTGTATTGAATTCCATTTTTATTCAAAGGGGTTTCTTGGTTTGCTCCTTCCAAATTTTCAATGTTGATAGAAGGGATTTTTTATTTCCCTTTCATGTCTTTTTTAGAAGTAGAAGTCCTTATATTGACCCATTATTTTCCATTAAAACCAATAACCTTGAGTGTTTTCTGTGTAATGCTATCCATATCTTCATAGAAACTCCATGTTGAATGTGTTTCCCCCTTTGCGCTTTCTAATTGTTTCTCCTTCTTGAGGGTTTTCTTCAACCTATTCATCTTGTATTTGCATTGCATCCCAATGAATGTTTTTCATAAAATTGATTCAAAGCATCTTCTACTGTATCCCACTTTTTCTTACCGAGTTTTCCACAGTTTAAATTTTCATACACCTCTTCAAATTTTGAAATAAACGTTTTCACAGAATATTTTGGCCAAATCTTTTCCTTGTATTCTTTCTTCAGCTCCTCATTATTTCTATCTCTGTCATATGCATGGGTTATTGAAATTGTTTCTTCCAGTTTTGAATCATCAACAATATATGGAGTATTTAGATATATTTGTAATGTGGAATGTAATGACCCAATTTATGTGTGCCCCTTGTATTTTCTTGACAATTTGTGACAATATTTCTATCAAAGTTCTACACGCAAAAGTCCTTTTCATGACAGTTTCTTAGATGTGCTGAAAAACCCATATTTTTTTCAAAGTTACTTGAAGTTGATTTGAGACCTTGGGATTTTATACGTGAAAAAAGAAAAATGGTAATTTTTGCATGTCGTACAAATTTATTAGTTACTATAAACATTTAGAAATGAAAAAAAAAATCTTACTACATCTTTTATCTAAACTTCATTTCATTTTTCAATAATATATACAATAGGTGTCGCGCTCTATAATTTCATAGTATCAAAACTTGTGGAGAAAAATTGAAAATCGGTTAAGTACCTAATAAAAAATGTAATACTTACAATCATTGTGAAATGGGTGTGCAAAATGAGATTCTTCAAAATAGAATAACAATGTTTTACCTCTTTTACTTTTCTATAAATATGTTCTTCACCCATTTGTATATGTGCTCCCTGTTTTGGTGTTGTCGCCTTCCAAATGATTATACAATTTTCCTTTTTATTGCATTGAAATTAACACATTGACATAGCTTGCGTGGATTAAAATTTAATATTATACAACTTAACATTAAATACAGTATAAAAAAATTTAAAAATACTTTCAAATGGAGGATTTTACATTATTTAGTTTAATGGACAATTAATGCTGAGGGAACCACAATATTAATTAGCATTTGACCTTACAAAAAAGTGTAATTGTTATTGTAACGAATTAAGGTAAGAATTTTATAACATGATTTTTAATGTATGAAAACTAAATTTTGACATGGTTTGAAACTTAAATTTGACATACATAAATTTAATTGAAAACAAGTCTTTAATATTGACAATTATTAATAATAAACTTATATTATTAAAAGACTATGTAAGATATAAAAATCAAAGAAACAATTAATACACATAACTGAATCAAAGTATATAGGACCACCGTTAATCAACTAAACATAGCTATACAATTAGAGAATAAAATACTAAAAAATTAGAGAATGTTAATCAAATAAACATAGCTATTAGATACAAAAAATTAATTTCCCTAAATATATACTAAACTTAAATTGGAGGACATTGAACTATTCCTTAGTGCGAGTAATCATTTTATAAATAGTTGTCTTCAAATTGGAGGAGATTTAACTTTTCCTTATTGCGAGTAATAATATTATAAATAGTTGTCTTCAATATTATCATGTGTACGAGAAACATTTAACACCCGACGACCGCTAAGATAAACAAATTTTGACTAGAATGGCAGGCGAAAATGTTAGTGACGGCCCTTCGATGTGTGAGTGATGGCTATTCCAAGTGTGAATGCTCGCACTTTTTCACGCGAGTGATCACACATAGATGTGTGATTCCTTGGCTCGCTTGCACTACGAAGTGTGATCACTTGCAAGTCTCAGTGCGAGAATTCACACTTGGAATTGAAATCACTCACACATTAAAGTGCGATCACTAACATTTGACCTGTCATTTTAGTCAATATTTGAATTTTCACATGTACGAGAAAGATTTAAGACCTAGCAGCCACTAGGCTATACAACTTTTGAAAATTGTACAATATGTGTTTTAGGGATAAAAATATACACACAGTAGCGGGAGCTAAGAGTTTAATACAATGTTTTATATGGTCAAATAGGAGCAATACTATGGTAAAGTAGGATCCGAATTCTCCATATGTTCAAGATTTGGATTAAATGAAGTTTCAAAGATGTTCATATAAGATGTATATTTTTATTTTCTCATTGTGATTTCAATTCTCCATACTAAGGTTCAATATTTAAGTGTCCTCAGTACTACTTTTCCCTTTTTATTTTTGCATACAGTTGAAAATGAACTCTATTTTTGAATATGGAGCACATGTGAATTTACTATCCAAAGGTGTGAAAGTTGCAGAGGGAATAGTTTATCCATCCAAAACTACACTCCATTGTAGAGACATGGGGTCTAGTTTATTCATTGTCACAATAAGTATTGTATTCAATGGAAAAGTGAGACAGTCATACACAATTGATGATTGTGAAACCCTGGCAAAAATTGAAAGCAAGGGATACTTTATCCCATGGGAAAAGAAGCAATTGATTAAGAATGTGATTTCAAAAGTTTCACATGTCGGGAGTGATGGAATTCAAAACATCATGAGAAGTGGCTCAGGGGATATATTTGATGAGGATGATGCTTTGAATTCTAACAGTGATAGCCATTTATTCACAACTCCTAAAGACATGAATGAATTTTCTAGAACCTATGTGGTGCTAAAAAATAAGTGTGATAAAAAATAAGGTGACATAGCTAAAGGGTTTATATCCCTAGTACAAGAACAACATGTGATTTTGGGAGTAGTGTTGGGACCCACACAGTTTGGTGTTTTTTTGGAGAATATTATAACTACATGCAATGATTTTTATCCAAGTCTACAACGCAACAAAAAAGCTACATGGATAATTAAAAACCTATTTTATCTAGAAATAGGAACTTCACTTCACATGAATGGAAATTTTGAACTTGAGGAAACCATTGCCACATCAAACACTGACTTTAATTTGAAGTTCAAGGGGGTTGTTGTGAATTTGATACATTTTTGTTCAAAATAACACAAATTTGTTGCAAAAGCAACAATTACAAATGTGTGTGAAAGAGGCATGGTGCACTTTAAAAAATTGGATGGTAATACATTTGGGGTGCATATTGATAAATAAATTAGGCCTTTTTGCAAGGGTTGCTCCATATTAGAAAGATCTCTCATCCAATGGCCTTCCAGCCAGTTGGCCCATCCAAATGGTTCGGTTATGGAAGTAAGGCTAAAATAAATTCTAGAAGATTTTCCAGTAAAAATGTGGAGTGCATTTGAAAAGCCATTGCCTCAACTGGTATACCCAAATTCATATGAATCTTCCATATGTAGTAGTAATGAAAATTTGATAAAAATACCTTACAACGCCTATAAATGCCAAAAGGTAAATACACACCAAAGGTAAGGGAAAAAGATGAAAAAACAAAAGAACAATTTTTTTCTGAAGTTGAGAAAAAAAATTCCTGCAAGGAAGGATGTCTCTCTAATCTATCTCTCAGCGTTTTCAATCACAGTTGTAATTTAACTCTAGGGATGAATGAATGTGTACTCAAAAAAATGTACTTAATACATTCACTGCAAATGCTAGCAGTTGTGATCAAGGTCAAAATTTTGATCATACTATAGATAAATTGAAGTTATGTGGAAAGGATGTATGTTAGGATGCATGGTATAGATGTCATGGAATCCTAAAAAGCACCTATTACAAATACAAACAATCATGGATTAATGGCGAGAGGAGGGCAGTAAATGGAAATACAGGAAAAAAGAAACAAATGCCAAATAGTGTTGCAACTATTACATTCATATCCAAAATGGTGGAGAGGAATTCTAATATATTGCTACACATGTATCGTTCAGTGGGAAAAAATGGTACTAAAGTAACAATGAGACTATTGCATGCATGTTATAGTTTTTCTTACATCCTGTAAAACTGTAACGAGGTCCTTTCACTGGTGGACCTTCCTCCAACAGCACAGTCAAATTTCATAAAAATATGGCAAGAAAATTTTCCCCATGTTTCAATCACTAAGGACAACTTCTTCACCAAATATGACGAGTTCACAAAGCTTAAGAACAAATGTGTAGCCACCTCATGTCCAGAAACACTGACACAAATAAATCAAGCCAGAAATGGCACAATGATTACATTCAAAGATTTTGTTTAAATTACTATGCACATAGAGCACAATCACAAAAAATCATAATAGCTATTTGAGCATTGTGCATGATGTAGCCTAGAATTCATTGCAAATAGCCCAAGGCACGTTGGCACATCACTCAGCCTGAACTGAGTTCTCACCTAAAGTGTACAAGGGTACCAAGTCCCTCTTTAGAGTTGCTTGTCTAGAATGTTAGCATGATTGGGAAAGTATATATTCAAATCCATAACAGATAGTAACCAATGCACAGTGCATAAACTAGATCTAGATCTAAACCATATGAAAGATTGACTTAAACAATGATTATAATGAGATTTACCATGCAAGAACCATATTCAGTCACATCTAACACTAATATCCAGCCAATATGATCCATTATATTAAATACTACAAAACACAGAAGCTTCATACATCATAGTAATGATATCATGAGTCATGCATGCGAACAAAAGTAACAGCATAACTCTACACTCAAAATAGTATCAACCAAGGTATCAGACCTGTGCGAATCAATACATATATATAGGGGTGGGGACTTTCCCTTCACCACCCATGCACCTTCACTACATGCTAATAATAGTGATGTGACTTTTCAAGAGACTACAAAAACATGCAAGTGCTCTAATAATAGATCTTCTAAAGTTAACTCCTAAGTATAGATCCTATTAATAGAACAAAACTATGCATGGAACTCGAACTACTGCAAATCCCAAAATAGCCTTGCGTGAACTGCAAGATCTCCATGTCATCGCATGCTCAGCACTCCATCTCCAAAAATAGCCTAGATCTACAAAAGTGGCTAATTCCTATTTACACTTATCCTAGGCACGTGTTGTTCTGCTAAATTTCTGCATCCTTCTATGCACCATGTGTCTGCACACCAAATCCTTATGCACTTTCATACTTGAGCTACTTTTATCTGCTCAACATTACCCCACACTAAATGCATTGCTGCCCCCAGAAATGGGTAATCTTAACTTATCTCTCCAAAGTAAAGAATAATGAATGAAAGAATGGAGATTTCAAACAAAATGAATGAGATATCACTCAATGTTCTTCTCCTCAACATGTAGTATTAATTCCAGGATACTCATTCTTAACTTCTGCCTCCAATGCTTGCCAATCACTTAATGCCTCACTTGTTTTGTCTGGAACATCTGTGACTATGGCATCTAGCTCATCTTGATTCATGTTCTCTTTTCCATTTCATAAGATTCTACAAATATTTTCCATACTATAAATCATGTCTTCCATATATTCCATCTTCCTAGCAATCTGTATGCCTATCTCCTTCATCCTATTTTCATGTGGTTTTTAGGAACTTGTAAGTACTTTTTGCTTCTCTTCCACCAAAGCAAGTCTCTCCACGCACCCAAGTGTCTCATCCTTCATGGATTTGAGGACTTCATTATCTTCTACAATTTTCCTCATCCTAACAATTACATATGGTGTCGCACACATGTTCAAGGCCTGATTCACCTTCTTCAATTCATCTCTCAAGGCTTGTAGCAATGACTCATAACTTGCAATTTTTCTCGCAATGGTGGCTTTTACCCTTGTTGTTTCCTCTACAGGGTCTTTTGGCACGGGCATACACATGGGCCCTTCATCTATGACCAATTTTACAAGTGTGTGTATATAGTGCATTACTAAAGGAAATTTTTCTGGAACTTGAGATTCCAGATGTGGCCTTACCTTAAGAATATAATCACCAATCTCCTCATCCATACTAATCAATACTTCTATCTTTTCCTCAAAATTTTCCTTCTCTATTGTGAGGCACTTTATTTCTATATATGTATCCTTGTTTTCATCCATCAGCACCCTAATGGTTTCCACTTTGTCTATGTTCCTACGCACAACCTCTGCAGATACCTTTACCAAGGCATTTCTCACTTGTTCATTTGAACATAACAATTGGCTTAACATTTACGTGCCAGATGTAGGGTGCTTTCTTCATTCTGCATGAGACACATGATTCTTTGCACACATCAAAATCAGGCTCATCCATATGAGTCTACATTGACCATGACAATTGCTTCCATGTGCGCATGTTTTCCATCTCCGCATCCATCAACTCCCAACCATACAATTCCTTACTTTCCACAGTACTTTGGAAGCGTGCGTGTATGATCTTACTAGTATCATCCACATATCTAACTGCATGAGTCACATAGTCTTCACCTTCTTTCTCCTCCCTTGTTCTTTTGCCCTTAGGAACCCAGGCGTCTGAATCAAAAATTGGGCCTTCACCCTTTTCTACTTTTGTTTCTATTTTTTTTCCCTTCAGCCCTTCCTCATCATCCTTCATTTCTTCATCAAGGGGCTCCTCTGTACCCTCAGGCTGCACTGGAGTACCTGGCACACTTTCTCCAGACTCATCCTCATCTCTATCCTTAAGCTTTAGCTTGATGCCTTCTCTTCTTCTCATGGCTCTACTTTCTGCGGTGAAATCCTGAGGTGACCTTCTTAATGGATGTGATGACCTACGACCTGAACCCTTGTCCTCCTGAACACTCTCTTGAACTATGGCTCTTTGACTATCTGCTCCACATTGATTTCCATTGTGTTTGTCTCAAACACTTCATCCTCTTGCTCCTATGATGGGGGTTCATCTCGCACTCTTTCCTTTCTCTATTTGTAGGTTATCTTCTGCCCCTACGGTCCAACCCACCACTATCTTCATGAAGTTATTCTTCTTCTTCTTCCTGAATGGGTGAAGTAGGATTTTCAGCTGCCAACGTGCCAACTATGTGCTTCCCTTTAGGTGGGTTTGGTAGTTTGAACTCATTCTCTACATACTTTTCATTCTCCAGCCTAGGCTTAAGCTGAAGGTATACCAATGTTTCACCACTGTCACCTATTACCAAACTCAAGCTTCATAGTTATGTCATCTAAAATGTATCTTTCAATATAAACAGACTTACTTAGATAGACATAAGTCTTCCGTAGAGTGTGGTAGTCACAGTCTACCTTATCAGCATTATAGATTAACATGTGCGTGTCTGAGATTCTATGAATAGATGCCTGAAAGAACTGCATGGTGAAAGCATAGGGTAGTTTACACCAAGGACTCCATGTCCCATCCTTCATTGTAAAATGTGTGATGTAAAAATGCTGATAGACTACAAATTATGCCAACTTACCTACTACAGCGGGAAACTCCTTAGGTATCCTCCACTCTTCCTCGAATGCGGCGCAGAGTCGTGCATACCACATCTCTACCCTTGGTTTGAATGGGCCACTCATGGTCCCCTCACAAAGATACTTTTCTAATCTCTCTGTGAGAGATTTATTTTCTACAGGGTACTCCCAGATTTTGTTCTTCGGCCCATCGGGCACTCCAATCTCCACAAACACAAGGGACAGTAGAATAGTGTCAAAGATAATTTTATCACCTGTAGGTGCCTCTTCAATGATCATTTCAGCAATGTATCCAGCCAATTTGTAGGTCTCCCCTTGTGCCATTTTCTTTGCAACATGTAGCCACAAAGTGTTCACCTGTGACCATCTCTCTTGGTCGTTCAATTTTTTCAATAAGTGTGAGGCTTCCTGTATGACCAGATACTTCCTCATCTTGTAAATATCCATTCCACACCCACCTTTTGTATAACCCAACTCCTTGTTGGTTGCTATAATTGTTGTTTTATCAGTTAGGTCGCTACTCACCTTTGTGCCTGTGCTTTTCAAACCCGTCAAAGTGTCAATCAAGGGTGCACGGTGATCCTCATTCATCACCCAACAAAATAGAAAAAGTCCTCATGGAATCTACTCATTAGCCACTGGTATAACTTCTCTGGCTTTCCAAAATAAGGAAGTTAGTACAACTGTAAAACCCCTACCTTTCTTAGGAGCTTCTCCCCAGCATCATTGTATACGGGCATGTCATCCGTTGTCCATTTGTTTGTCTTTTTATTCAACAATGTGTCCAACTCCTTTTTATCAGTTTTCCTATGGTTGTAATCATTGAATTTTCTTTAACGGACATGGGAATCCCAAATCACGGCCCATAATCACTTCCTCTGGGTATTGCATTTCAGAAAACCTACTTTTGGGGGCATCCTCGATCTCAATATCAACTTCCTTTTGTTTCTTTCCCCTTGTACCTGTCCATGGTGCTCTTTTTGGTGTCATTTCAATCAAAAATATGTGTTCTCTTACCTCCCTCGAGCTCTGCAACTTGGTTCCTTGTGCCCTAGCTGGAACTCAAACCCTAGCCATCAATCTCCTTTCCCGCATGCCTTCACCTTGCTCAAACACTTCAACAAATGGAGTGTAATAGTTCCTCATGTGCATATCTGACCAACCCAACCAATTCGCAGCTCTCCACTCTTCACAACCATGTCTTAGCTAGCTCGCTCAGAAACAACTCGCTTGAGAATTCGTAATCGCAAAGGTAAAAATGGCCTCACAACCCTTTCTTATATAGAGTTTTAAAAGTTATCACATTTATTGCTCCTTCACCTACCATTGATCCCAACATTAATGCATCATTCATCAATGTTTTTTGTGTTGCTCATTTCCACGCCACAGTCATAACCTTCTGGCACACCTTCTACTTCTTGGCCACATACCTCCTTCTGCATGCCCATATGCACTGAATTACTTCGCCATTGCGCTTCCTTCCAAGTAGTTTCCACTGCTATAACCTACCTCGCGTTATACTATGCGTCCATTTTTCCATATGTGGTCTTCATTTAGGAGTAATTTTTTTCTATTTGCACCCTTCCAAAAAGCACCTGCACAAACGTTTCCTTATGCATACCCATCTTCAGATGACAATCAACTATATTCAACTTGGTAATGAACCCTGTATGTAAACCACCCCACACTAAGGGTATGTGTGGTCCTCTGCACATAAAAACACTTAAATTGTAATCAAATTCTGGCGTGGAAGCGTGCTTATTACACAAAACACTGAACTAAATTGACAAATCATAATCAACGATGAAGGAAACACATATAAAGGAAATTCATTAAGGGAAACCTAATCTAAGTGGTAATACTGCCTTATTACAAACACCAAGAAGACTTATTTATAGTAGGGCTTCAGCCTACTCCCATTGAAGTAACCAAGAAATTGTGTTCCATCCAGTGCCTCTAACTAGCAAGCGCTTGAATCAAGTATATAAGTGATAACATACGGTCCCAACCAATGCACCTTAATATTTTCAGGTGGCGTAAAAAAATTGAATCATACAAAAGTACCATTTGCCCAACCTCAAGCTTCTTATCCTTGATGTTCCTGTCATAGGCCATGCCTTCTTCCTGGCTTTTTCTTGCTTCTGACTCCATCTTGTTATGGCGCACCTTTCATCCAGCTACATCAATTTTTCAATACGTTCTTCCAATGCTTGCTCATCATCCATACCTCCTACACGCACAATACAAAAAGAAGGTAACATGAATTCCATGGGGAGAACTTCCTCTATGCCAAACACCAACTGAAAGGGTGTTACTTTATTCAACCTCTTGTAGGTTGTCTGGTATGCCCAAAGTACCACAGAAACCTTGTCATCCCAATCTCTCCTTCCAACATCACAAATTTTTGTCAAGGTATGGCTCAATATATTTTTGAAAGGCCTCAGCAGTTCCATTTTCCTGAGGGTGATAAGGGGTTTTCCTATGGTGTGCAACCATAAATTCATCTAATAATATCATGATAGTCTCATTAAGGAAATGAGTACCCCTATCACTTGTTAAACTCAAAGGGCATCCATACCTGCTAATAATATTTTCCCATAGAAACCTTGTTGTTGTAGCTTTTAGTGCAATCCTTTGTAGGTGCCGCTTCTGCCCACCTTGTAAGATAATTTGTACAAGTTATAATATATCACGATAATGTCATGCATGTGGATGGGGAAATAGGGCCCAAAAAGTCAATTTCCCACTTCTCAAAAGGCTCTACACTAGTAATAGGCCTTAAAGGCATTTCATCTCATTGCCTAGGCTTTCCAAGGTGCTAACAATTGTCACATGCCTTACAATATGCTTTGTAATCCTTGTACAATGCTTCCCACCATAGAACAGCTAGTAGAATCTTACGCACAGTGGCATCCCCTACATAGTGTCCACCTCCAATACCGCCATGAGCCTCTGCCATGATTTCTTCTTGCTCATGCTCAAGTACACACCATCATAAAACTTCATCATGGCCTAACTTGTATAAGTCTCCACTGATCAACATGTAAGGCGCGATGCATGAATAACAAGTTGTTTCTTTTCTAAAGCCTTCATTCCTTTGGGTGCCACACCTATGTGTAAAAAGATAGCAATATCCTCCAAGTCCAAGGGCATGCAGTTCAACCTAAACAGCTAAGCATCTGACATTGTTTCCTCAATGCTCTGTGTGTCCTCTCCTGATTGAATCCTTGATAAATGTTTTGGACTATAATTTCTCTTACCGGGCTTAACCACCACCATAAAATTGAACTCCTGAAACAACAGTACCCAACGACATATGCGCCCCTACAAAAATGGGCTTGTTCACCAAGTACTTCAATTCCATCTGGTCTGTATAAAAGATGAAAGGTGTAGCTAGTAAATAATGCCAAAACTTATGAAGTGCGTAGATCATAGACAAGGCCTCATGCTCTGTTCTTGTATAATTATGTTCTATTGGAGTCAACTTTTTTCTAGAAAAACAAATAGGATGATCAACAATCCCTTCTCCAGGATGAGCTAATACGGTGCCAATGGCCATGCCAGAGGCATCTACATGAACGTGAAAAGGATTGGACCATGAAGGAAAGTGCAAAATAGGCGTTGTAGTAAGCCTTTCCTTCAGTGTTTCAAACGCTCGCTGTTGTGCCTCACCCCAATAGAACTTTCCTTTTCCCCTGAGTAATTCTTCTAAGGGCATGGATGATCTTGGCATATCCCTTTATAAAATTTATGTAATAACCTATGTGCCCCAAGAATCTATGCACCTTACTCTGGCTAGTAGGATTTTCTAATCCCAAAATAATAACTACCTTAGCAGGATCCACTAGCAATCCTTCTTTACAGATGATGTGCCCCATCAAAATTCCAAAGGGTGTGGAAAATATACACTTCTTAATGTTCAAGGATATGCTCAACTGTCAGCACCTCTCAAACATTAGCCTCAAATTATCACAGTGATCTTTCATGAGCCCATAGACTGTCCAATCATCTAGATACACCTGTAAGAACTTGTGAATAAAATCCTGGAACGCTTGTACCACTATGCACGAAAATACTGTAGGTGCATTCTTTAATCCAAAGGGCATAACCATGTATGCAAAACTTCCCCACTCAGTGGTGAAAGTTGTCTTCTCTTGATCTTCTTCAGCTATCCTTACCTGATGATATCCAGAGAATCCATCAGTGAAAGAGTATATTTCTCTCCCTGCAACGCCTTCCAAGATTTCCTCAGTAAATGGTGTGGGAAAGGGATCAATCACACATGCAACATTTAACTCCCTGTAATCCACACAAATCCTAATTCTGCCATCTTTCTTGATGTTGATCACCATAGGGCTCACCCATTCTGACTCCAATTGGCACAATAATTCCAGAAATTAACATTTTGTCAATTTCTTCCTTTACCTTGACACGCAAGTTCAGATTCATTATGTAAGGTCTCTTCCAAACTGGGGTGCACACCTTCCTTTACCTTTATCTTCATCTCTCCCAATGATTCATGTACGCCTTTCAGTTCATGATAGCCTTTAGGGAAAAAGTCCTAAAAGTCACGCAATAGCTCAATGATTTTAGCAACTTCAGAGTCAGACCAGTAATCTCCAATAATGACTTTCTTAGGTTCAGCATCCGATTCCAATGTTCACTTTATTGGTTTTCATAGGCTCATGGTAGGCGTGCGCCTTCTCATTTGCATTGTCTAAGACTTCACGCGTACCCTCTATGTGCTCAATATCTAGGTTCTCTACCTCTTCATCATCAACCATGTAGATCATCTTACCCTTTTCTCTTTCTACACAGGCACGCCCAAGCTACTCTGCATTTGTTTCTTCCTCTTCAAAGCTGTGCCACTAGGTCTGATTCTCCTAACAACTCCTGAAGTATCTCTTTATCCTTTACACTATCTCCCATAGTTAAGCGCTTCATAACCTACAACACCTCATTCACCAGAGGTTTAGAAGAAAAGTAATCAAATGTCTGAGTCATACCTTCAGTAAGTTCTTTCCAATTTCCAGTCACCTATTCAAATCTTGCGTAGACATACCATGTGCATGCGCAGCCTTGTAAGGTGAAATAAAACTTGTGCACCCACAAAGAAGGTGGTAAAGCTTCCTACCCCACTGCCCAGAGTCTCTCACACTGTTGAATGTGGTGTTGAACAAGATCATTACCATGAAAGGCACACGATCTGAGTATGCACATGCTTCTTAGAAACTGAGCAGATAAATCAATCCTTACTTCTCTCCAACTCCAAAAGATTATCCCTGTGAACAATCCACTAGCATGTTGTCATCTCACGTAGAGTATATACTAACATGTTCCTTCTTTCCACCTGACATTCCCATTGAACTTCCATAGTAAGAAGGAATACTTTTGGATTCTCCTCACCAGTGTACTTTGGTACTTGGATGTTGCCTAAACGCTGATACTATGTGGCTTACTTACGTGCACAACTGCACTTAGTACTTTGTGCCCAACCATTTCATAAGTTTCATACGCCCAATTTTCACATGAAACACTTGTATATCACTCATGGAATATGCATCATCCCACTGGATAACTCCTTTCTTTGATGTCTCAAACACTTCCGGATCTCGAATGGTGCGCACATAAATTATGTTCAAGTCTTCTTCACTTAAGGGCTCTACATAAGGAATAGATTTCCCATTTGTCAGAGGTATGATGATGTTTTCTTCCTTTTTCTCAAAGCTGATATACCCCTTATTGAAGTGCAGGTCAGTGTTGTTTGCATAGCACCAAGGGTGCCCAAGTAATGTGGGAAAATTGTCTTCTTCTGCAAACGCTAAGACCTCAAAGTCCCCAGTGAACTTGGCCCCCTGTATAGTAATGGATGCATCTTTTAAAAATCCAATGGGAATTTCCTTAGTTCGGTTTCCATGAACAACACATTAGAGGATGGTTGCAATGGAGGTCTTCCCATCTAACCCATGCATCCAAAGTGAGTACATTTACTTCCGCACCTGTGTCAATCAAGATGTTACTCAAAAGCCAACCATCAACAATAACATTTAGAGTAATCTCCTTGTCATAATCCAAATTGTCCAGAGGAAGATTAACATGCAAAATTTGTCTCTCATGCTCAGTCCCAGTGCGTGGAGTGTTTCCCTTTAACCAGCTCCCCAACAAAGGAATAATGTTCTCTTGGTGCAACATCTTGCAAACCTCTTTCAAATCATCAACATCTGTCTGATGGAGATCAACTGCTTTCTTTTGTTCCAACTTCCATGACTGTTCCTTCAAACATTGTATCTCACCCTGTAAATTCCAAATTACCTCCATGGTTTCTTGATAAACCTCCTTCTGATGCATTGGGTTTGGATACTTGGCATGCAGGACTTCCTCCTTAGTAATGGTAGGATTATGTTGTAGAGCTTCCTGGTGTGCACAGACCTCAGTGCATGTAGTAATCTTTATAGATACCAACTCATTATCCGGTTCTAACTTTGGCATCCATTGGTCTTCCACGGTGCGTTGTACTCTAACCATTCTTGTGCCCTTATTTTCCTATGTTTATGTTTCTTTCTTAAGTGTTCATACAAGTCGAGGAATTCTTCATAACTATGATTCTTTCCCTAAAAATAACACACAATATTATGTGGACATTCACCTCTGTGATGATCAGGAGATCCACATGTATAACAAATCCCACAAGGGAAATCACTCCTTCCACCCCCGTGACCTTAACCTCTAAATCCACCTCTATAACCTCAACCTCTACCACGGTCACCATCAGAACACCCCTCAATGTGATCATAGTCATGATGCTTGCCATTTTCCTTGGAATTATTTGCAACACCAATCTGTTCGTACGCAAATATCAATGGCATCATGGATCTAATCAATCAACCTACAATCTTCAGTATCATGAGTCGAGGACCTGATAAATCTTACAGTAACTAGACACATTCTTTCTTATCACATGCTGCAATAATGGGCACTGGCTTGAACTATGGTCTAAGTGACATATCTCGTAATCCAGCAATAAGGAGTGCATAAATTTCCAAGGGAAACTATCCTTAGTATGCCCCTCTACTTCAAAATCTTTACACCAAATTCCACTACACATCTCATGTGTTGAATTAGCAGATAATTTCTCCAACTGGTTTGCCATTGCTTGTAATTTGAGCTTCTAAGAATGGCTCACTCATGTGTCCATACTTCCTACCACCTTAGTGCGAAGGAGCTGCTTCAAGTGCCTTGCATGGATCCATATAAGTCTTGTGTGAAAGCGACCTCCTGGAAAGGCATGATCATTCCTCCAAAAAACCACTGTGCATGTTGGATTGCAGTGGATGTCATAAGATAACTTAGACAGAAGAGTCTTGAACCTGAGCATCATATTCTCTGAACACTTTCAGTAGTTCCTTGCTTAATATCCTTGAGCGCGCTTATGCTTTTCTGCTCGAACTCAGGGATATAAAATTCCTTTAAGAAAACATCTTGCAGTGCCGTATAATCCACACAAGTCTGATTAGGATCAAACTTTCTATACAAGTTGTGTGCGCGCCCTACAATGTAGTTACAAACTGAACTTTCCTTGCACTCTGGAGATGTAATCCCCTTTATGTGCCACAGTATCTCACACATATGCACGTGCTCAGACTGCATCTTGAATGCCTCTATACTCTGGAATATGAAGAGACATCTCCATATAAACTTTGTTCTAAGGTTGGTGTGGCCCTTGCCCACCAGATCCACAACCTCTTGTGTTTCCTCCTTTATTTCCACGGACCTCTAGATCCACCAGATCCTTCACCAGCGCCCTGAGTCACCTGAATCCTCCTGATCCACCCCCTCCAGTAGGTAATGGACCAGAAGATGCACTACCACTGTGCCCCCGGACAGTTGTGCTAAACTGAATGCCCACAATCTGCATGAAGTTTCACTACTTCCAAAATGTGATGCCAAGGTTCTGCACACCTACGTTCGGTACCAATGATGCGCCAGAAAAGATACCTCCAACTAGTCCTCCAAATAAATTAGATGACGATTGCGCCATAGATGAATAAGCCCCATGATTAACTCCTGAACTTGACTACAAATTAACTCTATCTACTGCAACTCTACTACTCACACTAGCTTGTTGATTACTGACTATCATAGAAACTGGAAAACCAAACGCAAGGGCTAGGTCGCTAGGTAGATTTAGATGCACACCCATGGGCCCATGTTTTCTCTACTGGCGCACTCTCATATGAGGCTGAAGAGGGTTCCCTACCATGCTTTCCCAAATGGGGGAGATCCATATGCTCTAGCTCCATGTCTTCTACGTGAGCTTTGAATCCTTCATGAGCCATCTCTCTCTGCACAATGCCATCCATTCTGCAACTTCACGAGCTAGCTTCTCTAAATCCCTCTCGTGTGCCTCATTGAACTTAAGCCACCTTTCTTCCCTCTATCTTTCTTCCGCTAGGTTTGCCATCCTTACCAAACCTACTACTTCCCCTCCGCATGGTGGGGTTTAGTTAGCCATCGGCTTCTTTTCCAAATCAAAGGTTACAATCAGGATCTTGATCGCCAGTGGAATACCGTGCAAAATATGATCCTTTGGGTTCTCGCAAAAACTAAAACTCAACAACCTCTGGGACAAGAGTAAGTCAAAACTACGTACTCAAGAATATAGTTGTTCAAAACACCATGGAACCAAACATCCACCAGAGCGTGTCCAAATCAAATCTACATCATACAAGGCCTATAATTCTTCCTACATCCAAACAAGTGTGTGAAACCTCCAATTCCTCTTAGATTCATAAGCAACCAGCCACTCGTACAACTCTATAGGAAATATAGCAAAATAACGTCTCATATAATGTAATCATACAGATTCTACTCAACCCACGTACGTGTATTAAAATCAGGTCCAATGTTGAATCTGTGAGCATACTCTTCTTCCAGATCTACTAACCACTCCTCAATACTAGCTAAGGTCAATCAGGTATGTCTTCATCAAGCAACATCCTGAAAAAAATAACTGAGAAAGAGGTCCCAACAATGGAACCAATGATGTAGCCTAGAATTCACTGCAAATAACCCAAGGCGCGCTGGCACATCACTCAGCCAGAACTGAGGACTCACCCGAAGCGCCCAAGGGTACCAGGTCCCTCTTTAGAGTTGCTTTTCCAAAATGTTAGCATGATTGCACATGTATATATTCAGATCCATAACAGATAGTAAATAAACCATTGTGCATAAACCAGATCTAGATCTAAACCATATGAAAGATTGACTAAACAATGATTATAATGATAATTTACCATGCAAGAACCATATTCAGTCACATCTAACACTAATATCCAAACCAATATGATCCATTATATTAAATACTGCAAAAACGTAGAAGCTTCATACATTCATAATAATCATTTTCCATGAGTCTCGGTCTTCATGTTATGTGTGCTAACAAATCCACAGCATAACTCTACAATTTAATCAGGTCTCTCCAAAACCGTTTGCAAATCAATACATATATATAGGGGTGGGGACTTTCCCTTCACCACCCATGCACCGTTCAAAAATAGGCTACATGCTAATAATAGCCATGTGCCTTTACAATGAGAATACACAAAAGCATGCAACTACTAATAATAGATCTTCTATAGTTAACTCTAAGAATAGATCCTATTATTAGATCTAAGAACTTTGCATGGCGCTCGAACTGTTGCAAATCCCAAAATAGTCTTGCGTGAACTGCAAGTCTTCATTTCATTGTCGTGCTCAGCACTCCATCTCCAAAAATAGCCTAGATATACAAAAGTGGCTATGTCATGTGTACACTTGTACTAAGTGCATGTGTTGTTTTGCTATATTTTTACGCATCCTTCTACATGTGACATGTGTATGTGTGACCATCCCTTATGCGCTTTCATACTTGAGCTATCTTTTATATGCTCAACAGTGCATGAAAAAATGGATAAGATGAAAACTGACATACCAAGGACAGGGAGAAAGGTAAAATCAATAAGCAATGCTATTAATATCTTCGTCATCTTGACTGGTATGCTGACACATGGGCATGAAATGGGGGATTTCGGGCACTATGGTCTCCCTTTTTTTGAGCAAGGAAAAAACTTCTCAACAACATCATTAGCATTGTGTATCCAGAAGCTAGAAGAACCACTTACATATCAATATGGTGATTTTTTATATAGTGGTGGGACGTCAAAACACCCATTACATGATGCACTGTTGCAAAATGATGTGTATGAAAAGTGAAAAGAATATAAGCAGAAAAATGAGCATACTCATACAACAAATACTATAAGCAGATGTTCAAGTTCATTTAGAAAACAACCACCAATTCTCTACTTACAACTAGATAATACTGCAAGTGAAAACAAAAATTTCTCATTGTTTGCGATTACATCAATGTTGACATCTAGAAGGGTTTTCAACACAGTTTTTGTGAGTTTCCTTCTAGTGAGTCACATGTATGAAGACATAGATGGGACATTTGGCTGATTATCAGCAACCTTATGCAAATTAGAAACATTCTCTTTGCTAAAAATAATGGACACTTACATAACATGTCAAGAGGAGTCCAGCACATTCACTCCATACCTTATTGACGAAGTCTACGACTTTAAGGCCTTTGTGGAACCACACCTGCTAGATGGAAACCGCAATATCATGGGTATCAGAAAACCAAAGATGTTTAAATTCCATGTCATCAACAACATTCCCGTCATGGATTACAAAGCATCAATCATGGATGCCTTATGGTCCCATCCAAATGAGATATGGAAAACAGTGGATGGGAAACCTTTCTTTCCTGAAGGGGATCCTCCATTGGCACCCTTCAAAGAACTAAAAGAGATGGTAGACATACACAGAGGCATTCAAAAATACATCACACACTGGGAAAAGAGTTCAACAGATGGCAGAGAAGAATATTTGGTTCCGAAGATTACATATTGGAAAAATGTTCTACTTGCCCTAGCGAATCCCTTTGTCAATTGTAGCATGACGAGAAGATATTTTTTTGGCCAAAACTAATTCAGGATAACATAATGTATGATCAGATAGTGGGTGCACCACGTCTTGACATAGATAACTACTATAGTCAAAATGTCCTTTCAAATAAGGATATATATGTTGGGACTAATTGCGATAGACCTCAAGAGGAATTCAACCCAGTAGTGGTTGTGAATGTTGAGAAGATGATACTAGTAAGAACAACTGATGATAACGTACCTATATGGATGGGAAAGGAAGAACAAATTCTAATACAATATGTTCACACAAAGGCTCAAAAGATAAGGGTATGCTGGTGGAAACCCACAGGGAAAGAAAATACAGAAAAAGAAAGGTACCATGAATGCTTAAAGAAAAAACAATGGTTATGAAAATCAAGGGACATATCAGATATTCATATAGATAGCGTCATCTAGGCATGGAGTTAAAGAAAAATATGAAAAGGAGATCAAATTAAAATACAAAATTAGGGACACAAAGCTATCTAGGCATACCTTGCAAAAATTCAAGAACAATAATTAATACCATTGAGAAGGATCAATACTTATGCAATTTTCAATATAATTTTCCCAAAGGAATTGATTGCCTATGGAAATACATTTTCAAATCCATTTCTTCAAAACAACATGTTTAATGTTATTCTTAACTCTTTGTTGTTATTTATGATTTACATAATGGTAAAGCATAAAAGTAGTTCACTTTATCTATATTTTATTCTATTTTTAAATGCCTAGCGACCGCTAAATTCCGTTATAATGTTTTCCATTTTATAAATTAATCGAATAAATGTTAAAAATATCCATCCTAGTGGCCATTATATTTAAGTGTCTCAGGGGCCACGAGGCTTATGTAACATAGAGGTCGATAGGCTTATGTGTCTTAGCGGCCGCGAGGCTTATGCAACTTAGCGTACCCTAGGATTATGTAACTTAGTGGTCGATTGGCTTATATAACTTAGTGTTCACCAGGCTTATATATCTTGCAGCCGTTAGCTGATGCAGGGATTAAATTTGACAATCATTTAGACGTTTTTTGTGATTTTAGCCGTAAAATACTTTCAAATATTTGAAATAACTATCACACGTAACTTGCATATTTACAATATCGCCATCATTTTTTATATAGATTTATATAAAAATTATATCAATATATAATATACATAAAAAAATTAAATAAATATAAATTTGAAGTGTTTAAATAACTACTATTTTGTATTTTTTGAAGGGCAATATTGTAAGATTACCATCATCTAAAAATTGTTTGACAAGCATAGGTGGCCGTCAAATTTAACCCATGGGCTGATGTAACTTTGTGGCAGCTATGCTTATGTAACTTAGCACTAGCTAGGCTTATGTAGCTTAGTGGTGGGTAGGCTTATGTAACTTGCTACCGGTAGGTTGGTGTAACTTTGCAGCCACTAGGATTATTTCACCTAGAAGAATCTACTATTCTGGATGGTTCTCTATATCTTCATCATATGTCAAAATGGTCGAGATCTAGCCAACAAATATCATAGATAGAATCAAATGGTGTAAGTTAGCAGACATTAGGCTTATGTAAGTTAACAATCTATACGCTTATGTAAGTTAGCTGTCACTAGGCTTATGTGGGGGAATAAAAAAATAAAAAAATAATAATCCTAAAATAGCGAAATTGAAATCCAAAAATGAGAATTTAGAAATTGGATTCCAATAGTGGCAAAATTGGATTCCAATAGTGGTAAAATTGGAATCCAATATTGGCGAAATTGGAATCCAATAAAAGCGATATTGGAATCTAATAGTAGCAAAATTGGAACTAGAATAAGTCCAATAATAACAATATTGGAATCCAATATTGCTACTGATAGAATCCAATAATAGTAATAATGGAATCTAGTATAGACAAATATGAAATCTAATATACGCAAAACAAAGATGGATTTCTTTCAATACTTGTAATATGGAGTCCAGATTCACTGGAATATGTCCAAATTTAGTGAAATAAGTGTTCATAGGAGGGGATGTGATTATTTTATCTGATTTTTTTTATATTTTTTGTTTAATATAAATTCTTAATGTGTAAGAATGATTTTTTAGTGATTGTGGTATCGATGTATATATTAATTATCCATACATCGTTAGTTAATTGCCATGATGTTATGGTATTAATGTCATATTTATTCATTATTGGTACAAATTAATTAATTAATATATAATATTAGTTTATTAAGGTATTTTTATATAAGAAGGATTGTTTGGAATATAAAATATTATTATATTAAATTGATTTTTAGTATCTACGATATTGGTAATTATTGTAAGGGTGTAAAGAAGATAGTAGAGGATATATTGTTTTTAAATATTAAATTAATTTTACATAATTTATTTAATATAAAGTATTAAAGTGTCATTATAGTTTTTAGTGATTATGGTATTAGTGTATTTATTAATTATTCATTAGTCAATTTCCATGATATTATGGTATTAATGTTGTATTTATTAGTCTCTGCCATAAGACAGGGTAACTATAGGAATCGTTTTCCTATTACTTAAGCTTTCTTTCAACCAATCAAAATAAACTATTTTTTTCTTCGCAATAGTTTTAATCAATTTTCTCGTATGTGATTGGTTGATATATTTCTCTACTTATTCTCATTATTCCCGTACAAAAAAATGATGACATAATTATTTCTATTTTCATGGAACAATTCCGTATTTTCATGGATGTGCTCTCTATTTTCATGTAACACTTTGTAAACTCAACACCCTCCTCATAAATGCCACATATTTTTCCAAAGAAAGCTTGCAGTAATTAAAGTTGTACACATAGGATTTATCCATCAGCTGATAGAATTAGTAATATTCTAGATCCACATATCTAGGTGTGCCACTATAGCGATGTGGCGACTTCCTGGCCAGTTTTTCCGAGTAAATTCAGGATTCGCTATGAACTGATTGTGTATTTCAGGTGTTTAATTTTTTGCTTTAGCTTAGTAAGGAAAATCTCGACTGAAGCGTAACTGGTAAATTCAGATGCGCTATTTTTAATAGATTATGTACAGTGAGGATTTTTTGCATCTCACACGCATTACTCTGCAGTAGCCTCCCTGCGAGTTGTTCTACGCGCGGCCATAATGGGAGCCCCAGACTACCAAACCATGGATCAATCCCTCTTACCATTCGCCGTTTAGCCGCTCGGAAAGTTTCAATCGGGTGAATCGCGCTTCTCTCCTTCGGCCACCTTCAATGGCCATATTGCTATCGCCCTTGTCTCCTGTGATGTTTTGCGGCTCGAAATGGGTGGTATTCCTGTCATGGAAATGCTCACGGTTGGTTTAATGATTTCGAAGGATCCTACGCAGTTGTAGCATGTGAGGATGTAAATGGAGCCATTGCACTAGCGGTTTTCACTGTTTATCTGGAAATCAGAGTTGTATTTTACTCTTTTGGATGGTATTTACATGTTGCGCCTCCTTGGAATTATGTTCTTGTGACAATTACTATGCTGGGAGGGGCCTAAGGAGCAGGGGCTTATGACATTGGAATTTTGTTTTCAACATCAGTATGGGGCTTAGAAAATTATTATATCCTTCTCTAACGAGGTCGGACAGGTATGGAGGTATGGGTAGGTGAGGAGCTGCGAACAGGTGAGGAGCTGCGGGCAGACAGGGAGTCAGACATAGGCAATAACGGGAAGGCAGCGGATGGACAACAGAACGCAAGGCAGGGAGAAAGCTCAAGGAACTCATGGGCTTCAAAGTTATTCAAAACTTAACCAAAGGAGGTCTTGCAAAAACTCAACCCTGAGTGGAAACAAGAGACTCCCTGGTTGAAAGTTCCAGATTCAGTGATCCACAGAGCTCAGGGTAAATTCAAATTTGCACTGATGGGAGATTTTTCTAGAATAAGACCGAATATTGATCAAGTCAGGACCTAGACTAAGAGGAAGTGAAACATCTTGGGAAAGGTAAACACCTTTTCTTTATCTGACAAAAGCTTTCTGTTTGTTTTGTCTCTTGAAGAGGATCTTGTCCAAGTCATGCAGGGAGGGCCTTGGTTTTATGGGAAAACCACTCTCTCCATTGCTAGATGGAAACCCAGTTCCAAAACACACACTCCAAATGCATGCCCTATTTAGTTAAGGCTACCAGGACTACCTCTTGAGTTCTAGGAGTTTGATATGTTGGCTAGAATTGCTGAAGTTATTGGGGATCTAATTGCTCTAAACCTAACCACAATGGCTAAGAACATATTCATTACCGCAAGGATGTACGTCAACATCATCTTTGGTTCCTCCCCTCTAGAGTTTATTAATATGGAGACCAGAGATGGGATTTGGAAACAAAAAATAGTATACGAAGAATCACCAGTTTACTGCAGCAGTTGCAGGAAAGTGGGGCATGGAGGCAACATTTGTAATGGAAAAAATAATGTTCATGTACAAAATGGTCACAATTGGAGAGCACCTCAGACCCCTGGTATCGATCGAGGGGTTGACTTGAATCAAGAAATGCACACGACTTCACAAGGTAGTGGACAGTTGAGCCTTTCTACTTAGTCCTTTGGCGCTGCAAATGGAGGATCGAACCCCACCAACTCGGCTATGATCCACGTGGATTCCATGGCGGATTTTCCAACAGACAAATGGTTTGAACAGGTCATGGAAGCACCGTTTGAAAAATTCAAAATGACTGACGCGACATTGTGAAAGGAAGCGCAAACTGTTGGAGTAAGTAATGGTGGGGATAGCCCGCCCAATTCAAATTCAAACAAGGCATTAAATTCAGACAACTATAATCATTCAAAAACAAAAGCTATGAATGATGGTGTGTCTGTGAATTTGACCATATCTCCCGCAACTGTTAATTCATGCCATCGTGACTCACCACAACAAAGAGATGTGGGCCCTCCTATCATGGGGAAGGGTGACTCGACTAAGAAAATAGATGTAAACTTTGTGGCACTTATGGTGGAGTCATTACTCAATGACCTTGAGTGGAAACATAAAAAAAATGAAGGAAGCAATGACTCTGGTGGGTGCCAACGTTAATTGTGCTACCAAGGAGGTCTGTCCTCTCACGAAGAATGTTAAAGCAACCTCGGTCTTTACCGAGTCTCTTCATAAGGTAGACATTTTTGCTACGTTTGCGGATGATGATGGTTGGACAAATGTCAAAAAGAAAATGCCACACACCGTCCATCTTGCCACGACCCGGGGTCGTAGTAAGAAATTGTAGTTATTTCTTGTTGACCTGACACAGCCGCTGCACAGCTATAGTCTTGTTGTTTTTGGGCTTCTTGTCAACATATTTCCCTCTTCTTTTAGGATTCTCTGATCATTCTGGCTTCTAGGCCTTTTTCTGTGTTTGATCTTCTTGTTTTTTCTGGCTTTTGAGCCTCTTTGTCTCTCGGGGTATGGTCCCCCAAAAAACCATTTACCAATAATTAAAAAAAATGTTGTCAACTAAATTTTAAAGTATTTTTAAATATATATATATATATATATATACATATATATATATATGTACATATGTACATATGTACATATATATATATATATATATATATATGTACATATGTACATATATATATATATATATATATATATATATATATATATATATATGTGTGTGTATATATCTATGTATGTATATATCTAGGTATATATATGTATATGTATATGTATATGTATATGTATATGTATATGTATATATATATATATATATATATTATATATATATATATATATATATATACATATCCAAATTTTAAGGAAAAAAATTCAACATAAAAGAATAATATTAACTTATAATTAATTAAAATATAGAATAATATTTTAAATATATTCTCCAAATTTTGACTTCCAAATTATATAATCATTGATAATGTATCATTTCAAAACCCTTTTATTAATTAAAACCAAGAAATTATTTTGTTGGTTAAAAGTATAATAAAAGAAAGCTATGTGATAACCAACATACTTCTATTAGGCACTAAGGAGAAGTGCATGGTATGTTAGTACGGACCCAACGAAAAACTAAAATCAGCTAACATTAAAGATAATTCACTATCTGAATTACTTTGAGTAAGTGTAATTTTTTAAGTGTTATATTGGTAAGGTCATGGGCCAAGGATGACTTGAGATTTAGGTGTTCATTATGCCTCCTACTATTGTTATTAATATTGCTATTATCACTAGCAATTGCACATGAGTTGGAAGATACATCAAATGAGATACAATTTAATTTTGTTTTGTTTTGAATATCAATGTCAAAACAAGTTAGTATGTTTTGTCAATGAATTTAAATTTTACATGTATATCTACCGTGGTATTCCCAACTCTAACATTTGTCATTTGGTAAAACACTTAACATCTATCTCTTAAAGTTAATTTGGAAAATAATTTCCATGTGATAGTTGGAAGTTCTTCAAAAAATTGACGTGGAGAAAAAAAAATCTAATCATAAAAGAAACAAAATATATGAACATATATATGTGTAATATTGAATTTGTAATGTAATCTCAAATGCTTGACATAACATTAACACAATATATTACAATTATTACAGAGGTAAAATGATCATACAAACTAATGAAAGTTAGTGCAAAGAACCATCAGTTTGTCATGCCACTTATAGCTTAACAATGGTACCGAAAAGAAAAACACAAATTAAAGTGAAGAAGATTAACAATGTTGTGGTGAGGATTACTCTAATATGACAAGTGTTGTTTCCATAGACAAGCTACTATTTGGATAGAAAAATGCTGTGAAAATTACGATTTGAATTATACATCATGGGATACTAAAGCGGATGTGTTAATTCCCTTTTATCCAAACTTGATTTTTACTGCATAAATAATTTGCATACGCATGTAATATTATTGGTGTTTTATTTGCCACACATCCCTCTTCTCCTTTAGTGAATTGAAAACATTACGACTATTATGCATAATTAAGATTATCCATATTGGTATAAGGACGAGCTTCAATATATTTTTGTAAAATCTATTCCCAAATGCATTTTTGAACCCACAAAGCTTGCTTCAACCGTCCACGTGGAAGGGTTGAATCCTGGTGTGAGTGACCATGGTTGCTACAATGTTTTTTTTTTTGGCATATGTTTACTTTTATTAAAATAACAGTAACTAGTTATGACTATCCACCTTGATGTCAAAGTAGAAAGGGACTCTGTTAGATATGTAAAAACAGTTGGGTAGCAGAAAGCAATTTGAAGATTGAGCCCAAAGTTGAAGTCTACTACCTCTATTGTTATGATGCAGGGTTTTGAGTATCACTTAACATTTCGGGTGTGGCTTCTCACTCAAACACTCATCCAAATAAGGAGAGGGATCTCAAACAACAGAAGGCCCTATCCATCATGCAAGTTCGTGACGGATGGCTCTAAAATGGAACGTGTGACTTCTGGCGTACAAATCTCACCACCCACCACCACACCACGACTGAATTTAGAGAAGAAAAGTCAAAACGTTATATTTAACATCGACTGCTAACATGTGTGATCTTTAGGGTGAACGTCAAACAAAAATTAATCAGGATAGAGATAAACCAAAAACATTACATGTTTCAGCACTTTCGGCTCTTCTTCCAGATTTGGCGTAGGTTGTGAATTGAAATACTAAAATAGGAAGTAGTGAAAAAAATTGGGAAAAGTTTACTGGGAAACATCCGCCAGAAAACACAGACACTTTCCGGAAAACACTACGCCACAATGAAACTCCTTCCGACATAATTATTACTTTTATCATTACTACTACTATCAACTAACAAAAACATCCAGAAGTACTTGTGAGAGGCCAATAGGCATATAGAAGGATTTATTAAAAGTATTACATTGCTAATAATTGTAGTTAATAGTACTTTACTAAATATAACAGTTACACAAGAAAGTTATCATCTTTTAAATATAATAGTTACACAAGAAAGATGTCTCTAGTAAGGCCTATCAGCCAAATATATTGAACATACTACTACAATTATCAAAACTATTACTATTGTGACTAGTCCAGGCTTGGATTTTGCAAAGCGTTTAGACATTTTTAGTCATTATATATAATTGAGATTCATGAAAAATACAATATAATTAAAAATAGAAATTTTGAAATATAAAGAAAATAAAAATAATAGAATTTGAATATCTTATTAACATCTATTAATTTTGATTTTCAATTAATTTTGTTTAATTTCTTTTTTAAGTTTATTTGATTTTTTGTTTAGTTTTTTCTCTTGATTTTTGATTTGTAATTGTCTTTTTTAATTTTTTATTTGTTTGATTTTTTACAAATAAAGATTGGAAATTGCAATTATTACAATAAATGTGAAATTTGAAGATTGAATTTCCTACCAATTGGAAATTGGATGTAAGAAGGTAGCACTCATTTTCTACAGAATTCATTTTGAGTCAGTCATTTTGTTCAATATTTTTTTAAATTTATAGTTTGAAATTTTATTATTAGCAAAATTAAAAACTTAGAACTAAGTATACACGCATCGATTTGATGTACTACAAAATATGCATTAGCTTTCTAGTGTACAGTATCAAAGGAGGATATGTGGACGCCACCAAGCCATAAAAAATAGATTTTTTTTAATGCTAGGAATATTTTTCAAATGTGGACTTTCCTAGAATCTCAATCAACCAAGTTCCCAACAAAACAATCCACCTGGACTCCCAAGATATGATATTATGATTAGGTGGTCGTGGATTCATATTACTCAATAGTCCATAGTCCATACTCATTTCAGCATATCTATCCCCAAAAGATTATGATCTATTGTTTTCTCCTTTATTTTGAAAAAAACAACTTCGATTTAAGTATTACTTTTGCGTGGGTGATGACTTGTCACATTTTTATTTATTCATTTTCTACATGATATTGATAACATGCTACATTGAAAAGTTGTTTTTCTTGGAGAATTTTAGGTTCTAAATTACTTGTGATTTACATTAGAATGATTTGATATTCATTCATTCAATAGTCGATATCTATTATGTACATTTTAATGCATCTACAAACATTACCTGATACTAACATCTAAATAAAAAAAATTGTGATGTTTTATTTCACATGATGTTTATATTCTGTTAAATATCTAGAAATATTATGCGTTTAATTTTATAATTATTTATTTCAATTTAATTTTAGAAAGTCATTTAAATTTATTATTTCAATCTTGTAGATGTAAAATTTTACTCAATTTTTGTATTTTGTAATAGTTATTATAAAAATAAATTTGACGTGCATATTATGTTTTGAACGTCAAATAACATCCTTATAATTTTTCAGACTGTCAAAGAAAATTATTGTGACATGTAACATTGAACGTCAAAATCCAACACTTGCGACTACTATATTGACTACTACTACCACTATTACAACCACTACAACCACTACTACTATCACTAGTACCACCACCACTACTATTACTATTTTTTATTTTTCTTTTTTACATTTTCTTGCTTCTCTATTTATATTTGATAAAGTTGTTTTGGGAAGGATAGTCATCCCAAATCTTATTATTCTACATCTATATGCTAGCTACAAAATGTATGTGTTATTAGCGATGTCTTAGTTTTATATTTTTCAAATATGTTTCTCTATATTTATTTCCTATAAGAATAAGTTGTTTCTTATAATTTCACAAACGAATGTTTTACAATTGTTTACAGTACATAGCATATGGTAGTTCTGTATATACTGCAACCAAACATGCTCTAAAAGGACTCGGAGAATGTCTCAAGCTTGAATTGACGCCTTACAACATCCGAGTTACAGTTGTTTATCCAGGATATGTGGAAACTCCTATGCTCGATAACTGTAAGTTGACCCAAAAAAACATTGTTTTCCATGGTTGTCAATGTATTATTTGATTAGAGTTTGTATTGACATAGAAATTTGTACTGTAGGCGGTTTAGAGAAAAACAAAGCAATATTGCACATGAATAAAGTCGCCCATTTGTATGATCGAAGTGAAATCGAGACAGCTGAACAAGTTGCAAAGTATACATTAGAAGCAACAAAGAATGGAACTTTTCTGGTCACAAGCCAATTCAGTGGACTTGTTTTGTCCACATACTCACGTGGACCAATGCCTGCAGATTCATTTGGAAGGGCTTTTGCTGAGCTGCTGTTATATATTCCTCTTAGGCTCTTCAGTTTCCTCGCTGCTTGGTATGTCTATTATGTTAGAATGAAAAATAAGGAATAGTGTTTGTAATTCCATCAAAACTAAGCTATTTTCAACGATGTTAAATTATTATCATATTACAGATATTTCACTTTAAAATAAATAAAATTATTTATCTTTGTATACAAATATTTAATTTTTAATTATTGATTATGTATTATGTTTGATTAGGTAAAAACTTAATTTATATTTTATTATTTTATATTTATATTAATTTAATGTAATATATTGAACTGATGGAAATATAATATTTTTATTAATTGTTTATATTTTTATATTAAAATTTAAGACTTTTTATTTTATCTATCTTATTGAATATTTACAGAGTTTTTTTTCTCAAATCTGAATTCCAATCTAAAATATACTTACCAAGTATCATCCTAGTCCTAACCTAAACACTATAAATTTTAATTTAACTGATAAGAATGATTATTTATTACATTATCTATCAAACTTGCATAACTCAACGCTTTTTAATTAAACAAATATTATGTTTATGTAATTGAATTGTATGTTGAAATAATTTTTTTTGCCTAAATTGTTTATAGTCTGATAGTTTACCGTAATGACAGGAAACACTATTGAATCTGGTTTTGCTATGCGTTTTGAATCTCTTTGTTATGGTTTCCCATTTTCTTTGGCCAACGTAAAGCCACTAATATTTTTAGTGCTAAAACCATCCATTGATTAAGACTACTAGATATATAAAAAAAAAACCTTTTTAACTCCTTATCAACTGCACACAACCCTTTATTAATTGGATGGGATGGTCACCATTTTTTCGGGATTCATTTAGTTTCTAGGGTGTGATTTCATATTTTAAGTATTATTAATAAAAAACACATTTTCCAACTTAATTAATATAAAATTCTAATTATAAGAGATCTCTTAAACTAAAGGGGTTTAATAATTAATTATTTGTGAGTTTCTTATATATTTGAAAATGGAAATGAAAATTTTAAATCAAAGTAGGTTCTTTTATTAAAGCTATTACTCCATTCATTTTGGTATATAAAATGTCATTTTTGTTGTTTATAATTGACCTTTAGAAACTTGAAAAATTCTATTAAGAGTGAAAAAATGAAAATGAATACACTTTGGATACTAATTTTTTTTATCGAGAATTTTTTTTTATTTCCTATAAACATGACAAGTTTAAAATTGTTAGAATTTCAGTTTCTAAAATATTGTAGTCTTTAAATTTTTAAAGAATCGTTTGGTTCCAAATTTAGAGCATTGTAGTTGTAATCGTATGACTCTTATTATATATAGCATTTGCAAAACCTTGCAATGAGAATATTTAGATGTATCGTTATCCTAAACATCTTATTCTAGATTATATGTTATCCTAGCCTCCTTCCTCATATCCACCTTAGCACTCATTTATTACATTCTATAATCTATTGGTTATCTAGAGACAACCTATTTATCTTTGTTAGAGCTGTCATGACATTCACTTACTCCATAGGCTATCCAAACATGACCTAACCATTTTCCTTGGTCTTCTCTTGGCACCCATTTATTACATTCTATGAAGTATTCATATTGCATATCCTGGCCTTCTTCTCTAGATCTATACTAGCACCCACTTATTATGTATTCCGTAGAATATTTGACTAGCACCCACTTATTATTAGAGAGGCATCCATCGGGTAATCTCCAAGCCTGTCGTTTCTTCATAGTCCTACACCACAGATGGAAAATTATAATGTCCATACGACATTTACATGCAATTTCTCTCTAATGGAGTGTATACATCCCTCTATGGGCTTCTATAAAGTTCGGTGCCTCGTAGGGATAACTAGGATTACATGTCACTTTGGCTCTATGGTCGATCCTAGCCTTAACCTCTCGGGCCCTCTCTTTCTTTCGTCCTTTGGTCGACAATTTCAACCACTTCCACAGCAATCCGAATAACTCCAACTCAGTGGTCTCTTTGGCCTTTTATAACGACTTGCTTCTTCTTCTCTTGCTTCTCTCTCCTCTGAGATGGCTTCTCCATTCTTCCTGCTCATACTTAAAATTTAAATATGGCATCTTTATTACCCTTATCTACGTAATCTTCCTCTAGCCAATCTCCTCACGCAATGTCACCTAGTAGTTGGCTTCTCCTTATCTGCTTTACCATTATTTCGGTCATCATCAACCACATGACCATCCAAGATTGTCTTTGGTCCTTATCCTGCTAACTGTCGTCCAATATTTTCTCCTCAGGCTATGCCCTCATGCTTTGTTATTATTTTATTCTTCTCCCTAACTTTCACATGCTTCCTTTACTCTTCTCTTGTGCACCTTTCTCTTGCACGCTTTACTTATCCTTTTGCAGCTTCTTCCTCTCACGTTGCTTCTCCTTTGTTGCCTTCAGAGCAATCCTCACATCCTTTGCAATGTCCCTTCATTTCCATTACGCCCTTCCTCTTTTCCTTATGCACTCATTCATGTGCGCCATCATGTCGACTCATGCACATTTCTCTCACGCATACATCTTTGCTTGTGACTTTAGGACACTCCTTGCTTTATCTTACTGCTATCTTCCACGACTCCTCCTTCCCGACTAGTTGCCTCATAGATCGGTGATCTACTAGTCTTTAGCAGATCTTCCTACTGTTTCTCTCGTGTTTCCATTTTTTGTCTCCTAGCTAGTTGCCTCACAATCAATAATCTACCAGTCCTTGGCGACTCTTCATTTTGTGCGCATCTCCACCTTCTTTATTTTGACTAGTTGCTTCATAGGTCGACATTCTATCAGTCTTCAGTCCTTAATATTGCCATGAATCTCTTTTGCGACCTTCTTTTCTTTCCCTCTCAAAAAATTCTCACAAACCTTTGTTGCATGCTTCTATTTCTATTTTGTTTCTTCGAATTTCCTTGGAGACAAGTACTTTTGAACCACTTTTCTGTTGCACTCCTTTTCCTTGGTGCTCTCTCCTACACACTTTACTTCCTTGGGACCCTAATTCATTGGCTTGATGCACCATGTTTCATGTGCACCCTAGCAACACTTCTCTCATGGCTACTCCATTTGGTTGTCCTCCTGACAATTCCTTTCTCCCTAGCTGTGTGCACCTTCTTGTGCTACTCCTTCCTTTTCTCCCACACACCCTTCTGATCTTCGCACACATCTTCCTCCTCTAGTGCAGGTCTTTGCCTAAGTCCTTGGATGTTCCTGCATCAAACATCCTAGGGTACTTTAAACTTGAGGTCCTCCTCAAACGGATTCAGTGAGTGGTAGAACCACCCTTTGGACAACTGGTCTCATGACTTCTTCATCCCTCGAGCTTTCCCTTCGTTTGATGCTTCCTTCCGGCGCTTCATCCAGTCCTTTCGTCACTTCTTCATGCGACTTCTCCACGCTACCTTGCGCATCACTTGTGAGCTTTTGCTCACCATAGCTCTAACCTCCTCTCTCCGATGGGTCTCTCTGCTTCCCAATCCTATCGCAAGTCTCTCCTCACTATTATCCTTTTCTTGCATACAAGTCTCTACTTGCCTCAAATCGTCTTCCTCCTCCTAAGACTTCTTCCACGAGCCTTTTGCTTTGTGAGCCTTCGGTCATCTCCAACCGTCTCTTGCGTGAGTCCATGCATGTTCTTGTCTGTTTGTCATCCTTCTTAAAGCCTTCGGGGCTCTTCTCCACTCTTCCCCACTTTTCTTTTGGGGTTCCTCTTGTGCGTTCTTCCTGCGTGCAGTTCTCTCCTTGTCTTCTCTTTCTTCTGCTCCATGCCATTGTGAATCTTAATACAAACATCTCTTTATACATCACTTATGATGATTTTTTTTTGTGCCTCCCCATCTCCCTTTCTTATGGATTTTTGAAGGGTTCTTCTCTTCCTTCCTTTTTGGGCTCTGATAGACCGCACTCCTGTTGATGACCTTGACCTTCTTCCCCCTCTTACCATGGAAATTTTGTTGCGCCACTTCCTTCTTATGTCTCCTCTCTTCCTCGTACACCTTTTCCTTTGCGCAAGATTTCTAGAGCCTCTCCACATAACGACTCCTTAAGATCTCCCTTAATATCTTCTCCTCCTTGTGTGCCTTTTCCCATACGTAATTTAGCAACTACTTTTAGTTTCTCTACATTTTTTACCTTCGAGGAAACTTCTTCTGGGTTATGCCATTCCCAACCTCTCGATCTCAGTCTCCTCCTCCGTATTTTCCTGCAATTTCCCCAAACTACTATGGCACCTTCTTCGGATCGTTCACTCTCCCTTTCCTACATGCTCATTTTCACGCCTCTTCTTAGGATATTCCTAGATCTCCTTACTGGTACACCCTTTTTCATGCGCACTCTCACAATATCCCAGGATTTCTCGACTTCCCCTACAATTGTGCTCCCATTACCTTGTGTGTTTTCATATTTTCTCCCCCTCAAGATGTTTTCCCATACATCTCCTATGTATTTTATATGCGTCTCTTCCTCGAGCACACCTTCTTTATTTTCTTCTTCTTTAATTTCTATGGTCTCCTCCCACAAATTTTTATTTTTCCTTGCATACTCATGATCTTTGTTGACCATCTCCCTTTCTTACTTAACAACCTTATCCAATTATGTGATACTATCACGTGCTACTAGTTGATGTTCCTCCACTTGCACATCTTCCTGTGGTAATCCCGTAGTGGTCTTCTTGTCTTTATTGTGCTCTTCTTGCACAAATTATGTTGTGCCTTCTTACACGCTTTCTTCTGATTCCTTCTAAGCATCCTTTGTGCGTTCACTTTTGCATGTTCATTCTGTCGTGCCTTCAACTCCCTACCAAGTCTTTTACTTTCTTCACCTCCTCCATCTTTGGTCGCAAGACTCTTCTTCACTGGGCGGTCTTCTTTTACGCGTTCCAATCGGACCCTTACCTCTCATATTTCGTGAAGCTCCTTTATCATTTCCTCGTGCTTTTCAAGGATTGCCGCGTCTGATACACCTTCCTTCCTAGGTGCCATCTGACTTCTCTCCTGTGTTCTCTACCCACTTTCACACAGTGGAGAACACAAACTCTTGTGCCAACCTCAACATCATTGTGCGTCCTCTACCTATACCCATCTTCTCGTCGATGGAGAACACAACTTTTCTGCCAACTGCCTCACATTCGACCATCTATCAACATTTTCCGCTTCTTCACTTTCCCGTAGGAAAGAACTAGCTCTGATACCACTTGACGAGGCATAAGGAGACACATCTATCGGGTACTCCCCGAGGTTGCCATTTCGTTCAAAGTAAACTACAACAGTGGATGAAAATCTGTTTATGTTTTCCTCGTGATTGCTTATAATGGCTCATATGACATCTACATGCAACTACTCTCTAATGGAGCGTATACATCCCTCTATAGGGATGTATAAATGTCTTCACCTCCTAGGGATAACCAGGATTAAATACCACTTTGGCTCTTTGGCCAATCCCAACCTTAACTTCTCGTCCCCTCTCCTTTTTTTGGCCTTTGGTGGATAGCTTTGAAAACATCCACAACAATCCGACAGACCCCAACTTGGTGATCTCTTTGTTATTTTTATAGCCGTGTGCTCCTTCCTCTCCTACTTCTCTCTGTTGGATCCTCCATTCTTCCTTCTTAGAATTTAAATTTTAATATGGAATCTTTATTTCCCTTATCCGCGTAATCCACCTCTATCCAATCTCCTCGGACCGCATCACCTGGTAGTTAGTTTCTCCTTATCTTCCTTACCATTATTTCATTCACCATCAACCATGTGACTATCTAGGCTTGTCCTTGGTCCTTCTCCTACCAGTTGTCACCATATCATTTCTCCCTGGGCACTGTCCTCATGATTTTTTATTTTTCTCTTCTTTTCCCTAACTTTCGCATGCTTCTTTTACTCTTCTCTTGTGTTCCTATCTCTTACATGCCTTACTTATGTTGGCCATTGTGTCTATGGTGTTGTCAATTGATTTCAAAGGTCATTTGATGTACAAAGGGTAGTTTAGGTGATTCATATGAGTCTCCTTGAGTTTTCAATCAAAGGTCAAGCTTCAAGGTTTATTGGTAGTGTCTAGTTTTGGTGGAGTCTGTCACATTGGTTTCTGGGAATGGTCTTGAGTATGGTGCAAGCTAGGATGGTCATAGTAGGTGAGCTTAAATTTTTTTTTAAGGATTAGTCATGAGGTCCAAATATGTTTCATAGTTATGTGGTAAATGTGTCTAAGTTTCTGAAAAGTAGTCATCATGGTCAGTTCATCTTGAAGTCATGTGGTGTATTCAAAGTCATTTTGGGTCTTAGTTCCTTGACCTAGTCCATGGAAGTATGAGTGAACTTGGAATGAGATATGGAGTAGAAGGGAATTATTTTTCAAGCATGATAGGAGTGTTGTGACACTTTCATATAAAGTGTGGAAGGAATCTCATGTTAGTATTCAAAGGTTTGATGTTGTTTCAAGGTCCATTGAGGAAATTTTCTTAGGAACAAGGCCAACATGCATAGGTAAGTCATGGAAGTGAGATATTTTCAAATGCATTTGAGCATGGATGTAACCTGGGAAAATCATAGGAGCTTATCATGATGCTTCGGGTCAAATTTCAGGTTAAGGAAAAGAAGGAAATGCAATAAAATGAGTTTTTTGAAAAACTAATTTCTTAAGAAGGAAGAATCCATCTCGATAATCAAATTCATTTCTCGCCTGCATGTGTGAAATGTTCATGGGACCATGTGGATTTTGAGGATGTATTCTCTAATGGTTTATAATGCTCTTTAAAAATAATGGGATCAAATGAACGTCAGTTTTTTATGAACGAATGTTAAGAAGATAAGTTAGTCTGAAACCCTAGTTAAACCCTCATAACAAAGTGATATGGAAAAAATGCATGGTATGGTATCCAAATGAATTTGGAAATAAAATTTGATTCACCACGATTGTATAGGATTCTCCAGGGCTCATTTTGATGGTGATTTCATGTTCCAGTTATTTCAGGAAGTAGGATAAAACCCCTAGTTTTGTGGAGATTTGTAGTTTCAGGGATGAGATGGAAGCTTCAGGATGAGAAGTGATTTTTTCCTAGAATATTAGGAGGTGATATAAGTGGCCATGAAAATTTTAAGGTATCGTATGTGAATAAATTTTAGTTACATGTCCTATAATTTACCCTACCACTTTTGGCCTTAAGGGCTAAAACCTAGTCATAGAGGTTTGAGATGATTTTAATAGTTTTGCATGTTTTAGTTGAGTTATTTAGTCATATAGAGTTGTTTGAAACCTAAAATGATGTGTTGTAGCCTTTGGTTTTATTAGATTAAGTGAATTCATGTTGAAACCCTAATGAGCTAATTAGCCCTATTAAGTCTCTTAAGAAGGTGTGATGGAACATGTATGAAGGCATGGTTTTCTCCATTGAACATATGCACGAAAGTGCTTGAATGAGTGTGTCAGGATCCTAATGAATTTTACTAAGTGGTTTCAATTATTTGAAGTGATTTTTAAGATGTTTGAGCATGTTTCTCTTAAGACTGGTTCTTGAGTTCTTTTTGGCACTTTTGACCTATTTCGGAGATTGAGATGGTTGGAGGCCTTGTGATATATTTTGATGTATGGTGTGGGTTGTTTGAAAAATTATAATCAGAGGGATTTTCATTGATATTATATTTTAGCCTTGATGATGAGTTTTTCTATGTGAACTCATTCGTGTTTTAGGATTGATTTTTGGGTGCTTAAAGACCTAATTGAGATTGATTTCTAGTTGGTGTGCTTCAAGGTGTTGGTAGCTGATGCAGAGCTTATTTTTCTTGTTGGTGATGCTAAAAGAATGTACTTGATTTGTGTGAATATTTTTTATCCTTGGTCCATAGCTGGAACTTTCCCTTGATTTTCATGATGCATTCGTTGGTGAAGACGACCTAGTGTATTAGGCCTATTTTGGGCTAGTTGTGCTCGTTCATGTTTGTAAGAGCTATGTCGACCTACTTGGGTATCTTAGAGTGTTTTATATGATGTTGTATTTGTTTTTTTATTATTGGTATGAATGATCTTAATGGTCATGGCCGACCTAGAGATGTTTAGGAGTTGAGTCGTGTATATAAAGCATGTTATACTAGCTCATTTGTACTAGTTGTAAGAATGCAGTTATAAGTGAGCTATAGAAAGAAGAAGAAGAGTAAAGAGGGTTAAATGATAGAGATAAGAATAGGAATGAAAGGTTAAGAAATATTGAAGAGCATATGTTCAAGGTCAATAGACCTAATCCGCATGTGAGTGGGCAGATTTGAGTGAAGTAGGAGAAGGTGTGTTTTGAGGAGGGTTTGATGTGTATGGAGCTGAAATTGTGATCAGAATCAGTTGTGGTAACAACATATCTTCAGTGATCATCCATTTTATGTGGATGATTTGGTTCTTAGACATCTTGGGGGGTCGTCGTCTTCTTGTAGGATTGGTGTGCTACTAAACTAGGGGTTGGTGCTCCTTATGGGGTTGGTGCCTCACTAAACAAGTCTTCTGTAATGTGTAATATTCATGCAATTCCTTTTTTATGAGTAATATTAGCAGAGTTTTTAGTGGGTTTTCTTCCCCTTGGGGGTTTCCCACTTATATCCGGTGTTATTTTGTTCTCTCTTGTGTTTTGCACTTGTGGATGGTTGTAACACACTTATTAAGCTCACATATGGTTATGTATAATAAATGGTTGATTTGAATGATAAATGTATGACATGGTAAATAAAGTTAAAGTTTTTGTATGACTGATTCACCCCCCAAGTCACTAGGCTTCTAACAACTTATCCTTCTGCATCTTCCTCCTCTTGCGTTGCTTATCCTTTGTTGTCTTCTGGGAAACCCTTGCATCCTTTACAAATTCCCTTCACTGCCACTATTCCCTTCCTCTTTCCTTATGCACTCATTCATGTGTTTCATTCTTTTGACTCATGCTCACTTCTCCCGTGTATACCTCTTTGATTGTGGCTTCAGGCCACTCCTTTCTTTTTCTTGTTGCTATCTTCCGTGACTCCTTCCTGACTAGTTGCCTCATAGATTGGAAATGTCCCAACCTTTAGAAAACTATTCCAACTACTTCTCCCACATTTATGTTTCTTCCATATCCTAACTAGTTGCCTCACAGTTGGCGATCTACCAATACTTGGTGACTCTTCATTTTGTTGTGCATCTCCACATGTTTTCTTTTGACTAGTTTCCTCATAGGTCAGATCTCTTACAGTATTCAATCCTTCCTCTTTTCATTCATCTCTTCTACAATCTTATTTTCCTTCCCTCTTGGAATCTTCTCATAAACCTCTAATGCATGTTTCTCTTTCTTTTTGATTTATTTGAATCACCTTTAAGGCAACTCCTTTCACGTCATATTTCTATTGCACTCCTCTTAGGTGCACTCTCATAAATGCTTTACTTCCTTAAGACCCTTCACTATCTTCCACTTATCTCTTGATACGCCATGTTTTCATGTGTACCCTAGTAACCATTCTCTCATGGCTTCTCCGCTTGGCTATTCTCCTGAAAAATCCCTTCTCCCTAGCTATGTGTACCTTCTTGTGCTTCTCCTTCCTTTTCTCCCGCATGTCCTTCTGATATTCGCATGTATGTTCCTCCTCCAGTACAAGTTTTTCCTTTCCTAGGATGCCCCTACATCAATATATGAGTTGGATGACCTAGCCTTCTTCTCTAGACCTATTGTAGTACCCTCCTCTAAGCATTATTCTTATCATTTTATGTAGACCTTTTGATCATAGAACCTAGAGTTTGAATTAATCAAATGAATCTTGATCATCATTTTAGCTTACATAAAGCTTCCATATATATAGGACACGAGAGGTCCATAAAAAACCATATATTAATCTATGAACTGAATATTAAGAAGTTTAAAATATATTCCTAAATAAAAATAATGAGAATAATAACTAAACTAAATAACAAAAAGAATAAAAACAAGCATGTGAATGACTCACATTTTTACATGGTGAATTACTTAGTTACTTAAATAAGTTACCTAACATTACCCCCTTAATTCAACATTGTTTCAAGTGAACAGGAGATAAATTATTTGAATACCTCTAATTTGTCTCATGCAAGTGACTTTGTGAAGAGACCTTCACCTTGTTCTTATGTTAGGAAAAAATGAAGTTGTAAATTGTGTTGTAGAACATGTTCATGTATGAAATGCAAGGAAATTTTTAGTGGGGAATCTTCATTAATTCATGAATATTTCATATTTCAAATTTTGGTTTTGGAAAATTTTTAGGGGATTGGCAGCTTGTTATTTTGCCTAAATTTTATGGGTATAAGTTATTTTTAAGTCATTTCACAAGGAATTGAAACTAATAGCCAATTGTTTATATTAAATTCACCTTTACCACGAAAAAGAAATTTGTCACATTCGCATATATATATATATATGCACATACATATATATGTATGTGCATATGGATATGCATGTTTGTATGTATGTACTCATGCATATGCATATGGATATGTGTGTGTGTGTGTGTGTGTGTGTGTGTGTAATAATTATGATATTAAACATAAAAATCATGATTCTGATTTTAGTGTGGGCGTTGACAATCAATAGAAAATTGCATACATGACCCCAGGTAAGCCTTTCCTGTAAGCCTACAGGTAGCGTATATGCTTTCATCCGGTAGCATGAATATATCTACCATCTAGTAGCATAAAAAAATGTTGTCGGCTAGTAGCATATTTTATGTTATCGGTCGATAGTGTAAAATATGATACCAGACGGTAGCATACAATATGTTACCGACCAGTAACATACAATATGCTACCGGACGGTAGCATACAATATGCTATCGTCCAGTAGCAGAAAACAATGCTACCAAAAAATAGTAGAAAATAAGTCTACCATTCGGTAGCACAAAATATGTTATCGGTCGATAACATATAATATGATACCGATAGGTAGAAGAAAAAAATGCTACCAGTCAGTAGTATACAATATGCTACTGGATGCTAACAAAAAAATGCTACTGATCAATAGTATAAAAAATGTTACCAATCGGTAGCAGAAAAAATGGTACTCGCCATTAGAAGGAAAAAATGTTAAATGCTACCAGCTAAGTAGCATGAAAAGTTGTTACCAGCCGGTAGCATAAATGTATGTTACTAGTCAATAGGATTTTTTAATGATGTCGTTAGAGGGGAAAAAAAGAGTGGGAAAAAAAATTCTTGCATCAAATTTTGTTAGGAAATTTTTCTCATTGAGACGACCATTTTAACTGCTAACATAAAAAAAATAAAAAATAAAAAATTCCCATACGAAAATGGCGAAATCTGCATTTTTTTTTGCAAAAAATGACCTTTTTTGAATTTTTTGTTTGTGACATATTTTGTGAGGACATATTTCGTGGACAAATCGCTGGGATTGGTTAGGTCCCATTTCCACTATTTTCTAGTGTGTGTAAGACCGGTGCTTTTACTCTTTATTAGTGTTTTTAGGAGGGGTTGAGGGAAGGGTCAATTTTTCATCCTTTTTTTAAATTTGTAAAGCCTATTATTGAATTCTATAGAATTTTAGACTTAAACTTTTAGAGGATCTATGATTGAGAGATGTATAATGTCGATGAAGGAAGTGAAATGGAAACAAATAGAGTTAATGTTATTGATTTTAAGTAGAATTAGATAAAGTGAAAAATTTGAAAAAACCAACAAATAATTATTTAATCTCTAATCAAAACTAGTCAAAAATAAAAAAATGATGTTTGATCATTTCATTTGACAAATATGTCATCATTTAAACTACTACATTCATGTTGCATGCATTTTTAATGATGAACCTTAAACTTTTTGGAAAAAAAATGTAAAAAAAATTAGAGAACAAGTATAACTTGAACAATATTTATAAACTTTTTGATCTCTCAAAAATTATAGCTAGTGGATGGCTAGGCAACACCTTTTACACTATCATACACACCATTAAACTACAACCTATTTGATATAATTAAAGATTGTTAAATATTTGAATACACGTGAACAAAGAAATCTACCAACATATACACACAATTAATTGCTAGTGTCAAATTGTAAATTTAGTTCACTTGGTTAATTTATTAAATATTTAGAAAAATAGAATGTTGTTAAACGTAGCAAGGAGACATGTCAATCGAAATTTTATGAGAAGACATTGAATCCATCTTGCAAAAGAATTAATCATGGTATCACAACTCCCACCTCTAAATATTTGCAATCACAGTCCAAGGATTTTGGGAATGTAATAGACGAAAGAAGAGGTGCACAGGAAAGATATATCATTTCCAGACATAAAAAATAGAATCAACAAAAAAATTCATAAAAAGGGGTGACGTTATCACATACAATGGGGGGTTAGATTGAGGCATGGTAGTCATATAAAAGGTAATATCTTACACAAATCTATGCCTATTGTCACATGTATAAGACCTAAAAATTAATACAACCTATTTCATATATATGGAAACATATTATAAGAAATAATTTCTTTTGAATTTAGCCTATCAAAAATGATTTGAAAGAATGAGTCATTACCTCAGTAAGATTGCATGCAAAAATAAAAGCATCTAAAAAAACACCATGAACCAAGAAAGCATTCAGTAAAAACAATTGGCTTACTAAAAATCACAATCAAACTATGGTTTCCTAAGTATTAACACCATGTTTCAAATTTAGTGAAATTCCAAATTAAAGAGTAGATCGCCACTAAATGTATATGGTGAATATTTTGGGGATTTAATACTTAATATACGTCGATTGATTATAAATAATTGAAAAGAATATTTTTTATCAATAAGAATATAATATTAAAATGTTAATTATATAAAAAATGGTGGAAATTTTCAAATTCAAAATGTAAGTCACATTCAACTAGAAAGATCCTAGAGATAGAATCCAAATTACATTATCAACACATAACCAAAATTAATGTTTCATAGTAATTATAAACATTATAAAAGTATGGTTCAACAAAAAAAAATGATAAAATCAAGAAGCCATAAAGCAGGCACCACAAAAACAAGGCATTTGGGCAACATCGTCAAATCAGGTCATCGAAGGAAGTGGTGGAGGAGATCTATTGAGATTTCCCCCAACCGTTAGGACCAAGAAGGTCTATTGTATTAGATATGGGATCCCAAACGTCATTTTACTACCTTTCTTTAGTTTCCTTACTCAATTGAATATGAGAAATGGTGAGAGCTAAGTGTGAAAAATTATCTTAGGGAAGAGCATCACAACTGCTACCGTCACTAATTTTGAGACATTCAAATATGTTGTTTTTTCCGCCACCACAGAAAGGTGAGAGGTGAAAAGATCAAACCAAAGGCAATTGGAAGTAGCAATAGACGATTTGCTTACTCACATAGTAGAAACAATGAAAATCTTCACCATTTTCCTAAGAGGGAGAATGGAAACAAAGATAATATGAAGACACTTAATTAACAACACATGAAACACTCCTCTAGGGGTTCAAATGAGTATGGTGGTGTTCCACCTTAAGGTGGGCCTTCTCTGCTTAGACATCGATTTGAAGTAAAACATTAGAAATAAAAATAACTTTATCAGTCACAAAAAAATCCCTTTATTGAGAAACATTGTTATAGATAACATGATTTATGTCTTTCTAAATATGAAAAAAAAAATCAACACAAAATTTGCATGTAACATGGCCAAGTCCCCAAGAAGAACCATTGTGTAAGTAAACAATTCTAGAAAAAGATGACGTTAAATAACATTGTTTTACATTTTTGAAGGGAAATATTAAAAAAAACTTTCACTTAAACAATGTTTGATAGAGATACATGACCCTAAAATTTAACACATGGTTTATGCCACACCTATGTTTCCATTGTGAAGTTGAATGATGCCATTTTTCTAGACTCCATAATAACCAAAACAGTGGGAAAGACAATGTACTAATTACTAGAAATCATGCCTGAGTGGTGCAATGGAGATGCCGAAACAGAGGTGTGAAATAATTTAAATTTGAAGCATTGAAGGGGAAACATTAGAAGGAGATGAGGGGAGATGGAGGAGATAGAGGGAGCATAGTTATAGACACCGACATTTATTATACGACATATGTTAATCTATGATGGAACTTGGATGCCACCTGGGGGCGTGATTGATTGATGTACCCACCTTAAGTTGAGACAAGATATGGTGTTGTTGTACATGACCCGCTAGCCACATTTCGTATTTCATAGATCTAGTGGAAGGATTTGTTTTATTATATTTCTATACCAAGTGATGGTTTTCATGGCTATATGGTCCCGATGGTTTTACCAAGGTATGTATGTGACCGGGCTCACAAGGATTGGATACAAATTAAATGAGATCCAACATTAGAACAAGATTGAAATGGAAATCGGATAAGAAAATGTGGGGATTAAATATTTGCATGTCCCACCTCTATTCCAATGCTCATAATGTTCTAACCTAAATAATATTTACTATATACACTCCACTTTTTCATCTTGATCTCGCCCATATTGTTCACATGAGTGAAATTTTTCGTACAGGGGATAAAATTAAAAATGGGGAAATTCAAATACATGTTTTAGGTTCAAAACCAAACTTTTCAGTTTATGTGATTATTTTCGAATCCTTGAGAAATGTGAACCCTAGGATACACATTTAAAAATAGAGAATTGCAATGAAAGGTCTAAATATATCCATACATCAAAGCACTAGGCACAATGAATGCCAACCCTTAATTTGTCACTATATGCTTGTGGTAGCCACCTTCAAAATTAAAAATTTAAATGTGGGAACTGATTTAATGTTGGGCATTTCCTTTTTCACAATACTCACACGGGTTCATACTACTTCTCCAAAAGATAAAATTATGTACATGTGGATGGAAAGGATGGCCTTTCCATGGTTTAAAAAGGTTTAGTTATTTCCAATGTAAATTTAACCGAAACACTTTTTAATATTCTAACTTTTATGGGTTGGTTTAATTTTATAGTTTTTTTAAATTTTTTGTTTGATTTCAAGAGGTGGTAAAATTTTGAGGATATCTAGAAGGTCTAATTAAAATATTACTACACATAATCTCCACCATCAAATTAAGGAGGAAAATGGGTGTCTCATACAATTCGATCTCATAAAATCTGAAGATAACCCAAAAATATAAAGAATATTCATACACTTGTGATGGCCTAATTTCCCATCATGATTTATTTAAATGATACTTCATGTTGGCCAATACATCACCTATGTGGATGTCAAAATATATTGTAGTTTGATGCAATGATTTAATTTTTTTATAAGTTATGTTTGGGTATGTGCTTGGAAATGGGGAGCTAAAAAGGGGTCAAAAGTGGCTACTTTTTCCTGAAATCAAAAAAATATGAACTTCAACAAGGAATTTTAAATACCTATGCTCAAAAATTGAAAATCTAGAAATGCTGCTATTTTTAATAAGGAGAAAGTGGATAGAATTTTTTTTATTTCTAACAAGCTTGCTGTCATCTCCAATGTCTCACTTCAGATCCAGGTTCAAGCGGAGAAAGTCTGCATCGAGGTTGACCACCTCCAAACCCTGTTGGACCATTGGGGGAACATCCCTTGTGCTGTCAGTCACGTTCCACTGAATTCTCCTCGCCACCGCTCTCGCTCACAAGGTCATCACTCCCGTTCCTGTGGACGTCACAATTTTGACAAGGGCCCCGGTTCGTGGGTGGTGAAGCGCCTCTCCTCACTGGCGGGTCCCCTCTCCACCTCCATCATGGGCTCCTCCCGCCCCTGGGGTGTTTGGTCGGCTGGGCGGCAGTGGCTCTGGGTGGCAGGCGCCTGATTAGTCAAAGTTTCCTCGGCTCTCATTGGCCATTACGCCCTCCTGCGGGGAACCGAGGAGGAACAACAACAGACAGATGGCAAGGATCCGATTGATAACACCCCTGCCACCAATCTTGGTGGTTGGGGTGATCGTCTGAAGAGCCCGCCTCAACCGCCTCCTTTCTCCATGTTTGTTGTCGCCGCCTAGCTCCATGTCTGGAGATTTTTGCTAGTTTTCTACAAATTTTGCTCAAAATTTTTTTTGATTGAAAAGCTTATATCGAAATGATTATGTAATTTGTGCCACTCGTAGCCTTTAATGGCTACTACGATCTCGCATATGGGGTGTGATCTTTTCCACCCGATTTTGCATGATTAGCATTTTACATTTTTCTCATCATTAATATATGGATATGCTTTTCAATCCAAAAAAAAATTTGAAAATTTGATAAGAACACAAATCAATGTGATCTGAATCTAATTTCTAAACTACTATTTTAAAAAAATAGTGGAGATTAAGAGGGTAAAATATGGTATGCACATAAAGTGGTCTTGTTTTTGTGTTAAAAATATAACATAATGTCGCGTGTGTGTTCCCTCCCCCCTCTCCCCCCCCCCCAAATTTATAGTTCCGTAAATTATTTTACAAATTGCTTCAGTAAAAAGTTAGCTAAGATCATGAATAAGGTCCAACTATTTTTTCCTATTTTTCAATGAGTGTCTTATTTTTTACTAGTTTTTGGATGAAATAGATCTTATATATAATAATAAGTATAATGATACAATATTATTCACAAAATAAGAGGGAAGTATGGAAGCATGCCCCGAAGCCATGAAGTAAACTAGGTCAAGAATCCTAAGAGCACAAGATAACCAATTACATCAAAAAACAAGGAATAGAAAATTTTTGCCACCGCTATAAATTGTTGGCCTTTAGGGGTGGGTCTTGGTCATGCCATCCAGAACCTGGTAGGTATTTGTTAGACTCTGACAGATCCCAACCCAAGACATGACATATTCCTTCTTTAGTTTCTTCATTAGGGGCCTGTGAGGGAGAGATAACAAGCACCAGTTGTGGAAATTTATCTGGCAAAGGAGGAAGACTCCACCCATCATGGGTGTGTGGCTCGAGAGGAGGAGGCGAGCCCTAACCTTTGTTTCCATATCAAGGGTTGGAAGAAAGAGTGGATCCGACCCCAAACATTTTGAGCTTTACAAAAATACTAAATAAGGTGTGGAAATGTTTCCATATGCCCATAGAAGGGGCATATGCCCATAGAAGGGGCATTCAGATCAACCAATCCAAGTTGCGGATGGAAAGTTCCAAGTGGGATTCCTTGTTGTAGCACACACAAAAGAAATTAGCACACACAAAAGAAATTGGGTAATTATTGGCTCTACACAGGCTGTCCAAATGACAAGAAATATCCTTCACCAGACTGAAAGAGTGGAATGAATCCCCTATTAAGTGTTACTATTATCTCCCATAGGTAGATGAGGTGACAACCACCCATATCCTTTGTTGGCATAGTAGTTATGGAATGGAGTGTTCACATACCACTTCTATTATTTCCACCATGGGCGAGATAGAAGAACCACAATCTTATGAATCATGTGAACTGGAATGAAGGAAATGATGTCTTCGATGATAGCTTTATCTCTCGGATCCATCTTGACCTTGACCTTGAGCATATGTCATGGTTGCCAAGATTGAGTGTATTTGTAGAAAAAAAATTGAAAGGTGAAAATTATGTACTTAAAAATGTGAATAGGAGGATTCCATGGCACCTCAGCTAGACATCCACCCTGACACTTGAGTAAGGGGGATCACCACATAGAGTGAAGATTAAAAGAGAGGCCTTCCTGAAATCCATCGCCATTCCATAGAATCCATGGTTGAACATGTTCCCAATTTTTTCAGATTCTTTTAATGATAAAATTACCCATAAATTTGATTGGGAAAGGGGTGATGAGAAGGTTGGCGAAGCTAAGGCCTTTCCATGTTGGGAAATCATATGATGCTCCTTAATCTATTCCATGAAACATGAGAACTTTCCAATCCTCATGTCATTTAAGGGAACAACTGATTCATTTAGCACACATAGCCTAACCTTGATGTTGAATGTTGATGAGGCCTAAGCCTCCAGATTCCTTGGGCAGACAACAACACTCCCAAACAACTCTATGAAAACCTTTTCCTATAGTGGGATTGTCCCAAAGAGATTATTTGAGAATTTTTTCATTCTCGTGAATGGATTTATTCGAGGGGTCATAATAATAATAATAGTACACATGAGTGGCTTCCAAAACTTTAGAAAAAACCTAGAATTTTCCATCTAAGGAGAGAGGCTTAGTTATCTAGAACTCTAGCTTTCGGGAAATGCGATGAATAACATATTGTCATAATTCAAAGGGTGAGGCGTGGAAGACAAAATAAATTCCTTGAAATTTGAACATTTCTCTATGATCAATCCTCTTCCAATCAATGGATGTTATCCATGCAGTAAAATAGAGAAACAACTTCTTATAGCATTGAGTTTGTGCCATTAGATGGAGGAGCTAGAGGCCAAACATAACACTTCTAATTAATACACGGCATGAGAAATATTTTTCTCCTCCTCAATAAGAGTGATAAATTACTCATTAGTTAAACTCCCATTGAGAAGTGTGCATTATCAGTGGGAAAATTAATACCCCAGATGAGCTCTTACGATTGGGCTTGGGCCAGTAAATAACCAAAATTTTCAAGTGTCAAAATGTAAAGGGTTGACACAATGGGGTAACCTTACCAGATGGATTTTAAGAGGAAAAATAAATCCAAGCTTCTGCTAATGATAGTGACGTGGATAGATTAATTGGAAAAGAGCATATTAAAATCTTGAAGTAAGTTAGGGTCGAGGCCCAATGCTCTTAGAATGGATAAAAGGAAAGGTCATTCTATCCAGTCATTAGCCTTCTCAAAATCAATTTTTATAAAGAGGACATGTTGATTAGATATGTGATCCCATTACATACCTTCCTAGACAACATTTATGTTATTGAGAATAAAACACCCTTTAATAAATCCATTTTGTTTGGGTCTAACGATGGCAGGGAGAAAATTCTAAGCCGAAGAGCTAGTGTTTTAGCTATTATCTTCTAAGACATGTATTAAGTAAAGTGATGGGCCTCCAATCGTAAATTCTCTTTAGGTCACCTAGTTCAGGGATAAATTTGATGTTCCCTTTTTTAATTTAGGGGCAAAACATCTAGGACCTAAATCCTTCCATGTAAACCAAATGGAGATCTAGACCAATAATATCCTAGAGTGCTTTGTATAATTCACTAGGAAATCCATCACACCCCAGAGCCTTATCATTGGCCATTTGTATGGCCACTTCCTGCAAATCCTCGATGGATAACAGAATATCACAGGTAATTTTTTACATCAAAGATAATCTTCATGACACCTCTTCCAAGAAATGATCTGGGGAAGGACTTAGTTCAAGCAAGGGTGTTTGGGATTGAGAAACCTTCTAGTAATGTTTGACAAAGGCTTGGATCGTTTCCTATTAATCAATGATCCGAGTTCCAATTTTTTGGATGGCCTTGATTTTCTAAAAATAATATTTGGCTTAGAGCATTTAGAAGAATTCCTTTGAAAAATGATCCCCCTCCTTGAGCTAGTGCAACCAGGGGAGGATTTATGTACCCTAGGCATTGTAGTTATTAGTAATTTGAATTTTGTGCCTGGTCTCTACAACTTGTAGTTGTAGGGGTTCTAAGAATGGATTACATTTGAGGGACATAAATGCTTAGTTGAGTACAGAGGAGGTGGAAGAATACAAGTGACGAGTGATACTTTCCAGTTGGTGCAGTATATTCTGAGGAATCTGGTAGTCCGAGTCATCAAGTCTGACAACCACTAGATCCAGTCAAGTTATTGAGGGGGATGCTCACTATACACATGGTACGGCCTCGACATCTGGTTCCACACACACTTGATATGATTAAGTGTGGTCCCATGCTCTATCAATTCCATATTGAGAAATAATTGCATCTTATGACATAAAGGGTGCCTAGATTGCCAAGTGATGTGAAATATGATGTGGAAGTGGTCAGAAAGGAAAAAATTAGACATCACTTCCATGGGCAGGGAGTAAATGTCATAAACATGGAAAACATAAACATGTCAAGTCTTTTAAGAACCTGATGTAATCCACATTGGGTATTTGACTAGGAGTACCAGGCCTCAAAGCTAGGCTGATGTAAAATGTTTGGGTCATACAAACTAAATTTATAATGTACAAAAAACTAATGTTTTCTTTTTCCCGTTATCCAATGCATGGGAAAGTGGCCACATTTATCCATGGTCAGCTCCCCCATATTGAAATCACTTTCGATGACCCAATGAGCATCAAGGATATCATTCGTAATCCATCGACATAAATCTACTCTTTCAGTTGCATCATTCAGAGCATAAATGTCGATGACTCCAAAAGGGTGAGTGTCAACATTAAAGAGGACCCAGATGGATGTGTTTGTGGGGTATGTGTCATGATCCATGAAGAATAGCTACCACTTAGGGGAAATTAAAGTAATTAAACTCCCATTCCCTATATCATTATTGCTAGTTATTTATTTAACAAATATGGAATTTGAAAAACCCTAATTGTAGAGTCACGTATGATAAAGAAATGTTAAAAATTGCTGGAATATAGAGTATACCAGAAATAAGCTACATAAATATGAAACCCTAAGTGTAAGAGAGAGAGAGAGAGAGAGAGAGAGAGAGAGTGAAGGACTTAGCTGATTTTTGTTATCTATAGGAATAATATGGATTGGAAAATTGATGAACAAGAAGGGCAAATTGTCACAATTGCACATTGTAAATTCTGGAACTGTCAGATATGCCTGAACTAGGGTGCTTAGATTGAGGTGAGGGCCCCTAGGTTTACATTGAGGCGAGGGCCCCTATGTACTAGATATTTCTTGTGTGCACATGTGATTGCATAAGACCTTGGAACCTGGTTTTTATGGTTTCTCAATATGGTCACTGATAGTCATTGTTGGTTGCTTTTGTTTCACACTATGATCGCATAATTCAACTGTAACCTGCAAAGAGAAAATGACCTACAAAACCCTCAAAATAAATCAAATCTCAAAAAGAAAATATGTAATATGGGGAGTTAGACTGACCCCCGACAGTCACCTAACTGAGTGAACTTACAGCCGAGCATTGCACTACATCTCAGACTCCATGTAGTTCTTGTGCATGTGTGATATAATTGTGCTCTGGGAATCCCTTATGCAAGCACATGTAATAGCCGAAGATAGATAGATTTACCAATGTAAATGGATGTGTGGATGGAAAAATGAACTCCCCCTTCAGGTATGAAGTGTATGCAGAAAATGCAGTCCCTTGTCCCTTGAATGAAATCTAGATGAATTTATTTGATGCCTTTGGATGCAACCTTAAGTGATGATAATATATGCTTAGACCTGGGTCCTTTATTTTGGTCACATAGCTTTGTATTTATATGATTCCCCTGGTTGATTTTCCTAATTAACAACTAAAAGGTTGAACCATAAGAAAATAAGATGCCCAAAAGATAAAAAATATCCAAAAGAAGCGAGTAAGATAAAAAAGGATCAGGGGCACCCTAAAGGACAAGGGCGCCTAGGCGTTGGTGTCCTATCTAGGTGCTGGTGTCTGAAGCCATAAAAGATAAGAAAGTAAAGTATTGACCGGGTTGTAGGGTGTAAAAGACCAAAAAAAAAAGCTAAGAGGCTAAAGATAGCTATCAATTACTAGTTTTCTCACTTAGAAATTATATGAATGCAAGTATTTTCTTAAGACCTAAAAATGTACCCAAATGCATGATTTTGTGTCTATATTTGCCCCCAATTTATGTTGTTGAGTGAATACTCGATAACATTAATTAGATAATAGATGCATACCTAATAAACATGTAGATTTTGATGGCAATAACGTGCCAAAGATACAAGTAAAAGCACGAAGTGATTAAAATGAAACATGGAAGATAAGAAAGAGGAAGTGACCCTAGGGTGAAGCATATGTGTTGTACCATTTTGTAATTTTTATTGTTGTAGCTTGATGTAGTTCTGCTTCTTATTGTGTAGTAAGGAAAGACTTGCAAAAGAAGAGAAAAGAAGTAGTCAAATATGTGTATATGTAAAAAGTTTGCATAAGTACGTAAAAGTGTGTAAAAAGGAAAGTGTGCACTTGATCCATGAAGAGAGAAAAGGATTGAAAATTTCCTGAATTGTTGTAGAAGATCGAGTTTTTTTGGGTGATATCAGACCAAGAGCGAGTTTTTGGGTGATCTCATGCTAAGAATGCATTTTTTAGGTAATCTCACGCCAAGTGAGAGTTCTTTGGGTGATCTCACGCCACGGCAGAAGAGTGTTGGGGAGAGAGGTATAGTGTTACTCTCCTTCCATGACTGCTTCCTGAATTTATACACCATTTTAGATGGTGTGATCTGTTCTTAGTTTCGTATTGTTCTATGTTGTTCTATGTTGAAAAGGACATAGTAGGAGATTGCATACATTTTGTATTCTAAGGCCAGTGTCTGATCCTGTGAAACTGATTTGAAAAATGTTGTAGACTTTACTAATATTAGAAAGTAATTGTAACTGCCCCTGGTCATAGGAACCCAGGAAAGGTCAGGAGTGCCCATGCGCTATTATCTATATCATGGCACTAGTGTCTTTGTTGAACTAAGGACCCAAGTCAGATTCTGGGCCATTTATGTAGATGTAATCTGTGTTGATTATGTTTTGAATTCTACTATGTTATTGTATGGGTTGATTGATTCACCCAATGTATGCCCCTCGTTTGGGGTGCATGTGACGCTGATAGGAGCATATGATCTAAAGGAGAGGATCTGAAACATATATGAAGTGGATACCCTGTGGGGGGAGGGGATGTGCATTGTATAAACCAAAGCACATGCAAACAAAGTGGTTAAATGCATGTGTTAGTATAAAAGTAGCAAACATGTAATGGAAAAATAGTGTAACAAGCAAGGGTGCATACTAGATGGACCACAAAAGTGGGTTTCAAACATAGGACATCGCTCACAATGTCACAAGACAATCAAGGCTGAAGCGGCCAAAAGCATATAATGTGCACACAAGACAAAGCGAATAGCCTGCACAAACAATAACATACAGTGTTAAAAAATGTCAAGCAAATTGAAACAAACAACCATGGTGGCAGATAGTTTGTACAAAGAAAATAATGCACATGAGGCACCCATTAGCATGTTGAAAAGATAAAAAGTATGTCAATACGTGTATGTATCAATAGAGTAAATAGTGTGCTAGTAAAATTAGAAGTAGTGAATAATGAAAAAATAGCAATTGTGATGTGTAAGAGTAGAAATGTAGATGCCCCCATGGGACTCGGTGGGACTGGTAATAGGTGCAGTGCCAAACATCATTGCTACGTGAAAAGATCTGTAGAAAGAACGCATTCACAACAAAATACCAAGTGAACACGCATGTGTATATAGAAAGATAATGAGATACTAAGTATCCATCTAGCATGGAAACAAAGTGTACATGTAAGTAGAAGTAAGAAAGAGTAAATTCTACCAAGCTATGCAATATATTGTGAATGAGTGAGATGAAATGGTATGCAATATGAATGTGATATGAGCAATGTGCCCCCCGATCAGATGTGTATGTATGAGATGAATTTAATTTATAAAATATCCCTCGACAGTTAAGAATGAACCATAGAACAAGAATGCGTCGTTGGGAAATGGTTTGATAATGTGCACTAGAAAGATAGATCATGAAGCATAGAGCATGAAGAGTAGAAGAGGTGAGGTTCATTTCATATTTATACCCTCAGTAGTCAGGTATGAACCGTGGAACTAGAGTGCGTCATAGGGTGATGACGATACAATATGTGTATCAAGTTATGTAAGAATGCTTATAAAGATGAAGCATGAATTACGCAGTGTAAATATATACACCTGATGATGTTAGAAGGGGGGAGATAAGTAAGCATGATGCCCCCCAAGTGTGTGATAATGAGTGATTTATCCAACAAAATTGAAGGGAAACGGTCCTCCACCTGATGCTTGAGGAGATAAAGGCATGTGACCATGCTCTAAGATTGGTGGTGTATGATACTGACGATCTATGTGTGAAACAATCTTAGGAGGTGAAGAGACCCTATGTGAAGGAGACCAAGGAGGTGATGAGCACCTATGTGAAGTAGACCGAGGAGGTGAACGAAGTGATGAACTCCTATGTGCAAGGGATTCCCAAGTAGGGGACTTAAGCCGAGAAGATGGACTAATAGACCGATGAGAATGAGTAGGTCCTGTGTGAACAGAATGTTAGGCAATATATTTTATTAGTGCGTACATTATTTTTATTTGTTGAGTTGTTAAAAAAACTCACATAGATAGTTTGTTGTGAGAGTTGGTTTGGGTGAATTTTTGTAACTATCTCCTAGCTTTTAGGAGTGCATCCACCTATTTATTTGCATAGTCTCTCCTATGAAATATACTAAGAAGTTATATTATTATTGTAACTCTACAAATCTGGTCCAGCTCTTTCATCTGGTATCAGAGCAAGGGATGTCCAAATGAGAGACTTGTGTAGTAACCCGGTTGTTTAAAGTGATTCATGAGTTTATTGGTTAGAATCTAATCAGGTGTGGTTACGTGGAATAATCCCTTCCATAAGCAGTAAAGTTCTGACATCTGATGTATATTCTGTTCATCTGACCTGCTACACTACGACATCGATTTGGAGATTATTTCATGCAATTCTGTCTATATATCTGAGTTCCTCGGGTCTATCTTTGGTTTCGAGAAGCTCAACATTGACTTACTATTTGTGTGTTAAAGGAGACAGGGAATCAACATATTCGGTGTCACTTTCATACGATCTGGAACTGCACAATACTACCCTGCGAATTCCTCTACCTCGAGTGCATTAACTGTGTCAAGCTCATCCTCTCGATGTGTCACGTCCTTGAATGTGCTTCAGTCAGTTCGTGGACTCGTCATTGTCTCTCTTTGCGTCCATCACATGCATCAGATCTCTCTCAACACTCAGCTTGCGTCTAGGTACATCCCTTTATCTGGCAAGAAGAGATTTTTATCAAAGCTGTGCATATTAAAGATTGGCACCCAAACAAGGTATACACAGATTATTTATCGTATAAAAGGCGTTCATAATTTTCTCTTTACGTATGCATTCTTGTTTGATATATGGCGAGAGAACAATCTAATTGCGAGAGTATGATTAGTTGAAACGCTACCCCGGCATTAACATAGAAGAACCAATACTGGCTAGATAATAGAATTCTATATCAGGCGTGCCGTCCACACTCTTTTTGTCTTGTGATGATTGAAAATCTACTCAACATACATTATGTCTTTCATATTTGTATCAATCTACACATGAGAATAAAGACTCTTTACCTTCGAGTTCAGATTCAATAATCCAGACACCGGCAGTTTCTGTGTTTTAGAAACTTCAATGAATATCGCCAAGTGGGTGAATATGTGGCGGGGAAACATTTCGAACGAATCTCTCACTAGCAAACCGAGACCTGGAGAATCCTTGGAGAAGTGTTGTGGACCAAAGACTCTCTGCCTGATGAGTGCACAACAACCGCGACCTGGGGAATCCTCCTTTCAATTATTTGTGTTGTGTTAAAACAAACTATCGTTTTAGGCATGGTCACGATAACTCTTGGCCGAATGGCTAAAATTGGTGGATTGATTAAGTTTTGGAATTATCTTTATTTGTTAAAAATAGGTTATTATTTAGTAGTAATGTCTAGATAATTGTATGGTCACGAATAAAATTATTTGATCAACTATTTTAATAATAGCCTTATGCTATATTAAAATTATTGGGTTATTATTATTGTCAAAGTCTTTGATAAAGTACAGAGTAAGTTTTAGTTATTGTTAAAATTAAAATATGTGGTATTAGATTTATTTTATAGAGTTAAATTTTCTTGTCAAATAAAAATAAAAAAATCGAGTCATTGTAAAAGTATGGAAAATTAAATAAATTGTTTTACGGATGTATTTTCGGTGTTACCCGATGTCCTAACAATCATTGAGCCTCAATTCAAATTTCATTGAGTTAGCAGCATGACACTAGAGGATGGAGGACAAGCAGTGTCCTCTCGTTAGTCACCAATGACGAGGCCATATAGCAAATGTGGTGGCATATATAGTATGATTATATACTTTTTAGTGTGGTTTAGTGTACTTCAGTTTGTTGTGTTCATGTTGCTTTGTGTGGTGTTTGGTGGATACTATAAAAGAGTTGCGTTGGAGCACAAATGATTTTCAGTGATCCTTTGACTGACTTGATCCTCTAAATTCCGTATTTCATTGGAAGATCGCTTGCTTGTGAATATGTTCACTTGCAATGGTGACCATGTGCAGTAAGATCTAACTAGCAAGATCTAGTCAGTTGTATATCTTTGATACAATTTTCTTCTCAATGTTTGTGTGTGGAAATTTCACATTGTTGGGGGGGAACATGAAACCAATGTTCCATTTCCATTCTAAGCCTAAGATGACTAAATTCAAAGGCAGCTTCCAGTGGCAGTGGTAGTTGTCTATGTTGTTCAAGATCGAGTGACATCGATCACCAACAATGGCTGCAACTAAGAACATTACAATTGTTAGAGGTGGTAATGTGAAATCTTTCCAGTATATGTTCTATTGTTCTAGTGTTGTGATAAGTGAGTTATTTCCTATGTAATCTCTTAAAGGAAATATGTGATGAGAGCCAATGAAACTACTGCAACATCATGATATTGTGGTTATTAGTAATCCACTAGAAAAATTATTCAGAGGTTGTTGGTACTGTCGTAAAAAACCATCCATTGTGTGTTGTTGGTTAAATGTTGATTTGTGTTTCTAGCTTCATGTTCAGGTGAGTGTATGAGTAATAAAAAACACGAGACAACGTTGAGTATACAAGGGCTTAGTACCTTGGAGATGGTGATGGATGATACGAGCACAATAAAAATAGATGCATGATATCAAGAAGCTAGATCTACAAAACTAAACCAGATAAGATTAGAACACAATATGCAAGGGTTTCTCGGATGGTATCGGTTCCAAGAGGATTTCAACTCCCTTGGAGGATGTCAACCCCCATGTTAGACAAGATAACAATAGATCGTGAACAGTAGTAAAAATGACAAGCACCTGAAATAACAAGAGTACTTAGCTTATGTCCTGCTATGGAAATGAACCGGGCATCAAGATGGCAAGATAAAATACATTGTCAGAGCTTTCTCCTTCAAAGCTTCAACAAGAAAAGATTTCACACACCCTTAGTGCTAACTCTCTTTAGCCTAAGTCTTTCCACCTATGGTTCCTCTCTTTCCTTTTTCTTAAAAATATATCCTCCTTTTGAAATATGGGGGAAAAATCCATATTTATAGCTTAGATATGAGACTAAAATGTAGGTTAGATGATACCCAGGGTGTAGTAAAGTAACCTGAGTTAGGGATATCATGTGATCACATGGGTCCCATATTTTGACTTATTAGGCAAAGTGGGGGACATGATTTGAATGGGGGGTGAGATAAAGATTTCATTTTTTAAAAGAAGGTGTCGAAGATATGCATTATGAATTAAATAATTTGTGAGAGATGGGGGGATGATGCCAAAAATTAAATTATCAAATGTCCATATGGAGCCCATTGATCATCAATCAAATAATGTGAGCAAATAAATAAGAGTTTATTTAATTTAAGAGAAAGAGATGTGAGAATAGAAAATTGGATGAATGTGATATGACAAAGGGGTGCTATACCAAAAATAGGTGTCTACATTAACCACTTGGAAAACCATCTAGAGGTTGTTGGTATTGTCCTTGAAACCATCCAAATCATGAGCAAGATACGAAGATGCACATTGCAGTACAAGGTAGGTCTTCCCCATGTTTGCACTAAGGGGGAATGCTAGGAAATATATTTTATTAGTGTGTACATTGTTGTTATTTTTTGAGTTGTTAAAACAACTCACATAGATAGTTTTTTGTGAGAGTTAGTTTGGATGAATTGTTATAACTATCTCCTAGTTTATAGGAGTGCATCCACCTATTTATTTGTATAGTCTCTCTGTATGGAATATACCAAGAAGTTATATTATTATTGTAACTCTGTAAATTTGGTCCAGCTCTTTCAAGCTAGGTGTAGAATATGCCTTAGATTTGAGAGGTCTAGGGGAATTAGATGCTCTAGTGAGTGTAATTGACACCTCAAGAGGAGGCTGAGGAAACGGAGTGGATGGTGGAACACCTTTGAGAGTGACAACTTTCTTATTGTGAATGATTTCGAGACACGAGTGATTCATGGAAATGATAGCTTGAGCATCACAAAGCCAAGGAAGACCTAATAGCATATCATAACCTTTGACTAAAGGTGATCCAACAAATGACACAAGAATGGTGAGAGGCCTAATGGTAACTAGAAGCTAGAAATAGCCATAACATTTAGGAAGTGGATATGAAATATTATAGAGTGGGTAGTTGATAGCGTAGAGGAGTGTAATATAACACACACTCATAGGAACCAATGGATCGATCATTGTGTTATTGATAGTATGTGGTCCAATAGAAGTACTGATATGTAATGTATCAGAAGAGAATTTAGCATGATAATAATGATCAGATAATGTAATGAATGGTGGTGATGCATCAACATTAGCAACTAGAAAATAAAGAGGCCCTGATGAAGGAGGGGGCACAACATGATATGTATGATTGTCGAAAGAATCAACAACTTGCTTTTCATGCTCAAGGAGAGGATCATTAAAGATTTTGAGATTTTTGTTTTCATTGACCGACATAAATGTCAAAGGATCGGGGAGCTAGATTGCATTGTTGTCAATAAGATCTTGAATGAGATGTCAGAGTTTGAAACATCGATCAATAGGATTCTTGATGCATTAATGATAGTCATATCTAGTATTTTCATTATAATTTCATAAATGTATGCTTTGGAGGCTACCATTGAAGCTTTTCAAGAGTAGAGACAATGTTAACAGTATATTTTTCTTTAGTGGGATTAGGAGATGGCTTGAAATTTGATATTTATTTAAAACCGATTAGAAGATGATGAAGCTTGATCATGGTACTTGATTTTTCCCATTGAGATAAGTTTTCCTTCATGTAATTGAATAGTGTGACATAATTGATCAAATGAAGGAGATGTCTCAAAGATGACACTCTCTTGTAGAGGTGGTAAGATACTTTAAACAAATAAATCTTGAAGTTCTGAGTTAGTGAGCATAGTGGTCATCTTAGCTAAATTGTTTTTATATTGTAAAACATAGTCCGCTAGATGCTCATGAGATCCTTGTTTGATTTGTGTAATTTGAGCATAGGATATATTAGAACCAATACTGATTGAAAATTGAGCAAGAAAAGCATCGGCTAAATGTGTAAATGATGTTACCGAATGAACATGTAGATTATAAAACCAATGCATAACATAATCTTGGAGGCTTCGAGGAAAGAGCTTTGCTATTAAAGTATGATCATCCACATAATTGAGACATGCCATATGAAAAGATATAATATTATCCTGAGGGTCACCATGGTTATTGAAGGTGGGGAGCTTAAGGGTGAAATTTTTTGGAGGAAGTGGATAGGATGAAATGGTGGGTGTGCTAAGAGTGTGAAGAATTAAAGTGGAGTCAAGAGATGGAGATACACGAGAAATAGCCTACTAAATTTTATGTATTTGAACTCAAATATCTTGATAAAGAGAGGATAGGTCTTGAGTGCTATCAGAATATACTTGCCATGTATGAGAAATAAGAGGAGGATTGAAGTGTTTGGTAGGAGTAGGAACATATATGGGAACAGTAGAAGGTGACAGAAGGGTGAAATTAGGAGGTTGAGTAGTAATAGGAATGGAAGTGGGAGTAGAAGCAGGAACATTAAGCTCGGCTATTATGGTGGCTTCCTCATGAGCAGTGAATAAGAGTAGATTGAGATCTTGTGCATGTTTTATAAGATGATCACTGAGCTCTTGAAGGTGGGCTTCAGTAAAGGTTTCATAAGACTGAGCCATGATAAAAAGATGAAAAAATACCTAGAAACAAGGTTGGGTTCGAGCTATGGGTTCACCAAATGATTTAACAAATCTGGAATTTGTAAACCCCTAATCGTAGAGTCACGTATGATAAATAAATTCTAAAAAAATTGTTAGAATATATATGACATAAGTAATAAGCTAGATAAATATGAAACCCTAAGTGCAAGAGAGCGAGAGAGAGAGAGAGAGAGAGAGAGAGAGAGTAAAAGACTTAGTTGATTTGCGTTATCCATAGAAATAATATGGAATGGACCAAATTGATGAGTAGGAAGGGTAGACTGTCGCAATCACACACTCTAAATTTGGAACTGTCAGATATTCTTGGAATAGGGTTCATGGATTGGGGTGAGGGCGCCTATGCACTACAGATCTCTGTTGGGTGCCTATGACTACGCAAGATCTTATAACCTAGTTTTTATAGTGTCCCAAGATGGTTGCTAATATTCATTTTTGGTTGCTTGTGTGTCGTAATATGATTGTAAAATTCTGTTGTCACCTGTAATGATAAAATGACCTGAAAAACCCTCAAAACTACATCAAATCCCAAAAATAAAAGATGCAATCTGGGGAGTTGGACTAACCCCAACAATCACCCGACTGAGTGAACTTCAGACAAGCGTTGCACTACATCTCATTCTCCGTGTAGTTCTTGTGCGTGTGTGATAGAATCGTGCCCTAGGAATCCCTTGTACAAGTACACGTAATAGCGGGTGATAGCTAGATGTACCAATTTAAATAGATGTGTGGATGGAAAAATGAACTTCCCCTTCTTATGAAGTGTATGGAGAAAATGGAGTCCATTGTCCCTTGAATGAAAGCTATATGAATTCATTTGATGCTCTTAAATTCCTTTGGATGCAACCTTAGGTGATGATAATAAATGCTTAGAGCTCGGTCCTTTATTTTGGTCACATAGCTTTCTATTTATATGATTCCCTTGGTTGAATTTCATAATTGAAAACTAGAAGACCGACCCATAAGAAAATAAGATTCCCAAAAGATAAAAGAGACCCAAAAGAAGCGAGTAAGATAGAAAAGGGTCAGGGGTGCCCAAAAGGACGAGGGAGCCTTAACACTGGTATCCTATCTGGGTGCTAGTTTCTGAAGCCATGAAAGATAATCAAGTGAAGTATCGATTGGGCTGCAGGGTGTAAAAGACCATAAAGAAGACCAAAAACTAAGAAAAGAGGCCAAAGATAGCTACCAATTACTGATGAGGTTAAAAATATACCTCATCAATGTGCAATGAATACTCTCATTTTACTCCCCTTTTAATCAAGTTTGACTTCATTTCATGGCTTTTGTTTGATCTAGTATAAGTTAAGATGTAATTGTACATCTTTTTTTTTATTTAGTTCAAATGTCTAAAACTCTATAATTCCTAATAAAATGTGTGAAAATTCAGTTTTTGGAATAAATAGGTCATATTTGGACAAGATAAGTGAATTGTGAAGTAACCAGCATCTTTTTTAGGAAGTTGGAAAAAATGTGACTTAACTCTGGAACTCCATCACTTAGCTCTGGAACTTTAGCAGTTAGTTCTGGAAAATTTCCCTTTGGTTCCGAAACTTCTCCAAAGTTCTGGAATAAATGGGAATCTCCTTATTCTATCAAAATTTTGTTATGGAGCAAAGAAGGGATCTTCCAATCAAAAATATACCAACAATTTTCCGGTTCCTCACACTCCAAAAATACATGTGTAAGACCAACAACTGTATATCCAACTAGTTTTCTAAATTTCATATCTACTTTGGGCACTATTCGGTTTCACTAGAACCTATAGGTGGATAGACAACTCTTGAACACTCATGATTGTAAATGCATCTTCAGATGGAGAAATATATATAGAGAAATGAAGATAGATGAAAAGATGATGTATACACACACACACACACACACACACATACACACACACACACACACAGATAAATAAACAGTTAAGTTTTTGTAAGACTAAATCATTCAATAATAAGAATATCTATTTAATTTTGAGAGCAACATATTGTGTTAACTCCTGATTCAAGGTGGAGAAAGGGCCCACTCCTCCAAGAAAAAGGAACTTCTGTTTCATTGATATTTTTATTTTCAAGTAATTTGTATAAATTTGTTATTTAGCAACTCTGCAAGTACTTTTGATTCATCAATTAAAATTTATTATGTGATTTATCTATTGTCCCTGCATGTGTTATAGTTTACATTCTTATTTCCTTAAAATAATTTTAAACAACATCTTTGAATTGTGTTTATTTCCAAGCAATGTGTTTAATTTTGAAAAGTATTTTTACTTCCAGCATTGTGTTTAATTCTGCAAAGTGTGTTTATTTTCGGCAGTGTGTTTAATTGTGCAAAGTTTTTCATTTCAGAAATGTGTGTTTTATTTCAGCAAGTTTCTTATCGTTTATCTTTAATAAGGATTTGACCAAGGAATCTTAAGACACTTTAAAACCCCTAGAAAAGAAAAAAAAAGTACCTACAATCAATTACTAGTTCACCGGAGACTTCTCTTATTACATATAACTTCAGACGAACCCCTGGTTTAAAATGACATCAACCATGAGTTCATTAAAGGAAGGGAATAAGCACACCCATCATTTTGGCGCCAGAGCCGGGGACTCACTATTTATAATTGTCTAATTAGGTGTCAACAAGAAACAACAATCACACATATAGTAATTGAAAAATATCCCCTACGTTATCATAAAATTTATGAGTAGACCAAGAGACTCAAAGGGTAGATTTCTCCCAATATTATCTCAACAAGAATTATCAGCATCCTTTAGTTTAACTACGGAAGTTGAGAAAAAAATTAGAAGCACCATTGTCCCCTGTTAGACAGGAAGCAGAATTTCCACCTTTGGAATTTCTGGATCAATCACCAAAAGGGAGTGGAACTTTTAGAAGAAGAGTTATATCCCAAGACCCGTTTAGAACAAGTTTTGATTCTCAATTGAGCAGTCAACATCCTACCCCTGACTTCTCACCTTCTCCAAAGTGGATCACATACCACGTTGATTGGGAAAAATATTTAGAATATATTGTAGATATGGCTCGATTTGAAGCTGAAAGAGAACTTGATAGGTTCCCATCTTTTACTTATCTAATTCAGTTGGATGATGACAATACACCTATGAAGAATATTTCACCTGCACACTTACCCACATTTAAAGGAATGTTCATCTGAGGACCCTGACCAATGTTTTTTGAATTTAAAGTATTGTGTCAAACCTATGACTACAAAACAGATAATCAAAAACTCAAGTTGTTCCCATCTACTTTAAAAGATGCAATCAATGAGATGGTTTATGGGATTAACATCTAATTCCATTATCACTTGGGGACAAATGGAAACTGACTTCTTAGACAAGTATCAGGACTACTGCATAGAGGGAAAACGGGAAGGAAGAATTTTTTAAGATCAAATAAGAAGAGGATGAAAATTTGGAAGATTATTTAGATAGATTCCTCTTCATAGGTAAAAGGTGTGGATTTTTACTTCAAGAAGAGCTAAGAAAAATTTTTTTTTTTAAAGGTCTAGATGATGAATCTAGGGAAGCCCTTAATTTAATGGGAGGTGGAAACATCAATCAATTGAGAATGAACTATATTAAAAACCTTTGTATAAGTTACTCAAGAATGAGGTGTGGACCTAGGAAAGGAAAAATGGTGAAAGGTACGAATCTTGACATGAAAAAACTTATGGATGAACTATAAAAATTAAAAATAGATATCCTAATTCAATTAACTTCCACCGTGGGTGGATTGTAAGCCAAAGAAAATTCTAATACTGAACCATTAGCTATGTATTTTCCTAGATGTAAAAAGAAGCATGCAATAAGAGATTTTCCTCTGGATAAACATAATATGTCTTATTTGTGAATCCATGGAAGATGAAGTTAATTATTGTTCTTTTCTTCCATTCATAAAAAATAAGCTTAAACAAACCATCACTTCGTCCACTACAAAAGAAGTAAACTTTTTCTAGAGACAACCTAGCCAAGGGTAGTTCATACCAATATCTACTCCTAATCCCTGGATGATGCCATGGGTGGCTCAGAAAGTACTAAAAATATGGGTACAACCCCCTTGGGCCCCTCAACTAACATGGAATCCTCAGGATTGGGAAGGAAAAACTTGGTATGCTCAAGGACACCAACAACCCTGGTCTAGTCAAGGTAACCCTTATGCTTGGTCACAACCTAGGTGGAACCCCAATAACTATGCTCAAGGGAAGACATATCCCAACCAGCAACAACAAGACATAATGGGTTCCCCTACACAAGGTTCACAAACTAAAAGTGTGGTTCACACACAAATACCAGGCACAACCAATGGCTAATCCCAAAAACAAACAAACAAACCCTTGTCTATGGAGCAGAGCAGGAAAAATCGGTTCATCTTAATGTCATGGACTGTAAAGATATTCAAACCAAATCTAGAAAAATAATTAATATTCCACCTATTATAATTACCGATATTTCAGAAAAGACTAAAACCCCTAGTTAAATTATCCCTAAGGTCGATGAAAAATAAATAGAGAAATAGTCAGATAACAATTCTACAAAAACCCCTTTTCCAAATAGACTTAAGGAAGCTATTGAGACCAAGGAATATGAACTGGTACAGGAGTTGAAGAAATTAAATATTGAAATACCATTGTTGCAAGCAATTAAGGACATTCCTGAATTAAACAAATTAATCAAAATATTATGCTTTAAAATACCTAGAAGGAATAAGCAGTACCCTAGGACTACTAAGGTAGATGGGAAACTTGTTGATTTACTAGCAGGTAAACTCTCACTTCCCAAATATGGGGATCCTAGAAGCCCTATTATTTCTATCACTATTGGGAAAAAACATATACATAATGTTTTGGTTGATTTGGGAGAATCTATAAATGTGATGATAATAGAAACTTTGAAAACATTACCATTGACAGGTATATAACCTACTAGCACCATATTGCAGATGGCATATCAATTAGTAGCTAAACCAGAAGGGATCATCTAAGATGTAGCAGTTATGGTGGAGTCATGGGAGTATCCAGTGGACTTCCTTATCTTATGACCAAAAGGTAAAACACTTGGTTATCCCATCATTTTAGGCAGACCATGGTTATCCATACTCGCTGCCTTAATTGATTGCAGATCGGGTGATATGACCATCTCTAATAGTAAGAGTTCTAAACAAATTTCCCTATATCCTCTTGCAATACCTTTCGTTGATAATCAAGAACAATTATGGGTTGATGATCCTGATACTAATAAAAAAATTATTTTCTTTGGTTATGATAACATTACAGGATCATGTACGGGAGGTGGAGAATATTATTAATCACCCATTGAATGATCATCAATTTTCTTTGGAACAAGTAGAGATTTGTTCCAGAACCTTCAGACTTAGTTTAATGAAACCTTCAAATTTATCTCTGGAGGAACATGAATTCTCTTTGGGAGGGCTGGAAGTAGCTACGGAATCAGTAGCATTAGTCTCATAGATATCATAGGAATAGTAAGGAATCTTTGGAAAATTTCAGTAATGATAAGTTTGACCAACATCAAGATAAGTATCATAACTCTACTTACTGTCCTTTATCTAAGTATTATTTCTCAAGGAAAATTTAGAGACATTATTGCATATCATATGTTGTTACCTCATTCATGTCCACTAAACACCCTAATGGAACCTTTTTAACAAATAAGTTCATCAAACACTAGAAACAAACAAATTGAGATTCAACCAGGTAAGATTTTGAACATTAATAGCTGGTTGGAAAATGATCAAGAAGATAAATTGTTGTGATGTCTTGAAAGTGTCATAGTAGATCTTTTTCCTGGGAATATAAAGACCTGAAAGGAATCCACCCAAGTATATACACCCTTCACATTTAAACTGAAAATTTTTAAATCAATTAGGTAACGTCAGAGAAGGATCAATCTATCCTTAAGGAACATAGTTAAGTAGGAAATTGAAAATCTATTACAATTAGGCTTCATCTACCCCATTTCAGATAGTCAGTGGGTGTCTCCTCTTATAATTGTGCCTAAAAAGAATGGAAAAGGGAGAATTTGTGTTGATTATAGGGAATTGAACAAATCTACACTTAGAGATTATTTTCCCTTACCATCCATAGACCAGGTTTTAGACAACCTCTCAGGAAAATAATACTTTTCTTCTTGGATGGCTTTAGTGGATATAACCAAATTAGGGTGGTTGCTGAGGACCAGGATGAAACTACATTTACTTATCCCTAGGGTACCTTTTCCTACAGGGTATTGCCATATGGATTTATTTAAGGTGATGGTATAATGAGTTATTTATTACACATCATGTGTAGATACCAAATTTGGGTCTTATGACACCTTGTACCCCGTATCTCGTCCCGCAACCTAACCCTACCTCACCACCTAAACCTTACACACTGAATTATTTATTAATTACCTTATAATTAATAAATCCACATCTCTAACCCTACCACCTCACCTCGCCACCTCACTATGACCTAGCCCTAACCCTAAACTAACCTAATTAAGACCTATGACTTGGTCCAGACCCACACCTAAGACTCATCACCCCTCACCTGCATCAAAACGAACCTAATAATGACTTGACCAAGCCCACAACTGACCCCTCGGGAGAAAAGGAGGGAAAGTTGGCTATTTTACTAAAAATAGCCAACTTTGACCTAACAGACATCGGTCCCTATGCGGCCAGCGTCGATTAGGTAACCGCCATCAGTTCCCTGTAAATAACCTCCCCCAACCAAAATGAAAGGATCTGAATCCATTTACAGGTGAAGATTTTCATCCCCCAGAAGATAGACGACTCTAATGGGAATGTTTGAGAACACCATGCTCTACTCAAATGCAAATGACTAATCCAGACACCTCTACCATATACCTGAAGTTTTTACAAAAGCTCAAAATGCTTATGTCCTCACCTCCATCTCCCTCATCTCCACTGAATACCTCATCCACCTCTATCAACCTAACCAAACCTTCCCCTATGCTTGGGACTTCACCAATACCCAGCCTGATGCACCCACCTAAACGGTTAGACTTATCCAAAAATAAAGCTCGCCAATCCACCTAGGAGACAGAACCAATCTCCTCGAGTCCAATCTATGCCTCCGCCACAAGTAGAACCCTTGCCCCTGATCACACCATTACAGAAGGCATGGATTCAACCCTCACTGTCACACCTACCTTCTATATTGGGGCCTCACCCCTCCACCTTGCTTCAAAACACCATGCCTCCCACACGACCAACACTTTCTGCACCCATACAGAAATCCACAGGCATCTCAACACCGTCACCCCAAGTATCTTGCCTACCTTCCAACCCTAAGAAAACTTGATCATCGAAGGACTTGTTTACTGCCACTCCTCTTTCCCCATGGTTGTTTCCTACCACTACGTCATCTGTGACCTCATCATTTAACCAGCTAAACATGACTTCTACGCAGAAGAAGCCATGCCTAGTTAAACCCAATCATCAAAATCCCTTGCCTAAACCACCACCCATACGAACCACTCATACCCAACCATTACCAAAATAATTAATAATCTCACCCACTCAATCAATAGCCTCATCTTAAGTTGACCCACTCAAAGGATCTTATGCCAAGATCCTTGATTATGCTGGTAGGGGATGCGACCATTTCCCTACCCCCACTCAAACCCTATGATCCATCTAAACCTCGACCTATAGTTTATGATGAATCTAAAATATGTGGCTACCACCGCACACCAGGACACAATGTAGAAGGATGCAAAGCTTTGAAATCCATCCTTCACCAGTTGCCTATCTCGGATAGAGAATTTCAGAAGGAAAACTTACCAAAATCTCCTATACCACCTGTCCCTGCTTCACCAAAATCTATCATCATTGCAACTCCACCTCTCGAGAACAATGACTTATCCCTGTCATCTTCCTCGTCTCACATTCATGAGATCAACATGATTAGCATTGCTACTCGAGGTCAGAAAAACAATGGAAAAGATAAAGAAAGCACACCTGCAGCCTCTCTTTCTTCTTCCGCCATCTCGATCACACCACCACCTAAGGTGGTTATTCTTGGACCTGCCTATCTAGTCTCTGATGGAGTTGCTCATCGCACTATGATCAAACAACTTCACCAATCTCCTGTAAAAATTGACACTCTATGATCTCATTCAAACATTTGAATCACATTGACAAGCTCTAATTGAGATCCTTCAAGGGATAGAGGTCCTACCTAACAAAACCCTACCCGTCACCTCCATCTTCACACCCAACCACAGTCACTTCTCTCACCAAACAACCTACCTCCACAACCACCTCTGTCCCTGTACAGCAAGCCATTGCTGTTAGTTTTTCCAAAGAAGAAATTGTCATCTTTGGTGCAGAAGATCCTGACCCCACTCTTTCCATCTCGACTTACGTCCGGGACATTCTGGGTATGTCATTTTATGATCAATGGGGGCGCTAGCATAAACATCATCTCTTCCAAAGCCTTCTAATAGATGAATATCCCTCCTAGATGCATGTGTGCCAACCCCACCATGTTGCATTCATTCAATGATGATATTACTTCTACCCTAGGCACCGTGATCCTTAACATTCATGTAGGGCCACGTACCTTACCTAAACTCTTCTATGTCCTTGAGGGAGAATTCAAATACAACATGTTGTTAGGCCACCCTTGGATCTAGGCTATGGGATGCATTCCCTCCACCTTACATAAATGCATCAAATTCGAGTATGAAGGGAATTCATACACCGTCACAGCTGACACTTCCCCCTTCAAAACCTACAATATGTTATACCACCCTAATGATGTGCTTGTACCTGTTAAGACACACATTGATCTAACCCAACCATCTGCTTCAACCATGCCTCAACCATCCACCTTAGCCGCACCCACACCTTCTGACCAATGAAACCACCAACACAAATACTTCTTCCTTTCCCATAGACAACATCCCAACCTTGGATCGCTTGGTAGGTGTTTTTCAACGCCTTACACTGGAGGAATATCGCACATATACAATGTTAGCACCTTCCATACCACACAAGAGTATGGACAGCTACAGGTGCATCCTACCTATGACCGTTGTGTGGGGGGAGGTGATCTCCTACGGACCACCTAATTTCCACACCAACCTAACGTATGGGGGTTTCGACGCATCCTTTATCACCCCCGAACCTCCCCTTGGTGCGATTCCCTTCCAATGAAATTTTCAATATCTAACCAACCGTCATTTCAACCTCACCTTCCTGACACACAATGCTTGGAAGGGTTTTGGTTTCGGTCTTTATGAGCAAGGACGACATACAGTTATTCCCATGACTACACACAAACACAAAGATCGTAGTGGTCTTCGATTTTCTGAACCACCTACACTGAAGAAACCTCGTGTCAATTGTATCCAAGATGATGAATGAAGTCACCCCTTCTGAACCATCATCGGCCATTTTACCATCTTCACCCATGAAGTCGATAGACCCAGAATCTATCCCTCCTAACTTTTTTTTTTTTCATGAATGTTATCTTCCTAGGTCCTCTCACTTATCAACTTGATGGTGAAAACCCATCTTCTCTCCCCCTTTTGTATCCAGACATGATCAAAGAATACTTACCTTCGATTAATGTTGTGGAGTGCCAGAGATGATGACTCCATCCTCACCTACCTTGGTGCCAATGACTCTTATATTCAATGCACCTTACCATCTGAAACCCAAACCATGTTGAATGAGTCGACTATAGAAATCAACATACACATAGAAGATGATCCTCACATTCTAAAGATCGGAAAATCTCTTGACGCATCAGAACAAGCCACCTTCAGTACCTTTCTCCATGCCTGCAATCAAGCTTTCACTTGGTCCTACACTGACATGCCAGAAATCGATCCTGACATTGTTGTCCATAACATCACTCTGAAACTAGACTCCAAACCAATTAAACAGAAGCTAAGAAAAATGCATCCAAGCATTGCCCTCTTGGTTAAAGAAGAGATTCGATGACTCCTTTCTATTTCTTTCATCTTACCTATTGACTATCTGCAATCGATTTCTAATGTTGTACTTGTCACTCAAGCAACGGGGGGAATTTGGATATGTACAAATTTTCAGGATCTTGACCTCTCTTGCCCAAATGATGACTTCCCCCTACCTAGTATTGATCAACTTTTCGATCTCACTATGGGCCATGAGATGCTTTCTCTCATAAATGGTTTCTCGGGATACAATCAAATTTTAGTAGCCCCGACTTATCAACATAAAACTACCTTCATTACCCCCTGGGGAACCTTCTGCTATCGTGTCATGCCATTTTTCCTTAAGAATACTAGTGTGACCTATCAGCGGGCTATGACTTACATTTATCATGACATTATGCACACTATCCTTGAGGATTATGTCGATGATCTTCTTGGAAAATCTAAACATCGCAGTGAACATCTTGATGTTTTAACCATTATTTTCAATCACCTGTTACAATAATGTGTTCGTCTTCAACCAAAGAAATGTTTCTTTGGCGTCCTTTCGGGAAAACTCCTTGGCTTTATCATCTCTTTGTGTAGCATTGAGGTTGACCCAGCTAAAGTCAAGGCTATTTTAGAAATGCTCCCACCCACTAACCTAAAGCAATTACGTAGTTTACAGGGAAAACTCCAATCTATCCAATGTTTCATCTCACAACTCTCGAATCAATGTCAACCTTTTCATCATCTCCTTAAAAAGGACATTGTCTTTCAATGGAGCGAGGAGTGCTACCAAGCCTTTGAGGCTCTTAAAACTTATCTCTTACAGCCACCTGTGCTTATCCCACCTTAGAACGATCACCCTTTCTACCTTTATCTTTCTGCCACTGACCATGTTGTAGGAGCCATGCTCGCACATCGTGACTCCGAGCATCGAGAACAAACAGTTTATTACATAAGCCGTACTCTTGTGGATTACAAAACTAGGTATACACATGTCGAAAAGTTGTGCCTAGCCCTATCATTCGTGGCCACCAAACTCCGACATTACCTCCTGAATCATAAAACTTTTTTCATCACCAACGCTGACCCCATACATTATATGTACACCAAACCTCATCTAAACCAACGCATCACCCGATGGCTTATGCTCCTCGTCGACCTTGACCTTGAGTTCGTACACCAGAAATCAGTCAAAGGACAAACTATCGCAAACCAACTCGCGGAAGCCCCTTTACCTAGGGAACAATTTACCAATTTTACTTTCCCTGATGAACTCATCGCAACTCTTTCACTCAGTGATGCATCTTATCCGATTACTCTCTTCTTCGATGGATCTAAATGCCAGTGCAGTGGAGGGGAGGGCGTTGTTCTCATTCCTCTTGACGGTGAACCTATGCCTCTTTCATTCAGGCTCGATTTCCCCTGCACTAACAATATAGCGGAATACGAGGCCCTTGTTCTGTGTCTCCATGTTGTGTTACACTTAGGTGTGGAGTCTATTAACATTTTCGGTGACTCTCAATTGGTCGTAAATCAAGTTACTAGCATCTACCAATGTAAAAATGAGGAACTTCAAAAGTACAAATGATACGTAGATTCACTTTTGACCTTATTTACCCATTATACTATCCAAACCGTTCCACGCTCAACTAATAAATTTGCGGATACTATGGCTTGCTTGGCCTCACAAATTCCTGCATCACCAACTGACTTTGACATATTTGTCTTAGTCCAACAACTCTTTGCCCCATCTTACTTAGTACATGATGTTTGTATGGTAAATAATGCATCTGCTGACTTGCAGGATACCTAGTATCACCAATTTCATGACTACCTTACAACCTCTATTCTCCCACCTGACCTTAGTAGTAATGGCAAACGCACTTTTCTTAAAGGTGTTTCTCGTTATGTTGTCATGGGGGGACTCCTCTATAAATGTGGCTTTGATGGTATCCTCCTTTGATGTCTAACTAGCGCTAAAGTCACTCATACCATCCAACAAGTCCATGACGGAATTTGTGGTGGGCACTTTAGTGGCTTTGCCATGGCCAAGCAAATCCTTCGCTTAGGATATTATTGGCCTACTCTTAATAAATACTACTACGAATATGTTAAGTGTTGTGTTATGTGTCAACAGCATGCCAACCTTCAACATACTCCCAGCCATCTGCTACAGGTCGCACGAGATCTTTGGCCTTTCTCACAATGGGGTTTGGACCTTATTGGTGAGATTCATCCACCTTCTTCTCAACGTTACCATTGGATCATCATAGCAACCAAATATTACACTAAATGGGTGGAGGCCATTCCACTCGTTTCAACCAAAAAGGAGAAAATTGTTGAATTCATCAATCATCACATTATTTACCATTTCGGTGTTCCTCGTCGCTTGATAACCGATAATGGAAAATCTTTCAAAAATAAGCTGTTACGAGCCCTTTGTGACAACTTTGGTATCAAACTTAGCTTCTCGTCACCCTACTATCCACAAGCAAATGGTCAAGCCAAATCTTCTAACAAAACCTTAACCAAAATTCTCATGAAAGTCGTTAACGATTCTAGTCAAAATTGGCTGATCACATCCCCTTTGCCCTTTGGGCTTATCGTACCAGTATTCGTACTTCCACTAATGCCACACCATTCTCTCTGGTGTATGTTACTGAGGCTTTCTTGCCTCTCGAAATACAAATCCCTTCCCTCAGAATATCTCTCTAGGATATTCTCACCAATGATGACTTCCGCCAAGAGTGGTTAGCCCAATTGAAGCTTCTTGACGAACGTCGTCTTACCGCTCTTGACCACCTTCAAATTTATCAAAAGTGCATCAAGCGTGCTTATGATAAGTGAATTCATGAGCGTACCTTTAAAATTGGTGATATTGTCCTCAAAGAGAATCAACATGTAACCAAACTAGAAAAGAGCAAATGTGGAAAATTTGCTTCTAATTGGATTGAGTCTTACATTATCACGCACACTTATGGATCAGGTACTTATCATTTAGCTTCGTTTAATGGTAAACATGAGCCTGAACCCCTTAATGTCTTGCATCTCCGACCATTCTACTATTGAATTTAGTGTTACATCACTCCTTATCCACCTTGCGCTCATCCCTTGAGCTCATTTACCACCTCATACACCTTTTTTGCATGCATCTCAAAGTAAAATCAAACCCACGTGGTTTGATCATCACCTCCTCTTAAAGAGGCCTTCTGCTTTTTAGTCTGGTCCATGACTTAAAAGTATCAAAATAACAAGTTCTCAATTATACAATTCTGGGATATTCTTGAGTCAAACTTCCTGCAAAACTAGATGCTTCATGCCAAACAGACATCTAGACCTCCAAGCTATAAACTAGACTGCTCCCTCGAAGGAAAGCTATGTGCAAAGGCGCATCTGCTACTATAACTAGACTGCTCCCTCAAAGGACAACTATACAAAGTCAGCCTCTATCATAAGCTTCTCGCATTGATCAGCTTTGTGAAGACCTCAAGAACAACAAAATGCATATCCCATATAGACTTCCAGCATTGATCAGCCTATATCCAAAAAAATCAAAGCAGTATTCAAAAGTACTTTTGAGTCATGGACTTTTCTATTTTGGTTTGGTTCTCTTCCGTCAGAATAATCACCTTATAACAAGTTCTCTGCGCCCCAGCTATACCATCCACCTCTCCTCACCATTCTTCACAATAACAAAACTCAAGGGACGTGTGTATATCCGATATGTTGTGATTATACAACTCTTTTCACCTATCGAATTCTCGCCTATGCAAGGTACCTAGGGATTCAAGCTCATCCTACGATGATACGTGGTTTGTTTAGCTCTTTCTAACTATGGGACACTTTTTCCTCTTTTACCCGAATCTATGATTGTGTGTTGACCTTAATTAGGACATAGTTTCCTATGCTTGGGTAAGATAACCCTCACTTCACCTATACCCACACCAACACCAACAACATTACTCTACCAACATCAAACTTTTACCAACCAACAAATTGCCTAACCACAACCAAATTGCCTGAATTCACCTTTCCCTGGTCCTAAGGGAGAACTACATTGGTCTAAGGCCCCTCCTTACTTTGTGCAATGGGCTATGTAGGCAGCACTTAGGAGACATGGGGTCTCCCAAGGTTAGCTCGACCATCCCCTACCATAACCTATCATGTGTGCTATTTTCTTTAAAAAATTATAAATATTTTCACGTATTTTTATTGATAACACTCACCTTGATCCTTTATCAATCCAAACATTCAAAACACAAATATTCTTATAATTATCACAAACTTAATTCAATGTTAAACAAATACATCTTCTCTATCATGAAATCCTTATTTATTCTTCTACCCCTATGTATGAAACTCACTTAGACCCCCGCGCCTCGTCCCAAACCAGGTAGTGATGGTGATCATCGACGCCGCTCACCTGGCCTCTCCATACTCAAAGGTACCACTACTATTGGTTCCTCCCACTGATCCACCAATCTCTCCTGTAACATACGAATCTGCCCTCTCGTGTGGAGGACTCTTGCCTCTAGTCTCTCCACTCGAGACTGCAAAGCCTCTAACAATCCCGTGGTCTCATTCACCTGTGTTTTAAGCTTGTGAACTAAACCCTGTAGGCAATCTCTCTCCGCGGTAATCACAGCTATGTCGGGATGATCGGCCCTCTCGTGTGTACTTCACAGCTTTGTCACCCACCATAATCTATAAGACTCTGTCGCTCCTACATCAATTACCATGTGATCGGCTGCTATCTCTTCTGGTCCTTCTGGAAGAGTTGGCCGTGGAGGTGAGAATGGTGCCTCGGCGTCGATCCTTCTGTATGGTCTATGATCCATGGGTATATCCTGAACAAATCCAAATTGTCGTCGCACTCGATCTAGAGGAATCCTCTCGTACTCTCCTAGCCTGTGTCCTACGATCCACCTCACTCGCTCTAAACCCCTCAAATCCTCGGCTATGTTCGTTGTCACCATGTAGTTCCCATAAGGTCTCTAACGGATATCCGCAATCATCATCATCTTTAATTTCTACCTATAATACTCGGTGTTTTTTGTCACGGTCTCGACTCTTGCCTCTTTCTATGTCAGGACCCATCGCCTGAATCCCAACCTCTACACTCATGTCTCTCCTTCCTGGATTGGTCGGCCTATTGGTCACACACACACAATGTGCTCATAAGCCCAACAATGTAATAAGTATGCACAATCCAGTGTAGTCCTATGATTTCGTCTACATGCCCATAAACCCCTGTATAGCTCCGCCAGATATGTGGGTGCCCATGTGAAAGTAACACTACCTTCTATCATCTCACGAATAACACATCAATGATTTTGGAAACCTTCCCCCGTCCGCTCTAGGTAATGCATAATACCCCACCGCTATCATTAATACCACGGCAAACCTTGTTGCCTCAAGGTGTGCCGCAAACATTATACCATAAGTAAATGTCACGCTTCGTTGTGTCAAATATCGTGCGGCTGGACCAAATACTGCCATTATCGCTGCCCGCGCCACATTGGGCCCTACCTGATACACTGGTCTTCCTGTAATTGGAAGTCTCAAAATTCGAAACACATCTTCTAACGTCACTGTCATTTCCCCTGTTGGCAAATGGAAGGTATTCTTTTCTAGATTCCATCTCTCAATCAGTGCCTACAACATAGCATGATTGCATGTGATTCGTGAATAATATCGGATTCCGCTTAACCCCACATGGTTTATTAATGCCCACTCCGCTGGTGTTACATCCACTCGGACCCGTGACAACAACGCTGGTACCCTATCATTCATCATCAACCTTACCTCTACCTGTACACATCAAACCAACGAACAACAAGCAGCAAATGAATCCCCAAGTGTTTTTTATCAGAATCTGTAACTTTACACAATAACCGATATCGGTTACCTAACCGATACCAGTTAGGACTAAACCGATATTGGTCACTGTTCATAATATCCATCCTACTCAAAAACACCACCTATGATACCTTATTCACTGGTTTACCCCTCTCTGTACCTACAAACATATCTAAAACACCTGATTACCTACCCTATAACACTCATCCCATCCCAAACCATTTCCTATCACCTTTTTACCCACTTATCTTACCACATCCTATTTATAAGCATGCAAAATATTATTCAAACCAAAACTTATACCTCTTGGGATGCAGCAGCTTGAGGTGGAACCTGTCTTCTCTTTCCTCTCTGCCCACTGGACGCTTCTCCTTGTTCAGCCATGTTCACCAGACTCTTCACTATAACTTACCTTTGCACCTTCTTAATCCAAGCCCACAATCACTTTACCTGTCTCTTTCCTCCTTATCACTCAATTCTCCCATGCAACTACCCTGTATGGATGACAACAGCCTCGCATCCTCGTATTTAACATGTTGCATGACTCTAAAAATAAGAATTTAAATTACCTCCCAAGCTTTTGTATTTTTAGAAAAGCTCATTTTAACATAACCGATGTCGGTTACCTAACTGGTATTGGTCACATAGTGACGGACATTGGTTATCTAACCGATATCGGTCAAACTGTCTCCTTTTTCTTATACCTAGGCCTTTTCTTTGTTTTTTGCAAAATTTTGGCGGCGCCCGCCTCTTTTCCCTGCATAGAGACATCATTATCAATATCCATCATCATAATACCATCAACATTTCAACACATATGCATATAATCCAAACAACGTCATCTATATACCTCAACTTCCAAAATCATCAACAAAACAAATGAAACATTATAATATATGTATCAAATCAAACATTATATACACCATGTGGATCAAACTCATCATCTATATATATCCTCAAATCAATGTCAAAATATACAAATTGCCCTGCATGGGGCCTCTATAATCCAAAAAAATACAAAGTCGGCACGCAGGCCGCTATCTCTGTCAAAATCTCGACTCGTCTCGCAGGCCGGTCTCTCATGTCAAAAATATACTCAGCTCCTAGGCCGGTATCAACTATACAAAATGTACTCAGCTCGTAGGCCGGTATATACAACAAAAATGAATACATAAATCCTATGTGGGCACGCAGGCCTCTATATACACACTTGGTTTGCAAACCGGTGTCTCTATTAAAAAATCAACTATCCAAAAACATCTCCACTCCTGGGGTGACTCAGCTCTCTCCCCCTCCCTCGGCTCATCCCTCAGCTGGCCCCAGTTTCAGATCTCGCCTCCTACCTGTCACTGACCCACCACCTATGGCTACGGCTCCCTGTGACCTGTGACTCCGGGAAGTCTCGGCTTTATGAGCCGCATATGGCTGATAATCGGCACCGGTACCATCTAGTACATAATGATAATAACAGGCCTCCACTCTCGCCTCCATGTACCGGGCCCGTGCCACCATGGTTGGTGGGGCTGGTCCCCTGGCTCCTAATAGAAGTGGGCCCTGTCTTGCCTGTACACCCTAACCCTGACCCTGTACCTGTGGTGGAGGTGAAGCTGCCATCGGAGCCTGAACAGGGACCTGTGCCTGTGCATGTGCCTGTGCCTATACCTGTGCCTGAGCCAACTGCCCCTGTAACACTCTGATCTGTGCCTGTGCAGCAGCAAGCTGCCCCTATAATAACTGCACCTGACCTAAAAGACGGTCCCTCTCCGCTATAACAGCCGCCAAATCTGGCTGTGTTGGTTGCGCTCTCATGGCTGCCCTCTGCCCTACCCACCAAACCAAAAATGAACCTGTAACCCCGGCGTCATCCACTATGTCATCTTTCGGTCTCTCTGCTACCCAGACTGGGTCAAATGGCCATGGTATAGGCAGTGGTGCCTCTACATCCTCCCTCCGATACTGTGGGAATAGAGGTGGCTCATCTTTCTGTAATCCCAGCTGTCGTCGTACCCTCTCTAGAGGAATCCTCTCGTACTCCCCGGGTCTCCGTCCAGATATCCAAAAGATGTACTGGATCCAATGCAGCTATGCTCGGGCTCCTCCATGGGACTGATGACCTCTGTATGTCCTCCATATAATATCTAAGGCAGTCAGGCCCTCTAGCATATGTCTGTAATAAGTGACATCCCACCCTGTGATAACTACTCGTGGCTAACCCACGACCCCTAACCACCTCTGAAACCCATATCTATAAATTGCCTGTGGCCCTGGCTACTGAGGCAACCCTACTGGTCATAAACACACGATATGCTCATAGGCCTAGCAGTGTAACAAGAATGTCAAACATATACCTAATCACCTCATACGGCTATAGCCCCAGAGCTCTCTGTATAGCTGCACCAGATACAATGGTGCCCATACGTAGCAGGTGTGCTCCTCCACCATCTCATGTAACAATCCCATCAAATCCCGTGGGAAGCATACTCCCTCTGAGTTAGGGAGGGCGAAGCAGGTGATACCGATCATCATCAGCACGGTAAGCCATGTCTCCCGTCGATGAGCGCGATACATATCACCGTAGCAGATGCTCACACTATGATACGTAATCAATGGGACTGCATCCCCGAATACCTACAGGATGCTATCCATCGTTGTCTCAGCATCCACCTGGAACACCTCTTCACCGATGATCAACAGTCTCAGGATGCGATACACATCCTCTAAGGTGACTTTCATCTCTCCAGTAGGGAGATGAAACGCATTGGTTGCCAGATCCCATCTCTTGATGATGGAAACCATCAGGTTGTGGTCCCTATCCATAGCCCTATACCTCTAGACTCCACCGAGTCCAACCTCCCACATAACTGCCCACTGCACTGCGGTCACATGTGGCTGCATCCGCTCCAGTAGAGGTGGTATCCGATCTCGCATCATCAGCTACTAGTGTGCCTACAAAAACAACCCACTCCATCAGGCCTACCCTTCACAAAACCACTACCTTAATCCTCTATACTCACTCACCCACCCAATCACAACCTGACTCTATAAACACATCTACACCCACCTATCTTACCCTATACATCTATAAATTCCTCTCATTCTTATGGTCCTTCTTTAAATATCCTACCCACTCTAATCAAACATAAAACACCTCATCTCCCTCAAACATCAATAACCCCACCCAACAAATATCTAAAATATCCCCTTTACCTATCCCACACCCTACTAACCACCCCAATCATACTCCACCCGCTCTACTCTCACCCTCTAACCATACCCCAACTAATTTAACCCCTCTTAATCCATACACAACCCATAACCTATCCTACCCGAACCGGCCCCAACCACCCGATTACCCCCCACCCCAATAACCTTTCCTAGCAACTCTACCTTCTCCCCCTTCACCCCAAAAATCTATCCTACCCACCTACAACAACAGCCAACACAACAAATTTCACAACCCTACCTCCTACCCATGGTGACTGGTACCGGTCACCCTCGATCGCCATCAGTCCCCCACCAACAGTCTATGTCCGACTTTTATGCACCGACGTCGGTCGACACATGATCGACGCCGGTCTCTATACCCACTAATCTACACCATTTACATGTGACTGATGTCGGTTGACTAGTGACTGACATCGGTCACTGTGGGATTTCGGGGCTGGACCAAAAATGGCCCCCAAATCCCCTTTTTTTCCTATTTCTACCCATTTACCCAGCACAATTGCCTTAAAACTTACCCACCTTGAGGTTTTGGCCTACCTAACATATCTACCCAATCCATTTTACGATTTACCTTCATTTATTCATTATTTTCTCAAATTTTGGATTCCTACCCCAATACCCACATCCTAGCTAAATTCATCAACTTCACACAAATAGGGGTTCAGAGCCTACCGGTACGACTACACATCGTCGTGGTGGGATAGGTGGTGGTGGTCCAGCTCCTCCAGCACCTCTAGCACCTCCTGCTCCTCCAAGCTGTGCTATAGCTCCAAATCTCCTCATCAAGGTCCTCAACCAATCAAACTCTCCCTCCCGATCTCTGGGGCCAACTCACTCCCCCATTCAACTAGTGCCAACTCAGCCCGAACACACGACCCAATCACTTCAAAACTCAGACAAGAAAATTTTGGCACTCAATTTCACAAAGTGAAAATGACATGCCGTATTTTTTCTTTTTATAGGTTTTTGCCCTCTAACCGATATTAGTTAGAGCGCGCCCTAGGAGATCGATATCAGTCACCCATAACCGATATCGGTTACTGGCTTAGTTTAACCTAACTCCTGCCCTTATCCACTAATCTCCATTTTTCACCACATCGCTTACCCCCAGCTTTGCTAAATAGCCTTATTTTAAATTCATTGGCCCGACCTAAGGCCGTAACCAACCAATCGGCCCGACCCAAGGCCGCAACCAACCAGCCGGCCCGACCCACAGCTACAACCAACCAATCAGCCCGACCCACAACTACAACCAACCAATCAGCCCGACCCAAGGCCATAACCAATCAATCGGCCCGACCCACAGCCGCAACAAACCAATCGACCCAACCCAAGGCCGCAACAAACCAACCGGCCCAACCCAAGGCTGCAACCAAACACTCGGCTCAACCCACGACCGTAACCAATCAATCGGCCTGACCCATGGCCACTACAAACCAACCGGCCTAACCCAAGGCTGCAACCAATCACTTGGCCCGACCTAAGGCCGCAACCAACCAATCGGCCCGACCCACGGCCGCACCCAACCAATCAGCCCGACCCAAGTCCGCACCAATCAAGTACCTCAACCGCGGCCCGCAAATTAAAAATTCTATCCACCCATCATGTAGTTGTTTGTTCAATCAAGCTCACCTGTTCATGTTTTATCATGACTAGGATACTTGAATTTATCAGCCGACCAGATTTTCCTAGACCAAGACCGTGACGTTTATCTCAACCAAACCAACCATTTGGTACTTCCGAACATGCCTAACGTTCCGGTACCTTACCCGTTATATCTCCTGGAGCTACTTCCTATGGCTTGGATACCAAGATTATATCAACCTTATTTGGATAAACTATCGACCTTTGCCTATGAATTACTTTTTTACTCTTCAAAAGATGTACCCTGGTCGCACTACTGCATTTCAACGTGCGTCGGCTTCCTTGAACTTACCCCACCATCTTACCAGCATCTCATCATCATTTACCCTTTATCAACCCTATCCCTGATTTCATGTCGCCTCAATCTATGATAGATTTAAGGGGGATTACCTATACCCTTAACTGGGGCAACCACTTTTTATTATTGTCAGTGCAGCTTTACAAGACAAGCTACACGACAACACGGGGAAAATGTAGATACCAAATTTGGGTCTTACGACACCTTGTACCACGTATCTCATCCCGCAACCTAACCCTACTTCACCACCTAAACCTGACACACTGAATTATTTATTAATTACCTTATAATTAATAAATCCACATCTCTAACCTTGCCACCTCACCTCGCCACCTCACTATGACCTAGCCCTAACCCTAAACTAACCTAATTAAGACCTATGACTTGGTCGAAACCCACACCCAAGACTCATCACCCCTCACCCGCATCAAAACGAACCTAATAATGACTTGACCAAGCCCACAACTAACCCCTTGGGAGAAAAGGAGGGAAAGTTGGCTGTTTTACTAAAAATAGCCAACTTTGATCTAACCGACATTGGTCCCTACGTGGCCAGCATCGATTAGGTAACCGCCATCGGTTACCTATAAATGACCTCCCCCAACCAAAATGAAAGGATCCAAATCCAATCAAGGTCAAAATACCCCTATCTGGATTAACCCCACAATGATTTGACTTTGTATTTTTTGGATTATAAAGGCCCCATGCAGGGTAATTAGGGTGGTTGTTGAGGACCAAGACGAAACTACATTTACTTATCCCTGGGGTACAATTTCCTACAGGGTATTGCCATATGGATTTATTTAAGGTGATGGTATAATGAGTTATTTATTACACATCATGATTAAAGTGAAATAATCATGAAGGTGTGGATGACTAAATAAATGAAATTGGAGGAATATTAATAATGAACTGTCATTTAGGTGGGATAAATGGAAATTGAGAATAATTTTAGAGAAAATAAAGGAGGTAATAGTGAAGTCATATTTGATGTTCCGTAGCTAAATCTGGAAGTTCCAGAGCTCTCTCCTAGAAGAGAAAGGGTTTGAAATAAGAAAATAATTTGAATTGTCATCATCTGCCATGGGTATAAAAAAGAAGTCAAAACCAGAGGACGATACACAGCTCATTGCAGATGAAGAAGTGACGAACATTTTTTAATAGGCAGGTTGGCTGGAGTTTTCAAAGAAATTATCAAAATACAATGATGAAATGGTAAGATAATTTGTGGTGAATTTGTAACATCTTGGGACCAAGTTCAAGAGTGTTATAATTCCCTTTACTGTTAATATAATAAGTAATGTATCTGGTGTACCAATTATAAATGTATCACACCTTGTAAAGGGAACTCTGAAATAATTAGCAAACACATTAATACAAGAAGGAGAACCTGAACCCCAACACATTTATAATACTAATAAGGTCATAAGAGGGGTCAAAAGGGCTAGCCTACCCAAACCCTTCGACAGAGTAGCATTTTGGGTAGTAAAATACCTTACATGTGATGGCCAATATGGAACTGTTGGAAGGGAAGTCCTTAAAATGTTGATATATCTTAGGTATATGGCAACAAAGTAGGAGAATATAGTAAACCTTCCTGGTTTCCTCATTGATTCCATCCATACAATGGCTTAGAGATATTCTTGGGGTGCAGGGATAATTAGGCACCATGGATTAATTAATCTGGTCTGTCAACATCATTTTCTCTCTAAGAAAAATGGGGAAAAAGCATGGGAAAAATTCCTCCACAAATTCAGACAAACTTCTGATATAATAAGAAAGGGAATATCAACCCCTTTCTCTCCTAAAAGCAACTTAGAGATTAATCCCCCTGATGAGAAGAAGAAAGAAATAAGTGGGGTAAAAATACCTAAAAGAAGGAGATCTTGGAGGATGATCGAAGTTGTAAAATCTTCTATTTATTTAAAATAAATTCCTTCCCCTGTAGTAATACCAGAAGAACCAATACCTGTTGTTGATAGTGATAGTCCACTCAACATGGAATTTGAAGCAAAAATCAGAAGAATCTTAAGGGGAAAGGTCACTTCAGGAAATGTTGAAGCTCCCAAAAGAAAAAGAATTCATAAAAAAATCTAAGACAACTCAGTCAGGAAACATTGAATTACAGGGAGATTTAAAGAAAGAAGTTGCTGATATTCTTGACAACATGGTAATTTCCCCTCCTCTTCTAAGCCAAACTGAGGGGTTGGAAGGAGAAGCTGAAATATTGGAGGAGCAAGCTTTTCAGGAAATGGATGACTCGACAATGTTGTCACATGAGGAGGAACAATTGGTATTATGGATATTAAAAGGAAAATCCCCTTTGGTGGAGGAGCAATGCTCATTCCCTGAGGAACTCCCAGTTAAGGAAGAAAAATAACAGTTGAAGTAGAACTTATCATTAGGGAGAAATATGAGGAATTAAACTTCCTCAAGCACAAATTGGAACATAGGGAAATGCTCATAAAGCAGTTGAAAACTCAACTAAAAGATAAAGATGAAGAATTGGAATTAGTAAAACAAAAAATGGCTGAGAAAGAAAAGGAATTTCAATTGGTTACTAAACAGAGTAAGTTATGGAAAAAGTATATTCAGTGGATCAAATTGTACAAATAAAGTTGTCTTACTTGTCACTCAAGAAAATATGGGATGAGACATGTAGGAAGTTAAATGAGTTCAAAATATCAAATCAGGAGTTAAAACGTCAGATGGAAGTAGAGAAAAAGGAAAGGAAAGAATGGGAAGAAAATTTCTATAAGATTAAGGAATAAAAATTTAAGTGTTTGGAAAATATACAGATGATCTGTATGATGAGTGAGAAATTACTAACATGTAGAAGACCTTCTCTAGTATATAGTGTTTTCTTAGAAGAACAGTTCATTCGTTGGAAATTAATGAGGATTTCATGTGGTCTTCCACATAAATTGAAGGATGAAGTAGAATTCATGGAAACATATGTTAGAAAAGAATATTTTTTGTGAATTTTATCTCTGCAACTTTATGTTAGAAAATAACACAAGATTCGTGATTAATCTATATGTGGGAGAAAGCCAACTCCATGAATTTATTTCTATGCTCCAAAATAAGATAGTGTGGAAAGAAAGGAATGTTGAACACTTGATAAAGGCTAGTTCATATGGCCTATGTATGAGAGATCATTATGGAAAAACCATCTGCATTTGTTATACATTTCAGGTCTCTTACCTTTAACGTCAGATTTAAGGGACATTACATTGTCAGCCTGTAGAAGAGTATTGATGCATTCACCTCATATGAGTAGGAAAAAATTGAGTAAATTTATGATGGATGCCTAAAGAGATGGGAATTCCTTACTGTAGCATTAATAAGAAGAGAATTTATATCTCATAAAAATCTAATATGGAGTCTAGAAAGGGCCATAACTTTATGTACACTCATTTCTCAAATTTGTGAAAACACAGAGGTATGTGGATGGGAATGAGAACAATACCTCCTCTCCTTCTTACACCCATGTCTCCATGGCATAATAGAGAACCTCAGGATCCCATTCATTTTGATAATTGGTAGCAAATGTTGGAGGAAGTTTCAGGATACAACAGTTCTGATCAGAAGCATTGGGACATTCAATTTCAACCATTTGACCTTAGCAGTCAATTGGAATGCAGAATTCATGATGCCATTTTTGACGAATAGAGTTTGTAAAGGGACTTACAAACAAGTAAGTTTGGGAGATGACGATGCTAGAATATACCTCATCAATGTGCAATGAATACTCTCATTTTACTCCCCTTTTAATAAGGTTTGACTGCATTTCATGGATTTTGTTTGATCTAGTATAAGTTAAGATGTAATTGTCCATATTTTGTTTGATTTAGTTCAAATATCTAAAAACTCTATAATTCCTAACAAAATGAGCGGAAATTCAATTTTTGGAATAAACAAGTCATATTTGGACAAGATAAGTGAATTGTGAAGTAACCAACATCTTTTTGAGGAAGTTGGAAAAAATGTGACTTGGCTCCAGAACTCCATCACTTAGATCTGGAACACCATCGGTTAGCTCTAGAACTTTAGCAGCTAGTTCTAGAAAGTTTCCCTTTGGTTTTGGAACTTCTCCAAAGTTTTGGAATCAATGGGAATCTCCTTATTCTATCAAAAATATGTTCTTGAGTAAATAAGGGGTCTTCCAATCAAAAATAGACCAACAATTTTTTGGTTCTTCACACTCCAAAAATACATATGTAAGACCAACAGTTGTATATCCAGCTAGTTTTCTAAATTTCATATCTACTTTGGGCACTATTCGGTTTCACTAGAACCTATAGGTGGATAGATAGCTATTGAAAACTCATGATTGTAAATGCATCTTAGGATGGAGAAATATATATAGAGAACTGAAGATAGATGAAAAGATGATGGATATGTGTGTGTGTGTGTGTGTGTGTGTGTGTGTGTGTGTGTGTGTGTGTGTGTGTGTGTGTGTGTGTGTGTGTTGATAGATACACAGTTAAGTTTCTATAAGACTAAATAATTCAATAATAAGAATAGCCATTTAATTTTTAGATCAATATATTATGTTAACTTCTGATTCAAGGTGGAGCAAGAGCCCACTCCTCCAAGAAAAAGGATCTTCTGTTAAATTGGTATTTTTTATTTTCACATAATTTGTATAAATTTGTTACTTAGCAACTCTACAAGTACTTTTGATTCATCAATTAAAATATGTTATGTGAGTTATCTATTGTCCCTGTATGTGTTATAGTTTACATTCTTATTTCCTTAAAAGCATTTTAAAAAACATCTTCAAATTGTGTTTATTTCTAGCATAACATGGGACCATCTCTTAAGCTGTTGGACTTGCGGACTTGAGATGGCCCTCCGGAGAAAGCTGACTTCTTCTTCTTGATCCTAATGCTAAACTACTAATGCAGAAATGATGTCTAATTACACCTATCCTAACAATGGCAAGGAGATAGGGAGAGAGAAAGTGCATAAAGAGGGAAATACTACACTAACAAGGTGATAGCACCAAGAAAAGGGAAGTGATAGTCATAATCTCACCTTCTTGAAGTGGAAAGAGGTGAGCAGAGGAGACGGTGGACAAGATGCACCACAGACCAGACATAGATTTCACACAGAGCACCACTTCAAAATGCATTAAACACATCTCCTAGGACCTGTAACAAACATCAGAATTTGCACAATATACCCTGCAATGATGAGAGGCAAGGAGAGACAATAAACTAAGCAAAGAATGGACAGATGCATCACGGAACAAAATTTATTGCTCCAAAAGTTCACACAGTACACCATTAATAGGAAAGAGGCAGGAAAATTCCATTACAAAGTCAAGTGAAGGAGTCTTAAACTCCACATTTGACCTTGGAGAAGAAAGAGAGAGGGGGGCAGGGAAGAAGAATGAACAACAACTAACTAACTTCTTGAAAATGTGCCTATGTTACAATATATAGAAAAATGTGAAAAGAGAGGGAAAAACATGAGAAAATCCAATTCTATGCTCCAACCATCGACAACATTCATAAATTTGGTCGAAAAGTCAAGGCTCCATCTGTAAATTCCATTCCCAAATGCAGTTTGTCTACTCGAGGGAGAAAAGACCCAAATTTCATAAAATTTAGTGGTAGAAAACTGGTTTTACATTTTAATTCATCTGTTGATGGGCTTGATGCAAAATCTCATATTTCCATGTATCTACTTTACAGACCAAAGAAAATGACCCATACTTCATTAAATCTGCTAGTTGGAAACTAGTTTTATCTTTTCCCATTCCCAAATGCACTTTGCAATTTTCTCCCACAAATATCTACTGAAATACGAAATTGAAGACTCCATGATGAAGAGAATCTTCATGTCTTTCCATTGGTGCCAAGATTGTCAAAAATGGAGCTCTGTATCAAAAGATATGGATTTCTGTGTATTTCCTTTACATTTTCTGCTAAAATTGGCTTGGGAAAATTTCACACATTTCCCCCACTCCTCCGCTAATGACGTGGTATCCATTGGGGTCAGCGGAGGTAGGGGCTTCATTTTTTCCATTTTACAAATTTTTAAAAAAGGTAAAAAAATCTCATTTGCCTCCGAAGGTCCGCCGGACCGCATTAGCTTTTTGATGTGTCAGCTCAGCACTTAATTTTAGCCTTTTTAACAAAAGGGAAATTTTTCACTTTTTCCTCCGATTCCCTGCTTTGGCTTTGACTCGAGCCCAAATGATGACTTTTTCCTTTGCCTCATTCTGGAATGCGAGCTCGTAGGTCTGAAACGTTTTCCCTTCATATTTTCTCTATGTGTGGGGTTGTCTTGACCAAATTTGCTTGGGGGTGAATTTGGGATAATAATTTGGCAACTCACCGGGACATCTACCTACTAGATGAAGAGACAAATGGCCTTGAAGCATCCATTGGGCATGGAGTCTGCCTGATAAACATGAAACTGATCTGAAATATGAAAATCTGATCTCTGAATCACTTGGAAACCCGCTGAAACTTGAAGTTAAACTTCACCAAAAGCCAACTAAATGCAGTGTGCAAGAGAAATAGCACCAAAAACTATGTACAAACTAAAAATCATACATTCTCCAAATGAAACATGTACAGTCTGAAAAAGCATTTCTTCTGCTAAAAACAAACCTACCTACACTACTCTAACCAAGAGCAAAGGGAGCTCAAACAAAGCCTACAACTGGTAGGGAGAAATAGCTCCCCTTCCTCAAAAATGGCAGCCATGCAACAAATTTAGCACTAAACATGGCTGGTTGGATGAGTGAAAATTTGACAATAAGCCGGTCCTTCACCCAAATCATCAAGGCATCAACATTAATGGGAAATACCTCCTCAAGATGACCTACATTGGACTCCTGGAGGTATTGATGGTGACCCTCGGTACTTTGATGCTCATCCTAATGCCTTGAAGTAGGTATGACTAGTTTTGGTTTCTCCTTTGGATCCAATGAAGCTAAGTACCTAATTGGGCATAGTTTGACCCTTTGGATGTGCCCATTTCTCTAAAATTCAACTCCAAAAATGGAGTCTTCTTGTGGACCTTCATGGATGGATGGTGTGAGAGGGATGATGACATATTCCTACTTTTTCTCTTCCTTATCCTGTGAAGAAATTGGGAGAGCCATGTCTTCCAATCTTGGTTCCAAAGGGCTGTTATGAAGTGTAGGATTTTGTCCTTTGGATGTTCTCCTCTATGGCAATAGACTCATGTTCTTGAAAGGAAGATGATGGAGTAAAAAATGATGTTATCTCCTCAGGATCCTCTTCATTAAAGAAATCTTCCAAGTTTGATAGGTAATCTGCCTCCTTGCTGTCCTACTGCAGGTGCTCAAACCATGGTTCCCTTCATCATCAAAAATTAAGTCCACAAGAAGGTCCATGTTCCCTTATGTCTACAATTGACTCACCATAGTTCCCTCCATCCTCAAAAATTAAGTTTGAAAGCTCAAACTCTTCCTCAACATCATAGCTTAAAGGGGATGAAGAACTAAAGGTTCTTCTATGGCCTGCTCCGCACTTGGAGCCTCTAAAACTGTATCTTCCTCCACCACAGCCAGAATGTATTCCTCTTCTTTTGGATTATGAGTAGCTCCATCTTTCCCTGCTTATGTTGTAGCTAGAGCTTCCACCACTTTTGGCTTGACCTCAGCCTCCTCCACAGGCTTAACCAACAAGGGAACCTTTGAAAACTCAAATTTAGCAGCCCAACTCTTCAGATTTTCTATCATTTCTTCTCTTTTGGGTTCCTCTATTTGATGTTCTCCTTGACTAGATTCTTGAGTGTCTTCCCAACATGGGCTTGGGAAAACAAGAGAAGTGGAAGGTTGGGGTTCAACCATCTCTGCAATTGTTTGTGGTGGGAAGGGAGGGGTAACTTCTTGTTTGTTTGTAGGGGATGACTGATTTGGAAGTGAAAAGGATAGAGAAACTGAGATGGGATGAAGACTACGGAATGGAGAAATGAAATCAACACTTGGGGCAGCAAGTGAGGGGCTTGAATCTTGCCTCTACTAAAATAATAAAGATTGAGGGAGAGAAAATGAAAGACAAGGAGCTGGTGATTGACTTACCCACTGACAAGGTTTTCTTGTCTCCAATTCATAAGCCTAATCTCCTCAGCCCATTGTGCAAGTTGGGGCAGCATTTTAAGCATTAAGTCTAGCTTCTGTTAAGGGCTGTAGTGTCTTTGAAAAGGGCCTTCCCATAGACAAGGTGCCCTGTAACCAATGCTAAAAGCCATCATTTGAGCTGTTTCCCTCCACTGAACCATGCCAACCTCCATTTTTTGGATCTTCTCCAGAAAACCGGCATCTTGTATTTGATTGTCTTCAATCATATGCATACCCCTTCTCTTGAAAGATCCATAGCTAAACTGATTTTCGTATTGCTGCTCATAGGGGTATACATATTGATTTTGCCTTTGCTCAAAATGATGATTTGAAGGAGTTGTAAAACATATTGGAGGTGGAATGATCTGCTGTTGTTGTAAATGTGAATTCCATAAAGGGAATGAAGTCATGATTGCACAACCTCATGGAATGGGAGAAAATGAAAGAGATGGAAGAAGAAAATGGATGAAAATGAGTGGAAATGCATGGAAAAGGTCTGTAACTCAGAGAATGGGTTTTTGACTAGATGGAGTTGCCAGATGTGCTTGTAAGTGCCTCCAAAGGCTGAAATATTCACCAAGAGCACATCGAACCTAATGAAGTGAAGTGGTAAGGTGCTTAAGACCCATCTCATCAGGCATTCTAAAACTGTTAGTGTAAAATCACAGCACCCCCAGATGATTTATGGATATGCTTTTCTAAGGCAGAATCATCTGGTGTGATTGCATAACATGGGACCATCTCTCAAGCTGTGTGACTTGCAGACTTGAGATGGCCCTTCGGAGAAATTCGGCTTCTTCTTCCCGATTCTAATGCTAAACTACTCCTCATGTAGAAATTACGTATAATTACTCCTATCCTAACAATGCGAAGGAGATAAGGAGAGAGAAATTTCATAAAGAGGGAAATCCTACACTAACAAGGTGATAACACCAAGAAAAGGGAAGTTCTGGTCACAATCTTAGCTGCCTGAAGTGGAGAGAGGTGAGTAGAGGAGAAGGTGGACAAGATGTACCACAGACCAGAGATAGATTTCAGATAGAACACCACTTCAAAACCCATTAAACACAGCTCCCAGGACCTGCAACAAACATCAAAATATGCACAGTATAGCCTGTAATGATGAGAGGCGGGGAGAGACAATAAAATAAGCAAAGGATGGATAGATGCATCACAAAACATAATTTATTGCTCCAAAAATTCACACAGTACACCATTAATGGGAAAGAGGTAGGAAAATGCCATTACAAATCAAGGGAGGAGGCTTAAACTCCTCATTAGACCTTGGGGAAGAAAGAGAGAGGGGGGTAGGGAATAAGAATGAACAACAACTGACTAACTTCTTGAAAATGTGCCTATGTTACAATATATAGAAAAATGTGAAAAGAGAGGAAAAAACATGAGAAAATCCAATTCTCTACTCCAACCACCGACAACATTCATAAATTTGGTCAAAAAGTAAAGGCTCCATCTATAAAATTCTTTCCCAAATGCATTTTGTCTGCTCGAGGGAGAAAAGATCCAAATTTCATAAAATTTAGTGGTTGAAAACTAGTTTTGCATTTTAATTCTTCAACTTTTGATGGGCTCGATGCAAATTATCATATTTCCATGTATCTACTTTGCAGACCAAAGAAAATGACCCATACTTCATTAAATATGGTAGTTGGAAACTGGTTTTGTCTTTTCCCATGCCCTAACATGCTTTGCAATTTTCTCCAACAAATATCTACTGAAATACAAAATTGAAGACTCCATGATGAAGAGAATCTTCAAATATTTCCATTGGTACCAATATTATAAAAAAAAGCTCTGTATCAAAAGATATGGCTTTCTGCATATTTTCTTTACATTTTCTGCTAAAATTGGCTCTAGCAAATTTTACAGCATTTCCCCTGCTCCTATGCTGATTACGTGGCATCCATTGGGGTTAGCAGAAGTAAGGGCTTCTTTTTTACCATTTTACATTTTTTGACAAAAAGTCAAAAAATCTCATTTGCCTCCGAAGGTCCGCCAGCCCACATTATCTTTTTGATGTGCCAGCTCAGCACTTAATTTTTACCTTTTTGACAGAAGGGAAAATTTTCACTTTTTCCTCTGATTCTCCACTTTGGCTTTGACTCAGGCCCAAATGCTGACTTTTTCTTTGCCTCCTTTTGGAATGCGAGCTCATAGGTTTGAAAAATTTTCCCTTCATATTTTCTCCATGTGTGGGGTTGTCTTGACCAAATTTTCCCATAATAGTACCCAAATGTGTGATTTTTTTGTCTATAGTTATTTCCATATTATCTTGCCATATGGACTTACAAACAAGGGAGAGTTGGAAACCCGTCACCTTAACTTCTTGAATGCAAAGGATATCCAAGTCCGTCAAATTTCTTTAAATGTCTCAAACAATATATTTGTGATTGGATTCTGTAAGACCCATCACACTCCATGAGATTCAATTCATGGGAGACATGAGTCAAGGGCCATACATTCTAAATCCAATCCGTCCAAGGAATCAAATTAATTTTCCAAGAATTGAGCATTATTTTTCTTCATAAACTCCTACATCTCCACTTTCCTTCTCCTAGAATATTTGATATTGTAATCTTCCTCCATTGACTCCACATTTTACACATGGATATTCTCTCAGCTTGACATGGCGTTCTTGCAAGGCTATGTTCCCTTTTGATTGGGCCTTATGAGATGGAGACTTAGACCAATTTTCATAAAGGAAACAAGATGTAAGTAAAAAAACAATATTGATATCATATGAGAAACGTAACAACTCAAAGGAATTCAATGATTAGACAAACTTGACGTGTGTATCAAGATAATGACTACCAAGATATAAAGATGCAACAACACAATTTCAACGCTTAATATTGTAGTCACAATAAGGAAGGATATAATTGGGTGCCAAAGTGGTGGGCATAATATTTGATAGCACTACGTATGTATGTTCTCTTTTTTCCCAAATGGGCAATAAGATAACAAAGGAGTAGACCAAGTGGTGATGAAAAATACTTGGTGTAACTTTGGTAGAGTTTCTCCTTTTCTTAAGACAAGTGAAAAACTAGGACAAAGTAACACTTTGTAAGTTTCATGATGAATAACATGTGGCTTCAACTTTAATGGACTCTCCCCTTGTTCAAAAAATAAGGTTTTGACTTCGAAAAAGTTGTCGCTTTGTGAGATCTCTTTGGAACATGATGGATAAAGTCAATTTGGCCCCAAGCCAAATAGTTTCCTATTAGTTCACTCTCTAGGTGTCACAAACTATTTCTGCAAGCGCGGTTTGCCAAGAAAATGCCATTAGGAATATTAAAGTAGTATCAAAACTTTACTTCACCACTTTGATATAATGATTAATAAATTGCATTCATTTGTATCACACTGGGGTCGCGTGAAAATAATTTTGATGCTAATATCACAAAGGCGTACTAGTCAATTGGGTAGCATGGCACTTCCCTTTTCTTCCACCATTTCTCTCAAGGTGTTGAATACTTTGGGGTTCCTGGGGTAATCCTCAAAATTATTTTTATGACTTATGCTAAGATACTTCCCCTAGTTTAAAGCGGACAAGCCATAGCTCTTAACTGAAACTTACAAATACAGTGTGTTGAATAAAGTGGTGTATTTTTTATCTTTGATCTCAATGAGGTCTAGTACACCATTGGCAACCTACAACACAAGTGTAGTTAGAGTTTGTTTAGATCCCAAGTCTTTGACAAGTGTTAGGTCATGTGCACAAAAGATTTAGTAGTTTCTAATAGAAATTGAACCAAAGTTGCTTTTGATTCTCAAGATCGTCCAAGGACGCAAGAGAAGAGCATACACAATGATTTGATTTAAGTAGATAAATGTAAAGGAAAAATTTAAATCTAATAAATTAAAAAATGCTTGATAAATTATTCATTCCCTTAAACCAAAAATGAAATATTACATTTTCATTTTAACCAAATGTTAGAATAATGAAAACTAAAGTTGCTTTTGATTCTCAAGATCACTCTAAGGTGTAAGTGAAGAGCATACACAAACTATAGTCTAACTCAAGTAAAACATGGAAACATGATTTCTCATTAAATCTTAACATGTTAGAAATTTGATTAAAAATGTTAAAACCTGCAGAAAATAGTTAGGAAAACCTGTAAAATAGCAGAAACACATAAATTTAGAATCTGAAGCCTCGAAAACCAAGCCAAAAAAAACATAGAGCATTACTGCGAGGATTTAAGTCGCAGTGTAAGGCTAAGCCCACTAATTCAAGGGTAAGGTCATAGACGCAGGTATAAGATAGAAAACATAGAAAGTGTTTTGCTAGTGCAAGAATAGGATCAGTAGCACAAGCTAGTTAAGTAGTAACATTCGCATATAGTGTAGTAGCGTAAACTATACACAAATGAGCAAAAATCTAGTTGATCAAAAATGCAGGCTGAGAGGTGCTAGTGCAATCTTGTCAAGTGGTAGTGCAAGCCTGACAACAGTAGTGCATGGGTTTTCTCATTAGTGCAAGCCTCGAATTATTAGTGCAAGGGTTCTTTCTGCTAGCGCAAGGCACCTATGTAAGCACAAAAACACGAGATTTGATAAGAAAAAATGTCAAGAAGCTCAAAATTTTATCAATTTGATCCAAATTTGGCAGCACCTCACCTCCTTTATTCCTGCAAAGAGCAACAAAACAAGGTAAATTTAACTAATCCAATTAAGAAACACCATAGTTATCTAAAATATGTTAAAACAAAGGTTAGTAACCAAAATTTGAAACTAATATAAAAATCTTGAAAATGAATGAAAAGGACAGTGGAGTATGTCTAGACCATTGATATTTGTGAGAATTCCTAGTACTTAGGTGAAATCTTGTTATCCTTTTTCTATTGTTTCAAAGACATTTTGTTATATGGTTGTAAATACACAAAAACCCAATCACCAAATTCACAATGTCTTTCACTATGATATTGATCAGCGTGCTGCTTCATGCGGTTTTGTGTCATGGCTAAGTTCTCCCTGAGACTATAAAGTACCTCTTGTAGGTGTTGAATGTGTTCTTCAATTGCTGTAACCCTTGGATGGCCTCTTAAGGATGAGGTAAGGGATAGTAGATGGTACCTTTATAATGTCAAAAAAGGATACATTTTAGATGAAGTGTGAAAGGAGCTGTTATACCACCATTCTACAAGTGGAATCCAATGGACCTATCTCACTTGCTTATCTAAGGTAAAACAATGAAGATATCTTTCCAAGAACTTGTTAACCACTTCAATTTTCCTATCATATTGGGGATGATAAGAAAAGCTACGAGTTATCTAATTACCCAAACATGAGAACAAATGAGTCTAAAAATTACTAGTAAATATATGGTCTCGATCAGTTACTATAATCTTTGGTGTCCTGTGTATCTTTCGAACTATATCTGTGAAGGTTGTTGTTACTGTACTTGCAATAAATGGGTGTGATAATGCAAAAAAATGGGCGTATTTGGTGAGTTTATCCACCAAAACCATAATTACATTTTTTGGCAATCCTATGATGAAGTCCATAGAAACCTCTTCCCACCTCTGGTTAGGAATAGATAGAGGTTGTAAAAGACTTGGGGACTTAGATTTTTTCACCCTTATTTTGTTGAAAAACCATGCATTATGTCACACATTTTTGGACATCCCCTTTTAGCCGTTCCTAGAAAAAATCTTTCTTGATTCGATGATAAGTCTTCAAGAAACCAAAATGTCCCCATTTAGAGAAGCATGAGTCTCAAATAGAACCCTATTTTTAGGGTTGAGTTCTTACATGGGTATAACCTATCATTGTACTATAAAGCATCCCCTTTCCATACATTTTTTTCTAACATGCCTAGATCATGTTGGATATTTTGAATGATATTTGTGTACTTGGGTCATCTTGTCATTCAAACCTTTCCTCCTCTACCCAGTCTTCTTGTAATATAGATATGTCACACACACAATGCCTCAGTTGACTCATCCTTTTGAGATAGAGCATAAATGACTACATTCTCCTTCTCTTTATTTTAGATTATCTCGAAATCATATCCCAAAATTTTTGAGACCCAATTTTTTTGTTCTTCAAATGATAAACGTTGCTCAAAGAATTATTTCAAACTATCATGATCTGTCTTTACTTTGAAGTGTTTGCTGATTAGATATGGTCTCCACTTCTTTATTGCATGAAGTATGACCACAATTTTCTTATCATAAATTGGTTTTGACATATTATTACCTTTTAATTGATGTATCTCAAAGGCAATGGGATGACCCTCTTACATGAGTACTACCCCCATACCATACCCTAAAGCATTACATTCAAGAATGAATATATTGGACAATATGGGGTAACCAAAAATAGAGTGGTGGACATAACATCCTTCAACTTCTCAAATAATTTGGTAGATTCCTCATTCCAATGGAAAGATTCCATCAATAAAGTTGTCAGTGGTGCTGCTATGCACAATAACTCCTTACAAATATATGATAATAACCTGTAGAACCCAAAATTTCTCAGAAATTCTTAGTGTTTTTGAAACTCTCCACTCAAGCATGAAATTTATCTTGTTAGGATCAACTTTAACACCTTCATAAGAGACGATGTGACCCAAATATTCAACCTCCTTTACTCTAAAAGAACACTTAGAGGGATTTGCATAAATTTGATGTTGTTCAAGAGAATCCAACACCTTATTTGCATAATGCAATTGTTCCTCCCATGTTTTATTGTAGATTAATATATCATCAAAGAACACTAAAAAAACTTATGTAGGAATGGTTTAAAGATATAATTCATCAACTTTGAAATGTAGAGGGTGCGTTTGTGATCCCATAAGGCATTACTAAGAATTAATAATGGCCTCCATGTGTCTGGAAGGATGTTTTATGAATATCCTCATCCCTAATCATGATTTTATGATATCTGGAATGAAGATCAAGTTTTGTAAAGTAACAACATGTACTCATCAATTATAAAAATATGAAACTTATCTTTGGTTGTGTACTTATTAAGCTCCCTATAATCAAGACACATGCACCAATTGTCAATTTGTACGCACCAACACTACTAGAGAAGAATAAACACTCTGATTATGAGAGATAATTCTTGCTTCTAACATCTCTTGTACTATCTTCTCAATCTCACTCTTTTGCACATATCGGTGCCTATAAGATCTGATGTTGGGTGGTTGGGTCCCTGGTATTAGATGGATTACCTGGTCATTGTCACTTTTCGGAGGTAAACAATTTAGCATATCTCCAAACACAACTGAGTGATCATCTATAATTGATGTAGGAGCATCCTTGTAAATAATTCAATTTTGGCTTTGATTAGTTGTCTTAGGTTATGTAGGTTCCATTTGGAGGTTCATGATGTGTTTCTATTCCATTTGGACTCTTGGGCATGTAATAAGTGGTGTTTGTGATTTTACCTCCAAAACCACATTTCAAATGTTTAATTTATTTTTTGGCGTGTTATAGGTCTAGGTGGTAATGTAGGGTTAATAAATGATGTAAAAGGGTCGTGAAACATAAGATCACCTAAGTCATGGTCTAACATGACCCTAAACCTCACTTTGGTTAGTCTTATCATAAGAGAGTTAGTAGTTAGAACCCTAACTACCTCTCTTCACCTCATTAACACAAATGAGTATTCAAATGAAAAAAAAGTGTGTGAAATAAAGAAGTTTGGTTGGTGAAGGAACTTTGTATCAGAGCCAATGTGGCTCAAGAAGCTTTGTAATATCAATAAGTTTCTTGAGTAACACTTTATGAAAAAATGTGTGAATGATTATGATTGTGTAGGTTTAGGAAAGTGTAAAAGGGCATGAAAAATAGGATAATAAGGGTTTTAAGTTATAAAGTCCAAAGAGAATTGATTTAGTTCATTTTGGATGAGGTATGCCAATTGTTTGTGATATTTCATGTTGATTTGGAGGAAGAAAAACATTCATAAGTTGAATTATATTCAATATAAAAGGATTATATTTGGTGAAAAAGATGGAGATGACATGAAAAAGGGTTTTATAAAATTTCAAGGGATATGAATGAGTTTTGATGGGGAAAATTTTGAAAAATCATATTGATTGTGTATTAAAACCCTAGTTTTGTATAAGAAACTAGTCACCAAATCTTGTGAATCAGGTTGATGAAGGCATAATCACTCAAAACTCCTTAAAGGATAAATTTTCTTCTATTAAAAAAAAAACTTTTAAAAGTGGAATCAGGTCATAAGACATAGATTTTCTCAAGTTATGAATTTATTTAGCATGTTGCCTTATGACTGTCCCTGTCTTAGAAAAATTTCTAAAAACTCAACAATTTTGGCTTTATCAATTGGGTTCTTGTAAAAATTAGACTGTAGGGTATTTATACCCCTAATAATATGTTTGGAAATATTTATGATGAAGTACACATGTGAGAGAAAAATATTATCAATTTTCAGTTTTGAGTTCTTGAGAGGCTTAGATGAGACTTAGTCGAGAAGAAGAAATTGGTGTTAGGTGAGTTGTATTTGGAGTTGGAGTATGAAATTAAGCATGAATCTAGAACTCAATAATTTTTATCTATAAAGGTAAGCAATTTTTCATGAAACTTGGTGGATTTTTCCAAACTACAAGCTTTGGGTGTTGAGAAGGTTAGAAATTAGGCCTAGGAGAAAACAATAGGAAGAGAATAAAAATGCAAGGGATAAGAATTGAGCCTTGAAACTTTGTAGTCATCTTAAAGGCCTTAAAGGGTGTTTAAATATCTTAACAGTGAGAGCTAAGATATTATAGAGTGTTCCATTCATCATGATTTGTCTGCATACAAGGCTATAAGCTAGTATGGAGGTCTAAAAGGTGAATGAGATAAGATGAAGGTTTGTAACTTTTTAGGGTGTTTGATCATGTTTCTTAGATAAATTTGATCATTTTGAATGTACTTTTGTCATTTGGTTTAGTTGTCAAGTCATTTTGATATTGGTAAGCTAAATTATACTTCTTAAGGTGAGTTCATTGCATGATTTTGGTAATTTTGAATGGTGATGAATCTAACTAATGGTTTTTTGTGTTGAGTTTGATCACAACCTCTACATAATTTTGGTATCAGCGTAGGTTCACTCTTTGATGATAAGAGGAAATGATTTATTGATGTAAAAAGGAAAAGAATAAGAATTCATCCTAGTTACAAGCATTTGTATATATGTGATTTGAGTTGTTTGATGAATTGAATTGAAGTTGTTTGAGCTAACAATTTTCCTTCTTGTAAGAAGTATGTGAAGTCGAGAGGTTTCTCCTTGAGAAGAAGTAAGAAAGAGAAAAGTGAAAGAAAGAGGAAAATAAAAAGTAAAAAGAATCCCAAAAGACGAGAAGAAGGAAAATAGAAGAAAGAGAGGGAGTCAAGAGACTAGGTGTGAAAAAGAACCTAGGTGAGGCTTGGGAAATGTGGAAAATAATTACTAAGAGAAGATGGAGGAAGAGAAAGTGAAAATAGTTAATTCATGAGAAGAAAGAAAAATAAAAGAGATAAAAAGAGAAAAGAAGAAAGAATGAGAGAGTTAGAAAAGAAGAGAAAGTTATGGATGAAAAAAGAAATCAAAGAGTTAAGGAAGGATATGGAGCAGATATTGGTGTTTATGAAAAAAGTGAGAGCAAGACTAATTTTTTTTGAAATAATGATGAAAAAGGTAGTTAAGTGGCCTATAAGGTTACTCATGGAGAGGAAAAGGAAAATGCAACTGAGAGCATGGATAAGAGAAGAGGAAAGAAGACAAAAGAAAATAAGTAAGAGAACAAGTAAACAAGAGAAAGAGGAAATCAGAGAAGTTATGAGGCTGAGTTCATTGGCGAAGAAGAAATTGAGAAATAACAATCAAAATCATATTTTCAGTTTGTGTATGAGAGCAAGGAACAACTTGAGGCTAAGATACAAGCACTTAAATGTGCTTCAAATGGTGAAGAAATGAATGATGATGACTAAAGAGTTGAGATGATGAATGGAAACATTGAAAATGAGGAAGGACAAATTGAAATAGAGATGAAAACCAAACACAAGATGGAGGAGAAAAAATAAGTGAAAACAACATGTGAAGAAACATAGAAGTATCTTTATTTTTCATCCAAGGATTTTTGTGAATGTGTTTTTGTAGGTTTACTTGAAGAAATCAAGAATATTGAAGAAACAACTCTTAGAGGAGCACAAATGAAGAGAAAGAGGCATGAAATATTCATTTTAGAGGAGAAACATGAAGAAGAAGTTGAATATAAATAATGAAGAACAAAGAAGACTAGTTGCTAATGGAGATGAAAAGAATACAACAAAAGAAAGAAGAAGTTTACAAGTAAAATATGATTGGAAGAAATGGAAGAAAAAAATTATTTGTAAAGGAGTACAAATATTCCCACTTGTGGAGTATGATGCAAGAGAATCCTTGTAAATAATCCAATTTTGGCTTTGATTAGTTTTCTTAGGTTGTGTAGGGTCTATTTAGAGGTTCATGATGTGTTTCTAGTCCATTTGGACTCTTGGGCATGTAATAAGTGATGTTTGTGAGTTTCCCTCCAAAACCACATTTCAAATGGTTAAATTAGTCTTTGTGGTGTGTTATAGGTCTAGGTGTTAATGCATGGTTCATAAATGATGCAAATGGCTTATGAAACATAAGGTCACCTAAGTCATGGCCTAACATGACCCTAAACCTCACTTTGGTAAGTCTGATCATAGGTGAGGTAGTGGTTAGAACCCTAACTACCTCTCTTCACCTTATTAACACAAGTGCGTATTCGAATGAAAGAAAAGTGTGTGATAAATAGATAAGTTTGGTTAGTGAATGAACTCTATATCAGAGCCAATATGGCTCAAGAAGATTTGTAATATCAATGAGAGTAATAAATCAAGAATTTTCTTAAGTAACACTTGTAAAATGTGATGAATATTTATGAAATAATGTGTGAATGATTATGATTGTGCAGGTTTAGGAAAATGTGCAAGGGAATCAAAAATAGGAGAAGAAGGGTTCTAAGTTATTAAGTCTATGTAGAATTAATTCAGTTCATTTTGGATGGGGTATGCCAACTGTTTTTTATATTTCATGTTGATTTGGGGGAGGAAAATCATTCATAAGTTGAATTCTATTCAATATAAAAGGATTATATTTGATGAAAAAGTGGATATGGTCAGGAGAAAGAGGTTTATAAAATTTCAAGGGATATTGATGAGTTTTGAAATGGAAAATTTTGAAAACTCATACTGATTATGCATTAAAATCCTCGTTTTGTATAAGAAACTAGTCACCAAATGTTGTGAATAAGGTTGAAGAAGGCATAATCACTCAAAACTCATTGAAAGAGAAATTTTCTAATCTTAAAAACTGAACTTTTGCAATTAGATTCAGGTCTTAAGATGTATATTTGCTCAAGTTATGAATTATATTATCATGTTTCCCTGTGATTGTCCTTGCCTTAGACACATTTCTAAAAACTCAACATTTTTGGTTTTATCAATTGGGTTATTGTAAAAATTGGACTATATGGAAATTATACCCATAATAGTATATGTGGGAATTTTTATGCCGAGATACACATGTCGAAGAAATATATTATCATTTTTCATTTTTGAGTTCTTAAAAGACCTAGATGAGACCTAGTTAATAAGATGAAATAGGTGTTGGGTGAGTTGTATTGGGATTTGGAGTATGAAATTAAACATGAAGATAGAACTCAATAATGGGTATCTAGAAGATAAAAAAAAATTCAAGAAATTTTTGTGGATTTTTCTAGACTACAAGCTTTGGGTTTTTAGAATGCTAGAAATTAGGCTTAGGAGAAAACGGTAGGAAGAGAATAAAAATGCATGGGCTAAGAATTGAGACTTAAAACTTTGTATTCATCTTAAAATCCTTAAAGGGAATATGAAAATCTTGACATTGAGAGTTAATACCTTATGGAGTGTTATATTCATCATGATTTATTTGCAAACAAGGCTACAAGCTAGTATGGAGGTCTAAAAGGTGAATGCGCTAAGATGAAGGTTTGTTACTTCTTCGAGTGTTTGATCATGTTTATTTGATGAATTTGAGCATGTTACAGGTTTTTTGGCCTTTCGTTTAATTGTGAAGTCATTTTGATATTGGTAAACTAAATTAAGCTCCTTAAGGTGAGTTCATTGCATGCTTTTGGTGATTTTGAATGATGATGAATCTAATTGTTGGTTTGTTGTGTTGATTTTTTTTAAGTACTCTACATAAATAACTCCTTTGCATATCTAATGGTATAAATTCATTTGAATGATGTGCTTCAAAATAAAATAGTTGTGCCATAAACCCCTCTGCACCTATTGTCATACATTTTTGCTAGCCCAAAAATTAAAAATTTGAAACATGACAACTAAGCCAAATGTAAAAATTTACTTTAAATCCTTCCCAAATCCTTCATGTGGTCATTCATTCTCTTGTGTATGTTTATATTGACCTTCCAGGATCCCCTAATACATTGAATATTTATGTGTAATATTGCAAAAGGGTTTGATAAGGTCAAATCTTACATTCAAAAAAGAGCAACAGAAGACTAGTTCTCCTGTAGGATTAGAGAGGCCAATTTTGCCCATTTCAAGGCATGTGTACATCCTCTGGAAAGGTTATAAAAGCTTATAAATATCCAGTGATATTGGAGAGAATTGAGAGTGTTGGAAGTAATTTAGGGAGATTTATGGAAGATTTGATGTTTTAGGGACAATCTGTGCAAAAGCGGGTTTCAGGTGTAAGGATTGAGCAATCAAAATATGAGCCTAAACTTCTATGGATGATTCTAGGAGCTCTGTAAGGAATTAGAAGGAAAAAAAATATGCAATGATAAACTAAAGGAATTATCTACATGGTGTAAGAATAAAATTTGTTTAAGACATTACCTTCTTCATAGGTAATGAGAAATTGTACTTTTTAGTTGATGGTATTGCTCACTAGTGTATCCCGAGAATTTAGAACATTATGTGTTTACATCTTATGAGGTATATTAGATTGGAGGGAAAGTATAGGAAAATTTACACCCAACACCTATCTATTCTTAACATGTTTCATCACAATGTGGTCATGAGTCTTCCTTTTTACCTTTTTATATCTATGTTTGCATCAATTAAATATTTAAAGAAGGATAAATTTAAAACCCCCTGCACCATGGCCTCATTCTGCTCCTCTATAGGAATGGAAGACCCCTCATTGATAAGGAAATGGGTTATGGTTCGACCGATTGTGATGACAATTGTACCTTGGCGGAACGTATGGATAGGATGTGAAGGAAGAAGTGAAGCAACACAGACGGGGATGGGAAATATAACAGGGAGGCAACGGTTACCCTTATGGGTATGAAGGGGGAGAGTTCCTCCAAAGGTAAAGATAATTCAGACGCTGAGAATTGGAGCATGGCTCTGGATAAGATTAATCTTCAGCTTTAACAGGTCAAAAAAGATGTTGATTATTTGGGTGAGGCGGGTTCTGATCTAGGTGAAAACTTGAGGAATTACATCAAGGCCTCTAAGGGTATTTACAACTTCCATAACACTCTTAGATATGATCTCACCGCCCTAAAGAAATTTGTGATGACGTTGCAGGAAAAGATGGAGAAGTTGGAGAAGGGTCAGAAGAATCACAAGCTCAAGTTACACCTGAGTATCTCAAACGAGGAGGAGTTGATGGAGATGAGTATTCACCCTCTAACTAACTAGGATGATAACGAAAAGGGTCATGATGACCACAAGATAGGATCGACCAAGCACCTAAAGAAAAAAATCAAGTAGGGGAAGTTGGACGATTCCTGAACTATGGGCAGACTGTTGAAGGGATTTTTTTTCTTTTATGGAGAGTATCTCCCTTTGTTTATGCTGGCTTTGTACAATTTTTTTTCTAGGTTTAGGCTATAGTTTTTCTTCTTATTAGGAGATTCTGGTTGGGTTAAGCTTGTTTAACCTTTTTGTGTTGTTATTCATGTTTTGCTTGGCTGCTAATTCTCACAATGTATCTTTTGTAAGGCCCTTGGAGCCATGATCCAATTTTCTTACCTTATCAAATAAAAAAAATTGTTCCAAGACCTAATTGTTTCTCAAGGAAGCTCAAATTTTGTAGGTACACCTCACTGTCTTGATTAAAAAATGGGAATTTTTTGGGTTTCAGGAAGAATAAATATCTAAAACGCATTCCATTAGTCTTAGTACGGTCTTTGGATTCATATTCATATAAAATTTCATCTCAAAAGACAATTCCAATCTCCAAGAGTGAAGATTTCAAGTTCTCATTGGCAAAGAGTGTGCATGTTCCATATTTAGCCAAAGTTTTGACTACCACATGTCATCATTTCACTCCAAGTGCCATGTTGTGTACTTATTCTCTCTTTTTCCTAACAAGATAGAGGGGAGAAAGAGGAGTGCCCATGTGTAATCCCCCAACCCCTATACCTTATACGACCATTTCTAGCTTCGTAGGGTGCTTATCTGGCTAACCCCATTCCCTCTGGCTTGCTCATATTCCTCGATGTCATCATCTCTCTCCAAGCCTACTTTTTTGTCCCTCTTATCCCTTTATCCCAATGAGACAAAGGGGACAAAAATGAGTGCCCATGAATAGGCCCCCTTTATGGTTTTTCATGTGACCTTGTTTTAGATCCTTGGGTTCTTTCTTAGCTTATTCAATATTTATCACACTTGCTCCCATACTGACACTTGGAATCATCTTACTCCAAGGTGCCCTTTTCTTCCCCTAGTGTCCCTTGTTTCCCCATTGCACCGTGAAAACTATATTTGAACCTCACTCATGCTCACATTTAACCTAGGTTTGATCTATGGTCAACATGACATCATAAAAGTGAGATAAAACACATTAAAATGCCATTTTTTCTCATTCATTCTATACATGATTACATTCCTCCATGTTTGCTACTATCACACCTTCTAAAGTCCATTAATGGCTTCCATGAAACTGTTATCCATATTTCGCCCCCCGGGCCAAATATTGGATCAACTACGATCCCGCATAGAACAAACCTGATAAAACTTGTTCAAATCTGTAAATAGTTTATAGAGGGACTCAACAATGGAATAGCAGGGTCAGAAAAGAAGGGATAGTGTTGCAGAGGAACCAGGAGCAAGAAAGGGGCATAAATTTTGAACCAATGGTCCAAATTAAGTGAATTTGGTACCGTTGGAAAGCTCTGGACCTCCACTATGCCATGGAAGCATAAAATATCATTTTTTCATGCCTTAGTGGGTGGAAAACAGGAAAATGGATTTCATGCCATTAAATCAGATCTGATTGCTTCCACTACCCATTTTTAATATTATTTACCATCCTTCCCTTCCTAATACGCCAAAAAACAAACATGGGTAACCAGATTTGGCAGATTGTGGGCATATTTGTAGGGACATTAACGACTGGTGGTCAAGCTGTCAAATAGATTTTTAATCTTTTCCTCTATTTTTGGGTCGTTTTTGATATAAATGCCATAGCTTTGTTCTTGTAAATGGGTTGGACATTCCTTGTTTTGTAGGCTCCCTTTTTCTTCTAGTAAAGGAATTTGTGGAATTTCAGGCCTTCCATCAAATTCGCAATATATTTCTTGCCTCCTAGTTGTTTTGTAATGTATTGTATCAATCTACAGAGTAATAAAACACATTTGTGATCGATTCTAGATCCTTCCTGTCTATTTTTCTCGCATCTGGTCTTTCGTTATAAATTTAGTTATCTGTGTTTGATTATTACATGTATTTGTTGGTTTGTGTCTATTAGCGAAACTAGTGTTCATATTCCTTCGGTGCATCACCTTGTAGTTTAGTTATTGTTTATTTCTTGTACCCCTTTCTTATCCTTGTCTCCTTGGAAAGTTTTAGATTAGGTATAGAGATAGATCGTTTGCAAGCTATCACATATGCACCTAAACAAAGGAATCGGAACCAACCTTTAATCTCGAGAGCTTTCCCACTTTTCCAAGGTCCCACACCTTGGGGAAAGTTCAATGTTATGCAACCACACCAAATGACCATGCCTTAGAAAAGCGTATTTTTAGAAATCATTTGGGGGTGCTGTGATTTCACACTAATAGAAACATCATCAAAAGGACAACAAGACCCTTCTTTGTTTCCCAAAGATCCAGCGAGCTAAATCACTTGAAAATTGGAGCAAACAATCATAAAAAAATATAGTTTCATGCAAGCCAAATTTTGCGCAATGAATTAGATGATTTTTAGGGATATTGATGACTGGGTTTCTTGTCAAAATTCTACCCTCCTCGAATAATTTTCACTATCTTGAAGATCTGGCAAGCAAAAGGCTCTAAAAATTGGAGTGGAGGATCCTAAAAAAATCTAGTTTCATCTCAGACATTTATTTCTCGATGGATTTGCTGGTTTTTCAAGATATGGAGGACTAGGTTTTTCTCATTATTATTCCTCCTATGATGAAAAATTTATTTTCCCACTCATCTGAATGAAGGAATCATCCAAAAATTGGAGCAGGGAATCTTGGAAAAAAACCCAAAATTTCAAAATTGTTTTTTGTTGGAATCTGACACTTGTAAAACAATTACTAATAATAACATGTGTTCATGGAAGGGAATTCAAGTGATTCACTATGTAATTCAAGTGAGTCACTATGGGTGTGAAAGACGGTCACTTGTGGAGTAGGTGAAACCATGAACATGGTGAGGTCTGAAAATGATTTGAAACATAAAGATATTCATTCAAATTCAATTCACCAAGAGGATTATTATCATAAGCATGATGTGAGAATCTCATTGTTGGCAAGGGATAATGTGTTCATCTCAAGTGGTTCATTCCTTTCAAAGTGTTTCTAAACACTTGATCCATGCTTGATAATGAGTACACATCTTGCGGTCATAGGAGATGGAATTTGTAGTGTCTCAATGATTTTTGGAGGTCAAAAAATATAACTCATCATCAATCTCCATTTAGAGGTCAACCCTTCCAAATGGAAAAAGAGTTCCATTCCCACGGGAGTAGATTGAGCAATATTGTTCAAATTTTGTGAGCATATTCCACACAGGAAGCATCTTGGTCAAGAAAGTGAATTGTGGAAGTAAATGGGTATCATCTTGTCCAATATTGAAATTTGAAGCTCATGTAATAAGTAGAGAGTCATCATGTCCTAAATCTCCCATCATATCTCCGAGGAGAAGGTTAAAGTGAGCTAATTGGAACTCATGGAGTTGTAAGACTAGTTCCATGAAGTGCAGAGTGACCCTAATTTCTTATATTTACTAAAATAAATTTAAAGTATAAAGAATAATTACTCATAGACTAAGGAGCACATACATTACTCATAGAATAAGGAACATATATGCATTAAAGTGTGTGTGCGTTCCTTGATTTATGCACACAAACCAAGCCCTACTAGGCTTAGAGATACTTTGGTTTCTCGAACATAAACCTTGGACCTGTTACAACACAACAACCTACGTGTTTTTGACAAAAATGCATAAAATCGTCTTTCACCATGATAAATCCTAGAAAAATGATTGCAATCTTTCTGAAAAATGTGCCTACAACATAAAGAAAACTATCCTCTTTCTAAATATAGAATTTTTAAATTTTTTTACTATCGTAAGGTTTCTATTTATATTTATTTCAAAATGTGTCTTTTATACCTCTATTTTTAGTGATTTTAAACATGTATCTTTTGTTTCACTTCTCCAAATTGATTAAAAATCATACAGTCCCAAACTAGGACTAATTCTATACATATTAAAAAATCTATTTTTTGATATTTTTGAGGTAATTAGGGGGGCACGGTCAGCTATCCGTTATTTTTAAATTTAATAAATATTTATACTTGGAAAATCATAAAAAATACTCACTTAAAAAATCTATTCCAAAATAGATGCTCCTAGATATCTTTCTACCAAAGGGTTTTTAAAAATACTAAATAGTGCTAAAAAAATGGGGGCGCATGACTGACTATTTACTAAGTTTATTTTACAAAATGGGAGGACTTATTGACATTTTATATTTTTAAGACACTTACACTTAACCATTTTTTAAAAAATAGTAGTTTAGAAACTAGACTCGAAATGTTACAATTCATGTTCTTATAACATCTTTAAATTTTTAGTATAATTAAATTTTAAGTTTTTTAATTTTTCAGAAAAATGTGTCCACTTAAGACCCCATTTTGGCCACCCATTTCCATGCAATTACCCCTATCTCATGTGCCCAAAATAAGGGGGGGAACCATCGGGTGATATTTAACCCTCATAAAAGCACAAGGAGGCACCCACACTTGGAGCAAAGAAAAAGTCCTAGCACAAGCACAAGACCCTCCGAGAAAAGAAAAAGTGTGTCTACACACTTAGGTGACTTTTTCGTTTTAAGCAAATAAATTTCAATTCCATACTTAAATGGTGGGAAAATGTAGACATTTATTTTAGTAATTCATGTCTTACAACAAAAACAATTGTATAATTTCTTTGCAGTAGTCCACACTTGTCCAACTTAGTAAATCATGATATCCCTAACTATATCCCATTCATAATTACGTTTATACACAACTCATTTGTTCACACAATGGTCATATTAGTCCATAGAATCGGGTTAAACCCTAACACAATACAATCTCAATTTTTAAAATATTCACACATGCATCCCAGATGAAAGTGCCCCGAATGGGCCATAGTTTTTGTAGGGTATGGCCCTTCACATCCGCTTTAGTTCCTTTCCCTCCAATGGAAACTTTTCTTAATAAAAATTCCTTCGGGTCATTTTCAGTCGGTCTTTACCTGATTTTTCTAGATTTATAACACATATATAATCTATTTATTTGTCCATTATCAAGGAGGATATCATGCACACTTGACACCCAAAGATCCTAATGAGCATAAACTAAGATAAATCACAAGAAAATCCATTCCAAGACTCCCTTAAGTTTTATATACTCTGCATATTCATTCCTTAGTAGTTACGTACTCAAATTTACAAATACAAGGAACATATCATCATTCCAAGTCAAGCTAGGGAAATTGTGCAAGTGAATTTCATTGTTATCTATTTTGGTTGTATACATTTTTAGAGATCACAGATTAAGCGAGGATAATGTGAGATCCCTCTTTGGAGTAGTGGTGAAATCAATGGTGCACGAGTGTGCACAATCCCACCTAATGTTTATTTTGCAAGACTTCTTGGCTGTCAAGGATTTTGAAGGATTAGTCAGTTCCACAACTAAACATTGTGTAATTTTGGGGCCTATATTCCATATATAATAGATCAAAATGAAACATATATGCATAGAAAATATCAGGAACAAAATATTTGAAATGGCAGGAGAGTATCAAAAAGGGCCATAATAAGGGTACGATTTGACAAGTGTCATCCACTTTGGTATTTATAATAGTTTAGGACACAATTTCAACAATGAGGCTCTGTCAAGTCATTTTCATCTTGTTTTAGTCATCATACTAACCCAAATCATCACACAGAGCAGGAGATCAACTAAGTCATTTTCTCTCTCTCATTACAAGTTCTTTACTTATTTGATATTCATTATTGTTTAATATTACTTCTAGTGGTTATTCCTGATATTTCTATAATTAGCCTCAGAAACTAATTGATTAGGATAATCTACCATAGGTTATTACCCTTATAAGATATCAACCATTTAGGTTAAGTCAATATTCAAGAAAGTGTCATTATATTTAAGAATTGTGAGGTTTGTGAAAATTTATTTCGACACATCCAAAACTCCTATAAATATCAACAACTAATTCAGAAGGACCCAAAACCCACAAAAGGACTACATGTTTTCCCAAAACAGACATCAATTGTAAAATTTACACCCTAACAACAATAGATCTAATGCTAAAATCCTAAGAAAATGAATAAGTACTTATCTAATTATATTTTGAAAAAATATCTTCTAGTCTATAACTCTTGGAGCTACGAGACGAGTTCTATCATGTGCAAAGTGACCATAATTTATTATATTTACTAAAATAAATTTATAGTATAAGAAATAATAAAAGTATAAATAATAAAAAAATAAATCTTACACTTATTTTAGTAAATATGCTCCTAGCTTGACCTGCCACATTAAAACCTTGATAATAATGCTTATTATTAAATATGTGTACACTTTCTTAAACCATAGGAATAAATACATGTTGTTTTTTATACACGTTATGATGTGCACACACTTTTGGTTCGATAACCACCAAACCTGACAAATAAAAACTAAATGCATTATTTACAACAGTCTATGTGTTTTAAAGCATTTTCACGTTTTTTGGCCCCCCATCTTTGTACACTTACCCTTCGGGATCTAAAATGTAATTCTACTTCCTTGATTTGTTTCCTCACCTAGAAAAAATGGAAAGAGATATGCGTAAAAAATTTCCTTCGGGAGGAACATCCCAGTTGCTACCACCACCTCCTCTCAAAAACGTATCCATCACCACTGCCACAGAGACGTAAGGAGTGATAAGTGTTAGGTAAAACTTATTTACTATAGGTAATTTTTACATATATTGTAGGTAGTTTATAGTAAGTGGTTAATTGTTGGTGCATAATTATATGGCTATATTGTTATAACCACATTATTTGTATTTTCATATTCATATGAGTATGTTGTAGCAGCATATTTGGTTTGGTTATGTACATGTGTAAACAATATTTGTTTGTATCTGGTTGTGCAATACCTATAAATATATGCAACCTCTCATTCCTATTTATTCTATGTAATCAAATTGTAATCTTCTCATTTTGATGATTAATAAAACTCATAGTAGGTTGCCTCCTTGTTTCTGGTCCACTACATTTGGTATTCAAAACATGGAGCCTCACGAGCCTGTGAAAGCCAAGGAGGTGATTGAAGATTACAGTAAGAGTTTAGAGAGGCATTGGAGAAGATTAATTCCAAAGAGGGATTGAGTTGCCTCATAGATAGCTTCCCAGACCCACTCTGCATCCCCACATCTCCATTTCCAGTCTACCATATCTGGTGTACAAAGTTGTAGACATTGGTGCTTGACTGCACTAGGAAAAATTTCTTGTTTGTAACCGATTTAGAGTAAAAATTAGGTCATTATTGTACACTGGGAAAGGAAGAGTCACCTAGGCACTGCCTCCTGCAGCAGGCAACACTTGTAAGCGGATCTCATGAACAATTAGGAAATATAAATGATATATAGTGATATTTCCGAGTTGCCCCCATCAAGTGGTATATATATATACATATAAATTCTCATCTGGGGTATCAATTTGGAGATACGAAATTGGGGTAGTCCCCTCTAAATACTAAAGCATAATCATTTCCATAAAGTATGTTAGATGAGTTGGAGTTGGTCAATATAGCCAAGTCATGGCCATGCATCAGAAGCCCTAAATGCAGTCATGCAGATCTCCCTCCATACTAGACAACGTGGTTGATATTTGCTCACTAAGTTGACCCCCCTATTTGGGCCAAGCCAAGTTCCTGCATTGAAGCGTTAGGCAGTAAGAACCAGTGGTGAGAACTACCTTACAGCATTGTAACAGAGCTAATCTACCACACCCAAATCATAGAAAGTATCAATTTGATTTCTTTTAAAGTAGTGTAGACTGCCACATCTATCCCTAAGCCTACATTAAGCTACTGGAGCACTATAAAATACTATGTGCAAAAGTGATCCAATCAATTGAGTGGTTATGAAACCTACAAAAAACATAGGCAAGTAACAAAGAAGAATGAAGCCTAACACATCTAGCCAACTTGGACATCTAGACTAGGAAAATCTCTACTATAAGTTTTTTAATTTGGACATGAAATAGTGTTATAAAGTTTAAATAAAAATCTCACCAATGTTGTACAGTTGAGTGCTAAGCGTGCTTTGGTGGCTAGTTGAAGTTGTGTCTAAAGCATATGGAAGAAAGAGGTCTAGGGGTTAAGCCCCCATCCCCCCCCACTCCCTCAATTTTATTTTGGTGAAATTTTTAATAACAACTGGTCTAAATTTTAGTGGAACACCAAACATAGAAGCCCACTAAACCTTAGTTAAAGGAGTTAGTCATAACTAAACCCCCAGCATTTTAGCAGAGAAAACCCTAATTTAGGGTCAAAAATATTTCTCCTGCATTGGCTTCAAAAAGTGATTTTTCTGTAACTTTTGTAAAGGGGAAGTGCCCTAAAAAGTGCCAATCATTTTTTTTGGTTTTTGTGTAAAGTTGTTATTTTGTGAGCCATATATAGAGCTCTACAAAAGCCACCAGGACTGAAAACAATTTTTTTTCCTGCCAGTCAATTTTTTATGCTTAAGAGGTTGATTTAATTTGTAGTTTTTAGTGTATTGTATTTATTGTATTGTACTAACGAAGCCATATAGTTGGAGAACAGTTCTAATCACCCACTAATGGCCAAACAATGCTTCAAAATTCTTATTTTCCTAACTCGTAATGCATTTTGTGGTGAAAACTATGCCATGTGGAAGACCAAATTTTAAACTCAAATTGAGTTTAAAGAATTGTGGCCTGTTGTAAATGGTTTCATAACTAGATCATGTATATGATGCAAGACAAATAACGTTAGTTTGACATGGCCAATCAAAAGGCCAAATTGGTCATCTTGTTTCAAGTGTGTCTGATGATGTGTAACCCCACATTCAAGATGTCAAATCGAGCCAAAGAATCGCATGGGATAAACTCAACACGTGTATGAGGCCAAGAACAAGAACACAATATTGAATTTGCAGAGTCAGCTACATACACTGAAATTCAAATCCAAATGAGAAATTATGAGGATTTTCTTAGAATGAGTTCTAGCATTAAGGGCTTCAATTCTAGCCTAAGGAGAAGATATTACAGATGACAACTCTTGTTCCCATTGTTTTGACAGAATCTCCTTCCTCATACATTATATCCATGATGACATGATCAATTTGTTCAATCAGACCCATCATTTTTGAAAATTTGGTGAACTTGTTGCAACAAGAAGAACCTATGTACAACAAAGATGAAGAAGAAGAGCAAGCACTTTCTTCTCATTAATAAAGGGAAGAACAAAGTTCTAATCTTCCAATAAGTCCTTAAAAAAAACATGGCATCAGTACTAAGGGGGACGATGCAAAATGAAAAAGTGTCTTCTATATGTAGCAGAGGACATGATTTGAAATATTATTAGTTTACACAGGTACAAGAAGGGTTGATCAAGAATTTCAGAGACGCTTAAAATACAAAAATCTCAACTGGGAGACAATCTACACTACAAACAAGGGAAGAAGAAGGGGAATTGGAGAAAGAAACCCCATCAACAAGGTAATGTTGTTAAACAAGAAGATAACTCAAATGAATGAGGAATTCTTGTATGCATTGCCCATTTTGGTGAAGCAACCACATCATATTAGTGTTATCTGGTACGTTGACTCATGGGTGTCACTTGACACATGACCAAACACAAGAGATTGGTTCTACTAGCAATGATGAGACACACCCTCCAAAAATCATGTCTTCATTGGGTGATGACTCATCCTACAATGGTATAAGGTATTGGGAACATTTATTTAACTCTTAGTACATGGAATTGTAGGTTATCTGATGTATTGTATGTCCTTGGTTTGATAAATAATTTTCTATCAGTCTAGTCAACTTCTAATATCATAATGTAAAGATTGATTTTGATTGTAAAGTCCGGTAAGAAAGTTTGTTTGATTTTAGATAAATCCTAAAGCTCAATTTTTTTTGCAAGAGCTTCTAATGTGGGACATATGTTCCAACTTGGATGTTTTCCAAAGAGGATGATCAAGCACTTGTGGCTAAGAAGACACCTCCTCCACACAATTATGGCATCAAGAGACTTGGTCACATCAATTTTGGATGTCTTAACACACTCTCATTGGTATGATATGGTGAGAGGTTTCCCATTTGTAAGAAGAGGACATATACAAGTGTCCTAATTACCTTGTTAGGAAAACCACACAGAGCCTCATTTTAAAAGAGTACATATCAATTTTTAGGTAAGCTTGATCTGGTGCACACCGATCTTTGTAGCTCCAATGCAACCTAGTCATTCCATGGTTTTTAAAATTTCATGCTTTGTGTAGAAGATTATTCTATAAAATTGTGGATTTATTGTCTTCATAATAAATAGTAATGCTTTAGAGAACTTAAAAAAAGTTTAAGGTGGTTTTTGAGAAATGAGACTGGTCGAAAAAATCATATCTCTCTGCTCAGATTAAGGGGTGAAATCACCAGTCAACGAGTTTCAAATCCTTTCTAGAATTTCATGGGATTCAATGAATAGATGCCCCCTTCTACATACACCACATACAAAATGGCGTTCTTGAGAGAAGGAATCCTACAATAGCTTGGAGATGGTGTGATTGCATTATCGACAATTCTAGGACTTGTGAAGACATTATGGGTACAATTAAACAATGAAGATTGTAGTGTATTTGTTGAATAGAGTGCCCATTGTTACTCTTGATGGAGTAACACCGCATGAGAGCATGGTAGAATCAATGGAAACCATACATTGCAAACTTCCTAGTATTCATGGGTAAAAATCCAAGCATGCACATTCCCAAGAAGAAGTGAGAAAGAAACTAGATATGAAAGCATAGAAAATGCATCTTCATTGGACTATAATGAAGAAGCTCTTGAGTACATATTGATGGATCTTGAAGACTAAGTTCTAAATTATACACAAGAAAGATATGTAGATTTTTTTTAGAAGAAAGAAGCTAAGGCTCCATCTAAAAACTCACCATGATGTTCAGATAGTTTACCCTTGTTGTGAAAATAGAAGAACTAGATGTTCCCACTGATGATGACAGTGATGATGGAGATGATTTGTCAAATAGGACCAAAACCCATGATGAATAGTTCAACGCATGCCTAAATGGTATACTAACATGCGTCAAGATGTACAAATTTGATGGTCCTTTGGAAACATCCACTCACTAGAACCATGGAAACTTGCAGTAAAGAGCTTGTGAAGAGGTAAATTTTTCGTTAATGAGTAGATTTATTGAATCTGTTGATCTATCTATAGTTCAAAAATTCCTATAGTCTACAGATCTTGGAAAGATAACATGGATGTTGAGTATCAATGCAATGATGAAGAATAACACATGGCATCTTGTGGATCTTCCACCCAGGAAGAATCCCATTAGATGCAGATGGATTTTTAGAACAAAGTACAAATTAGATGGGACCATTAACAAGTACACAAGGTGAGGACTTGGTAGTAAATGGGTATGCTTACAAGATGAATGTATAGACTATAATGAGACATTTTACTCCCATAACTAATATCAAAACGATCAGGATGATCTTTTCTCTATATACACAATTTGGATGGAAAGTTCACCATCAGATGGACGCGAAAAGTGCCTTTCTCAATGTAATACTCTATAGGAAGGAAGTATACATGACTCAACCACAAGGTTTTTTTATACCTAGAAAAGAAGACAAAGGTATGTAGACTCATCAAATCATTGTGTGATGGCCTTGAACAGGCACTCCTGGGCATGGTATATCAAGATTGATGAGCATCTCGTTCAACATGGATTTGTCATAAATTCATATGATCCCAATCTCTACATCAAGAGGCAAGGAGGAGTGATTGTGATAGTTGGTGTATATGTCGACAATCTAGTCATCACTGACAACATAGTGAAGATGATCAATTCCACGTAGAAAGATCTTAATTGATCGTTCGACATGACAGATATCGGGCTCATGCACTATTGTCTTGGATTGGAAGTATGACAGAAAGAGAATCACATCTTTTTTTCTCAGTTGAAGTATACCAAGATAACACTCAAGAATTTTAGGATGATGGATTGCACACCTATTACTGTACCCGTGGAGACGAGACTGTAGTTATCTCGTTTAGATCCATCTCCTCTGGTAAATGAAACTCTCTATCAATAGTTGATTGGGAGTCTCATTTACCTCACATATATTAGACTGGATATCATATTTACAGTGAGCTATCTTTCCAGGATCATAGAGGAACCCAGAGTTTGTCATTGGAAAGCAACAAGGTGGATCTTGAGGTATCTCAAGGGTAATATAGAATTCAGTCTAGCATATAAGAAGAATGATCAATTCTTCTTGATTGGATTTTCATATTCAGATCATATAGGTGATATCGATGATAGGAAACCCAATTCTGGATTCATTTCCTTTTTGGGATATGGACCGATATCATGGGGAAGAAAGATTTTTATTTTGTTTCTCACTGTTCTACAAAGGCAAAATATCGTGTTGTAGGTGGAGTTGTTTGCGAAGCGATATGACTACGTCGCATACTTGAGGGAGTTGGAGTATCAAAGGATAAATCCACTACCTTTTATGTTGACAATGAGGATGTTATCAAACTTGTTTGCAATCCAATGTTTCATGAGAGAACAAAGTATATTGAGTTACATGTTCACTTCATACACGAGCATGTGTTGAAACACAAAATGGAACTTTAGTTTTTCCCAACAACTAAACAATGAGTAGATATATGCATGAAGTCACTTGCACATGACAAGTTTGATTTGTTCAGAGAGTTCCTCTTCTCATCGCTACAGGAAATGCAAAATTAAGGGGGTTAATGTTAGGTAAAACTTATTTACTATAGGTAATTTTACATTTATTGTAGTTAGTTTATAGTAAGTGGTTAATTGTTTGTGCATAATGATATGGTTATATTGTTATAACCTTATTATTTGTATTTTTCATATTCTCGCGAGTCTGTTGAAGCAACACATAGGTTGTTGTGTAGTTTGTTTAAACTATATTTATTTGTATCGACTGTGCAATATCTTTAAATATTGTAGCCCTTTCATTTCTCTGTAATCTGCTCATTTTGATATTAATAAAATAATCACAGGTTGTCTCCCTGTTTTCGGTCCTTAGCAGCAAGATCAGGTTGAAGGCTGAGGGGAGTAGTGAGAGAAGCTCTGCTTGTTCCTAGATTGACAACGATAAAAAACCTAGCCACAGTTCTCAAAGGGAGAATGACTGTGGATAGAATCTAAAGGATGGAATCCAGAGGCACCCAATGAAAGCACATAGAGTGCTCACCCAGTGGTCCAAAAGAGTTTGGAGGTGCTCCACCTCCTAGTGGGCCTTCTTTGCTTGGACTTGGATTGGAAGTAGAACATTAAACATAACAATAACTTTGTTAGTCACGAAAAATCCCTTTCTATAACAACATAGTTAAAATTACATAATTTATATATTTCCAAATACAAAAAATAATACCAATACGAAAAAATTGCCAAATTGTTTTTAATTTTTATGCAACATGACCAAGTCTCTTAGAATAACCATTTTCCAAATAAATTATCTTAAAAGAATCAATTTCAAATTACATAACACCGAAACAATTTAAATTTTATGCTCACAATTTGCTATAATTTGGACCTTTGACTAACACTTTATTAATACATACATCTACTAATCTTGTTAAATGTATAATTTCATTTGGCTTCATTACTCACAAACTTATTTTTATGTTACCATGGTTTGCATGCACCCGTCTTATATGGGGTTTAGGTTGCACCCACGTTGCCACAAACAATGTATTTATTATAATGGAGGTAGGGGCCTCTCACATGCATCTTAGTCCCCTTCCCATTAAAATAAATCTTGTCATATTTAAACGTCTCCTACTCACCACCTATTGGCTGGTAAACACCTCCTACCAATCACACTCATATGATAACAATGTGCTTGGAATTAAATCATGACAAGACCTTTCTTTATTCCCCTCATTGTAGAGGCACGTGTTTGCTTGAATTTTGTAGACTTCATTAGGTAGGGTACCATGGTTGAAATCTTTGAAAGGAAAGCTTATCTTGATAATAGGTGGATCAAGTGGGATTGAGTTTGGTTGTCTCTCAAGCCTTCAAGGAGCTTTCAATAAACTCATTGCCAAAAATTCCTTTAAATTAGAGAAAGCATTATGAAATATTGCCGAATATAGTAGCACCATAACTAAAATATGCATAAAGACAACTCTCATAATTGTGAGATAATGAGCTCCTATGAATAAATATGTAAAACAAAGAGGCAAATGTTAAATTGTGATAATTAGATCACACAAATTAGGTGGATGATCGAAGTATTAAAAGTGAAATATTTAAAAATAAAATTTAACATCTTCACCAACCATTGCTCATTAATGTTGACTTTAAATACACCCACATGTAAAATGGACTTGCAACTCAAACTTCCTAGAAGCTAAAATTGTACATTCTAAATGTACTATATTTTCATAAATAGAAACCCGAAGAAAATGACTCTTTTACCTAAATAAATTTAAGTATTAAAGTGTACTAAAAATGTTTCACCACACTATCCATAATAGAGGTCAAAAATATGACACAACATAGTACGACCCTAAAATCATACCGAACCAAAACTAAGAACATAATTAAGGCTGTGAAGGCGCCTGAATTGTTTGTCAAAAATATAAATTATGTCAAAGTTGTAGATTGGGAGGAGTTTAGGTTGTAGTAATTGTCAAAATTGTTACAGGAACAAACAAATACTATAAGTGTAAGAGTCCCGAAATTTTTACAGGTTATATGCATTCATCCGAAAAAAAATTCAGGATCACCACCCGCAGCAGAAATAAATAAGCAGCTTGGAATCGCTTCTTTGTTCCCATCATTTGACAGACAGTTGTTTGCATTAATCATTCTAAAGAGGATGGGTATCGGGGCTTCATCGCCATGGCTAAAATCTCTGAAGGGAAAGCATGTGTTGATAACAGGCGGATCAAGTGGGATTGGATTCGCCATTGCTAAGGAGGCTCTCTCTCAAGGAGCTTTCATTACCATCCTCGCCAGAAGCTCCTCTAAATTAGAGAAAGCAGCACAGATTCTGGCACCCTAGATAAAATATGCACTAAAGTAACTGAATATCTTATTCTTCCACCTTTATTCTAAGTTTATCTGAGGATTTATAAGTTGATGAAGTCTGTGATCTGAGTCCTGACCTGTATTGTTTTATCCGATAGATTGCAGATGTGGGTTAGTATGAAAGTGTGTCGAAGGCAATAAAGGAGTCATTCGAGTGGAGGGCCATTGATGTGCTGGTGTGCAATGTTGGCGTAGCCAAGACTGCACTTCTGGATGAGAGCAGGATTGAAGATCAGCATGCCATCATTCAGACTAATTTGACAAGGGTTGTGAATACTCTGCAAGTTGGGATTCCATTGATGAAACAGAGGAGCGGCCAATCACCCATGTTTGTTGTTATCATCAGCTCTTTGGTAGGACTGGTATGTTGTCACTTATTTTATGTGAAGTCCTTTTTAACTTGTACAAAAGGGAAGAGCCTATCCATCACATGAGTTTGCAACGCTGACTAGTAAACCAACCAATGAGCTGGGAAGAGCCTATCCATCACATGAGTTTGCAAGGCTGACTGGTGAACCAACCAATGAGCTGTTTACCACTTTTTGGGGTGGATTTATCATTGGTTGGTTGACCAGTCAACATTGCAAACTCATGTGATGTTTACGCTGAGCGGTAAGAAATTCCCTCTTTTATTACTACACTATGGGGTGGATTTATCATTGGTTGGTTGACCAGTCAACATTGCAAACTCATGTGATGTTTACGCTGAGCGGTAAGGGAAGAGCCTATCCATCACATGAGTTTGCAACACTGACTGGTGAACCAACCAATGCGTTGTTTACCACTTTATGGGGTGGATTTATCATTGGTTGGTTGACCAGTCAACATTGCAAACTCATGTGATGTTTACGCTGAGTAGTAAGGGAAGAGCCTATCCATCACAGAAGAGCCTATCCATCACATGAGTTTGCAAGGCTGACTGGTGAACCAACCAATGAGCTATTTACCACTTTCTGGGGTGGATTTATCATTGGTTGGTTGACCAGTCAACATTGCAAACTCATGTGATGTTTAGGCTGAGCGGTAAGAAATTCCCTCTTTTATTACTACACTAGCACATAGAGCGAAAGAAGGTGTAATGATTACGCCGATAGAAATATATAAAGTTTTCCACTAGAAAGTTTTGAATCATAACAGTTTTGTACTAGGAAGTTTTGAATCATAACAACAATTAGTGAAATAATATCTACGCGCTTTTTCCATTCTTGATTCTTCTTTCCCACCGTTTATAATTTTGCAATGTAGCATAACACATATCAATGGAATTAACTCTAGGAGACCATATTTATTTGATGCATTTTTTTAAAAATAGTTCATGTGCTTTGTGTATGCTTCCACATTTTGTATACAAGTATACGAGGTTACTATCCTTTCCATTATGTTGTCATGGGTGTGATTACCCTACGCCAAATCTCTAGAAGTCTATGTAAACCAATTTAATGCCAAAAAGATGAACTCTATGGCTCAAGATGGTTGATTGTAGTTTTTTATTGTAAGAAAGTGCCACTTGATTGTATATAGGAAGCATCCAGTAGCGGTCAAAAAAACTTGAGCAAGCTCGCACTCCCAATCTTTCATTTTGAGTAAGTGTGGATTACCTCTGAATGAGGAATTTTCTTTTGAGAAGTTACAAAGAAAGTGATAGTTTTGAGCCCAATGGAATTAGGACTTGAACCCCCAACCACGCCCAATTTTAAAAGCTGTCAAATTGTTGCAAGTAAAGTTGCAAAGGAGTTGGTTAGAAATAAACATTGATATACTAAAAGAAAAATGGACAAAACCAATCATTTAAATAACATCTAAATCACTTTCTTCGTAATTGATTCTTTCCCATCATCTCCTACAAACTAGAGTTGTACATATCCATTGGCATCCATGGAAGCATAGGCTCCCTTCCCTCAAGGAATAGAAAAAACATGAAACAAACAAGCCTAGTTAAGAGCATTGAAAGCCCCCAGGTGTGTAATAGAAGCACAAGCTTAAAATGCTCACTCAGTACTAGTCTTTTGAGAGTGTTGCATAGGTAATTTGGAAGAAGAGAGAGTTTGAGGTGGTAAAAGTTGTTGCATGACTACAAATTTGGAAGAGCCTCAAAAGGAGTTGGAAGAGGTAATAAATCTCGTAGAGGCTATGATTACCAATAGTGCCCATTCTCATGGCCTCTTTAGTGCTCTGCATGTTCAAGCTTGAGTATTTGGTGTTTCGACATGGACTTACATCTACAAGCTAATTGACCCGATCTTGATGGAAAATGGCATGTCTATGCTAAGAAAGCTTGAACCTTTGTTTGAGATAGGTTTTTACAAGTCAAAAATTTGTAAATGCCTTACCAATCATCTTGTTTCAATGTTTTAGTGTGGACTTACACCTACAAGTTAATTATCCCGAGATCAAATCTCAACATGAAATAGTTTGGTGTTTTGGTGTGGACTTACATCTACAAATTAATTGTCATGAGATAATATCTCGACCAGAAATGACATGTCTATACCAAACAAGCTTTCAAACCTCCATTGAGAAAGGATATAACAAAGAAAAGTTTTATAAGTGTCTTCCCAAAACACCATTGTTCAATGTGAAAATTTTATAAGTGCCTTGCACCCTCGTTTCCACTAACCCCAAACAATTAAACAATATTACTAAATTATGAACATAATTTTATGACTTAATAATTTCTTTATGGGACCATTACAACTATAATAGTCTTAGCTCCGCTATATACACAATTGACATTCGAATGAAATATACATTCCCTTATTACATGACATATACGTATTTGTATTATTTAAAGGCTATGTTATTTGACGACATTGTGCAGACCTTCCATAAAATGGGAATGACGTGGGAGAACCACCACCTCTCCGTAAAGGCTGATTATTTTGGATACATTAAAGTGCACTTTCCATTTAAATTGATCAAGAAAGGTTTGCTTTTTAAAAATGAAAATATTATTTCATTGATAACACCTCGTGGTGGGACTTGTAGTTATTCTCGACTTCCGGTAAGGGGGAAACTTTAAGCTCTGCCAATAGTTTTTTTTTGGGTACTATATGAATACTTCTTCTAAAGAGTTATAGTCCATGGATTGTACCTCAATAAGAGGGCATTGTGAAAATCAATCACCACCATAAAAAATGTTGATTAGCACACATACACTGAATAACAAAAAGATTCTAACTATTTTTATAGGAGTTATGAGAATAATACTTGGTTGTGAAAGCTTAGTCCCTTCCATGTCATGTAAATATATGTTGCTCGTGTAATCTAAACATCTTTTTATTTAATAGTCCAAATAATCTATTTGGTATAGAGTGTTGTGATTTGGTGATTAATGTCTAACATGTATATAACCAATTGGCCTCCTTGAAAAATAACAAAATTCTCATGTTACGCTATGGAAGCCCTTCCCATTTTTAGAACTTGCCTAAAGAATCTCTTACTCACTCTTGGTAATAAGCTTTTGAGGAAATCCAAACATAGAGAATAATATGACATGGTTGCAGTGAGAACTTTTGACTATATTTGAAACTTTCTTTCTAAAGAGACTTAATGGTCTAATATAAGAGATTTTTCTCCACACAATTAATGACCTAGTGCCACAAAAATAATGGAGTAGCTTGGAATGCAAAACAAATTCCCAAAACTCGCAAGATTTCACTATGCTATATATATTTCCTATTTGCTCAACTCATTTGTTATAATTGTTTCCCTAAGAAATTGTGATATCAAAACTAGGTTAATCTAATTAGGATACTATAATGAAATGTGTAAATACAAAAAGAAATCAAGTACACAAACCTAAATTATTTTGGCATGAGATAATATTAGATCAATGCAATTTCTAAAACTAGAATATAAAAAGAAAATTGCTAGGGTTTAGGAGGAATTACCAGTTCCGTGAGGTTAAGTGATTTGAAACTGGGTAAATAAGACATTTAGAGTGTTGCAAAGATATTTGTAAATCATGAAAACTGAAAAAAAAAAAAAGCACTAGACAAGTTCACTTATGCCAAAAAAATTGCCCAAAAATTCATCTGAGGGAACCTGATTTTGTCCCATATTCCTATGCTAGGTTCTGTACCTTAACTTTGGCATTGGGTGAAACTATTTCTATGTTTCTAAGATTTGTAACTAGATTATCATGATTGCACTTTTATACTTGTAAATGACTTCTTGTGTTGAAACTCTCACTCTCCTTGTGTGAATTAAAAATAAGTTAGTAAAAAAGAGATGGACTGACCTCAACACATCCTCATAACGGATGAGGATTGCATACATATCACTGCCTTGAAAGGGTCTCAAGATCATGTACTTCTCCCTCTTGGTGGGTGTGTGAAATGTGCACAAACAATGTAAATGAAAAATCCCAAAGAATCCCGTCACAACTTGGAAATAAACATTTACTTCAATATTGATGTATGAGATTGCTTTATGACAACAAACGATAACATATATTTAGACTTGTAGCTTGGCATAGTGTTCTTTAAGGAATTTATGCTTCAATGATCGGGCCCATATTTCCTTCTTATAGTGTGCTTGAATAATATAAATCCCTACATTATCCTAATAGGTTAGAATGCATAATTACAATACGCTAATTGATTAAGTCACCTATCCAGCTAACAACCTAATTAACGACCTTCTCTTAATTATTTACCCTATATATCCAAACTAATTAATTATTAGTAATTAATTAGCTTTCCACTTCATGTAACTAATAAATCAATATTTAATTGATTTAATCCCCTTCTAATAGCCTAAATCATACTAATATTCCTCTAATTGGCTTCTATAAGCTTACATCTACCTGTTAGTTAATCACTTTTGATTAATTAAAACACCCCCCAACTCCCATGACTTGCTAAGCATAAATTAAACCCTTCTAAAGTAAGGTTACCTTTAATAAAGCAACCTTATCCATTCCTAATCATGTTTTACCTTTATCCCACATGCAAAGGGATGAAGTGCTTCCTTTATCCATTGGGCTATATAAGGAGCCCTCCTTCTACCTTTATACCTACACCTAATTCCCTTGAGAAAGCAAAAGAAAGCACATAGTCTTGCACTAAAATCCTTTTTCCATTCTCGAGCCCTTCCATCATCCATCTTGAAGAGCTAAGCCTCACACCCAATTATCCTTGAAGGATCAAAGCAAGCAATATTGTTGATTGCCATTGGACTACATAGGTCCATTTGATTTAATTAGGCAATTTAGAAGAATAGAGTTCTTGATTGGCATTATGTTTGATTTCACTATTTCAAAGTTATGATGCTAGTGTAGGCCTTGTTCATTTCTTCATCTCGATGGTACTCTTTTCTTGTTTCTAGCTAGGTTAGGGAACTATTTTAGGTGGTAGTTCGTGCTTTCAATCTAACTTAGGAAAAAGAATAATTGTACACATGTATTATGTGGTTATTGCGGACCTTAACCACCTGATCCAGAACCCCTTGGGTTCCCTCTGCCTCAAGAACCACCAGATCCACCGGAACTAGAACCACCTATACCTCTTGATCCTCCACCTATAGATAGAGTAGGACCTATAGATGTAATCCCTTGTGCTCCGACAGTAGTACTATACTTAACCCCTATAGTCTATGAGGTAGCTCCACTTCCAAAGGTGAATCCAAAATTTTGCGTGCTCACATTCTGTGCAGATGATGCGCCTTAGAATGCTCCTCCATATAACATTGAAATTGTCTGTCCTTCCATTGATGTACTTGATCCCTGACTTACTCCTGCTCTCCTACTTCCCAAGTTAGCTTGTTGATTACTTGTTGTACTAGATACCGAAAAACCAAGCGTAAAGGCTAGGTCACCAGGTGGATTAAGATGCGTGCCTGTGGCCCAAGTAGTCTTTTCTGGCACACTTCTGTGTGAGGCCGAGAAGGGATCTCTATCATGCTTTCCAAGATGGGGGAGTTCCTGATGCTCTAGCTCCACGTCTTCTACGTGAGCCGTAAATCCTTCATGAGCCATCTCTCTCCTCAACGCCATACTTTCCGCAACGGAACCCTGCTTCTCTATTTCCCTCTCGCGCACCTCATTATACTTAAGCCGTCTTCCCTCTCTCTACTTTTTTTCTGCTAGGTACACCATCTTAATACCAAACTTGTTCTTGCCCCTGCGTGTGGTGAAGTTTAGTTAGCCATCGGTTTACTCTCCAGGTTCAAAGTTACCATTAATATCTTGATCACCAATGGAATACCGTGAAAATATGTCCCTCTTAGATACCTCAAAAACAGAAATTCAGTGACCTCTGGGCAAGAGTACATCAAAATTGATTATTTTAGAATATAATTGTTTAGAACACCACAAAACCACGTATCCATGGCGCGAGTCCAAATCAGATCAACATTATAAAGGGCCTAAAATTCTTCCTATGTCCAAACAAGTGCGTGATATCTCTAATTCCGCTGAGATGCATAAGCAATAAGCCACTCGTATAGTTCTACTGGAAAGATAGCGAAAAATATCTCATATAAGCTGTCGTACATGTTCTATTCTACCCAAGTGCATGTGTTAAACTCATATCCACTACTGAACCATCGTGCATATTCTTCCTCTAGATCGTGTATACATTCCTCAATAATTGCTAGAGTTAACCGGTATGTCTTCATCGCGAACCATCCTGAAAACAACTGAAAAAGAGGTCCTGGCAATGGAACTAATGATGTAGTCTAGAATTTGCAAGATAACACCCTAGTCGCGCTGGCACATCACTCAGCCTAGACTGAGCGCTCACTCGAGGCATGCAAAGGTACCAGGTCCCTCATTAGGGTTGCTGTAACAAGATGATAACATGATGAAGGAAGAAACATATAGAGTCACGACTAATCCATCATTCTACAGTGCATGTTACCCACAGATCTATGAAAGAACAAGCTTAAATAGTAATCATCATTGAATGAATAACATGTTCTACTCAATTACACAGAATGACACTTAGATTCAGCCAATATCTTCCATCTATTAATAAATATAGAATCTCCTTACAGTACTGTCAATTTATACCAAGGCACGTATGGGTCTAATACACACATTCATACATCTAGAATCAGACATACACTGCTCTCTGTGATACATACCAAAATCATATATATATATATATATCCTCTACTATGCACCTAACATCATATATATATATATATATATATATATATATATATATATATATATATATATATATATATAATATATATATAGGGTGGGGACTTTCCCTTCACCACTTAATTACTCCAGAAATAGGTCGCATGCTATTATTAGCCACACACCATTTACAATTATAGCCACACATGCAAGTGCGCTATCTATAGTCCTCTTGTAGTTCAACTGAAGTGTCAATTCTATTCTTAGCTTGCTTCCATGCATAGACACTTTGAACCGCTTCTCCAAATATAGACAATGCATGGCGCGTACATCTCTTCATCGTTGATGTGTTCCGCATGCCATCTTCCAAAAATAGATCTTCATGCTCAAAATTGGCTAAATCCTGAAATCTGAATTTGCCTTCTGCACGCAGGTCCTTCCTGTCCTTATGCACCTTTGATCTTGGCCTTCTATCCCGCGCAGACTCCTTGTGTAATCTTTGACAAGTATTCTTTGATCAACAACATGCTCATTTCTACTATCTCTCCATGGATAATCATTTGTAGAAAACCTTCTACCCTCCTTTTCCCTATGACCAAATCCATTACAAGTAAATAATAACCATTGAAAGATATTTCACACCTTGAGGAATTAGGCTACCTAATTGCCTTTGTATTCACATTGTATTTGATGAGAGTCTCCTTATTTCCTTCCTTGATGCTTTCTTATTCATCCTTCTTGCTTGCAACACTATCTTCTCGCATCTTCTCTTTTCCCTTGAGGTCATTACTAAGCCCCAATCCTGCTCTGTCACCTTCTGGTCTCTATTTTTGAAGAAGATCATCTAGATTCTTGGTACTTCTCTCAAACTTTTGAAAGGATTTTTTCTTCTTATCATCTTCTAACAAATCTACCCTTAAAAAATCTATATCTTCTTCATTTTTGCGCACATACTCTCTTTATATTTCAAACTTGAAACAAGATATTTTACCTTTACTTCTAACAATCTGATTTATTCATTTAGCTTTCTTGATTCAGACTTATACTAGATTATGAATCTTATTTTCACACTCGTTGACTAGAAAAATCAACTTCATGTTCTTCTTTTCAACATGCCTTAACTCATTTTGAATACATTATAGATCATCTAGAACATCCTCCTCTTCTTCCTTAGAATCTTTGCTATAACCTGATATGAAATCACCTAATAATGAAGAGCCACCACTAGCAAATCTCATGGAATTGTTATACAAAATGAGCCCCTTGCTCATTTTGTGGCTAACTCCCTTCATTCTTTCCTCTCTTGTGCCTCAGTCATATTTTTTTTGCTTTTTAGTCACTCAAAACCTTCTGGAAATGGTACCATTGGATAGAGCTTTTTCTCAGCTTTCCATAAAGGTAAATTTTTCCTCCTAACTCCATGTATTTTTGAAGTTATGGCTCGACGGAGTTTTCGTGGAAAGGTTTCCTAAGAAAAGCCCGAGCCAATAAGATGATGCCACATGTCCTCAGAAGTGGTGGACGACGGAGGTAAACTTGGAATTTTTACCAAGTGTTTGGTAAGATTTCAGAAGGAATTTTTCACCCCGAAGGCCCGCTGATGAATTGAATGCTGCCACGTGTCCAGGCGGGGAGGAGTTGGGAAAATTTCCCAAGGATTGACAAAAACAAAATTTTCGACGCCATGCCCACGTCCAATCACATTATGCCACGTGTCCTTAGGCCAAAGAAGTGGCAGAGGGGGGAGGAAAGATTGGAAATTTTACCAAGTGTTTGGCTAGGGCGCTAAGGAGAAATTTTGGCCCGCAGGCCCGTGAGCTAATGGGATCATGCCACGTGTATCAGGGGGCGTTGGAGCTTCGACCACCAGGGAGAAGTTGGGAATTTTTCCTAAAGGATAGCGCAAAGAAACTTTTTCACCCCCATGGCTTGCAACGAATGGAAACCCACCACGTCTCTTCAACTGGCGGAGCACGGGGAAAAAATTGGAAGATTTTCTCAAAGAAAAATCAAAGAAAAATTTCAAAGGAAAAGCTCGCCCCCCAAAACGTGAGCCAATGGGATCGTGCCACGTGTCCAGTGGCGGCAAAAAAATGCAAGACAGGCCCGTAGGGGAAAATGGCAGGGAAAGCCCACGTCTAATGGGGTTTTGCCACGTGTCCAAGTCAGAAAAGATGGTCAAAAGCGACGGAACAGACAGAGAAAAAAATCCCACAGAAAATCACATCGTGCCACGTGTCCTTGGGCCATCCAGCCGGCGGAGAATTTTTGGAAAATTTTCCAAAGGCCAAAACGATTGAAAATGAAGCAGGAAGAGCATGTGACCAATAGAATCATGCCACGTGGCACCAGATCGGTGGGGCACGAAGATTTTTGGGAAAATTTTCAGCCCACCAACCCGTTTTGGCCCTGTTTTGCCCTAAATTTTCAAATGATCATAACTTTCGATCCAGAGCTCGGTTTTTTGTGTTCTTTATATCAACGGAAAGCTGGTGAAATTCTCTATATGATTCCAGGATCAATTTTGTATTTTGATGGATTTTAGAGAGATAAAATTGGAAAACGCCTCTAGCATGTGGAAATCAACAGAAATGATGTTTCAACCACCATTTTTAATGAAGAATGGCTTGCATTCTCTCCCAACATGGTGAAAAATGTCAGGGAATGGAACTTTAAGGATGCCCATGCCGTTTTATTGAATTTTGGTTGGTGGTTGAAGCTCCTCTCATGTTTTCCCTCGTTTCTCTCTCTTGGGCTCGTTTTTTGCATTGTAAAAGCCATATTTGGCTCATTTTTGAGAGGTTTGGACAATTTTAGGTTTTACAAGCTCCCTCTTCCACCCTAAAAAGGTGATTTTGTGGAACACCAGACTTCTTTCAAGGATGCAACATATTTTCTACCTTTTTGTTGATGTAATGCGTGTATTTTGATATTAAAAATGACAATGCAAGCTCTATGAATGAGTTTCAGTCCTCTTCTTGTGCTGTTTGATTTATCCATGATCCTTCATTACATTTTATGAGTTTGTGTATGATGTTTTGTTGCATTTCTGTAATTTGTGTCAATCTGCAGAAGTAAAAAATGCTCACCACTCCTTTGGTGCATCACCTTATTAGCATTAGCTTTAGTTCTTTTGCATTCTCTATCTTTGTCCCCTTGGAATTTAGAGTAAGATTTTGAGTTTAAAACCTCTGCATCTTGCAAGTAATACACCTGATCAGAGGAGTTGAGGAACTGGCCTCTAACCTGGAGATTCTTTTCCCATTTTTACAAGTCCCACACTTGGGGAAAAGATTCAATGTTGTGCAATCACACTGGATGTCCAAAATATCAAACTAGAAATCTGATCAACATCCAGGGGTGCTGCTGATTTACACTAACAGGAATCTTTGGTTATAAACACTACCTAATTTCCTACATATTCATGATCAGATTTAGATTCCGAATCTGAAACATCAGTACTAGTATCAGACAAGAAATCATCTCCCTTTATGTAAAATATTCTTTCTCACTTATTTTTATAGTTAAACCTCTTAAATTTCTTCTTACATTTGCTAAACTTATGATTCTTCTTAATATGATCATCTTCATTCTCTTCATCACCTTCCTTTTCATGCATATGTGGACACTTAGTAGCAAAGTGACCTGATTCACCATAATTGAAACATTTAAATGGAAGTTTACCTTTGTACTTACCAGATCCAACATTTAATATTTTATCCACCATTACATAGAGTTATTCATCATAAATTTCAAGAGAAATATTATCTTCCTTGGCATTCTTAAATTTGCTCTTCATTTCTGACTTGAAATCAATATCTTTCTTCGTTGGTTTGGAGTCAACAACTCTCATTTCGTAGGCAGTTAAAGTCCCATGTAATTCATCTATCTTCAAAGTAGTCAAATCCTTGGTCTCTTCAATAGCATATACTTTGGAATCAAACCTAGGAGTTAAAGATATGAAATCCTTTTGGACTACAACGTCTTATTTTACATCTTCTCCTAAAGCTTTCATGGGGTTGACAATCCTGTCAACCCTAAGAAAATATGAAGAAATAGACTCATAATCACTCATCTTAAGACCTTCAAACTGATTTATAAAAGTATGAAGCTTAGCTATATTTACCTTTGTGTCTCCTTCATATAGGACCTGAAGTTTCTCCCATTCTTCTTTTGTTGACTTGCACGTTATATTTACCATCTCAGATTCTCCTAGACCACACAAGATATCATTCAAAACCTTTAAATTTTCATTATATTCCTTTTTGTCTGCATCACTAGTTAGTGGATTTCCAGGAGAAATATAACCATCTATCACAACTTACCAAATATAAAACCCTAGGTACATTATATGAATCTTCATTCTCATACTCCAAAATGTGTAGTTCATTTCATCAAAATGTGGAGCCTTGATCGTAGAAAACCCACTCCGTCGACTTGCCATTTTTTTACTTAAATGGATTTCTTTTCAAGTGATCAAACTTCTCCAAATGGACCTACTCTGATACCAATTTTTGGAAGCACAATGGAATAAGGGGGGAGTGAATCAATCCTTACAAAATTAATTAAATTTCAGATTACTTACTTAAACCAAAAACTAATTGACCATCCATTAATGTGTGCACAACATCAATAACATGCATTCGATTAACCATGAACAAGAGCGACAACAACATAACTCAAGATATAAGTGGGAAAACCTTAAGGGGAATAAAACCCACTAAAAATCTACTTATATTACTCAAAGAAAATATATTTATTGAAGCGTGAGCTTCACAAGGAGCACCAACCCTATAAGGAGCACCAAACCCTAGTTTAGTGAAGCACCAACTCCAGAAGGAAACTACAACCCCATAAGATGATAAAGCACCAAATATACCAAATTTAAAGAATATATATGATTTATTTTTGCTTCCACAAATAATTGAGATCACTTATTCAACTTAGAACCTTCAAAGCCTTGTTCAAACCCTTGGACACCTAACTCGATTTTTCTCTTTCCTTTTTCACTTGTCTTGGCATCAAACTATTGAACACACTCTTCTAAAAAAAATTCAACCTGTGATACACTCTCTCAACTCTCAAATAATGCTCATATATATTTTACACTCTTTCTCTTGGGTCAATCTTTTTCCCTTTTGAAGAACTAGTTTACATTCAAACTTTAACTTCACGTTTATACCCTCCTCTTGATTCAAACATAAACTAAGAACATTTCCATCCTTTTTTTTGACTAATGAAACTTAAAAAAATCCAAATTTAATCATTAAAACATTCACATATGATCCATATATTTCGGCCATGTCCAAAACCACCAAACTTGCACAAAACAAGCTCAAAACCCCATTACCATGATGAGCTAAAACAACTAACACAAAAACAATGATTAGTAAAGCCCCAAAAATATCACACATGTGTAATATAATATAAAAAAATCATCCATGGTCGTTAATTATCTTATTCCAATCAAAATATTCGTAACACAAGCTAAAAGTCTCATATCCTTCATCAAACAGCTATTTCCAGCACCATGTCTTCACCATAGGGCATCAAGAACACTCCAAAACAACTCAACTATGGAATGTAACCACTATATGGAATCCTCATAACCTTTATAAAATATCCATGAATGTTATAAATCATGAAACACCCATGTGTTCAAACCATTGAAACTTTCCTCTTCACCAAACTAAGCTACCCATAAACTAGTTTTGTAAACTCAAATAGTTTGCACCATTTTTATCACTTAATAGACATAAAAATTCCTTCAATAGGAAAAAATTTCATCCTAATTCACTTTACAAGTGATATGAATCATCGAATTATCCATCCCATACTTCAATCATATCATTATTTTAGCCTGAGCAAATCTATCCTATAAACCAAACATCCTTATTCTCTACAAATTGACCTAGATCACTATCAAATCAAATCACCAAGAAACAAAAATTATATTTTTGGAATTCCCTCTGAATCCTCTTTCCATTACATATTATAATTCCTTCCAACTCCAAGTGTAAGGAATTCAACCAAGACCATCTCCACAAACTACCTGAAATTTCCTCAAAACTTCCCTTTGACTAGTATTCATAAATAAGGAACACATTTCCATTTAGAAGCATCCCCATGACATAAAATCATCATGAACATAAATTAAAATTCACATACTCAAAATAATGTCCATTTATTTTGCAACTCCTTTAGACAACCTTGTCCCAAACGAAACTTCTTCATAAACAAGCTTGTTTGAAAGAGGTTGATTCCGATGGAGTGCTCAAGCTAAAAGGTAATAATATTCATAAAGGCATAGTATCACTTGAATAATTGTTTAATAGGAATGATATATTTGAGAAAAATAAAGCTAAGGAATCTCCTAGTATCATTGTTGATTTTGAGAAGGTAAATTTTACAATGAAGAAGCAACCTCCGTATGTAAATATAGAAAAGTGTTTCTCACCAGATTAAAAGAGAAACTTTGTTTCATTGTTGAAAAAGTATTTAGATTTGTTTGCATTTTCATATGATGAGCTAAAATATTTTAAACCAAATGAGATGTAACACTATACCTCTCGATCCTGGAGAAAAACCATTCTGGTAGAAGAAAAGGAAATATAATCCAAAGATTGTCGGAACAATTTGAGAGGAAGGTTTGAAAGTTCTAAATGCAAGGATACTTTTCCCAATCCACCATTCCACGTGGGTGAAAAATAATTTCCTTGTTTGGAAAAAAATATAGAAAAGGATTTGTTTAGACTTCTGTAACTTGAATCAAACCTCTTTAAAGGACACATATCCACTCCCAGTCATGGATCGGATTCTACAAGTAATCAAAGGTTCAGAAATGCATTCTATGCTGGATGGATTCTCCAGCTACAGTAAAATTGAATTTTCTCAAGAAGATCAGTATAAGAATTATTTCACAACTCCATGGCGAAATTTTTCCTACAGTCGGATGCCATTTTGTTTTATTAATGTTGGGGCCACTTTTTAGAGATCAATGGACTTGGATTTTAAGGATTTGAAATACAAATGTATTATCATTTATCTAGATGACCTCACATTTTTCTCTAAGAAAAGGAAACAACATTTGATCCAGCATGAGCAAGTCTTGCTAAGGTTTCGAGAACATGGAATATCTTTGAATCCGAAGAAGTCAATATTTTGAGTGACTAGAGGTAAGCTCCTCAGACACATTGTGAATAAAGAAGGAACAAAGATTAACCTAGAAATAGTGAAAACCATTCAGAAAATATCCTTACCCAAAGAAATAAGGGAATTCATTCCTTCTTTGGTAAGGAAAAATTTCTATGCTGCTTCATCCCATACTTTGCTGAAATTACCAAGAATATTACAAAAATGATGAAGCCCTAAGAGAGATTCAAGTTGATTAAGGATGTAAAATAAGTTTTCATGAACATCAAACAGGCCATAGCCAAATCCCCAACCCTGGTATGTCCTAATTTCAATAAATATTTCATTGTGTATTGCTACGCATCTGAGCACACTATTTCAACCCTTTTGGTTCAAAAGAATGAACAAGGGATAGAGTCCCATATTGCCTTCATGAGCTGCCCATTGAAGAATCACGAGCTCAGATACTTTACCATTGAAAATCATGCTTATGTTGTGGTTAAAGCTATCAAGAATTTCAGATTATACATCCTAAACTATCACCCCATTGTGATGGTTTTATGATCATCTATAAAATCTACCTTGACTCAACAGGACCTTGGAGAAAAAAGAGGTAACTGGGTATACAAAATTCAAAAGTATGACCTTGAGATAAGGTCATATAATTTGGTTAGAGGCAATGGATTATCCAGGTTGATGGAAAAATATGAGTCCCTCACGACTCAGAATGAAGATAAAGAGTGTCAATGATATGGATGCGTAAGAAAGGACTTGCACTAAGTACTATTTGTGAATATTACCAATGAGTGGTACAATGATATTTCTTACTTCCTCACTTATGGTGGTTGTGTGAAAAAAATGGATTACAAGCAATGAAGAACCCTCAAGCTCAAAGTTGTGATATTTTATTTGGAACCATGTACTAAATAAGAGAGCCCTTGATGGATGCTTCCTAAGGTGTGTTGACAACGTGCAGTAGGAAAAGTTGCCAAAAGTTTACCACGATCAACCCTGTGGTGGAAATTTCTCTACCATGGTCACTACACACAAGATCCTTCAAGGGAGGTACTACTGGCATACTCTCTTTAAAGATTCTCAACAATGGGTGTATAAGTTTGAGCCTTGCCAACAATTTGTGGGAAGACCACAACTTTCTACACTCCTTCTCAAACCGGTGGTGATTGAAGAGCATTTCCAAAAATGGGGTCTAGAATTCATTAGTGCTCTTAATCCTCATTCAAGTGTAGGTCATTCATTTGTGCTCATAACAATAGATTACTTCACTAAGTGGGTGGAGGCCATACCAGTCAAGAAATCTAATTCCGAGATGGTATGTAACTTCATCAAGGAAAATATTATTATCCGTTTTGGCATTTCACAGTAGATAGTTGTTGACAATACCGCATATTTCTCTTCTATGGAATTATTTGAGTTCTCTTATGGCTACAAAATATCCTTAGCACATGCATCTGACTATTACCCTCAAGGGAATGGTCAAGCCAAATCTAGTAACAAAAATCTTGTGACAATAATGTGAAATCTTGTATATCAGAATAAAAGGAATTGACACAAAAAAATATGATGCACTATGGGTTGATTAGATCACTCCGAAAAAGGCTATTGGTATGTCTCTGTTTAAACTCATGTAGGGAATAAATGCAGAAGTTCCAATCACTATAGAGTTACCAACATTGCAACTAATCAAAGAAGTGGAAGATGGTGAGTTCCAAGACTCACTTAACAAAATAATTTTATACTTAGAAAATATATGTGAAGATAGGGTGTTCGTGGTTGATTGGATAAGAGACCTACAATTGAAAGTAAAGAAAATATTTTATAATAAGGAAAAGAAGAGAATTTTCATGTTGGTGATCTTGTCCAACTATGGAATAAGATAAGATAACCAAAAGGAAGTCATAAGAAGTTTTATTCAATGTGACTTGGCCAATTTTAGATACAATACACATATGGGGAGAGCATCTTCCAAATTTTTGGAAGCACATTGGAGTGAGAGGTGGGGTGGGGTGAATTAGTCCTTACAAACTTAATTCAATTTCAGATTTCTTACTTAAACCACAAACCAATTAACTATCCATTAATGTGTGCACACCATCATATAACATGTATTCAATTAACCATAAATAAGAGATACAAAACCATAAGGAAAGATATAAGTGGGAAAACATCAAAGGGAAAAACCACTAAAACTCTACTTATATTACTAAAAGAAAAGAGATTTAGTGAAGTACCAACTTCATAAGGAGCACCAACCCTTAATTTAATGAATCGTCAACTCCACAAGGAGGATATAACACCCTAATATGATCAAGCACCAACTCAACCACCTTTTAATAATTAGCTGATGTCTTGTTTCTTCCACAACTGATTGAGATCGCTTATTCGACTCACAACCTTCAAACCCTTACACACCTTGCTCACTTTTTCTCTTTCCTTCCTCACTTGCCTTGGCCTCAAACTATTGTACATACTATTAAAAACATTATTCAACCTATCATACACTCTCTCATATCTTAAATCATGATCATAGATCTGTTACATTCTGTCTCTTGGATCACACTTTTTCCCTCTTGAAGAATTAGTTCAAATTTAAACTTTAACTTCACTTTTATACATTCCTCTTGATTCAAACATACACAAGGCCAGTTTCCATCCTTTGGTTAATCCAATTACACTTAAAATATCTCAATTGAATCATTAAAACATTCACATACTACCCATATAGGTCACTCATGCCCAAAATCATCAAACTTGCACAAAATAGGCTCAACACCCCATCACCAGGATGAGATAAAACCACTAACACCAAAACCATGATTATTCAAGCCCCACTATTCATTAAACATGTGTAATATATCATAAAAAATCATCCATGGTCATTAATTAGCTTATACAAATCAAACATTCATAACATGAGCTAAAAGGCTCATATCCTTCACCAAACAGTTATTTCCAACACAGTTTCTTCACATTTGGGAATCAAGACCACTCCAAATCAACTCAACTATGGAATGTAACCACTATATGGAATAATTTTTATTCTTAAAATATATCCATTTATCTTATACCTTATGAAACATCCATGTGTTCAAACCACAACAACTTTCCTCTTCACCAAACTAAGCTTCCCAGAAACTAGTTTTGCAAAATCAACTAGTTTGTACCCTTGATATAACTTTCAAGACCTGAAAATTCCTTAAATAGGAACGAAATTCATCCTAATTCACTTTCTAGGTTATATAAATAATTAAATCATCCATCTCATCCTTCAATCGCTTCATTATTTCAACCTAAGCAAATATGTCTTGAAAACCAAACATCCTTCTCTACAAATTGACCTAGATTATCAATAAAATAAAAACAAAAAGAAATAATTATTATATAATTACAAGTCCCTCTGAATATTATTTCCATAACATATTAGAAATCCTTCCAACTGTAAGTGGAAGGCCTTCAACTAACACCATCTCTAAAAACTGCCTCAAAATTGCCCTTTGAGTAGTCTTCATAAATAGGGCACACTTTTCCATTTAGAAGCATCCCAATGACATGAACTAATCATGAACATTAAGTAAAATTCCCATGATAAAAATAATGACCATTTATTTTGTAACTTCTTTGGCCAACCTTGTCCCAAACTGAACTTCTTCAAAAACAAGCCTGTTTGAGAGGGGTCCACTCATCACCACATGCTCTACCATACCTTTTTGAAAAATTGGAGGAGTCCTATATATCATTAAATCATCAAAATAGTACTGTAAGTCAATTCTATATACTTATGAGTATTATCTCTCCTACCGTGTTTGAGCTAGGGCTTTAAAAACACAAAAAACAATTTACCTTCTTAACATTCAATCAAAAAATGTGAGGATGAAATGACCTAATTATTTTTGTGAAACCTTATATAATCAATTTAGAAACATCCTTGAAATCCACAAGGTCTCATTCAAAGCACACAATTCATGGTGAGCATTAGAAGGTGTAATTTGAGCTAGAAATGACCTTCTTCTTGACCCTGTTTCACCAAAAACCACTTATCTTACAAAATATTCTTTAGAATGACTCCAATTATTTCTCATACCTATAGGAAACCTCATTTCAACATCTCCAATAAGTAGGATAACTCAAATAGGTCTCCATCTTCTCATTGCATCTCATTTGCATGATTAGCCCTTGGGATTTTGGATGGTTTCGGGTAGGGTCAACTGAATCACCATTGTAACTCATCATGAAACCTCTCCAAAATATGTTGACATCCTTAATACATCATGAATAACCTACCTACATGCATCCATGAGATCAAATGGCTCCAAAACTCAACATCATGCCTCCAAGAACCTAGACATGGTTTAGATGAGCACCTAAATCATGGTCTTCAGCCTGTACATGTACCCTCAAGCTCATGTGAGTTCATAATAACTCCCTAAAAATTCTCTCCATACTTCTACTAAGCTCCCCAAGCCTCCAAACAACTCACACCAACATGCACCATCATATAGGCTAGCTAGAACACCTAATTAGGCTTGTTAGACCAAGCTATTCTCACTGAATCACCTCATACCATCATGTCAACCTCTGAATCTCTATGTCAACATCATACTGATAATCATCTTCCACTAATCCATCATCCTATTTTTTATTAATTAATGACAACACCTAGAACACAACATGCCAACATAATTATCTTACATGGATGGAACTCACTTGGAATTGCCTCACGGTGGGAAATATCTGAAACTATACAAACAATGAAAGCGAGTTATCCCACACATGTACCATAGGTGAATATAGGTTTTTTTCCCTTTCCATCGTGTTTTCTTTTTCTGTCATGTGTTTTATTTTGTGTGTGTTGTTTTCAATAAAGAGGTTTTGTTGTATCCATCCTTGTTTTACAATGACTCTATAACCCAATGGATAAGGCACTGACCCTCTTAGTGTCTTGAGATTATGAGGTTCTTACTTTCTCTATCCTCAATTTTCTTAAGAAAAAACAAGTCCCCAAGACATAGCCAACTATTTTCATGCTAAATGTCTAACATGAAAAATTGAAAAAAAAAAATTCTATGACAACTAAGCCCACACTAAAAAATCCTTGAACTTGGTAATGTAAACCTTCCCTTCGACCAATTGTTGAATATAAAAACCCCATCATGGCTGAGAAGGATGTGATAATTTTATTTTTAAAGTGTTTTTCATGTGTAGGTAAGTTGGTGGGAAGAAATTCATGGATTCATTTTGATCCACCTTGAAGGAACCACTCCTAAAGGCCTAAAAGGCCTATTTTTAAGACTTTGACACCTAATGAACACCCTATGGAAATGAAACATGAAGAGATAATGAATCCACACAATGTGTTACTGAGTTATGATATCATTAGATGAAGTCTAGGGATGTTTTTCAATGAGAAACATGTTTAGGAACAAGTTGTGCAACACCATGTTACTTATAGCAAAGTGCAGGGTAATGAAAGAAGTAGAAAAACTAGTGAGTTAATCCTGAATGGTTTAGGATCCTCAAGCATTTTTGTGAGGTGAACAGATACTCATAGGAAATATAAGAAGGTATAATTCATATTGCAAAAGGTTTTGGGAGATTCTACTATTCGTATTTTGAGGTATTGTCCTGACAGTGCAGATGAAGATCCCTGATCTCAGAGGATATTCAAATGAGCATTCCATGATTTCTATAGATATTTGAGAGATGAATAAAAACCACATATGACCTATTCAATGTTGTTTTCACTCAAAATGTGTTGGTTGACCTTTTCATTATCATTCTTTTTAGTGGCAGACACTTTCACCGGCGCACAGACGTGAGAAGAATCATAAAAGGGCGTAAATGTAAAAAATCAGGTAGAATTGGCTCTTAAAACCTATGGAAATGATCTTAGAAGACATTTTGGAGTCAAAATGATATAATTTTTTCTCATGAGACTCTCAGGGATGCTCTCGGGGTGAAAAATCACTCTCCAGTGTCTAGTTTTGACATATGTTGGTGAAGGCAGGGTTTCTAATAGGTATATGGTGCATTTGCGCACCTTAGATGCATTTTTTCACCTTTACACTTGGTTCAAATGTGCATGGGGTGAAAAACATGTGCCGCCATGGTAAGGAGAGAAGGGAGATGAACTTTCATCACTTAAGTGTTACGTGGGTGTTAACAACTCACAACTTGTGAAGTCTCATTGCACCTTTGCACCTGGTGAAAAAGTGCAATGGGTGAAAAAAAAATGTGCCACTAAAGAGGATGAGCCATTTTTTCACTTAAGTGAAAATGTTGTGTGCTAGCCTCAAGTTAACAACTCACACTTTCAAAACACCCACTCCCCATGACAAACCATACCCATAGTGCACTTGGGAAGCTATGATGCACCTTTACACCTAGTGGAAAAGTTCATCAGGTGAAAAACATTGTACCGCCATTCTTGCACACCCTTTCTCATCACTCAAACACTCAACTTTCTCACTAGGGTCATATTGTCAACTCACTGTAATGAACAAGCATGTCCTCCTCCTCATGATAGCTCCCCCTATGACACATTTTCTCTAGATTTATGTAAATTTGCATCATTTCATCTCATGCTAAATTTGGTAAGGTGCAATGGAGGCTCTCGGATCCATTTAGTAAGTCTCATCTCTCTTAACCCAGGTTAGTGTAAGAGTGCACAAGTGAGTCAAGGGTGAGTTTTGCTTAACTGTGGTTAATGTTCAAATATTCAAATCAAGCTTTTGTCATTTTTAAATAAATCTCCTCCCTCCATTTTTGCTACAACCTACTCATGTTAATATTTCATCAAGAAACCCCATACCCAAATGATTTTTTTAATCATATCCCACCCGTTTGTGCTCCATTTTCCCTAAAATTTTACCTGAGAGTTACGGTTGAGAACGCCTTTGAGATGATCTAATCCTCATTTCCATTGATCTCCTAATTTTTTTACATCACCCACCTAAATATTACTTCCCAAAAAAGTTTCCTTTTCAGATTCAAAGAGATTCGGAGGATAGAAACACCTAAAAATTGGAGCAAGAACTCATAGTAAAATTCCCAATCCAACAAGACAATTTTCATCCAAATAGGACAACTAGAAGGCTTACTTATATTTTTAGTAAATTGGCCATTGAGCCTTAATAATAATAGCAAGTCTGAAAATGAAGAAGCAACCATCCAAAACCCTCTATACAATTGTCAAGTTTAGGACTCCAAAACGGGAACTTATGAAATTGGGAAATATTGGCTAAATTTAGAAAGTAAGGGTGAGAACTGAATTAATAAAATAGTAAGTGCTCAGATCAAATCAAATTTTTTCATAAAACCTCATCTCATCATTCCATCACTACTTCAGATAACCATGAAGATCAAAAACACTAGATATGAGACAATTTCAACCTTTTCTATAGAATATCAACTCGTGGGAGACAATAATATAGCCCACCTGGATTTAAGAGAAATGAGGAATAAAATGACAAACGATTTCAGGAAAATAAGGAAAGAAAGATAGTTTCTAGTGGGATTTTCATAGCAGAAGGTCACCCACTTTTAGTACAGAGAACTGAATTTTTTATAGCTTGTTCCAAACACTATGACCTTACCTCCCAAAAAATTACTATAGACGACAACTCAATATTGGTTGTCTTGATTCCCAAGGGGATTTCAAGTTTTCTGAAAATACCAAATCAGAGAAATATGGTGATCATCGTAAAAGAGTTTGCAACTCAACAGTGGCTCATGATAGACTCCTATTTGCAAGGGGATTGAATTTGAATCCTCGTTGAAACATGGGAGAAAACCATCAAAGATAGAAAAATCACTGTCGAGGAACAAGTTTCACGAAGCCTACTCAGATGCCATTATATTACTAAGTAGAGTAATGGGAGAGGAACATACCAAGTAATTACAAGACTGGATGACTGAGTTCATGTTGATAATCATGGTGGGAAATCAAATGATAGATTGAGGCCAAATCATTAATGATAATCTCAACCAATAGTTGATGTAATTGTTCATCACCAAGGGATTCACAATGACCTCCTATCTCGTGTATGCCCTCGCATACACTAGACCATACAAAGGATTTTCCATTGCTCTGAATTTTCCTTAGATATCTCCTGCCTTTGAGAAGTAGAATAAAATCAACTTCAAGGAAAATAGTGTTCATTTCACACAAGTGAATGATGCATTCACCATGTTCATTATCTGAATCCTCAAAGGAAATCCTAAAATAAGAATCTCTCCTCAGGAAGCTAAGTTTTTACAAGTATGGGTACCATTTCACATAGTTTCATATTTTTACCTATATCAGGGTGAGTGGTTTTGACCTTTCTCTGATCAGACTACCTAGGTATCCTAGTGGTAAGATCATTTTGGTATATATCTGTAGGAAACTTGCTCAGGTGCATCTCAAGTGCAAGGTTTTGAAAAGGAAGGGCATATCATTCCCCATCTCAATAAGTGTCTTCTCTTGTAAGAGTGCAACAAATTCCACCAACATCAAGATCTCCATCACCGCTCTTCATCTTTTTTACTATATCCCCAGGCCCAACTTTGACATACGAAAATATCCTGAGTCTTTCAATGTTCCTAGATTGCATCATATTCCCAAATTAGAAGACTATTGGGAAATTTTTGTAGATGACCTTAAGGTCAAGAAAAGAGACTACATGAGGATGACCATGGAACAGATGGAAACATTCAGGTTTGATTGGCTCATTGGAGGAGTTCAAGAATATGGTTCCAAGTTATTTGATCCAAACTACCAGGAAGTTAAGTCATCTCCCCTTCCCCTCCCTCATGGAGCGTTCATGAAGATTGACATATCAAGGAGATGAAAAAATCGGTGATTCAAATATCAAGGGATTATTTCATAAGAATGAAATATTCTAGTAGGGAAGAAGGCACTACTTTAACCTTACTTAGGTAACTGTCAAGCTCATCATCTCTTAAGGAGCCTGAGAGATCTACTGGCTCATCCCATTCTAGGAGGACCTACAAGATGAAGGCAGTGGAAATCAAGAGCACTAAATTTTCACCTCTCAGAGAGTCTCACAAGAAATCGAATGTCATAGAAGAACAAGTTAAAGAGTTGGAACAAGGAGATATTGACCCCTCCCAATCTCCTAGTGGAGCCAAGTGTCTCATCTGAGGAAATTGAGTCAGCTCACAATGAGAAATAATTGATCTTTCAATAGGCAATAGATATCCCTTACATCTTGTCCACACCCTTGGATCTATTCCCATAGGTCTGTGACTTTCTCGGAAGAGAATCAAGAAGGGTGCAACAATTTTTAGCACTAACTTTTGAGGCCATCTAAAAGTATATGAAATCCATGAAGTGAAGGAAAGTACAAACAAATTCAAGGTTCTACATTGAGGTTTCTAGAACTTATTTCATTGAAGTTACAAGGCCCAAATTGAACAAAACTTTGGAGGAAATGACCCCAGATGACTATGAGATGACCAAAGTCTCACTTGGTTAAGCTACACACGAGGGTGACACTCATCTTTTCAAGATTCTTCAACTTAGATACTAGAGTGGAATGAAGAATACAAATGAGCCTTCGAATAATTGGATGAACATGTGAGGAACTTGTTTTCATATGTGTAGTCATTCTCAGAACCAAACTCATGATATTTTCCTCCAGTTGAGGTGGTCTCATCTATCAAAAAATTTGACCTGCAGGTCCTCAAGAAAGTCCCAGGATTCACAATGTAGGGGAGGGAAAATGATAAGTGGTAGGGAAAATCATTGACAAAGGAAATTTTATTTTCCCTGAGGTCCTCTCCTAGTTCCACTTTGTCTCAGGTACCATCTCAAGGATCAAAGGCACCAGGGTGGAAATGGAGAAAGAAAATATGCTATGGGATAGTGTTCTCCCATTGACCTTTGAAATAGGGATTTTTTAATCCTCATTATTGGTAAGCAAAAATGCGTTCATGGACTCAGCTGAACTTGTCCCCTATTTGGTTCCACACCATAGCTAAAAGTTATGATGCACTAAAATGTGCTTTGACAGAGCTCGAGGAGTGCAACAATAGTGCTGAAGGAATTCTTGAAAATTTAAGTAAATGTGTAGAAGAGCTTGGGACCCCTTATATCAATGAAAACACATATTTTGAAGATATCATGACTCATTTTCAAGAAATGGTTTGGAAAGAGGTAGGAGATCCCTTCTCTTTCAATTAAGACACCTTGGAGTCAATCATAACAATCTGTGGTTCTATTTTGTTGGTATCCAGATTTAATCTCCTTCACAACTTGAACAACATCATGAATTTGCAAAAGACACTCAAGGGTAAATAGATGATTTGTATGTCATTTGTAGCCAGGGAGCACATCTATCTAGCTTGTTGGTGCTCAAGATTTGAGGGAGTGGATAACACCTTCAAAAGGATCTTGATCTGATCCTCACTATTTTAGGTTGTGCCTATCAACCAAGGCAAGAAAACCTATATTGCATCCCTTGTATGGTAAAGGAGATGGATATATCCTTTTATTTTTCACATTATATGGAGATGACCTTGTGAAAACATGATCAATTATCCATTATTCAAACTCAAAGGAGTTGTCACTACTAAATGATGGAAATGCTTTCATGACAAGGTTGAGGCTACTAGAGACATGATAAAAGCCTGGTATGCTTTGTGTATTTTGTGAATGGATTTGTATTTTTTGTTGACACACAATGCAATATAGGGGTAGTATTGGTAGGATGAATTAGTTTAAATGAAATTTTGTGGGGAGATGTTTAGACAAGACTAGCTGGGAATTACCAACTTCTTTGAGAACCTTTGCAAGAAATGTGTAACACCTACACAACAAGAATATTTCCAGAGGTTTTAAATGCTCCCTTTAACTAGGATATGTGCACAAATGGAGGCCCAGATCTGCACTCTTCCACACAATATTTGACTACCTGCTACAATATCTTGAAGCAAATATATCAACAAAGTATCCAGAAATCCCTGTTTGATCATGACCTAAGGTGCACCCAAAGATTTACCAACAATCTCAAAATTCAAGGACATTAGAGTGATTTTAAATCTGTTTATCTTCTATCAGATGAAAGCTCTTCTGAATATAATATTGCAAATGCCATTAAAACATCAAACAAAAATGAGACCCTGTATGATCAAAGAGATCCTAAACACAAGATTGCAACATGAGCAAGAAACATAAATTGAAAACATTCTAAAACAAAAGTATATGCAAACTTTGCCAAGAGAATAAACCAGATAATCCAGAAAATGATCAGATATATCAGCAGGGGAAAGTTCATGAGAACAATCTCAGATCCTATTGATGGCTTTACAACTAAAAACCAACTCAACATGATGAAATCTGATACAAAATGGAATTGAAAATGGCTCTCAGACAGTTTTTCCTCAGAGAAAATGGGTTTCTTTCAGTTTTTGCTCGAAAAATTCTAAGTCTTTTTCTCTCTTTTGTCTCCCCCCTCTACAAATGCTTCAAAAAATACATTTATACCTCATGCCATCTTGGAACCTTGCTTCCCAAGTAAAGAATATGTTTTAAGAGATCAAATTTGTTACAAAACCCTTCATCATTTCGTGAAAAATGACATCAAATTGTCAAACAGCTCGCATATTGCCAAGTATGCACAAAATTTTTAAAATATTACATGAGTTTGGATCCTTATCCATCCTAGGATCACATTTTTGGCATTCTAGGCATGCCAGCATGCTTTAGCAATCATTTTCACCTTTTACCTTTTCAATTTTTACCTCTACAACTTTTGATTCTCACCTTTCATGTTTTTTACATCGGGCTAAAGAAAAAATGCATAAAAAACACCACAGATCATCAAATTAGCTCATGAAAATGGTGCCATTGTTCTCAAAAAGGCCAAGGGGACTCAAAATCATATAAGGTCCGATGAATTTTGATGAAGAAATGTGATTTCCAAGCTCCTTGGAGCTCCCATGGCACCCAAAAATGAAAATGCACATTATCCGTTGATTTTGATCAACTTTTAATATCAACCTTACATGTGGATAATGCCATTTAAGGAATAAGCTCAAAACTACCTTTTTGACCTTTGAATGAAGTGGGACATGTGTCACAATGTGATTGGATCAACCTCCCATGCTCTAGAAATGCATTTGCGACCTTTTTTACCTTTGGAAAATTTTACAAAAAATCTCTGCTTCTCCCCTAGACCCGCCACGTGTCCACATGTGGGCCCCTACTTGAAAATGCGGGCCAATTTTATGAATTTAGCCACCCTTTTGAGAAAAGGAAAATTTTATCAAAACACTATGCGGGCCTAAACACCCGTGCTCTTCTCTGCCATGTGGTGCCCTCTGATTCGCCGCGGGGCCATGCCTCCAATTCTGCCCTCAGACCTCCCTACCAAATTTTGAAAAATTCAAAACTCATTGCGGGCCCGTAATCTCCTTTTGTCCTCTTTGAAATGCACCATGTGTCCAACGTGGATTTTCCGTGGAAACACGCCTTCAATTTTGTCTTTGAAACATTAGCAAAAATTTGTAAAATTTCCAATAGTAACTCCGACCTCTGAACCTCCGCCCCCTCCATTCACATTTCTTTGTGTTTGGCAAAGTGGACAATTTTTTGATTTTAAGTTTTTTGCCTCCAAAGGCAAAAAATTCAAAACATTCCCACCAACCTACTTCCCCCTTTCTTTCTTTTGGACACGTGTCCTCTTTTCATTGGTTGCGGGACTTCGGCTTGAAAAATTACTTTTACCTTTTGAAGTTAAAAACTTCAAAGTTATTTCAAAACCCGCCCCCCCCATTTTGGCATCTCCTGAACACATGTCCACTTCTCATTGGATGAGGACTTTCAGGCTAAAATGTTCCTTTGAACATTTTGCAAAAGGAAAGCAAAATTTCTAAGTATAACCTGCCACCCCGCCAATCCTTCGACCAATCACAATGTGCCACGTAGGCACTTTACTGTAACAAGCGGAGCTATGGATAAAAATTTTCCCTTTGTCAAAATTTCAAAATTGACAAGTTAGAAATGTTTTCCCATATATCCATGGCCAATAGAAACCCGCCACGTCGCCGATGAGTTGCAAAGAGGAATTTGACGGGCAGATGACGCCCGTATGACCGTCAAAATGTCAAAAATTCAAATGATGCCCTAGAAATAAAAAATCTTCACAAGGATGGCAGATTTCTTGATTTTAAGTCAATTGAAACATGATTTAACATTTTTTTCAACCGGGGGATTAGGATTTCACTTGCAAAAAATTGGGATTTGATGAATTTTGAGTTTTTCACATTTTGATAAAGGAGAAATGACACAGCCCGTAAAAATGAAGAAATTAGGGCACAAATGGTGGCAAATTTGGAAAATTATTTCAGAACAGGGCAAAAACAAACAACATTATGAGCATTTGAAAGTTTTCAACTGGAGAAATCGAGTTTGCAGACCATCCAATCGACCAATGAAATGTTTCAGAGCAGAATTTGACATGAAAATTTTAAGGCACATTATGAAAATTCAATAATGGTACCAACATATTTCAAGCATTACTCAAGATCACAAATTTTTTTTCATTGAATTCAAGAAGCTAAGCCACATTTCAGAGACTTGGATCACCACATTGGAGTATTTGAGAATTCCTTAGTAAGAGAAGATCACATCGACAGTCATCTAATTTGTCAGAGAAGTAAAAGGGCTTGAGTTCAAACCAATTGAATTTCCACCAGAGGCAGAAGGATCTTCATCAAAAATATGAGCTACTTCATCCTTCTCCATTCTCTCTCTCTCCTTCTATTTTCACTCTTCTACTCCCTTTCTTCTAATTCTTCATTGTGTGTAATAATTAATTTATTTCTTATTCATTAAAGTGACTATGTGATATTTGTGCAATGTAAAAGTCTCTTTTGCAATTATAAATAGGGGACTTATTTTTTATTTCCCAAGGATATTTGAAAAGTGTTTTTGGGGGATAGATGAAGGGATGGGTTTTAAAGTTATAAAAAGAGATGAGCTTCTCATTATAAAAGGATGGTTAATTATTGTTTAATAGCTCTCATTGTATTTCTAGGAATAAGTGCCTTCATTTCCTCTATTCTATTGTCTATTGTTTTATTCTATCTTCATCTCAACTTTTAATCCATGAGAAATGTAAAGTGTGCAATATGATGAAATAAAACTTTGTGTTTATTATTGGACTATTCCTATTTCTATGTGAATGGTTTTTTTTATTGATGCAAGTGAAATACTCTTATTTTAATGCAATGAAATCAACTATGTTATTTATTGATTAAAATATGTTCTTATTTCCCTCTCCTATAAATCTCACTAAGTAATTTTCCTCCCATGTATTTCATACAAAAAATTGTCACATGTTTAGGTAAGTATTCCTGTGTGATCCCCAATCTATGGACCACTCCCAGAAGTTAGTTTACTCTACATTTATTTCCTTGCTTTCAATAAATATAGCTGCCCCATTCAAGCAAAGGGACCTAGTCACAAAATGTTGGTGAAATCTCACAATTTTCCCTCACGAAAAAACTATTTCGCCAACAAAGTATAAAAAGGACCCCCAATAATGATATATTGTAGTGGTAAATCTATAAAATAAGGGGTAATATTTAGAATCCCTAGATCATAGGTGTTTTGGACATTTTTACTAAGTGACACATCGTGTTTGTCATGATGTTGTTATAGCACATTTAAAGCTCATAAATGTACACCAACCATGTAATATTTAATCCTTTATTCTTCTTATGATTGCACAACCATATATAGTGGATGAACTTCTTTGATTCTAGGTATAAATATGTTATGACAACCTTTTGTGCATAATAATTTTGATGTAGATCAAATATATTGTTCATTTGATTGATCCAAGATACATGATCCTTCTCGAGAAATTTACACTTATCCACATTGGGTAACATGTTCACTAATCATTTATTAACATCAATTGAGTATTGATGTAGTGTCATGTTTCAATGTGGGTTGTTATAAAGATCCTATGTTCCTGAAAGTGGAATTATTGGTCGACAGGCTGCAAATTACCCAAATAAGCATAAATTATGCAAATTATGACTAAAATAGGTTTGATTTTTCCTGAAACTAATCACCAACCCATATAAAATCATATTTTCACCATGTTTTTTGAACATCTGTCTGGAGTTGTGATACTTCCACTAACACCTATGAATAAGAAATCACTTCTTCCTTTCTTGGTGTCCTTCTTAGATTATTGGAAACCTTTTGTTTGACCTATAATTGAGACTCATGTCATGATTTATGGATTCAGGTTTAGGGGTAGGGTTCATGGTTTAGGTGTCAAAAAAAGGGTTATTAGTGCAATATATGGTTTTTATTGTCTTTTCATAATGCATTTACTGACAACTCTTGCAAAAGGAAAAAAATGAAAGTTAGTTCGAGAAGATGGTATCCTTGTGATCACCTCATTGAGATGAATTTAATGACTTCTATTTTACATAGGTGTGTGTTGGTTTGAAAATCTGTCGCTTGGGCAGATCTATGGATAGACGAGCCAACAGTGTGCAGGGCATAGCCCCTCTTTGAGTCAGCAAAGTGAAACTGGTTTATTGCTATTCTACCAGCAGGAATCTGTGTAAGTCTCACAATATTCTACCTTCGGGGGTTTGGGATCTCATCCCAGTAGGGTGTTTCCGACTACGAAAAGAAAGGAATGAAAGAGAGGATGGAGAAAGATCAGATCCGAAGAAAGAAAAGAAATGAATTCCAAAGCAGAAAGGTCAGAGGGTTTATGTTTTGGGATTGGTAGTAAACAGAGCCAAACCTACTTGCATAAACGAGCAAAGCAATACTGATGAATAAATGACAATAAAACAGAAGTAGATCCAACAGAACAAGCACACAGATCTAACGTAAGAAAGATCCAATGCAAATAACACACGTATTCAGCACAAAGTCTAAATATTGTATTAATAATTCTTTCTGTTACAAAAAGCTCAAAGTCTTTTCTCCTCACTTCTATTTTTCATCTGAAAGATATTCACTCATGCCCAATACAACAAGCATTGGGGTATTTATAGAAGAAGGAAAGAAAAGAAGGCAAAAAGGAGCCAACCACCTATTTACAAAGATATTTACAAAATATCTCAAAGTCATGTTGACTTTTGACAACTTGATGGATGACATCATCCCATGGTGCAACATGGATGATGTCATCATTTGTGCCAACATACTCCAGATATTCACAAAAAGAAAGTCGAAGAAGAGAGAGAAGAAGAAGAAAGAGAAGCTATTCATCGTCGTCATCCTGCGGCCGAAAGGGGGTAGCCTGCTTTTGCTGCTGCTCAGGTGACGAGATGTGGAATTGAGCGTGGTATTCCATGAACTTGCTGATCATGGGCCCTAGTTGATCCTGGGAAGGATCCTTGTGTCATTCACTGATCACCTCGCAAGTCTCCCGCTCGTCTATGAGCTTCTCTGGGAGTTTGGAATATTCTTTCTCTGCTTCTATGAGGAACCTGATGAAGTCCCGACAGGCCAGCAGGTTATTGATGGACTCCGCGTCAAAAGTGACCTCTGGCCCCAGCCCTTGTGAAACGATCTCCTTGAAGATCCGGGTGGTTTCATCAACTTTCCTTAAGGTGAAGGAAGGAGTAAGCAACCCTGGAGACATATTGAGAACGATTTGTTCCATTTGGTGCATCGCGTCCAGGGCTTCTTCTTTCACCTTATCGATCTTTTCAAGGACAAATTCCAGTTGATCCACCCGGTAGTCCAGGGTTGAAATGACTTTATTGAGGGCCCTGGGATGACCGAAGATGCCGAACTTGACCAGATCTTCGACTGAACAGTGAACATTTGTTGAAAGGTCTCATGCTGCAGCCTAGCATGGTCCAGCTCTTCTGATATGGGTCCTGCTAACGCTTGGAGCTCCTTATTCACCTTGTTGATGTTCAGATATAAATCAGAGAACTTGGCGATCACTCTTTCACTGTCCTTGAGGATTTGGCTCCTCCAAGCTGAAACTGCCATGCCCTGCTCGCCGATCTTTGCATATTCATTAATTTTATCCTGGCTCAGAGGCTCAGGAGTCTCGGTGGCAGTTGTGGGAGGTGCACTGCCCATCTTCTGTAAGGCTTGGAGCAGATGTTTATTTTTGCTCTTTCAATAGCCTTTTCTCTTCTTTTGTTTCTTGAAGCTTCTTGCAGAGGGCGTCAACTGCAGATAGGGCCTCTCCCTGAAGGCTTTTAGAAGATGTCCCCATTGTGACTTGGGTCACTGTATAATCTGTCAGAGACAGATCCTTTTTATCCTTGAGGGGATTGGGGTATGCGATCTCCATTACCCTCTCTCCCGAAGCACTCTGAGAGAAGCGTGTGACGGGCTTCTGCTTCTTTGCCCCTTTGGACGGGATTACGGAAAAGTCCATCGGAGCGATGGGAACTTTCCTTTTCTGCTGACTTAAGTGCTGGGAGATCCAGGCTGGACTTATGGGAGAAGGGCCAGAAACAGAGAAGGGGGCAGCTGCAGTAGCAGAAGGGAAAAACGTGGAGACACTTGGAGGTGGCATCGAGAGGGAGGCCGAAGAAGTGCTCACGGGAGGAAGAGATACTGCAGGAGAGGAAGACATAGGAAGGGAAGGGAGCTCAGAGATGAGGGAAGAAATGGAGGGGGACAGGTCCGCAAGAGAAGAGAAGATAGATGAAGAAGCGGGAGGAACAGTAGAAGAAGGGGGAGAGGACACGACCAAAGGAATAGTCACCTGAGTCACTCGAGGAGGGGAAGGAGGAGAAGAAGAAGGGACAGAAGGGACCTCGGTTGTTGCAGCAGTGGCGACATCCTGAGTGGATGGGCCTATTGGAACATCTTCTTCCATTCCTTTCTCTGGAGAAGCTAGAGTTATGACCTGTTCGGGTGCAGCGGAAGGAGGACTTTCAGGAGCTTCCTCTTGAGAAGTGCTGGACTCACCCTCCTTACCTTTACCCTTGCCTTTAGGCTACTGTTTAGATCGAGAAGGTGCGTTACCCAATGGAGAGGTTGTGAAATCAACCCCGAGGTAGATGAGTCCGTTCATTCGGCACCAATGCTCTGTTCTGCGCAGAGTTTCTTTGACCCTCTCCTCAATTGTCTGAGGTGCTTTAGTCCTATCAACTGCCGCAAAAGGCCAATCATCCCCACCTGTGTCAAGATATACTTGATCCACTTCCTCTTCGGTAGTTTGGTAGCCTTTGGGGACGATGGCTACCCCATATTGAATGATTTCTGCCAAGGCCAAACGAGAATGGTCTTTCCTCCTGAGCTCCACCTCATGATATAGGTCAATGTAGATATCCTCGATCTGAGGGACGTGGATCGGATCGAGCTTAGCCCTTGGCAGACAATTTCTCGGGTCAAAGGTAGGCCTTGCCGGGAAGTCATGTTTCAGATTTAGAAGCTCCAGCTCTGCAAACATGTCCTTTGCCTTGTGGTGAGTAAGACATGTATATCTACCCACTGTGAGGGGGAAAGGAGTTCCACCCTTCTTTCTTTTTAGGCACTTTTCATGATAAGTGATTAGCTGTCTTGACAGCTCTAGCAGAATCAATTTGGGCCCAGCATATCTTGGCAGTCTAGTTGGCTCTCCCAAGAAGTTAGCCGCTCTCAGATAAGTAAATGTGGGGAATTGGGTGAACAGGGCCCCCCATTTTTCAGTGGCTGCCACGATGCTCTTGGTCGTGCGACCGTAAGTCATATTCGGCCTCAACAGGCAGATGATGAAATAGAAAAATGCATCATTGATCTTTGTAAATTGAGGGATGCTATTCTCCAGCTTCAGCTCTGGATAGTATTCATAGATTCTAACTTGGGGCCAAACCCCACTCCGCATCAGAGCTGGATAGTCCCTTTCAGAAGCTGCAGCATAAACAACATAGGAATTCATGTAGAATCTCCCCGTTGTGGGGAATTGTTGCAGCTGTTCTGATATCGTGCTGCTTATAATTTCTGCCCATTCGAAGCGTTGATCAGGCACATTTTTGTTCATTGTTTCTAAATACCGCAACATCCATTTGTGGAAATAGTGGGCGTCAGGAAGCCCAAAGACCCTGCTCAGGAACGTGATGGTGTCACTGAGCTCCTCCGAAAAATCACTGCGGTGAATGATTTGTGGCCAACGGGTCACTACTTTCTTGTTCTTCAGATAGACTTCATTCATCAGTTGCATGCACTGATCTTCATGGTCGTCCCAGGCTTTGATACAATCCTCTCAGCTGACGGCCACAAAGTGCCGGTGATGAGGAATGCCGAGTATTATCTCAAAGTGGCGGGAAGTGAGGTTAATTATGACCTTGCCCTTCTCATTTATGACACATCTTGTGTCTTTATTGTAGCACCGGGAAACCACCATCATGAATTCATTGTTAACGGCGCTGACTGGGATTCCCCCAGCAAAGTGCAGGGCACTGCCTATCAGCTTGTCCATCCATGGACTTCTTGTGACCTTCTGAGTCCTGACCCAGAATTCCTCCATATCGATATGTCCCAACTCTGAGTCTCTGATGTCCAGGTCACACTCGGCCTGGGAGTCGGGCATTCTGACCCTCTGATACTTATACTTCATTTCTTCTTCTGTGAGCTTGGCCTTGCCTTTGGATTTGGTAGGTCTCTTGCTTGATGTTGACATATGTTCTTCTGAACTTAACTGTTGATCTGCAAGAATAAGAAGTGAAACCCAATTGAAGAAAGCCATGTCAGCTGCTTGATTTTCCATTGAAATGCTGACAGAAGAAAGAGTTAGCAATTTAAAGGCCTCAGGGTGCATGGCGCATGGATATTGCAGATTGCAGAGCTAAATAGACAAGGCGCACAGGAAAAGGGTGTTGCAAGGGTTAAATCAGTGCCAAAGGGCGCATGGCGCATAGACACTGCAGAGTGCATTTTCTGTTGCTGTAAGTGCGAGTGCGCCTGCGCCATGTGTTTATTTTATAAAGGGCGCAGATTATTTTCATGTTACACGGGTACAGGGTGCGCCAAAGGGTGCAGGAATAATGCGTGTAACATCATATGTTCATGTGCCGAAGGGGAACTCGGCGCGGCGCATGGAAGGTCTGCATGACACAATGTTGTTGCGATGAGGGACGCGCCTGCGCCGTTTATAGCTTTGCACTTGGCGCATAGAAAAAGACTGCTACATGGATGCTGGGTGCGCCAAAAGGGTGCATGAATTTATGATGTTGCACTCAAGTCTGATGCGCCAAGAGGGCACATGGAAAGCGCTTGCAGCAAGTGAGGGAAGTGCGCCATGAGGGCGCATCTTTTTATGATGTAGCAGGCAGGAAATGCGCGCCATTGGCGTGGCTTATCTTTGTGTAACAGAGGCGACAGATGCGCCAAGGGCACAACTGTCCTGGATGTTGCATGGTATGCCAATGCGCCAAAGGAAAATATAGTTTCCTTTAAAACTTTGATTCTTCAGAGGGGTTTACATATGGTTAAGCTCTCTTTGCAAGTTTCATTTGGGTGATTGAAAAGGCTTAAACAAAAGGGGTTTCAAGCTATTACTTCAGAACAAGACTCTCTCTACCAGCAGATCTGGAGAGGGGGAAGAAATGTGGAAAGACAGCAAGGGGGGACAACAAGTTCATGATTTTATCCCTTTTCAATCCAAATTACATATCCACAAACAGCAAAAAACCACAAACATGAAGCACAAAAGAAAGAGGATCTCTTACCCGGCTTTTATAATGAAGAAATGCACGAAAACGGGTCCACAAAGCAATTCGAAAGTGACAGGGCAGGTGCGCTGACAAGCTCAGAGAAAATAATGAAAATAGTCACGTGATTGCACTGGTGACAATGACAGCGCAGACGCGCCTATATATAGGTGAGGTAGCAATAAATGCGCCACCAACTTTTCTAAGTGGCGCACCAAAAGAGCTGTCGACACGAGAAAACATGCACCCTTTGGCGCACCAAAATTCTTGCCAACACGAAGATATGTGCACCTTTGCACACCGAAAGTGGTGTTGACAGAGGAATATGTGCGCCTTTGGCGCACCAAAAAGTGGCGCAACAAAAGATATGTTGACAGGAAGGCGCATGCGCCTTGGCGCACGCAGGGAAGACTCAACATAGAGAGGCGCACAAAAACACCTGCTAACACAAGAAAGCATGCGCCAAAGGGTTTAAAGGGGGCGCATCAAAAGTTGATGTTGCATAGTCATTATATGCGCCCGGCCAAAAAGACCAAAAACGACTAAGTTCGGAAAACTAAGATTTCCCGGGAAGGGATTTTGCAACGTTCCGAACGCAAGGGATCCCTGACGAGGGATCAGAACAAAATTTCGGTATGGTTATCAGTAAAATTTCCCTTGCCAATTTTACAGGATAACAGCTGGCTCTTTCTGGGGACTATCCCTGAGCAAACTCGGGGGTAGAGAATCCCAGGTCTCATGTGCCTATCCATTGGGCTGGAGAGTCAAAAACAAGGGCGACCGGAGGGAAAACAAAAGGGAACACACAACAAATAGAAAAGCAAACACACGACAAAAACAAACACACAACTAAAGCAAACTGTACAAAGAAGAGAGCAAGCTCTACTTCCTGAAGATTTTCAGATGTTGCCCGCTGTAGGGAAGCGGGAGTTCGGTTCCATCCAGATATGAGAGATAGAAACTATTCTCTCGTTGAGCTGCTTGATCTTGAAAGGTCCTCTCCATAGGGAATCAAACTTTCCGTGCATGCCTTTTGGCTCTCTTCGCTTGTCCCACAGAAGGACGAGGTCCCCCACCTGGAAATTTCTTTGCTTAGCTTTTTTATCGAACAGTCTCTTGACTTGATTCTGATGTTCGGTGATCCTGTCGACCACTCTTACTCTCTTTTCTTCGAGTTCTGTCAGATACATGATCCTCTTTTCAAGAGAATTTTGGAAAGTTTCATCTTCAATAGCTCGTGCCAAGCGCAGAGCAGGAAGTTCAGCAGAAATGGGAAGTTCAGCATCAGTGCCATATAACACTTGAAAAGGTGACATACCGAGAGACCTCTTGGGAGTAATGCGATCTGCCCACAAAGCGTCGTATAAGGACTTGTGCCACATTCGTTGATTCTCATCCACCAGCTTTCGTATGATGGTCACCAAGTTTTTGTTACTGGATTCCGCCTGACCATTACCCTGAGGGTAATAATCTGAGGCGTGAGCCAAAGTTATCCCGTATTCATAGCAAAAACTAATAACTTCTCGTGAGGAGAAGTTAGAAGCATTATCAGCAACAATCTTGTTGGGAATGCCAAACCTGACAATGATATTCTCTTTGATAAAACTGCAAACAACCTCGGAAGTGGCATGTTTGACAGGTATGGCTTCTACCCACTTGGTGAAGTAATCTGTTGCTGATAGGACATAGTTATGTCTGGCACTCGATTGGGGATTGAGTGCACCAATAAAATCAATTCCCCACTGCCTGAATGGTTCGTTGACAACAACCGGCCTGAGGGGAAAAGCAGCCATCTTGGGCTTGCCGACGAACTGCTGGCAAGGTTCACACTTTGCTACCCAGGTAGCTGTATCTTGGAAAAGCGTCGGCCAATAGTACCTGGCTCGGATGATCTTGTGTGTTGTCACGGAAAAGGAAAAATGGCCTCCACAGGCTGAATTATGAAAACTTTCAAGTAACTTCACCTGCTGTGGCTTGTCGACACACCGCAAGAAGACACCATCTATCCCGCGTTTGTATAAGCCGTCATCCCAGATAACATATTTGGCTGCCCTGAGCTTTATAGTGTGCTTCTCCTTTGCAGTTAGGTGAGCTGGACATTCACCGTAGGTAAGGAAGAAAGCAATATCAGAATACCACTCATCACTGGTTGCAACAAATAGGACCAGAGGCAGAGAATGGGCTTTCTCCAGCTGGCTTTGCGCTTCGTTGGTACAATCATCCTTTTCCTCAGGGCTTTCTGAATCTTTGTTTTCAGCCATAAGCTGACATAGGCCCTTGCCTCTTACCAGCTTGGTTGGTTTTATATCCAGGTCGTACTCCTGAACCTTTGCAATCCAATTCCCTCGCAAGCTTCCTAACTCCTGTTGAGTTAGAATTGATTTGACCGCCATGTCAGGGACCAGCACCACCGTATGGGAATTTAAAATGTAATACCTGAAGTTTTTGACTGCTTTAACAACGGCGAAGGCATGCTTTTCCAATTGAGACATTTTTATTTCATGAGGCTTGAGAGGAGAGCTCATGAACGCAATCGGAGATTCAACATCCTCCGAATTCTTTTGCATCAAGATTGCAGACACAGTATGCTCAGATGCATAACTATACATGATAAAATCTTTGGAGAAATCGGGACATACCAGAACTGGTGCGTGAGCAACGGAAGCTTTTATTTCTTCAAACGACCTTTTCCCTTCCTCGCTCCATCGGAAAGTTGGTGACCCCTTCATCATGTTCAATATGTGACGAGTCTTCTCAGCAAAGTCGGGAACAAAACGCCTGAGAAAGTTCACCTTTCCGAAGAAAGAATGAACGCCAGTCTTGCTTGTAGGTAGAGTAAGGCTCTGAATAGCCTTAACTCTTTCGGTATCTATCTTCATTCCTTCTTTGCTAACAACATGCCCTAGCAGCTTTCCTTCTGTGACTCCAAAAATAGACTTTTTTGGGTTTAGGGAAATCCCATGCTCTCGGCATCTGGCCAATACTTGCTCCAAATGATCACAATGATCATTTTGTTGTTTAGAGAACACAGTTAAGTCATCTAGATAAACCACAATGACCTTCCCCATCATACCTTTGAATGCCAGGTCCATGGCCCGCTGAAAAGTGGCACCAGCATTGGTTAGGCCAAAAGGCATCCTGCTGTAGGCAAATGTACCCCAGGGAGTAGTGAATGTTGTTTTAAATTGATCTTCAGGTGAAACTTCAATCTGATTGTAGCCTGAAAAACCATCAAGCATGGACAACATTTCCGATCCAGTGACTGCTTGTAGAACTTGATCCATTATAGGAAGTGGGTAGTTGTCTTTCAAGGAAGCCTGATTCAGATTTCGAAAATCTACGCATATGCGTATTTCACCGTTCTTCTTGCACTGGCACAATATTTGCTACCCAAGTACTGTGATGGATAGGAAAAATGATTCTCGCATCCAGCATTTTCTGAATTTCAGCCTGGATAGTACCTGAGATCTTAGGATTATAATGCCTCTGCTTCTGGCGAAAGGCTTTAACGTCTTCTTTCAACGGGATGTCATGCTGGACGTCCTTTGGCTTAAAAGACTTTAGATCGGCGTAGGACCATGCCAATACATCCATGTATTTCTTCAGCAGTTTGACAAACTTCCGCTTCTCTTCAGGCGTGCAACATTTTCCAATGTTCACAAACTGCGGGTGTTCTACCGAACCTAAATTGACCAGTTCGGTTTCTGGGGATGAGTCAGGATCATCTCGCCTCTTCTTTTTCACAAAACGATCATGCCTATCGAACAACCATTCCAGAGAAACCAGGCCCTTTGGAATTTTATTTCCTTTGAGCTGACATATGCCGTCGTTCCCTTCGGATTCATCGTCTTGATCGGTGACTGATTCACGACAAGTGGAAGTAGATCCTTCAAAGTGCAATTCTTTAAAATTTTCCACCTTCTCTAGAAAGGCAATGAGTTGATTGTCATCATTGAACACTTGCCAATGCTGAGAATTGTCTGGCACGCTTGGGTGGAAAACCACCTCAATGGTGTATTTGTTTGTTTTCAAACCCGGGTGAGGGAGCATGAGGGACGCTGAAACGGCCAATGAATCAGCCATGTCATTTTGAGCTCTTGGAATGGATTCTATTGAAAAAGCATCAAACTCTTCAATGCTGTCCCATACTGCATTACGGTAGTGCCTGAGCCTCTCATTCTTCACTTGATATATCCTCTTAACTTGATTCACGACTAGCTCTGCATCACCTTGTACTTTCAGATTTTTGATCCCTCTCTCTCTTGCTGCCTGCATGCCGAGTAACAAAGATTCATACTCAGCGGTATTATTCGTGTTGAAAAACTGCAACTTGAAAGAGAGGGGAATAATTTCTTCCTCGGGAGATATTAGCACGGCTCCGGCGCCACATCCACTGGTTGCGCAGCTGCCATCGAACTGCAAAGTCCAGATCTTATTAAGATCTTCTTCTTGGACAAGAACAACCATTTTGTCAGACTCGGTAGACAAGAAATAGTTCCCCATCCCTGATGATTCAAAAAGAATTTGAGCTTTGGGGTCCTCAGAGCTAGTAACCAAGTATTTCTTTTGTGATTCTGGCTCCAAAGTCTGCATTACACCTTTGACGGGGATTCTAGCTTTAGACCAGTCCATATGAATTTCCCCACCAACTTCGCTGCAAAAACTTCTTCCCAGCAAAATTCCGTAGGCTGCTGGAATGTCAGCAACGAGGACGGTCATCTTTACTCTCTTTTCCGGGAACGCTGCAAATGCGAACTGCGCGTCTTTGATTTGACCAATCAACGGCACCTGCTTGGTTTCCAAGGAATAACATCTGCCAAAAGGCTTGGTAAGGGTGAGGCCCAAAGCGTGTGTGACTTTTGCTGGCATGACGTTATCAGAAGCTCCCGAATCAATTATGCAATTACTTAGCTTGTGGCCATTGATTAGGAGGGAGAGATAGAAGGGCTCTATCTTGCCTGATGTAGATGTTGAAGCAACATTTATGCGAGATTCAGGAGGAGTGGAAAGGATTCCTTTTGGGGAAACCTGATTAGATATGACAGCTTGACTTTGAATATACTTGGTCAATCTTACAAGCTGTTCGGGATTCGACTGAAGGTACTCGGCTTCAGACATTTGGATCTTGGTCTTTTTAGCATGATCTATGATATCAAATGTGGCCAAGGGTTGGGTTGGTGAAGGAATGAGTCCCTCACTTCGTGATGGTGGAGTAGGATTACTGGTCTTGATAGGAATATGAGAGGGCTGATTTGGAGGAGAGATGGGGGGAAAATATTTCCTTGTAAAAGACTTAACAGGGAGTTGAGTAGGAAGAGGATTACCTCTTTTAGCAATGGTTGGAGGCACGTTTGACACGGCCTTCTCCTTCTGCACATGGGCAGTGACCTCTGCTTCTTTTCCTTGCGAGCGGGTAAAAACAGCATATGATTGTCTGCTTGCATAGCCCTGGGTACCCTCTTCTTCATCAGATTCCTCCTCATCAAATTCCATATACCCGATAGTAGAGTCACCAGTCGGCTCACCGACGTCTTGATCATCTTCGCCCTGAGACAAAGGTTCTTCATAATCTTGTTCCTCTTCTTCGATTTCGGCTAGAGCGTTGACCGGAGGAGCCTCAAGCGCCAACCGTGGAGCAGTTGCAGGTAAGCGCGGCCTTTGTGGAACATTGTTGGGAACGAAGTTCCTCCGTGGAATATCCCGGTATGAGGAACTGGGAGAAGCTTGGGCCAACTGCTTCTTTAATGCAAGTAAGTCGTTCGCCATCTTTTGAAATACCGGATCAGACGAAGTAGTGGGAGAAGGGTCTGAAGATTTAGGCTTGGATGATTCCTTTTTTAATTCGCCAGATATTATCAAATTATCTTCTATTCGAATGGCAGCGGCCTGGGTGAGAATCAAGGTAGCCACTCGCTCTTGAAGGAGCAAGAAACTAACTTTCGAGCTCATAGCGTTCACGAAGAAACACTTCTGATTTTCCGGTGTTGGAAGCATGGCAACAGGGACACGGTTGATTAATGCATTGAACCTGGCGATAAAATTGCGCATGGTCTCATTGGCCTCCTTCTTCAGGTGAGTGATCTGTGATAATAATGCAAATGCATCTTCTGAAGGCTTGTACCTGTCTTCAAAAGCATCTCGCAAGGTGGCCCAACTGGTAATAGATCCGGCCGGCAAATGCTGAAACCATTCAGCTGCAGGCCCTTGTAGAGTTTCCAGAAAAAGGTGAACCGACACATCCTCATGAGTTACATCCAGGATACTGCATGACATGATGAATGCAGATATGTGTGAATCCGTGCTTTGGTTTCCGCTCCCGTCGAATTTGGGAAAATTCTTTCAGTTTCCGTGAGGGAGCGCGTGAACAGGATGTGGTAATGTGAGAGGACCCATAGCATTTCCCCATGGCACCACCATCTGGACAGCTGGAAAAAGAATACGGGCTGGAAGCACAGTTCCACTGAGCAGCAAGGCACTACAAAGGGATGTGGAGGTTCCTTGTGAAAACCGGTTCTTCCGCGGAGGTGAGGCGCTTCTGGCTGACCGATCAGCTGAACTTAGTGTTGAAAAGCGCACCGGTGTTACACTGAAATTGTGCCTCTGAAGCAGATCGAAAGTAGGATCGACTTCTCCACGAGCTCGCCTGCTATGGGTAAATGGCTCACCTGCCAGCGTACCTTCCAGATCTGCAATGTTGCTGAGCAGATTTAAAATTTATTTTTGGTTGTACTTGCTGATTTTCTGGCTTTTCTGACAAAAACCAGCAGCATGTACTTTTCTAAATATTTAAAAACTATCCTCTTCTAAAAACCATTTTGCGGTCAATGACAAATAACAGTGAGGATAAAATGACAGTGAAGATTAGCAAGCTGATTTTTAGATCTAAATTTGACTTTTTCAAAGAGTTTGAAATTTTTGGTAAACAGTCAAAAACTCAGATCTACGGAAAAATACAGGTTTTTATAAAAACTCAGCGAACTAAAGATCTTCAGCTGGGCCAGATCTATGGATCTCAGAAGAAAATTTTCAATTTGGTTCACTTTTGCAAAATTTTAGATTTTTGACAAAAAGTTAAAGTTTGCAAACAGATAGTGATTTTTCTGATTTTTTAGATTTTCTATCCTACCACTATCATAGATCTGATAGATCTGTTCGTTCCCCAGTAGAGTCGCTAAAAACTGTTGGTCCAAAAATCTGTCGCTTGGGCAGATCTATGGATAGACGAGCCAACAGTGTGCAGGGCATAGCCCCTCTTTGAGTCAGCAAAGCGAAACTGGTTTATTGCTATTCTACCAGCAGGAATCTATGCAAGTCTCACAATATTCTGCCTTCGGGGGTTTGGGATCTCATCCCAGTAGGATGTTTCTGACTGCGAAAAGAAAGGAATGAAAGAGAGGATGGAGAAAGATCAGATCCGAAGAAAGAAAAGAAATGAATTCCAAAGCAGAAAGGTCAGAGGGTTTATGTTTTGGGATTGGTAGTAAACAGAGCCAAACCTACTTGCATAAATGAGCAAAGCAATACTGATGAATAAATGACAATAAAACAGAAGTAGATCCAACAGAACAAGCACACAGATCTAACGTAAGAAAGATCCAATGTAAATAACACACGTATTCAGCACAAAGTCTAAATATTGTATTAATAATTCTTTCTGTTACAAAAAGCTCAAAGTCTTTTCTCCTCACTTCTATTTTTCATCTGAAAGATATTCACTCATGCCCAATACAACAAGCATTGGGGTATTTATAGAATAAGGAAAGAAAAGAAGGCAAAAAGGAGCCAACCACCTATTTACAAAGATATTTACAAAATATCTACAAGGATATACAAAATATCTCAAAGTCATGTTGACTTTTGACAACTTGATGGATGACATCATCCCATGGTGCAACATAGATGATGTCATCATTTGTGCCAACATACTCCAGATATTCACAAAAAGAAAGTCAAAGAAGAGAGAGAAGAAGAAGAAAGAGAAGCTATTCATCATCGTCATCATGCGGCCGAAAGGGGGTAGCCTGCTTTTGCTGCTGCTCAGGTGACGAGATGTGGAATTGAGCGCGGTATTCCATGAACTTGCTGATCATGGGCCCTAGTTGATCCTGGGAAGGATCCTTGTGTCGTTCACTGATCACCTCACAAGTCTCCCGCTCGTCTATGAGCTTCTCTGGGAGTTTGGAATATTCTTTCTCTGCTTCTATGAGGAACCCGATGAAGTCCCGACAGGCCAGCAGGTTATTGATGGAGTCCACGTCAAAAGTGACCTCTAGCCCCAGCCCTTGTGAAACGATCTCCTTGAAGATCCGGATGGTTTCATCAACTTTTCTTAAGGCGAAGGAAGGAGTAAGCAACCCTGGAGACATGTTGAGAACGATTTGTTCCATTTGGTGCAGCGCGTCCAGGGCTTCTTCCTTTCACCTTATCGATCTTTTCAAGGACAAATTCCAGTTGATCCACCCGGTAGTCCAGGGTTGAAATGACTTTATTGAGGGCCCCTGGGATGACCGAAGATGCCGAACTTGACCAGATCTTCGACTGAACAGTCAAACATTTGTTGAAAGGTCTCATGCTGCAGCCTAGCATGGTCCAGCTCTTCTTGATATGGGTCCTGCTAATGCTTGGAGCTCTTTATTCACCTTGTTGATGTTCAGATACAAATCAGAGAACTTGGCGATTACTCTTTCACTATCCTTGAGGATTTGGCTCCTCCAAGCTGAAACTGCCATGCCCTGCTTGCCAATCTTTGCATATTCATTAATTTTATCCTGGCTCAGAGGCTCAGGAGTCTCGGCGGCAGTTGTGGGAGGTGCACTGCCCATCTTCTATAAGGCTTGGAGCAGATGTTTATTTTGCTCTTTCAATAGCCTTTTCTCTTCTTTTGTTTCTTGAAGCTTCTTGCAGAGGGCGTCAACTGCAGATAGGGCCTCTCCCTGAAGGCTTTCAGAAGACGTCCCCATTGTGACTTGGGTCACTGTATAATCTTTCAGAGACAGATCCTTTTTATCCTTGAGGGGATTGGGGTATGCGATCTCCATTACCCTCTCTCCCGAAGCACTCTGAGAGAAGCGTGTGACGGGCTTCTGCTTCTTTGCCCCTTTGGATGGGATTACGGAAAAGTCCATCGGAGCGATGGGAACTTTCCTTTTCTGTTGACTTAAGTGTTGGGAGATCCAGGCTGGACTTATGGGAGAAGGGCCAGAAACAGAGAAGGGGGCAGCTGCAGTAGTAGAAGGGAAAAACGTGGAGACACTTGGAGGGTGGCATCGAGAGGGAGGCCGAAGAAGTGCTCACGGGAGGAAGAGATACTGCAGGAGAGGAAGACATAGGAAGGGAAGGGAGCTCAGAGATGAGGGAAGAAATGGAGGGGGACAGGTCCGCAAGAGAAGAGAAGATAGACGAAGAAGCGGGAGGAACAGTAGAAGAAGGGGGAGAGGACATGACCAAAGGAATGGTCGCATGAGTCACTCGAGGAGGGGAAGGAGGAGAAGAAGAAGGGACAGAAGGGACCTCGGTTGTTGCAGCAGTGGCAACATCCTGAGTGGATGGGCCTATTGGAACATCTTCTTCCGCTTCCTTTCTCTGGAGAAGCCAAAGTTATGACCTGTTTGGGTGTAGCGGAAGGAGGACTTTCAGGAGCTTCCTCTTGAGTGGTGCTAGACTCACCCTCCTTACCTTTTCCTTTGCCTTTAGGCTACTGTTTAGATCGAGAAGGTGCGTTACCCAATGGAGAGGTTGTGAAATCAACCCCGAGGTAGATGAGTCCGTTCATTCGGCACCAATGCTCTATTCTACGCAGAGTTTCTTTGACCCTCTCCTTAATTGTCTGAGGTGCTTTAGTCCTATCAACTGCCGCAAAAGGCCAATCATCCCCACCTGTGTCAAGATATACTTGATCTACTTCCTCTTCGGTAGTTTGGTAGCCTTTGGGGACAATGGCTACCCCATATTGGATGATTTATGCCAAGGCCAAACGAGAATGGTCTTTCCTCCTGAGCTCCACCTCATGATATAGGTCAATGTAGATATCCTCGATCTGAGGGACATGGATCGGATCGAGCTTAGCCCTTGGCAGACAATTTCTTGGGTCAAAGGTAGGCCTTGCTGGGAAGTCATGTTTCAGATTTAGAAGCTCCAGCTCTGCAAACATGTCCTTTGCCTTGTGGTGAGTAAGACATGTATATCTACCCACTGTGAGGGGGAAAGGAGTTCCACCCTTCTTTCTTTTTAGGCACTTTTCATGATAAGTGATTAGCTGTCTTGACAGCTCTAGTAGAATCAACTTGGGTCCAGCATATCTTGGCAGTCTAGTTGGCTCTCCCAAGAAGTTAGCCACTCTCAGATAAGTGAATGTGGGGAATTGGGTGAACAGGGCCCCCCATTTCTCAGTGGCTGCCACGATGCTCTTGGTCGTGTGACCGTAAGTCATATTCGGCCTCAACAGGCAGATGATGAAATAGAAAAATGCATCATTGATCTTTGTAAATTAAGGGATGCTATTCTCCAGCTTCAGCTCTGGATAGTATTCATAGATTCTTGACCTTGGGGCCAAACCCCACTCCACATCAGAGCTGGATAGTCCCTTTCAGAAGCTGCAGCATAAACAACATAGGAATTCATGTAGAATCTCCCTCGTTGTGGGGAATTGTTGTAGCTGCTCTAGATATCGTGCTGCTTATAATTTATGCCCATTCGAAGCGTTGATCGGGCACATTTTTGTTCATGGTTTCTAAATACCGCAGCATCCATTTGTGGAAATAGTGGGCGTCAGGAAGCCCAAAGACCCTGCTCAGGAACGTGATGGTGTCACTGAGCTCCTCCGAAAAATCACTGCGGTGAATGATTTATGGCCAATGGGTCACTACTTTCTTGTTCTTCAGATAGACTTCATTCATCAGTTGCATGCACTGATCTTCATTGTCGTCCCAGGCTTTCATACAATCCTCTCGGCTGACGGCCAAAAAGTGTCGGTGATGAGGAATGCCGAGTATTATCTCAAAGTGGCGGGTAGTGAGGTTAATTATGACCTCGCCCTTCTCATTTACGACACATCTTGTGTCTTTATTGTAGCACCGAGACAACCACCATCATGAATTCATTGTTAACGGCACTGACTGGGATTCCCCCAGCAAAGTGCAGGGCACTGCCTATCAGTTTGTCCATCCATGGACTTCTTGTGACCTTCTGAGTCCTGACCCAGAATTCCTCCATATCAATATGACCCAACTCTGAGTCTCTGATGTCCAGGTCACACTCGGCCTGGGAGTCGGGCATTCTGACCCTCTGATACTTATACTTCATTTCTTCTTCTGTGAGCTTGGCCTTGCCTTTGGATTTGGTAGGTCTCTTGCTTGATGTTGACATATGTTCTTCTGAACTTAGCTGCTGATCTGCAAGAATAAGAAGTGAAACCCAATCGAAGAAAGCCGTGTCAGCTGTTTGATTTTCCATTGAAATGCTAACAGAAGAAAGAGTTAGTAATTTAAGGGCTTCAGGGCGCATGGCGCATGGATATTGCAGATTGCAGAGCTAAATAGACAAGGCACACAGGAAAAGGGTGTTGCAAGGGTTAAATCAGTGCCAAATGGTGCATGGCGCATAGACACTGCAGGGTGCATTTTCTGTTGCTGTAAGGGCACACGTGAGACTGCGTCATGTGTACATAGGGACAGGACGCGCCAAAGTCACATGTATTTTTCATGTTACACATGTAGACTTTTTGTGACGCCTAAGGTAACTTGGCACGGTGCATGGATGGGTCTACACAACATGATGTTGCATGCACCGAAGGATGGAACTGCGGCCCGTGCGATTTTTAGTTTTGCACTTGGCACAATGTTGTAAGCTGATGTTGCACAGATGTCAGGGTGCGCCAATCCGAGGTGCATGCTTATGCGATGCAATTCGAATGAGGTTGGTGCACTCAAGGAGGGTGCAATGATTAGCACTTACTAGCATGCGAAGGAGGCATGCCTTGAGTTTGGCGCAAATGTAATCTTGAAACAAAACAACAACCGAACACAAGAATACCATTGACTATGATAAGACAGAATGATGAAAAATTTGAAAGATCAAAATGAATTATAATATTAACATGAAACTATTACAATCTCACCCATGAGATACTTCAACAAGACTATGGGAGAAACTTTACAATTACACCTCTTGATGGCTTCTTCAACACACCTTTAACTGATGGCTTCCTTCGCACACTTCCTACAATATTTCTCACTACTTCTTTCTATGCTAAATGAGGGGGGTGGCCTCTCTATTTATAGAACTTCCAGGCTTATCCATCCTATCTCTAAGATAGGATAAGAAATCCACTCTGACGAATCATATTCCATACCTTAACTCTTATCTGTACATGTAAGCTTATCTGTTAAGATAAGATAAACCTTATCATTTTACATGGGTTCCACATTTTTAGACTTTTTACAAATAAAATACACAAAATATTTATGACCTCACTCCTTGTCCTTATTACCAATATAATATTTCTAATTCCTAATCATGTAGACCCTACTTCTCTAATTACCCAAACTTTGACATTTTAAAATTACCGGACCACTTACGACAAATATTTACTTTTTACAACATTCCTATTGTACTTTGAATGTTACCGTACTCCACATTATTGGCGGCACCGTACTGACGGCGCCGTTATCTTCTATCGGACGCTACTACTAATTACACTTAACAACATCCTATTCCTAATACATACATTAATGAAATAGAAATTTTGGAGGAAAATTTTAGTGTCGACATCTTCCCCCTTCCTAGCTTCTACTCCGTCCTCGGAGTAGACTATTCTGGTGCTTGGAAAATCTTCAACTTGTCGTGGTTGACCCATTTCGTAATGGGAGTGCCATCCAATTCCTCTCAGTCGGTACGTACCATTTTCATGCACAGGGCTGCTATTTTGTAGGGCCCCATCCAGGGTTTGGAAGAAATTTTCTCTGGTCTTCTTTTTTTGTATCTGGAATCATATACTAGAACCAAGTCATTCACTTGAAATGGAGACCATCGGATCTTTTGATCAAAGTATTCCTTCTGCTTCATTTTCTTCTTATGGCTTGTATCCTTTGCTATTTCCCTCATTTCAATCTAGCAAATGAAGATGTACCAACCTTTCTTTTACTGAATCACTTTCATCCATCCTTTCATTTTTCATAAATTTCACAGTGGGAATATCAAACTCAATAGGAAGTACTGGATCAATGCCATAGGCCAACTGAAATGGGGAGTATCCTGTTGCTGACTTTGATGTTGCTCTATATGCCCACAATGCTGCATGAATCCTTTTATCCCATTTATGTACCTGCAAGGCTGCATCTGATTTGCTAGAATTTGACACAGGCACAAAATTTGTTCGTTCCACCTGTCCATTTGTGCTTGGCTTGTATGTTGTTGCCTTCCTGTGCTTGATAGAAAATTATTGACCAGGGCTTCTACCACCTCATTAATGAAGTGGCTTCCTTGATATGTTACAATTTCTAATGGACAACCAAATCTGGTGACAATGCGTTCATATATGAACCTTGCCACTTCATCCATGGAAGTTGTTTTCAATGGCCTAGCTTCAACCCACTTGGTTAAATAATCTGTGGCAACTACAATATACTTATTTTGACGTGATGTAGTTGGAAGTGGACCTACAATGTCTATTCCCCATGAGGTTTTCAAAGGGACCAAGGGGAAGAATAGGACATAATGGAGCTGATGAAGTCTTACGGTTACCATGTGTTTGACAAATATCACATGTCTTACAATAATTATAACAATCTTTAAAAAGAGTGGGCTAGTGATAACCTACATCCAAGATCCATTCTTGCTGTAAGTTGTCCAGAGAAGTTCCCTCCACATGTACCATTGTGGAATTCTTCTAGCAGTATCCTTATCCTTGATCACGTCCAACTGCCCTCTTTTACTGTCCATCAGGTCCTATTCGAAATAATACTCCATGCAAAATAGAATATGGACGACTGGCTTGAGTAATCTAATTCTAATCTTAGTCTTTGCATTGGAACCATCAGGAAACTTGAATTCATTAAGATAATTCCAAATATCTATGTATTCACTAGGGATTGTGTCAAGGGAGAATAATGCTGCATCGGGAAAAATCATCATCATCACAAGATGATCCTAAACCATCATAGGCTCGAGAGAGTGCATCTGCATTGACATGCTTCTTTCCTGGCCTATTCTATAATATCAAATTCAAATTCTTGTAGCAAAATTATCCATAGTTGCTATCCTTCCCTGATGGGTTAGGCTTATTGACAATATATTTCAGAGCCTGATGATCCGTTACAACTATAAATTTCTTCCCTAGCAAGTAATTTCTAAACTTCTTTACAGCAAAAATGATATCCAAAGCCTCTTTTTCAGTTACAGTATAGTTTACCTCAGCACTGCTCATTTGTCTGCTCCCAAAGTAAATTGGATGTTCATTCCCATTTTCATCCTTTTGGCTCAAAGTACTACCTAGTGCTGCATCTGAGGCATCAGTGTACACAATGAATGGCTTGCTCCAATATGGATTCTTCAAAATAGGTGAAGACACCAGGGCTTCCTTTAGTTGTCCAAAAGCTTCATGCGCCTTGTTTCCTGGTTCATAAGCAACATCCTTCTTCAAGAACTGGGTTAGTGGCTGTGCAATCTTTGAGAAATTCTTGATGAACCTTCTATAGTAACCCACATGGCCTAAAAATGATCTCAACTTACTTCTATTCATAGGAAATGGTAAATCTTTGATTTTTGAAACTTTATCAGGATCAGTACCAATACCATCTCTGGATACAACATGCCCTAACAAAACGTCTTTAGAACATCCAAAGACACACTTTGTAGGGGTTTAGTGAGGCTTGTGCTTCATCTAACCTTTGAAATGCTGTCTCCACCTCTGGTGCAGGTGGTCCAACTTGCTCCCATAGATGCAAAAATCATCCAGAAATACTGGTGATGAAGGTCCCAATGTAGGGTTCGAACACCCTATTCATCAAACGCTGGAATGTTGCTGGAGCATTACACAACCCAAAAGGCATAACTCTATAAGCAAATGTTCCTCAAGGAGTGGTGAACGTGGTCTTCAGCTGATCTTTCTCTGCTATACGAACTTGGTTGTAGCCGCTATATCCATCAGCAAAACTATAACACTCCTGGCCAGCTACTTCGTCCAAGATCTGATCTGAAAATGGAAGAGGGTAATGATCCTTCTTTGTTGCCTTATTGAGCTTCCTGTAATCAACACAAATGCATAGCTTCCCATTCTTTTTTATTGAGATCACAATGGGAGAAACCCATTCTGAATTCTCCACAGCAAATATGAATCCTGCATCAAGCAACTTATCTATTTCTTCTTTTACAGTCTTGGAAAAATTAGGATTCATTCTATATGGCATTTGCTTTATCAGGCTTAGCACCATCTACCAGCTCAATACAATGTTCTACCCAACTTACTTGACGGAGTTCCTTGTAATCAAAAGTGAATAGGTGTATGTACCTTCGAAAGAGCTGGAGGTAGGATTCCTTCTCACTCTCCATCACAGCATCACCAATCTTTATTTGTTGGAGACGATCATCAACTTCTTCTTCAGATAATTTTATGGGGTCCTGGGTTGGTGTGACTGGAAGAATATCCATGACTGAAACATCAACCTCACTTTCTTCATCTTCAGTGTCCACTTCACTGGTACTAGAGTAATCAGAGGATGTCCAATCATCAGTTTCATCACTTGAATCCACAGGTTCTGCTTTATGATGTCGAGGGATCATGTTTATCTTCACCCTCTCTCTACCACAGTCCAAGTGTCATGAAACCTTCATTCCAGTAGTTTCTTGCATGAACTCTCCTTAGCCATGGTCTTCCCAGCAGCATTGGGTACGCAACAGTACCATTTTTCATCACCTGAAAGTCTACCACACATACAACACCCATAACAGATATTGCCACATTTGAAACTACACCTTCTGGTTTAGTTTTTCCCTTATTTAATGACCTTAACATAAGTGTTGAAGGGAGATCAATTTTTAAACCCAACATATTCATTACAGACTCAGTCATTACATTAACTGCAGCACCTCCATCAACTAAGACATCATGAATTGAAATACCATTACATAATACCTCAGCTTGTGGAGCATAGGGATCCGCCTCTGCCTCCAAAACAGGGACCTCAACCTCCTTCCTTCTTCAAGCATTGAGTCCACCTCGCAACTCCCGCCTCTTCTCCGAAGACATAGCCAAGAGTTGACCATATGTAATATTTGCAGGCCTTTTGGACAGATCTTCCAAGATGGAGTATGGTCCTTGCCCCTATAAAATCAGAAAATCCTGCACACCCAACTTTCGTCTCCTATGTTTCTTACTAGTTTCTCCTTTCATCTTCTTAGGATCAGTTCCATCTTAATTATCTTTTTCTTTCTTTCTTTTTGTTACAAACACATCTACTTCATTATTTCTACTCCTATCTACTACATCAAGATAATTCACAGGTGCTTTTCCTTTATCATTATCTCCTTGTACCAGATGTAGAAGCTCTATCTGGACAATTATACTTATAATGACCCTTTTTATAACAACCATAACAAACAACTTCAGAAATATTTATTTTTGGACCTCTATCCCCTCCATGAGAACTAAATTCCTTTCCTTGAAGAAGATTAATAGTTAACTGGCCCATCTTCCTAAGCAGATCTTCATACTCAGTAGATGTACTAGGAGAAATATTTGTGCTCACTGGGAGTGGTTGTGAATTCAGGACCAAAGGTGCTAGTGTAGGCTCTACTTTAGCAACAATTTCTTTGGGCTCTTCTTCCATGCTTTCTTCTTGCCTTCTTGCAATCTCCTTTGCTTGTTCAATGGTAGCTGGGCGGTCATACTTCACTCGTTGTCTAATTTCTGGCTTCATCCTAAGAATAAAGTGCTTACAGAGGAGATTATCCATGCCATTCATCAACCCATCCGCTAGTCCTTCCTTCCAGATCTGGGCATCGAGCTTCCTCCTTAGCTCTAGAACACAAGCATGATAATCCCTTATCTTCTCCTTCTTTCCTTGGGTTAGCTTTGTGATCTCGATCATGAGATCTGTATATTTATGTTGTTCACCAAGTTCTTCAAGAAAACTTTCGGTTAATAAATCCCATGAAATTTTCACATTATCACCTAGTGTTTCAAACCACCTAAGTGTTGAACCATCCAAAAAGGTAGGAAAAAATTCAGTCCATTGTTCCCTTCTTATAAGGCCATTATAAATACAAGATCATTTAAATTCTTGAATGAAAGAAGAAGCATCTTCATTAGATTGAGTTGAAAAAATAGGAATCTTTCCCATTTTCAAAAGTAACCCCCGCAAAATACCAACCCACAAGTACAATCAATAAGACTTATGTGCACAAATAATTGGAATCACTATACTAGAAAGTGACTTTACACCTTTCTACAGTAAAATAGAAATGACCACGGTAAACTATGGTAAAACTTGACTTACTACGGTAAAAAATGACTTTACTGTGGTAAACACTATTCACGGTAAAAAGTGAAGTTACTGCGGTAAATATTATTCACGGTAAAAAGTGACTTTACTGTGATAATTATTATTCCCAGCAAAAAGGACTTTACCAGGGTAACTACTATTCATGGTAAAAATTACTTTAACATGGTAACTACTATTCACGGTAAAAATGACTTTATCATGGTAACTACTATGCATAGTAAAAACAAGGTTACCCTCCAATTAATTTTTGCCTAAGTGGGAATATCTCTCCAGAAAATCCACCAACGAGGAATGGTCCCGGCAACGGAACCAAAATGTCATCACCAATCCGACACTATGATAATTCTTCACCGGGAACTCCTCGTGCTATGATTATTTACTAATGCACAGTCTTTAGTTTGGTGGATGTAATCTGGAAACAAAACAACAACCGAACACAAGAATACCATTGACTATGATAAGACAGAATGACGAAAAATCTGAAAGATCAAAATAAATTATAATATTAACATGAAACTATTACAATCTCACCCATGAGATACTTCCACAAGACTATGGGAGAAACTTTACAATTACACCTCTTGATGGCTTCTTCAACACACCTTTAACTGATGGCTTCCTTCGCACACTTCCTACAATATTTCTCACTACTTCTTTCTATGCTAAATGAGGGGGGTGGCCTCTCTATTTATAGAACTTCCAGGCTTATCCATCCTATCTCTAAGATAGGATAAGAAATCCACTCTGACGAATCATATTCCATACCTTAACTCTTATCTGTACATGTAAGCTTATCTGTTAAGATAAGATAAACCTTATCATTTTACATGGGTTCCACATTTTTAGACTTTTTACAAATAAAATACACAAAATATTTATGACCTCACTCCTTGTCCTTATTACCAATATAATATTTCTAATTCCTAATCATGTAGACCCTATTTCTCTAATTACCCAAACTTTGACATTTTAAAATTACCAAACCACTTACGACAAATATTTACTTTTTACAACATTCCTATTGTACTTTGACTGTTACCGTACTCCACATTATTGGCGGCACCGTACTGACGGCGCCATTATCTTCTATCGGACGCTACTACTAATTACACTTAACAACATCCTATTCCTAATACATACATTAATGAAATAGAAATTTTGGAGGAAAATTTTACTGTCGACAGACGCACTTGCGCCGTTTATAGCTTTGCACTTGGTGCATAGAAAAAGACTGCTACATGGATGCTGGGTGCGCCAAAAGGGCGCATGAATTTATGATGTTGCACTCAAGTCTGATGCACCAAGAGGGCGTACGGAAAACGCTTGCAGCAAGTGAGGGAAGTGCGCCATAAGGGCGCATCTTTTTATGATGTAGCAGGCAGAAAATGCGTGCCATTGGCACGGCTTATCTTTGTGTAACAGAGGCGACAGATGTGCCAAGGGCGCAACTGTCCTGGATTTTGCATGGTATGCCAATGTGCCAAAGGAAAATAAAGCTTCCTTAAAGACTTTGATTCTTCAGAGGGGTTTATATGGTTAAGCTCTCTTTACAAGTTCCACTTGGGTGATTAAAAAGGCTTAAACAAAAGGGGTTTCAAGCTATTACTTCAGAACAAGACTCTCTCTACCAGCAGATCTGGAGAGGGGGAAGAAATGTGGAAGGACAGCAGGGGGAATAAAGTTCATGATTTTATCCCTTTTCAATCCAAATTACATCCACAAACAACAAAAAACCACAAACATGAAGCACAAAAGAAAGAGGATCTCTTACCTGGCTTTATAACGAAGAAATGTGCAAAAACAGGTCCACAAAGCAATTCAAAAGTGACAGGGTAGGTGCACTGACAAGCTCAGAGAAAATAATGAAAATAGTCACGTGATTGCACTGGTGATAATGACATCGCAGACGCACCTATATATAGGCGAGGTAACAATAAATGTGCCACCAACTTTCTAAGCGGCACACCAAACGAGCTGTCGACATGAGAAAACATGCGTCCTTTGGTGCACCAAAACGCTTGCCAACACGAAGATATGTGCACCTTTGTGCACCGAAAGTGGTGTTGACAGAGGAATATGTGCGCCTTTGGCACACCAAAAAGAGGTGCAACAAATGATCTGTTCACAGGAAGGCGCACACGCCTTAGTGCACGCAGGAAAGACTCAACATAGAGAGGCACACAAAAATGCCTGCTAACACAAGAAAGCATGCACCAAAGGGTTTAAAGGGGGCACATCAAAAGTTGATGTTACATAGTCATTATATGCGCCCGGCTAAAAAGACCAAAAACGACTAAGTTTGGAAAACTAAGATTTCCCGGGAAGGGATTTTGCAACGTTCCGAACGTAAGGGATCCCTGATGAGGGATCAAAACAAAATTTCGGTATGGTTATCAGTAAAATTGCCCTTGCCAATTTTACAGGATAACAGTGTGACAACCCAAAACTTTCACTAATAAAACAACTAAGTTAGAGGTGGAAAAATTATGGAATAATTTTTTTTGTTAAGTTTAGATAGGATTAATGGGAAGCAAGTTTCAAGTATGTGTTATTAGTTTATAACTAAGCGTCACTACACAATGCCACTAGGTTTTCAACACTTGCGAGTCACTCGCTTTATGCGTTCAAGTGATAAATGGTTAAATTGGAAATATCATTAATTGTGAGGAAGTACATATTACTCAAGACAAACTGTAAGGGGTTAATACGATGATATTTCTTATAAACCATATACACAAACTTATCATCTCACTAGAAAATTAATTTACTAAGTCATACTAAATTTTACATGGCCCCTAATAATCGATTTATTATCTAAATATATTTTAGTAGCTTAATACGACCTTATGATTAGTTTAATCGACATGATTATTCATATTTTAGTCCTATTGATCCATTTAATTAAATGTTCTTAAAGGGTTTCCAAGGGGAACTACTCGACGCCATAGAACATTGAAAATTCATTCTATATTTTTTCTAGAACCTTAGATTATAATCATCAATGAGATTTCATGGGATTTATTGGAAAATAAAGTTAGCACATGTGAGAGGAGTACTTATATTTATAATCATCAAAATTTGCATGCTCCACGGACTTGTAATTGGATGGTTAAAACCCGGTATAGGAAAGCCAAAAACAACTTATTTACGGGTGGTTTTAAGTAGGAAAATCACAGAGCTAGGAAAATGGGGGGAGCTCTGTATCACTTAGAACCCAACTGTGATCCCACATGGAAAGATAACGTTGAGATGTGGAACAATATTCAAATGGGGGATGTCACTAGCTTTATCGAGAAAATCCAAGGTCATGACCAGAACATTTCGGTGTGTTTTGCTACAGATTGGAAAGAGAGAAAGGTTAGGTATGGAGGGAAAAAAGTGTTGGTGAATGAGGATATTATTGCCGAGGTTATGGGTCTAGCTTTGGATGGAATCAGGTTTTTTAGCAAAAGGGTATACAAAAATGCTGAAGCAAAGAAGTTTACAAAAATAAGGGAGGATCTCCTCTTTGTTACAACTAGCATTAAGGTGAGTTACATACCGGAACCCTTTGATGAAATTACCAGAATGATGGTTAGATTTATTTCCCTTGAAGGTTGGTACATCAATGTCCCCACAAAACACTTGATCTTTCTATATAATTTTAGGAGAAATTTTTATGTATGCTTCCCGCAGTATCTCCCAAATTCAATGGAGCGTTCTATTCTTGACTTTCAAAATCATACCAGGGCCATTCCTCTCCATCAGGGGCTTATCTTTCTCCTACACAGATATTCCTCATCAATTTTCCTACCATCCCCGCAACCCTTGGCACCCTGCCCATTCCCATTCACAATATTCTCACTGTTAACTCGTCCACCATTCCCAATCATAGAAATGTCAAGAATAAAAACCTTGCATTCCCTAAAGTGACACCCTCTTCCTCTAACTGTGTCCTTAGGAGAAGCAAGGATATTGAAATAGCACACAATCTATTACATATTAGTAATGTAGGGAAAAAAAATGTTACTTAGCAAGAGAAGGATAATCTTCTCCACATAATGGAAATATTGGAAAAGGAGGTGGAAAGTATCAAAGAATGATCTGAATCAGTTAAATAAGCAAAAGGGGAAAAGAAAGGTGAATGAGGATGTTGGTATTGGGACAGATCAGACAGATGAAATATACAAGATATTAAATTGCCTGGATAATAGACTTGGGAAATATAAGGATAGACGCGATCACAATATGGCCATCTTCAAAGCTATATGTGAATTTCTTGATCAATAGGTCAGAAGCATCACTATGCTGAGTGGAGTCCCTGAGGAAATTTGGGGTACAGAAAAGGAAAGAAACCAAATCATCCCACAACTGATGGTAAATGACCCCATGCATGTCACCACTCTCGCGCATTTTACCTCTCTGCAGACGATCAAATTAAGATTAGATATGGATTTGAAGAAATAACATCTTTTGGGAAGGCTGGATGCGATCAAGTTGTTGTTTTGTTGTTGATAGTATGTTGTTTTTATGCTGTTTAGTTACAGTTTTATCCTTGTCTTAATTTTTCTTAGTAGTTTCTCTTTTGATTACTGTTTGATTTATTGTAATATCTGGATTCAGATTCTTTTTTTCTACTTTATCATGTTTTTCTAGCTATTGAGCCTATTTTTTTATAGGGTATAGTCCCTTCAAAACTATTTTCCTTTGATAAAAAAACCTTAGATTATAATAAATAATTAAAAACCATATTATATAAAAGACAACGTTTATATTACGTGAGGGTCACTTATCTCAAATTCAAGTTGATCAAAAAATAGCTTTAGACTATAAGTTAGTAATACTATAGTATATTGATATTTGTTCATTTTACTTTAGACCTTACGTTATAAGAAATAATTAAAGTCCCATTAACGTAAGATAACATTTATACTTTTAAGAGGGTCCTTTATCACAAGATAAATTAAATTTTCTAAAACCAATAATAGTATTACACTTTAGGTTATAAATGAAGCTTAATTCCATTTTAGAACCATAATTATATCTACAATAATAAAACCTACCTATAATTAAGGGTTCATATCAAATCACTTGGTAGCCTTGAACAAGTGAAGGGGGGGGGGGGGAATAATTATGAGCCCTTATATTCGGCTAAACCTCACCCTAAGATATATATATATGTTACGAGGGTTTGGGGGTGGGCATCCATGGCCGACCACCCCACCATACATTATAATAGTTTGGGGTGGGTCGGCCATGCCAACGCACCACTCCTTACCATAAATATTAGGGTCACGACCTGTGCAGGTTGTGGCCCTAAATATTTTTTTCAATATAAGCTTTAAATTATATATGAGTATGGTTTTTAAAATCTATTTTGTTTTATTATTATTTTGTCTTCTTCCTAATTTGTTTTGTATGTTTTTTTTTAATTTTGTTTTTATATGGTTTTTTTGTCTTATATTTAATTTTATATATACTTTTTTTAATAAACTAAAATGATTATATATATATATACAAATTATAATTTTTATTATCCTATATAAATTTTTAGTTTGAAAATCATATATATGTAAATTTATAGAACAATATATATTGGTTCTTCAAACTATTTTGGTTTTAACAAGTCTAGACATAGAGAATTTATACTATATTTATTTAATCTTAGTGTGTGTGTGTGTGTGTGTGTGTGTGTGTGTGTGTGTGTGTGTGTGTGTGTGTGTGGATATATATATATATATATATATATATATATATATATATATATATATATATATATATATATATATATATGTATATATGAATAGTCACATATGACTATATACTATAAGTATATTAGCTTTTAAAAATTTCTTAGTCAAAAGGGATATGACATAGTTACTTTACAAAGTAATGTAGTTGTATCAAATGTTATATACATAGTTTTGTAATAGTTTCAATAAACATAAGATGATTATATTTTCCAAGTTAATAAGAGTTTGACGCTCACAATCAAATTCACACAATATATCTATGAAAATATTAAGTAATTGAAAAATAAATGATTTTGAAACACCATTCCAAATGCAAGTTATGAAATTATTGGAGAGGAAAGGATTTCCATAAGCATTTTTTTGTTGCACTAAAAGAATTAAAAAGTAGGGAGTTCATTCAACCGAATATATATTTATTTATCATTTTCGCCACCTTTTCCCAACTGCACACAACACCAATTGAATGCCCATAGTGGAATCATACAGGCTTCTACACAACACTTATTCAAAAAGCTAACATGTACCTTGGTGGGTAGTAAAAATCATGATTCTAAAATTAGTTCAAGTAGTAGAGATTACATTACAAATAGAAAATCAAATGGGTAAGGAATACCTAATAATTTCTTGTCCCAAGATGATCTTGAAACAAGCATTCCCAAGGACTCCAATATTCCAACAAGCCCTCCAAGCAATCCTCAAACCAATAACACCTCCCTAAGACCAAGTGAACTCACTCAAGACAAGGCACAAGACTCCAAATTATAAAAGAAACTTAAGTTAGAGGGGCCCTTAGGATCATGCCACGTGGCATGCCCTATCCCCAAAAATAACTCCAATCCCAAAGCATGACAAGAAAACCCTTACACATCACATGGGTCTCCATTACAAAATTATCACTTCACCTTTAACATGACATAACCCATACTCAACCCATTTCCAAAACTATTCACACAAAAATAAATAAAGAAGTTGGAAAATAAAATGAATGGTGCACATCCACAAAAATTGATTTTTAAGAATTCTCAAAATGTCACTTCATTGTAGTCTTCTATTTTACCAAACAACCCAACACATGTTGGCACATCACTTAACATGAACTGATCTCTCACCCAAAGCTCACATGGGTACCAAGTACCTCTTTTATGACAACTTTGTCAAGGAGTTAGCATGATAAACACACATATCTTCTAGACCCATAACAAACATGCAAGGATAAACCATAAATAGTTATAGATCTTTACCATAGTGCATAAATAGTTAGACAAGAACTAATATCATATTCACCATACAAGATCCATATATATTAATATTAATAACCATTATCCAACCACAGATTCATTGTATTAATCACTGCAAAACACAAAAGTTGAATGCATACATAAAATTATCATTATAGGTCATGTGTGCTCATAAACTAACAACATAACAAGTTAACAAAATGTGGATCCATAAACCATCAAAATAAATACATATATCTAGGAGTGGGGACTTTTGCTTCACCACATATGCATTCTCAAAATAGGATGCATGCTAAGAATAGCTAGGCTTCGCTTACAAAGATAAAAAGAGAGCATGCAAGCTCTTCTAACAATAGATCATATATAGATAACTTCAGTTCCATTCCTAATATTATCTCAAAATACTCCATGTTGGTTGTCTTTCCACTTGTCCCATAATAGCCTTGTGTATCCTCCAAGTCTTCATACTCCATTTTGAACTACTAGTTCCAAGATCCAAAAATAGACCCTTCCTGTATGGAATTATCTTTTGTGTGTCACTATGCTATTTCTATATTCAGTATCATGCCTAGACTGAATTCATTGATCCTTCTTGAAGAAATCCTTGAGTGCCCTTTTTCTGCCTCCCTCGTGCGAATATTGTCACCCATGTGCGTGCTGACCATAATCCCATCTACGCGTGTTTCTCCTATAAGTATTGCATGCATGATCCAATACTTAGAAAATTCTCAAGTCTTAACATTACCCCACACTAAGTATGTTGTTTGTCCTTGGCAACACTTTGTATGTCCTCCCAAATAATAAAGAACCTTCAAGAATCAAAGAATGAAATAATTTGTTTGGTTTGCGCCAAAGAATGAAAGAATATATGTACTACTGTACAAAAAGGAGGGGGAACTCCTTATTTACGAGGGCTTCCAATTTTTTCCACCCTTCTAATTCATTGCACACTTGAGTAAAATATTCTCCTATAATAGCAGTGACCTCCTCCAAAGTTAGGTCCTCTCTCTTAGCCTTTAGTGTTTCCACCAAAGCCTCCAATTGATTTCCTATATCTGTCAACACATCGATCTTGTGCGTGACCTGTGGGTAGAGTTACTTTAACTTGTTTTTAATTGAATCCTTTAATGAATCAATTACCTCACATTTTTGTTCAACTTTGGCCAATATCCTTTCCCATTATGCCATATTCCCTTTATTCTTGGCCTGGAACTCCTTAAGATCTGCCTCATCTTTTACAACTAGAAGTCCCACCACATGGTCTCTATCCTCACAATTATCATACACAACCTCTACTATGTAAGCGGTTGCCTTTATTGACTCCAATAATTCATTGTATTTTGTTATGGTGACTTGAATCTGATCTCTCTTTTACTTCTTCTGCCGCACCATAACCTATTCTGCAAATTCTAAGGCAAGAGTGGCTAGTTAGGAAGTAATTATGTGCATTATATCCTCAAGAGAATGAAAGGAAGACTCATACGTTGTCTTATCTGGGGGTGTCAAGTCTAGGCACACAATTAAAATTACATCAGCTATGCACTTTGCCTTCTTGTAAAGTGCATGCATCCATCTTTTTTCATTCCTTGGATCCTACTTTAGTTGTGAAATAATTTATTCCTTTTCCTTTATCTCCTTATCCCTCTCAATTATTTATTTGTTCTTCTCTGCTAGCTCCCCTTGCATGTACCTTATGTTATTATTCTTAGAAAAAATTCTAGATCCCACTTCCATCGATAGCTTGTTAATTGCATTACATACCTGTTCATGTGTCAACTTCTGAGAATCAACTATCGAGTACATGTCTCTTGATACTAAAGATTCATGGGAAAACAAAAATGAATAGGTGCTTACTTAAAATAATGGCTCCTCAATATGGGATTCAAAATCACATGACAACATCTTCCTTGTGTGTGGGAGCACACTCTTATTATCAAACAAGGACCAACAAAATAGTTGATCTATAGGGATTGTACTCTGGTACCTTGTATGTAGAAATTTGTTAGGATCCTCAACATATTAGATTATAGGTCCTTAGGGGATGTAGGTTCGTCTCTTTTTTCGAGTGTAAGTGGAACATGACCGAGTGAGGATAGTTTGTTTGGAAGGTGTCTAGCATATTGGATGACGTGGTGTGGAATTTGAGTTTCTTTGGTTATGGTTTTGTAATTAGGGAACAACAGTAGAACTTAATCAAAATACAACAATATTACATCTAGGGTTTGTAGTAGGAGGGTTGAAGTGTTAAGAAAATCAAGGCATGATGTAGAAAATTGATTTTTACACACTTGAAAAGGCACTAAGGAAACCTGTGACCATGTCACCAAAGAAAAGAGGCAAGGGAAGATAAAAACCTACCCCCACAATTAAAGTTTAGGAGGAATGGTACTCAAAAATATAGTACCCAGATAGGATGTTAATTGGAAAAGAGTGGAAATCACATGTTAGGATCATGGTAGTTAGTGATTACAATCATCGCACATACCTAACCATGCGTGACATGGTGAAAAATCTTGTCCAACCAACAGAAGAAAGAACTGTGGATGATAACTTAGTTTATGATGATAGGGTAAAGAGGGTATTGAAGAATGCTAGATTAATACAACTGTATGAGCTTTCATTATTTAGGAAACCTGAAAGGTTATATCATTGGTTAATGTCACGCGTATATAAAGACTACTTTTATTTTATAGGAAGAAGAATACGCATAACCATTCAGTTGATTGAAAAATATAATGGACTCATTAATATTGGTAGCTACTTTGATGATGACTTTGGCAATGATGAATAGGTGAAGAAATTTTTGAAGGAATTTTAATACAAGAAGGGTGGGCACACATTTGACATTGTAAAGTTGAATGATCATGTTATAAAGATGTTTGTGCACCTGCTCAAAAAGCTAAGAGGGCAGGAGAGATGGACCTAAGTAAATAAAAGGTGGTTTTATGTATGTAAAAGGATATAAGAAGGAATTATATACAACATTGCTTCCTTCATTGCTAAAGATATTATTGATGTTGCGTGGGATGGTGACAAGATCATGTTTGGGAATATCTTCTTAGTGATAGTGTTTTTAGAGATGGGGTGCTCGATGGGCCTAAAGACAAGATATGGGAGTATCCTATGGAAAATCCCTCCCCTACAAAATGATTTGCAAAGTATACATGTGAGACAGTAACACCAACGTACAAGGTGCACATGGATAAATGGTATAAATGATTGGATGATGCATTCGGTGCTGAGTGGAGGATTCTAAAGAAATTTCCCATGCTTGTGGATGGAGTTACAGAATTTTCCGTGTATTAACAATTTTTTATGGGGAGATTTATGTTAACAGATGGCACTAAGAGTCCATGGTGCAAACTCCCATTTTCCTTCACAAAAAAATATTTTCATAGTACAGTAAATAGATATAAGGAGGTAGAGAATTTGAGGTATGACCTGAGTGAAGTAGATAAGGAGCACCATGAGATGCTTCAAAAACTTGTCTACCCCAAGAAGCATGCTTGTGAGGAGAATTATGTTTCAGAGAGAACAAATTTGATTAAGCCAGTAACATTGTCGATAGCTTCAGTGGATGCCGCCAAAATATATATTTATCTAAGGCCTCGGTTTGTGGATGGGGAGTTCATAGAAGATGATGTAATAATTCTTAAGGAGCCCTCTATGAAAAATAAGGTTTAAACCAAACAATTTTGAGTGTGAAGAGACACCTGTTGTTAGTAGGATTGAAGGAGTAGGAAAAGATAAAACCCCAGCTTCTAGCACACCCATAGGATAAACGCAAAAAAAAAGGAGGCAGGGGATAAGCACTTATGTTAGGATAAATCCTACTAGGAAAAGGGTTTACAGTGTAGAAGAAACTAAATATAGTCCATAGCTTAGATTTTGAGAAGACCAGAGAGCCATGGTGAAGAAAAAGTATCTGAAAGTGAAGAAGAGTTGGTTAAGAAGCCTAGCCCCACAAGTGCATACAGTAGAAGAATCAGATGACAAAGGCTAGGATGATCACTATGAAGATACACATGCCATGGATGTGGATGATGAAGGTGTCGGGGGTGGCGTAGCACACAGGTAATCAAGGGATAATCCAGACCAAATTGGAGAACATGAGGAAAAGGTGCACTCCCAATCCCGAGCTAGAGTATAGAGTAGAGGAGGTCACAGAGATTATTGAACACTTGATGGAACATGAGGTTGTGTTTAGTGAAGAGGAAGAAAGAAATTATTGGGGTCCACTTTTTTTAGGAGGGAGACCCTGCTTCCTTTACTTCAAATTGCATTGTATGGGATTTATCATATAAACCCATTTCAAGACCATTTTCTTATGCATGTGAGATAATGTTCAAGTTTTTACAAAATTAGCTACCCAGCTTGGCAAGCTAGGAAATCAACTCGAAAAACAACACGCTCATCCAGCTTAGTGGACATATCACTTACTAACTCTCCACTTAAACATTCAAAAAAACTCACCAGATAGCTCACCAATTGTCCAAATTTCTAGCGGTGCACCTCTTACCAACTTACTAACTCCACAGAGTTTGCAACTTATCACAACATCTTGGTAGCCAAGCCGCATGCAACCAAAAAAATGAAGAAAATATGTGGTCGTAGCCACGGTGGATAATGTAACCCCCCAACTCTCCTTTTATAGTGTTTTCATTTTTACCCACATTTAATTCTTGTCACCTACCACTGTACGACTACAGTTATTTCCACATTTCCACTTTTACTTCCTTTTTCCCAGTCCTAAGTGTGCTTCCTACATGAATCCTTTTGGTACCCAAATTTGTTCTCCTTTTCAGTCTGAGCAGCACCAAAAGATATGGCATGAAGCTTGAAGACAGATGGATCATGGTGTGTGTTGTTTTGTAGCTAGGGATATGATCTAACTGACACTCAAATTTGTGGAGAGATGGATAGCACTCAAATAGGACTTGATCTTGTCCTAACTATTTTAGGTTGTGCCTTTCAACCAAGGTAAGAGAACCTATTTTGTAACCCTCAAATGGTGAAGGAGATGAAGATATCCCTCAACTTTTGCAAATAGTATGAAAAGGGGCCTTGGGAAAATATGATCAACACTCCAAATCTAACTTTCACAAGTTGTCACTTCCAGATTATGGAGATACTTTCAATGCAAGACAAGGATTACTGAAGACATTTTGAAATCCTGATCTGTTCTGCATACTTTAGCAAATAGATTTTGATCTTCTGTGGGTATACAGGTCAAAAAAGGGGTAGTATAGGGTAGGATTAGTTATTTTGAATGATTTTGGGTGGGAGTTTAAATAAGACAAACCAAGGTCCGCCAAACTCTTTGAGGATTTCAGTAAAATATGGAGAAACTTAACAACAGAAAGTATCAAAATGGTTAATCATCCCTTCAACCAGGATATGTGCATCAAATGGAGGCCTATATCTACACTTTTCCACACAATATTTGATCATCTATCACAAAATCTTGAGTTAGAATGAACCAATGAAGCATTTAGCAATCACTATTTAATCATGACCTAAGGTGCACCCAAAGGTTTACAAACAATCTCTGAAGTCAAGGAAGGTAAAGTGATTTTAAATTTGTTTATCTCTTTATTAGATGAAAGCTCTTCTGAATGTGAGATTGGAAATGCCACTAAACTATCACAAGAAATGAGACCATGTATGATCAAGAGAGATTTTAAACACAAGACTACAACAAGAAACAAGAAACACAAATTTGAAATGCATTCTGAAATGTAAGCATTCACATATTTTTCCCAAAGACAACACAAAATAACTCAAAAATGATCAGATTTATCAGCAGGGGAATGTTTTGAAAAACAATCTCAGAGCTTGTTAATGGCTATACATGTGCAACCAACTTAACATGATTTGAAATCTGATACAGAGAGAGTTACATGAGTTTCTCAAGTGGTCACTCAGAGAATGGGCTTCTTCCAAGATTTTCCCGTGAAATTTTTAGTTTTCTAGGCTTTTTAAAACTCTTCCAACTCTTTGCATGACAAATTCATGCAATATATAGCTTTCAATCTCCTTCGAGCCTTCTTTCCCAAGAAAATAATATGCCAAAGGATCAAATTTGTTACAAAAATTCCTCATGATTCATAGAACAGGGATGTTTAACAGAACACGTCCAAAAAGTTGCCAGTTGTCTCAAAAAGAGATGAATCATTGCAAAATTCACATCATTATCCATTATGGAGGCACATTTTTCATCTTCAAAGCATGCAGGCCCCCTTCCTTTCATTATTTAATCCTTATCCCTCCAAAATTTGACTCTACAACTTTTGGATCTGATATTTCATGTTTTTGGATGGGTTAGGCAAAAAAATTCATTTCAAAAAAATCTCTAATCTTCAAATTGATCCTCAAAACCAGTTGTATTGGTCCTTGCAGGCACAAACGACACAAATTTGTCAAAAAAATTAGATGAAAATTGATGTAAAAAATCACATCTCCAAACTTCCTGGAGTGTTCTAGGGAAAAAATGGTGGCAGAACAAAAACCGATGCATAGTTACCATTGATCTGTCCTTCAACCTTTAATCTGACGCCCTCCATGTGTCAGAAATGTGATTGGAAATGGGCTTTGGAGCTTCACTTTTTACCTTTTAACACTTTTCGGGAAAAATTGTAAAAATTTTGACATTTTTCCCTGTACCTCCGCCCTCATGAAAACATGGCCTGACACGTGTCCCAAACTGGGCCCCATTAGAATCGCAAACCGATTTTACACATTTTTCCACCTTTTTTGTAAAAAAGGAAAATTTTCCAAATTATCCCCGCGGAGCCGTACCTCTGATTCTTTCCCTAACATGTGGCGATTTCTGATTCATTACGGGCTTGCGTTCCTCCTTTTAATTTTTTGCCTTTATGCCAAAAAATGGGAAAAAAATATCAATTTTCCCCGAGGCCACGAAGTTCCACCTCTGACCCTACCACATGTCCACTCCTGATTGGCTTGGCAGACCCGCGGACCTTTTCACAACTTTTTTTCCCTTTCGCCAGAAAGGAAAAAAATTTCTAAGTCTTCCGCCAGCCTCCATTCCCACCTTTGATGCAAACATGACACTTGTCTACCTTTGATTCGTTGTGGAGTTCCGGATTGTTTTGTGACTTTAATATTTTAACCAAATAAAGTCAAAAATTTTCAAAAGAACCTAACCACCTGCAATTCCATCCTTGGCTCTGAAGCTACCACATGTTCCATTCTGATTTGTTGCGGGGCCCTAGGCATTTTCTTTGCACTTTAACTCTTTTTCCAAAATGCCTTAAGGCACAAAAAACCCGCTACTTCTCATCCAATCAAAAGAGGACACGTCATCAACATTAGAACCAATCAAAGTAAAGAAGAAGCCATGGGATTTAACCCTTTTGCTAAAAAAATAAAAAGACAATAAGTTCTGCCATCCCTCGGCCAATCAGAACAAGCCACGTTGCCGATGAATGCTAAAGAAGAAATTGACGGGAAAATGATGCCCATCTGACCGTCAAAACATAGAAAATGTCAGGGATGCCCTAGAATTCAATTTTTTCACTAAGGATGACAAATTTCTCAAAATTGAACCAATTGAAACATGTTTTCTAAAGTATTTTTTATCATGGAATTGGATTTTGAATGGTATAAAAGTGCAAAATCTATCAATTTTAAACTTCCATGATCGGGAAAAAAGGAAAAATGGCAGAGCCTGTAGATTAGATTTGGAAAAATTAGGGCACAAAATAGGGCACACATACAAATTTCTTTCAAATTGGCAAAAAAGCGAAAAAAGTTTGTGAGCATTTTGAAGGCATCCAAGCAAGAGGGCATAAAACGTTGCAGACCACCAATTTGAGAGAAAAAACATTTCAGAGCACCGTAGAATGAAGGAAAAATTTAGGTCAAAATGGTGCAAGCTCAAAAATGGCACCAACATCAGCTCCTTCTTGGGGATGGGCACTCCCAGTGAGTGCCACAAGAAACAAAGAGTAGCAAACCAAGTGCCAAAATAATCCATTGGGCAATTGGAGTCATGAAATAAAGCCACCAAAAAACCAATTGAGAAACCAACAAAAATGGCTGCCAAGCAACAAGGAAAACCACAAACCAACAAAAACACCAAAAACAGAGCCAAAAAACAAAGACTATACACTATACAAGTGGTGCATACCTCAAATTTGGGGATTAATCCAAGAAATGCTTCAGATGCCTCCATTAACAGGTAGTTCAAGAAATTCCCCATCTAAGTCCTTGAGAAAAAAGGTATTTTCACCAATTCTGATATCAATGGAGTAAGGGCCCATCCACAATGCATCAAATTTACCATGTTTTCCCTTATCTTCATGCCTGCTATCCCACAAAAAAACTAGATCTCCAACATTGAAAGCCCTAGGAGTGACCTTCTTGTCAAACAACCTCTTCAACTTCTCTCTAAATATGACATGCCTTTGGTGGGATGCTCTTCTTTCTTCATCCAGCTCAATAATATGATTAATCCTTACTTCATATGGACTGACCTCTTGATCTTCAAGTTGTTGAACAAACTGAAATGAAGATAATTGTAGATGTAAGGGTAGCAGAGCTTGAGTTCCATACACCAACTCAAATGGGATCTTACCAGTAGCTCTTTTGGCAGTGATTCTATCAGCCCAAACTACAAATTTCAGTTGTTCACCCCATTTTCTCTTGTTCAACTCCAAGGTTCTCCTAATGATCTTCAACAAGTTCTTATTGCTGGACTCATCTTGTCCATTCCCTTGAGGGTTATAGTTTGAAGCATAAGTCAGATTGGTTCCATACTCCTTGCACATTGCCATCAAGGGTTTAGCTCTGAAACACATGGCATTATCAACAACAATCTTTACTGGCACACCAAATCTACATATGATGTGATTCAACAAGAATTCCATAACAACTTGGTGTGTTGATTTCTTGGTGGGGATTGCTTCTACCCACTTGGTGAAGTAATCTGTGGCTACAAGGATCCACTTATGTCTAGCACTAGAAGGGTCTGAAATCTCACCAATGAAGTCTATTCCCCATTGTTTGAAAGGAGCTTCAATTGATATAGGCTGCAAAGGAAGGGAGCCTGAAGCTTTCATTCTTCCAGAGAAACACTGGCAGCTTTCACATTTTCTAACCAGCAGGGTTGCATCTTTGAAGAGAGTAGGCCACCAATAACCAGCTCTCAAAATTTTGTGTGTTGTAACCCTTCCAGCAAAGTGTCCTCCACAAACTCCCCCATGGAAATCAGCAACTATTTTGGGAGCTTCATCTTCAGTTACACATTTCAAGAGGACACCTTCAGGGTTCTTCCAAGCCAGCCCAAAGTCAGTGATGATGTATTTTTGAGAAGCCAGCTTGAGGGCTCTTTTCTAATTTTTATTTAAATGATCAGGGAAGCATAGGTGTCTGAGATAAAATATTACATCCTTGTACCACTCAGAACTTACCAATTTCTCAAGAACATCTACCCTTTCTTCCTCTACTTCATTCACTTCCACAGTCTGCAAGTTGCTCTCAGCCATGAGCTTAGCAAGACCCAAACCTCTTACCAACTTTATGGTTTGGATATCCATGTCATATTCCTATAGTTTGTTCACCCATCTACATCTTTTTCTTGAGATCTCCATCTCTGATAAGATGTCTTTTACCATGGTGTGGGGAACATAAGCAACAACTTTTGAACTTAAGATATAAGGCCTGAAAACCTTTGTTGCTTTCACCAAGGAAAATGCTTGTTTTTCCATGATTGTGTATTTTAACTCAGCAACTTGTAAAGCCTTGCTAAAGAAGGCAATAGGCCTCTCAGCCCCATCTTCATCCTTCTGCAGCAAAATAGATGCAATGGTATTTTTAGAAGAAAAGGAGAAGATTTGGAAAGGCTTCTTGTAATTCGGAGCTGCCAAGACAGGTGCATGTTTCAATGCTTCTTTGATTCCTTCAAAATCCTGAATAGCAGCCTCCTCCCATTTGATAACTTGGTCTTTCTTTAACATGCATGTAATAGGAAGAGTCAATTCAGTAAAATTAGACACAAACCTTCTAATGAAATTGATCTTCCCAAAGAAGGATTGGATGCCCTTCTTTGTTCTTGGAATTGGAACCTTGCTGATTGCTTCTACCCTCTCAGGGTCAATCATGACACCAGCCTTTGAAACAATATGACCAAGAAACTTGGCCTTTTGCACTCCAAAATGACACTTCTTTGGATTCAAAGAGATTCCAAATTCTCTACATCTGATCAACATTCTTTCCAAGTGCTGCAAGTGATCTTTTCTGCTCCTTGAAAACATAGTCACATCATCCTGATAAACTGTAATGAAGTCATTTATGTAACCAACAAAAGCAACATCCATTTCTCTTTGGAAAGTAGCTCCAGCATTCATAAGACCAAAAGGCATTCTTACATAGACATATGTTCCCCAAGGAGTGGTAAAGGTAGTTTTAAATATTTCTGACTCCTTGACAACAACTTGATTGTAGCCAAAGAAACCATCCAAGGTGGACAACAATTCAGATCCAGTCACTAACTGCAACATGTTTTCCATGTTTGGCAAAGGATAATTGTCTTTCAATGAAGCTCTATTTAGATTTCTGAAGTCTACACAAAGTCTGATATCTCCATTTTTCTTTCTGACTGGCACAAGGTTTGCAACCCAAGATGAATACCTTGTGGGTTGAATGATCCCTCCCTCCTTCATTTTCTTCAATTCATCTTGCATCTTCATGGAGAGGAGTGGATTAATTGGCCTATGCTTTTTTCTGAAGGGCTTGGCATTTGTTTCAAGAGGAATCTCATGCTGAAACAAGTCCTCTCTATATGCTTTCAGCTCTGAATAAGACCAAGCAAGACAGTCCTGATATTTCTTCAATAGTTGAACATAGGACTGTTTTTCCTCTTTGTTTAGATTGCTTCCCAACCAAACTTTTCTTGGTTTATCATTAGTGCCCAAGTTATGCTCTTCCACATCCCTTGAGGTAGACATGTTTCTATTGATGATGCAATCAGCATTGTCAAAATTTGACTCAAGTGCAACAAGACCTCTAGGAATGGTGTTAGTTTTCAATTGGATGATATCCTTTCCAAAAAAAGTCTCTCTTCCTTCAATCACACATACCATTGGTTCCCAATCAATATTCTGATCTATAAAACTCACCTTGATTTTGTAAGAACCTTTGCACTTGAGCATCATCATTAAACACTTGCCAATGCTTGATGTTGTCAGGGAAAGCTGGCCTAGTTAACACTTCAATATTGTACTCACAATAAGGTGAAATGGTACAATTTCCAAATCTTGACCCCAACACTGCCAACTTGTCAGCAGCAACATTGAAACTTCTGTCATGATGCACAATGTTGAAGGAATCAAACATCTCAATTAGATCCCAAACTGCATGTTTGTACTGTTTCATCCGCTAATTTTTTGTAGCATATAGTTTTCTTATTTGTTTGACAACTAGCTCTGAATATCCTTTTGCAATGATGTCCTTGACACCATACTTCCATGAAATTCTCAGACCCAACAACAAGGCTTCATATTCAGCAATGTTGTTAGTACATTCAAAATTAAGCTTGAAGGAAAAAACAAACTCTTCCAAGCTAGGAGAAATCAGAATTATACCGGCACCATTTCCAAATTTGGAGCAAGCTCCATCAAATAGCAAGGTCCAAGGGGAACCTACCTATTCAAGGCACTTTGACTGATCCATCTTGTGTTCTTTTCCATCAGCAAACCCAACAAAGTTATCAGCATCTACATCAGCAAACAACACCTCATAGGAAGCATTGTTGGGATCTTCAATAAGGTGTAACATCTTCTTTTCTCCATAGAGCTTGACAAGGCTGCCTTCAATGGGAATAGTGGAAAAAGACATGTCCATTTGAACAGTCCCACCAACACTTGCAACCCACTTTCTTGACAAAATCATACCCCATTTGGCAGGGCAATCAACAATCACAACATCAAGTTTCAAATTCTTACCCGGATAGGCTGCAAGTTGTACCACCAAACCCTTCACACAACCAACTACTAGCACTTCTCTTGAGTCCATGGTAGTACACTTTCCATAGGCTGTTGTCACTTTGATATCCAACTCATTCATGACTTCTAGAGGCATGACATTGCATGATGCACCAGAATCAAACATACAATTGTGAAGTAGTCTATCCTTTATGATCAAAGTTGTAAAGAATGGATCAACATTCAATTGGGAATCAACCAAGGATGTCCCCAAGTATACCTTAGGTGTTTCTCCAAGATCCTCTAATGCTGGTGGTGTTTCAAGGTCTGCAATGATTTGAGGAGGAGTTTCAACAATGTTTACATTTCTGCTTGGGGTACTCTTCTCCTCTTTCAATCCCAAGTACTCAAATGCTCTCTTCTTGTGCTCAGGAATCCTAAGCAACTCAATGATTGGAACACTCACTTTGATTTGGCTCAATACCTGGGCTATGTCATATGGAACACTCTTTGGCAAGGCAACATTGGAATGGAGACAAGTAGATTCATTAGATGGCATGGGATTCTTGGCAGTTTGGGCATGAGGAGGACTGTAATTTTTTCTTGGGACAACAGAGCTTTTGGCAGGTGTTTCTCTTCTAGGAGATTCTTTGGGAATACTTGTAAGCAAGGGTGTTTTAGGTTTGGCTTGAGGCCCAACTCCCTTAACAACCTTGCTCCTAGTGTTATACTCTTTCTCTTGAGCCACAACAACATTCATTAACAATTGTCTATCTTCCTCCGAAGGGATACCACCATCATACTTCTTAATCATCAAAGCTCTTAAGTATTCAAAGTCATTGTTAGGAATCTCAAAAGCTTGCACTACATCTACCTCAAGAGTATGAGAGGGAAGAAGGACTTGTACCATTTGATGCAATCCCAAAAGGTTTTAGCTGTCCTTGCACTTATTACCTCAGTTGATGTTGCTCCTTCTTGTGAGCTTGAAGAACAACCCACCATGCAGATATCATCATCAGTACCATCATCATTATTAGCTTCACCATCTTGCTGGTCCATTTCACATGGAGGATGGGGTAGAAAACACTTATCACACCAATCAATATCAACAACTTCCTCAACAACAACAACCCTAGTAGTTAGGGGATCAGGTAACACTCTTCCTTCACGTGCTTGAGGATGTCTATTTGTAGACCCCATGGGTCCTTTCCCTCTATCATCAGATCTCTGATCACCCCTAGGATGATTGGAAAATCTGTCATGGTTTTGTGCTTTTTGCTGACCTTGTGAAGTCTTCCCAATTCCCTTCTCTTCCCGGGCTAACTTGTATGAGATTTCTTTGACAGCCCCTGCCAAAGTTTTCACAACCTCCTCCAAATCAGCACCCTTGCTAGCTTGAGGTTTTTCAGGGTTTATCAACTTTACACCATCTCTCTTGAGAGGTTTCCCAATGGCCTTAATGTTATTTTCAATCTGCAGTGCCATGGTAAAGGCCTGCCTTAAATTGGTAGGGTTCTTGTCTCTTAAGTAGTAGGCTGCTTTCTTATCAAATGCATCTGCATATTTGATTAAACAAGACTCATCACAAGGCCTCAGATTAATAGGAAGCCTTCTCAATGTCTTGTTAAATCTTGTATTAAAGTCATGCACTGATTCATTGGGGTTCTTCTTGATATTTTCAAATTCAGACAATAGAAACCTAGGATCAGTTTTGTCACCATATTGCAACCTAAATGCATTGTTCATCTCAGTCCAAGAATCAATAGAATTATCAGGTAGAGCCTTGTACCAATCCCTTGCATCCTCTTCTAGTGTATGAATGAACAATTTTACATACACATCTTCAAACTCTATTTCAAAATCCTCCATCATGTTAACAAAAAGTTTGAGATGTTGATCACCAGTTATAGCATTGTTACCTTGGAACTTTGGCAACCTATTCCTTACATCTTGTGGGACAACATTTGGGTAACCATCCATTCCTCTAAAGTTTATAGGACCAAAGGTGTTAACAAACAAATGGAGGTCTAGGCTGAGCCATATTATTTTGAGGTGGTGATCTTGGAGGAGAAACAAAATGATGAGGAGTGAGAGGTCTTTGGGGAATAGAAATGTAATCTTCAAAATGGATATCCCCTATAGGATCAGCTTCTTGATAAACTCTAGCAGATTTGGAAAAAACAGGGGCAGAATGAGGAGCAATATTTTCAAAGACAAATGAAGGTCCCTCTCCAGATGGAGAATGCAAATTTTCAAGAGGAATATCTGATTCAGATTTACCTGAAGAAGAACTGCAGTCCTCAATGACAGGCTGATTAATCTCAAGTTCAATGAAGGGAACTTCCTTCCTTGAGCTCTGCTCTCCAACCACCTTCCAAACTCTTCTCCCTTCTAACTCTGAGTTCCTTGAATCTGAAAACAACTTCTTAGCAAGAGTCTCTAATGAAGAGAGATCTTCTTCCTTCCAGTTTTGCAGAGATTAGCAACACCAAAAAACAAATGACAGAAAGCTAAGACACTGGTATTTATCAAGATCAAAACAACATGGAGTCGCCACTAAGGACTTTCACCCTAGTTGTGCAAATGCACTAAAATACTCTTTCAAATACCTATCAACACTGAAAATCTTGCCAAACTTTATAGATCAGACCTTCCTTTTCTTGAATCTATCAACCACAAATGCAAATGAAGTGCAACTACTACTGGAAACTGATAAAATTACAGACAGAGTTTGAAACCTTTGCATACACCTTGCAAATCTGAGTATAGAATGATGCTTTAACAATATATTTGACAGAACTTGCAAGAAATTACCAAGAGACATTACCAGGGTTTGATATGCATTCAAATATCTCAAATATGTATGCACATGGATCAAAAGATTGAACTAAGAATGTCCCCGGAAACGGCGCCACTGGTGTTGGTACCCAAATTTGTTCTCCTTTTCAGTCTGAGAAGCATCAAAGATATGGCATGAAGCTTGAAGACAGATGGATCATGGTGTGTGTCATTTTGTAGCTGGGGATATGATCTAACTGGCACTCAGATTTGTGGAGAGATGGATAGCACTCAAATAGGACTTGATCTTGTCCTAACTGTTTTAGGTTGTGCCTTTCAACCAAGGTAAGAGAACCTATTTTGTAACCCTCAAATGGTGAAGGAGATGAAGATATCCCTCAATTTTGCAAATAGTATGAAAAGGGCCTTGGGAAAATATGATCAACACTCCAAATCTGACTTTCACAAGTTGTCACTTCCAGATTATGGAGATACTTTCAATGCAAGGCAAGGGTTACTGAAGACATTTTGAAATCCTGATCTGTTCTGCATACTTTAGCAAATGGATTTTGATCTTCTGTGGGTATACAGGTCAAAACAGGGGTAAAACAGGGTAGGATTAGTTGTTTTGAATGATTTTTTGGGTGGGAGTTTAGATAAGACAAACCAAGGTCTGCCAGACTCTTTGAGGATTTCAGCAAAATATGGAGAAACTTAACAGTAGAAAGTATCAAAATGGTTAATCATCCCTTCAACCAGGATATGTGCATCAAATGGAGGCCCAGATCTACACTTTTCCACACAATCTTTGATCATCTATCACAAAATCTTGAGTTAGAATGAACCAATGAAGCATTTAGCAATCACTATTTAATCATGACCTAAGGTGCACCCAAAGGTTTACAAACAATCTCTGAAGTCAAGGAAGGTAAAGTGATTTTAAATTTGTTTATCTCTTTATCAGATGAAAGCTCTTCTGAATGTGAGATTGCAAATGCCACTAAACTATCACAAGAAATGAGACCATGTATGATCAAGAGAGATTTTAAACACAAGACTACAACAGGAAACAAGAAACACAAATTTGAAATGCATTCTGAAATGTAAGCATTCACAGATTTTTCCCAAAGACAACAGAATAACTCAAAAATGATCAGATTTATCAGCAGGGGAATGTTTTGAAAAAACAATCTCAGAGCTTGTTAATGGCTATACATGTGCAACCAACTTAACATGATTTGAAATCTGATACAGAGAGAGTTACATGAGTTTCTCAAGTGGTCACTCAGAGAATGGGCTTCTTCCCAGATTTTCCCATGAAATTTTTAGTTTTCCAGGCTTTTTTAAACTCTTCCAACCCTTTGCATGACAAATTCATGCAATATATAGCTTTCAATCTCCTTCGAGCCTTCTTTCCCAAGAAAAGAATATGCCAAAGGATCAAATTTGTTACAAAAATTTCTCATGATTCATCAGACAGGGACGTTTAACAGAACACGTCCAAAAAGTTTCCAGTTGTCTCAAAAAGAGATGAATCATTGCAAAATTCACATCATTATCCATTGTGGAGGCACGTTTTTCATCTTCAAAGCATGCAGACCCCCTTCCTTTCATTATTTCATCCTTATCCCTCCAAAATTTGACTCTACAACTTTTGGATCTGATATTTCACGTTTTTGGATGGGTTAGGGAAAAAATTCATTTCAAAAACATCTTTGATCTTCAAATTGATCCTCAAAACCAATTGCATTGGTCCTTGCAGGCACAAATGACACGAATTTGTCAAAAATTTGATGAAAATTGATGCAAAAAATGCATCTCCAAACTTCCTGGTGCTAGGGAAAAAATGGCGGCAGAGCAAAAAACGATGCACAACTACCATTGATTTGACATTCAAATTTTAATCTACACCCTCCACGTGGAGAAAAACCATTGGAGATGGGCTTTGGAGGCACTTTTTGACATTTTAAACATTTTTAGGAAAAAATGGCCAAAAATTTGACATTTTTCTCCGCCCCTCCGCCACATGAAAATGAGCTTTTGACACTTTGTCCCAAAGTGTGGCACCCCATTGGAATCACCTAGGAGCTTCGATTTTACACATTTTACCTTTTTTGGAAAAAGGAAAATTTTCCAAATTATCCCCACACCTCCACCTCATGAAAATCCCTGACACATGGCCAAAGTGGCCCCATTGGCATACGCTGACCAAATTCTACACATTTCCATGCCTTTTTTGGAAAAAAGGAAATTTTTCCAAATTATCCTCCCGCGACACGCACCTCCGAAGTTCCACTCTCTCCCTGACACATGTTTCCATTTTGATTCGTTGCCTCCAGCTTGCGTTCCTCCTTTTTAATTTTATCACCCTTTATGCCAAAAATCTTATGGTTTATGCCAAAAATAATCTCAATTTTTCCGCTGAGGCCCGAAGTTTCGCCTCTGATGCAAACGTGACACGTGTCACCTGTGATTCACTCGGAGTTCCGGATTGTTTTGTGACTTTAATCTTTTAACCAAATAAAGTCAAAAAACTTCAAAAGAACCCGACCACCCACAATTTCTATCCTTGGCTATGAAGCCACCACGTGTTCCATTCTGATTCGTTGTGGGCCCTAGGCATTTTCTTTGCACTTTAACTCTTTTTCCAAAATGCCTTAAGGCACAAAAAGACCCACTACTTCTCATCCAATCAAAAGAGGACACGTCATCAACATTAGAACCAATCAGAGTAAAGCGGAGCCATGGGACCAAATTCGCCCTTTTGCCAAAAAATCAAAAAGTGATAAGTTAAAACAATTTTCTGTCATCCCTCGGCCAATTAGAACAAGCCACGTTGCCGATGAATGTTGAAGAAGAAATTGACGGGAAAATGATGCCCTGTCTGACCGTCAAAACACAGAAAATGCCAGGGATGCCCTAGAATTCAATTTTTTCGCTAAGGATGACAAATTTCTCGAAATTGAACCAACTGAAACATGTTTTCAAAGCATTTTTGATCATGGAATTGGATTTTCAATGGCATACAAGTGCAAATCGATCAATTTTAAACTTCCACGATCGGGCAAAAAGGAAAAATGACAGAGCCCACAGATTTTGGAAAAATTAGGGCACAAAACAGGGCACACATGTAGATTTCTTTCAAATTGGGGAAAAACAACAAGTTTGTGAGCATTTCAAGGCATTCGACAAGAGGGAAAAGTTGCAGACCACCAATTTGAGAGAAAAATGTTTCAGAGCACGCAAAATGAAGGAAAAATTTAGGGCAAAATGGTGCAAGCTCAAAAATGGCACCAACCCATGCCCTTTGTAAGTGCCCAAGCCAATTTTTTGGATCATAGAGATAGAAAAATCCATGCCCTGGAGCTATTTTTGATCCCTATTTTGCTCATTTTTTGGAAGTGCTCCATCTCCCAACCTGTGCTCAAAAACTTGTTTTGTAACCTCCATTTTGGATCAAATCTACTTGTTTTCTCTTTGGCTTGGGTCGTCAAGTTATTATTCTACCTATTTGCTTCTGGTTCGCGAAGAAAAATAAAAAAATGGACTCAAAACATGGAAGTTCTCCTTCTCTGTATTTTTTGTGGTTGGGATGATTGACATCCTTCCCATCAAATTTCAGGCCCAAACGAAGACAGATACGTGGACAGATCTCATTGGATGGGGAAGAACGGGCTTTGTGGCAAACTTAGCATTTTTGTCATTTTTGGCAAAAAAGTGACTTTCCCCCTGTGGACCCGAGAGCCCGAAGTAGAGTGGTGTAAATAATGAGGTCTAAGGCCCATAACCAATCAGGCACATGCACATGGTCACGGTTGAAAAGTCAAAGCAAGAGGTGGACCTTCGGCGGGACTTCAAGTTTTTAGCTCTCAAGGTCTAAAAGGGTTTAAGGATTAGCTATTTCCCTGAGGCCCACAATAAATCAGAGAGTGCCACGTGTCTTAAGCTAGGTGGAGTGGTGGGACGTGGAGGTAAATTGGGAAATTTTCCCAATTTAAAATTTAAAAGGAAAAAATGGAGCCGCATATCCGTGACCAGTCAGAGAGTGCCACGTGTCTCGGAGCGGCGGGGCACTGGACATTTTTGGGAAATTTTTCCCAATATGAAATCAGAAGGAAAAAAGGCAGGTCTTCAGCCCACGGATGAATCAAAAGGTACCACGTGCCTCGAGTGGTAGGGCCATGGAGATTTTTAGGAAATTTTTCTAAAAGGGAAAAATTTACAGTTTGACCCCCGCTCAACCCTAATTTTGACTCTGTCTTTGTACCAGTTTTTCCCTAAATCTTCAAGAGGGCCATATTTTTCGATCTAGAGCTCAGTTTTTCATCTTTTTGGTATCAATGGAAAGATATTGGAATTCTCTACATGATTGACACTTCAATTTTAAATGTAGATGGAGTTTTGTGGGAGAAAATCAATAAAATGTCTCTGGCATGCAAAAAATGAAATAATCTTCCCCTGAATCTACTCCAATGTTCTCCTACCACGTGGATGGCCCAATTTCAAAGAAATTAGGGAAAAGGATCAAATGGTTCATATGTGAACTGGCAAATTGAAATATAAAACACATTTTTACACCCATAAGCTCATTTTGGGCTCGTCACAAGTGTTTTCTTTGCAGCAGAGGAATTTCGAAGAGGGGAAATGATCAAATTTGTTTGTAATGGCTTTGGGTCAAATGATTCAATGGTTTTTCAAATTATTTGTGAGGGGCTGGCAATCAAATTTGGAAACTGGAAGCATGTTTTTGCAAACAGAGGACAAAAATGATTGTTAGTCTTCTTTTATTCTCATCCTCTACATTTTCCTTCTATTCCCACTCGTTGTACAAGTTTCAACTCTGAGATCAATAAAAAAGGAAGGAATTTTATGCCCCCCTGATGGAAAAATCAATTGGTGCTTTGTGACTAGCATGTTTTATTCTGTCTTCTATTAATTAATGCATGTAGTGAAACTTCTAGTTGATGTGTGTGGGCATCTAACACTCTACCCACAACATTGATTTCCCCCTCCTTCATTCTCACTCCCTCCCCTTTCTCAGATCAATTTCTGCTGTAGCAAGGAGTTGTTATTATTGCCATAGGGACAGTGGAGTGTTCTTGTGGATCTCTGGTTGAAAACCACCATTAATCCACCTTGGTTTTACATGCTAAACAATGGGAGCTGCACCATTCAAATGTAGAGGGACTTAGATTCCCATAGCGTTGTCATGAAATCCATTAATTTGTCCACAAGACAAATTTTCTCGCCAACATTTTTTAGCGCCCACTGTGGGGAAGAGTTGCAACATCTTCACCCAAAAATGACCACAAGGTTTTTAAAATATCATTAAGTTTGCCTTTGAAGTCTGAAATTCCTTGTGATCCAAAAATACAAAAAGATTCAAATAGAAGAGTTCTACAGATTGAGCAGCTATATGAACTGCATGGATGTAACTCAAAATTCTTACAAATCCTTCTAGAAAACCTTCTTTGCTCTGTCATATCCAGAGGAAATAATTTTAGACCTAAAAGAGGTTACTTAGCATATTTGGTAGAGTGTAAATCATCTCACCATTGCTACAAAATTCTGGACTGTGAGAAAGAAGACAAAGACAAATTCTATCACCTCTAGAGAAGACAATAAACTTTCAAGCTGGTTGATAGAAGGTATACTCACCAGCTAAGGCAAGGAGGAGTGATTGACCCTACTTTTGAGGAGTTGGAGAGAGGAGAAGCAGAGGTTATAGCTCGATTTGACAGAGAGGAAGAGATTAGAGATCAACTTGAAGATATTGCAAGACTCCAAGCTATAGCAGAGGAAAGAGAAGCATCCCTAGCTATTGAAGAAGCTAGAAATAGAGAAAGAATGGTTGATAATGAACATGAAGCATGTACACCCAATGTACCATGGGGAATAAATACTAGTCCACTTGCTCTCCCATGAATACTCCATGATCTGCCAAGAGGTTTGAGAAATAAAAGGAGATGGCTCCCAACTCCCTAAAGAACATGTAGCAGCCTTCATCACTGCTTGTGGTGTGTTAGGTGTTGAAGATGAAGATGTGTCAGTTAGACTTTTTGTGAAGTCACTCCAAGAGAAAGCTGCTAAATGGTTTTACATGCTTCCTACAAGATCTATTACTGGTTGGGAAGATATTAGAAAAGCATTTGAAAAAAAATTCAAGAGCACTGAAGATGGTCAAGTGATGTTGGTTAGATTAGTCCAAATAAAGAAAGAAGCTCTGAATCCATGAGGGAATTTGTGGCAAGGTTTGACAGATTGACATGAAGAGTCCCTGAAGATGTGCTACCTCCTGAGAACCACCTGAGAAGATTCTTCATCAGTGCTTTGCCATTAGAATTTGGTTTCTTCCTCAGAAGAGCCTAACCAAACACACTAAGGGAAGCTCAAGACTTTTCCATTGAAACTGATGATGAATTAATCCTCTCCGGAAAGGTGAAAGGCCTAAATGGGAAGCAAAAAGGTTAGATTTAGACTTCAGTAACTACAAATCCTATGTTCTAAAAAATGGCAAATGATTTGGTTGCCTTGAAGAAACAGCTATCCCAAATGACAATGAGAAATGCTCCAAGGAGGCCAAACTTCCCTGATAGACAAATAATTGCACCACCTCCTCGCCAACTTGCCCTTTAAGCACCTCCTGTCAATGCTATCTGTGACACCAAAGAATCAAGAAAGGATGCTGAAATTGATGAACTTAAAGGAGAAATAGCAGAGGATTATGAAGGCTACCTCGAAATTGAAGAATTTGATATGCATAATGGCTTGTTCGAGTTTGTGGATGATGGGGAAGAAGAAGAGGAAGCCCCAATCTTCTCATGTGTTGTCTTCACTCGAGCTCAATCCAAAAAATATGCTCTACCCTCCGTGGCTCAAGAGGAAAAGAAAACTAAAGAATATCCCACTCCAACAGTCACAAAAAAGAAGATCATCAACAGAGGCTCACCATTATCACCCTCAATGGATTCAGCCAAAATGAAACCAGGTCAAATGGCTACTAGAGATCAGGTTGTTATATCTAGTAAGTCATCTTTTCCTTCTTCTATCTCACAAGTTATTAAAAACACTCCTCCCTCTAATGAAGTCTATCCTAAGTCAACTAAAACTCAGACCATAGTTTCACCTTCACCTCCTTCTAAGCTGATGGCTGCACCCTCAGAAGACAATCCAATTTCCAAGTCAGCCAAAGTTCCTCAAAGACCCTTACCATGTAAACCTTCCCTCACTCTAGGAACTTCCCCCTCATCCAACATTGTCCCATTTGATTTTGTGGAACATGCAAGTAAGACCAAAGTGCATCTCTCAGAGATTGAATACTTGCAAACACACCATGCTTAGTTTGATAGACTAATCAATGCTATTTAGAGCAATAGTTCTATACCCTCAAGTTTAAATTCTAAATGTCTACTCCTGACACCATCTATACCACCTACTCAAAACATGCTGGCCCTAAGTGTTTCCAAAACAGATAAGGTGGAACCCTTCTACTTGTCTCTTCTCATGAACGGTTTTAAGCTCAACAATTACATCATTGACTCCAGAGCTTATGATAATGTAATGCCACTCAAAGTTAACAGATCTTGTTACTCAATGGAATCCAAGAAAGTACCACTATTAGGAAGGATAAAATATGCACGAGTGGCTTTGGCTGAATACCTTGATAAGAAAGTACTTCTAACCATCTTAGTGGCAGACATTTCAGCATCTTTTGGCATGCTCTTGAGTAGAAGTTTTTGTAAAGACCTTGGTGGAGAGATAAAGATGGATTGGACCTATGCAACTATTCTGGTAAAGGGTGAGATGAAGAAGCTAATTCCAGTAAGAAAAATGAATTTTACAGTAAGAAGTTCTAGCGACCCAAGAGCTAATATCCTCTTTCAAGATTTTGGATTAGGAAACTATTTCCTTACTTCACAACGAGAAGAAGACTTGCCACTTTCCTCAGAATCAAAGAAAGATCAAGTCTATACTATGGAGTTTGATGGAAGGCATTCCAAAGTAGGCTCAGGGGCTGGTGTTGTGTTATACTCTCCTTCCAATGTGATGCATCCTTTCACATACAAACTGCATTTTAACAACACCAACAATACATCATAATATGAAGCTCTCCTCTTGGGTATAAATGTAGTGGAAGACATGGGAATCAAAAAGCTAAGATTCCTTGGTGATGCAGAAGTGATAGTGAAGCAAATCTGCCAACAATACCAGGTGAAGAATCCAAGGCTCGTGCATTACAGGAATAAAGTGTGGGATTGCATTGAATTCTTCAATGCATTCTCTATTGAAGCCATCCCAAGACAGCAAAATGAAAGAGCTGATTCTCTTCTAGTATCAGCATCCCTATTGACTCCTCATCCTTCTTTTAGCAAGGAAAAAATAACCATTGAGATGGTTTTCAGACCAAGTGTTCCTGATAATGAAGATCACTGGCAAGTTTTCAATGACGAAAATCAGATTTTAGCCTTCTTATAGCAAAGAGACAACTTCAATAATATCTTCTTTGAGGGAAGTGTTAATCCACATAGAGAAGTTGTGGCTGAAAAAGCATCAGATGAAATTGAAAGAGTGGATGATGAAGGCATGATCAGATTGAAAGGTAACAAGATCCCCAAAGGTCTAGTCTCTCTAGAGGACCTATTTGACAAACATGATAGATTTATGCGTGAAAAAGAAACGCTATCTTCTCATTGTCCATTTGATTTTGACAAGGAAAACATTGGGATTTCTGAAGATCCATGTATGGTCAACATTGGCAAATGTTGCTCACCTAAAGAGAAAAGGAAGTTTGTTGTTATGCTTAAAAAGTACTCTGATGTGCTGGCCTACTCTTACGATGAGCTCAAATCTTTTCAACTAAAGAAAATGCATCATTCCATTCCTCTGAAACAGGATGCTAAGCCCTTCAGGAAGAAGAAAAGACCCTATAATCCAAAGATTGCTGATGTTATCAAGGAAGAGTGAAAAAGATGCTGAATTCCAGAATCATTTTCCCATTCACCACTTAGCATGGGTGACCAACATTATACCACTCAAAAATAAAAATGGGGAGATCAGAATATGTGTAGATTTCAGAAATTTGAATCAGGCATCTCTCAAGGACAATTACCCTCTTCCAATCATGGATCATATCCTACAAGAAGTTACTGGATCTGAGATGCTCTCTTTTCTTGATGGATTCTTAGGATATAATCAAATTAAAGTGGCCGAAGAAGATTTTAGCAAGACGACTTTCACAACTCCTTAGGGCACTTTTGCTTATAGCAGGATGCCTTTTGGCCTGATCAATGTGGAAGCCACCTTCCAAAGAGCCATGGACCTGGCTTTCAAATATCTCAAGCATTGCATTGTCATATACCTTGATGACTTAACCGTGTTTTCAAAGAAGATAAGTGAGCATATCTTCCACTTGGAGCAGATTCTTACAAGATGTAGAAAACATGGCATTTCTCTAAATCCCAAGAAGTGTATCTTTGGAGTCACAAAAGGCAAGCTGTTGGGACACATCATGAATAAGCGTGGAACACATATTGACCCTGAGAGGGTAAATGCTATTCAAGCACTATCTCTTCCCAATAGCAAGAAAGGAGTGCACTCATTCTTTGGGAAGGTAAATTTTCTTCACCACTTTGTCCCAAAATTTGCTGAACTAACGAAGCATATCACCTCTATGATGAAGCCTCAAACAAATTTCAAATGGATCAGTGAAGGAAAATCAGCATTTGAAGAAATCAAGAAGGCCATTGCCAAAGCTCCAATGTTGGTATCTCTGGATTTCAACAAGGAATTCATCATGTACTATTATGCCTCATAGCACACTCTTTCTACTTTCCTAGTTCAGAATAATGTTGATGGATTGGAAACACCTATTGCTTTCATGAGCTGCCCTTTGAAGAAGCATGAACTAAATTACAATCAATTGGAGAAGCATGCATACACAGGGGTCAAGGCCGTGAAGAATTTCAAATTTTACATACTCAACTGTCACACCCTGGTGATGGTCCCCAAACGTGCAATCAAGTCCATTTTGACACAACAAGATCCCAGAACCAAAAGAGGAAATTAGATTACAAGGATCCAAGAGTATGACCTGGAGATTAAGCCCTCTAATCTGGTTAGAGGAAATGGTTTGTGTAAGTTGATTACTGAAGATGAATCTCTCAAATTTCAGCTTGGAGAAAGAGATGACACTTGCCCAACCTACTCAGAAGATTGCCCACAAGTTCTCTTTGTGAACACTACAGAGGAATGGATGCAGACATCAATTTAATTTTTACCTATGGGGACTACCCCCCTCATTTATATTACAAGAAATGAAGAACTCTCAGGCTGAAAGCAGCCAAATATGTGATTTGGAATCATGCACTCTAAAAGAAAGGGATAGACGGTTGTTTTCTCAAGTGTGTTGACAAGGAACAACAAGAAAAACTCCTCAAAGCCTATCATGATCAAGCTTGTGGTGGACACTTTTTAGCCATGATGACTGCCCACAAAATTCTCAGAGGTAGATATTATTGGCCTTCTCTTTTTGCTGATACTCAGAGCTGGGTTTCTAAACGCAAAGCATGCCAACAATTTGTTGGAAAACCACAGTTAGATGCATTGCCTCTCAGGTCTGTGATTATTGAAGAACCATTTCAACAATGGGGGTTGGACTTCATTAGCGTGTTGAGTCCCCATTCAAGTGTTGGGCATACTTATGTGCTCACTTCCATGGACTACTTCACCAAATGGGTGGAAGCCATTCCAACCAAACAAGCTAGTTCTGAAGTAGTTTGCAGTTGCATCAAAGAATACATCATTGTCCATTTTGGGGTGCCTCAAAAGATTTTGGTGGACAACGCTACTTATTTCTCTTCAAAGGAATTGATAGAATTCTATTATGGCTTCAGGATTTCTCTTTCTCATTATTCTGACTACTATCCTCAAGGGAATTGTCAAGCTGAGTCAAGCAACAAAAATATTGTGACCATTATCCGCAAGCTTGTTGATGAGAATCAGAAGAATTGGCACAAAAAATTATATGATGCATTATGGGCTGATAGGATCACTCCTAAGAAGGTAATAGGCATGTCACCTTTTCAGCTACTATATGGAGTTGAAGCAAAGATTTCTATTACAATTGAAATGCCAGCTCTCAAGTTTCTTCAAATAGTGGAAGACAGCCAATACAGAGATTCAATTGACAAGAGGATCCTTTTCCTTGAGAATCTAGAAGAGAGTAGATCCCAGGTATTGGACAGAATCAAAGAACATCAGTTGAAAGTGAATAAGATCTTTGACAGAAGAGCCAAAGCAAGGGAGTTCAGAGTTGGAGATTGTGTCCTACTTTGGGGCAAGAGAAGAGAACCAAAGGGCAGTCATGGAAAATTTGATTCTTTTGTGCTGGGACCTTTTCAAATTATTGGAACTTGTGGTGAGAATGTTTTCTCCTATCATACTTGGATGGGAATCCATTAGGATTTCCTAGAAGTGGGCAATATTTGAAGTGATATCATCAGTGAAAGTGAGTTATCTATCACCTTGTAGCATAGTTTTTTTTTTCCTCTCTTCTGTTGTGTGTTTTGTTTTTCCTTTTCTATTTTGGTGTGTTTTTAGTTTTTGTGTCCTCTTCTTCCTTCTTGATTTCCTATGAAGTTGTACATGACTCTGCAAGGCCTAATGGATAAGGCACTGGTCAACGTTATATGTTTTAAAACTTGAGATTCTAGATCCTCATGTCATGTCTTCGCCTTGCTCAATCCATGCCATGTCCTCGAGCTAGAGCCAGCGGTTGTCTCCCAAAAATTGCTTTGTGTTTTCACAACCAAATTTGAATTTTTTTATGCCCAAGCCAAGTTTGTGGATCAGGGAGATAGAAAAATCCTTGCCCTGGAGCTATTTTTGATCCTTGTTTTGCTCATTTTTTGGAAATGCTCCATCTCCCAGACTATGTGCAAAAAATTATTTTGCAACCTCCATTTTGGATCAAATCGGCTCATTTTCTCTTTGGCCTGGGTCATCAAGTTATTATTATGCCTATTTTCTTCTGGTTCATGAAGAAAAATAAAAAAATGAACTCAAAACATGGAAGTTCTCCTTCTATGTATTTTTTGCAGTTGGGATGACTAGCATCCTTCCTGTCAAATTTCAGGCCCAAACGAAAACAGATACATGGACAAATCTCATTGGATGGGAAAGAATGGACTTTGTGGCAAACTTATCATTTTTTCATTTTTGGAAAAAAGGGTGACTTTCCCCCACGGACCCACAAGCCCGAAGTAGAGTGGTGTAAAGAATGAGGTCTAAGGCCCGCAACCAATCAGGCATGGGCGCATGGTCACAGTTGAAAAGTCAAAGCGGGAGGTAGACCTTTAGTAGGACTTCAATTTTTTAGCTCTTGAGGTCAAAAAAGGTTTAAGGGTTAGTTATTTCCCCGAGGCCTGCAACAAATCAAAGAGTGCCACATGTCTTAAGCTAGGCGGAGTGGCAGGGCACGGAGGTAAATTTGTCCACTTAGATTCCCATAGTGTTGGCCTAAAATCCATAAATTTGTCCACAAGACAAATTTTCTCACCAACAACCCTTTATCACCATTTTTCAATAACCAGTATCACCAACAAAACACGTGCTCCTCTAGTACTTAAAGTATTTTTAAATATTCAACTCCTCCAGCATGTTCTTACTTTCCTTCAACCCCACACTAATTATATGTGCGGTCCTCTGTGTATAAACTCAATATATAGTAATCAATAACTTATGCACAAACACGTATTTTACACAAAACAATGAACTAAATTGACAAAGCATAGTAACATTGAAAGGAAACACATAGAAAGGAATGCATGAAAGGAAATCTAATATAGATGGAAATATTGCCTTATTATAAACACCAAGAAGACTTATTTATAATAGGGCTTCAACCTATTCCCATTGAAATAACTAGAAAACTGAGTCCCATCCAACGCCTGTAACTAGAAATCACCTGAATCAAGTATGTAACTCACAACATATGGTCCCAAACAATACACTTGGAACTTTCCAAGGTGGCGTAAAAAATTTCAATCATATAGAAGAACCATCTATCTAACTTCAATCTATTTTTATTCTTAATATTTCTATTGTGTCATGCCTTTTGCTTGGCATTTTTTTTCTTTTGAATCTATCTAGCAATGTTGCACCTCTCATCCAACTCCATCAATTTTTCTATGTTCTCTTAAAGTTCCTACTCATCATCTAGCCCTCTCGTGCGTGCAATATGCAGAGAAGGTAACATAAATTCGACCAGTAAAACAACCTCTGCCCTAAACACCAACTGAAAGGGTGTGGCCTTATTCAACCTCTTGTAGGTTGTCCTGTATGCCCAAAGTACAACAGAGAATTTATCATCCCATTATTTCCTTCCAACATTAGAAATCTTAGTCAATGTATGTCCCAATATCTTTTTGAAGGATTCAGTAGTGTCATTGGCTTGGGGTGTAGACTCAGTGGATATCCATACCTGCTGATTATATTCTCCCATAAGAACTTTACTGCCATGTAATCCTTTGTAGAAACTGATTCTGCCCACTTGTAAGATAATTTGTACAAGTTCTAATGTAGTGCGATCTAGTCCTACACGCGGGTGGGAAAATAGGACCCACAAAGTAAATTTCTCATTTTTCAAGAGGTTCCGCACTTGTAGTAGGCCTTAAGGCATTTCATCTTTATACCCAAGCTTCCCAAGGCACTAACAATGATTGCACGCCCTGACATACTCTTTACAATCCTTATACAATGTTTCCCACCATAGGTCAGCCAATAAAATCTTGCACGTATTAGCATCTCATGCATAATGTCCACCAACAATTCCCTCATGAACTTCCTCCATAAGAGCTTTAACTCATGCTCAAGTACACACTGGCACAAAAAATCATCCCGAGCTAACTTGAATAAATCTCCACTGATCAACATATAAGGCGTGGCACGTGTGGCAAGTTGTTTCTTTTCCAAAGCTTTCTTACCTTCAGGGGCCACACTTGTACACAAAAATACAACAATATCCTCTAAGTCAGGTGGCACGTAGTTCAATCTAAATGATTGTGCATCCAACATTGTGTCCTCAATGCTCTACACATCCTCACCAGAGGTAATCCTTGACAAATGATCAGCTCTCAATACTCTTTCCTGGCTTTACCACAACTGTAAAGTCAAATTCCTGAAATAGAAGAATCCAACGACATATGCACCCCTGCAAAATGGGCTTGTTCACAAAGTACTTAAGTGCCATCTGTTCTGTATAGAATATAAAGGGATGTTCCAGTAAGTATTTTCTAAACTTATGCATTGTGTAAATCATGGATAAGGATTTGTGCTCTGTAGTTTTATAATTCTACTCAGCTGGTGTCATTTTCTTGTTCTAAAAAAAATAGGATGATCAACAATCTCATCCCTAGGTTTTGCTAACATTGCACCAATGGTTATGCTAGAGGAATCAACATGCACATGAAAATTATTATCCCAAGAAGGAAATATTAAAATGGGCACAAAAGTAATCCTTTCCTTCAATGTCTCAAACGTGCACTGTTGCGCTTCACCCCAATGAAACTTTCCCTTACTCTTAAATAATTCCTCTAAGGATGTGACAATCCTAGCATATAACCTTTGATAACCTTATTGTAATAACCTGTGTGCCCCAATAATTTGTGTACCTCAATTTGGTTAGTAGGTTCCTCTAAGCCCAAAATAACAACCTTAGTAGGGTCTACCAACGAGCCTTCTTTACAGATAATATGTCCCAACAGAGTCCCAAAGGGTGTAGTAAAAATGCACTTCTTAATGTTTAGGGAGATGCTCAACTGCTGGCATCTCTCAAACATAAGTCTTAAATTATCAAAATGATATTTTACTAGCCCATAATCTATCCAATCATCTAAGTAAACCTGCAAAAACTTATGAATAAAGTAATGGAATACTTGCACAACAATGCGTAAAAAGATTGCAAGTACATTCTTCAATCCAAAATCCATAACTGTGTATGAAAAAATTCCCCACTCAGTGGTGAAAGTTGTCTTTTCCTGATCTTCTTTAGTAATCCTCACCTAATGATATCAAAAAAATCATCAGTGAAGGAATATATCTCATGCCCTGCAACGCCTTCCAAAATTTCCTTAATAAATGGTATGGGAAAGGGATCTATTACACATGCAACATTAAAATCCCTATAATCCACACATATTTTTATCCTTCCATCTTTCTTTATACTGATCACCATAAGATTGACCCACTTTGACTCCTCAATGGGCTCAATGATTCTATACTTCAACATTATATCAATATATTCCTTTACCTTGATGCCCATATTAAGATTCATCCTGTAAGGCCTCTTCCTAATTGGGTGTGCCATTTCCTTTAACTTGATCCTCATCTCACCCAAAGAGTGATGTACCCCTTTCAACTCATGATAACCTCTACGAAATAAGTCCTGGAAGTCACACAGTAGTTCAATTATGTTTACAACCTCTGAGTCAAACCAATAATCACCAATGATGACCTTTTTAGGTTTTGTATCTGTTCTAATGTTGACATTTTTTGTATTCATAGGATCATGATACACGCGCGCATTCTCATTTGCACTATTTAAGACCTCACGTGTACCCACAGTATGATCAAAATCTATATTTTCCACTTCCTCATCATAGATCATGAAAACCAAATTTCCTTTCTCTTTTTCTAGGTAGGCACACCCAAACTATTCTTCATTTGTCTCTCCTTCTTCAAAGCGCACCTCCAAATCTAACTCACCTAGTAATTCTTGAATAAGCTCTTCAGCCTTTGCACTATCTCCCATAGTTAAGCACTTCATAATCTATAAGGCCTCATTCACTGGAGGTTTAGTAGAAAATAGTCAAAGGTCTGAATCATATTTGTAGTTAATTCTTGCTAATTCCTTGTTTCTCTTTTCAATTCCATATAAACATACCATGCACACACAGCCACACAGAGAGAAGTAGAAATTGTGTACCCAGATTGAAGGTGGTAAGGCCTTTTTCCCCTCTGTCTAGATTCTCTCACACTTCTGAATGTGATGCAAAGTTGCATCCTTCCCATGAAATTCACATGTCTTAGTAGGTGCATTACTCTTAAGAAATCTTGTATAAAAGGTGATTCTCACCTCTCACCACTCTAAAATACTATCCCTATATGTAGTCCACTAGTGTGTTGTTGTCCCACACAAGATATATATCAACATATTCATTATTTCCACTTGATCTATCAATTGGGCTTCCATAGCGCACATAAATACATCAGGACTTCCTTCACTAGTGTACCTTAGTACCTGGTTACTGCCTAAGTGCCTAACACAATGTGGCATGATTACATGAGTTACTGCACTCTTCATCTCATTCCTAACCATTTCATAAGTCCCATGTTCCCAGTTGTCACAAGAAATGCTAGTTATCACTCATAGACTATGCATCATCCCATTGAACAAATCCTTCCTTTAATGGCTCAAGTACTTCAGGATCTCTAATGGTGCGTACATAAATTTTTTTCAAATCTTCTTCACTCAAGGGTTCTACATAAGTTACAACTTTTCCATCTGTCAAAGGGATGATCACATGCTCCTCTTTGTTCTCAAAACTTATGTAACCCTTATTAAAGCAAAAATCAACATTATTTGTGTAACACCAAGGGCACCTAAGTAAAGTTGGAAAATTGTTTTCTTTGGCAAGTGCCAAAACCTCAAAGTCCCTAGTAAACTTGGCCCCTGGTATAGTAATAGTGGAATCCTTTAATACTATAATTGGTGTGGCTTTACTCATGTTCTCCATATATAACACATTTGAAAATGGTTGTAATGGTAGCCTCCCCATCTGATTCCACGTATCCAAGAGAGTACATTCACCTCTGCACCTATATCAATCAGTATATTACTCAATAACTAACCATTGACAACTGCATTCAAAGCAATCTATTTTTCATAATCAAGACAATGAGGAGGTAAGTTTGCATGTAATATCTGTCTCTCATGTTCAAATCCAACATGCAGTGTCTTCTCCCTTAACCATTCTCCTAACAATGCATGATGTTCTCTTGGTGCAGCAAGTTATAAACCTCCTTCAAGTCATCAACATATCTATCAAGAAGCTCTACAACCTTATCCTGCTCAAGCTTTTGTGACTACTCCTTCAAGCATGGTATCTCACCCTGTAAGTTTCTAATAACCTCCATAATTTCTTGATAAACTTTCTTCTGATGAGAAGGATCTAGATAATTTGCATGCAGTACCTCCTATTTTGTAATAATAGATTTCTTCTTCGGAGTATGACATACGTGCATAGCCTCAATGTGTGTAGTAATCAAAACAGGTATTATCTCAAGATCAGGATCTAACTTCAACATCCACTGATCTTCCACAATGTGTTGTACTCTAACCATTCCTACGCCTTTATCCTAGTTGCTCATATGCTTGTACAAATCTGGGCATTCCTCAAACTTGTGACCCTTTCCACACTAAGAGAAAATAATGTTTATGAGGGCATTCGTGCTTATAATGATCAAGGGATCCACATGTATAGCATGTTCCTCATGGGAATTCACCTCTTCCACCACTGTGACCTCGGCCTTTGAATCATCCATGGTAACCTCTACTTCTACCACCTCCATCAGAGTGCCCTTAATTGTGATTATGATCATGATGTTCACCTTGTTCCTTGGAATTATTTGCAACACTATTCTGACACACACCAGTTTCAATGACATCATGAATCTGATAATTAATCTGTAATTCTCAGTATCATGATTGGTAGACTTACAAATCTTATAATAACATGACATGTTCTTCCTTATCACGTGTTGCAACAAGGAGAACCTACTTGAATCATGATCCAAGTGATAGATATCACAATCCAACAACATGGCATGCACCGTTTTACGAGGGAAACTATCCTTGGTATGTCCTTCCACCTCGCAATCCTTACACCAAATACCACTGTGTGTCTCATGGGCTGAATTAGATGGCAATTTTTCTAGCTTTTTTACCATAGATGCAATCCGAGCTTCCAAAAATTGGCTAACTCCAGTGTCTATGCTCCCAACTACCTCAACACGTAAAGCTAATTTAAGTGCCATGCTCGGATCTATAAAATAATTGTGTGAGAGAACCCTCTTGAAAGGTGTGATCAAGCATCTGAAAAACCATTGAGCATGTTGATTGGGGTGAATATAATAAGATAACTTTGATAGAAAAGTTTTAAAGCATGCATCGTACTCCCTTACACTCTCATCCATGCCCTACTTAATTTCCTTCAATGCACTGATGCTCTTCCATTCAAACTCAGGTATATAGAACTATGCTAAGAAGGCATCACACAACATGGTGTAGTTGACACAAGTCTGGTTTAGATCAAACTTCATGTACCAACTATGTGTGCGCCCTTGCAAATTAGTAGCAAATTGACTTGCCTTACGCTCAGGGGATGTGATTCCCTTAGTGCACCATAGTATCTCAAACATTTGCACATGCTCAGTTGTATCTTCAATTCCTTTGTATTCTAATAGGCAAAGATACATATCATAATACACTTGTTGGGGTTGGTGCGGACCGTGCCCACATGATCCAGAACTTGTATTACCTCTTGAGTTTCCTCCACCTCTAGAACTACCAGATCTGCTAGATCTCGAACCTCTCGATCCTCCTAATCCACCCCATGTAGCGGGTACCAAACTAGAGGATGTGTTGCCTTGTGTTCCCACTTTTGTGATAAATTGAACACCCATAGTGTGTGAAGTTTTGCTACTTATAGGTGTATTACCAATGTCCTACGCACCCACATTCTATGCAGATGATGTGCCAAAAACTATACCTCTATCTGGACCCCCAAATAAAAAAAATGACATCAGCACCTCCATAGATGAATGTGCTACATGATTAGCTCATGTACTCAAAGGAAAATGACAGCTACCTGTCGCTAATGAAGTACCTACACTAGTTTGATTATTAATAACTGTCTCAGGAACAAGAACACCAAGCGCAAGGGCTAGGTCGTTAGGTGGGATATGATGTGCACCCACAACTCTTAATCATTCTTCATCAGACATGCTCTCATCAAAAGCTGTAGGTTATTCTCTACCGCTCTTGCTTAAATGGGGGAGTATTGGATGCTCAGGTTCCACATTCTCTGCATGAACCTTGAATTATTCACGCATCACCTACCTCCACAACTCCATAGACTCCTCAATGTCACGCTTCCTCGCCAATTCCCTCTCCCATGCTTTATTATACCTAAGACACCTTTCTTCTCTCTATCTCTCTACCATTATGTTTTCCATCTTTCACCATACCTGCTCCTACCCCCGTGCACGGTGGGTTTTAGCTAGCCATAGGTCACTCTTCCAAATCCATGTTTACTATCAATATCTTAATTGCTAAAGGGATAACATGTAAATAAGATCCTATGGGTTCACGCAATAACTTGAACTCAACAAACTCTAGACAAAAATAAGTAGACACATCATACTCCAATATATAACTATTTAAAACACCACCCGCCAATGATCTATAATGCGCATCTAAGTCATATCGGCATCATGAAGATTCTTGTAGTCTTCCTACATCCAAACAAGTGCTATATACCTCAAATTCCTCTTCGATGCGTACTATACCATCCACTCATATAGATCTATAGGAAAATAGGAAAAGAATGTATCATAGAGCTTATGATAAAGGTTATGTTCAACCCATGTGTGTGCATCAAATTCAGGTCCAATGTTAAATCTGTGAGAAAAATATTCCTCTAAATTATCTACCCAATCCTTAATACAAGCCAAGGTCAACTGGTACAAATTCATCATGCAACATCCTTGCAAACAACATAAAAATAGGTCCTAGAAATGGAACCAAAATGTAATCTTCTATTTTACCAAATATCCCAAGGCGCACTGAGCACTCACCCAAAGCATACAAGGGTACCAGTTCCCTCTTTTACGGAATTTTTTTTAAGGAGTTAGCATGATAAGCACACATATCTTCCAGATCCATAAAAAACATGTAATGATAAACCATAAATAGTTCTATATCTTAACCATAGTGCATAAAGAATCAGACAAGAACTAATATCATATTCACCATACAAGATCCATCGATAGTAATATCAATAACCATTATCCAACCACATAGATCCATTGTATTAATCACTGTAAAACACATAAGCTAAATACATACATAAAAGTATCATTATAGGTCATGCACGCTCAGAAACCAATAACATAACACTAACAAAACATGGATCCCTAAATTGTGCAAATCAATACATATATAGCAGTGGGGACTTTCCCTTGACTGCCTATGCATCCTCAAAATAGGTTGCATGCTAAGAATAAATATGCATCGCTTACAAAGATAACAATAGAGCATGCAATATCTTCTAACAATAGATAATCTATAGATAACTTCAGTTCCATCCCTAATATTAGCTCAAAACATTTCATGTCGCTTATCTTTCCACTTGTCCAAAAATAGCCTTACGAAGCCTCCAAGTCTTCATACTCCAGTTTGAATTGCTAATTCCAGGCTCCAAAAATAGACCCTTCCTACATGGAATCCTATCTTGAGTATCGCCTACGCTATTTCTATATTCAACATCATGCCCAAACTGAAGTCCTTGATCATTCTAGAAGCAATTCTTGATCACCCTTTTTTTACCTCCTACATGCGAATACTATCACCCATGCACACACTTACCATATTCCCATTTGTGTGCATTTCTTCTACAATTTTTACGCGTGCATGATCCAATACTTAGCCAATTCTTAAGGCCCAACATTCATCAAATCATCATAAATAATCGCAAATCCCAAAATTCAAAAAGGTAAGAAAAGTGCTTACAAAATATCATCTTGAAAAGAGAGAAAAATCACAAGCATTAAATGATGTATAAAATAGCCTTTAAGTGGCCAAAGTGCCATAAAATGGTACACCTACCCTATGGGTAGTTGTATGGGGAGTTTTTTGACTGTGGGACAAGGTTTACTTGTCCCACACACCTTCTAAAATTGCCCATAAAGGCCAAATTCGAGTTTACCATAAATGGAAAACTTTCTAATCCAAAAAACATGGGTCTAACATCCCAAAACTAGAAAGGGGTTAATTTGACAATCCAACTTACAAATTAATAAAATTAAGTTATCAAAGTTAAACAAACTAGTCAATCTAAAGGTTAAAAATAAAAGGAATTTAAATTTAAATCAAGGAATAAAAACAACATTCAAAACTAATGTTACTTTTACACAATAACATTCCCCAACCAAATTTCGAGCCCGAGTGACCCATTGTTGTCCAATGAGCCCCATGTGAGTTAGTCCCCCTTCATCCTCTTTTGTTTGATTTATTTTTTTGTTTATTTTATGGTTTTAATCTCTTGAACACATGTTTGTCATTTGCACACTAAAAAAACACATCATACCTGCCCTAAATGAGATTTATAAAAAATTAATTTTTAACTATTGCACAAACACACACACACACGCGCGCGTGCGCACGCGCACGTACACACACACACACACACACACACACACACACGCGCGCGCGCGTGTGTGTGTGTGTATTTAAGATCTTTTTTTCATTATCAATCAAGCTCACCATAATTCCCAATAGAACATGAAAATTAACTCACTTGCGCACACACGCACACACGCACACACGCACACACACACACACACACACACACACACACACACACACACACACACACACACACACACACACACACACACACACACACACACACACACACACACATCAAATTCTAACAGTTTACTTTTGTCAATAAGTTTCCATAACATAACAACTACCAATCCAATTCATGTTTTTAATCCAAATCAAAATATACATAGTTCACAATCATGCAACATTAACCAATTATATCTATCAAAACAACATTAAATTAATATGTCATATCATATCCATGCTAGGAGGTTCATAAGGCTGACACCATTTGCCAACTCAAAACATGGAAGGATCCATATGACGTATTCGATAATACGGGAGGAAATCTATCTAAACAATGTTTGAGGGAAGTTGGCACTACAACAGGGGTTTGAAAACTTGAAGACTTTTTAATTTTTTCTTTTCATTTTTAGGTAAAAACCCTAAGAAATACCACTATGATGGAAAAAAATGAAATTTATTCCAATTTGAAAGCAAGGTTTTCATTCTTACAACCCTCAGAGGCTAGGCTTGAACAACTTTTATAGTAGAAAAAATTGCACAAATTGTTGCTCAAATAACACTTTTAATGAAATTGACTAGATTTATTTAACAACAGATCATATAACCGAGCACAAAATATAGCAATAAAAATACTTCAAAAATATAATAGTATAATAAAACATGTACTCAATATTTAATAGGCAACAAAACAAAATATATGACTTGGCCACTTTAAGGGGGAAACATCTACTAGCTTATAATACTAATAAATATAAAATTATGATACAAGTAATAGTCCACACCTGGTATACTAGGCTATGTTTAATACATACTATGTTATTTACAAGTCATCTCTACATATCATAATACATGTAATGGGTTAAGGGTGTAGTAGAGATATAGTGGGAATATATAATATCCATAGAGCTAGTTGTAAAAAAAAGAGTGGAGGATTTCTTATTATAATTAATAATACCCTAAAGTGAAACGTTTCTTATTCAAATCAAGAACAAAGCGTATCATTTCATATATATAATATAGTTAGGTTTTTTCCAAAAATTTGGATGAGTTAAGGTTTGACCTATGCGTACTTCATATTTACATACACCTTATATACAAACTTGATTAATAACAACTCATTTATGTACTCAAATATTAGGCCAAGGGGAACTATCTATAATTAGGCCTTTAAACATATATTGTGATTAAGCGTTGGGATGATGGAGAAAAATATTTTATTAGTGAAATATATAACTTAGTTTAAACCATATATAACTAAAACTTATGTATAATTACATTATAATGATCGCACAATAAAAATATGTAAAGTATGGATATGTTGAGGATGTATATAGGGATAGAAGCACTTAACATAATTCACTGTGTTGAACTTTTCACCTTTTAAATTTCTTCCCCTACTATTCAATAAAAAATTGTAGTACATTTACGGATCATTATTATTGTTATGATCATAGTGTATCACAATGATAGGCGAGGGTGGCGGTGATGTAATTTATTTATATTGTTATATTTTAGGTGTCTTACAATGGTTATTAAGAGTGGCGGTGATGGACTCTCATTTTTAAAGTTATTTAACATCATTAAATAAGAAATCAAATAATAATACAAATACTAATCAATGTCAATAATCCAAGATAAACACCTTAAGATTAATATATTTCCAAATGTATTTAAAATATCTATACTAATTATAACATTAATGAAATTAAAAATATCATGTTTTCAATGAGTGTAACATGTTTTTGGTATTTTCTATTAATTAGTTAATAGAGAAAAAGACAACATGAGGTTGACATGTGGATCATGGATATTATTTTAACATTGATACTAATAAATAGTATGTGTTTTTTTCCTTTTGAGTTCATTTTTCGGGAAAGGTTTCATTTTCATATTGTTTGAATTTATATTTCTCTCTAACAATGGATGTTTTATTGTTTATAGCAATTTTGGTATGGTAACAGTGTATATACTGCAGCTAAATATGCTCTAAAATGACTTAGAGAGTCTCTAAAGATTGAATTGATGCCTTACAACATCCGCGTTACCATTATCTATCCTGGACTTGTGGAAAATCCCATGCTTGATATTTGTAAGTAGATAAAATATTGTTTAATGGAGTATAACGCCCAATTTTTATTACCTATATGTTTTTCTTGTTTAATAAAAGTATAACATTGTTTTTATCACTGATGTATGATCAATAAAATGCGAGTGAACATGATGAAAGTTTTTTCTTATATCTAATTTTTTTTATAGGTGGTATAGAGAAAGAGAAATAAATATTGGAAATAGCCAAGGCTATCCATTTATATAATTGCGATAGAGCTGTGAAACCTGAAGAAGTTGCAAGATACACATTAAAGGCAACAAAGAATGGAACTTTTATGGTCACAAGACAATTTAGTGGGCTTGTAGTGTCCACATACTCACGTGGACCAATGCCTGTAAATTCATTTGGAAGGTCTTTCACTGAATTGATATTATATATCCCTATTAGATTATTCACTTTCTTATCTGTTTGGTATGTTTATTATATATGACAACAAAGCCATATTAAGAGAAAATAAATATAAAACAAATAACTGTTGAATCTAGTTATGATAAGGATTCTAGTTCAATTCAAGGGAGAGATACAATATCCTCTCATTAATTATTTTTTAAGTCCTATAAAATTCCAAGCCAACTATAAACAAAACAATCATTAAGTTTCATATCTTGTATAAATAAATTTATTTTTATGGAGAATTTCAAATGACTATGTTGCTGCTGCCACATCAATACATTATTATATTATACTTTGATTTGATTTTATTATTGTTACGATATGTTTTGAGAGTGAGAAACATATTATTACTTGATTGATTTAACAGTATATGATATTGAGGTTTTGTATTTCATTTTGATCACTATTTATATGATTCTTATATTTAATTTTAGTTTATTTTTATTATGTGAAATGGATAATGCATTAGGTACTCTTGTCTATTTTTGCATAGATTTTTTATACTTTAAGAAAGGGTATTGGGGAGAGGGAAAAAGTTACAAGAATGAGTAAGGATAAAGAGATTTCTATGCATGTTTCAGTGCATGAAAAATAGTGTAAACCATAAGTTACAATCAATATTTTTTATTTATTGTTTAGTGATTTTACTAAGTTTCCCCTCATGTGAGACAAACTGTTCATATAGTCTCATTTTGATCATAATAGGAATTACACACTCTCACTATGGTGAGAAGTGCAATGCCACTTTTTAGCACTTGTGTGGTGTATTATCACTTTGCGACAATGTCATTCTTATTATCGTGTTTAGGTAGCTATTGAGGTTTTCTTGATTGTGTTAACATACTTGTTCTTAAAATAACTAATTTAATAAAATTTTATTAATGAGGAAAAATTAATTTACTGTGGCTTGCAAAAATAGGTAATTTGTTTTTTTTGGGATACTGGGCTTGACGATGTTAATTGGCCTTGCGCATCTATGTTTTATTTTCCCTACCAATTCCTTATTTCTCTGTCACCTTATTTCCTTTCCCTATGATCATTGTTTCCTCTATGTCTGGGCTAAGCCATCGAGTAGCCCTATGTTCTGTACATCTACCACCACGGTGTAGTCGAACTTATTGCCGTGAGTTCATACTATGATTTGAATGGATTTTAATTATATGCACCTTGATAATATCCATAGGATGCATGTAAAACTAACTTACCTTAATAAACTAACTTTTGAGCACCAAGATCATTTGATTTTTCAACTCGATAAGTATTCCAAACTTTCTTGCATTGTATTCGGTGAGCTCATCAAGCTATGCATGTATTGTCATGTCAAAAAATTTCCACCATTTTGAAAATTTTTACCTTGTAATTTTTTCTCCCAATGTTTTCCTTCATGTTTCCCTTGAGTATTTCTTGTCTTGGTTCACATTTTATAGGTTTTCCCACTCCTTGTGTAAGTTTTCCACTCTTGGAAATTTCTATCATGGTGAATAAATTCAAGTGTTTTAGTCATTGTTGGAATGTTTCAGTTATTTTAGAATCCACCTTTCTATTAATATAAGTTTATAAGTTACGCTAATCCCTCTCCTACATCATTCTGGTTCATAGAACACATCCATGATTCATTTTGGAGCTAATTGGTTATATTCTTACATTGGCCTTACACTTTATGTAATTTATTTCTCAAAGGAACTCCCATGTGTTCTTTTGAACTTAATTTGTTCTTAGAAGGATTTTGGGAAGTAATTTTGCACTTAAAATTTCCTATAACATGTCCCTCATGCATTTTTACATGATTCATGTGCTTAAGTTACCACAAAGTGCACTTTTGGAGTGAAATGCATTAGTTGTATTATAATTTGATATTGACCATACACTTTTCAATGTTCATTTTTCTTCAGTTCATTCTCCCATGTTCTTTTCATTTATCATGATCTAATTTTTTTAGGAATGTGTTGGCGAAATAATTTTTTAGGTGGGAGAATTATGGGATTTCACCAACACTTTGGGACTAGGTCCCTCTGATTGAATGGGGAAGCTCTATTTATTGAATGAAAGGAAACAAATATGAAATAAAATAATTTCTAGGGGTGGCATGTAGACCAGGGATCACATAGGAATACCTTCCTAATCCTATAACAAATGCTTGTATGGAATACAAGGGAAGAAAATATCTTAGAGAGAGAAATAAGAAAGGGAAATATGAGGGGAATTTTAATAAACAAATAACATAGTTGAGTTCATTTCATTAAAATAAGAATATTTCACTTGCATCAATTAGATTAACCATTCACATAAATAGAGGAAAAATCAACAAGAAACACAAAGTTTTATCGTATCATGTTGTACAATTTACACTTCTTATGGAGTATAAGTTGAGATGAAGATAAAATAACACTAGATAAGAGAATAGAGGAAATGAAGGAACTTGTTCCTAGAAAGACAATGGGAGCTAATAAACAAGAATTAACCATCCCTTTACAATGAAAATATCATATCCTTTATAGCCTTACAATTCAACTCTTCATCTACCCCCCACATTCCTCTTCATGTCCTTATTCAACTTGTGACTCTTTGTCTTCCTAAGATGTGAGAAAATAAGTCCCCTTTTTATAAATCAAAAGGAACTTTTACATTTCACCATTAGATTCACTTGAATGAATAATAAATATTACAATGGTTTCTTAAAATGAATAATAAGAAAGACGAGAGAGATGAGGAGGAAGAATGAGGAGAACAGAGAAGAAATTATCCAAAGCATGGATGAATATGCCTCCACTTTCGATGAAGATCCACTCCAAAGAGGTTGAAGGTGACACTTGACAAATGATGACCCTCCATTGTGATGTAATGATGAATAAATATGATGAATACCTTTGAACACTATAATCTCTTTGAAAACTCATGAAATGATGAAACTTTGCATCACTTCTTGACAATACAAAGAAGAGGAGCAATGAGCACTTCCCCACTCTACAACATTGCACATTGTGAGCTCATGACTTGGATTATTGGTCACTATAAGGGGAGGTAAAAATTATTGAATATGACGAGGTAATATTTCACTCACTTGAACAAGCCTTCAAACTTCCAAGTTCTTGATGCAACTTGAGACCATTTCCTGCATAATTCAACCTGATGATCTAGGGCCTTGGGTAAAAGGAGACATCTATTAGATGAGGTGAAGAGAATTATGAGCATGCAATGAGTGAAGGTGATATAATGGATAGAAAATACTTCAAGCCTTTTATCAATCCATCTGACAAAGTGAGAAACACACTGAGACCAAAATGCTCCACTGTGACCAAAATTGGGAACTGATAAGTCTCTTCTCCTACTTGAGACACAATGCCATTATCTTCCCTTTGAAAAAATGATTTTGATATCCATAAAGGTTTAAATTATTGAGGAATGGATGATGAACAACCATGACCATTTTGATATTTTTCTGGACACTTACTATTTTTTAGTAAGTTCTTCCTGGGTGACTAGTTTTGGAAATTTCAGCAAATTGCCACTTTTGAGCACTTTTCCTCTTTCAAAATGAACTTAGTGTCTTGAATCCATTTTTCCTTTGGACCTACTACACTTATTAAGTTTCTTGAATTGGTAATTACTATAAATATACATTGGACATGGGGTTTCAGATCGGGACGAAAATGTTCTCCAAAAATTCTACTTCTCACAAGGATGATTTACTCCAATTTTCAAGGGTTTCACTTGTCTAGATATTCTCAAAATTAAAAGTGAACTTGCAAGTATGAATTTTATTCATTTGATAGGTAAAAATTCAGAAAAATAACATTCCTCCATAACTCCCAATCTAACTATTTTCACGGGGCAATAAAGTTCTCATTGGAAAGATATTTTTTTTAGGATCTCATGCTCTGATTTTTAGTTCATTCAGCTCGCTGCAACTCTGGATATCTAAGGTAGAATTTTTCCATGGATGAAAGTTTAAAATTACCATAAAACATGGATTAGGTAATTAATTAGGTCATGCAAACACTCACTTCAAAGGAATTCATGTAGGGGAGCTTCAGTTTGAATTTCATAGAAAACAAAGAAACGATTTGTGGGATATGAGAAAAAGTTTGATTTTGGGCATAGGGTTTCCAAATTTGGCATGGATTTGTTATAGAAGAAGTAGAGGGGAAAAAAAATTTAAAAATATTTGTAAAAAATTCTAAGTGCATTCAAATATTCAAATGTTAACTATGGTTAAGGAAACTCACCCATGGACTTACTTTTAACACTTTCTCCTTAACCTGGGTTGAGGGCGAGTTGGAACTTGTTAAATGGGTTTGGGAGCCTCTTGTGTCCCTTACCATATTTATCAATGGGATATGAGGTTAAAATTTGAATCATTATTGGAATAAAATTCTATGGGTATAGCCAACATGAAGAGGGGGACAAGTTTGATGAGTCAGGTGAGTTGAAAACAAGACCTAGGAAGATAGTTTGAGTTGGTAAGTAACGAAAGAGGGAAAGCTTCCATGGTGGCACAATGTTTTGCACTTAATGAAATTTTTCATCAGGTGCAAAGTTTGAAAAAATGTACCATGGGTAAGGGATGTCATAGAGAGGGTGTGGTTGTAAGGCGTGAGTGGATAACATGCATCGAACACTTAAAGATGTCACTTACGTGACGAAAACCCACTTCTCCCTTGGTGGCACACTTTTTTGCATCTCATGAAATTTTTCACCATGTGCAAAGGTGCATCAGACCCTCCCAGGTGTGTCATGGGTCATGTTGATAATGGGAAGTGATGGAGGAGCATTAGAGAATGAGAAGTGTTAAATATCAAATATCCTTCTAGTCATGATATTAAGTTGTTGAAGTGTCCTAGAAGTCTTAGGGAATCAATGTGAGTCATTCTAAAAGGGTGAAAAGGTTTAAAATTTGAATTGTCCCCATATGTTTTTTTCCCTCCAAATTGGGATTTGAATTTTTAAAATATTGAAAAGGGTAATTTGGCTTGTAAAATTATTAGAAAGGAGGTTTTAACGAGTTTAAAGTGTCAAGAGGTGTCTAGGTGGAGTGAACTAAGTCTTAGGTTGAAGTATAAGTCAATGAAATTTCTAAAAATAGAGTAAATGTGCCTAGATTTGTGATATTTGGGTATTATGAGTCATTAATAAATGGTTAGGGGTGAGTGTAGTGAGAGGAAAAGAGGTAAATTTGAGAGAAAATGTGGTTATGGGTATTCCTCGAGGACTATGAGATTGGGGAAGAAAATTAGAAACATGAAGTTTTGTATAACATATATATTTTAATATGGAAATTTTGTTTTTTGTATAGAAAGGACTACGTACATGTTGCATTGTGCAAGTGTTTTTGCATTTTAACTTTGAGAATATTCATTATGATGTGGAATTACATTTTTAGGAGCGTATGGGAGATAAATTATATTGATAATCTTATTAAAAAGTGATTTGATCCTCTATTTTGTAATTTATTGCTCTAAGTGCACTTGACTGTGACTGTGTGAGTACATATTTGCAAATATTTTGAATGCATGGTCTTGAGATATTGTATTGAGGCATGTCCTTTTAATAAATTCATGTTGCAAGGATTTTGGATTGAAATATGTTTCCCTGAAACTTATTATTGCATGCATGGAAGTCTTGAGAAAACCATACTTCGTTTTGGTATGCTAAGAAAATAGTTGACTGTGAAATGATGTGTTATGACTATGGAAGTCTTTGTAAAGGATTATTAGTGGATTCTTGATTGATTCCATTACCAAAATATAATTGTACTTGGTGTATTGGGGTTATAATATCATCAAGAGGTGGATGTCATGTGTTGTTTGAGAACATGCATTGGAAGCTTATACCTACAGGTTTGGAGTACAAGAGGTAAGTGATTTGCATATTTTAACGATTCAAGAAGTCCCGCTATTAGGGAAAAAATTTGAAGGAGGTAAGAACAAATCTCGTAAAGGATATTTTAAACTTTGAAAATAAGGTTATCTCATTTTATACCATTTTGTGGTCTCATGGGCTAGGATTGGGTTTTATAATTAGGGTTTTACCAAGAATGAGTAGTTGAAACCTATGCATTTCAAACAAAGACTTGAAAATATTTATATATCATCTAAGGGTTGTGTATAAACATATTTGAGTGGTTTTAGGGCCTAAAAAGTCATTAAAAATCCAATATCTTTGATAGTTTGGAAGAAATAGAACTATGTCATAGTTGTTACCTAGGGTTTATTTCAGACTCAAAATTGAAGCCATTAAACATTGAAGTTTGACTCAAATTTTGGAATCCATATTTATGAAATGGATATTTAACAAAATTTGAAGGAATTTAGGATTTTCTATGGAGGATATTTTATAAAAAATTTACATTCTTCCTTCCCAGACTATAACAGTGTTGTAAGGTCTAAAAAATACTGATTTGTTGGAATTTGGAGCATATTTGTTAAGGAAGACACCCTAAAAATATGCACAGAGAATATGAGGCAAACATGGTATTCAAATATGGTTCAATATTGTAGGGAAAATGTTTGAGTTGAAATTTAGGAGTGAAGAAATATATAGGCAGGGCTTGACAACAAGAAAAAGAACAAATGGTAAATGAGGGAGAAGATCATGAAGTCGGGCTATAAAATTTACCCTATAACATCTAAGCAAAAAAGGGGACTTGAATGTGCAAGTGTTATATTTTAGGTGTGTATAGTTTATTTTAAACGTGTAATTACCAAATACTAGGTCTCAAGAAGCATTTGGAGGACCATTTTACTAAAAGATTGGTTGAGGATTTCTTTTGCATTGATCATCTTGTAGATTGTTTTCACCTCTAATAAGGCTAAGGAATCAGTGGAGGGTGATAGTTTGGGCCAAGTAGACCAAAAATTCAATTTTTTCTTATTTTCAAGACTTGTACTTGAAGAATTAATGAAGGGAATACTTCAAGAAAGGTAAGAATATCTGAATTTCTTTTGCATATGGTCATTATGAAATTTTTTAGGGTACTGGTGTGAGATAAAGGAACATGGTATCTTGATTAGAAGGTGAATTAAGAGTGAAAGACCAAGTTTTTACATTAGTGAGACTAAAAACAAGATGTATAAAATAATATATTTGATTAATTAAGTTGTCTCTATCTTGATGATTGTTTTAATGTGCATTGGATTTCATAAGGCATCTAGGGGGTCATTTTGACTTATGAGTGCATAACACTCACCTAACCACCAAAGTGACTTGTTAAGTGACCCAAACTCAAAACCTTCCTCTCCCCACCTTGGTGGTGAATGTTTTTTCACCTTTGCACTAAGTAAAAATGTGAAAAAGTGCATCCAAGGTGCGAAAATGCACGATAGACACATTTAAAAACCCCGCCTTCAGTAGTAGCTTAATAATAAACACCAGAGAGTGACTCTTTTCCCCTATAGATTCCTTAAGAGTTACCTAGAAAATAATTATATCATTTTAAATCCAAAAGGTATACATAAATCATTAACACAAGTTTCAAGATCCAATTCTACCTGAAATTTGAAATTTATCCCTATTTTTTTATTCTGCTCAAGCTCATACGCCAGTGAAAGAGACTGCCACCAAAAATATTGATGATGAAAATGATAACCAATATATTTATAGTGAATAATGAATTTCATAGGTCATATTGGGATTTAAATCAGGCATCAAATATTCATATAACTCTTGGAATGCTCATTTGAATCCTAACCGAGATTGGGGATCTTCATATGTAATGTTGAGCCAATATCTCAAAATCTGAACAATAAAATCTTCCAAAACCTTTTTCAATGTGAATTAGGCCTCCTTATATTTATTATGAGTATATGGTAACTTAAAAAAATTACCCAAGGCTCCTACAACATCTAGAAAAATCCCACTAGCTCTTTTACTACTTTCATTTCCCTGCATTGTGCTATAAATAGCCCGATGTTGCATATCTTGTTATTAAAATTGTTTTGCCTTGTAAAAAATTCCAAAAATACCTTATATTACCTCATTTATCTATCACACACTTATTGGATGCATTATATCTTCTTGGTTCATCTCCAGAGGGTGTTTATTAGGCATAAAAGTCTTGAAAAATAGACCTTTTTGGGTCTGCGGGAGCAGTTCCTTCAAAGTGGATAAAAATGAATCCATGAATTTCTCACCAAAAAATTACATGCACATGAAAATAACTAGAAAAATATATTTGGCATGTCCCTCTCATCCATAATGGGGTTTACATAGTCAGCAATTGGCTGGAGGGCAAGTTTACATTACCCAGTTTAGGGATTTTTGAGTGTGGGCTTAGTTGTCATGGAAATGTTTTTCAATTTTTGATGGTATACATTTAGCATGACAATAGATGGCTCTAATGTGGGGACCTTTTTTGGTTTAAACAAAGTGAGAACAAAGCAATTAGGAACCTTAAAATCTCAAGACACTAAGAGGACCAATGTCTTATTTGTTGGGCTATAGAGTTATTGCATATCAAGGATGGATACAACAAAACCTCTTTATTGAACAAAAAACGTGAAAAAAACAAAAAATGAAAATAGGAACACTCAATAGAAAGGGAAACACACAAACCTATATTCACCCATGGTTCATGCGGGGGACAAAACACTTTCTTTGAAGCACTTTTATTTTCGGAAGTCACCCCTGAATCAATTAAATTGAGTGATGAACTTTTGTGAAACCATTGATTGGTTCAATGAATTATCCTCCTTTCCTCAACTTCTTATGAAAGATAGGTTATTTCATGAGTTACTATATGCTTGGGAGGAGTGAGTCTACATGATCCCTTCAATGCTCAAAGCGTCTCTTAGAAATTCCATTGTTCTTACTATCATGGAAATCAGTCTTAAAGTGCAAAATGCTTTCTGTGTTCACCCACATTGCTCATTTCTCATTTTGCATTTTACTACTACCCTAAGGCTGGTTTTTTAATGGATTTCCTTAATGATTCAAGAATCTCTCTTTCCCACATTCATGCTTAACAAATTTTTTGTGAGAAACATTGAATTAATCCTTTTGTTTTATTCATTATAAGATATTTGGGCATCAAATGAAGAATAAAACATAGCCTCATACCTATTTTTCATGTCGATAGCATGAGCGAAGATATCAAGACTTAGCTATGGATCTTCCGTGCATTCTACAACTTTCAATATATCTTGTACGAACTCCTTTGAAATTGAAAAAATCTCATCTTTAAATTCATTTGAAGAATCTTCATTTTGAGGTTCAAGGAAACAATTTGGAGGAATTGATTCATAATCCCAAATCTCATTGCATTTCGCTACTTGTTTTTTTTGGGGAATCACATCTCCGAAGGAATCAAAACTCTTTGTTTCAACTTTTTCATCCTAGAAAGAATCTTCCTCTTTGAATGGAAAATAAAAAAACTTCAATTTTATCATTACATGCATCAATCATTGTTTCAAGAGGGATATCATATTTTTCACCTTTCTTTATTTCATCATGACCAATTTTTTAATCAGTTGAGAAGCCAACACTAGATTCATACATGTATTACAATTCCATGACTTGCATTAGGAGTTCAAGGCTGAGTTGGGGGTCCTCTGTTTCTTTTGCAATTCTTATAATTTCTTGCATTGATCCTTATTTCAAACCTTTTAAAGGATCAACCAATTTTCCTTACTTCTTCATGGATAGCATTCTCAAGAGATTCTTCATCTTTTAATGGGAATGAAAACACCTCTTCTTCATGAACAAATGCATTGGCTGATTTTTTAGTTTGGAAGTCATCAAGATTCACTTTGTCTTCTTCGTGGACTGTATCATTTGGAAATTTGGAACTATCCTCTTACAATTCAAGATTTCTCCACTCTCCTTTATACTCAATACCCCATTCGAAAGGAATTCTTGGTCCTATCAATATGGGAATTTTGTACTCCTCGGATGTTATGAAGGAATGCCTATCCCTGTTATCTTGGTACAAGATATTAGCTCGTGGATTTCTTGACTTTTTCAATGTATATCTCATCTTTTTTGCTAGAAGAAACTTTTCCATATCTCCCTTAATCAAAATGATTGCAGAAGACCAATTCATATGGATTTTTCCTCCCAATTATCATCAGAAGATTCTACTTAGCAAGATTCCAAATGATGGCAAAATGTCAGCTACAAAAAAATTCAATAACATTTTCTTGATCATAAATTAAGTTAGATCCACCTTAATTTAATCTAAATTAAATTAAATTAACTTTCATAGTAACTATTGTAACTAATGATATACAAGTGATAATATACAGTAAGACACAAGCAATAAACATATACAATATGAAACCCTAAGTAATAGAGAGAGAAATAGGAGGTGACTTAGATGATTTTTGAGTGATCTGAGCTGAGAAAATATTGGAACATACTGGGAAGATTGTCATTAAGTCTCACCGATAGTTCTAAGACTCAGAACTACACAGAACAGAAGCACCCAGGGAGGATAGGAGCGCTTAGTCGTTAGTGTCCACTCAGGTGCTCAAGTTATGATCCTTTCTGGGTTGGAAGAGATTCACTGTTGATCCTCTTTTTTCATTATAATTTTTCTCCAATGTCTTCAATCATGCCTGTAACCTTCAAAATAGATAAATAGATATACATGCCCATAAACCAAATCAAACCTAATAAAGAAGATACATAATGGGGAGTCTGACTGACCCCGATGGTCACTTGAAAAGTGATCTTACAAATGAACAATACACTATATATTAGGCTCTATGTAGTTATTTGTGAATGTGTGTGTAATGATTCCCTAGGTTGCCCTTATGCAAGTTGCATTATGATAGTGGTCTAGATCTAGAATGCTCCAAGTATGCAAATGTGTGAGATGAAATAGAATATACTTCCCCTCCTATGTTGTGTATGTAGAAGTGATTCAACCCTTGTCCCTTGTATGGATATGATAGATGGATGCTTTGTAATGCTCTTGTGCCTTAAAATGTAAGCTTAGTTGATAGTAGATAATGCTAGTACTTGGCCCCTCATTTTAGAGAAGTAACTAAGTATATATATGATTCCCTTGTTTGAATTTTGTAATTGACAACTGGAAGCCCAATCCAAAGTGCTAGAAGATGCCCAAGAGGTAAAAGAGACCCAAAATGGTACGAAAAGGATAGAGAGGGTCAGGTGTGCCTAGGAGGGATAGGAGCACCTAGGAACTTGTGCCTTAATTAGGTGCTAGTGTTCGAGACCATAAAATATAAATAAGTCAAGTTTCGATAGGGTTGTAAGATGTGTAAGACCAAAAAGAAGACAAGAGAGAAAGTAAAAATGACAAAAGGAGTTATTAACCACTAGCTTTCTCACTTAGGAATCATGTATACATTAGTATGCTTTAGGATCTAGAAATGTACCCAAGTGCATAGATTTTTTATCTACATTTCCCCCCACTTTATGTTGTTGAGTGAATACTTGATAACATAAAGTAGATAGAAGATGCATACCTTATAATCTTGTAGAGAAGTGTGTAGCCAATAGCATGCCGAGAGGAAGAGTGAAGCATGGAAACTAGGAAAAGGAGGTAAACCCTAGGGGTGAAGCATATGCATAGTAGTGTATCATTGGAGCTTGTGTTTGCAGATGTGAGATGATTTTTTTACGTATAAGGAAAGACCTACAAAATAACAGTGAGAGAGTAGTCAAAGTTCTGCATATGAAAAATCAGAGTAACATGTGTATAAGTATGTAAAAAAAAATTCTAAATGAAAGTGTGCACCTGATGTATGAGAGATTGAAGGATAGAAATGTATCATGTTGCTTTGGAGATGTTGCTGGATTTGAATGTATTTTTGTGGAAGGGTGAGGGTTTTAAGAAATATCATGCCAAGAATGAGTTTTTTGGGCGATCTCACTCAAAAATAAGATTATTGGGGAGAGAGTTCTACCTTTTCTCTCCATCCATGAAACTTACCAATAAGAACCACTGTAGATGGTACATCCCTGATTCATTCCTATTGTTCCTATTTGAAACTGATTGTAACAAATTGAATATATTTTGTAAGTGGAGGAAAGTGCATGCTATTGGAAAAGTATAATAAAAACTGCTATAAACTATGTTGGAGTGAGAAAATGAGTGTTTTTTCCCCAGACACAAGTTCCTAGGGAGGACACAAATGCCCACTGCTATTTTCTAGGACTAGGCACCAGTGTTTGCTATGTGTTTTGTACCCAACTCTAATTCTGGGCCAATTTGTAACTTTGTGCGTTTGTTGATTCTGTATTGTGTTGTGTTATCCTGGAGATCTGAGATGTTGTAAGGGTGATTTATTCACCAAATATATGTTTATTAGGAATTAGAGAAAAAATATACGGAAACAATTCCTCAAATCACAGTAGTAGGAAACTATTTAGTAGAATTGTACTTGCAGAAATATAACAACATATATAAACAATGCACAAACAAAGACAAGACAATATTTAACGTGGTTTACCCAATGTGGGCTAAGTTTACCAAGAAATTTCTCATATTTTATTATCAACAAGAATAAAACCAACTCTCATAGTCTTATTTCAATTACAATTACACAACTATCATTCAAGAACTCACAACATAATTCCCAAAGATGCTAAACCACATCTAAGACACAATTGACACCCAATTTCTCAACCTTGATCACTCTTGATCACCTCTTGATGTTCTAATACTCAAGATCTTTTGATTACTCAAGATGCATTAGGATTCCCCTAACACATCTATTTATAAGATTACAGTCATTCTAGGAAGTTCTATAGCTAACCCTAGAAGTTTTAAAGTGGTGACCTTTCAACTTCCCATGGATAGAAAATCTGCCACTATGACAACTGCCAAACTACTGCCAATTTGCAGTAAAACTACAGTAGACACGTAACATGAAAAAAACATATGACTACAGAATTTTCTTGAAGTATCCAAACTTAACCGTTCGAACTCTAACACTTTAATGTTGGTTCTAGAAGACCGAAAAAATAGGATCCACACCCCAACAATATCCCACTTGAATACTTTTACCACTGAGAAAATTTCACAACCCTTCATTATCATCCATGAAGGCCAACCAAAGTTGAACACAACTTCAAATTTTCCCTTTTGACTCCCTTGGTCATCATATCCATAGGATTCTAACTAGTATGAATCTTTCCAAGCTTTAACTTATCTTCTTCCAAACTTTCCCTGATGAAATGATATCTCAGCTGAATGTTCTTCATCCAAGAGTGGAAAGCAAAGTTATTCACTACATGAATGACACTTTGATTATCACTGTGTAGTTTCCCAACTTCCTACTTATGCCCCAACTCATTAAGCAACTGATGTAGTCAAATCATTTCCTTTCTTTCCTCTATGGTAGTAACATACTCAACCTCTGTGGTTAACAAAGCCACTTCCTTTTGTTACCGGGACATCCAACTCACAGTTGTATCACCAACTATAAATACATAACTTTTTGTGCTCCTCATGTTGTCCAAATCTCTTTCCATGCCTGAATCTACACAGCCACACAATGTAGTGTCTGATACACCGCAACACAATGTTACTTCCATGGTCCCTCTCAAATACTGAAAGATCCACTTTATTTCCTATCAGTTCTCTCTACCTGAATCACTCATAAACCTTCTCACTGATCCCACTACATGGGAAATATCAAGCCTAGTACATACCATAGCATACATCAAGCTTCCAACCATCGATGAGTATGATACCCTGGACATCTGATTCTATCCTCCTCAATCTTGGGTCTTTGCTCCTTTGATAATTTAAATTCACCTACCAAAGGAGTACCAACTAGTTTATCATCATGCATACTAAACCTCTACAAGACCTTCTTTATGTAATATTCTTGAGATAATACCAACTTCCTCTCCTTCTGGTTCTAAGTTATTCTCATACCAAGGATTTTCTTTGCTTCCCCCAAATCCTTCTTAGCAAAGGAATCACCTAAATTCTTCCTGAGTACATTCATTTCTTGCATGTTCTTCCTGAAACAAGTATATCATCCACATATAGGCACAAAATAATATACCTACCATCAAGAAACTTCTTGATCTACACACAATGGTCTAAGTGACACATGGAGTAACCCTGATCCTGTATAAAATTGTCATACTTATTGTACCACTATCATCGAGATTATTTTAGGCCATACAAGATCTTCTTCGATTTTCACACTAACCTATCCTTCCATTTTCCCTCATAACTCTATGGCTACTGCATATAAAATTCCTCCTCTAACTCACAATGAAGGAATGCAAAATCTAACTTCTCTAAGTGCAAGTCTTCTACTACTACTAAACCAAGAACAATCCTAATAGAAGCCATTTTAACAACAAGAGAAAAAATTCATCAAAGTCTATACCTTTCTTCTATGCAAATCCCTTGACCACCAAATAGTCCTTGTACCTTTTTCTTCCTCCATCTTCCTTGTTGATTCTATACACCAACTTGTTCTTCAATCCTCTCTTACCCTTGGGTAACTCCACCAGATCCCAAGTTTGGTTCTCTATAAGAGATATATGATCTTCATCCATGGTCTACTCCCACTTATTCCTTAAATTACTCTAGCTCCCCGCTATCAATGAGAAATAAACAATTCAAAGACAGTAAAGTGTTTAGGTTCTCTTCTTACCCTAGAAGACCTTCTCACCTTAGGATTTTGGGCTTCATGATGAGTAGGTTCCTAAACTGCCTATGCCATAGCATGTTACACTTGAACTAGCCCCTTGGACACCTTGTCATTCACAATGTCCTCTAACACTTTGTATTCTTTCTTTGATTCCTCTTTCTGTTCCTACAACTGATCTTTATACATGAATTTTTCATTAAAGACAATATCTCTAGACTGAAATATTTTCTTGTCCTTAAGACTCTAAACATGGAAACCAAATTCATCCTCACCATATCAAACAAAGGTTCATTTCTCATACTTAGCCTCTAACTTGGTCCTAATCATCATATTTATCAATGTGAAAAAACACCTCACATCCAAATACTCTAAGAAATGAGTAATCAATTTTATTACTAGACCAAGCCTCCTTAGGTATACCTCCATCCAAGGCCATAGAGGGTCCTCTGTTAATTAGATAAATAGTTTTGCTCACTGCTCCCACCCAAAACATGCATGACAACCCCGCATGTAACCTCATGTACCTAGCACACTCCATGATTTTCCTGTTCATTCTCTCTAACACTCTAATTTCCCATGGAGTCTTCAGAACCATCCTTTCCATGCAGATCCCATTTAGGAAACAATAATTAATAAATTCATTGCTATAATACTCCCCTCCATTATCTGACCTAATACATTTTATCTTGAGACTTTTTTCATTCTCAACCATGGCTTTCCATCTTTGAAAATTTTCAAACACATCATATTTCTTTCTAAAGCCACATACCCAAAATTTTCTAGTTGCTTCATCAATGAAAGTGACATAATAACATGAACCACCAATAGATTTTATCTTAGTTGGCCCCCATAAATCTGTATGCCCTAACTCCAACTTACCCTCCTTCCTGGTAGGTCCAACCTTGAGGAATCTCGTCCGCTTTTGTTTCCCACAAACACAGTCCTTACAGAAGTCCAAATCTAACTCCTTTAATCTAGGAAATATATCCTTTAGAATCTACATGCCCTTTTAACTCATATTACTGAGTCTCTATTTCCAAAAAAATTCATCTCCATCTAAAGAAACTAAATTACAATAATCAACACCGCTGGTTAAATACAAAGTACCAATTTTCTTACCTCTTGTAACCACAAGAGATCCCTTAGTAACCTTCCAAGAATCCACTATAAAAATGACCGTATAGACACCACTACCCACCTAACCCATTGATATCAAGTTCCGCCTCAAATTAGGCACATACCTAACATCTTTAAGAAGCCATGTGCTCCCATTCTGCATTTTTACCTGAACACAACCTTTCCCTACTATGTTGCATGGCTCATCATCACCAAGATATACATGTCCAAAATCACCTTAAACAAACTTAGTAAAGTAATGTCTATGTGGGGTGGAATGGAAAGAAGCCCTTGAATCTAACACTCGAGAATCAACAATATTATCTAAAGAAAGAATTAAGGCATCCTGACAAACATCACATGCTGCCACATTTACCTCCTTAGTTTACTTCTTCTTGTTCTTATTATCCTGAAGAGCCCAGCAATATTTCTTAGCATGACCAACCTTCCCATAGTGCCAACATTCCAACTTACTCTTGGAATTTCACCTTCTGCGATCATTTGACTTCCCACGGTTACCTTTCGCTCTATTAATTTTTCTCCCTTTGCTCTTCACCATCAAACCATTTCCAGAAGTAGAAGAATCCCCATAGATATTCCTTCACATTTCCTCACTCAAGATCACACCTATCACATATTCAAACTTCAAATTTTATTTATTAGAGACTGAATTACTTAAAACCATAACCAAGTTGTCCCAACTGTTTGACAAGGAGCACAAAATCAACAAATCCTTGACCTCATCATCAAATTCAATTTTCACTGAGATTAAAATACTCACAATTGTATTAAATTCATTCAAATGATCAATAACATAACCAATCTCAGAAATATTCATATTAAATAAATTTTTCATCAAAAGTATTTTATTAGAGGTAAATGGTTTTTCATATAGCTTCCCCAACACATTCATGAGAGCTTTTGTGGTCTTCTCCTGTGATATGTTGAAAACAACCAAAGATACAATACATAAATGAATTTCCCCAAGCGCCTTTCTATCCAGAAACTCCCAATCCTCATCCTAAATGGTTGTAGGTTTCTTTTCTTTTCCAGCCAATGGAACATGGAGGTCCTTCTAATACAAGTAATCTTCTATTTGCATCTTCCACAAACTAAAGTTCTACCCATTGAACTTCTCAACCCTATATCTTCCCTCATCTGCCATAGCTCCCACTCAAGCTAAAATTTCCCTGCGATTCACCACTTCAAAAAAAACCACCAAAGCTTTGATACTAGTTGTTAGGAATTAAAGAACAAATATATAGAAATAATTCCTCAAATTACAGTAATAGGAAACTATTTAGCAAAATTATACTTGCAAAAATACAACTTATATAAACAATACACAAAAGAATACAAGACAATATTTAATGTGGTTCACCCAATGTGGGCTACCTCCACCAAGAACTTGCTCAAATTTTATCAATTATAAGAGTAAATGCAACTCTCATAGTCTTCTTTCAGTTACAATTGCACAGTTATCACTCATGAACTCACAACATAATTCACAAAGATGTTAAACCACATATAAGACACAATTGACACCCTATTTATCAACCTTGATCACTCTTTCTCACCTCTTGATGTTTTAAGACTCAAGATGCATTAGAACTCCCTTATCACCTCTATTTATAAGATTACAATCCTTCTAGGAAGTTTTATAGCTGATCCTAGAAGTTTGAAAGGCGTGACCTTTCAACTTCCCATGGATGGAAAATCGGTCACTGTGATAACCATCAAACTACCACTAATTTGTAGCAAACACGTAACATGAAAACAACACATGACTGCAGAATTCTCTTGAAGTATCCAAACTTAACCTTTCAAACTCCAACACTTCAATCCTTATTCCAGAAGACCAAAAAAATAGGCTCCACACCCCAATAATTCCCCCTCTTTTTTGGGGGTACATTGAATATTGTAGGAGAATGTGGCCCAAAGGAGAGGACCTAAAGTTAATATGCATATCTGAGTTTGGATACTTGTAGGGGGTAGGGGATGTGTATGGTAAAAACTAAGGCACATGCAAATACGATGGACTAGTAAACAAGTTTTAGTGAAAATGAGATAACATGTAATAGAAGACAATGTAACAAGTAACTAGGAAGATAAGATAGACCATAAAATGTGGGTTTCATACCTGGCACATCACTCATAATGTCACAGGAAAATCAATGCTAAAGTAACCAAAAACATACAATGATCAAGCAAGACATAGGGCATAGTTCGTAAATAAGAGTAAACAATAACAAGTAAAGGATGAATGATATTCATGGTTGTATTGGATCCTACAAGGAAAATGATACACATAAAGAACCCATTAGCATGTTAGAAATATAAATATTATGTCAAAGATTGTGAGATTAATGAAAAATAAGTGGTAAAAAGTAGTAAGTATTAGAATGATAGAACCTGTTATGTGTAGAGTATGAGGATGTAAAGGTAGATTCCCCTAGGAGACTTGGCAAGACTGGGAAAGAGTAGTTTCAAGCATCATACACCATGTATGATATTATGAAAGGTCATGCATTCACCTAAATATACCAAGTGAACGTGCATGTGTGTATAGAAAAATATATTAACATACTAAGAATCTGGCTTTTATAGGAAACACAATGCAACATGTAAATAGGATAAGATAACAAGAGTAAATTTAATCAAGATGTGAAAATGTTGTGTCAGTGTGATGGTGTGTTATGTGTTTCACCTCAGAGTAGTGCGATAAAATAGATGAGGGTTACGGGTGTAGGAGGAATACTTGTGATTATGTAGACAGTGTGTTCACGTAAAATGTTGACCAAGCTGATTGTGAGAGCTTCCCTTTGGCTAGAAGGACTGACCTATAAGAAACACCACAGGATCAAAAAAGATAGTTAAACAGTATATGAAGTGGACTACCTAGTGAATGCTATCTCCAGGAAGTGTGATACTTCCTAGACGGCTATCAATCAATTTTTTTAACAAATCAATGAAAATAAATGTAAGAAGTAAAGGTCCTATTGCTAGCACTTTGATTTAGGTATCATAAAACTTTATCAATACACTATTTTAAGAAAATTACTGAAATAAAAACTAATCTAGAATTGGGAAAGGTTTTGGAAGATTCTGGACTGTTTGGTGAAATTTATGAGATCATTGTTATGGGTAAAATTACCAGTCTCAGAGACTGGTATTAGTTAGGTTACCGATGTCAGTACTAGAAAATGACTGACGTCGGTTGGGTGACCGGTGCTGGTAGGGGAAATATGGTAGAAACATAAAAATGGATGTTTTGGGTCTCTCTATGATTGCACATAGAGTTGAGGGTTCAGGAAGGATGATGTGATTTTTGTTAGGACTCAACAAGGGTGGTAGAGGTGCTTGGATGGGTGAAATGCTTCAGTCTGATGGAATAAGTGGTAAACAAGTGAAAGGTGGTATTCAGGATAGAGAGGGATTGGATGAAAGAAGTAAATGAAAGACTTAAGATCAAATCAAAATCTTAATAGATAAGAATGAATTACTTATTTGGTAATTTGTAGATCTGAAGGTGGTTTTTTGTTGATGAGCATTCGTGGGAGATACAATAATGTGTCTAGTGCCATGGAAATGGAGCATGGGTACTTTGTTGTGATGATTTGAAGTTATGGAGGAGATGATTGTACACTGGTGAAGACCTGGTGTGCTCTGGTTCATCATCTAGTAGCTTGAATTCTTGAGAGTTAGAATGTCAAAGCTAATATGAGTCAATGAATTAAAGAACCCATGCAAAGAGTTAGAAACTCTAATTCAAGGGTAACAGATGGTGGTTAGGGAACTGACACTGGCCAAGGGAAAACTGGCATCGGTTAGGGAGAAATGGTCAAATTGACTAAAAATAACCTAATTGCTCCCATATTTGGCATGATTTAAGTTTTAGGTCCGGGTCAGAAGTGGGAGTTAACACTAAATATAGCAAGAGAGAAGTTAGAGAGATAATAGGTCATAATGGTTAGGGTTAGAACAAGTCCTAGTTGGCTAGGGAGTGTAGAGACTTGGTCTTAGTCATTTAACGAGGTTGGAATAGGTCTAGAATGAGGTAGCAATGTTAGGTGGATATTAATCTAATTAAAGTAATTAAATTAATAATAGTGTGAGGATGAGGATTAATTCAATTATCGGTGATTAAATTAATACCGATGTGGGGAAGAGATCCATGGCTAGGTATATGTATCAAATTGATGATTTGAAATGGGTTAAAGGGATTGTGACCCAAATTTGGTGTCAAAATTTTCCCCTTTTTGTGTATCTTGTATTGATAAGAAACGCTGACAAAAATAGGTGGTGGGTGTTCTAAGTATGATTGAAAGTTAGGTTGGCCTAAGTATGGGTGGAGGTGATCCCCCTCAAACCAGGAACTAATGAAGTGATAGGCTGAGTCAATGGGTAGTTTGATAAAGTGATAAAATGTTGAGAAATGAAGTATGGTTGGGCTGTAGGTAATGATGATATCATTATGGGTAATACGTAGTGGAATTAAAACTCACGCACATGCATAGAATGTAAAAAGATACTAGGATGAAGGGCACACAAACTATACATCGTCAAATATTGATAGGTTTATCCAAACAAGGTTGATGTGGTCCAGGTACCTAAGGTATAGGATACGATCTTGAAACACAACTAGGTGAGGTACAAGAACTGACAGTGGGTATGTTCCAAAGCACTAGAAGGTTTGGTATAGATAAACATAATGACATTAGGAAAGGTAAGGTCAATAGGCTAAACAACACAAGTAGCGTCATCACAAGGTATAGTGAATAAGTGAATTTGAGTGTCAAATGGGCAGGTTTGGGTTGGGTTGATGGATAAGGCTGTAGGTAAGGCTAAGGTAGAGGCAAAACAATGCCCCACCTAATAGTGTGATTGGGTATGTAGGTAATAAGGCCATTAGGTAGGTTTATAAGGTTGGGGTGAGGTCATTGTTGTAAGAAAATGGTGTCGTATTGCAAAATTGAGGCTAAATGAGGCATAGGATGGTGTAAATGTGACCGACACCGGTTGAAGGTGAACCGATATCAGTAAGGATAACTAATTCTAGTTAATTAGGGCATGAGTCTGACATCGGTCAATTCATATTAGGGGTAAAAATAGTAAAATACATGTTTGACAGATTCATTTTGAACTTTCTATCTTTGAAAAAATGACAGAGAGCATTTTTTGACGAGAGAAAGTATGAAGAGAGGTGGAAGACAGAGTTGGCAAATTATTAAAGGCTTATTGGGATTCAGGTTGATGGGCCCACGACATTGATATGACTGAGTTGGTTAAGTGAGAACTAAGGAGTGGATTTAGGCATGGCGGAGGCGGGAGAGGGAGCGAGAGGACCGCCAGTTCAGAGACCAAAGATCCCCAAATGAAAATAAGGTTGCATATTAGGTAATAAGGTGATAAGGTGAGCCACAAGGGATTGGGTAATGGTGGGGTAGCAATAAAAACTACAGCAGCAAATCAAATATGATGAAATATGTCATAGTGGGTTTAAGTTTGGTAGCCAATACCGGTCAAAGGTAAACCAATACCGGTCAAGCGAAATGCCGGTCAATTAAGGCACAAGACCGACATCGGTCAAGTCATATTTTGGGTTAAAAAGGTAAAATTCACGTGAAAAAAGTTCATTTTAGTTTTTTTCCTTTATAAAAATGATGTTCTGAGCATATTTTATGCCAAAGAATCTAGCAATATTACAAGAAGGTTGAGTTGGAGATAGGGGAGTGGGTGGAGAGACTGAGTGGACAGGTCCACAAGAGCTTTTGGAGTGATTTGATTAGATGGAGGTGGAAAGAGTGAGTTGAGCTATGGTAGAGGCTGGAGAAGGTGGGGAGAACCTCCATTGCAGAGACTGGACATCCCACCGAGGAGACGGCATCAGGTAGAGGTAGGCTCACTCCCAATTTGTGTTTTGTGAAGTAAAATTAAGGCCAAAAACAATGAAAGAATTGGTTTCTAATTTTGGTTTGGAAATTTGGGTAAACATTAATCAAATTAGGTATGCGAGGGGGAAAATGTAGGCTAAATAGGTTGGAAAATTAATGTGGGTAGGGAGTTGAAGGGTTTGGGTAGGTTTTTAGGTTATCATTTTTGTGGAAATTAGATGATTTTTGCATGATGGAGTCATTGATGTATGATGTGATTGTAGTATGACTTGGTTGATGTTGTTATGAAATGAAATGATAGTATGCTAAATAGTTTGATTTCCAATGTACTGATGATATGGAAATTAGATCAAAGGCATGGTTAAGTTTGGTTTGTTTTGATGGAAGAGGAGATATATAATGGATGTATGATTTTGGTTTGAGTTAACTTCCATAATTGTTGTTTTTATAGGAACTAACTAAGTGTTTATTTGATGGGGAAATTATGATGGGGTAAAAGAGTGGTCAAGCTAACCTTGAAGGGCCCCATGCCTTAAGAGTGTTTCCTACATAGCCCTTGAGAAAGGGGCCTCAAGCCTATGTAGCTCTCCCATAGAATAAGGAAGAATAATATGAGGTAGGTGAGTATTTTGGTGAGTTTAGGTATGGGTAAATGGGAAAGGTAATTTACGCATGGTTGAGTCTAGGTTGAGTAGGCATGGTTTAGTCTAGGTTGATTAGGCATGGTTGTGTTAGATGAGTTGATTGAATTATATGACAAATGTAAATGGAAGTGAAAGAAGAAGAAATCCCAGAAAATAAATTTTGAAGGTCTTGTCCTATGTAGAAGAATCAATAATTAATCAAAGAGGTGAATGATATAAGAGGTGAAAAGACTCCATAAGTGGCAAGAACCATTATGATCATACCAAATATAGGGTTGTGAACTTAATCCCTCTAAAGGCATTTCATGATTGAACTTTCTAATGGTGAAAGAAGTTATATGATCATGAAGTGTTGCATGTGCGCCACGTCCATTGAGTTGGTAGAATAAGAGAAAGGGAATAAGGTGAGGTGGAGTGATTTTTTTAGTGTAACCTTGTTGTGAGACAATATGCCCCTTCTGCAAGATACCCAAAACTAGAATAGGCAAGTCCATGACTAAAACGTTGTATTGTATTTTCTTTTTGCTTTTGTTTTATAAACTGATCGATGTCTGAATTCTATGTGGGGTGAATAGACTATCTCCTTGAGGTCTTCATGAAGTTGATCAATGTGGGAAGATTCAAAATATTTTTATTTTATTTTTGTAGAAATAATTTTCCTTTTTGATAGACTATGTACAATAGGGCTAGATTTTTATAGTTGTCCTTCAAGGGAGAAAGATAGATGTCCTTTTTGAGGGAGTCATCTATTTACAAAAACTTTGACTCAAGGAGTTGAATATGAAAATCACATATATTACTTTTGATTTTTTTTTGGACTTTTAGGTCATGGACAAGACTATAAAGGTGTATAGGCATATTTTATGAAGGAAAAACCATAACACACAAATGTTAGGTATGAAAAAGGGGTTTTAAGTGACGAACGAACATATGATTCCATCCTGAAAAGGATGGAAAGTATCCATGAGAAGCATGCCATGAGTAGAGCTGTGGTACTCATATTTAAGATCAGGCTGAAAGGTGACAGATTATCACACAATTTTTTTGTAGTCGTTGGTCCTTGAAAGAGGTAGATGAAAGGAACGATTACTCAAGGGAAGAGTGTGTAATAAAAAATAGGTGATATAGTACTTGATTCAACTGTACAATGGTCAAAGATGTAAGGAATTGAGGGGCTCACACTCAGGTTTACCTTTGAGAGAAGATAAACGATAAACACCTGATCCATAGGTATGAGTGACGATATAGGTTCCAAGCCAATTAGGAGAAAACTTTCCTTGTTTACTTTTCTTTTCTTTGGTTACATGTTGATTTTCCTTCAGGAAAAGGTCATCAACCTTAAAGGTTTGTTCATGGGCACATTTTTCATAGGCACGTTTGATACATTTTTAGTAGATTTGAAGGTGATCGAGATCATTTAAATGATTTATGTCTAGAAGATCAAGTTGGGCCAAATGGTCTTGGCGAAAATCATCATCATTACGCAAGAAGAGATGGAATTTGAAATTTGAGAGGTAGCATGGCCTCTATACCATAGACCAAAGAAAAAGGTGTGGCAGCGGTGGAGGTGCGAATACTAGTGTAATAACCCCATAAGGAAAAAGGAATGTGCATGTGCCAATCTTTACTAGTATCGTCAACCACTTTCATAATAATTTTTTAAAGAGTTTTGTTAATCAATTCAGCTTGGCCATTTTCTTGAGGGTAATAAGGTGAAGAAAAACTAAGTTGAATGCAAAATGTGTCAGAACATTTGCATAGGGTTTTGTTTTTGAATTGTTTTCCGTTATCAGTGATGAGGCGGTGAGGAACACCAAAGTGACAAATGATGTGATGGTTGATGAATTCAAAACATTTCTCATATTTTGTATAACTGAGAGGGACAGCCTCCACCCATTTAGTGTAATATCCAGTCACAGTTATGATCCATTTATGACATTGAGAAGAATGAGGGTTAATATATCTACCGAGATCCAAACCCCATTGGGAGAAAGACCAAAGGTCTATGGAGACCTATAAGGCATGAATATGGGTTTGGTGAAGATTGAATAGTAATATCAAAGGCAAAGAATGTGTTTAGTGACAATGAGGCCACTGAAATGACCACCGCAAATCCCATCGTGAACCTCTTTAATGGTGTACTATATTTTTGAACTTGTGCGGCATCGTAGGAGGATACCATCAAAGCCAAGTTTTTAGAGAAGACCCCCCATTATGACATAACGAGAGACACTTTTGAGGAAGGATCATTGTCCATTGTGAGTGAGTTCCAGAGGCAAAATTGATAAGGAAAGGTAATCAGTGAACTGCTTATACCAAATTTCATGTAGAGCGGTTTCAATTCTTCCTACAAAGTTAACGTCTTGAAATAAATAAGATGTTGATTACAACCTTTATACTATAACAAATATTTTTGAGTCAGAAGGTGAAGTAGGTATTCGAGAAACAAGGTAGGCCATGGTATCTACGAATTTTTTAGTGGAGCACAGAGTGGTTTAAAGTTCATAATGATCAAAGGTAGTCAAAATCATGTTGACGTGATGTTTATACTTTTGAAGTACCCCGTTACAACATTGGTATAAACCATTGACTTGGTTCACCACTAGTTGGTAGTCACCAAATATATTAATGGATTTAACATCTAAGGATATGGCACTTTAAATATCTAACACGAGTGCTTTGTATTTGGTGATGTTATTAGTGCCGTAGAAATCTAGTTTGAAAGATAAAGTCATAGGTTCACCATCAGTAGGAATAAGTATGATCCCTACACCACCCCCACGCTGACATTTAGAACCATAAAAAAATAAGGTCATCTTATAAACGATGTCATCAATGGAGAGGGTAGTAATGGATTCATCAAGGAAATCGAAGTTAGAAGATTGCTTTTGGGAAATATGTGCATCTGCAAGTTGGTCTAAAATGGTTTTTCCTATAACAAACTTTTGATGGATGAATTTGAGATTTATTTCTGCAAGAAGCATGAACCAACTTGTTGCATATTGGTGTTGATAAGGCATAACATACATGTTATGTAAGGGGCCAGTGTTGGTGAAAATGAAGGTTTTTTGGTTGAGTATGTAATGGTGAAGTTTGGTGGCAATGAACACTAAGGCTAAGCACAGTTTTTCAGCATGAGTATATCTAGTCTCATAATCTAAAATAGTACAACTTATATCATACGGGCCTACTCCCTATGCTTCTCATTGTGACGAGTGAGAATGGCTCCCAAGGAATGATCGGTGGCAGAAATTTAGAGGTAAAAGGGCTTGTCATCCTTTGGTAGGATAAGCACAGGTTTATAGAGGAGGTATTCTTTTAATGCCTAAATATATTTATGACACGCGTCATCCCAATTGAAGGAATCATCCTTTTTAGGAATATGATGAAAAGGGTGACATTGGTCAGAGAGTTGACAAATAAAGCATCTAATAGATTACAACTTTCCTCGCAAACTATGAACTTGTTGAAGGTTAGTAGGTGGAGGTATCTCAAAAATAGCCTTGATTTTGGTGGGATCGACTTTGATACCCTACAAAGAGATGACGAAACCAAGGAGTTTTCTTGAGAGGACGGTGAAGACGCACTTCTTTGGTTGAAGGCGGACATGCAGTATTTGATAATATGATAAAATATGACCTTAAGAACCATGAGATGTTTAGCCTGACGTTTAGACTTAACAAGAATTTCATCAACATAATACTTCCAAAATGTCATACATGATGTCATGGAAGATATAGGTCATAGCATGCTAATATGTGGCACTAGCATTTTTCAATAGTGATGAAGGAAGTTTTGTGTTGATCTTTCGGTGTGAAGTAAGATTTGGCTATAACCCAAGAAACCGTCCATGAGTTATATCATCTCATAGCCGGTGACAGTGAGATCAACTAGTTGGGTCAATACTTGATAGAGGAAAGTTGTATCCTTGGGGGAAAGCTAGTTTAAAGTCATGCAAAAATCCATTAAGATGTGGAGTCCCCCTATCACTTTAGTGACAGGAAAAATGTTATAGATCCATTATGGATAATCAATGGGTAGAATAAAACAAACATAAGGATGAGCTAATGGAGTTATCCTTTTATAAGAAGAGAAATGCAAGGATGCATTTTTTACAGCTTTTGTTTCGCATGGGTTTGGCATCAAGAATAGTTATGATATTTTGAACCATGATATTTGGGTCAATATGCTATGCATATCAGACATAAGACAAAGAAAAAGCATGTTGCTATAATCTCAGAGAAAAGAGGTGAAGGCTTCTTGTTCAGTAGATAGTCTAAATAATGTGCCTATAAATAGAATGTGAGGGGTCATCATGAGTGTAAATATTGATCTCTATGGTCGATTAATTGAACATGATTTGCGTCTCAGATGGTAATGACCAATGAGATGTAAGAATCCTCCACACTTAAGGTAAGTGAGGATAGAATCATCGTCTTGACATTGAAATAATGTTTATATAAGGTGCGTCGTCATTGATCATGTTCATGATATAGTAAAGGAAAGAGAAGAGGGAGCTGCATCATCATGCTAATATGATCAGATGTACACAAGGAAACAATGTTTTTGGACAAAAAAAAAGTTAGGAGGAATGGATTCTTGGATCCATATAATCTGTAGGTGAAGGTGGTGGGTTAGGTGAATGAGGTGGATAAGGTGTATCTTCCTCTACGAGGTTGATATGGGATTTCTTAGAAGAAGGTTCTTTAGAAAATCCAAGACCGTAGCAGAAATCCTTGTGTCCTTCCTGAGTGTTGTAAGGAATGAATGTGTGAAAAACCTATGCATGAATACTAAATCCAAAGTATTTCCAAGCACATTGATGAAGGAATATGTTTGGGCGAAGTGAAAATTGGTGAGGTACTAGAGATCATATGAGAATGGAACCGAGTTTGAGTGAGGTATTTTCTGGAGTACACGTGGAAAGAAATGATGTTGATATTGTTACCTCCATCAATCATAACATGTCAGTACAAATGTATGTGGCAAACCGTATGGAAAGACATCACCTACACATTGGTTGTAATGTGGGTGTTGATGGAGGCTCTCTATACTCTTGAGGAGTAAGGAAGGTATTGATGTTATAAAGGTGATACTCTCCCAAGGTAAGGCATTAAAAAACACCTACCAAGGGATCATAAGTTGCTATTTGGTTAGCGGGAATGGAAGAATCACCAAGATCCTGAGAAGAAGAAGAATCTGTTATTTGAGAAGTAGATGGGTTAACTGATGGGCCAGTCCTGCAGAATCTAAGGCGGCAGTGGGAATAGAGGATTTGGTCGTGGAAGATGTAGTGGTACAAGTGGTTGATAAGGAAACATCTGAAGAAGAAGAGGTAGTAGTGGTAGATGGAGTATCAGCTAAAGAATAAGTGGTAGTGGTGGTAGATACCTTAACTGGTATAAGGACATCATTAGGCTGATAGAGCATGTTGTAATTTTTGAACAGTGAGGGATCTTCCTAAATGGTGTAGTTGTGCCCTTTCATGTTAAAATTTTAAACATCGATGTAAGGTAGAAGGGACACAACCCATGGCACGGATCCGAGGTCGGGAAAGTAACATGTTGTATTGGAATTATCCTTCTAAGACAGAATATTTTAGGAATAGTATAGGGGTCCACGCAAATGTGGAGAAGGATGGTACTGAGGGTGGAATTCATAGCATCATTAAATGAACGTAGCATAATCGGATTATTATGCATGCAATTGGTAGAAGGATGCGCATTTTTTTGGATGCATGGGATGAAATGATGTTGATACTGGCACCTCCATCAATAATAACATGTCAAACATGTGTATTATTAATGTAGATGGAAATGAATAAGGCGTGGTTAGGATCATCGGATTAGAGAGGGACAATCTCTTCATCAGAAAAACTAACAGCAAAGACTTGATGAATGGTAGTGGGAGAAGAAGATGAAGGTGAAATAGGCATAAGAGTGGCCACATGATGAGGAGTGATAATGGTAGAAATAGGTGTGGGGTCATTAGATAGAACCTCTATATATATCAGCACCTCGATGAGGGCATGATAATGAGACTCAGAGGTTTGGACAAAGCTCATACAAAGACATTTTTGAGATCTTAGGGGACTGGTGCAGTTGTTTAATCATGGTAAGATGTGAAAAATTTCAGAAATGGGATATGCCATCCCACAAATGGTGACTTTGGGTACAGGTGAAGATGATGCAGAAGAGGATACTATAACCGGCTCAGGTGTGACAGATTTAATTATATTGAACTCCTTAGGATAAATCATTGAAGTGTCTGTGGATGACATTTGCATTTGAGTTGAGACGAGAAGTTGAAGGAATCCCCAAATCATGGAGTAATCGAGATACTCTAAGTGATTGTACAAACGTGAGAGTGGCGTAGAAGTGGAGGGGGTGATGATGATTTGGTAGTAATCCTTGTAAAGAACTTTGACGTCTGTGAGACAGGGAAATGGTTGGCTTCAGATTATGTGGGTAGAAGAGATGATAGTAAATCGACAGGGTCTTTAAAATCCATTAAATAATTTTCGCCAACAGGAAGAGATGTTACTGGTGGATCCTCTGTGGATAGAGGAGGGGGGAAAGGTGGATGGTATAAGCTCTTCCTTAGGTAAAGGATAGGATAAGGTGGGATCTTCCATGGGTAGAAGAGTGAGTAATGAAAATCACTTGACCAGTAGAGAGATGAGTGGGGTAGGTGCATCCATAGATAAGGTTGACTCCTCTGTGGGTAGAGGAGAGGATAAGGTAGAATCTTTCGTGGGTAGATGAACTTGTGCAAGAATTTAGTCAATAGATGGGATGGGAGGAAACTGAGAAGAAGGATCCGGTATGATATCAAAAATGGCATGAACCTCTCAAAAATTGGTATCATTGGTTGAGGTTTTGCAAGCTTAATTAGATGATGGGGTGTGATTTGGAAACAAATTCTTAAAGATAAGGAGGTTTTGGTTAGCCAATGCATTGAGGTTATCAAATAAATAATATATGTTATCAAATATTTCTTGAATAATGTTTTTGAAAGTTATACAATTACCATCACTATGACCTCTGACATGATGATAGTTGCAGTAATTATTCTCCTTGTACCATATAGGCATAGGATGGGAAGGTTCAACACCAGTATGTGGTTTGACAGGTGGAAGAGTTATGGCTCCTGTGTTTAACAAATTTTCCAAAAATGAGGAGTAAGGTTATCCTATGGGAGTATATCGTCATTGTTCGCACCTGTAGTGAAAGTTCTGAACAGGAGAAAGAGTGGAAGATGATTTTGATTGGTTAGATGGATGAGATGGACTAGCTTTTCAAGACCACTTGCGTTGGCTGATCCTTTGGGCTTTGGAATGTCTATTTTTTGGTTTTGAAGAAGAATCTAAGAGTTGTTTAATTTTAATTGAGCTCTCTTGTTGCATAATTTTAATTTATTATCTTCAATAGCATAGATTTCAAGCTTTGAGCCATTGTGAATGCCCCACGAGGAAAAATAAAAGACACCTGAAGAGAAGGCGCCAGAGCAAGAAAATCCCCTTGAAAAATAAGAATCGTCTACAAGGAAGGAGTTTCCTGTTAAAGAAGAGAAGGAAGATTCTCCTATACTAGAATCACCAGTTAGGAAGAAGTAGAAGGTAGCAGAAAGTGTGGACTTAGAAGAAACAGAGATCCCAAAGGCTTACAAGGGTGACAAGGACAACAAAGGTTATGAAGAGGCTCACGATCATCCTATGTATGATATACACGACTCTGAAGAAGGGAATTAAGAGAAGGATAAGAATGAAGGAGACGCTCACGACAAGGGGGAAGTGAGGAGGTGAACACTAAGGATCAAAGGACCCCAAGCCTCACAAAGGAGTAGATATAAGATGTTGTGGAAAGGGAGGTAGTGGGTATCATAAACAACTTGGTGGATCAAGAGGTAAAGCACAACGCCGATGAAGTGCTTAAGGAAATGGAGAGAGAAAGTGTAGATAAGGAATATGTAAGCATGGGTGGGGATCCCATCCTAGCGGTAAGATTTCCTAAGGCAACACGCACATGAGGAAAAGGTGTGGTAGCGGTGCAAGAGAAAGGAATGGGTTATATCAATGATCCAAATAAGGTATTACATGCACACTTCCAAATTACAGTGCCTTCCAACCAACTCCTTGCATGGTCTTCATTCGAAGAAGATGGTGCATACCCTCAAACAAGAAAGATGTTATCTTGGGATTTTGAGTCCCATGTTGATTACCTAGAATTTAAAATTCAATCGAGAGGTGTTGATGAAAATACCAGAGTCCAAGGGATTAAATCCTCTGGTGAATGCTTAGTAGTTATCTGATGAGCAATTCTGTAACACACTCAACAAGGTGTCGTTGGAGGTTCAAGAGAGAATATTTGGGAGGAATGATAGAGTAAGGGTCATGGAGGAAGAATTGGAGAAGAAGAACGAAGAAGTCATTGAGAAAACAAAGGATTTGAAGCATGAGGAGATGATCATCGCACAATTAAGGTGTGAATCAAGTGAGGAGAAGGTGAAGGTGTGCGAGGGTTATAAGAAGATATAAATTATCACACATGCTATAATTTTGAAGCACTTACACCTGGCCCTACCTAAGAAAAAATATGAGTCAACCTTGCAATTCTTGGAAGACTTAACCTGCATCCTCACCATGGGAAGGTGGCCACTCACATTGGAATCAATAGAAAATGCATTGGCACGCCAAAAGGAGGAAGAGAAACTGAAGATTAGGGAAATAGTTACCTGATGTTCTGAGCTCCTTGTCATTGTAAATACTGCCACATAGATGGCTGAAGCTATATATGATAGTTGTGCCGATAGAGATGGGGTAGCAAATATACTAGTTGCTACACATGAGGCGGATCTAAAGGAATTTCAAGAGAAGAATAAGGGAAACATGATAGAGAGGGATAAAACCCTAGCCGAGGTTGAGAATAATATGGAAGCGATCAAAGCCGTGTGAGGTTCGATTAAGACACAACTTAAGGATTTGTATCCCCAGATCACCCGTATAATGGACCCGTGTATTGTGATCTTAGCAAGCAGTTGGAAGGAATTGTAGATACGTTGAATGCTAAGGGAAAAAATTGAGCATTGAGGATGTGATCACTCTAGTGGGTGACCTACTTCAGTCTGCATAGGGTGAAGTGGATGCCTGGGAGAATATTGAGGCAACAATAAGGAAGGAGTTCCCACTCCTCTTGCAGCAGTAATAAGTTCTTTGATTCTTTCGTTCTTCCATTCTTCATTCTTCCATTCTGTCATTATTCATTCAAATTGTTTGGGTCCCTCTATTCCTTATTCTTTGAATAAGTAATATGTTTCTAAGGATGGAGAACAAGCTTAGTGTGGGGTGATGTTGGGCCTTGAAATATTAGCTAAGTACCAAAGGGCACGCGCGCGCACAGGACCAGTAAGGAGAAGGGCGCGCAGGGATAAGCACGTGAGATGAAGAAGTTTAAGGAGGGTTTATGAGAAACTAGGGATCATGTGAAAGACAAAGCCTTGGATTCAAAGTAATTAGCCATATTCGACATTCTGGAGGCACTTTAGGAAAAATGTGACCCGATTAGGCATGTTAAGTGGATAAGGTGCCAGCCTAGAACCTTGGAGATCAAGAAAAAGATATTCTGCATAGGAAATATTCCTAGAAGACATCATTGCAAATAATGGAGGGCTTAAAAAGGGATAAGCATTTTCCATTGGAGGACCACATTGACACTTGGCATGTGATTAAAGGCATGGTAGTGGTTTTTGATCCTATAAAAAAGTGATGCTCAGTACCAAGGAAAATACACTGAGATAGAGAGAAGACATACTAAGAATAGGCACAAGTGCTCAATAATAGAGGGTTGCAGTAGTGCCAGGGTTTAGAGCACTTAGTGCTAAGGGTTTTGAAGGATATAATAGGCCTCTGTATGGCACTAGGGTTAGTAACAAGGGTTGAAATGGGAGGGTATAGCTAGGTTCTCTCATCAGGGAAGATCTATAGGGATTAAGTCTTTTTCATTTAACATGTGTGCTCTAAGATGACCTCTTTTGATTGTAATATTGCTACAAAAATTGTTGTGAATGAATATATATATAAGTGTTTGTTCTGTATATCATTCATAAGGGTGTAAACCCTCGTGCTAAATGGTTATCATGGTTTAGATCTGATTTATCATGCTTATTACTTTGTTTCTGTAATGCATTAATGTGTGATCTATTAGATGTTCCTTTTACCTTATTAACTAGAGTGATCGTATTTCTCATTTTGCAAATCATCCTCCGTCAATGGAAAAAAATTCTCACAATGCTCACATAAAGCAAGGGCTCGGAGCCCATGCGTTCCTTAGGTGAGTGCCCAATGCCCGCTGGGTGATAGGCTAGTGCGCTTGGGGTTAGAAATTTATATTGAGGGTAGATAAAAATGACTACATTATTTTCTCTTCTTTCCCATTAACCATCACTGTCAGTTTGGCAATCTTACTTAACCATTTGTGTGGCATGGCGATATTACCTAAGAGTTCCTCTTAAGGATGATTTTTCATCTTTCACTCTCCTATCACTACACATTCTCACCCTTAATTTTTTCTCACCATTCCCCAACATCACATCATCTCACCACCTCATCCATTTTTTCCAACTTCACCTCCTGTTTTCCCACTCTTCATCTCCATCATCCCTTTCTTGACAATCTTACTTAATCACTTCCACTGCAGGAATGTCTTACTTAAGGGTTCCCCTTAAGTTTAAATTTTTGTTCTATACTTCTCCCTTGACTCATTATTCATTCCCTCTATTGATTGTTCCTTCCTCCTGGTCTCCCCTACCAACAAAATTTTCCTCCTACCATTACCCTTTCTCAACCTATCATATCACAGAGTGTGTCCACCATCTTCAGCTTGTAACCATGTTCCTTTCCCCTATTTTCCCCTCCTTATTCTATCCTTCTTCATCATTATCTCTACCATTATTTCCATATTTCATTTCCTTATCTTCACCTCATTCATCCCCATCCTCCATATCATCTCCTTGCCTTCATCTTGTCACATATATCACTCCTCCTTTCTTTACTCTTTCCACTCCATCTTCTCGAATTCTCCCACGTATCCATCCCTTTTCCCACCCGTCATTATTTTTGTATTCCCCCTAACGTTATTTAGTCACCATCTTCTGTTTCATCATTTACCATTCCCCATACTACCATTCATTCTTCATGTTAATAATTATTGGTTGTCTACCACTAAAATTCACTCATCATCATTCTCCTTTTCCCTTTTGACTTTCTTCACTTTTCCTCTCATCCTTCACAAAAAATAATTATTTTTGGTCTTCCCCTAACATTATTTCACTAGCATAGCCTCCTCCATAATCCATTCTAATTTTACTCCCCTCCTTTTTATCCACCCCCACCCTTTCTTATCACTTCTTCACCACCTTTTCATCTTCTCTTAGGCCCTTGTCAATGTCTTTACTGTCTTCATCATACATCCTTTGTCTATTTTCTCGTAATCCTCTTATCCTCATCCCACTCATCTCCATGGTTTTTTGATTCCAGTTCATTCATCCCCTCTTTCTTCTATTTACATTTCTAATGTTACCCACTCTCCACATTATATTCCCTTTCTTGGTTCTCTCCCTTCTACATTATTTTGTCTCTTTTCCTCTCCTCATTCCCACTCTTCATTCTTGTCTTTCTCTTTCTTTACATACTCTTCCCATTTTCCCCTAATTCTTCCTTCTTACTTCCCCTATTATTACCATGTCTCTTTTTCTCTATCCAATCTTTTTTACTCTTTCATCCTCCACATGCATCTCCATGTGGTATGTTTCATATTCCTTGTTTTCTATAATACCTTGATCCCTTCTATCTTCTCCATGTATCTGCCCTTTCATCTCTTTTTCCCCCTGTATTTTCACCTTCCTCCTCCATTCCCCTTTTCTTTTCTCTACCACCTTTACCATTTTCATTCATTTTGTATAATTTTCTCTTTCATTCTACACTCTTCTCCACATATTCTTGTTCTCCTATAGTTTCTTTTTTTATATGTTCTATCATTTCTTTCGTCTTCTTTAACTTCTTCATCTTCCTCATGTCCTTCATTTTTCAATCATTTCTCTCCATTTATTTCACACCTACCTCTTCACTTATTCCACTACCTTCATGTTGCATATTTCTCTCCCTTTTTATTGATTTCACCCTCTACTTTTTCATCTTCTCTCATCTCATCTTCTTCTTGTTGTTTTTCCTTCCTCATTTGCTTCTCATATCTTCATTCTCTCTTATCCTCTTCCACCTCTTTCATTCCCTTTTTATCCTCCTCCATCTTTGTCCTCTCTATTCCATACCCTTTTCTCCTTCACCTTTGATTATTATTTCCTCATAACATTTTCCCATTCTTCACCTACCCATAATCAACCACTACTCCTATCCATTCCTTTTTATCTCTTTCCACTCTCAATTGTTACATCTTTCCACACATCTCCACACCTAGCATTCAAAGATGATTATGATCTTTCCCCATTTTTGCACCACTGTTACTCCATTCTCTTACACCCCATTCTCATCCTCCTCTCTACAATTTTGACCTCTCCTCTTTTCAAGAGCTATGTCGTTCCTTCCATTCTAGCTATCCCTCTTGAGGGGGAATCATCACATCCATCCCTAATCACATCTTCCCATGGTATTGTTGTCTCGAAGGATACCATAACATTCATTTATGAGTTTCGTTATTCCCTTCATTTAATCAAGTTTATGTTGATGTCATATTCAAACTAGGGGTGTGTCTAAATTTATATGCAACAAGAAGAATATTAACGATCTAGTAATTGATTGTAGGTATTTTGTATTTTATGGGGGATCTTTTCAATGTCTTAAGGACATCTTGGTTAAAAACATTATTGGAATCAAAATATGAAAAAAATGTTGGAGGTAAACATACTTTACAACAATGAATTGTTGGAAATAAGCACACTTTGCCTTGGAAGTTGTTGGTTACTGTTAGGGGACAGAAAGTCCCTCCTCTTTGATGGGAGAGGTTCCGTTATTGAAAGCAAGCATAAAAAATATTTACAAATGTACAAATTTCAATTTTAATGAGGAACTCTAATATCATGAAAGTGTTTTAATGCCAAGATATATGATCAATACAAAAGAACAGAAGAACTAAGGGAGGGAAAAGGTACAAAATAACAACATTCCTAGGAAATAAAGATAGCAAAATAGTTCCTTATAAATGCTGAGCAAAGGTGATATATAGAACCGAATCATTCATATTAAACCACTAGATATTATTTCATAGACACAAAGTTCTAGAAATGACATTCATAAGAATACAAAGCTTCTTATTGCAATAGATAAATGATTCACAAACTTTAGACAAGCAAGAGAAAGTAATTTGATGCAGATAGAAATAGGAAGGGAAATATTCTGTATTGATAGCTTTAAGTTCTTTTACACTTTCAAAAATTACCAAAGTTCTAGCCCTTTCGAATGGCATGGAGAGCCCAATATATAGCTTACAAAGTGGTTACATTTAGTAACCGTTTCTTTTAACCAAAATATTAATTAAGGAAATATACAATATAAAGTCCTTAATTAATTTACAAGGAGACCTGAACTAACAATAGAAAGAAGAGAGTCAAGAACCAGAAGTAGAGGCATCTGGTTGTGGTTGAAGGGGGCGCACTTTTTTGAGGATCCGATGCCTGAATCTCTTCAATACTTCTGCTATTTCCATGCCCCTTGGAATTTTTGTGTTGGAAGTAGCATGAGTCCATGTGCCCAGGCATTTCTCCATATTTTTTTCAAACTCAGTATGCTCCAAATATTCCTTATTAGCCTCAACTATAGCTGAATTAAGAGAACAAACATCCTTCATTTTCTATTTAGTGATTGACTCTTCCTTGAACATATCATCCTTGAAAAAGGCTTTAAACTGAGTCTTGATTTATTGGAGAGAGAAGGGTACACCTGTGACTTCATCCTAAAAATGGTAGTGGATATCTTTGAAGGTGGATACAACACAAGTTTTAAAAGACTCCCCTTTCTGCCATACATTCCTCAATTCCCCTAGTGCCTCTTCTAGAACTTTTATCTTCCATTCAATGCTAAAGATCCATGTCCTTGACAAGTTATTCTTGACATCATCAAACACATTGTTGATCAATATGATCCTCTCATCGGTTTGACCCATTAGATGGAGATCTATGATACATCCACTCCAAACTTTCAATTCCTTGTCCATAGCCTTGATTGAGGAAGTGAGTTTCTACTGTAGCTTGATCACCTTATCATTGGTTTTAAAGGCTTCCTCAATGAATTTTAAACCTGCTACAGTCATATCATCCACCATGGCCTCAACAGATTTACCATAAGTAGAATACTTGTGGATATCTTTGATGGTTTGGACCTCATCTTGGCTGAGAACTATGGGAGGTGGGAGAGCGGCCAATGGGGCTAGATCCAAAACTTTATCCTTTGCCAACAATGATCTGATAAAGTTAGAAAGAACTTGGTTCTGTTCTTCCAACTACTCCATGGTTTTATTTCCTTTCTCAACCCGTTTGATAACCTTAGTGACAGTTTCCCGAAGGTTATGAACTTCACTCTTAGGTGTAGATTCTCCCATTGGAATCCTAGAAAGCTCTAAGTCAGAGATCAAAATATATTTTTCCTCTTTTTCCACTTTGGGTTTTTCAACCTCCAGGAAATGTTGGCCTTGAGCATCAGTTACCAATATCGAAGTATTCTTTTCTTTCTTTGTTGGAGGAGGAGTGGTTCCAAGTAGAGCTGCCATAACATCAAAATCAGGCCCATTTAATCAGGAAGAAGATCTCATTTTCCTATTATCAACTAGGGGTTGCACCCAAGCAAAGGAAGAAGAAGAAATAGAAGAATCAAAATCTCCGAGTGTAAGTGAACTCATGGCACTCAGAGTATGAAAAACTATTATTTCCAGTGGGGAAATGAATGGAACCTCAAGAATTTACTTTGCAGAGGAGTTTGTTAAACTTGGAGGTTCAGCCCTTGGGCCTTCTTTCACCACTCCAGTAGTGGTCTCAGGAGCATCTTCTAGGTATTTCATCTCATCATCATCATTATCACTTAGAAAAATAATGTTATCCGACCCAATAGGCAATTCTGACTGCTCCATAAGAGTATCTTCCTCTACCGGTTCTTGCTTGACCTTCTTTTGATAAACTTAAGTGGAAAATGAAGGAATAGACGACTCAAGTTCTTTCATCGAAGAAGAAGAAGGATTTTTCTCAATTACCTCTATGTTAGGCATATGTACTTCCTTCCTAGGTGTGGAAATTTCTCTTGAAGAGGATCTTCCTTTGTTCATCCTGAGTTCACACACCTTCCTATCAAACCAAATATTAGTTCTGACGATGATAGGTGTGAAATTATCTCATTCAAGTCATCTCTTTCCTTCACATACCAATCTAAGGTTTCCATACAAGAGTGTGCTTGATAGGATCTTTCATACTCAAAGGATTAAAAATATTCATCATCCTCCTTAAGCCCTTCAAGCACTTAGATAGAGGTTGAGATCTATGATTTGTTGTTTGAGAAAATCTAGCCAAATTACCTCCTCTTGGCTTCAAAATCATCAACACAATCAACCCAATAATCCTCAGTGTCAAGATGGTAATGATAAGTTATTTTGATATTTTGATCAATGAATTTCTTTAAATAAAAACAAGTCCTAGGATTGAAGAATTGAACTGTTAGAGGAGTCAATAGCCCTTTCTATATTTTTGGCATCCAGAGTTGTCCTGCATGTATAATTCCCCAAGGTGATAGGGAAATGAAGACTTATAATCTTCTTATCTCAACAGGTTCTATGAAGTTTATCCAACTTCCTACACACCTCGACCAAGGCCATTTTGTCATTGTAGAACATTGGAATATTGAGAGGTGTGCTTTCAAAACAAGCCTGTCGAATGTAGGAGAAATTTTGGAAGTGAATGAACAAAGCCCCGTACTTTGTTATTAAAGGCTTAGCCTCATCAGAGAATCTTCTGGTAGTGTCACCCTCCAAGAGTCTCACAATGTACATGGTGAAGGCATCATTTACCCTTATGAAATTATGATTACTAACCTTGAGGGTAAATAGAGGGCAATATGTGTAGATGTTCTCATCATTTTTTCCTTCAATGAAATTGAAGCCGAACCACTCACGAGATGTTGCAAAGGTTTACATGAGATAGGAGGTCATGTGGAACTTTTTGGTATGCTAAACATTTGACAATTATTTAGTTAGGTTTCCATAGATAATCTCGGCCCAATTTATATTTTTCTCACCTCTTGTAGATGATATTTATGAAACGGCACATCCAACAATGGAAGTCATTGGTAGAGGGCATTCCCATACTCCAGAGTGAACAAAGTGATGAAATATTGATATTTCTTCATTGAAATCAACCCTGAAACAATGCCTTGGAGAGTCAGGATTCTCCCTTCTTAGGACACTTCAGCCATGATTTAGCTACTCGGGCCTTGTAGCTCTCAGTGTCTTGATCAAAATAGAGTCTGAAGCTTGAGCAAGAGTGATAATAATGGAGTCTTCTATTTTGGTAGATGCTTAGGGTGGTGGTGATAGCAACAACATAAAATTTTGCAATCAATTCACCATGCACATTGACAACCTCCATGGTGTCTGGGTTGAAATTAGCCTCGTAGGTGAGAAAAATGTCTACACATTGTATAGAGAGAGGGAAACTAGCGACATGTATGTGATTCCACTATCATTTATCATTTGGGCCATGGGAATAGGGTTTTCACATACTAATCTGCCCCAGAAATCATCAAAATCCAAATGTCAAACATCATTATCTCCAATATGGGGTACAGAGGTCTATAAAGGGGACAGATGCTCATGCCCTTGAAACTTGATCTTCATTTTGATAGTGAACAGAGCACTAACCTTCAAATAATGGATTGAGGACAAGAATTGTCAAAGAGATACAGGAAGGTGGACAAATGACTCAATTTGCAAAAAATGCAGGCAAGAGAGAACAAGTAAGTAATGTGACAAGTGCATATACAGTTTCCCTTTTAAATAGCCGTTCAGGAGAGAGAAGGTCATAAATGTCTCATTAAATATTCCTTGCAACGAACTCAAAAAGGAGAAATGTGGGAAAAGTGGAAAAATTTGGCCTAGACGGTCCATGGGACATTAGGACATGAACGACGCAACGAGCCGATTCTGGTTGATGTAGGCGATGCGGGGAATTGGTGAATAGGAGGCTCGAGAAAGCTATGGACAAATGGGACTGACAGAAATGTCCAAAAAATATGAAAAACAAGGACTTGTAGGTGATGCAAGCGATGCGGATGAAATTGGTGAATAAGAGGCCCACTGGTGCACTTGGGACATGATGGGAAAAAAAAATCTGACAGAGCCGTAAGTATGACTAGACAAAGACCCCATGAAATGGAAATTTTCACCATCTTTTCGAACATTTTTACTTTAGGCTAACACACTACTGAAAGGTGTCAACTAAATTTTTTAAAAATTTTCAACTTTCAAAATAAGGGAATTCTGAGAGGATAATAGCTGGCTCTTTCTAGGGATGACTGATGAGTGTCGTTATTCCCCTTCATTTAATTAACTTATTGTTGATGTCATATCAAACCAAGGGTGTGTCTAAATCTATATGCAACAAGAGTAATCTTATTGATCTAGTAGTTGAGTGTAGTTTTTTTTTGTATTTTCTAGGGGATCTCTTTGATCCCTTAGACTTCTTGGTAAAACCCTATTTAAATCATACTATGAAAACTTGTTGAAACTAAACATACTTGAAAGCTTTGGTGAAAAGTAAACACATTGTGAAGAAGGGAAACAAACACATTGCTGTTGGAAAATAAACACACTTACTTTGGAAATAAACACACTCAATTGAGAATTCTTGGAAAATGATTGCAAGAAATATAATAATCTAATCTAGAACACGTACAGGAACAAGTATACAACAAATTTTAACTTAAGGAATTTGAAAATAATACAAAATTAACAGATCTAAACTATTTTCTCTAAAAATATAAATACCAACAAAAATGAGGATCCTGGTTCTTGGAGGAGTGGGCCCTTGCTCCCGCCTCGAAAAGGATTAGACAACTTAATTTTCTCTCAAAATAGAAATGGCTATTTTATTGATAAAACATTCTGCATTACAAAAACATGTTAGATCTGTGTATATCAATCTATATTTATCTTCTTGTTCTATATCTATATTCCTATATCATAATCTATCTACAGGTTTGTATGTATATACTTCTTCCAGGGGTGCATTTATGGCCATAATTGTTCCACTGATATATGATGGAACTGAATCGTGCCCAGAATAGATGTTGAATTGGAACATGGCTGGACATACAGCTGTGTGATAATTATCCTGGATCTACAAGTATGGAGAGTTGGAAGTCTTCTAATCTGCTCCTGATTGATAGGATCATTGATTTGACAAATCACCGGCTGTTTGGAATAGATTCTTATCAGTTCCAGAACTTTAGAAGAGTTCCAGAACTAAAGGAAATCATTCCAGGTCTAACATTGAGAGAGTTCCGGAGCTATCTGCAGGAGTTCCAGAACTAATTCTGATAATTTCTGGAACTAAGTACTAGAGTTCTGGAACTAAGTCCAAAAGTTCTAGAACTAAGTGATAAACTTGTGACTGTGTAATGGAGTTCTGAAACTAGCTTGGAAGTTCAGAACTAAGTATTGTATTGAAAAAATGCTTCCAAAAACATGTTAACCACTTCATACTTTGTTCTTCTGCCTGATTGTGACCTGCTTTATTACAAAACTGAATTTCCAAAACACTTTGTTAGGAATTACAGAGCTTTTAAATGTTAGAATCATAATCAACAAAATATGGACAATTACATCCTAACTTATATCAGATCAAACAAAAGTCACAAAATGCAGTCAAAATTAATAAAAAGGAGAGTAAGATGAGATCATTTATTGTACATTTAACGGGCATATTCTGGCCTCATCATTTCCCCCATACTTACTTGTTTGTAAGTCCCTTTACAAACTTTACTCTTCAAATTTGGGGTTATATATTCTGCATTCCATTTGATTGCTTAGGTCAAATGGCTGGAACTGAATATCCCAATGCTTTAATTCAGAGGTACTATACCCTGCTCCTGCTTCTACTTTCCTCTGCCATTCATCAAATTCAGTGGGATCTTGTGGTTCTCTGTTCTTCCATGGTGACATGGGGGTGAGAAGGAGTGGAGGTCTTGTTCTCATTCCTATCCATATGCCCCATGTGCTTTTCATTGATCTGAGGAATTAGCGTACATAAGGCTTTTTCTCTATCTAAACTCCAGATTAAGTTTGTGGGAGATATTACTTCCCTTCTTCTCAATGCCACCATGAGAAATTCCCATCTTTTCAAACATGCCTCATAAATATCTTCAAAATTTTCCTCTTCATAAGAGGTGAAGGCATTAATACTTCTCTGCAAATTGGAAAGATAAGGTTCCTTGAACCTTTTATCAAATGCATGGGATCTGAAATGTGTAGCAAAGGTGGATGGTTTACCATAATGAATCCTCATACAGAGACCAGATGAACTAGCCTTTAATAGATGCTCTGACTCCCTTTCCTTCCATGCAATCTGATTTTGAAGAATAGAAAAAAATGCATTAAGCTGGCTCTCCCCTACATACAAATTGATCATAAAACCTGAGTTCTTTTCCAGCATGAAATTACAGAGATAGAATTCGCAGAGAAGATTTTTCTGCTCTGCATTGGCTAAGGAATAGGCTGCTGTGAAATCAGCTTCATCTTTTATTTCATGTGGAAGGCCACATGCTATCCTTGACAACTGCCAGTGAATGAATTGTTCCTCCAAAAACACACTATATGTAGGAGAAGGTCTCCTGCATGCAAGCAATTTCTCACTCATCATGCAAACCATTTGTATTTTCACAAGATATTTAAATTTGTCATTTTCTTCTTTGTAAAAATTTTCTTCCCATTATTTTCTTGCTTTCTTCTCTTCTTCTATCTTGCTTTTCAAGTCCTCATTGGATGTCTTGGCTTCACTGAGTTCTCTGCAAGTATCATCCCATAGTTGTTTAAGTGGCCAATAAGTTAATTCAGTTTGTGCAGAGACTGTTGACAGAGCAGTTTGTTTTCTGGAATTTTGACATTCTTCCTCTTTCTCCATTATCTTGTTGTTTAACTCTTGTCAATTCCTCAGTCTTGTCAGTGAGCTGAGTTGTTAATTCCCCAATGACCATTTCTCTCTGTTCCAATTTAAGTTTGAGAAAATTCAACTCCTCATCCTTTTCTCTAATAATGAGTTCTACTCTGGACAGAAACAGAGCCTGTTTAACTTGTTGTTTCTCTTCTTTCTCTGAAAGTTCCTTGGGGGTTAAGCATTCTTCTTCTACCATAGGGGATTTCCCTTTCCATTTCCAAGATGCCAATTCATCTTCTTCATGTGATGGTGTTGCTGATTCACCCATCTCTTGGAAAACTTGTTCCTCAAATCTCTCATCTTCTTTTTCTATCTCTTGTTTGGCTTGGTCCAGGAGGAGTCATGGCCATGCTGCCCAAAATATCAGCAGCTTCCTTTTCCAGCCCTTCTTGATCTTCCATCTCCTCTGGAATTTCTCTAGACCTTTTATGAATTCTCCTTCTTTGAGGAGCCTCAAAATGTACAGAAATGGGTCTCCTCCTAGAGCTTCTTCTGATTTTCACCTCTTGCTCTTGCCTAGGTGAACTGTCACTGTCAGAGACAGATATTAGCTCTCCTGTAGCTACTGCAGAGGAAGGAATTTCTTTAGAAGGCACAGTAGGTTCTGCAGTTTTAGTCTTCTTCCAGATCTTCTTCTTTTTGGTATTTCCTCTCCACCTAGTTCTTTCTTTTCCTCTGTAGTGGCATCAATTTCCAAATTAATTGCAGGAGCAGAAGGAGTTGCTATTACTCTCCTGAGAATATCAGGGCTCTGCTTAAACTTGCTAAGAAATTTCTCCCACATTTCTTCTCCATTTTTCTTTGAAAGAAAATGGTGTTGGCACACTAAATGCACTAACCCATGATGTCTGATTGTTCCCACACCCCAGGAATACCTCTGGGCCATTGTATGGATGGAATAAAAAAGAAACCCTGGAAGGTTTACTATATATTCTGGTTTTGTAGCTCCATATCTAAGGTATATGAGGATCTTCAGAACTTCTCTTCCTACTGACCCGAATTGACCATCACAGGTTAAATACTTGACTATCCAAAATGCCACTCTATCAAAGGGTTTGGGCAAGCTGGCCCTTCTGACCCCTTTTATGATTTTCTTCGTGTTGTAAATATATTGGGGTTCAGCTTCCCCCTTTTTCAGCAGGGTTTCAACCAGGTCTTTTAATGTCCCTCTGACAGGGTTTGGGACATGCACAATTGGCACTCCAGATATATTACTGATTGTATTCATAGAAAAAGGAATGAAAAACATTTCTAACCTTTGTCCTGGATTGCTCTAAATTTATAACGAATTCTCTTACCAATTCATCGTTATACTTGGGGAACTTTCTCAGAAATTCCAGCCATCCTTCCTGATGAAAGATAGCTGCCACTTCTTCATCTGCAATGAGCTGGGTATCATCCTCTGGTTCCGACTTCTTTTTAATCCCCATGATACAGAGGTGATTCAAATTCGTTCTTCTTTAATCTTGTGTGGGTTGGCTGAAGAACTCTTTCACTTAGCTGTGGAACTGACAAATTTAGCTGTGGAATTACTGTACTTAGCTGCGGAACTTCTGTGTTGTAGCTGTGGAATGCAAACCTAATTCGCTGCTTCTTCCTTGAAGTTTCTCTGCAACTAGTTTTCACTTTGTTGATTCCACACTAATGATAACTCATTATAACTATGCCACCAATTTATTCCATCAATATCTTTCTCATGATTACTCACTTTTAATCATGATGTACAATAGATGACTCATCATATCAACTTTTAAATCAAATCTAATCACACATGCAAACTTTTAATCTAACCTTTAATAAGTTAAAGACATAATTACCATCCTTGATGATGTAATCCCTCCGTCATGATGACTCATCATTCCTAAAAAGTGAAACAAAAGGAAAATGGTTAGAAAAATAGATGGAATTCCAAAGAATTTTTTTTATTTTGAATTAGCCATTTATTTGAGAAGATCAACCACCATTGCTGGTTTTCAATTGATCTCTGAGAGAAACTTTTTTTTTGGGGGAAGAGAACGCCATTTACTGGTTTTCACTCTCTTCCCTTGTTTTTTCTTTTTTTTTAGGGGGAAGAGAATTTTTTACTAGTTTTCACTCTCTTCCCTTTTTTTGGGGGGGGGAAGAGAATGCCATTTACTGGTTTTCATTCTCTTCCCTTTATTCTGGATCTATCCATCTGATTATTTGATCATTTTGGAAGAACTGGGTTCTTCCATATGATCAAATTCTTTATCTACTTCAATCTGCCTCAAGAATTCATCCTTAGTAGGAGGCTTCCTATAAAGCTTTAGCCTATGACCATTGACCAAAAGTGTTCTTCTACTGCCATCAATGGGAAGTAACTGAATAGAACCATTGTCAAATATTTTCTCAATCTGATAGGGTCCCAACCATCTGGTTCTCAATTTTCCTTTGAATTGTTGGTACTTAGAATCAAACAACAATGCCCAGTCTCCTACTTTGAATTTCCTTTTCTTGATATGTGTATCATGCCATTGCTTCCTTTGATCTTGGATTATCTCTATGTCTGTTGAAGTGCTTCCATCCTCAATTCATCCAACTCATTGAGTTGAAGGATTCTCTCCTTTTGAGCTGCATCCAACTCAATACCCACCTTAACTGCTGTCCTCAATGTCTGTAGTTCAAACTCAATAGGCAACAAGGGATTTTTCCCATAGACTAACTCATATGGTGAAAACCCTGTTGTAGTTTTCCAAGTTGTATTGTAAGCCCAGACAGCTTCAGGTAGTCTCTTTACCCAATCTCTTCTTCCTGCTTCAACTATTTTGGTAAGGATGTTTTCCAATTCTCTGTTCGTTACTTCAGCTTGTCCATTTGATTGTGGGTGATAGGGAGATGACTTCCTATGATTGATCTGATAATACATTGTGAAATCCTGGATCATATTAGACATAAATTGTGGTCCCTGGTCTGAAACTATGCTCCTTGGTGCTCCAAACTTTACCATAATTATGTGCCAAAGGAAATCAACAACTGCTTCTTCAGTGGCATTTGTTAAAGCCTGCACTTCTACCCACTTTGTCACATAATCAGTACACACAAGAATATGTTCCTTCCCTTGTGAAGAAGGACTAAAGGGACCAAAAAATCCAACCCCCATCTCTCAAATGGTTCAATCACTACTTGAGGTTGCAGAGGCATTTCATTGGTAAAGGTTGGTTGTCCCATCCTTTGACAAGGATCACACTGCCTGATATATTTCTTCACATCTTTGTACAGAGATGGCCAATAATAACCAGTGCCAAGTATCTTGTGAGCTGTTCTTTTCACTGAATAGTGTCCTCCACTTGGTTCATCATGACATGCCTGGAGGATGTCAAAGATTTCATCTTCTCTTACACACTTGCGTAAAACCAAATCAGGACCACATTTAAATAGCATTCCATTTAACCATTTGAATTGTGCACTGGTTTTGATTAACTTCTTTATTTGTTTCTTGGTGAAAAAGGAGGAAACTTCCCTGTTGCAAGATAATTTTCCATATCAGCAAACCATGGTGTATCAGCTGAAATAACAAACAATTGTTCATCTGGAAAGTTGTCCTTGACTGGATCTTGCTCCCCTGTAGTGGTTAGTCTTGACAAGAAATCAGCTACCACATTAGATTTACCTGGATTGTCCACAATGGTAATATCAAATTCTTGTAAAAGCAATAACCATCTAATTATTCTACCTCCAACCACTGGTTTGTTCATTAAATATTTAATTGCTGAGTGATCTGTATGTACAAATATTTTGTACCCTGTAATGTAATGTCTAAACTTATTAATTGCATAGATCACAACAAGAAATTCTTTTTCAGTGGTGGTGTAATTTCTTTCAGTGGGAGTAAGATTTTTGCTAAGGTAATAGATAGCATACATTTTCCCTTCTTCATCTTTCTGTCCCAAAACTGCACCAATGGAATTATTTGAGGCATCTGTTTGGATATGAAAAGGTTTCTCCCAATTAGGTCCTCTCAATATTGGGGCAATTATTAATTTCTCTTTAATTTCTTCAAAAGCATGTTGACACTTTTCATCCCAAAGAAATTCACAGTCCTTGGTAAGAAAATTAAACATGGGGGCAGCAATTTTACTAAAATCCTTGATAAAGCATCTATAGTACCCAACATGTCCTAAAAATGACTTGATATCAGTGGGGGTCTGAGGAATAGGTAAGTCTGAAATAATTCTGATTTTGTTTTGATCAACCTGAATTCCTCTTTTTGAAATATGGTGTCCTAATACAATCCCTTCATCAACCATCATCAAACATTTTTCATGGCTAAGAGACAAGTGGTGTTGCTCACATCTTGTCAATACTCTATCCAAATTTTTCAAGGCATCATCAAATGTATCTCCATGCACAGTAAAGTCATCCATGTATACCTCTACACAGTCATTTGTTAGGTCTGCAAAAATTGCTAATACAACTCTTTGAAAGGTTGTTGGAGCATTACATAGTCCAAATGGTAATACCCTGTAGGAAAAGGTACCCCATGGACATGTAAATGTAGTTTTATCCTGATCTTCAGCAGCAACTCTGATTTGATTATATCCACTAAAGCCATCCAAGAAGGAAAAGTACTGTTTACCTGAAAGGTTGTCTAAGACTTGATCTATGAATGGTAAGGGAAAATAATCTCTCAGTGTGGATTTGTTCAGTTCCCTATAGTCAACACAAATTCTCCATTTTCCATTCTTTTTAGGGACAATTACAAGAGGAGACACCCACTGGCTATCTGAGATAGGGTAGATAAAACCTACTTGTAATAGTTTTTCAATTTCTTGTTTGACTATATCCCTTAAGGCTGGATTAATCCTTCTCTGAGGTTGCCTAACTGGTCTAATGTTTTTAGTATAGATGTGATGAGTGCAGATACTTGGGTGGATTCCTTTCATATCTTTGTAATCCCAAGAAAAATATTTAGTATGATCTTTCAGAACATCAAACAGTTTAGCTTCTTCATCGTTCTTCAACCAACTATTAATATTCAAAATTTTACCCAGTTGAATCTCAACATGTTTGGTTCCAGTGTATGATGAACTGATTTGTTGAAAGGGTTCCATTAAAGTATTTAGTGGACATGCATGTGGCAACAACATATGATATGTAGCAACATCTCCAAAAGTTCCTTGAGACAAAATGTTGGACAAAGGACAGTAAGAAGAATTATGATACTTATCTTGTTGTAGGTCAAACTCTTCATCACTGCTGTTTTCCAGAAATTCTTCATCATCTCCTGATATATGTGAAGCTGAAGCTACAGATTCTTCCTCTCCCCAAGAGAAATCTCATTCCTCCAGAGTGAAATTATCTTCATTTGTAGGGAATTTGCTATTGGTGTGGTTCCAGAACTAACTGTGTGATGGTTCCAGAACTAGACTGTGATAGGTTCCAGAACTAATTTTGTAGGTTCCAGAACTATTCCTGACTACTCCAAGGACAATTGGTGTACATTCAATGGTGGGTTAATCATATCTTCTATTTCTCGTACGTGATCCTGCAATGTGATCATGGCCAACAAAGACAAATTTTTCTCATTAATATCAGGATTATCAACCCATAATTACTCTTGATTATCACTAAAAGGTCATGTAGAGGGATATAATGAAATTTTCTTAGAATTCTTACCATTTGAAATAGTCATATCACCTGACCTGTAATCAATTAAGGCAACAACTGTAGCTAACCATGGTCTACCCAAAATAATGGGATAACCCAATGTTTTACCTTTTGGCTGCAATATAAGGAAGTCAACTGGATATTCCCATGACTCCACCATAACTGCCACATCTTCAATAACTCCTTCTGGTTTTGCTACAGACTGATCTCCATCTGCAATATGGTGTTAGTAGGTTGTATACCTGTTAATGGTAATGTTTTCAGAGTGTCCACTGTCATTACATTTATAGCTACTCCCAAATCAACCAAAATGTTATGTATATCTTTATTCCCTATAGAGACAGAAATAACAGGGCTTCCAGGATCTCCATATTTGGGAAGTAGGAGCTTTCCTGCTAATAAATCAGCAAGTTTCCCATCTACCTTAATAGTCCTGGGGTACTACTTCTTTCTTCCAGGCCTTTTCAAACATAACATTTTGATTAATTTGTTCAATTCTGGAATGTCCTTAATTTCTTGTAACAGTGGTATTTCAATATTCAAGTCTCCTTAGTTCCTACACCAATTCAGATTCCTTGATTTCTATAGCTTCTTTAAATCTCTCTGGAAATGGAGTTTCAGTAGAGTTTCTTTCTGGTTCCTTATCTCTTTCTTTTTCATCTTTCTTGGGGGCAACCAGACTAGGGGTTTCAGTTTCTTCTATCATTTCAGTGATGATAACAGGTGGACTGCTAACTATTTTTCAGATCTAGTTTGAATATCCTTACAATCCATGGCATTTAGATCAACTGATTTTTCTGGTTCTTTTCCGTAGACAGGAGTTGTTTGTTTGTTTCTTGGGTTTGCTACTGGCTGTGCTGGCATTTGCATTTGGACTACATTTTCAGTTTGTGAATTTTGTGCTGGGGCACCCATTATGGCTTGTTGATTCTGATTAGGATATGTTTTCCCTTGAGCATAGTTATTAGGGCTCCATCTAGGTTGTGACCAAGCATACTGGATTATTTTGACCAGTCCATGGTTGTTGGTGTCCTTGAGCATACCAAGATTGACCTGCCCAATCCTGGGGATTCCAAGTTGGCTGAGGGGCCCAAGGTGGTTGTCCCCAACTTTGTGGTACTGTTTGAGCAGCCCATGGCATCATCCAAGGATTAGGAGATGACCTTGGCATGAACTGTCCTTGGATAGGTTGTCTCTGGACAAAATTCAATTCTTCTTTGTGGATGATGTACTTGGTTTGTTTGAGCTGATTCTTTAGGAGTGGAAGAAGAGAACAAGCATGAATATCATGTTCTTTAGATTCACAGATAAGACATACTTCTATTTTATCCAAAGGACATTCCCTTATTGCATGCTTCTTCCTGCATCTAGGACAATACATGGCTAATGGTTCAGTTTTGGCATTTGCTTTAGCTTGTAATCCATCCATAGTAGAGGTTAATTGAACTAAAATGTTTGTTTTAAAGTTTGCTAATTCATCCATTAGTTTTTTCATATCTTGGATTCAAAATTTTCACTGATTTTCCCTTCCTAGGTCCACCCCTTGTTCTGGAATAGCTTCTACAAATGTCTTTAATTTCATTCATCCTTAATTGATCAATGTTTCCACCTCCTATCAAGTTAAGAGCTTCCCTAGATTCATCTTCCAAACCTTTAAGAAAAATGGTTTTACTTAACTCTTCTTGAAGTACAAATCCACACCTTTTACTTACAAAGAGGAATCTGTCCAAATAATCTTCTATATTCTCATCCTCCTCCTGCTTGATTTTGAAAAACTCTTCCTTCCTATTTCTCCCTCTACAAGTAATCTTGATATTTTTCTAGGAAGGAAGTTTCCATTTGTGCCCAAGTGGTAATAGAGTTGGATGCTAATCCCATGAACCACCTCATTGCTGCATCCTTCAGAGTGGATGGAAACAACTTGAGTTTCTGATTATCTGTTTTGTAGTCATAGGTCTGACATAGTACCTTAAACTCAAACAGAAATTGGTCAGGGTCTTTAGATGACATCCCTCTAAATGTGGGTAAATGTGCAGGTGAAATATTTTTCATTGGTGTATCATCATCATCCAATTGAATTGGATAAGTAAAGGTCCTATCAGGTTCCCTTTCAGCTTCTCGTGCCATTTCTGAAGTATTTTCTAAACTTTTTCCCAATCAATGTGGTATGTGATCTGCTTTGGGGAAGGTGAAAAATCAGGAGTAGGAGGTTGACTACTCAATTGAGAATCAAAACTTACCCTAAATGGATCTTGAGAAATAATCCTTCTCCTAAAAGTTCTACTTCCTTCTGGTGACTGATCCAAGAATTCCAAAGGTGGCAATTCTGCTTCTTGTCTTACAGGGGATAATGGTGCCTCCAATTCTTGGTCAACTTCCTTATTTAAACTAGAGGATGATGTTAATTCTTGTTCAGATATTTTTGGGAGAAATCTACCCTTGGAGTCTCTTGGTCTACTCATAAATTTTGTGATAGCTTAGGGAAGATTTCTTCAATTACTAAATGTATGATTGTTACTCTTGTTGACACCTAATTAGAAAATTCTAACTAGTGGGTCCCCAAAAATGGTGCCAAAAATGATGGGTGTCATTATTCCCTTCATTTAATCAACTCTCTGTTGATGTCATATTCAAACCAGGGGTGTGTCTAAAGCTATATGCAACAAGAAGAATCTTAGCGATCTAGTAATTGATTGTAGGTATTTTGTATTTTCTGGGGGATCTTTTCAATGTCTTAAGGACTTCTTGGTTAAAAACCTTATTGGAATCAAACTATGAAAACCTGTTGGAAGTAAACACACTTTACAAAAATGAATTGCTGGAAATAAACACACTTTTCCTTGGAAGTAAACACACTTTGCAGAAAGGAATTGCTGGAAATAAACACACTTTGCCTTGGAAGTAAACACACATTAAAGGAATTGCTAGAAATAAACACACAATTGAGAATGCTTGGAAAATGATTGCAAAGAAATAAGAACTTAATCTAGAACACCTGCAGGGACAAGTCTACAACAGATTTTAACTTAAGGAATTGAAAGCGATACAAATTAACAGATCTAAACTATTTTCTCTAAAAATATAAATACCAACAAAAATGAGGATCCTGGTTCTTGGAGGAGTGGGCCCTTGCTCCGCCTCGAAACAGGATTGGACAACTTAATTTTCTCTCAAAATAGAAATGGCTATTTTATTGATAAAACGTTCTACATTACAAAAATGTGTTGGATCTGTGTATATCAATCTATATCTATTTCTTGTTCTATATCTATATTCCTATATATAATCTATCTGCAGGTCTGTATGTATATACTTCTTCCAGGGGTGCATTTATGGCTGTAACTGTTCCACTGATATGATGGAACTGAATCATGCCCAGAATAGATGTTGAATTGGAACATGGCTGGATGTACAACTGTGTGATAATTATCCTGGATCTGCAAGTATGGAGAGTTCAGAAGTCTTCTAATCTACTCCTGATTGATAGGATCATTGATTTGACAAATCACTGGCCATTTGGAATAGATTCTTATCAGTTCCAGAACTTTAGAAGAGTTTTGGAACTAAAGGAAATCATTCCAGGTCTAACCGAGAGAGTTCCAGAGCTATCTGTAGGAGTTCTAGAACTAATTCTGATAATTTCAGAACTAAGTACTAGAGTTCCGGAACTAATTCTGAAAGTTCCAGAACTAGGTGATAAAGCTTGTGACTGTGTGGAGTTCCAGAACTAGCTTGGAAGTTCTGGAACTAAATGTATTGAAAAAAATGCTTCCAAAAACATGCTAACCACTTCATACTTTGTTCTTCCACCTGATTGTGACCTATTTTATTACAAAACTGAATTTCCAAAACACTTTGTTAGGAATTACAGAGATTTTAAATGTTAGAATCATAATCAACAAAAGATGGAAAATTACATCCTAACTTATATCAGATCAAACAAAAGTCACAAAATGTAGTCAAACTTAATAAAAAGGAGAGTAAGATGAGATCATTTATTGTACATTTAACGGGCATATTCTGCCCTAATTAAACCTAATCCTCCTCACATGTCATTATTCTATATATTTCTCCACTTGTGATTTAAAAATACAAGTTTAATCCTCACCCACTCTTTATGGTCCCCATTAAACTAATCATGCCCAAATTTTCAAACTACAGTTAATTAAAATCCTCTAAGTTAATCCAATTTCTAGGCTATAAATAGAGCCTTACCCCCTCTCTAAAACAAAAAGAAATAAAAGAGAAATCCTATCAAATCTCTTACATTCTTTCTGCATAGATCATCCCCTCCATCTCATCCTAATGTCTACATAATCCTTACTCTATCCATCCCTAAATCCTCCATCCTATATTTTTTGGTGCAAAGTATTGAGTTGATCATTTGTGCAACAGAGGTATCATGCATCAGGGAAAGAACCTACACTTCAAGCATTTTAGGCCCATCCAAGTCATTTCCCATTCCAATTTTTGTAAAGGAGTCACCAAGTATAAGGTATCTAGTTCATTACTTTACTTTCTTGTTATCAATGTAATTTCCATAGCTCACAAGATTAAACCAAGAAACATGTGAAAGAAGGCTTGTAGGTGTAGGTCTTGTTGGTGGTAGTTTTGATCAATGAAAAATCAGGATATTTTTAGATGTCATAGTCATGTGTTTTCATTGATGTCAAGTGGTCATCAATGTCATATGATGTCCAAGGTGTTTAGGTGTCTACCCAAGATTTTCTAGGTGTCTTCATGAGACGTCAAGTCATGAGTTCAGGTGTTTAGACATGGTCTAAGTGTATGGTAAAGTAAGCTAGTTGTGTGAATGTGTCCTTTAAAGGTTTTATGAAGGATTCATAAGGTCAAACAAGGTCAATGAGATTTGTGTGAGGCTTAAATGAGTCTGTAACAGGTGAACATCGCAAACTCTTGAAGAATCGGGTAACTTTAGGCTCAATCCTAGTCCCAAGTGAAAGATTTTGGCATGGAAACATGATAAATGGATCAAGGAAAATCATGGAAAGCATGGTTAGAGTAGTATGATCTGGAATAACATGCATAAGAGGATCATCAGCTTAAGGATCAGGCTTATAGGGCATGAATATGGTCATTCTAAAGCTCTTCCGGTAAGACATGCCTATTAGGAAAGTGAGGGTGATGATCCAAGGCATGATAATGAAAGCTAAGAATGTAATGAGCATAATATGATGGTAGATGATGTGTATAGAGTTTAACAAGTGCCTAAGGAGGTGAGTTGAGCACTTATATAGGTTTGTATAGCACAATTACTCAGAAGTAGAGAACAAATGTTGCACAAATGAGATGGGGCAGATATTTTCAAAGAAAACTATAAGAAAGTGGTCAATGTAAATCATGGAGGATGGAGTTTTGAAGGTTTGGTCAAAATTTGAGGACCTTAAAATGAGTTTTGTGTAAGTTATTCAAGTTTTACCAAAATCAAGTTTTTGAAAAATGTAAACTTGACACCTTAACTTCGTAACACTAAAAAGAATTATAAATCCTCCTTCAAATAAATCATAAAATTAAATTTTTAAGATCACCTAGATCAAAAAACTTTTGTAAAAATTTTGAGGTCAAAAGGAGCATTTAGATAAAAAAAATTATTCATTTTACTAATAGTGTTATTCTCTCTTCATACCTCCTACCTAAAGCGATGGACATGAAATTAAGTGTTTTGACTCCAAATAAATTTAAAAAGTTTTAAAAATATATCTTTAGTATAGAAGAATCACTATATATCAAATTGGTGATAGTTATGCTTCTTAAGTATGAAGGTATTAGTTGTGCAAACAATCCTATTTTTGAAGGTCTCAAGGTGTATCGTTAGTTGTGCAAGCATAAGGTGACGTGTAATTGATGTTCTCAAGGATTTTTGTACATGATATCTATATATTAGGTGTTTTCTTTATCAAAATCTCTCTTTTAACTTTAAGGGCTAATCAAGCCCAAGAAACGTACTTGTGAAGTATAGATGATCCTTGTTGACAATCATGCAAAGTTGAGCCATTTGTCATTGAAGAACGCAAGACGTGAACCTGTAGAGATACAGACATTAACATACTCTTTGAAATGGGTTTTTGAAGCTTTGGCTAGATGGATAAATGAGTAAGTTTAGTAAATCTTTCAATATTTTCATTGTTCAAGTAGATCAGTCATTTCCCTATTTGAATTTGTATCTCATGAAAAGATTGAAGTTGTCTTAGAACTCCTATTTTGTTGAAGGTGATGCATAGGTCATCCTCTTTACTCCCCAATATTTTATATACTCTGAGATCTTACTCCTTGCATCTGGTCAAGTCATCCACACAAGCACGTGAAGATTCATAATAGTTAAATGATGACTATTAGACTTCCTTGTACATATTGAAAAGCCATAGAATATGATCAGATGATGTGTGGAAGTTGTAAAGTCAAATTTGCATGCTCAAAAATTGCTAAAATACAAATAATAATTCATTGTGCTAGAGTACAAGTCAAAATGGCTATTGAAAATTGAGTTGGCAATTGTCAATTATCAAATCTCTGTTAGATTATAATAGATTATCAAAGGTCTGAAACTTATTCCTTGTTCCCCACAAGCACATGAAGAGTCATAATAGTTATATACTACAATCTTCAAAGAAGATATATCTATATCATGTAGACCTCTATTTATAGAAACGAGGGAACATTTTTAAAGGTTCCATACCTTAGTTACTTTTCCATACTAAATACAATCATTAATTCAGAGAAAATGATCATGAGACATAAAATTTTTGGGACTAAGTACACTATCTCTTGAGGCAACCCAGGATAGTCTTACTTCGGAAGATTATTCCTAAAAAATCTGCACCTTGATGACCACCCATGGGGGACACTCCAAGAAGAACAATTGCAATATCTCCAACCACATGAATTCTCATTTTGTAAGGGGAAAACTACAAACACAACTCATAATTCAGTCCTCTTAATTAAACTTGTACAAGGAAGTGATAATAATAGTATATCTCTGATACCAAATGATAGAATAGAATAAGATTGCAATGACCAAAGAGGGACAGAAGCCTCACAAATATTATTGATCATGAAATCAGATTACATAACAATGCAAGAGCTATAATATTTATAGATATTAGACAACCTCATATGGATAGACATGACACCCTATCAGGAACCAACTACGAGATGATAAGACCCATCTCACATGCACATGTAATTACTACTAATACCAATATTGAATATTATCCAACATAATAATATTGAATGCAAGTCGCTAGACTAGAGTGCACATGTTGCACATTATTAAATAAAAGACAATGCAATAAAATGCAATAAATATGCCTATGCTAAATTATGCTAACAGGAAGTTGAGGAGAAATGCAAACCATGATTGCACATCACTTCACCAAAGTTATTATGAGCTCCAAAAAATATTTTTCTCCTATACAAAGTGACCACAACCATTTCTCATCTCAAATATCACACCAATGCATAGAAACAACCTGCAAACACTTTGGCACCCTTCATGACTAGATTGACATGACTTTCCTTTAGTGGTAGGATAAGAACAAAGACTAAGTTTATACCAAATGATAAACAAGACTGCCTGAAACTCTTTGATAACATAGATTAGAAATAAAATATAATCTTTCACACCTGGTGGTTCACCTTGGATCCTTCAAAGTAGGACTGTTTATGTCAAAATTGTAGAGATAGAGGAAACTCCGTACAGTAAAATCATGCTTGGATAGAAAAAAATACCATCATCTTGAACTAGAAAGAGTCTTTTACAACCTTGAGAGGTTTCCATAACTTACACAAGTGAAATGATGACCAAAAACTTCATATCTTGTCTATCGCTTTAGGAAGAACATTTGGAGAGAGAATTAACAGTGTTAGAAGTATAAAGAGAACTTTCTTATTCTTCCACCTTTTGAACTCAAACATTTTGAAAACATTCAGTCTTAGAGTTCTATTCAAAAATTCCTCTTATTATTTATCTGAAGGAGGATGCATAATTTTATTTGAGTGCTAAGAAGATATGTCATCGTTTTATCCCTTCTCACTTTACCCAATTTTGGTAAAACTTGAATAACTTCAACAATATTCTTCAAAATTTGATGAAACCTGGCCCAAATCACTAAAACACCTCCCTCTACATGCTCCATAGCTTGGTTTCTCTTAAATTAGCCTACACAATCAAGACCAATCTCATTTGTCCAAGCTTCCACTATTAGGTCTCAAGCGTAATTTTAGTGAAAACTCCAAATTTTCCTCTAGAAGATAACGTGAAACTTGTATATGTTCATACATGTTCTAAGAAGTGTTCTTAGGCTTATACCATGCTGACATAATCTTTTCATGGCCTGATTTGTGTTCATACATATCATTAGGCTCTAGAATTAGGCCTAGATGGGCTAGTTCCAACTATGAATTGTAACACTTTACCTTATGCTCACCCTAAAATATCTTACACATCCTTGAAACATCGTTTCTAACCCATGTGACACCTGAGAAAAGAACACCAACCATCTTCATACCTTCTAGTGGGCACCAACCACACAGACCAAGCCTATAGCACCATGTATCACCTTAAAAACATCTTGAATGTTCAAGAAACCACCATGATACCACTTTTTGACCATCAAACACCATTGAGAAGGCACCAGCCGACTTGAAATTTCAATCCTCCTTTTCCATCAATTCCACATGACATAAATGACAACACCAACCAATGCAACAAGGTTCAACAATCTACCCCTTTTTCATTGATAGAAAAAATCTCAGAAACCTTGATGGAAAACTAGTACACCAACATCTTTGAAGCATTCAACCCTTGTTTCTGACAACATTCTCTCCCCCTTTTACATCTATGAAAAAGGTACACATGTCCAACAACATGAGTAGCATGAAATAAAATAATGACAAGAAATGCCCTTACCTCAAGAAGCTCCCCCTTATATGATATTGCTCTTTTATCAGATAAGACTCGCCTAGCAACATGAATTTCTTCATCAATCAGATTCAATGCTCCCCGTGAGCCTATTCTCTTTGAAATTATGTATTTTCATCCTTTGCATACACCTTTCTTTGGTCTTCTTGAATTGTGCCTTGAACTATTGAACTATATCCCCCTATCTAGAATCATCTTGAGCCTTCTTGGAGTAACTATGGCACTTGAGTTTCTCCCCCTAATAATCTGAGACCTTTAGTGATTATTTGGGGTAGGTATTACCCCTAATTTATATCTTAAATGGTTAAAAATTGCGTTTGGTAGAGGTTTTGTCATTACATCAAGTACTTCCTCCTTTGTTGACACGTGTTCAAGCTTGATTCTTTGTTCATTCATTATCTACCTGATCAGGGGATCATTTTAAAAAGTTCCCTAAACATCCATAAATTGTGCCAGTGTAGAAGATCATCTCGAGAGCTTTCCAATGACTGTAAGAACACGACAAACGGACATCGGGAGCTCTAGATATGTTCGGTCAAAGTTCAGACAGCAAGAAAGTCAACTATGGTCAACTGGTCAACATTGGACGAATCGCACTGTGACACGTGGCTTGCCAACACTCTTCGATTCACTTGATTTGCCTATCGGGAGACAACAAGTGGACTACATGATTACCGAGTTAATTATTTTTATTCCACATTGTATGGGTCGAAATTATATTGGTAAGTCCACTTTCCAAATGGCGCATATATGCCAATGCCACATATATATATTAATGTTTTAAACATTAGTATGAACCACCAAATCAAATACATATGCTTTGACCACGTGGAAGGTGGTGAAGCAGTTGTTTGGGAGGCATTAAGCCTTGCGTGGATGTTTCCACGTGGAAGGAAGAAGGTGGGAAGCGGTTGTTGGGGGCGGTTATAAGCCTAATGTGGTCTTTGACCACCTTATATGCGTGGAAAGGCTATTTACAGCCTTGGGCATTATCCCCCACCGCAAAAAAAAATGTGGGACCTTATCCAAATGCGTTCCTTATGGGATTTTTAACCCATTTAAAAATGCTACGTGTCAAACTTGGGATTTAATCCCATAAAAAACATGAAATCTGCCCACATAGGGATTTAATCCCATTTTTCATGTACGGGTGAAGGCTAAAATAGCCTATGGATAATTGTTTAGTGCATATTTTTTGGGCCCTAATTTTGTATAAATAGGGAACCCATTCTATTGTAATGGACACATTACACACAAACTCGGAGACAAGCTCATTCCTAGAGCGCTGAAGGCGAAGTCCGAGCCAAGAGGAGAATGAGAAATTGTTGTGAGAAGACCTAAATTATTTAGGCATTGTATATTTTTATATTATTGACCTATTATTTGTTAGGCAATAATAAATGAAATATTTGTGGCTAGGAGTTATTAAAACTACCTAGTCGGCCGATAGCACCACACCAATTACTTGCAAATCCTGGATTGTCGACCAGAGTGCTAGCTTCGCATTGTTTGCGTCGGGAAGGCCGATCACAGCCGAAGGAGATTGTGCATCAAGAAGGTGGAAGTCGGGTGCTATTTTTCACCCTTGTCGTCTGAAGGTTTGGTGTACTAGTAGGCAAGTAAAATTCCATTAGGTTTTCTTGTGAAAGTACTATTGTAACTTACAAGTTTTGACTAGTGGAACGGTTCGACCACGAACCCGGAGACGTAGGCAATTGCTGAACTTCGTAATCAATCTATGTGCAATTGTCATTTTTGTCTTGCATTATTTTAAAATTGATTACTTAAAAGGAGTAAATTATCAGCAAATAATTAAAGCCTACAAGGGTCTGAGATCAGGTAGTAATAATCTGATTATTTTCTGATCATGTTTGGTATCAGAGCTGGTTTAGCTCCATATTTGTTTTTCAGTAAATCTGATTAACAGAGTGATTGCTTCAAGATTGGTGCAGTTGGTTCAGTTTGTGTGAACAGGGTACAAGTGCACTATGGGCAAGATGTCTAAACAAGTGAAGCTCGATGAGATTGAATTGTATAATCACCAGATCCAAGAAGAGAATTCTCTCATGTGATTAATGTATTACTCCTTGGAAGAGGAGAATGCTCGCTTAAAATCAGAATTGCAAACCAAGGATGAGCTCTTGGCAAGGTTGCAATGTGGTGATCAGAGGAAGGAAAAACCCTCTACTTCAGATGCAGAGGCCACGGTAGATGATTGCACTATAAGTTGTTCACCATGGGAATCTTCTTCTTCCTCTCATTCAGTTTCGGATTCAGGTAATGAAGTCTTTGGTTTGTTTGAAAAGCATACTAGAGGCATTGGATCCAAGTTACTAGATAAAATGGGATTTGATGGAAGATGCCTTGGTAAAAATGGCCAAGATATTTCTAACCCAATACATGTCGAGGATCATCCTCGTTTTGTAGGTTTGGGTTATCCTAGTGTGGGAATGGAAATTGGAGAATGCTCCAAGAACGCTGACGGGAGACAAGCTTCTGAAAGCAAAGTGAATACCCCACTAGTCCTGCAAGAAGATTATGAGCAGGAAAATTGTGCTTCGTCGTCACAGGCAAGATCTGGTAAGAGAAATCAGTGAAGAGGTAATGAGATTCCACCTCCAGTTTCTTACCATAATCATAAGCACAATAAAAATTTTGATCCACTTTTTCAGCTTAAGAAGTATGGTTATGATTTTCAGAAGATGTGGAATTCTTTTCCATGTAATTTTTGTGGATTGCATAATCATTCAGTGGCCAGATGCTGGAAGAGAAGGACATTGATGAAGAAGTTAATGTTGTTCGTCAGGAACACGGCAAATCAGAAAGACCAATCTCGTCATGCAGAGTCGAGAAATGGCAAAAAAAGTTCTTCATCTCAAAAGGAGTTTAAGAGGAATTTTTGTGCTCATTGCCAGAGGAATGGGCATCGGGTGGAAAATTACTGGAAACTACATCCATCTCGCCATCAGAGTAATGGCAGGCCAAAGATGGAATGGAGGCCTATTGCAAAGGCAGAGGAAGTTTCTACTCCACCACTAGTTGACAAGTCAACCCAAGACCAGGTAATACCTGAAAGTGAAAGTCCTTTAAAATGGGTAAGTCAACAATTTTTCAATTATATATTGCATAATTCAGATTGATGAATCATATGCAGTATTAAGTTTGGAGACCAGATATTGTGAGGAAATGCTGAGAGAAAGGTTTACAATACTCAGTGGATTTTCTTACTTAGAAAATTTGATTATTGCTCCAAATATATCTCCTAATCAGCATGTGAGTACCTGTTACAGCTTGGATATAGGATTTGACTCATATAAAGCTTGGAGATTGATCTGCCATTTGTGCATTTAGTAGAGTTCGCAGAGATCAGCTCAGAACATCATTCTGTGTAGAGGCATTGTGACCATGCAGCAGAATGGTAGCTAAATCACCATTGGCATTGATGTTGGGTCGGAACTTCATTCTGTGTAGAGGCATTGCGACCGTGCAGCAGAATGGTACCTGATATTGTATGTCAACAAGAAGATCTCTCAAAGGATTAGCTCGGAACTTCATTCGGTGTCAAGGCATTGCGACCACACATACGAATGGTAGCTGATCAACAGACTTAGCATCATGCATTGGAGGTTCGAAGTCTTGAAAAAGGCTTAGCATCATGCATTGGAGGCGTTGAGGTCTATAATAGACTTAGCATTGTGCATCGGAGGCTCGAGGTCTTGAAAAAGGCTTAGCATCATGTATCGGAGGCATTGAGGTCTACACAGACTTAGCATTGTGCATTGGAGGCTCAAAGTCTTGAAAGAGGCTTAGCATCATGCATCGGAGGCGTTGAGGTCTGTAATAGACTTAGCATCGTGCATTGGAGGCTCGAGGTCTTGAAAAAGGATTAGCATCATGTATCGGAGGCATTGAGGTCTATAGAGACTTAGCATCATGCATTAGAGGCTCGAGGTCTTGAAAGAGGCTTAACATCATGCATCGGAGGCATTGAGGTCAATAACCACCAGTTGACACACACCGGTGCAACAGACACACAAACTTGGAGAGAAGCTCATTCCTAGAGCGCTGGAGGCGAAGTCCGAGCCAAGAGGAGAATGAGAAATTGTTGTGTGAAGACCTAAATTATTTAGGCATTGTATATTTTTATATTATTGACCTATTATTTGTTAGGCAATAATAAATGAAATATTTGTGGCTAGGAGTTATTCAAACTACCTAGTTGGCCCATTGAGCCACACTAATTACTTGCAAATCCTGGATTGTCGACCGGAGTGCTAGCTTCGCATTGTTTGCGTCGGGAAGGCTGATCGAAGCTGAAGGAGATTGTGCATCAGGAAGGTGGAAGTCAGGTGCTATTTTTCACCCTTGTCGTATGAAGGTTTGGTGTACTGATAGGAAAGTAAAATTCCATTAGGTTTTCTTGTGAAAGTACTATTGTAACTTACAAGTTTTGACTAGTGGAACGGTTCGACCACGAACCCGGAAACGTAGGCAATTTCCGAACTCCGTAATCAATCTGTGTGTAATTGTCTTATTGTCTTGCATTATTTTAAATTGATTACTTAAAAGGAGAAAATCATCGGCAAATAATTAAAGCCTATAAGGGTCCGAGATCAGGTAGTAATAATCTGATTATTTTCAGATCACTACCTCAAAAAGTGATACTTGATTGGAATGTGTTGTGTCTTAGAGTGCAACAATAGATTCTTGGACACACTTATAGCACTTGTACTATCACATTATAGAGGAATATGACCTTCATTTTTAATTTTATAGTCTTCAAGTGTTTTCTTCATCCACATCACTTGAGTGCATCATATAGCAATTGTTACATACTCAGCCTCACATGTAGAAATTTGTACAAAAGACTTCTTCTTACTCAACCAAGACACAAGGCACTTACCTACGAAGAAATATCCACCAATTTTTCTCTTCCTATCATCAATGTTGCCTACCCAATTTGCATCTATGAAGTATTTGATCTGGAACTCATTACATTTTGAATACCAAAGTTCATATTCCAATGTTTGCATGAGGTACCTAATTATTCTCTTGACAGCTTGGAGATGAATTTCCCTGGGATCTTCTTGAAATCTTCTAACCAATCCAATTTCTTACATGATATCAGGTCTAGATGAAGTTGAATACAAAAGGATTCCTATCACAGATCTATATAAGGTCTAATTTACCTTTGATGAGCTATCTTCCTTGCCGATTTTTTATCCTTCAATCATTTGAGTGCTTATTGGCTTGCAATATTCCATGTGAAATATTTTGAGCATCTTCTTGATGTAATTTTTCTGTGAGATGAAGATACCCTCTTTGGATTGACTAATTTGCAGCCCTAGGAAGAATGAGAGTTGACCAAACATTGACATTTCAAACTCCTTTTTCATGGCCTCAAAAAATCCATGTGACATGGTCTCACTATCACTTCCAAATATTATATCATCAATATAGACAACTACAAGCAAAAAATTCCATTATTCTTTTTTCATTTACAGATTATTATCAGCTACTCCTTTTCTGAATCCTTTCTCAATCAAGTACTTGTCCAATCTATTATAGCAGGCCCTAGGAACTTTCTTGAGACCATAAAGTTCCTTCTTCAATCTACAAACATAATCCATGTCCTCGGTCAGAGAAAATCCATCAGGTTGTTCAATGTAGACCTCCTCATTCAAGTTCCCATTTAGGAATGTTGGCTTCACATCCATTTGATATACCCTAAAATATTTGTGTGCTTCATATGCCAATAAGATCCTAATGGCCTCCATCCTAGCCATAAGATAAAATATCTCATCAAAATTAACTCCTTCAACCTGAGCATATCCTTCACAAACTAGCCTTTCCGTTTTGTTGTAACTTCACCTTTTTCATTCAATTTTTTTCTAAACATCCACTTGGATCCAATGATTTTTTTATTATTTGTCCTAGGAACAAGCTCACATTTTTCATTTTTCTATATTTTATCTAGCTCTTCATTCATTGTGTTGACCCAATTTTGATCCGTGTTATCCTCCATGACATTCTTTGGTTCTATTTTGGGCAAGAGAGCGGGGTTTTCTTGATTTTGAGTACTTTTCAACCTTCTTCTTGTTTGAATTCCCATTTCCTTGTTTCCTATGGTCTAACTTGGTGGATCAGCCCTTTTAACCTACCTTGAAGGTGGTTTTATATCAATTCTTTCTTCATCTTCTTCTTAATCAACTTATGTAATTTCATCATCATCCTGATTTTTCAGTACTTTGTGGAGTCTCATTGGGCTAAGTTGTGGTATTCTTTGGATATGATTCACCAATTTAACATTTGTGCTCTCAATTATATTTTTTTGCATCTTATTGTATCACATATATGCTGAAATAACAACTGAGCAGCCTAATAAAATGCATTCATCACACCTTGAATCAAACTTACCAAGATTGTCATCATCTCTTTTGATAAAGCACTTGCTTCCAAACACTCTTAGGTGTTTTACACTTTCAGTTCTTCCACTTCAAATATCATAGGGTGTATTCTTGTGTTTGATACTTATTTGATCTCTATTTCGGATGTATAGTGTTGTGCTAATTGTCTCTCTCTAATATCCATCGGGAAATCTTGATTCATTTAGCATAGTTCTAACCATTTCTTGCACAGTTCTATTCTTTCTCTCTACTACCCCATTTTTTTAGGTGTTCTTGTAGCTGAGAATTTTCTTCTTATTCCATGAGTTTCAAAAACTCATCAAATTAATTTGACCTAAACTCTCCTCCTTTGTCAGATATCAAGCTCTTGATTTTTTAATTCTTCTCATTTTGCACTAGTGCTTTGAAGGCCTTCAACCTCTCTAGTGATTCTGATTTTTCTTTGAGGAATTAAACCCATGTCATCCTTGTGAATTCATCAATAAATAACATGAAATATATCTCTGTTTGAATACATTTAGCTATGGTTAGTGCTACAAGATCAGTATGAATCAACTCTAGAGGCCTTGTAGTAGAGTATTCTTTTGATTTGAATCTTCTCCTAGTTTGTGTGTCATGCTTTACAAATATTATCAGCTAGTTTATAAATATTAAGCATGTTTCTTACACATCCCATGGATCTAATTTTGAAAATATTTTCAAATTTGAGATTTCCTAATCTCCTATTCCAAACCCAACTCTCATCTAACTTGTTATTGAAGCACTTTTCTTAATTGATCTTTGTACATATTGTTCTTGGTTCTCTTTTCCTTGCCAACTACCTTACCTGATTTATTTTTCTTGATGTCACATCCTTTGTCATGAAATAGTACAGTATACCCCTACTTTCACATCTGACTTACACTCAAAAGATTGTGTTTCAGACCCTCAACGTATAAGACATTTTTAGTGATAGTATTTCCATTGTCAAGACTTAAATTTCCTTTTCCCAAAATGTTGGTTGATGTATTATCACCAAATCTCATTGTAACTGATGTATTTTCTCCTAGAGAGGTGAAATTACTCTTTTTCTTGTCATATTTCTTGAGCATCCATTGTCTACGTATCTTTACATGCCTTCATTTTAAGAATGAAAGGAATTTTGAGCTATTAAATAGACTTCCTCCTTACCTATAGAATTTGATTTCACAATGTTCACCTTCTTGTTTTTCTTTGGAGGTATTTAATAGTGAAATTTGGCTATGTGTCTATAACTTTGATAGTTGTAAAAAAATAGTTCATTCTTATTTCTTAACAGGTATGATTTGAGGTTTCTTCCATGACCTTTTGCATTTCTCCTACACCTTGAATATTTGTGACCAAACTCATTGCATGAAAAAAAATATCCATATAATAAATGAGCATGCCTTATTGCATTATTTTTCTTGATTGAATTTTATTTCTTCTTTATATTCTTGAAATCATCTTTCCTTTCTTTGGGTGGTTCTTGAGTGGTCTTGATCACATTATTACTTTCTGATTGAACATCCTTATTTTATTCCTTAAATACTATGCCAATTTTATCATTGAAAGCTCTTTTCTTACTTATGAGTTCATCTATCTCATTTGTTCTTTTATTAAATTTTTTATAATACTTTAACTTTCTTGAAGTTTGATCCAATTGAGTTTGCAGAAACTCCAGTTTTGTATTGAGTTTTAGATACTCTTCTTCCTTTGTTTTGAAAGATTCCTCAATCATATTTATTTGTGCCTCAAATTTTGTGACCATGTCCTCATGTTATTAAACATTCTTGTCTTGTCTTTTCTCAAGAAGACTAACTTTTTTCTTCATATTCTTTCACCATTAATTTTAAATTTTGATTCTTCTTTATTTGATGTTTCAATTCTTCTAGAGCACTAATTAACTAAGCTTCAAGATTCACATCAACATCCTCTTCATCTAAGCTATCTTCTTCAAACTGAATTTTACCTTTTGAGTTGCAAGAAGTGAGTTCTTCCATGGCCATGAATAGAGTTTCAAATTACATACCTTCATCTTCACTTTCATATTTTCTTGAGTCACTTGTTTCAAATGAACTTGATGTCTCTTTGGTATAAAAGTTTTTCTTGTTCTTGAAATACTTCTTCTTACCTTCATATTTCTTGAACTTCTTATTTTTATTATGAGAGATTTCTTCATCATGCTCATCATGATCTCCTTTTTTCTTGTTGGGACATTTTAAAGAAAAATGACCAACTTGGCCATAATTTAAGCACTTGAATGGTAACTTACCATTGTTTTTTCTTGATCCTCTTTTCAGTTTCCTTATTCAACCTTCTCATCATCCACCTCCATATTAAGATTTAGCTTTTTTTTCTTGATTTGGGACTCCTTATCAGCCTTGAAATCTTCTTCTTTTTGTACTGATTTCAATTCAATATTTCCCATTTCATATGTAGTTAAAATAACGTGGAGATCATCCATTTTCAAAGTGGTTAAGTCTTTAGATTCCTCTACTACTGACACCTTAGACTCATATTTAGGAGATAAGGATCTCAAAACCTTTTGTATAACCTCACTCTCCTCTATCTTCTCTCCTAGACCTCTGATCAGATTTATCACTTCATCCACTCTTTGCAAGTATGATGTAGTACTTTCACCTTCCTTCATTTTCAGGATTTTAAACTGAGCATAGTAGGTTTACAAATTGTCCAATTTTACCTTACTCTATCCTTCATATATGGTTTTTAGTTTGTCCCAAATGTCTTTGGTTGTATCAGTTGGAGGTGTGGTTGGGATGGTATATCCACTAAAAACTTACTACCATATTTCAAATCCTAGAGACATGATCTATGTCTTCATTATAACACTCCAGAAGGCATAGTTTGATTCATTAAAGAAAAGGTGCTTTGGATGTGGAGAACCAACTTTGTGACTGATTGATTACCATGTCTAAATTTTTTGGATCTCCTTTGAGCTATTAAACTCACTACACAATGACCAGGATTTGATACTAATTGTTGTAAATTAGGAAGCTGGTAGAGGGGGTGAATCAGTCTTAATTCAAAATTTGCAGTAATATTCAAAACCAAAATAGATTATTTCAACTTGATATGAAAGAGAAGGAACACAATTCATTTGAAATCAAAAATCACACCACATAGAGAGACATAATTTTAAGTTCTTGGTAATTCAAAATGGAAGTAATTACTAGTACCACCATCTTTGGCAGCGACCTAGTCAGAGTTAACTGGCACATTGGCCAAAGTGACTAAAACACTTGGCAGAGAATAGTTTTAACATTTAGTTGTCGCTAACTATGAATGGAGGTTGGTGGATTGTATGAGTTAACTGGAATACTGTAATTTCATTTATTATCTTGAAAGAAGCAAGAAAACTGCCTAGGGAACACCCAGATGGTTTGGTGGAAAATAACAGGGGTTTGCTTCTATCTTTCATTTGATGTTTCAAGCTTAATGGTTATGCATTTTAATATTTTATTCTTCGAACTGGTAGTTTGTTTCTATTTCATTTATGATCTTACCATTACATGGTGGATTTAGTGGAAGGAAATATATTGTTAAGGCTATAAAAAGGATGAGAAATAAGGAAATGGACTTCCAATGGATTCTATTGCGAATTTTTTGTGGAATCTATAGTGAAATATTTAAAGGAAAGTCTGAGAGCTTGGAAAAGATTTGTAGGAGCTCTACCATGCATGATAGGTTCTAACTCATTGTATTATCTTTCTTTGTTTAATAACTTTGTGAAAATAACTCTTCTCTTCATGTGAAATCACATTGAGCAATCTGGGTTTTGTGGTCATTGTGTTATTTCTACTTTTTTTGGTTTTTACACTTAATATATTGGTAATTGGTTATGTTCCTAAATAATGTTGAAATTGTTGTATGTCAACTAAAAATGGCTTTTAGTTATTGCATAACCGTGAAGGTTAAGGTGAAGAAACATTGAGATCTTTATTCTTGGTTATGTATTTTCTTATTGGTTGAAACTTAATTTTTATGGTAACTGTGAATACTAAACAAAGTTGAAAAAACATTATTCCTTTATAATATTGTCTAATCACCTAATAAAGCACTGTATTATCATGGTGGACCCATCTGTACTGGGTTATTAGGAACACTAAAAGAATATCATTTTTTTATACTTGTCTTTCTAGACATTTCACAATGTGGGTTCATTTTATTTCCTTGATTGGTTGGTTGATTCAGTACGGGATTTTGTTTCGATCACTATCAACCGTATGTTGTGATTTTCTTTGGTTTATTCTTTTGGAGACTCAAATACGAGTCGAAATCCTTAATGGGTCTTAATGTTTTAGGTTATAATCCTTCCTTGGGGAATATGGAGACTGGTATTTTTTGTTTGGTCTGAGTTCATCTTTCTGGTCATCCTTGAGTCTTAAATTTGATCTCAGAAATACTGTTTTGTTCCATGAAGGAACCTATGTCATTAAAATCAAACTCGAAGTATGTACTTTGAATCCTGCATATGAGCCTTCTATGATTCAACGTAGAGTCAATGATGATCTTTCTTTTAAGAGTGTGAAAACATTATACTTCCTCAAATAGTCTGATAAAATTTGTATTGATGGGTAGAATTGAATCAAGAAATTTTTGTTTGAATCCTTGTGATTGATGTTCTAATCCCTAGATTACCTCATTGAAAATGGATTCCTTGCATGATAAGCCATCTAGGTTGATCATGACTGAGCTTTATTGGTTATTAGGATTAACTCAAATCTTTTGATTGCACAACAATAAAGTAGAGTATTGGATCCTCTTTCATTATGGTTCATCCTTATCTGACTCTTTTCAGGAGTCATGGTCTTTGTAGAACCCAGTATATCTAGATCATGTTCCAGTCAGTGTTAATAATATGACTTAACAATCATATATTAAGTATAATATTGCCTAAGTGATCTTCTTTTTATAAATCCTGTATATATATCCATAGGATCTTAATTAAGGTTGTTCAAAATTAAGATTATGGATATATAAGGTTACAGTCGTAAGGAGTACGTGACTGCAACTCTTTTGACCTTATTCTTCTTGATTGAAAAGGACACTATATGATTAATTGTTCTTGACTATAAGGGATTACTTGTATAAGAAATTATATAATTAATTGAACATGTAAATGATTATAGCCATATAATTATGGAGTTATATGATTGGAACCATGTTGCACTCATGTTTCATTTTGTGATTGAATTGGTTTAAATGTACATGTTTGAAACTTTATTAACTGGAATTATTTTTATTAGAATAATTGTGATGAAGATTACTTGGATAAGAAATTATATAATTAATTAAACATGTAAATGATTATAGTCATATAATTATGGAGTTATATGACTAGAATCATGTTGCACTCATGTTTCATTTTGTGATTTAATTGGTTAAAATGTACATGTTTGAACCTTTATTAACTGGAATTATTTGTATTAGAATAATTGTGATGAAGTGTTTTCTTTGATTATTTTCTTTTATGGTCTAATTAATTTGGATTGTTATTAGCATGCTTAAGAAATAATTTTTTTTCCTTCTTGGAACCTTGATATGATTTCATCTAAAAGAAGTGTTCATTTCATGAAATTATTAGGTTTAAGCATGCTACTCTACATAGTTAGTACTTATCATGCTCAATTCTTATGAACTGACACATGCTAACAATTTTGCAAATGGATTTTGTGAAGGGTGAAAGAAGAAAGACTTATAAGAAGTTACATTTATTTTATTAATGAATTTCATTTAATTCGGGTGCATGATTGTCATAAAAAGTTCTTGGAATGATTCTGTTTGGGAACCATGAAGGCCTAGTGTCATAGTTTTTGTAATTATTGGAACATGATGTTATTATTGACTGAAATATGTATGAGGATATTTATTGTGGAAAGAATATGATGAATTTTGGATTTAATTTTTGAGTAATTTATTGAATGCTGAGATTTGAAAGATAGTCTCTCCTCTCGTTATGATCAATGTTAATTGATTAGATAATCCTAATCCAAATGTGGACATGACTTACTAGATATTATATGGATTAAAGTGTTGATTGGGTAGGGGACTATATATAAGACCATTAACCTATTAGATAATGGTAAACTAAAATGGAATTATAATTCTGATATGTTAATACTTATTCTGTAGTGGCACTGTTGTAATAGTATGTGATACATAATGACATTGCATTCCTTATATAGGTTATACTAAAATATGTCAATGTGAACCTATAGATGAGATAATAAATCCTTAAATGGAAGAAAAGGAAACCTTCTTATTATGTAGGAAAGGACATAATGTATGAATATTAACCTATGTTGTATTTGTATCTAAACATTCTAATAGGATATAAGCAAATATTAAATTATAGCCTTTGTAGTTGGAAAGATTAAAATGTTATGTTATGATGAGGTTAATTGATAATAAATTCACTCTATCTAACATGACAACTATACAAATCTGATCTATACTTACTTGTTAGACTTAATTAATGAGACAAAAATGTTGTCCTTTACTTGTTAAATCAGATTGATATTTATCGCTTAATGAGCCAATGGAAAATGAATAGTTAATTCATTAAGATAAATACATATTTGATCTACAAACCTTCTCTTTATGAGAAGGTGTATTATAATCCTTACTTTAAGGATTAAATGTATCACACTTAGTTGATTCATAGGCATGATACCTAATGTTAAGATAAACTAATTAACAAGCTAAGAAGGTGTATTATAATCCTTACTTTAAGGATTAAACGTATCACACCTAGTTGATTCATAGGCACGGTACCTAATGTTAAGATAAACTAATTAACAAGTTAAAAATTAAGGAATTAATAAGCTCATTAAGTATGTCAGTTTCGTTATCAAAACTAAGTGGATTGTCACAGCATAGTTGCTACTACATAGTACCCACTTAATGACGTGGATCATTAGGTGGATATTATGAAGAATCCACTATGCCGTAATATTCCACTCAGCTCCTCTAACACATCTTTCATAAAGTGGGAACTCAGGTCACTATTTTACTCTAAACTGTGATAGGCATATAGCCTAGTGTTGACGTCAACTTATGTTGACCAAGGGTGAATAAACACACCCAAATCAACTTAGGTTGATTTGAGTATGTTCACTTACCCTTAGTTACCATAAGTACACCGTCTACACTATATCATGTGATTTATCCCTATTTAGTGTGAAACATAGACCCAGAATTTGTTGACAGTTGTCAAGGAAGTCTAAACTAGATAATAGTTTCAAGTGGGGTGAAATAATTATTCTTTTCGATGAGTATGTTGTCTAGGAATAAAAACATGGAAAACATGTTTTAAACTTTCGCCAAATTATCATAAACTACTAGTTACACTGTCTTATGTCACCTAGTCTAAGGTTGTGTGATATCATATGAGTATCAATAACAGGTACTCAGATAGGCTTCTTGGACATTAACACTTGATTAACCCTTAAAGGGTGAAGGAACCAAAATTATACTTAGTAGACACATGAACATAATGAACCATGAGAGATCGGTTTAACACCAAATCGTGAAATGAGATATCGGTTTACACCGAGTCATTATAGTTGCATATGTTTTATTGTTATGTAAAGGATTAGTAAGAATGTTTGTTCTAAATTATGTGAATTTAGAACACTGAACATTATGTAAAAAAAATTCCCCTGTTTTCTAAAGTCTTAAATGAGGATGTTACATTTTGGTATCAGAACTGAAGGTTATAACTCTTAGACCTATTTGAGTCCATCTCTGATAAAAACTTAATGTCTTGTTAACATAAAATGGTTAGAATAAGGGGGTGTGCTACAAATAACTAGCCTTTGGTTGGTGAGGCAGCTAAAACATTAAAACTTGATGAGATCCTTGTTACCCTGTTGGACACAAGAGATCATCTTGTTGTACTTGAACAACAAGTAATGGGAAAGTAGGAAGCGGAGGATGATTATGATGATAACAATCAACCACCTATAGCAAACAATTTCAATGTTGGAAATCCTGGTGGAGATAACAATAATAATGCAGTGAATAACAATGTTGTAAATGCCAACAATAATATTGCAAATGAAAATGCAAATGCACCTAATCATCCTCAAAATAAGAATGCAAGGTTGGTAGTTAAACTCACTAATGACATAAAAGGAATAAGTCCACCAAGTTTAATGGTACTACACTGGGAGATGGAGGTGATAATTGGCTCAGAGAGATGGAGAAGTACTTTTCAATAAGGAACTTCTCAGAAGAAACTAAAGCAGTATGGAGAGCATTATCAAATTTCCCATGAAGCATCATCATGGTGGGAGAGTCGTAAGGTTGAATTGAATGTTGATGAGGGCAACATTACTTGGGACCAATTCAAGGGTTACTTTAGACATCGTTGACTGCCACAATTATACTATGATTAAAAAATGTATGGATTTCAAACATTAACTCAAGATAAATTAATCATGATTGAATATTGGGAGAATTTTACCACGCTTCTCAAGTATGTACCACAGTACCAAACTGATGAAATTTTTAGAATACGTAAGTTCATAATGGGGCTGAATCATGTCATAGGTTGAGAGGTAGATGTGCACAGCCCAACCACCATGGAAGGAGTGGTTGAAAAGGCCATAAGGCAAGAACATAAATTGAAGGAAATTTCTACTCATAAAGAAGAGAAACGTAAGAAATTCTCTAACTCCTCTTCCCCTCTTGAACCTAAAATTGTGACATGGAAAAAGTTTGGAAATAAAAACAGGTTTGGGGCTGACAACAGTAAGAAAACAACAACAAATAAACCTACTGTAAATAATAAAAACAATTTTCAAAAGAATAATAATGGGCAGAAAACTTATGGTGGCCAAAACAGTAATTACAAGGCTGAGAATAAGTTTGAGCCTAGAAAGGGACCTGTTGGGGGATGTTACAACTATGGAAAGGACCATTATGCAAACCAGTGCCCTCTAACGAAAAATTACAATAACTAAAAGCACAAGATACATGTTACAGTAGTTGATAAGACAAGCTGAAAAGTAGGCTATGCCCATAGAAATGTCCAGGTAAATTATTTGGTATGCATGTAACTATACTTTTTGATATTGGTTCTACAGAATGCTTTATTTCAAATAAATTAGCTTCAAAATTAAAAAGAAAGGCTGGAATTATGGAAAAAAATATGGACTATTCATTATGGGAATAATGTTGTTCACATTGTTAATAAATGTCTTTTTGGCGCAACCTTAAAATTACCAAGTTTTACTATGGAAGTAGACCTGTATGTTGCACCTTTAGGGTCATATGATGTCATAATTAGTGTAAATTGGATTTCTCATCATAAATCAAAGGTAGGTTGTTTTGAAAAAAACATAAGATGCCTTGATGATCCACAGAAAACAACAGACATACAAGGAGTAAAAAGAGACATTTCAATTAGAAAACTATCGGCCATATAGCTTAAGAAATCCAAAAATAAAGGTTACATGTTATATGCAGTAAAAATATCTGAAAAAACTAGAAGAAGGTAGAAATTTTATGGAAAAATACCCGTTGTTACAAGAGTACAGCGATGTGTTTCCAGAAGAACTACCTGGTCTTCTACCGAAACATGAGAATTTGACTTCACAATAGAAATCAAACCTGGAACTGAACCTATTTCCAAGGCACCATACCACATGACTACAACTAAGTTATTTAAACTAAAGGCACACTTACAAGAATTTTTTTCTAAAGGTTTAATAAGACCGAGTCTCTCACCTTAGGGAGCACCGGTGATTTTTGTTAAGAAGAAATATGGAACACTTAGACTTTGTATTGGTTATCAAATGCTAAACAAGTCAACAATCAAAAATATATATCCTCTTCCTAGGATTGATGATCTATTTGATCAGATGTGTGGTGCATCAGTTTATTCAAAGATAGATCTATGATCTGGGTATCATCAGTTGAGAATTAAAGATGATGACATTCATAAAACAACTTTTAGAACAAGGTATGGGCACTATGAATTCATTATATTATGTTTCATTTTAACAAATGGATCTGAATATTTCATGAATCTGATGAATAATATTTTTTCAAGAATACTTGGACAAGTTTGTGCTTGTATTCTTGGATGATATTCTTATCTATTCTAAAATCATAAAGGAGCACACTGAGAATTTAAGGATTGTACTTGATATTTTGAGAAAGATAAAACTATATGGGAAGTTTTCAAATTTTTCCTGTTATGAAGCTGAAGTACATTACTTAATACATGTCATAAGAAAGGATGGGATTTCAGTTGATCCATCAAAAATTTAAGCCATTATTGACTGACCAACACCTAATAATTTTCATGAAGTTAGAAGCTTCATGGGGCTTGCTAGATATTACAAGAAAATTCATTAAGGATTTTTCAAATGTTTTTGTCCTAATTACTTCATTAAAAAAGAAATAAAAAAGTTTGTTTGTAGGTGATAAATGTGAAGCAACATTTAAAACACTAAAATAACAACTGACTACAATACCTATTTTGATTGTTCTAGATATAAAAGGAAGCTTTATGGTAGTTACATATGCTTCCAGAGAAGAATTAAGGAGCATATTACTAAAAAATGATCATGTAATAGCATATGAGAGTAGAAAGATCAAGTTACATGCATTGAATTATGCTCCCCATGACCTAGAGATTGTTGTCATAGTACATTCACTTCAAGTATGGAGACACTATCTCTTAAGTAAACCCTTTGAGCTAAAAACTGACCTCCTAGGGCTGAAATATACCTTTACACAACCAAATTTAAATGCAAGACATTAAATATGGTTAGATTTTTTGTCTCGGTATGCTTTTTACATCAGTTACATTAAAGGTAAGGAAAACAGAGTGGCATATGCACTAAGTTGTAGGAAACACATTTTCGTGCTTGTAACCTTGAGAACTCAGTTTAAAGATGAAGTAAAGAAAGCAATGATGTTTGATTCATACTTTTCATTAGGTAAAAACAACACTTATTGTAGATTCTAATGATGCAACATACAAAGGTTTCTGAATTGATAATGAAGGAATCCTAAGGTATGAAAATTCGGTGTATGTACCTTATGAAAATGAGTTAAGGAAGAAGTTGATGAATGAATTTCATAATTCACCTTACTCATGACATCCCAGAGTGAAAAAAATTCTTGTTGATGTAAAACAACAATACTTTTGGAAGGGGATGAAGAAGGATATAATTGATTTTGTTTCACATTTCCTTGAATGTCAGTGTGTTAAGGATGAACATATGCACCCAGATGGTTTATTGTACCCTTATAACATACCGCAATATAAATGGCAAGTAATAAGTATGGATTTTGTTCAAGGGTTACCTATGTCTAAAAATAAGCATGATGTTATTTTAGCTATGGTTGACAAGTTAACAAAAGTAGATCACTTCATTATTGGTAATCTCAAAGATGATTCACTTGTTCTTGAAAAAATATTTGTTCATGAAATTTTCAGATTGCATCGTGTACCTGAGCTAATTATATGTGATATAGACCTAATAATGGCTTCACTTTTTTAGAAAAATCTGAATGCAACCTTAGGAACAAAACTTAATTTTAGTTCTGCATATCACCTAGAAACAGATGGGAAAATATAAAGATTCAATTAGGTAATGGAAGATATGTTGAGAATGTACTGTATGGACCAGCAGTACAAATGATAAGAATACCTTCCTTTAGTTGAATTTTCATACAATAATACTTACCATTCCACTTTAAAAATGACTCTATTTGAAACATTGTATGGACAAGGGTGCAGATGCCTCTGTTAGTTGGGATAACATTGAAGATGGAGAGATAATGGAACCTGAAATGCTTAATAAAATGGAACATAAAGTAAAATTAATCCGTGAATGATTAAAGGAAGTTGTTGATAGGCATAAAAATAATGTAGACCTAAAAAGGGTTAATAGAAAATTTGAATTGGGTGAAAATGTCTTGTTACGTGTCAAGCATAACAAATAGCTTGATTACTTTTGGAAAAGAAGCTAAGTTATCACCTCATTTTGTGGGACCTTTCAATATTGTAAAAGTGACTAGTCATGTAGCTTATCAGTTAGCATTGTCCTCCCACATTAACATGGATGCATGATGTTTTTCACATTTATTTTCTTAAGAAATATGTTTCAGATTTGTCACATGTATTGATTTGGAATTCCTTACAGGTCCAAGACCTAGGAATAATCAAGGTTGAACTCTGTAAGGGTGCTAGAAAATTTCAAGATGTACTTGTGAAATTGTGAAATAAGTCAATGTAACATCCAGTGGGACCAATTTAATGAAGAAAGTGCAATCTGGGAGAAACTTGAGGACATGAAAACTACGTTTTTCCTCATTTATTTGAACATAATTAATTCTTATTTATGTGATATTTTATTATGAAATTTGAAAAAGTATCTATGAATATTGCCATTTTTGGGTAAACACTTTTAAAATAAGTGTTGGTACAACCATTTTGATGTTGTGATAAGATTTGAGAAACTTTAATTTCTACAATTTTGTTAATTGTTTGATAATTTTATGGATGAATAAGTTATATTTATGCCTATGTTCTTAAATATGTGTGTGGACTAAGTTAATCATTGGGACAATGATACTTTTTAGAGGGGAGGTATGCTAATTCCTCTTCCAGTGTTGATATTTATACTTTCTTCTGTTACTGAAGTTTGTCAAATGTTGATAAGTGATTCCTATTCTAAGTTAATATACTCCTTGAACTCTTGGTCATTTTTTAAAAAAGATATTCACTTCCTATAAAACAAATCTGATGTTAATCATACTTTGGCAATATTGTACTAATGTTGAATTGTCATCATGTACTCACTAGAATTAGGTTTTGAATTCCATTAGGTGAAATCAACTGGTAATGAATTAAATGCATTCTTTTGGAACCATGTAGGTAAGTCACCTAATTTATGATGTAAAATTTGTTCTTTAGACTAAGGCGTTTATATTTAAAGAAGGAACATACCTTGGATCAATTTCAGTGATCCAAGGCATTCCTTCGATCAATATCATGTTACGATCATAATTGTTAAGTCAAATCTGACTTCATTGCGTTGTCTAAATACCATCATACTCATGATTTAATGAATATGAGGTCATTGGGAGTGTCTTGTAATATATTTTGAATACATCCTTACTATTGATCTATCCACTTTGATTTGATAAATTTCAAAAGGTAATGTTCTTGTTGAATATTATAAAAACCTAACTAAACCTATTCTAAGGTGATGAATATTTATTAAAGGGACCTAATTACATTCTAGCTAAATTTGGTTAGAATGATCCTCAACCTAAGCTATGGTTGATGCTTTTTAATAAGGTCTTGATCCCTAAACCTAACTAAGAGCATATGATCTAACATAAAGACCAACCTAGGTCAACATTTAATAAGGTTCAGTTAAGAGTTAAGTGGATGACACCAATCCAATACTTGGTAATTTAAAATGGAATTAATTACCAATACTTCCATCTTTGGTAGCAACCTAGTCAAAGTTAACTAGCACATTGGCCAAAGTAACTAAAACAATTGTCAGAAAATAGTTTTAACATTTAGTTGTTATTAACTATGAATGGAGTTTGGTAGATTGTATGATTTAATTGGCATACTGCCATTTCATTTATTATCTCAAAAGAAGTGAGAAAACCTCCTAGGGAACACCCAAATGGTTTGGTGGAAAATAATAGGGTTTTGTTTCTATCTTTCATTTGATGTTTCGTTCTCAATGGCTATGCATGTTAATCTTCTATTTTTGAACTTGTAGTTTGTTTCTATTTAATTTATGATCTTACCATTACATGGCAGATTTAGAGCAAGGAAATTTATTGTTGAGGCTATAAAAATGATGAGAAATATTGAAAATGAGCTTCTGGTGGATTCTGTTGTAAATTTTTTGTGGAATCTATAGAAAAATCTTCAAAGGAAACTTTGAGAACTTGGAAAAGATTTACAGGAGCTCTACCAGGCATGATAGGATTTATCTTATTATAATATCTTTCTCTATTTAATAAATTTATGAAAATAGATTTCCTCTTCATGTAAAATCACATTGAGCATTTTAGGTTCTATGGTTTTTGTGTTATTTCTACTTTTTTTTGTTTTTACTCTTAATATATTGGTAACTAGTTATTTTCCTTAATATTGTTGAAACTATTAGGTGTCGACTAGAAAATGAATTACAGTTATTGCATGATTGTGAAGGTTAAGGTGAAGAAACATTGAGATCTTTATTGTTGGTTATGTATTTTCTTATGGGTTGAAACTTAATTGTTATGATAACTTTGAATACTAGTTGAAGTTAAAGAAACATTATTCCTTTATAATATTGTCTTATCACCTAAAAAATAACTGTATTATTGTGGTGGACCCATATGTACTGGGTTATTAAGAACACTAATAGAAGATCTTGTTGTGATACTTTTCTTTTTGGACATTTCATGACGCGGGTTCTGTTTTGTTTCCTTGATTGGTTGGTCGATTCGATACAAGATTTTGATCACAATCGATCATATGTTGTGATTTTCTTTGGTTTATTCTTTTGGACACTCGAATATGAGTCAAAAACCTTAATGATTCTTAATGTTTGAGGTTATAATCCTTCCTTGGGGAAGATGATGACTAATATTTTTTTGTTTGGTCTAAGTTCATATTTATGTTCATCATCAAGTCTTAAATTTGATCTAGGAAATACTATTTCGTTCTGTGAAGGAACTTGTGTTATTAAAACCAAACTCAAAGTTTGTACTTCGAATCTTGCATATGAGGCCTTTGTGATTGAATGTAGAGTAAATGATGATATTTCTTTTAGGACTATGAAAATGTTATACTTCCTCAAATAGTCTAATGAATTGTGTATTGATGGGTAGGCTTGAATCAGAGAAATTTGTGTTTAAATCCTTGTGACTGATGTTCTAATCCATAGAGTATCTCATTCAAAAATGGATTCCATCTATGATAAGCCATGTAGGTTGATTTTGATCGAGATTTATTGGTTATTAGGATTAAATTGAATCTATTAATTTTATAACAATAAAGTAGAGTCTTGGATCCTCTTTCATTACCATCCATTCTTATCTGAATTTGTTCAGGAGTCATGGTCTCTATAGAAGCTAGTGTATCTGGATCATGTTTCAGTCAGTGTTAATAACTATGACTTGACAAACATATATTAAGTATAGGATTGCCTAAGTGATCTTTATTTATAGATTGTAGATACATCCATATGATCTTAATTAAGGTTGTTTAAATTTAATATTATGGATACAGAAGGTTACAGTCATAAGAAGTACAGGACTACAACTCTTTTGACCTTATTATTCTTGATTGAAAAGTACACTCTATGATTATTTTTTATTGACTATAGGGGATTACTTAGAAAAGAATTTATAGAATTAATTGAACATATAAATGATTATAGTTATATAATTATGGAGTTATATGAATAGAATCATATTGCACTCATATTTTATTTTTTGAATTGAATTGGTTTAAATGTACATGTTTGAACCTTTAGTAATTGGAATTATTTGTATCGGAATAATTGTGATGAATTTTTATCTTAAAGTGTTTTCTTTTATGGTCTAATTAATTTGGATCATTATCAACATGCTTAATAAACAATTTTTTTCCTTCTTGGAACCTTAATATGATTTCATTTAAAAGTAGTGTCCATTTCATGAAATTATTAGGTTTGAGCATGCTAATTTAAAGAGTTATTACTTATCACGATTAGTTCTTGTGAATTGACATATGCTAACAATTATGTAGATGGATTTTGTGAAAGGTGAAACAAGAAAAACTTATAAGAGGTTGCATTTATTTTATTGATGAAGTTCAATTAAATTAGGTGCATGGTTGTTGTAAAACTTTCTAGGAATGATTCTATTTAAGAACCATGAAGGCCTAGTGCCATAGTTTTTGTAATTATTGGAACATAATGTTATTGTTGATTGAAATATGTATGAGGATATTTATTGCGGAAAGAATATGATGAATTTTGTATTTAATTATTGAGTAACTTATTGAATGTTGAGATTTGAAAGATAGTATTTCCTCTCGTTATGATCAATGATAATTGATTAGGTAAGTATGAGGTAGGTATACTTCATTTTAGCTTTACTTTCAACATTTCCTTTTGAATTTTAGTTACATGGATTTTTTTAATACCATCTTTTGTTTCACTATTGCAATCCATGATGATATTTGGTTAAGGCATAAACACACACATACACCATATTTTTAACACTTGCCAACAATTTCTTTTGTGTAGGGGTTGGTGAACTATTCTCCACCCGATAAGGTTCTTTAAGGGGCTTGTTGGGATTGGGGTATGACTAGAATTGGTCATGTAAGCTATTCTAAAACATTTGAGATATGTATCTATTAGTCTCAGTCACCCCATACTTGGCTCGTTTCTTCCCCTTTGTTCACACATTACACTCATTATGTCTATTCGTCCTATTATGTTCACTTGTTTCCTCTTGTTGCACGATATTATCCCCACTTTCGGTCACTTTGGACCTTTTTCATTTATCTCCACTCATGTTCTTACCTCTATTCCTCATGTTTTCATCCTATTACCTTAGGGTCTGCCAAGGATGATGTCATTTTCCATTAGCAATGGCAGTTGTTTTATTATTTCCATGGTTGATGTCATCACCCATAGGTGATTGCATCAGGTATATATCCCATGGGTGATGGCATCGGGTATATATTCCCCCATGTTTTCTTATTAGTTCCACCACATAAACTACTTTATAATCATTCACTTACATACATTTTTGCATGATCTATTCTTACTTGCACTATTTTACACTTGTTACTTGTCTTTGGAGTCTTGGAGTTTGCTTCTTTTACATTAGGGTCACTATGGCAAGTTAGGACTGGAGATCTTCTTATTGATATTTCTCCTTCTCCAAAAATAGCATTTATCTTTTAGTGTTGTTGTCTCTATGGAGGGTTATGTACCATTAGTCACACACATGATACATAAGTACTTCTAATTATCTTTAGTCTTCTAGTATTTATGTACGATCTTTTTTTGTTGGTCATCCATTTCTATATATTAGTGTAGATATAGGTTTTATTTGATCTATTTATATATCTTATTACTATTATGTCCCTTATATTTAAAAATCCTAGTAGGATACCTATCTTTATATTAGTTTTAAGCCTTAGAAACTTATATCTACCCTAGTATTAGGACTATTATCCTCTATATTTATGACTTTAACACTCCCTAAGCACCTTTATATCTGCACAATGTGGACAGTCATAAATTGGATCCATATATTTGAGAACCCAATTAAGAACCTCTATTTTACCCATTATACATAGTCTGTTCCCAATCATTATTTATAGACCAATGAGTTAATACAAAATTTCACACACCAGAAAAATACAATAATTCCATATATTTTAGATTATGTTTTATAGGATGGTGTCTATTTAATATGTAAAAATTCACAACAATTGTACATTTTTTAACAAATTGGTGTTTTCCATCATCTTTTGAAACAATGGTTGAATGGTACCTCCACTCATAAAATTTGATTTATTTTACATTTATTCATCATATTCATTTTCATTATTTGCATGTAAACATTCTTCCTATGTTTTCCATATTATAATTGATTTCTCCTTTCCATTAATAAATTTCTTTTCATTCATCATGTCATCATATTTTTCTATGGTTTCCGCTTGAAGTTGCAATCTTTTGTACATCTCATATTTCCAATTGCATATCTTGTATTTACACTCCATGGGACTTTCATCTATGTCATTTATTATTGTTTTTTCAATAAATATATACTTTAAAACCCATTAAATTTGAAATATCCTTGACATATCCCACTCTTGAGCCTTTATTTTTTATTTTGTGATTTGTTGACATTGATTTATTTTATCATCAATTTCAGATTGTATGGATCTATTATTAATGTTATGAATACATATCCCAATGCCCTTAGATTTCCCTAAATCAACATAGACATCTTCATTGCTACATGAATCTCCATTGTGTGTCTAACTAAAACCTTTTGATAGATGAATCCCCTCAACACTGCATGATGGGGAATATGTTTACCCTACATTATTATTGATTGTAGCAATTGATTGTTCTCAATTATCAACACCATTAAAATATGAAAATATGTTCCTACATTTTGTTTGAATTTATTGACCTTTTCTTATACCTAATTCATGGCTAGATATATTTCTCAGCTGGATAATTTAAATATGTAATTAGGAAAAATGATTTTCAATTTCATGATATTTTTCTTAATTGTTAACATATAACTTTTTTTAATTTTACTAAACATTTCTACAACACAAGTACAACTAAAGCATAAAGTAATGACTCGTGCGATAAAAACTAAAAGTAGATAATGATTCTTAGATAGCGATAACATACATGTAATAGACAAGTGACATACAATGACTTACTATAATATGATTATAGTATTATCGATAAAAAAAACTACATTAGGTATGGTGGATCCTAAAATACAAATGATGCTACATGGCATGATCATACTCTCTTTTTGGACTATTATAACCATTTCTTAAAGATTGTAGTACTGATGACATTGAAATCTATACTCCATAATAGGATTTATAATTTTATATAATATATTAATGACTGATACATAATTTTTATTTGATTTGGATTTTATTGATAATTATTTTCATTTAAATAATAAAACAAATAAAAATAACATTTCCCATACCTTATGATTTCTACAAGCCTCAAAAATTGTATCTGAAATAAAATTTTTGGGAAAATTGCAATGTACAATATTTGTTATATCCATTCCCAAAAAATTGGATAAATGTATTGCATCGTGTGACTTTTGCATATACACAAGAATAATATGACAATAATATGTGTTATGGAACTCATCAAAAACTCAAAGATTACATGTGTTCAATATTGCGGTCAATAAATGTGTACTATGTAAAACAAGAGTCGCGATGTGACTAGTCCCTGCCTAAGTGTTTATTAAATTGTTTAAAATTATTGCATAGACCATATGAAATAAAAATAGTTGATTGTGATTGGTTGAAAAAAAAATAAGTTACAGAAAAGTGGTTGGTGAAAAACTCCCCCAGGCACTCTCCATATGGGTAAATAAGATTTAAATAATTTATTTATTTTGTATTTTTTTTCAAATGTAAAGGGCTACAGTAAATTTGTGGGGTAAATTCAATTAACATCCAAGTTCTCCCAGAAGGAGACATTCTCCATAGAAATAGGTTTTTGAATTTTCTAAAACTATTGCATAGACCATATGAAATAAAAATAGTTGATTGTGATTGGTTGAAAAAACAAATTGCGTAATAGGAAAGTGTTTGGTGAAAAACTCTCCCACATTCTTTATATGGGTAAATAAGATTGGAATAATTTATTTATTTTTTATTGTTTTTCAAATGTAAAGGGATGAAGTAAATCTGTGGGGTAAAGTCAATTAACATCCAAGGTCTCCCAAAAGGATACAATGCTCCACAGAAATAGGTTTTTGAATTTTCTCATTTTATTGTATGCAAATAAGGAGAAAAATGTATCAACCAATCACATACATGAAAATTAGTATTTGTAAGTTAAAAAAATAATAAATTTTTTTTTGCATAGACCATATGAAATAAAAATATTTGATTATGATTGGTTGAAAAAAAATGAGTAATAGGAAAGGGGATCCTTAGTTACCCTGCCTTGGCAGGAACTAATAATAACTACTAGAATCTCTATGTTATACCCAACTATTCGTTGTGATTCACATTAATTACGTAAGTGGAGGGAACCTTATAGTGGTGATTCCTGATAATTGTGTGATGGTCCAAGGAAAATTAAAATGAGTAATCATGCAAGAAGATAGAAAAAATTAGTGCTGATTCCCGACAATAACGTAATGAGTGTATAAAAAAAAGTTGATTGTGACCTAGAAAATAAATGGGTATCATAATTATAATAGGAAAAAATGATCCACATAGAAACATGTTTATTACAAGGCAAGGTGAAAATGGACAAATAAAAATTAGGGTTTTTTAATGTATGGTGAATTAGAACCACTCATCTTTCCTATAATATTAATATGAGGAAATAATGGTAGAGAATGTGCTTCAAAAATAGGAAATATTAGAGTGGTTAATAGGAAAATATAGATGCAAACACAATTTAACATAGGGATGGGTTAAGTATAGTAAGTTCTTGGCAAAATGGCCACCTTGATTAAAGGTAAATTAAGGTGTCATATTGTACTATTTTCCAATTGGCGAATATTTGTCACTAATATTTTCCCTACTAGTAAGGTGTGTATTTAGAGGTAACTTTACATGATATTATTTTTTGGGATTATGAAGTTGTAGACATGTAAAATGTTGACATGATAATTTATTAAATAATATACTCATAAACAATATAATAATTAATCATGAGATTAATTATTATCATCATCCCCATTATCATGTCTCAATTACTTCTATTATTCATCCCATAATCCCATCCTATCCTTAGTCATATTAATACATCATTAATATTTTCATTACCCCATTAACTAATCCCTATTAACTATTTTCTAGAAATTTAATATTACCACCCACCTATGACCTACTCTATACCTACTCTACACCTATCTTCTCCAACTAATCACTCTACTAATCACATTTAATTCAACCTAATCCCAAACCAACCTATCCTCCAAATATGTAGGCTTCTATTTCTAGAAGCCTCTCCAATTTTCCCTCTTTTATATTTAAAGGATTCTTCTAATATCTATAATTTTCTAATTCTAGATCCTTCTCCATTCTCATCCATTTTCCACCATTGATCTACTTCCTACATGGAAAAATCCCAACCCTCTATTATTCCTTCCTCTAACTATAAATAGTAGTGTCACCCTCTATGCACGCCATCTTAGAAATTTTAAAGTATGTATTACCAAAATACTAAGCCAAGCTCTCAATATTTGAAGCATTCTATCAAGAAAAAATCATCACTTATCAAGAAGAGGTGCTGCCCAATTTGTCCCACAAAATCAGAAGCATTGCAACAACCATCTTGAGCACATCCAAAGCAATAGGAGAAGAACAATGAAGCTAGTGGGTAAGTACAGGTATAACACTCTCTTTCCCTTCTTATCACGCTCAATCTGAGGTAGGTGAATACTTGTGTTAGATTAGGAACTTGTTTGATTTAGTTCTTGACTTGCATTGAATACTCACACAACTTTCGTTTACATTTTAGCACCCACCATGGGGCTTACCCCCCAAAATTTGTGGTGTTTCTAATAAAATTTATATTTAAAGTAAACTGTCCAAAATTGAAAAAAAATTGTTCAGATTTGCACCTTAAATTTTCAAATTTTTGTGACAATCCTCCATTTTAGCGCTTTTGATCTGTCATTCAACGCTTATGCAGATGAAATAATGCTTTTGACCTGAATCAATGCTTTTGTATGAGATACTAATTTTTGTGGTTGTAGGGATCTACTTTGGAACTTTTATAAAACTTGTGGTGCTTTTATAATAAATTTAGCACTTTTTTCTTTTGACTTTGTTTTCTGCAAGTTTGGAGCTTTTGTTTATACTTTAGCGATTTTGTCTATACTTTAACACGTTTGTCAGTATTTTCACACTTATATTTTCTAACTCTTTTTTCTACATGTTTAGCGCATTTGTTCACACTTTAGAATTTTTGAATATACGTTATCACTTTTATCAATATTTTAGCACTTATGTTCCCTGACTCTGTTCTATGTAGGTTTGGTGTTTTTTTCTGATTTGTGGCACTTTTGTCAATACTTTGGTGCTTTTGTTTCTGCATCGGTGCCTGTCTTTAATTTTTAAAATTTTAATTCTGCTAATATTGCCAGTTTCTGTTTTAGCACCTTTGTTTATATTTTAGCATTTTTTCTTCTAGTTTAGCACTTGTGTTCTATAATAGTAATTTTATTATCCTTTGGTGCTTTTGACTTATAATAGCACGTTTTTCTATAAAACAATGTGTTTGTCGTAGTGTAGTTTTGTATTGGTATTAATCAATTTAATCACATTTTTTGGAGTTTTAGTAGTGTTTTATAAGGTTTAACATTCTATTTTTGTAGAAATATTGTAGGGATAAGGGGAAAATCCACCAATTTTAATACTCATTTTATTTTTACCTAATGTTTGTGGTTACGATACCTTGATTAATTAAAAAACTACTAACCCATCTTTTTTGAAACTTGAATGGTCCAAAAATATTGGGGTATAAACAAAAAAACTTCTAATCCTTGGTTTTGCAGGTCCTCTTTTCAAAGGCCCCCATCATATAAACTTTATCATTTATTGTGTTTGTGTTTATCATCTTTTTGTGTTACATGTTGATGTTTGTTGTATCCCAAAGATGACACCATGTATGCTCTCCTCTCACAACCTAGGATGCTCTTAAGGAACAAAATTGGTTAGTCTTCCTTCCCTTTTTATTTTTAGGGGGTAACATTGTTGGCGTAGCAACTGGTTAACATGATGACATCCCTCTCCACCATCAGTTCGAGCTTTTGGTGTGTGATTTAATGGACTTACGACGTGAGTCATTTTTTTCTCACCACCAGAGTTGGCTTTTACCTCCTTTCTACTTTTTGCTTGTGCTTGTTTATGGTGTCCTTTTTTGTTGCGCTCCACAAAACACTGTTGTGGTCTCCTCTCTTACGTGTTATTACGCTAATTACAAGATGAATTACCAAGTGTTTTAAACTACACGCATGGATCCGATTGTAATCAACGCACTAAACTATAAAGTGCCGAAAGCAGGGGGGTTGTTATTGTCCTGGGTGGTTGTGTTTCTTTTCTGCATTTCTTTCTCTCTTTCTCACTATGGATGTACTTTCAATTCCTTTGCTTACGCCATTCAAATTTTTCAAATGGAGATCGAAAATAATAATGAAACTAAGGGGTAAAGGGTTATTCCGTATCACCATGGGAACTGAGACTAAACCAGATGATGAACCTGAAAAATCTAAGTGGTTAAACCGTAGTGATGAAGCTTTAGGTCTTCTTTGCATGTCTGTTTCTCCTAACTTGCTCTTCCACATTGAGGTGTCTGAAACACCTAAATCTACGTGGAAAACATTGGATGCAATGTTTGGACAACTAGATGACATGAGAGCACATGAGTTGAAAACGAACTACTAGGGTTAAATCCTAGTGACTTTGAAAACCTACATGCCTTCTTCTAAAGAGTTTGTCTGCACATTAGATTATTGCTTCTAAAGAAATGTAAAGTGGATAAGATAGACTCACAATTGATCTTGTCGATTATTTATAAGTTAGGTCCTGAATACTTCTGTTTTCATTTCAAATTTTCTACACCACGAAAGCCGCCTTGGGTAGATACTTGGACTATGCCCTCCTTTGACAGTTTTTTGTCCCAACTCATTCGAGAACAGGACAAACTCATTCAAATGGGGACTCTAAAATCCAAGTCACATGCCCTTATGGCAAGTACTAGCAAGGGAAAGAAAAATGAAAAGAAGAAAGAAACTAAGGACCAACCTAAGAAAGAAACCAAGACCAAACCTAACCCCCCATTAATGCCCATCATTCATACTTCGACTTCTGAGCCTAAAGTGCACAGAGGGAAGTAAGTATAAATGCTCCTATTGTAAGAATTTTGGCCATGACGAGCAACATTGTTTTTGGAAACAAATTGATCACTTAACTCATTTACTTGAGAAGAATAAAATAAGTGTTCCTGAATCCGTTAAACAAAATGCTCCAGAAGGGTGAGTATTCTAATACAAAAGGAGACTAAAAATGAAAAGAAGAAAGCTAAGGCCCTCGTAGCTAGATCAGCTCCATCATCAACTTGGATTATTGATTCTGGTGCCTCGCACCACATGTCTTCTTCAGAGGTTGAATTCTCTAGCATTGAACCATGTGGCATGTCCCAACTCACGTTGGGTGATGACACAACATGTGTCAGTTTCCGGTAGTGGATCGGTAGAGATTGAAGGTGAAACATTTAACAAAGTGTTGAGTGTTCCTGATATCTCTACCAATCTCCTATCGGTTTACCAAATCACCCACCTTAGTGAAGGAATGTGAGTGGAATTTGGTCCTAACTCAGTGATTATTCGTGAGCTTAACTCTGACACTGCATTGTGGCTGAGGGAAAGGAAGATCACCATTCACGGTTGTATACCTTTTCCCACTTTCTCTTCTGATTCGACACCCAATGCCTTGCTCACTCATGCAAATGAGGTTAGAAAGTTATGGCATGAGTGTTTTGGGCATCTAAATTATCGTTACCTTGAACAATTGAGTCAAAAATGAAATGGTCAATGGGCTACCCCGAGTTAAGTTTTCTAAGGTTCTTTGTGATGGTTATACCCTTGGAAAGCACCCTGAAAAGAAGATTTGAGACAAGGGAAAATCCTAGAGAGACTACTTGTCCCTTGGATCTTGTTCATAGTGACATGTTTCTAGGCCCTTTTCTGTCTCCTTCTTTTACTAGAGCTCTATATATACTAACCTTCATTGATGAATTTTCACGTGATATACTTTCTGTATATTTTATTAAGATTAAGTCTGAATTTTTTGAGCATTTTCAAAAATTTAAGGCTCTTGCTAAGAAACAAGCGAGGAACGGTCTATCAAGGTTCTTTGAATCTAACAATGGAGGTGAGTATGTGAGCAACAGTTTTGATGGATTTCTACACTTTTGAGGGGATTTCTTTGCAGTGTACAGTTGCTTATAGCCCTTCCCAAAATGGAGTTGCAGAAAGAAAGAACTGATACTTTAAAGGAGATGGCTACTTGTATGGTTCACTCGAAATCTCTTCCTCCACAATATTGGGCTGAAACAGTGAATTGTGGTAAATTATATTCAGAACCGTGTTCCACACAAGGTAGTAAGAGGGATGAAACCATTTAAAGCCTGGTTTGGACACAAGCCTGATGTCGAGCACTTTCGAGTCTTTAGAATCCAAGGATATGGCTCAAATTCCCAAAAAGAAAAGTAAGGCATTGGATCCACAATCCAAACCTTGTATCTTTGTCAGGGTATCTTGATGGCATGAAGGGATATTGATTGTTGAACCCTACCACCCATGAGCTTTATATTGAGAGGAGTGTTAATTTCAATGAGTCTTCTTCGACTTCTACTTCTCCACCTATTGAGGTTCTTCAGCTCTCTGATTTGGATTCTGACTCATCATATGATGATATTGTTGAGCGTGCTCCTCTTCCAGATCCTCCCGACCATCAGACCTTTGAGTCTTCTGATTAATGTGACAGTAGTGATGATGAGGGCTATGTCCCTTCTCACTCAAGTGAAGAATCTTCTGACTCTGAGCCTGATCCTCCTGGTCCCCTTTGGGCCAGGAAAACTTTGCAAAGTGCTGGAGATTTAGTTGGAGATAATTCAAATATGAAACGTACTCGCTCAGACTTTGTTGGACCTCACTCTTTCTTCACCTCTACTTCTGATCCATAGTCTTTCCAGGAGGCTTCTTGTATTCTTGAGTGGGATTCTACCATGGATGAGGAGTATTCCTCTCTCATGAAGAACGATACTTGGGATCTCACCACTCTTCCGAAAGGAAGAAAAATCGTTCGATGTAAGTGGGTGTTCCGAACAAAGTAGGGAGTAGATGGAGACGTCCGAAAAGTTTAAAGCATGATTAGTAGCTAAGGGTCTCTCCCAAATAGTTGGGGTTGATTATACATAAACCTTTGCTCCAGTTGCGAAGATGACTTCTATTTGATTGACCCTAGCCATTGTCGCAAGCGAACAGATGGAAATTCCATCAAATGGACGTTAAGAGTGCCTTCCTTTATGGTGACCTAGAGGAAGAGATCTATATGAAACAACCTCTGGGTTATGTCCAGGATTCCTCCCTCATTTGTAAGTTAAAGAAGTCTCTTTACGGCCTTAAACAAGCCCCTCGGGCTTGGTATGCCAAGATGGACTCCTTACTTACATCAAGGTTTACTAGGTGTCACTTTGATCCAAATGTTTATATTCTACAGCAAGATGACTCCATACTCATTCTTGTTCTATATGTTGATGACTTGTTGATCACAGGTAGCTCTTCCTCTATTATTGATTCTATGAAGATCACCTTAGCCAACAAGTTCTCCATGACTGACTTAGGTCTGCTTCATTACTTCCTTGGGATCCAGATTTCACAATCTGACTCAAGAATCTTGATTTTGTAACCTAAGTATGCTCTTGATTTGCCAGCTCGGTGTCAGATGTCTGATTGCAAGTCTTCTCCTACTCCTGTTCTCTCTAGGGTGAAGTTGGTTTCAGACTACTCGACTCCCTTGGTTGATGGTACTCTTTATCGACAGTTGGTGGGGAGCTTGATTTACTTGACTCACACTCGACTAGATTTATTGTATGTTGTTGGGATCGTGTCCAGATTCATGCAGGAGCCACATGAGCTGCATTGGAAAGTAGCTAAATGGATCCTTTATTATGTTCATGGCACTTATGCTAATGGCATTCACTATCATGGAGGGGTTGATATTGACTTGATTGGATTCACAGATTCTGATTGGGCCGGTGACTTTAGATCATCAAAAATCTACTTCTGGCTAAAGTTTCTCTCTTGGTTCGGGTCCTATTAGTTGGTCTAGCAAAGAAGCAGAATGTTAATTGCAATATCATCTACAGAGGCAGAATACAGAGGAGCAGTTAACGCTTGCCACAGAAGCTATTTGGCTACAGAGTATTCTGACAAAGTTTGGCATCCACTTTCGGTGGCCTACCATTATCTATTGTGATAAAACAAGCACAATCTCTATCTGTAGAAATCCAGTTCAGCATCAGCAGATGAAGCACATTGAGATTCATATGCACTTCATACGGGAGCTTATTCATGATGGTATCATCGACATTCAGTACATTCAGACAGCTGATCAGATTGCATATTTATTCACCAAGCCCTTCACTGAGATGAAGTTTATTCACTTAGGGTCTCTTCTTGGGGTGAGGTCTCCTGCAGCTGCCCATCTTCTTTGGGCTATGTAGTCCTTTTCTTCTTCTTCTTCTAGGAAGATTGTGTTTGTATATGGGCACCTTATCAAGCCTTTAGTTGCCAGGCCCCATTGGCACATCTTTCTTACTTGTTTAGAAGTTTCTTCCTTTTCTGTCTGACTCATCATAGTCGTTGCCCCTACTTTGATGAAAGGGGGGTGTTAGTGTGACTGTTATCCTATGTTTCCTCCTCTCATATTGGAGGGTCATCTCACATGGGTTAGGTTTAGCGTTAGGTTTAGGGTTTCATGTGTGTCATGCACTAGGGTTACTCAGCACCCTATATGTACCCTTTACTATTCATTTATGAGCATGCAAAGACACTCCATTGTCTTTCCTCTATGCAAGATTTGTTTCTTTTGAGCAAGTTCTTCCATTACTGATCATTTTTTCCTTGCTATCGTTGGAGCTATCACGATTCCGTTGGAGTGCAACTACTTCAGAGCCAGGCAGTTAAGCGCGCAAGCCCCAGAGTAGTGCTAGGATGGGTGACCTCCCAAAAAATTCTTAGTTTCACTACCTCCTAATGTCGTTGGGCCTAATTGGGTGTATATTGCGGTGGGCCCAGAGCTCACGTAGTTATATCTGGCTCCATCATGTGGGAGGGTGTTAACATAGCAACTGATTAGACACGATGAGATCCCTCTCTACCATCAATTTGAGCTTTTGGTGTGATAGAAAATCTTACAAACATGAAGTAGAAGTGACATCCATGCACTTACTGTAGTCATAGGGGTATTGTGAGTGTGGGATTCACCCCCACACACATAGACGGACCCTTTGTTCCAGCAGGGTATATAAATTCAAGGAAAATTATCATTATTAGATAAGCACTTGCTTGTTTTAAGATCAGTGTGAAGTGAGGGGCTTCCACATCCCAAAACCCATGCCTAAGAAAAAATCCTTGCAACACGGACTTGGGGCCCCACATACCACAAGGTATATCGAGGATGCCCCTAAAGACCTCGTCTAACCTAGAGTAGGAAACATATTGGCCGCATATCGAACTATAGTGCAAGGAGGACACACTTCCAAATATCACTCGCTAGCCGACCCCACATTGGAACATAGGTGGAGAGCCATTTTGTGGCACCACCATCAGTGTGTGGTATTGAAAGTGAGCTATAGTTTGGTTTTAATCCCACTTGACTAGCTAGGATTTTACTTATATGTTTATACTTGTTTGAGTGTTTTTTTGAAACCAGTTCATAACCCTCATGCCTATCCTCCTAATTAAACCATATACCTATCATCCATCCATCTTGACTACAACCTTTGACCTCAATTTCAACCATACATCATACACCATATACTTTTGACCATATACCCATCACACAACTAACTATTATTCACACTTTTCATGTTACCATAAATATACATAATCCCAAAATAAATAACAAACCTTTCCACGTAATTAAATAAACGTTAACCAAAATTTTGACTGTACTCCATTTTTATTTCACCTATCATCACCCCTTTAATAAAGATCAAATAAATAACAAACCCTTCCATCCCACTAATAATAATTCATAAACACCCATTTCCATCCTACAAAAAAAATAGTACGCATCCCCCATCCTAATCCACATAATCCATTTCATACCACCTTATCCACTTTAAATAATCACCCCCTCTCTCATCATCACACAACTTCTCTCCTAATCATTTGGTGTTTCCTATTGGTATCTCAAAATTAACCTAAGTCACTATAAGACTCTAAAAAACTATCCCAATCTCATACATATTTTAATCACAACACTTAGCATAACCAAATACATCTTCATCCACACCTACATAAACACTTTCATCCCTAAACACCCCATTTACAATTTCTTTTTGACACCACCAATTTAATCTTACTAATTGATACCTTGTAAATGGGTAAAATATCCTTATCACCTATCATATTCTTCTAATCCCTTACAACAAGGAACATCCTAATCCCACTACTAATGAGGAAAATCCTTCTTATGTCTCCTTCAATACATTTTCAAAATCCTTCTATCCTATAAGCAAGATTAGATTATTGATATTACACGTCATTCGACTAAGTATCAAGATCATAACTTTCCTCATCCGCACGTATCCTTCATCTATTCAACTTGGCACCCTCATCTCATCGGTACATGTTAATCAATAACCACTAAGTCTAATGGAACATAGGAGAATTCCTACTTGATCCCAATCAGGAAACAGACAATAACAACAATCACCAAGACATAGGACACGATATATTTAACCACAACTATTATGATGCCAATACTGAAGAAAACCACACTTGAGGATAAGACAAGAAAATAATGGTCAATACTAGTAGTGATGATGATTAGGAACACATATTTCATGGGAGGAAGAAGACAAGAAATGCTTAAGCTTGCATTATTGTTAATAAAAACAAAGATGTCTCTATAGCTCCAATTATATCATATGGGAGAAAGCTTCCTCTTGATTATACTCATGACCAACTCCAAAGTCTCCTCCATGATGAAATTGATGGCATTATGGCCAAATGACCACCATCCACACATCATCATAATCCATAAATAACCCTCGTGTTGCATACGTACGAGATAACAAAGAGAGCAACAATAATCCACATGTATCTAAAGAAGTTATGTCATCAAACTACAAAAAATGAGTAACTAGGTAGCTCAATTAGCCTTACAGCTTGGCCCACAACCTTCTAATGCCCATGGATCCCAACATTCCCAATAACCAAACTTTAATCCACCACCTGTCAATCCTCAAGAACCTACCCTGGATTAGGAAATAAAGTCTATGAAGGAAATGCTTCAAGTGTTGCAACTTGACACACAGGGACGACAATAAAAATTTTAGTAACTATGTACCTATTCATTTGACCATGATATCCTATTGGTCCCTTTCCCACCATACTTTGAACCACCTAAATTCAAAAAATATGAAGGGAAAAGGTGATCCCCGCGAACATGTTAAGGAGTTTTATATGCTCTAATAAGAAGTTTCCTACGATGACTCCTACTTGCTAAGAATTTTTTTCACGAAGCCTAGGTGGTCCTACCCTTGAATGGTTCCTCCAATCACCCAAAGGATTCTGTTACTACATTCACCAACTTTTTTGAAAAAAAATTCAAAGCACTTCTCGTATAATGTGGAACATCATGTCACAATGATTGATCTATGTAATACCCAAACAACACAATGGATAAATATTTCCATCCTTCCTACAATGTTGGTCAGCCCTTTGCTAGTCGAATCACATGGCCCATCTCAGAAAAGTATCTAGTCACCATCTTTGTCTCCAATCTCCACCAAGAACTAGTTTTTCCACTTCCAAGTCCATTGCACCAATACATTCGATGATATTATAGAAAAGGAAATGCAAATTGAAAAGGACCTTGTTGTCAAAGGCCTTATTAAGTTATATTCCCATGATAATCATAATCAATCCAATCAACCATTCCACATCTGAGAATCCAAAGTATTTCAATAATAATAAAAATGTTGTCGGCAGATGGAGTAATGGAAACCAAACATATCCAACACGTCCACAGAGCCGCTACTATATCCATCCCTAAAGGTCAACCTTGGTCCACCCAAGACTCAAAACAAAGAACATACACCCCTCTTGGTGAATCTATTGAAATAATCCTTGAAAATTAGTTATTGCTAATATGGTCGTTTTCCCCCAAACTTAGCCAATTGATGAGTCTTGACCTAAACCCTATGGTTCAAAGAAAATGAGTACTGCAAATTTCATAAAATCAAGGGTCATGCTACCAATAGGTGTTATGAAACTCAAGAATTACATTCAAGATTTGATCGATCGAGGTGAAATTGAAATTGAGGGACAATGCATCTTCCTCCTCTCAAAATAAAAAGCTTGGATCTATCAGAATCCACTTCCTAATCATGGTCAGACCCATGCTTCAAATCAAGGACAATAGAAGTCTGGAAAGAACCCTGAATCATTTGCAAACTAATGTTCTAATCACATCAACTACCACCATGTACCATTCTCAGTATGAATCCCTTATTAGCCACATCCATCAATTCTCCACATCAAGTAGCTACTATAAAAGTCAAAGGCCCTTTCACCAAACCCTCAATGTGTAGTTACCACTCAAAGGAGTCCATGTAGTGGTCCAAGGAGCAACTCCATCCTCCTTGAATCCACCACTGCAAGCACAATACAACATCATCGAAAAAATTGAGAAGACCCCCACACAAATATCTATTATGGATCTTCTCAAAACATCCTCTGTACATAAATACATCCTCTACCACACCCTTCAAGAAACTCATGTTCCAAATGATATCGATCCCACACAATTCCAAGCACTCGTCACCCATCTTTATCCCCATCCAACACTTCTACTCACTTCAGTAAGACCTACCACTACACCCCAATGCACAATCTTCCCTCTATACATTGAGGTGCATGTCAAACATACTCACATCAAAAGAGTAATAGTGGACAATAAATCTGCAGTTAATCTTTCGTACCTCATACCTCATCAATGATTAGGGTATAATGAATTTGATCTAAAATATAACATCATTACCATAAAATCATATGATAATACTGAGAAAAAATACAGTGGGTACTTTATATCTTCCTATCAATTTCAGGCATGTCATGCTCCCACCCTATACACATTGTGTACATTCAATTCCCATATAATTTATTACTTGGATGACCATGGATTCATGAAATTCATGTCGTACCATCTACATTACATCAATACCTCAAATTCAAGCATGTTGGAATAGAAGTTCACCATCCACTGTGACCCTCAACCCTTTTAATATTTCCAAGCACTCGAAGCAGAAGGTTATCGAGAACCATATTGTCCTATCACAAAAATTGTACCATCACAATCTCCTATCTCCATTATCATCCACAACTTCATATATCATGCCCGATAGTCTTCCATCCACCTCACACAATGCTTCATCGTCATCCGCCCCTCTCTTACCCACTCCATCCACATTTTCTCCTCTTTTACCTACTTTTTTTGCACTCAAGTTGAAATCTACAGGGTGCAGGGAATATCAAACTTTTAGCATCGAACAACTTCTACTTATCACCTAAACAGTGCGGTAGGCCCGGCATGTGTCAAAACAAAAGGAAAAAATATTCATTGGGCTCATCCACTTTTATCCATTTTGGGTACCTTTCTAATGAGTACCTCGAGTCCATCTAACACCACATGGATCATAAAATGACTCTATATCATCCTGCTACTCTAACAACAAATATGTTGATCCCTAAACCGATGATGACTCGCATGGACTATTCTGACAAGGACTAGGATGAAACAAACAAGGTGTCCACAAACCTATTACTATTATCCCCAACCTTGATGGTCATGGAATCAGGGTATCAACCACCTGGTGAAAGTATCCGTGATGACCTTATGATACTTACAACACATACTTGAAGGAGGCCATAGGACACCATATCGAAAGTAGTTCCTGTCTATAGCCAATATGAAGACCTCACCGCCACTAACCTCTTTCATGACACCGTTATTTTTTCCATCAATGTATCTCTCACTTATCCACAACTCATCTAGATGGGACCAAAAATTGGAGCATGTCTCTCTTGATTCATTTCAAAATGACAAGTCCATTCTTGAGTTCATGGGAACTCGAGATAATATAACCTTCTAATGATCATAAGAAAGGTTTCCAAGTATGCTTAAATGTTGAAACCTACTTTGGAATGAATATGGATTCTACCCTTCTCCCTTCAATCCCAATCCAATATCCCTCATCCTTGCTCCTCTTTCCATCTTGATGAAGGAGGATCCCCTTGTATATTTCTTCCAAGATTCCCCAAATCCTGAACAAGATCAGTTATGGATCAACTTCTTCTGGCTCCTGAAACACTCTAGGACGACTCAGCATCATTAATTGAGGAAACCATTGACATCAACATCAGGCATGGATGAAGACCCCAAGATCCTCAAATTGGGGGCATCCTTATCAGTAGAAGATATCAAACCATCTTTATAACACTCCTAAAGGAATTCTCAGACATATTTCGCATGGTCCTATGTGGATATGACAGGTCTTGACCCATCTCTAGTGGTCCATAATCTTGTGGTGCGTAAAGATGCAAATCCAGTTAAACAAAAATTACGTAAGATGCATCCAAAATTTGTGTTTCTTGTCAAGGAATAATTGCATAATATTTTTGACGTCAGTTTCATCAAACCCATTGACTATTCTGACTAGATCTCAATATTGTCCTAGTAGGAAAAAATAGGTTGGGGGCATCCGAATTTGTACAGACTTCCACAACATCAAAAAGCTTTCCCTAAGGATGATTTTCCACTACCAAACATTGACATGATCATGGATTCTACAGCTGGACATGAGATGTTCTCTCATGGACATGGTTTCTCTTGCTACAATCAAATCAAAATTACAGAATAAGATCAACACAAAACAACTTTTACTACACCTTGGGGCATGTTTTACTATCAAGTCATGCCCTTTGGACTCAAAAATTTTGGATCCACTTACCAACATGTTATGACTATCATTTTTCATGACATGATGCATGACATTGTTGAGGATTATGTCGATGACATCCTGGGAAAATCCAAAACTCATGAAGAGCATCCCATGGTTCTTCACCAAATCTTCGAAAGACTCGAGGAATACAAGGTTCACCTCAATCCCAAGAAATGTGTTTTTGGCATCACATCTGGAAAGCATACTTAGCTTTACTATCTCATGTCACAGAATTAAAATTGACCCATAACAAATTTAAAGTTGTGGTTGAAATACCTCCACCTAAAAATCTAAAACAACTAAGAAACCTACAGGGTAAAATACAAGTCCATCAGAAGATTTATTGCACAGCTTAGTAGACAAGTGCCATCCATTTCACCATTTTCTCAAAAAAGGAATAGAATTCCATTGGAACGAAGAATGTCAGACCTCTTTTGACAAGCTCAAGGAATATCTACTGCATCCTCCAATGTTAGTATTAGTACCTCCTACTCTAGGAATTCCTCTTCTCCTATACATTTCAGCTACTCAACATGCCTTGGGAGACTCTCCTGGCAACATGATGTCCATGGAAAAAATAACAAACCATTTATTATCTAAGTTGAACACTAATAAATTATGAGCTTAATTACACTCCTATGGAAAAAGGCATGTCTTTCCATTGTATTTCACCTCTCACAAATGTTGTGACATTACATACTCAACAACATGGTCAAGCTCATAGCCAAGGTAGATCCACTCAAGTACCTACTCTCTAAATCGGCTTTAACAGGGCACATGGCTAAATGGATCATGCTCTTGAGCGAGTTCGACATCAAATATGTCAATCAAAAGGCTATCAAAGGACAAGTACTGGCAAGATCAATTAGCAGAAGCCCCATTTCTATGATTCCATGCCATTAAACACATGGTTCCCAAATGAATCCATATTCACCATTGAAGAATAAGACACATGGACATTATACTTTGATGGATCTTTTACACATCATGGCTCAGGAGTCACGGGCATTATATTTCTCACTCCCCAAAGAGATTTAATTCCTAAGGATTTTTGGCTCGTGCTTTTCCTTGCACCAATAATGTAGCTTGAATATGAGGCACTCATCACTGGATTAAAAATAGTCCATCCAATGGAACATCAAAAATATCAATGTATTTGGTGACTCACAACTAATCATCAAACAGGTCAATGATGAATATTCTACCAAAGAGTGATAAGTTGGTTCCTTACAAACAGAATGGTGGACAATTTCAAGGCTTTCTTCCAACACATTCAATTCAAGCAAGTTCCCCATAGCAAAGCAAAAAAATAGCAAATGCAATGGAAACCATCAGCTCTCTACTAGACATGCCTTCCGATGCCCCCAATTCACAACTCTTGGTTGAACAACTCATGGTGCCAGCCTATGATGTCCCTAAATCAAAGATGGTATGTGAGATTGTTGGTCCTAACTCCCCATGGTACCATGACATCTACACCTATCTCTCGTGATCACACCCTTCCACCTAACCTTCCCCATAGCCATTGCACAAATCCTTCATCCAACGTGCCTCTCAATTCACCATTCTTGGAACACCATTTATCATAGAGAATTTGATGGAATTTGTTACGATGCCTTAATTCCAACAAGAGGTTAAATTAGCATTAAAGGAAGTTCATGACATGGTATTTGTGGTGCTCACACTAGTAGTGTGGTACTTGCTAAGAAACTTTATACAAACTAGGTACTAATGTCCTAACATGGAAAAATATGCATGTTCATACATCTACAAATGTGTCCCCTATGCTAGAAACATGCCGACCTCATCCATGCACCATCCCAAGATTTGCAACCCATTACTACTCCATGGCCATTTTCCACCCAGGGTCTCGATCTCATGGGCAAAGATTGAATCCCACCTCCTCTCGATGGTCACAAGTTTAATATTAGTGCCATGAAATACTTCACTAAATGGGTCAAAGACATCCCACTTACCTATGTTACTGGAAAACAAATCTCCAAATTTATCCTTAACCACATCATTTTTTGTTATGGTATTCCATCCACCCTCATCACGGAACAATGGAAAGTCCTTTAAAATTTGAGAAGTATGTGAACTTTGTGACCATTTCCACATAAAACTCAAATTTTCCATGCCATATTACCCACAAGGAAATGGCCAATCTGAAGCATCTAATAAAACACCAAAGCACATCCTTGGAAAAATTTTAAGTCAAGCCAGGACAAGATTGGCACATGCAAATAAATCCTACCTTGTGGGCCTATCACACATCCATCCACACTCCCACTGGCTCCACTCCATACTCCCTCATTTTTGGCACTAAAATGATCTTGCTTATTGAGATCGAGTTCCCTTCCCTACGTATTTCTCTCCAGCACCTCATTGACGATGAGGACTATCATGTCAATTGCCTACAAGAGCTTGAGTTACTAGATGAGAAATGCCTTCATGCCCTGGACAACCTCAAACATTACCAAAATCACCTCCGCAGAAACATTACAACAAACGCATTAAAACCCACAAATTTGAATTTGGTGACCTAGTCCTCAAGAAGAACCAATGTAATACTAATGTTGATTGTGAAAAGAAGGGCGCGTTCGAACCAAATTGGCTCGGATGTATGTTTTCATAGCCAAATTCAGCTCAACTACTTACAAGCTTGCTACTCAAGATGGGTATGAGTTGGACGAGCCCATGAATAAATCAAAAAATCAAAATATAATAATATCTATACCTAAATCATAAACAAAATCCATCCAATGGTGAAAACCACTTTGGTGGTGCCTTGGGCAAGTACCATGGTGAAAACTAGTTTCTGACACTATGGTAAACCATATATTATGTCCACTAGTGCCCTATTAAACGCAATCATCACACTGGGGGAAAACACCCTTCTATCCCTAATCACATTCTCATCCCTATTCATATCATATGCTCCTAAATCCAGACTTCTTCTAATCCTCACCATGAAGTAAAGGATCTATCACAACTAGGAACACTATCCTGATATTAGCTAAGGTTGCATTGTCCATGGTCATATTTTAGGAAACAACAGCATTGAGTAAAATCTAATTCAAATGCCAAGAAATGTAACCCTTGTAAGATCATGAGGCCTTCATTTCTCTCCATCCCCCCATCTACCTACTATTGTTATTGATCCCCTTCTGAACTCACTTCTCTTACTCTGGCGATTTTGCCACATTTCACGACAGTTATGTTGTAAATATTTATACAAATTTAAATAATTTTTCAATATCCATCCCATTTTCCGTATGTAAATACAATCATCACATTATCCACATACATAAATAAAATACCATCAAACTATTATACCCAATAAATACATCTCATATTCATAACATCCGTCTATCCAAACATTAAAAACACAACCCATAACTCAAACCTAAAAACAATCATCATCATCCTATCCATATCCCATAATCATCAATAAAGTTATCTAACAGTATTAACTCATCAATAACAAATACTATCCATCATAAACATACATCACCAATCACATCATCGATAATATCACCAACCCTATACATCAATAAAATAATTTAACATCTAAAATAACATCACATCATTTATATCCATATGTATTGAATCATCATGCTAAGTAACATCATACACATCATATGTCATCCTAATAACAAAAACAATCATCATCATCTCATCTACGAAATCATCACCATATATCATCAAAAATCACATAATATTCTCTCATCAGGAATTTCATCATCATAAAGACATCATAATTGTGACAAGATCCCAATGACAATCACATCATCCATACATCAATAAATCAAACCATCATCAACCACATCATCTATACATCACATTTTTCTATACAAAATCACCATGGTAAACACAAAACCATCATTGTATATCATCATCACAATACAAATGAAGTAAACAACTACCATCTCAATCACATCACCATATATCATCAACACAAAATAAAATAACATCATCTAATCAATAAACATCATCATCATAAATCATACCAACTCATGTCATCCATATCATCAATACAAAATGCCAAAATAATACATCCTCGTAACTCATCATGTACCTCATCAAAAATTAAATGATACATTGTGCATAATCCATACATATACATCAACACTTTGACCATAATGGCCATTATCAAATATCCACTAACATACATATAGTACAATATAAACATCAATAGTTGTTATGAGCCAAATAAAAAAATGATGCTCATTACTGTGTTGAGTTTCCCGTATCATCTGTAGACACAAAATCACACAGTTTTGGTAATTATCTAGTCCTGATTACATACTAATATTCATATGATTCCTAAGTAAGAAAAGTACTAATTAACCCATGTCTTTAGCCCATATTTCTTTTTTTTTTTACCACTTTTGGTCTTGCACCCTTACTTGCTCAATCTACCTTGTTATACTCTAGTTGTTATCATCCTGGACACCAGCACCTAGCCATGACACCAGTGTCAAGCGCCTTCATCCCCTCTGGGTGTCCCTGTCCCCTTTATACTTTACTCAAACTTTTTGGGTCCTTTCTAACCATTTGAGCATCTTATCTTTTTGGTAGTCATAAATTTCATGGTTATTTACAAAATGCAAGAAAAGTAATCCATATAAATATAAAGTTATGTGATCACAATAAATGACCAAGCACTAAGCATTAGCTATCACCATCAAGGTTTCCATCCATCAAGGCATCTAAGAGTTCATTACATCCCATCTAGAACCATCACAAGGGACACAAGGGTTGGTTCTTATGCATACACTTCATAGGAGGGAATTTCATTCTATTCGATGCACACATTTACTACATTTCCTTACATCTAGCTATTTTCTTGCTATCAAGTGTGACACACACAAGAGCCGCCTAGGGAATGATTTCACAGACACACACATAGAACTACATTAGGTATGAGATGTAGTGCAGCGCTCAATCGTAAGTTCACTATTTTGATAGTTGAGGGATAGTCTAACCCCTAATTCTACATTTTTTAGGATTTGATGTTTATTTGAAGATTTTACAGGTTCATATTTCATTGCAAGTTTTGATTGACCTCATAAATCATTGTGTGACCTCAAAGTGACCAAAGGAGACTAACAGAAAACACCTTATGACACCTTCAGAGGAGCTTTCCTGAGATTTTCTGTAGACCCCAGGCACCCAGAAATAGGCCTAGAGTGCCCATAGACACCCTTGTCCCTTTCCAGACGCGCCCAATCCATCCTATATCTCCATATCTACTTTTTTTATGGGTCTCTTTGTGATGCTCCTACTACTCTTGTTCATCTGGTCATCACTTTGTTATAATTCAGAATTAATTGTGAATCAGCTAAGTACATTTTTCTTCTCCTTGTTATTGATTAGTTGCTGGGGTGCAATTTTTGTATTTAATTGCATATTTATTTTACTATATAGGATCTTATTTCACATTTAAGCTTAATCATTTTGGTGAACCCCACTTCTGATCGATCTTTTGGATCCTTCTTTGGCATACCATTTTCTCTATCATGTCTCCTAAAATTCCTCAAATTTATTCATATTATTTAATTCAAAATCATCCTAATTGCCAAGTTTTTCATTAAAAATCCCTATACGTCATGTATCTCCCTAGCGGTACGTTGTCGCATTAAGTGAGTGTTATCTTATATCGTCTATCTGATGACCCTAGTCTTCGTGATCCTCCATCTAATCAATCCATATTGGACTCAATTCAAGATTTACATTCTTTATTTCAAGACAAATTTAAGGTTGTGGAATCCACGATTACACTCTCTCAAATCTGAAATCCAACAACTTAGAGATGCTTCTTAGGCTCATATTTTTTCTCCTTCTACATCATGTCTTCATTCTATGTCTTCTACATGTGTTTATATTAGTGAGCCTCAAGTCTTTTCATTACCAAATCCTCTCATGTTTAATCACAATGTTAAGCAACATGACATTCTTATTGAGCTCCTCAGTCATCAATTGATCACTTTACCATCTATTCATGGTTATCCTCCTTATTGTCTTGTAAAATATCATGGTCATCCATATTGAAATTATCATCAAATCAATAGACATAATGACAATGATTTCTATGCTTTACAATGAATAATCAAGTGTCTTGAACATCAAGGTTTTATCTCATTCATTATACAACATCATGTTACATCATCCTCTCCAATTGTTACTTCTCAATGGGTTCCTAAATTTTATTTTCCTATGTCTAATGAGCATCATGTCATTGTTTCTAGGGTTCCCTCTACTAAAAATCAAATGACGCCTAAGCAACCTCCATTAAAGAAAAGTCCACCTTCTCCTCCTCTCAAGTCTTCTACAGTTTCATCAATCCCACCTAATTTACCACCATTCCACATTCCTCCCCATACTGCTCCACTTCCATTTCCAATTCATCTTGTAAAAGCAACTACTCCTTCTATTGATAGCCAAGACACATTTCAAATTCTGCCACCATCACATGGTCCTACTATTGCTTCAGGCCTACCATTGTGGTGTCCCTCACTCTTATCATGATACATACAAATCTCTCCCCAAATTTCAAGGTATATCTCACATCATTGCATAAATCTTCATCATTTGCACACTTGGGGGGATCACACTTATCCCCCCCCCCTCCAGCACTATCAATTTTTTCTAGCACGTCCTATCACACTTAACACTCTACACTTCATGATTTATCTTTCTTAGCACTTTCAAACCATTTTGATACACATCTTGTATCTTCATTTCCTGATGACACACTTGTGTTCCTATGGTTCTTACATGACTATTAAGGGATCTCTTACAATAAGAACCATGTTGAATCTTTGCATTACGTGCTTCATCAACATCTCTATATATTACATAATCACTCATGCATACACATATTTATTATTATCTATCACTAGTCTTGCATATGACACAATATTTCCTCAACTATCATGTCAACTATACACTATCAATTACACTTCAACATCTTCACATCTCACCTATTTGTCTATTCCAAACATCATTCATCGAATAACATACTCATCATCACACACTTGAGGGTATCATACTTACTCCCCCCACACCTTTCAGCCTTATCAAATGTCATACATCTTACACACATCACATTTAGTCTTTTACATTCACCATACACATCTTTAAAAACTCCAATATCATCATTTCCCAATGACATGCTCTTGTGTTATGGTTCACACTTGACTGTTGAGGGCATCCTATATACATGAACCTCACACATTGCACATTATACACACCACACATTCTCACACACTTGACCATATCACACATCTTACACTTGGAACATTTACAACACAATCCCTAGCATTGCTTAGTCACACTACACATTCACTATCTCGCACACCATGTGTTATACACACACGACATCTCCTTCTCGCAGCTTCTATCACATACTAGGTACATTATTCACTATACACATTCACACTACATCTCTCTTACATCTACTTCTACATGTTACGGTCATTACCCTATGACGCACTCTAGTCCAATGGTCCATACTCAACAAATGAGGGTATACATCTCAAATGGACCTCATCACATTCACACATTCAACCGCTCACTCATTCACTCGCACACTCTACACTTTGTGCTTTGATGATCACATATTTCTATTACACACATTTCAAACCATTTACCAATGATGCACTCTCATTTACGATTCATTCTTGACTGTAGAGGGGGCATAATGAAATGAACCTCATTACATACATACACATCCACTCGGGGGAAAACTTCTCCTATCATTCACATTGCATTCCATTCTTCCTCATCCACAACATACTGCATATCTTGGTTGCACTTAATGTTGCTTAGATTTAGTTGTTACATGTTCACATTATTACACATGCTAGATAGATATATTGTATGTCATTATCTTTATCATACATACATGCATGTTCACTTACTTTCTAGTGGTGATTGCAGATTATACATATCTATTACACGCAGTGTGGATGCTTGGCACAGTACCTATTACTAGTTCCATAGAGGCTCCTAGGGGCATCCACATTCATACATTACATGTGTTATTGTTTCATTTTGTTTCATAGCACACTACTTTATCTGATTATACACGCTTTGACATACTTTTTATCTTTCTAACATGCTAAAGGGTGCTTCATGTGCAACATTTGTTATGCAGGGCTATTTGCTTGTATGGTTATTTGTTACAATGTATGTCATTGTTTTCTTTTTGTATGCTCTTGTTTGTGGGCTTTTCCCTTTGTCTTTTATGCACACTTGTCTACTTACAGCCAATACAGCCTTGATTGTCTTGTGACATTGTGAGTTGTGTCCCATGTTTGCAACCCTCTTTTCATAGTCTACATTGTCTTCTTGTGTGTTTACATCATCTTCTTATGTATTAGCTTACACATTGCCTGCACTTATCTTTTACATGCATGTTTTCTTGTACTGAGACTTTTCTCCTAGCCACTTTGTTTACATGTGCCTCAGTTTCTACCAAGCACATTCCCTCCCCCCTGTAGGGCATAGTTTCAGCATAGTGATTAATGCTCTTTTGGGTTGCATACTCCTTCAATGACATCACATGCACCCAAAACGAGGGGGGAATCAATTCGGTAAATCAATCACCCCATACAGAGTTATACACAATACTGGTTCAACATAGTTGTCAGTTACGAGCAGGGCTCATAATCAAACTTGGGTCATTAGGACATCAATGTCCTTCCTATATGCATGTAACTGGGGGGAAATTACATAGCGATAAGTATTTCAACACAGTCTATAAAACTCCACATAATGGATTTTAAAGGGAATAGAGTCCTTATCACTTTTTTTATACACACCATTTGTAGTGGTGTTCTACATTACGAGAAGCAATTAAAGGTTGGAGGATGACAACAGAATTTTCTCCCTACACTTCTTCCATGACTTGGCATGAGATCACCCCAAAACCTCGTGGCTGGCACAACTGGCATGAGATCGGCCAAAAAAACTCAGTCTTCTACAACATCTTTAGGATCCTGTATAAACTCTTTTCCTCATCATGGATCAGGTGCACATGTTCCTTTTTCAAATTTTTACATAATTTTTATACATATACATGTGTATTTGACTACTTGTTCATTCTTCTATTTTGCAATTCCATCCGTATGGGAAATGGTAGTCAACATCATCACAACAACAACATCGACATCAACAACAAGTACATCACAACATCTACATGTGTTTCCACCCTAGGTTCATTCTCATTGCCTCTTTTTATATTTTCTCCTCCTTAGCATCCACACTTCACATTTTTATCACTCCACGCTTTGTCTAGTCCCTCAGAATGCTTACATCATCAATCTACATGGTTATCATGTGTGCATCTCTATCTAATTTATGTTACTGAGATTTCCGCTCACCAACACAAATTGGGGGAAAATGTAGACGCAAAATCACGCACTTTTGGTAATTATCTAGTCATGATTACATAATACTATTTATATGATTCCTAAGTAAGAAAAGTACTAATTAGCCCATGTCTTTGGCCATCTTTCTTTGCTTTATGTTACCACTATTGGTGTTGTACCCTTACTTTCTCAATCTTCCTTTTTATGCTCTAGCTTTTATCATCCTAGACACCAGCGCCAGCCAGGATGCTAGCACCCATCAAGGATGTCAGCGTCAGGCACCCATGTCCCCTTTATACTTTACTCACACTTTTTAGGTCCTTTATATCCGTTTGAGCATCTTATCTTTTTAGTAGTCAGCCTTCTCAGGGTTAATCACGAAATTTAAGCAAAGGAATCATATAAATATAAAGTTATGTGATCATAATAAAGGACTAAACACTAAGCATTAGCTATCACCACCTAAGGTTACATCCATCAAGGCATCTCAGAGCTTCATTGTATCCATCTAGAACCATCACAAGGGACACAAGGGTTGGTTCTTCTACATACACCTCATAGGAGGAAAGTTCATTCTATTCCATGTATAGATTTACTACATTTCCTTACATCTAACTATTTACTCGCTATCAAGTGCAACATGCATAAGAGCCACCTATGGCATGATTCCACACACACACACACACACACACACACACACACACACAGAGAGAACTACATTGGTTCTAATATGTAGTGCAACACTCATTCATAAGTTCACCATTGTGATAGTTGAGGATAGTCTAACCCCTCATTCTGCATCTTTCTTTTTTAGGATTTGATGTCTATTTGAGGTTTGTGCAGGTTCATACTTCATTGCATGTTTCCAACGACCTCAAAAATCATTATGGGACCTCAGAGTGACCAAAGGTGACTAACATGGAACTCCTTACGACACCTTAGAGGAGGTTTCTTGAGTTTTTAGACATACCTCGACATCCAGAAACAGGCCTAAGGCACCCATGGGCTCCCCTGTCCCTTTTCAAGTTCCACAGTCTAGCCTATCTCTCCATATCTACATTTTCTTAGGTCTTTGTGTGACACTCATGCTACTATATTCATTTGTTCATGACTTTGGTACATTTTAGAATTAACTGTGAATCAGCTAAGTACCTTGTTCTCCTCCTTGTACTTAGGGTTTCATAATTTATTGCTTAATTACTTGGGTGTAATTTTTGTACTTAATTACATATTTATTTTACTGCTAAAGTAGCATCAGATTAGGATCTTATTTCAAATTTTATCTTAATCATCGTCATCAGCACCATCTGGTGGAGGTTGTAACACATTAGCATTACTCCCAGAAGTCATCGGGTGTCCCAATCTATGCCCTACTAAATGCTCTGCATAACGAAGCATATATGAAAACTCATTGGCCACAATTCCCTCATAGTACTACATCTCCTCCATCATATCTCAGTATTGGCGCAATGATAGTGTGGCCGGGGGTCCCATCTATCTTGCTCTGTATGAAGTACTTGGGGTTGTTGTTGTTCCTGCTCCATGAGAAGCACTTCGTGTCTCACTCCCTATGTTGCTCTGTCCAATGGGCCATATTTGTCTCTATAGGTGTCGCACTGACAGTGATATCTATCTTGGTTTCGTAAGACCCGATCCTGCTCCTTTCTCAAATCCTCCACCACATGTTGTATCCGTGTTAACTCCCCTTATAGATGATAAATCTTTGTATCCCTCTATCCCACCTCCTGAACCATCACCACTATCAAGACGCTCACTGCTCATCTCAAATCTTGTACCTCTCTCAAATTATATTCACCTCTCAATCATAGCCTTTATATATCTACAGCATGTTCTTGGGCCTCTACCTCCAAACTATCAATACGTGCCTGTAAATTGGGATCCCCTGAGCCTACTGATCCTAATACTTCTATACCTCTCCTATTTGTACCTGACGGTCCTGTTATATCTATATGTGGTTGCATAACTACCTGCAATGTCCTTGTAGTAGCATCCACCTCAATCACATCTACCTCCTATCTCCCTAGACTACTGCTTGGTGCATCATGTACAGGTGAGTGAATAACTAGTTGTTGCATTGGTGGACCACATAAAATAATCACTGGAGGTTCCTGTTATAACTCCTCCTCACCTTATCCCTGGAGTCTATGTACCACTAATGCCTGCCCTTGAGGCATCCCCATGTATACTTGGTGGAGGCCATGGAAAAATCTCATCCTGCCCAGTGGTCATGTCAATCAAGCTGGCCTAATCCTTGCCCACCACTGAGCATATCCCTACACACTCCTTGGATCCTCCATAGCTAGTAATGGTGCCCATTGAATAACCTATACATCATAAAATCTAGCCCTCACTATACCTGCAGGAATCATGGCACCCCAATCCGCCGACTCTAGTGCAGTTCATGTGAATATATGATGGCCTGTAGGAATATCCTGTACTATGCCAAAATTCTACAGCACACGATCTGGTCCATATTTCTCTACCATATACGCCCTCAATCATATAATAAGGTGTTTGGATCCTCCTCAAATGCACCTATGATCCCCCTCCCATGCCTTGATACTTCTTGGTATGGATGCCATGTGATATCTCCCGCTACATGCAACTCATCAATTCACTGTTTCCTATACAAGTCCTATCTCCCCTAAGCATTCTCCCTCCTCCTCTTGATGATATAACACCCATATGTTGAAGGCTCCCCATCCCTTCACTGCTACTCGGATCTGAATCCAGTCTACCCAAGGATATGTGGTCATAAATCCATATCTGCATATTAGGATGCCTACTTTCACACTCTTACCATCCTCATTAAGCTACTCTATGTAAATCATAGTATATCCATGTTAATACTGTTGGATCCCATGACAAACATTATCTCATCCTACCACATAACATGTACCACATCCACAAATACAATATTGAAAGTACTGACCTCCACTCATCTGGAAACAAAATTTAGGTGATCAATGAAAAAATTAAAATCAAAACACGCTCCATATAACCCTCTCTAAAATAAATTCATAGGTCTATCCGCAACCCCTTGTGGGGTGCATCCTCTATGTTAGTCAACAATATCAATATCTGCTCCAAGGCCTTAACCTATGCCACACCACCCATGTTCCCCCTCCATAGGTAGTCATGGTATCTATGGTAGATATCCTCTAATGTCACCATCATCTCTCCGAAATCGGTATAGCCAAAAAATACTCATCTTCTGAGTGATGCCACTTTGCCAATGTTTTCAATAAACAATATGATGACCAATCTCCATGAAAGGGAGATGCTTGTCACATGTAGTATCTCCAACACATGCAATAATGATGCACTCTGATACTCCTCTATGTCTCCACATATTCCACACCCCATAATAAATATATCTCAAGGAAATTCAGAACTTTGATATCCTAACCTTGTACGATGCACCTAAAACATAGCCTACACACATCACACAACCTGTATTAGTCCTTCTACCTATCATTACTTATCCTAGAAATCCCCATTTTTTAGGATCATCTACCCCTCAATAAATCCTCCTCCCTCCATCATTATGACATAAGTTCCACTCTATTAACATAAGTTTCATTTCACACACAAGTGTAAGACACTTATACATCATGCATTATTTTAATTCAACATGGAGTCTGTTAATGCATAACATATGTTGTTTCCCACCCCATTTCTGGCACATATTTGCTAATCTGTGTATTCTGACCAACATTTTATCTCTGACAAATGTGCTACTTGTTCTCACATACACGTTTCTAATACAAATTGAAATGCCTTGAATTGTTTGCAAAATGTTCTACTCCACATACCCTCCTAGACACATAAGCGAGCATTGCTCTGTTTTCTCCCTCCCATTTCCTAAAAAATCTGTGCTATTTTTATATAAGCATACACGTGACCAATGTATAACATATGTGCACTAATAAAAAACATACAGTTTTATGCCTTCAAAACTACCCCATCTGGCCACATAGGCATGCTTAAAACATGATTACCCGCCTACCCAATAACACATAGGTGCCATCAGGTTTTGGTGACATAGGTGCCAATTCATTGCATATGTGCTTTTAATTGAAGCGCCTATGCACTGATTTAAACCCCTAGTAACCAAAAAACATTAATCAAAAACATACAAAATTACAAATCATAACAAATAACAGGGTACTTACCCCATGCTCCGTCAACTTTCAGTCGTTGTTATATCCTCACTAAAGGAAAATTTGGTGATCATGGAATCCCTCTTGTAGGCCATCATGTTCTCTCTATGGGCTCTCGTTCTCAACTATGATGTGGTGAAAATGGCGGGTTCGTCTTGTGGTCCCCTGAACCCCTTTTATACCCAAAAAGGTATAAAAACTTCTGGGAGCCCTAGTCTCCACCCCATGTGTTCTGATTTTTACCACTGTTTCTTCCTTACCCTCCTTCAAATCCCCTCATCTATCATTAAAAAAATCCCAAAAAATCGTAAAAAGCTAAAAAAATCAAACAAAATAATAAATTAAAAATCCAAAGTTGAATCACAAAATCATTGGAAAATTGGAACAAAATTCTTAAAATCATTAAAAACATGATTAATGTCTATTTTTAAAATGAAAAAAACTTTTTTGAATTACACCATGTTTGACACGATGTATATGAGGTCTCTTATCTTTATTTACATTCATGGTCTCAACCTGATATGAGGACCCTCTATTGTTTTGTATTATTTCACGTGATCAATGATATGAGGCCACTCTTTCTGGTCTAATGATATCAGAGGACCATTATCATATTAAATTTGTCTGATGATATGAAAACACAGAATCTAAATCGTCAGCATGATCTTTCTACCCTAGTGCACCTTTCTCTATCCAACATAAATCACTTTGTCCATGATCAATTATAGTGGGTAGGGCATTATGATAGTGACACCCCTTTCTACCATCATCTTCTAGTCCTATCATCATCCAACTAACTGTCAAACCTCATCATCCTTCTATCCAATTAATCCTTTAATTGACCATTCAATATCTTCATCCCCATCTTCATGCTCAATCATAACCCCTTGACTGGTGCATATTATAATACCAAATCTTCATCATATTCCCTTGAGTTGTAAAAGGTACATAATCTAATCCAAGGCATCCTCTAAAAAATCCCCACCCCTATCAGACATCATTGACTGTAGGTATCCTCAAATCTAAATCCTTCAAATATCATCCCCCTTGCACTCCAGGGAATCCTCTAATCTGGAATAGTCAAATATCTCATCTAATCCTCTGTATCTCCTACTCTTCCAATCAAAGGGGATTTCCTTAGTCTAATGCCTCTTATATCTGAGTCTTCTGGGGAAATTCTAGAGACGTTTTTCTCCTCTAAAATTTTTTATATCTGGGCTCGATACTCATTCCTCTACTACTCTCATGCAAAATCATCTCACTCTCTAATTTTATTCCTCTAAATCCTCAATCCTCTAATCCTTTCATTCAAGTCCTTCCCCTCTTGAATGTAATATCTCTGACTTTCCCCAATCTCCTTCCTATCTACTCATCTTTGTAATCTTCTCATCCTCTACATCTATGAGAATTGGGCCTTTCATATTTTCAAGTGGTCACTAGATGACTCAATTCCTTCTTTTCCTAACCCCTCGAGGGGGCATCATCTCACTATTTATCCTATCATCTCTCTTTATTTGAACAATCATTGCTAATGGTAATAACCATTCAAAGAGGGAAGTAAAATGTCCCGAGAGGAAACATTTGGCAAAGAATGTACTTTTGAGAACCGTTTGAGAAGCCTGTATATCTCTTTTTTATTAAGTTATAATCATGTTAAGGTGGTTGCAAGTTTATCATGTCTCAATTGATAAGTTCTAAGATTCTTCTTGATAACTCCCACCCTATCCTGAGTAATTTTAATCAAACTCGAGTTAATATTTGTGCATGATCTGTAGTAACTAATGTGTTTGTTTCTATTTTCTAGCAATGTCTGTAAATAGTTACCACTCATTCCTATTACCTAATCTATACCTACTCTACACCTATCTTGTCCATCTAATCACACAAGTCTCAATCACATTGTGATATCCATTTAGTGGCATCTGTAATCTCATTTTTCAAATCTAGAGATTTCTATCTCTAGAAGTGAAATAAATGATTTAAAATAAATTTTCTTTCATTTGTTGATAGAGATTGTTTGTAAGCCTTTGGGTGTACCTCAGGCATGATTGATCTTAGGTTTTGATGTTTTATTGGGTCTTCTAACTCAAACCTTCATGTTAAAATCTCATATATTATGTGAAAAAGTGCTAATCTGGGCCTCCATTGAAGTACATTTCTATTTGAAGGAAAATTTTAGCTATACTAAAGCATTTTGTTATCTAGACTTTCCATTTTGTAGGAGTTCTTAGAGATTTGGAAGATCAAGTTTATTCTACGTCACCTCCCACCATAATTTATTTAAAAACAACTAATCCTTCCCATACTACCCCTGTTTGTCATGTGTGTATACAAATGCATAAATTTTATTACCAAAACATGCATAAACAATCAGGATTCGAAATATCTTTAGTACCTTGAACCTTGCCTAGAGAATATCTCTTTCACTATCTATCAAGCTGACAACTCATGAGGGAGATGAATAGTTGTCATTGCATTAGGATAATATGTTTGATTCAAGGTCTTCTTAACAACTTGCATTAGGAAGGACTATCTCAAATCTCCTCCATAAACAGAATGGCTACAAATAGGACGTTCTCTTACCTTGGTTGAGAAAGCAAGCATACTCATCCCTGCAACCAATGAACTATGATGTTTAATTAAGGATCAAAGGGTAAGTGTAGGAAGTTGATGGACAAATATAGGGTCATTCATGGATGTCATATTGTAAAAAATAGTAAAATATCAACTTGTAGGGATTATTATCTATACGTGCACTCAAAATTAGAAAAAAAATATATAATTATGAATCATAGCATTCGGAATCTAGTTTCTAAAATACTAATTTTAAAAAAAAAACGGACAAGTTTAGCTATATTAAACACTTAAAATTATATGACTTAGGTTTTTTTTTTTCAAAAAACTTATAAGATTGCAGTCCATTTGCCCACATTTTCGATGACCAAATCTTGTTATTTATATTTTTCCTTTGGTGAAACATTAGATGTAGTTGTCTATCTTGGGATGGATTTTATTTTGTATTATTTTGAGGAATATTTTTTTTTAAATGATTTTTTCTGTGAAAGTGGTCTGAAAATATTTAGAAAATGGAAGTGCTTTCCATGTTTCCCTCGCGATAACTATATCAAAAAATATCGAAATCAAATATATATATTTTTAAAGTGTATAAAATTTTTCCACGCTTGGGATGGTATAAGTTTTATCACATTTTGATAAGCGAAATAAAAGTTATAGTCTTAAACGTAGACATGAAAATTCACAGGCAAAAAATGTTTTAAAGAGCTATTGTTAGCAAAAAATTATAAAATGATATTTATCTTATTCTATTCACTTTAAAATCAATATTTCTACGAAGCTAACAGTCTCCCCTATGCAAAATGGCACCATTTTTGTGAAATGTTTTCAGTTTTTTAGCATGGTTCAAGTCTCTGGAAGAGCAGATTTGAGGTTTTTTGACCTTTTACACTTCATAATGACCTTCGATAGCTTTGGTTAGGGAAAAACAAGGATTTCCCGAGGCTTAGGTTTGGCAGATAGATCCACAATCACGGTTTATAAAGCGCGATTACGCAGTTTTTTTAACAAAAACCACTAGCGTGCTTTATAATCCAAGATCACCATTTATAAAGCACGCTCGCGGTTCATAAATCATATTTACACACATCCCAATGTCTGAATTACCATGTGAATTTTACTCTCTGACATTACCATATGAATTACTGTGAAATTCTATCTTTTTCTGCATGTTTTTCTTATCACCAGAAGCAAAACATCATGGGAGACAAGAAACATGAAGTCAAAAAAGGAAGTCCTTAAGTAAAAAAAACCAAACAAATTAGACAGGCCAAAAAAATTCAAAATGCTGAGTGAATGCGGAAACTTCGTGAATCAAGAAGAGGTTCATCTTCAACCCCAACTATTCTAAGCAATGAAGAACTAGGTAATGTTTCTACTGTCAATTTTGAAGTTGAATTAAATACTCATGATGAAGATAGTTTTTACTGTCAATGTTGAAGAAGAATTAAATACTCATGATGTAGCAAATGTTGAAATTAAAGGAGACAATGAAAATGTGAATAAAGGAAATTCCTGTTGAAACTGTAGACAAGCAAATTTGTTTACAAAAACACCTCCTAGGATTTTACGTAAGAAACCTAGTTTTTTTAATTGAAATTTATGAAAACATTTTGAAACCAATGTCTGACAAACTTTCTGAAAGACAAATAAGAAGAAAAGCCACTGAAATTTGGGATAATCATTTTGAAATTTTAAACAATTCCCAAAGATGTCAGTTGTTGGTTAGTTTGATGAAATTGATTAAAATGAGACCTACATTAAACACCTTAGGATTGAACAAAATCTAATATATGTGGTCAAACCTCTACAATTGTTGAAAACCTTCATGATGCATATCACACTGTTGGTGTCAAGAGATGCACCAGGGATAAGTAATATTGTGCATCATGTACTTGCTACTAATGTTGTAAGTGAATCAATAAAAAAACAATGTCTGAATTATGAAAACAAGTCAAATGTTGCAAGTTAATCAAAAAACTCTAATGAAAGCAATTAAAAGACGTAATATTCTTCAATCACTCAATAACGCCAATTTTTGGGCATTTTCTGCTAGAGCATCGTACATAAGGACAAAAATAATTATGATGCTATAAAAGAAGTTGTTATTAAATTTTGGCATGATAACACTAGAGTTTCACCTAATATAAGAGATGTTATAAAACAGAAGAGTTGGTTCTACTAATTGTGAACCACATCCAAAGAATTTCTTAGATATGACTTAAACTCAAATTTTTCATAAGTTTGAATAAGATAATTTGGAAATTAAAATTAGTCAACATTTTTTTGAAATTTTGAAACCATTCTATGTGAAAATTAACCACGCTCGCACCACTTGTTGTTGTAGGCAACATGTTAAATTTGTGATGCATTATGCTAAATTTTTACGTATTCATTTTAATTTTCATTTTGAAACTATGTTATCAGAATGTGGTGTTCAAGTTCCACAAATATCTTCCAGGGATTTCATTCCTACTATATTTTGTGAAAAATAAGTTGGACAATTTTTTTATAGTCAGGATTGTTTAGATGGAAGTTGTAGTACATGCGGCGGATTACCTAAATTAGAAAGTTGTACATACATGAAAAAATTTAAGGTACAATAGGACATAATTTAGTTGAGTTTAATAAATATAAATCAGTTGCATACTAGTTGAAAGATGGAAAAGAGTCTAAACGGTGTAAGCTAGTTAAAGAACAAATGCTTGTTTTCTAATTTTTGAGAAAATTTAAGGATGAAATTGTTTATGAGTATGCTAGGCATACACCTAGAGACTCGATGGTTGGATGAATAGTTAAATCTATGCAAAGACACATTTCTTATTGGTACTATTGTTTTAGTGATTGATTTTGCAGAGAATTACACATTACAACCACAAATGGAGGTTCAATCGCAGTATTACAACTCAGTACAAGTTGTCCATTTTTGTGCATATAGCATTTCTACATTCTCCTGATAGTATAGAGAATGATCAAAATTTTTTAAGAGAGTACAAATTTTATATCAGTGATGATCGTACTCATTCTACTGAATTTGTGTAAGGTTGTTTCCATTTATTTTATGGAAACTTGTCTGATAGGGACATCCACTTCAAACAACATTTTATATGGTCAGTTAATTACACGTATCAATTTAAGAATACACGTATGTTTAATTGGATGAGTAGAATGCACGTCAAGATGGGTGTATAACATATTTGGAGTTTCACTGAGGCTGGACATGGAAAAGAAGAGCATGACGGTGCAGGGGCATGTGTGAAAAGAGATTTTGCAAGAGAAGAGTTGGAGTACAAAGATGGTGCTAAATTAAAAGATGCAAAGAGCATAGTGGAATGGTGTACTGAAAACATGGCCCGAGGTTCTCAAGAAAATTTCACAGTTCGTAGATATTTTTGGTTGATAGAGGAACAACATATTGCTAACTATGAGGATTGTATGACACTCACTGGGTCCAGTGATATGCACTCATTTTGTAGATCAGATGCTACTTCGTGGGTTGTATGGACAAGAAAGTTGACATGTTTTTGTGCATCTTGTATCGAATTTGTCACTGCTGAGTGTGATTCACAAGAATGGGTGGAAGGATGGATTTGTAGGCCTCTAACTCCGCTTCCTAGTTATCAACCTCCACAAGCATTACGACTTATTTCTGTAGATGAAGTTACAACATCCAAGGACTTTGACGAAATTTTGATTTTGGTGCGACAAGGTATTTATGGTTATTTATTTAATTTTTGTATTGAGTTATGTCCATTGAAATTTTAGTATATAATTTAAATTTGAGTTGTTCAACCAAGTTGTTTTTTTGTAGGACATGTGTTTGCAGTAATTGCCACAGAAGACAATGAAGACGGAACAGACTATTTCTTATGTCGTTGCATCGATGAAAGAAAGAAGTTGACTTCTCCTATTATAGATGGCGAAGATATTGAGTATCCTACAGGGTCAGTGGTAGTTACTAGAACTTGGCTTCGACGGTATCCATTAAAAAACTCCTCTGTTTGGGTGTTTGAAGACTTTGAGACACACAGGAAAATACTCTTATATTCGCATCTATTTCTAGTGACAAATATTCAGTTGTATAGATATAAAGGAAGGCCTAATAACAAGATTCTTTAGAAGGTTCAAGAGTCAGATCATGAAGTAATCTTGTCCACTATTCAGAGTAGATCTGATCCTGATGATTCATTGGAATGAATTTACAATGCTCATGTCTGGTATATATAATTTCTTTTCAATATATATATATATATATTTATATATATATATATATATATTTGTTAGTTTAAAGATCTAGATTTAAGTTTGAATATATATTTTATTTTAAATTTGTGTATTTTGTACATATATAGATAGTATATGGTTTTGATTTGAAACTTAAATTTCTTTGACTAACAATTTTATGTTTAGGTTAGTGGTGCCAGAAAAGCTTCCACCTTCACGTGGTTGGCACTGTTAGTAAAGAATTTTAAATTCTTGAAGCTAACAGAAGTTTTCATTGTTTGAAAAAGTCGTAAATTTTGAAAAAGTTGTAAATTTTGAAAATGTTGTAAATTTTGAAAAAGTTACATAAATTTTGAAAAAGTTGTAAATTTTGAAAATGTTGTAAATTTTGAAAACGACTACTCCCCAAGTGTTTACAAGACCATACCTATACGTGTGCACCAATCTGGGAAGGAAAAATCTGAAAGAGGATATTGTAGAGGGTCCCTACGCTAAGGTTTCAGATCAAATGAGCTGTCTCTAGGTGCCACGGAGTCTGAGTAGTCACCTGTCGAAGTTGAACGATATTTTGGTCTCAGGGCTCTTAAGGGACTACGCCCCAATGAAGTAGCCCGGAAGCAATGACCTTGTCACACACTGAAACACCACCTTCTTTAGCGTTCACCTGGCCACCCAAATGTGTCGGCGCAGTCAGTTTTGTGCCACGACCCACCGTTTGCAAAATATAGGGTTTGACAACCAATCATTGGCTCTAACTGCACTATTTCACACGTTTGCAAACAATAGGGCAGCGAGAGCAACCAAATGAGAAGGAAAAAACTGAGAGAGGATTTTGTAGAGGGTCCCTATGCCAAGGTTTCGGATCAGATGAGACATCTCTAGGTGCCACGGAGTCCGAGTAGTCACCCGTCAAAGTTGAACAATATTTTGGTCTCAGGGCTCTTAAGGGACTACGCCCGAACGAAGTAGCCCAGAAGCAACGACCTTGTCGCGCACCAAAAAACCACCTCCTCTAGTGTTCACCTGGCCACTCAGACATGTCAGCGCAGTCGGTTTAGTGCCACGACCCACCGTTTGCAAAATATTGTGTTTGACAACCAATCACTAGCTCCAACTGCATTATTTCACGCGTTTGCAAACAATAGGGCAGCGAGAGCACCGAAATGAGAAGGAAAAAACCTAGAGAGGATTTTGTAGAGGGTCCCTATGCCGAGGTGTTGGATCAGATGAGCCATCTCTAGGTGCCACGGAGTCCAAGTAGTCACCCGTCGAAGTTGAACGATATTTTGGTCTCAGGACTCTTAAGGGACTACACCCAAACAAAGTAGCCCGGAAGCAATGACATTGTCGCGCACCAAAAAACCACCTCCTCTAGCGTTCACCTGGCCACCCAAACATGTCAGCACAGTCAGATCAATGCCACAACCCATCGTTTGCAAAATATAGCGTTTGACAACCAATCACTGGCTCTAACTGCACTATTTCGCATGTTTGTAAACAATAGAGCAGTTAGAGCACCGAAATGAGAATGAAAAAACTGAGAGAGAATTTTGTAGAGGATCCCTACGCCGAGGTTTCAGATTAGATGATCCATCTCTAGGTGCTACGGAGTCTGAGTAGTCACCCATCGAAGTTGAACGATATTTTGGTCTCGGGGCTCTTAAGGGACTACGCCCCAACGAAGTAGCCCGGAAGCAACGACCTTGTCGTGCACCAAAACATTACCTCCTCTAGCATTCACCTAGCCACCTAGACGTGCTAGCGCAGTCGGTTTGGTGCCACAACCCACCGTTTACAAAATATAGCGTTTGACAACTTTACACTGGCTCCAACTGCACTATTTCATGCGTTTGCAAACAATAGGGCAGCGAGAGCACCAAAATGAGAAGGAAAAAACCAAGAGAGAATTTTGTAGAGGGTCCCTACACTGAGGTGTTGGATCAGATGAGCCATCTCTAGGTGCCACGAAGTCCGAGTAGTCACCCGTCGAAGTTGAACGATATTTTGGTCTCAGGGCTCTTAAGGGACTACGCCCGAACGAAGTAGCCCAGAAGCAATGACCTTATCACACACCGAAACACCACCTCCTTTAGCGTTCACCTAGCCACCTGGATGTGCCGACGTAGTCGGTTCAGTGCCACGACTCACCGTTTGCAAAATATAGCGTTTTGACAACCAATCACTGGCTCCAACTGCACTATTTCACGCATTTACAAACAATATGGCAGCGAGAGCACCGAAATGAGAAAGAAAAAACTGAGAGAGGCTTTCGTAGAGGGTCCCTACGCCAAGGTTTTAGATTAGATGAGACATCTCTAGGTGACACGGAGTCCGAGTAGTCACCCGTTGAAGTTGAATGATATTTTGGTCTCATGGCTCTTAAGGGACTACGCCCAAACGAAGTAGCCCGGAAGCAATGACCTTGTTCCACACCGAAACACTGCCTCCTCTATCATTCACCTGGCCACCGAGATGTTTTGGCACAGTCGGTTTAGTGCCATGACCCACCATTTGCAAAATTTAGCATTTGACAATCTTACACTGGCTCCAACTGCACTATTTTGCGCATTTGCAAACAATAGGGCAGCGAGAGCACCGAAATGAGAAGAAAAATTTGAGAGAGAATTTTGTAGAGGGTCCCTACACCAAGGTTTCTGATCAGACAAGCCATCTCTAGGTGCCACGGAGTCCGAGTAGTCACCCGTCGAAGTTGAACAATATTTTGGTCTCAGGGCTCTTAAGGGACTACGCCCAAACGAAGTAGCCCGGAAGTAACGACCCTTTCGCACACCGAAACACCACCTCCTCTAGCGTTCACCTGGCCACTCGGATGTGTCGGCGTAGTTGGTTCAGTGCCATGTTGTCCTGAGGCATGACTTCTCACTCCTCGCCTCCGTTCATTTCCTAGGACTAAAAACATTTAATTTGTCACTTGTTTACCTTCCATCTCTCTTGTTCTCTTTGTCCACTTGCCTCTGTCCTCTTAGACCTGCTTCATCAATGTCCTTGATTTTTCTCTCTTGAGCTATGTTGTTGTGGTGATCTCTCTCCATCCTCTGTTGCCCCAGTTATGTGCTTACATGCTCATTATTTTTGCATTGTAATAGGATTCTTCATCACATATCACTAGACACAGAATTAGGAGTATAAGTACAAATCATCAAAAATTAAGGGAACACATGTGTGAGGACCTTTTATTCATAAGTGCCATCATTGATTGCATGAGATTAATCATCTCTACCTCAAATTGAAGCAATGTCTCCTATCTGAAACTTTAACCCCCCAGTCCAACAAGAAAAATCAAGCATTCATACTGCAAAGAAGGACATGTGACCATTGGGTGAGCATGATCCTTGAAAAAGGGAACATGATCTATTTCCTAAGATTAGATCTCTTTGTTTAGATTGTTCTTGGTCATATTTTTGAAAATCAATAGGAATAGAGTTGAGATCTGTTATTCCGTAAAATTGACAAGGGTAATTTTACCGATAACCATACCAAAATTTTGTCCCGATCCCTTGTTAGGGATCCCTTGCGTTCGGAACGTTGTTAAATCCCTTCCCGGGAAACCTGGTTTTTCGAACTTAGTCTTTTGAGCCTTTTTTGGCTGGGCGCATGAAATTGCTATGTAACACCAACTTTTGGTGCGCCCCCTTAAAACCTTTGGCACGTGATTTTCAATGTTAACACGACTTTCGGTGCGCCAAAATGTGTTGAGCCTTCCCTGCGTGCGCCAAGGCGCATGCGCCTGTGTTGGCACAACGTTTGTTGCGCCACTTTTTGGTGCGCCAAAGGGCGCACATAATATTATTGCAACACAATGCTTTGGTGCACCAAAAGGCGCACATAATTTCCTGTCGAGAAAGTGTTTGGTGCGCCAAAGGCACGCTTTATTTCATGTTGGCAGGCATTTTGGTGCGCCAAAGGGCGCACGCTTTTTCCTATCGACAGCAGTTTTCATGCGCTTTTCAAAAAGTGGGTGGCGCATTAATGTCCAGCTAACCTATATATATATATGGTTTACGCGCCCAAATGTCATTTTCACTATTCGTTGTGCACGTGATTTTTCTAAGCCTGTCAGCCCCTGCCTCGTCGTTTTCAACACGTTGTGGACCCGTTCTCGAGCTTTTGTTATTTATCCAGGTAAGAGGTTCTTTTCTCGTCCATATGCTTTATTTTCTGGTTTTTGGCTTATGGTTTAGCAGTATTAAAATATCAAATGTTGAGCTAGCCCTCCCCTGTGCCGTCTTTCCTTATTTATTTCCTCCCATCCCTCTTTCTAAATCTGCTGGTAGAGGGTGTTAGTTTGAAAGCTTGGTCTGAAACCCCTTTGGATTGAACCATTGAATATCCCAAGGCAGCCTTAGAACTGAAAAGCAAGAAGGGTTGAGCCATATGAAAAAACACTGTTTTTCCCTTAGGCGCACCAGCGCGTCATGCAACATCATAAACAGTTGCATCCCCATGGCGCATCTGTCCCCTCTGCAGCATAACTAGAACCCACGCCAATGGCGCACCCATCATGCTTGTTGCATCAAGTTTTCATACGCCCTCAAGGCGCGCCTCTTCCACGTGCTGCACAATCTAAACTTGCGCTCCTTTGGCGCACCATCATTCAGTGCTGCATCGCCTTTCCATGCACCCTTAGCGCGCCTTGCGCCCATGCAACACAAGTTATATATGCGCCAAGTATAGTCGTAAAAGCGCAGGCGCATCGCTCCTTTCAATAACATTCGTGTTGTGCAAACCCTCCGTGCGTCGCGCCATATTTCCTTTGGCGCACGAAAAGTCCCTGTTACATGCTTTTCCCATGCGCCAAAGGGTGCACCAAATCCCCACGTAACATGCAAGGTCCATGTGCCTTTGGCGCATCCTGTCTCCATGCAACACGTTGTTCTCATGCGCCCTTTACTAAAATGCACTCTGCAGTACGCATGCGCCATGCGCCTTTGGCGCCAGTTTAACCTTTGCAACAGCCCTTTCCCATGCGCCCTGCCTATTTAGCCCTGTAAGCTACATTTTTCCTGCGCCCTGAGCCTAAAAATCTCTAACTCTTTCTTCTGCTAACATTCCAATGGAAGATCAAATGGCTAATTCAACTTTTTTGGATTGGGTCTCGCTTCTTCTTCATGCAGATCAGCAGATAATCTTAGAAGAACATATGTCTACATCCAGCAAGAGACCCACCAAATCAAAAGGGAAGGCTAAGCTTACTGAAGAAGAGATGAAGTATAAATATCAAAGGGTCAGAATGCCCGAGTCACAGGCCGAATGCAGCATGGATGTCAGAGACTCAAAATTGGGGCATGTCGACATGGAGGAATTCTGGGCCAGAACTCAGAAAGTTACAAGGATTCCATGGATGGACAAATTGATAGGCAGTGCCCTGCACTTCGCCAGAGGAATCCCCGTCAGCACAGTCAACAATGAATTCATAATGGTGGTTGCTCAGTCTTACAACAAAGACACCAGATGTGTCGAAAACAGTAAGGGCGAGGTAGTCATTAACCTCACTGCCCATCATTTTGAGATGATACTTGGCATCCCTCACCACCGGCACTTCGTGGCCGTCAGCCAAGCAGAGTGTATCAAGGCCTGGGAAGACAATGAAGACCAATGTATGCAACTAATGAACGAAGTCTACTTAAAGAACAAGAAGGTGGTAACCCGGTGGCCCCAAATCATCCACCGCAGTGACTTCTCAGAAGAGCTCAGCGATACCATTACCTTCCTGAGCAGGGTCTTCGGGCTCTCTGACGCCCATTACTTCCATAAATGGATGCTGCGCTACTTGGAAACAATGAATAAGAATGTGCCTGAGCAACGCTTTTGCTGGGGGGAAATTATAAGCAGCACCATTTCCGAGCAGCTACAACAGTTCAGCACAACGGGAGTATTCCATATGAACTCCTACGTGGTCTACGCTGCAGCATCAGAGAGGGATTATCCAGGCCTAGCACGAAGTGGAGTTTGGCCTCAGGTCAAAATATATGAGTATTATCTAGAGTTGAAGCTGGAGAATAGCATCGCCCAATTCACCAAAATCAACGATGCATTCTTTTATCACATCATCTGCCTATTGAGGCCAAATCTGACTCATGGTCATACGACCAAAAACATAGTGGCAGCCACAGAGAAATGGGGAGCCCTGTTCACCCAATTTCCTACATTCACCTATCTGAGGGCTGCCAACTTTTTGGGAGAGCCAACCAGGCTACCAAGTTATGCTGGGCCTAAGCTGATTCTGCTGGAGCTGTCAAGGCAGCTAATCACATACCACGAAAAAGTGCCTGAAAAGAAAGAAGGGTGGAACTCCTTTCCCCCTCACAGTGGGCCGATACACATGCTCTACCCACCACAAGGCGAAGGAAATGTTTGCAGAGCTGGAGTTACTCAATTTGAAGCATGATTTCCCAGCCAGGCCTACCTTCGATCCAAGGGGCTGCCTACCAAGAGCAAAGCTTGATCCGATCCATGTTCCTCAGATCGAGGATATTTATATTGACGTCCTCCATGAGGTAGAGCTCAGAAGAAAGGATCATTCTCGCCTAGCATTGGATGAAATTATCCAGTATGGGGTAGCCATTGTCCCCAAAGGCTACCAAACAACAGAAGATGAAGTGGACAAGGTATATAATGATACAGATGGGGATGATTGGCCCTTTCCGGCCATTGATAGAAGCTAAATCTCCTCAGACAATTGAGGAGAGGGTCAAGGAAACTCTGCGTAGGACAGAGCACTGGTGCCGGATGAACGGCTTAATCTACCTCGGGGTAGATTTCACAACCTCCCCATTGGGCAACACACCTTCACGGTCCAAAAAGTAGCTTAAAGGCAAAGAGTGTAGAAGGTGAATCCAGCACCATTCAGGAAGAAGCCCCTGAAAGTCCTCCTTCCACAGCGCCAGAACAGGTAATAACTCTGGATTCGCCAGAGAAAGAAGCAACAGGGGATAGTCCAATTGGCCCATCCACTCAGGATGTCGGCATTGCTACCACAACAGAGGTCCCTTCTATCCCTTCTTCTTCTCTTCCTTCCCCTCCTCGAGTGACTCAAGCGACCATCCCTTTGGTCGTGTCCTCCGCCCCTTCTTCTACTCTTTCCCCTACTTCTTCGTCTATCTTCTCTTCCCTCACTGATCCTTCCTCCTCCATTTCTTCCCTCATCTCCAAGCTCCCTTCCCTTCCTATGTCTTCCGCAGCTGCAGTTTCCCTTCCTCCCGTGGACACTTCTTCGGCTATTCTCTCAATGCCGCCTCCGCGTGTCTCCACGTTTTTCCCCTCTTCTACTGCAGTTGTCCCCTCCTCTGTTTCTGGTCCTTCTTCCATAGGACCAGCCTGGATCTCTCAGCAGCTGAGCCAGCAAAAGAGGAAAGTTCCCATCGCTCCGATGGACTTTTCAGTGATCCCAACCAAAGGGGCAAAGAAGCTGAAGTTTGTTGCACGCTTCTCTAAAAGTGCTGCAGGTGAGAGAATCATGGAAATTAGCATACCCCGATCCCCTCAAAGAGAAGAAGGATCTGTCTCCGACAGATTTTACCGTGACCCAAGTCACAATGGGGACATCTTCTGAAAGTCTCCAGGGGGAAGCTCTTTCCGCGGTCGACGCCCTCTGTCAAAAGCTTCAAGAAACAAAAGAAGAGAAAAGGCTACTAAAAGAGCAAAACAAATATCTGCTCCAAGCCTTACAGAAGATGGGTAGTGCGCCTCCCACAACTGCCGCCGAAACTTCTGAGCTTCTCAGCCAGGAGAAAATCAATGAATATGCAAAGATTGGCGAGCAAGGTATGGTCGTTTCTGCTTGGAGGAGCCAGATCCTCAAGGACAGTGAAAGAGTGATCGCCGAGTTTGTCAATTTGTATCTGAGCATCGGAAAGGTGAACAAAGAGCTCCAAGCATTAGCGGGGCCCATATCAGAAGAGCTAGATCATGCTAGACTCCAACACAAGACCTTTCAATAGATGTTTGACTGTTCAGTCGAAGATCTGGTCAAGTTCGGTGTCTTCGGCCATCCAAGGGCCCTCAACAAAACCATGTCCACTCTGGACTACTGGGTGGATCAGCTTGAATTTATTCTGGAAAAAATCGACAAGGTAAAGGAAGCAGCCATGGATGCAATGCACCAAATGGAGCGAATTGTTCTCAACATGTCTCCAGGGTTGCTCACTCCTTCCTTTATCTTAAGGTTAGCTGATGAAACCATCCGGATCTTCAAGGAGATCACTTCTCAAGGAATAGGGCCAGAGGTCACATTTGACACTGAATCTATCAACAACCTGCTGGCCTATAGGGACTTCATCGGGTTCCTCATTGAGGCGGAAAAAGATTATTCCAAACTCCCAAAGAAGCTCATAGATGAGCGGGAGACTTGTGAGGCAATCAGCGAACTGCACAAGGATCCTTCTCAGGATCAATTTGGGCCGATGATTAACAAGTTTTTGGAATACCGCGCTCAGTTCCATATCTCATCACCTGAGCAGCATCAAAAGCAGGCTACTCCCTTTCGGCCGCAGGATGATGACAACGAGTAGCTGCTCCTCCTTCTTCTTCTTCTTCTTCTCTCTCTTCTCCGACTTTCTTGTTGGAATGTCTGAAGTATGTTGATGCAAATGATGACATCATCCATGTTGCATCATGGGATGATGTCATCCATCAAGTTGTAAAAAGTCAACATGACTTTTAGATATTTTGTAAATATCTTTGTAAATAGTTGTTGGCTCCTTTTTGCCTTCTTTTCTCCTCTTCTTCTATAAATACCCCAACACTTGTTGTGTTGATGGATGGATGAATATCTTTCAGATGAGAAATAGGAGTAAGGAAAAAAGACTTTGAGCTTTTTGTAACAGAACAAATTAGTAATACGATATTTGGACTTTGTGCTGAATACCTGTGTTATATACATTAGATCTTTCTTATGTTAGATCTGTGTATTTATTCTGTTGGATCTGCTTCTATTTTATTGTCATTTATTTATCATCAAGTATTGCTTTGTTTATTTATGCAAGTAGGTTTGGCTTTGTTTACTACCAACCCAAAAACATAAATCTTCTGACCTTTCTGCTTTGGAATTCATTTCTTTTCTCCCTTCGGACCTGTTCCTTCTTCCTCCTCTCTTTCATTCCTTTCTCTTCGCAGCCGGAAATAAACCTACTGGGATGAGATCCCAAACCCCCGAAGGCAGAATCTGTGAGACTTGCATAGATTCCTGCTGGTAGAATAGCAATAAACCAGTTTCGCTTTGCTGACTCAAAGAGGGGCTATGCCCTGCACACTGTTGGCTCGTTTATCCATAGATCTGCCCAAGCAACAGATTTTCGGACCAACAAGATCAAGAAAGATAAATTCCATTGGGAAAATAATCTCCCATTTACAAGTGAGATGAATAATTTTGATTCTCATTCCTTGGTGAGATGAATAATTTTGAATAATTTTAAGAATTGGTTCAGGAAAATATTTGTAACCCTTTCCTTCAATACTCAATAAGTTTTTGTTCAACCCTTGTAGAGATCATAGGTTATATCTCTAGAATCCTATGAAGAGTTAAATGAAAAAATATTAAATAGTCAATGTGGAAATATCAATGCCATTCCTGAGAATTGACTCAACACATTGGAGCATGTGAAAATCTTGGAAGATGAGAAAGTTTCATTTTTAGTTTCCAGATTCAACAAGATGGTCTATGGAAAAGCCTCATCATTCAAGATCTTCTGCGGAGGAAGACATGAGTTGATTCTTCATTAAAGGAGGATTCTTCATGCGATGGGTGGAACCTAAGAATACTAATAAGGGCTTACTATCAAATTTTTACCCAAGTTTCAACTTGGGACATCAGAATGCACCACCACATGAAATCTCTCCCTTTCGTCACTTAATGCTTGTAACATTCTCACTAGGTATTCAATTCCTCAGCACCCCAACTTGATTATGTTGCCCCCTCTCATGAATACTTAACCCCTTCTCACATTATCACCCCTTTAAGTCCCTTTGTCACTTAAGACTTGTAACCCTACCCTATCATGCCATGTAACCCGGGTTAATCCAGAATGGTCAAGGATGAGTTAGAAGGTGAGTTAGCTAGGTTAATGTTAAGAGGTAAGTATAAACATACACTTAGCCATTTTTTTAATCCCTTTTTAAAATATTTCCTTTTCCTTCATTGTTGCTAGTATATTTAGTTATGTTATTAAATTTTCAAGAAACCCTATTGCAAAAATCACATTTTTGCTCATATCTCCTTCATTTTTGCTCCATTTCCCCTGCAATTTTTACCGTAACTTCTACTCATGAACTCCTTGAAGATGATCTAAAAATATTTTCCATTGGTACCATAATTTTTTATAGCATCCCATTTAAAATTTCAGAGAAAAAACTTGCCTTTTTAGATCCTTGCAATTCTAGACATCGAAAACACTTGAAATTTGAAGCAGGAAACCATATGAAAATACCTAATCTAATGAAAAAAATTCATCTCAATCCAAATACAAGAAGACATGATTTAATATTTAAATCAAACATGTACATATCAGAGAACTAATTTAAATGGTTATGAAAACATACATAGAAGGATATCATACATGCAATGAAATCAAATCAAACATATATAGTTCAAATTTATCGTTATGAAAACCAACACACATGGATATATAAGAATCAAACAAAGTGTGCTCCAAACGCACGTCTCTAAAAATATATATGTATAAGTTCATAATGTATGTGTACATCTCGAACTAAGTGTGTCATAATGTACATATGGGACCACATGCGGTCACAAAAGGCTATATATACATACAATGGACTATATGAAGAAACATGTTCACTAGGACCAGATGGCCCATATATATATCTATGTACATCCAAGTGGACTATGAATCTACTCATGAAACATCTTCCCTCTCTTCGCCCTGCTAGAAGTAGCACGTCCACGACCTGGGGATGTAGTGGAGGGAGATGCCACTACAGATTTCATCTGTGTGGTCCTAGGTGTCTCTAAGCATGCCTGCAACCTAACTTGCACATTCATAAACAACAAGTTTTTAACACCCAAAATTTTTAAAATACATTCAAAATTTAGAAACTTGTACAATTTAGTTAAAATGCATGTGAAATCTTACCGCAATGTCATGATCCCTATCAATTTGTTGTTGACACATCACAGGGGACAACAATAGACTCACGAGGGGTAAGCTACATACAAATAATTAATTTTCAAATTAAATATTTCACATATACATACAAATTTTGATATTGTAGATTTAAGTAATAATAAATAATGAACCTCCAAAATTTAACAAATTTGAAAAATTGTACCTCAGTTAGTGGATCTGCAGATGCTATGGCAGTATCTACAGCAGCCTCCACAATCTGTATATATGAGGAGTCTCTCTAGTGGTCATAAGCTATACAAAAAACATGTACAAATCAATACTAAAATCTACATGACTGTGCACCACATAACAGAGGTCCAAAGCATGTAATCCACGTGAACTTCCAGTAATTAGAAACAAAGTGCAAAGAGATTTACTAACCTGAGTAAAACTCATGTGAGGCGTGCCAGTAGCCTTAGTTCCCTGAGCAGATGATGACCCGCCAGGCTCTTGTGTATAAAAGAGAAAAATATTAATATGTACAACATACACATGAAACATTATAATAATAATCTAGTGCAATCAAATGAAATTAAAAGTGTAAGTTTGTACAACTTGAAACTTACGTTTGAAACACGCCCAGCTACAGTAGCTAGCATGTCGATGCCAGATGTTTCCTTCACTGGCTCTTGCTATTTAAAATAAAATAAAAAATTAGTTTTTGTACATGTATGTACATGACGTACAATCAAATATATATTATCTCAAACATGTGAATTAAACTATTGTGTGTGTGTGTGTGTGTGTGTGTATATATATATAATTTAAATTTATTTGAAATTTACCTGTGAAAGACCAATATCAGTGGCACCAGTTCCAAAAACATTCCCCAGCATCTCATCTATAGAAAAGAAATCCTGTGAACCTGCAAATGATGTCTCACCCGCAGTGCATACGGCACCACATGATCCACAGTGGTGTGGTGCGCTAGAACTGGCGCCTCCACCAACATCACTAGATGCAATCTGGTCACTATGTTGGGTCAAAGTGTCAGTGAGCTCCCTCAATGCATGTAATGTATCAATCTCCACAACCTCCTTCACTGTAGGAGGGATAACTGAAGGCAGTGGGGGTTTTGGGGCATGGGGGATCCTAGGTTGACCTATACGTGCATTAGGTCTACTCTGTGCAGAGCCACCTCCTCGACCAAAAAAGTCAGAAAAGTTAAAATAATTCAAGACCTCATTGAGCACGAACTCACAATATAATTTCTTCAAAAAATAAAGAGGAACCTCATTATTGTTGCATGGTGGATAATCAAAAACCATCCACCATCGGTCCCAAAAATTGTTTTTGATTAGGTCATCGTGGCACCAATGGATTGGGAACCGTTTGCAAGTAACTGCGGGGGGGGCATTGGTTCTAGGGTCGGTAAATAATGCACAAATGAGGTCTTTTCCAATTTTTTTGTCTTTTACGGCCGCATGGGATAGTTTATCCGCATACCACCACCTACAGTCACCTCTAAAGGTGTTCCATCTATGTATTTGGTTGGTTACAAACTCGACTTCGCCAATCAATGTTTGCAATGTATTGGCTAAAGTCATGTGGGATGGATTTGTAGCATGATTTTGTCTTATAGTTTGAATTAGGTTCTCAATGACAATTTTATTTTCTCAGATTCTTCCAATGATATTATCTTGTGTTCCTGCTGGCTCAATGGGGACAAAAGGAGCCACAGGAGGCGGATCTATGTTTGGAGGAGGGTTTTGAGGAATGTTTGGAGGGTTTTGAGGAATGTTTTGGACAGTTTTGCAGGATTTCGATGGTTTTGCCGACTTTTCAGGCAACTGATAAACAAGAAAATTGTATACATAAACAAACATTTCAAAAAACCCATGAAAATGCAAAAAAAAAACCTAAAATGCAAAAAAATGATTAAAATCGGGGACTTACCTCCTTGTCTTGGTGGCATGGTTGAATCTATCGCTATCCAGAAGTCTGATGAGCAATTTTGAGGTGGTATTCAAAGCTCGAGTGAAAAACGTCTAGGAAAAATCACGGTTTGAAATGAAAAATGGGGAAAATAAGGAGTCGCGAGACTGCTAATTTTTGTCTCAGAGTTCCGCGATCGTGGTTTGAAACTTAGGTTTGGCAACTCTCGAACCTGGAATTCAGGAACCGCGATCGTAAAAACCGCAAGGTTCCTTTATTTCAGGTTTTTATGTCCACGAAATTGTCCACCAACTTCGTGCACTTACCCCGCTTTCATTGTTATGTTTCCAAAGATCAAATTGGCACTCTCAAGTCTATCTAGAGCGCCCCTTGCTCTTGGACCATCTTTTGATCTTTTCAAAGTCACTTTGTACTCATCGTGTATGTTCAAAAAAATTCGGATATTGTAATTAGATGTGAATTTTAGTGCACTGGTAGGGTCTTAATTTAATTTTAAAAAATAAATATAAAAAACCTTTGGAACATGGTATTGAGAGCCATCAAAAAATAATATCACCAAAATTTTGTTAAATGTCGGTACAAACACTTTTGTAAATATGTATTTAAAATGTACAAACATACATAAGACATGTGAATTGTTTGGCAAAGTTTCACTATATATCAAACAAACAAATATCTCTTACTTGTTACTTATAAAAATTAAACATTAAAAAATGGTGAGATCCTTATAAATTTACAAGTGTATCTTGGATTTTTTACAAATTATTTTAGTTCACATGACAAATTTCATATTGTGTAATGATTTTGCCACCTTCTCCTCAACTTTTTCACTAACCAATGTGCGCAAACTCTACTCTATACTTCAAATAATCAAAAAAAATACATTAAACCCTCCCATCTAACAAGAGAAACCACCTTTTGCAAACCAAATGGAAGTAGCTCTTCTCTTAATGATGAAAGAGACCAGAGAGTGAAGTCTAAAGTGACCTCTTCCCATCACTTTCTCTATTAATATATGCATGTTATACCCCTCATCTTGATGAGAAAAGCGTAAAGAAAATGACATACTACATTTCTTAATTTCAATCCAACCAACACATACAAATGATTATTCACATTGATGAAAAAGACTAGCCAAAATGATAACCCAAAGTCACATTCAATTTCAATACATAACTTTAAATTGACAACCCTGCCATTAAAATGTTAAAAGGCTAAAAATTAGCATCCTTTTCCAAAAATGATAGGGGAGATGAATGTGTACCGCATTAATAATGGCTTTGAATTGCATGTCCTTGGTTGGTATGTCATTAACCTAATGGCAATGTCTTTGTTTTATTTCCTATAAATATTTTCCTCAATATTGATTTTTTTCCTTTTGTTTTTTTAACACTGTTTTGATCGGGACCTTTCCCTTAAATGTTACGAGTAGGTATTTGTCTTATTAAATAGCATTAACAGTATTTTCATTTATTGAAAGCTTTTTTCAAATATTGAAAACCGATTTCAATATTGAAATCTTGGAGGCATTGGTCAACTTTGAAGCTGCAATAATATGCTTGGCCTAACTAAGTTTGTCATGCAAGTTATTTCTTATTTGAAAAAGCACCTAATTTTATTTTCGAGCTTATTACTAAACAAGGTTTTTAAATTTTTTTAAATTAAATTTAAAAACATTACTTTATTAATTTGAAAAAAAATTAAGTTCATGGAATTAATAATACCAAAGGGTTTGGTGGGGGCTGGCCCTCTATATTAAAGAAAGCGAGAAAATCAACATCGCTAGGCCTAGGCGGCATATATAGATCTCTAGGGCACTCGTCAGTGTGTCAGTGATGTTTCTTATCTGCTAAATAGTATCTGGATTTTGCAAGGCATTTAGATGTTTTTAGTCATTTTAGATGTCAAAATACAGTGACTTTTAAAATATGACTGTCATGATTGACAGGGAGTGAGATTTATGACAAATTTCACATATAAATGAAAATGGAAATTTTGGAATGTAAATAAAATAATAATAATAGAATTATCTTAATATCTTATTAATGAAATATAAAATATATACATATCTCATTAATAAAATAGAAACATCCATTAATTTTAATTTTTAATTAGTTTTGTTAGATTTCTTTTTTTTTTTTTTGATTTCTTGTTTAGCTGTATTTTATTGATTTTGATTTGTAATTGGGTTTCTTATTTTTTATTTGTTTGATTTTTCACAAATAAAGATTGGATAATAGACTAGATGCATTGGATTTGGGCTTTTGCAAGAAAGATGAAATTTGAAGATTGGCCTTACAAGCCTAGAAGTTGGAAGTTGGAAGTGGAACTCATTTTCTACATAATTGCAAGTTTGCAGTGATTCTGAGTAAGTCATTTTCTTCAATTTTTAAATTGGGTTAAAAAATGAATATGTGAAAAACTGTGAAATCGATTAGTATAATATTGATTATCCATAATTAAATAAAAGTCACATAACTATGAGATGAATATTACAAAGAACACCAACATCCATATAAAATTTAATTCAATTTATGTATTTTGTAATAGTTATTATAAAAACAAATTTGACGTACATATTATATTTTAAAAGTCAAATGACATCCATATAATTTTCTAGACCATCAAACAATTTTATTGTGACATGTAACATTGAATGTCAAAATCCAACACTCATTGATATGATAGCACACCCCAGATGTTAAATCAAGATGACTCGAGAAAAAAGGTTGGCATGTGGGCCAGACTGTTAACACCGATTGATTTAATAGTGCTCAATAAAAAAAAATAGATTTACAAACAGCATAAAAGATTAGACATTAAGCAACAACGGTAAACACAAAGGTCGATGGTGGAGGTGAGGGAGGGTTGTTTGGTTTGCCACCCCACCCGCTAACACTAGACAGTTCCAAATTTGGGACACCTTTCTAGCCATCTTGATTGTCATCTTTATCATCTCACTTGGGTGAGATAGCCAGAGTGATATGAGAAAATTTTCTTGAAGGGGGAGCACCTTAAGTAGTACTACTAGAATTCTTGTTGTCACTACCATCACCAACAAGGGGAGGACCATCTCGTCCACGGCCATGAGCACCACCCAAATCATCACTTCCAACACTGTCACCCCGAAAGTGGTTGAGACTTCTCCTTCTACCGCCCCCTTGAAAGGGAGAAGGTGTTCAAGAGCAAGGGCTAAATCTTCTTGATTGACTCTATGAGTAGTGATGGGGAAGATTGTACACCCATGATCCTAAAGTGGAAAACATTGTTATGGGCAGTCTGGTGGTTCCTTGTTGATCGTGCATGACGTATGTGCCCCAATGACCAATGAGTGTTTTATAATGTTCCACCTCTAGGAGGACCTTTTTTGCATGGATCTGGATCTAAAGTAAAGCATTTGCAATAATAGTAACTTTATTAGAAATAGAAAAAAGTACATTTGAATATGATTAAAAATAACATTTAAATTTTTATTTGGTTGTATTTTGCAAGAAGCATGGTTGAGTCCCCAAGTAACTCCATTTTCTTGGTAAACATATTTGGAAGAAAGAGTTGGAGTAGGGAGTGAATCTGTATGACCGATAAAAGAAAGGCTCCCACCTGAGTTCTCAAATATAGGGATCCAATCTAAGAATGGTTGCACCGTGTAGATATAAAAGTGTTCCAAGAGCGATAAAGTCGTAAATCTAGAGGATAGTAGTCGCACACCTAGGTTAGGTACATAGGTTTATACTACAATCAAGATAAAGATAGGTATCCCACTAGGATTATGAAATAAAGAGGGAAACAACCAAGGGTTGGATAAAGACAAGGGGTATAGTAACAATAAGAAAATGCAATAAACCAACACGAAAATACATCTACTCTAGCCTATAATAATGAATGACCAATAACAAGTATGTTTGTGTGTGTGTGTATGAGAGAGAGAGAGAGATAGAGAGAGAGAGAGACCGTTGATGCATAATCCTCTCCAGAGACAACATCACCGAGAGAGAATCGTTATGGGTGGAAAAGGGGAAAGCTCAACAAGATGATCTCCAGTCCTAACACACTATGGTGACCCAAATGAAAAAAAGGTAAAATCCAAGACTCCAAAGTCAACTAACAAGTGTGAAACAGTGCAAAAAAGAGTATTTATGTGTAATTTTTAAGTAAGCAAGTAGTTGTCAAAGTTGTAGAATTATTTGGAGAAATGCCAATTATATATCCCCCACATAATCGCCCATGGACAATGGGATCGGCTATATAAAATCCAAAATAGGTGCAATCACCCAAGGGAGATGTTGTCAACCTCGAGGGAAACCTTAAGGTCAAAGTTTGAAAAACATGAGGATTGGAAGACAAAATATTGGTGAAGGTGAGTGAAAAAGGTCCAAAGTAACCGAAAAATAGTATAATAGCACATAATAAGAATCAAGTGGAGATAATGGAACAAGTAGACATAATGAGTGCAATGTGTGAATAAAAGGAAAAAACGAGGCATATATGGGGTGACTAAAGTTAATTATGACATCTCTCAAATGTTGTGGTCTAGCCCACCTGACCAAGCCTGATTACCAACATATATGTTACATGTCACTATATCCTATATTGGATTATATTGCATGGAAACTTTGTATGTGCTACATGGAAGTCTCGAGCCTTTGTATGGAAAATTCTTATCACCTTGGAAGGAGTCGAATTGGTAGTTAGTTGAGCATTTTCTACCTATCATGTGCACTCGTTAGTGTTCATTTTCCATACACGCACTTCAACATTAGCTAGCTACATTTTACTGTAATTTTCTCTTACACCATTGATCCTATCCTTCATGCAACTCTTCACCCCTCACATGTGCTTGCTAATTTATTGCACGCCCTCCTTCTTGTCCTTATCCTATATTATTTTAGACACTGACTTATCTCCATGTTCCACCATAGGAACGTGGAATTAACACCAACATTCAAAATGGTGTGCACACTAAAATTGTGTCCAAAGTACTTAGCCAAAATATTAAAGTATATAGCCTTATACAAAATTGGGCTCCACACTCATTAACTTTTTTTTTAGAACTATTTTTGTGGGAAAATATAATAACTAATAGTGAACTATATTGTTTATGAAAAAATTATAATCACACAATGTGATATTTAATTAGGAATAAATCATAATGCATGTCAGGGAACAAGGTAGAGAAGTGCAATGTTGCACTCTAACATTGTTGCCTTCGAAAGCAACATAAGAGACATCCATGATGAGAAAATGGATTCTCTTATATAGTGATGAAACCTATTTCTCATTCAAATGATGTTTTTTTATGCAGATGATTATGCCTTTAAATATTTAACAATGGTGGCATCTAGCAAGGGGCATGTTTCGTAAAAAAATTAGATGCAATCTCAAAAGTGGTTTTTAGCCATGATACAAGGAAAAAAATAGATTTGTTTGAGAGGGTTTTGATTATGAAGTTTATGTGTCTCAAGCTAAGGCCCAAAAGTATTGATGAAGGGATGAAGATCCATTATACACCTCTATCGAAAGGTAGGTTGAGAATTATTTATGTGGTAAAGGATTTTATGCATTTTTATTCGAGTTGAAGGAAGATAGAGATCCTAAATTCAAAAGTGGTCCTTATTTATAAACCATAAGAGGGTTTTATCTAAACTTGTGGTCTATTAATTTCAATCCAGTTTAATGTTTTCCTAAAATGGTCCTTTGGTGGGTAAAGCGGTGCACACTTTCGTCTCATGTTATGGGATAAATAATTTATCTTTTACATTGCTAATGGTTTGGGTCACTTCATTGATAGTATTGATCAGCCTCAAGGTGGTTTTTCACGTACTTGAATTTTTGTAGAACTTGATATGGAGAATGGTTTGTGTAAGGCCATTATGTTGAATCTTATGGATTTTCATATCTAATATAGGAGTTGGACTCTGATAATTTACCCTTTAAATGCAACAAATACCATGGTATGGATTCTTTGCTATGTACTTCAAAAAAGAAAAAAAATGTGGCTCAAGTATCCCAAAAGACAAAGCAAGAAAACATGTTCACCAAAAGAATAGAAAACATAATCAATGTATTAAATAGGTACAAGTGGGTCTTGATATATTTCAAATAGGTTTGAAATTAGACTCAATTGAAAAGTAAAAACAAGCAAATCAATCTAATGTTGTTTTGATAAATGAAAAAAATCTTAACCTTGTATCTAGAAGAATGAGGAAGTCATGGTCTAAATGGTAGAAGAGGCTCCAACTAGTTGTAGTTGGATCTCTTGAGTAGAGATTCCATAAAAGGCCTGGTCGATGTTAAACTTGGATAGGTAGAGTTAGCCATAAGCCCAAATTGATACAGTTTGGGGCCGACATCTAAAGTAGTTCTCTTTCCAATATTTACACAAGGATGAAGAATAGTCCCAGTGAAGCACACATTCCTTCAAATAATGATGATTCTTTCTAGATTGTTGTTATGACCAATCCAAGTTGTTTATATTTTGACTATCCCATGTTGTTTATGATTTATTTTCCTTCTATTATATTTTCTAGCTTGTGGTTCTATTCCATGCATTTTTTGTTTGATCAACATTGCATTTCATTTAAATAGTCGATAAAAAGGAAATAAACCATGATCTCATTTATAATAAAATTTTCATTTCTAAAAAAATATGAAAAAAAATCTTATTTAACCCCAACAAATAAAATAATAAAATATTAATAATTAATATATTAATTTAGTTCTTAAAATGTTAAAATAAGTATCATATTTAAATTAAAATAAAGTCAATCTTAAACTTAATTAAATTTATAAATCATTAATAATTATGTATATAATATAAGTTAATGGGATATTCTCTTTACTATTGGAACCTACCTTTATATTAATACAAAAGAGTTACAAGAGCGGGTGACCGGAAAACTCACACTTCAACATCAAAATGCCAAATGGGTAGGAGAAACTCCAAAAGGCAACTACATAATAAGAAAATCACATAATTATAGAACTAGGCACATGGGGCAGCAACAATGGGAAATAGAGGAAGATCATATTAATGATTAAATTTAAAAAATTTAAGAATGGAAAAGGGAAAGTGATATTCCATTTCAAATGATATTATAGTGTAAACTAATGATATATTATAAATAAAATATGTTACATGATAAAAATAATAATTTAAATAAATAGTTATATAGTTAGGTTTTATTATGATAAAGATTTTAGAGTTATTTTTAGAAATATATAAATAGGGATTAAGTTACAAAAATACTCCCACAGTAAGAATTTGTAGGGCCAAATCTTTTTGTGCAAATTTTCATACATCTATTATTTTTATTATTTTTTTAATTTATAAACAAACTTCAATCTTTTTCGTCCACGTTCTAAATGGTGACAGAATAAACCACCTCGATTCTAATAAGGAACGCCTTCAATGTAAATATATCAGTTGGGGGCTTTAAGTTATACTAAGCAAAACTCTAAATCTCATCATTAGATCTAATAGACTAAATTAATTGGAACTATTGGCCTTACTATAACACCAAAAAAGCAGTATTAACTTTGAGAATGATTCAAATCATGTGTAAAAGCTTATTTGGGCTTTTTAGCAAGATTGTTTTTTTTGGTGGATATATTCTATATGATGCCACATTTCATTTCATGTAAATGTTTTCTTCACTCAGATCGTGAGAAAACCTTGTTTTATTTATAATATTGAATTTGACAAGGACACTAAGTTTTTGGCCATTTTCTTTTACAGGTATCGTGAAAGAAGATGAATACAAATTTAAAATTCATTTGGGTGTATCACCCAAAGACTAATGAACAAAAAAATGTCTTGAATTTACTAATATGTGTGGAATTGGTGATTTCATAAATAGAATTATATATAATAAGTCAGTTAGCATTGGGAGTCACCTGTGAGCAATGGGGGAGCTCAGAGAGTTACCGCATAATGAAGAAGATTAATAAACTTTTGTAAAGTGTATGGAAATCCTACACTACAAAGTGCATGAGCAGTCATTAGAAAATGAATGTGAAACAAACATATGAGAAAAGGAACTTGGAATACCAAGTAGGTGGTATGGCCTTTAACAAATGAAATAAAATTCAAACATGCAAAATTTTGCGGAAGTTTGTGTAGAAAGCTTATGAGATTGAATCGCATGTTAGGAATTGATATCTCTAACATATGTGATGTGGTATATTTGTATTCATACTATACTATACATTAGAAATATTAAAGGTTTTAATTATTAAAAGTGGATTGGAAAGAGTGTGTCATAAAGAATTCACGATGAAGGAAAAGGCATAATTGACACTACATTATCAAAACACACAAGGAGCTCAAGGAGTATTTGGTAAAGTGGAGAGGAAACAAAATCTAATTACTTCCAAAGGCGCTTGCCCTATGAGGAAGAGCACCCCCTGTCACCTGTACTCTTTAACTGAAATCAATGGTGGATAAGCTTTTGCAGAGGTCATTCATGTTTGATGGGATCTAAGCCTTCAATATTAATTGGTGTTCTAATTAGGCTTTGGCGACATCGTTCTTTCCGCCGCTGAAATAAACGAAATCTCCCACCGTTGCACACACATATAGTGTAAGGTGTTTGTAAACTGGCAAAACAGATGGAATTGTTCTTCACCGCTGCTCTTCCACACTGTAAGACTGAAACCCAAGGGTTTCATGATTAACATATGACGGGGAATATATGGTAAGAAAAAGATTCTATAATTTTATTCATCTACCTGATTGATTTTTTTCAATATGCATCTCATAAAGATCGATTTGTCTTAGTTCAATTTATTATATTGTTTTTTTATTCTTATTTCTAATACAAGTTCGCAATGGCAAGCTATTGGTGAATTGTATTGTCCAAAATGAAGATTTCATTCAAGAGCCACATGTATATGAGATGCTTCCAGTGTTATTATCCATATGTCGTATTTTTTATTCTTAATTTGAAGGGAAAGGACGTGAGGATAAATTTTAATCTGAATGGAGGCAAGCATGCATGGAATTCTTTTTTTGTATTTATACTTGGTTTCTACTTTTGGAAATTGAACATATTTAATGGATCGATTATTTTCAAATAAATTACATTATTTGTGTCGGTCACACTCTTTTAGTATTTGTAAAGATTAAAATTGTTAAGTCCAACATATTTGTGTTCATTCATATATACAAAATAGAATTAAACTACCTACATGTTGAAGATAAATTAAATAACCCTAAGATTCCTCTCTCTGCAAAAATGAGTAAAATGGGAACACATATTTGCATGTGCTGCCCATTGTCCAATTTGTAATCATCAGATTGCTAAATTTGAGGTTGTTGCAGAGATTGAAATAAAATTTATGTCAAAGGATCCCGGAGCAAGATGTTATTTATCGGTTTAACTATTTGTTTTACTTATTTAATGTGAAATATCTTATATTTCTATGGCATGGTTATTTAGAATTCTCTAAATGGACCCTTCCCGCCACCTCCACTCTTTACTTCTCCATCCAATTCTTTTGGTGTTCACATTGCACTTCTTGTCCAATTTGTAATCATCATATTGCTAAATTTGAGACTGCTGCAGAGATTGAAATAAAATTGATGGTGAAGGATCCTGAAGCAAGATGTTATTTATCGGTTTAACTATTTGTTTTACTTATTTAATGTGAAATATCTAATATTTCTATGACATGGTTATTTAGAATTCTCTAAATGGACCCTGCCCGCCACCTCCACTCTTTACTCATCCACTCAATTCTTTCGGCATTCACATTGCACTTCTTACATGCAATTGCTAGTTTATATATATCATAAAAATATGTAAATACTTTATATACACAACTTAAAATCCCTTTAAATATGCCAAAATATAATTTTTATTTTCCTACACATATCACTTTTTTAAACTAATTATGTATTGACTGTACCTAACCATATTACAAAATTGGAATTGAAAGGATCTTTTTTTTAAAATAAGTTCCAAACTTCACTCCATTCTTAAGATTCTCACCTCCATATTTAAAAAAGAAAAAGAAAAACTACCTTACAACAATCAATTCAATTCAGTTTGATAGAACATTGTTGAGTTGGGTGGAGTGCCTTTACAGCGCATATTAATGCACTTGGTCAGACGCTAAAACTTTAATGTGCCTGCTGGTGGATTGGTAAATTATTCAACATCTCTGTTTATAACTCTCAACGGCCATATCATTTTCTTTTCACCTTATTACAACCAAGTCCGTGTTAATACCATTCTTTCCTAGAATCTTTTATTACCCAATAAATGTTAAGTACAATCAATGTGATCACTACTCATACTAAACCCATATTATCTGAAGGACCAAAGTTTTTCATGTCAATTATATATATTAGAATTGATCCCCACCTTGACAAGCTCCAAAGGAAAAAAAAAAATGGCCGACATTTTGCAAGTAATTGGTGTACTATCTGTAGTATCAACTATTATCTTCATTTGCTTTCTCTTGTGTATGTGGAAACCTTCCCCCCATATTCGAAGTCTGCAAAATAAGCATGTACTCGTAACAGGAGGATCAAGTGGGATTGGCCTCGAGGTTGCAAAAGAAGCTGTTGCTCAAGGTTCTTACATAACTTTGATAGCAAGAAATCCATCCAAACTCAAGAAAGCTGCTGAAGAAATCATACAAGAGTTTCATTGTGACAAGAATAGGATCAACACCGAGGTATGCAAGTAATCTAAAAGAGATTAGAATAGGTTTACAAGTACTTAAGGCCCATAACATTTAGTGCATAGGTTTAGAGTGTTTTTTCTTTGGCAGGTTGCAGATGTAAGAGATTATGAAGCCTTATCTGCAGCTATCAATGAATCCTTTCAATGGAGGCCAGTTGATGTACTCATGTGCAATGCTGGAGTTGGTAGTGTTGGATATCTGGATCAGATTTCACTTGATTGTATTGATGCTATGGTGGATACAAACCTTCTAGGGACACTATACACTTTGAAGGTGGCTCTAAAATTCATGAAGGAGAGAAGCTACAAGAATCCTTCAGCTCTTGTGCTTGTGGGCTCTCTTGCCTCTCTGGTAAAAAAAGAAACTTGCTTCTAACTTACATACACACACCATGAACCTTAAAACTAGGATGATAAGATGACACCATGGGCTAGTGATTTGTAGGATCTATCTAACTGTATATTTTGCTTTGGAATACAGTTTAAAATATATTATCTACGCTTGGCTTTGTTGTTTTCTTGTTGTGAGTCCAAAAGATGGTTTTATCCCATACTTGCTTCAGTGGGGGAAGAGCCTAAACATCATGTATGTTTGACATAACGTTTTAGGGGTAGTTATAGTTATATAAGTTTTTAAAAGGACGACTACTTAAAGTTTTATGGATAATTATAGTTATATATATTCTTGGCTTTGTTGTCTTATTGTTGTGAGTCCAAAAGATGGTTTTATTCCATACTTGCTTCAGTGGGGGAAGAGCCTGAACATCATGTATGTTCAACATAACGTTTTAAGGGTGGTTATAGTTATATCAGTTTTTAGAAGGACGACTACTTAGCGTTTTGTTACCTTTTTAGGTTAAGATTGCAATATTTCAGTCCATCAGCTCATTACTTTGAACATTTAAGTTGCATCATCTACAAATTGTGTTTGCACAGTGTTGTTAGCGTAATTTAGTTTATAATTAATGTAAGTTGTTTCTTAATCTTTTTCCCTCATGCTGATCTAACAATGCTAATGGAGATCTTGGTCTTTGCAATGCAGTATCCTTTGTATGGTGGTGGAGTTTACACCGCTACAAAGTATGCTCTTAAGGGGATTGCAGAGAACCTCAGGCTTGAGCTGCTGCCTTATAATATTGGAGTCTGTTTTGCATGTCCAGGATATGTTGAAACTCCAATGCTAACCCATATGGAAGGTGGGTATTATAGATTTTTTAAGAGGATGTTAATCTCTCTCTTTTCTAAGCACACCTCCATTTGTGACCACCTTAGGGACATGGTGGTCATCTCTGTTTAGGATATCTGACAATATATACTCCTGTTCAATCCCATGTCATTGCAGATAGTGTAGGTGATCCAATGTTGGCAGAGGTAGCCCAGAAAGTAACCTTTTATGACAGAAGCAAAGCAAAAAATCCAAAGGATGTGGCGAAGGCTATTCTAAAAGCTGTTAAACAAGGGAAGTTTTTCATGTCTAGTGGATGGGATGGTATAATGCTGTCACTATTATCAGCGGGTATTTTACCTGCTGATTCTTTTGCAGAAGCTCTGTTTGACATGGTTGCACTTATTCCACTGAAGATTTTTGGCTATATGATGATTGCATATGTATATGCAATCATATGGCTCAACCATAGGACCAAGACTGTCCTTGTCAAACCTGATGCAGAAAAATAAACTTATGATGCAGATCAATACCATTGCCAATAGATTTGGTGTCCAATGTTCATGTTGGTGATTATCTTCACATTTTAATAAGAAAAAGAAAAAGAAACAATCAATTTGGGTTTTTATGGTAAGTGTTCAATAATGAAGTATATGGTTGCTTCTGTATATCTGAAAGAAGAGGAGGATTCATGGGTCTTTGATTAGGAATATACAAGTTAATACCTTGCAATAGGTTAGGTGTGTCACACAATGATCTCAGAGCATGCAGAGATTTTTCCCATTGGAATCTCATTTAGATTTATTCTATTTCTAACAATCTCATTTTCTTTCTCTGGCTCAGTCAGATCCTATCATAGTAAACATTGCAGAACTTTTATGAAACCCATGGATAGTATATCTCAAGGTCTAATGTTCAGAGGGGGATTAAGCCTTAGGCAAACTAGGCAGTTGCTTAGGGCGCCAGCAGGGGGCCCCTTAATCTAAAAATTTTCTTTTTGTCAGTTATTTTTAGAACTTAACTTTAAAATAATTTATGTGAAGATTTAATATTGATCAGCCCATTTATTGATCTTATTATATAGTAACATAAATTTCACGCATACTCATAAAAAAAGTTATTATAATATTTTTGCAAGTAAGAAGAAAATATGACATATTTCTAAGCATCATATGATTTTGTTAGTATTGTTACCCATTCTCTGATGTGGCTCCCAAATTATGTAGGTGTGTCAGTTTTTTCCAGAACAATGGTTCATGTATTTTTGATAATGTCATTAGTGCAGTCTAATAGAGGTGAGTATAATTGAAAGAAAAAAGTATTTTATTTAATTCTCTATTCCTAATTTTTAGAGGGAAATTGTATATTATTTTGTCATGGAGAAATTGGTAGACCTAGTCCGCATACCACTCTTCACAAAACCATGGGAGCTACATAAGAATTGTTGTTTGCTTTGCAAAGAAATGGTGTTTTGTTTCAGGTTTGAGTTCCATGTCACCTATTTGATATTGGCTATATCAGACTTCAAATGCAAGCCTTGTATACAAATATTATATTTGCTACATTATGAGAACCTCCTACGATTAATGTCTCTCTATCCACATGGAATATTTTTCATCCTTGTATGATAACTTTTTAGGATGTTTTAATTCTTTTTGTATAGCAATTTATCTAAGTTTGTGATTTATTACCATTCTGATGCAAATTTAAAAATACGATAATGTCGGTAGTATTTTATTTATTTACTTTGATAGGAAAAAAATTAGTAATTAAAATTGTCAAAAGGGCATCCACTCCAATCTACTATGCCTAAGGTGTTCCTAACATTTAATCCGACTCTAACTATAATGTTCATGCAGATCTAAGGTGGTAGTTAGCAATGTTCGTGCATGCACTCCAAAGAAACACATACCTTACAACCAGGCTAGTATAGATATCTTATTTCCCATCTATATGTCAAGGAAATGTTGACATATATCCCAATCTGTCAAGGCCCTTATTGCCTTCATAGGTCAGGCAATTATTATCATAGCTGTAATGAACGTTTGCATGAAATTATGCATCTCACTAGGGGTAGACATTTAATGGTTTACTAGCACTTTATTACTATTCTTAACAATTTGTTATGTTTGCAAGGAACTATTCCCTTGGAAAAAAAAGATAGTCTCCCACGACTAAAAGTTGTGATTGCCCAAGATATCAAAAGGCCAGAGGTATTTTTGATTTCCTTCTCCAAACAAAAAAAAAATCTGCCTCAGGACGGTCAAATGGACACCGAATCTTACAGATTCATTGTCAATTGAATTTAGGGTCCACAAATAGGTTACAGCCCCACGGTAACCGTGCAGCTGCCATTATAGGGGCATGCAAATATATGTAGGTATGTCGGTAGCGTAAAAAAATTATAGTGATCGTGAAAGTGTATAAATCGTGATCATATTGACATTCTTAATAATTCGCATGTGATACAATGCATTTGGAAGAGTTGTTTTATGATAGTATGGCATTTCCTTTGAAGTATTTTCAATATAAAGTATTTCATTTAGTGACCAAAGACTGAGCGCCATATAGTCTTCATCGAGCTTCTCATTGAAATCTTAAAAAGTTGTAATTGAGGAGGAAGTTCATTGAGAACTATTGGTGCTTTGGAGAATCACACCTCTGGTGAAAAGGGATGTTCATGTTTTGGTACATCACAACAGTTGTAGGGTCCTTCTCCCAAAGAAAGTTTGTTGTAAATTTGTGAAATCATTTAACATGAATGAATGTTCGTTTTAAACATTGTTTAGGGGCCCATTTTTTAATGTTGTAATTAGATGGAAAAAACACTAAGGTCCACTATGTTTCAAGTTGTGAAATTTTTTCATAGTGACAAGAACATAAACTTCGTGTAAACATTGTTCTTTTTAATAAAAGTTGTAATTCTATTTGAGCTGCAATCTATTTATATCTTTGGAGACTCTACTAGGGAATCTGAGACAACAAATACATAATGTACTTCGTCATAGACAAAAATAGATTTTATACTAGATTTTTGAATTTCACAATATGAATTCTCTTTAATATTTAATGGAACACATGAATTATTGTGTGAAAATTTGTTCCTCATGCGTGTACACGAAATATAAATAAATATGTATATATACATATATGTCTATGTCAATGTGTAATACAAAACACACCTGTTGTTGTACACTTTCCGAAAGATGTGTAAAAAAGATGTAAACATGGGTGGGTGCAAACGTGCAATGTGTAGTAAAAAGTCGTAAATGAATGTAATTACTAGAATCTGTGCAAGGTCCTAAGCTTTCATTGAAGCACGAAAAATCACATTGCATTCAAGTATTTTTCGGATGATCTCTGATGAAAAACGAATGCATAAGCAATTGCAAAAATCAAAATAACTAACAATAAGATGCAATATGATCAAAACTCACAAAGGAAAAAGAATGACTCCAAATCAGCTCAATGCTCCATATTCCATATTCACCATGTAATAGAATGATGCAAGTCAAGTACATATAGGTGGTGAATGTGCAACCTCCTCCTAGATCAGTGGGGAATAAATCTCACTAACTGATACTAGAAGTAGAGTTGACTCCACACAACTAGTGAGCCGACTGAACACAACTGGTAAGCTAACTCAACCTAACTGGTAAGCTAACTCAACACAACTGCTACAACTAAGCAAGCATATCCCATGAGTGTAGGAAAGCTCCAAGTAAATAAACAAATACAAGGAAAATAAATATCCTACACTAACACCCCCCATAAGCACAGCTTAGGTGGGCAGTGAAAAGGAAAGTGGGTCCCGACAACATGGCCTGATGAGGTACCCACGTACAATGCAAATCTCTCATAAAGTGGAGAAAAGGAGAAAACCTAGTGGGAGAAAAACTCCCCCCAAAAGAGAGACATGAAACTCACTCAAGAAAAATTGGAGAAGAAGAAGAAGTAGTGGGTCCCTGGTAACTCAGCCTGATGAGGTACCCATGTACAATGATCATCCTCTAGAGTAGAGAGAGAAAGAAGTGAGGACAAGAAGGTCCCCTAAGAAGAGCATCGATGATGTGGTCCTCCACATAAATAACTGAAGAGAATCCGTCTGCACCGAACAACGTTCCTGCCCTTGGGAAGGACATAAAATGAGCACTGAAAGTCAGCCCACTCCACAAAGGAAGAAGAAGCATGTAGTACTCTGATCTCTGCATCTAGTCTGTAACTGAAAGGTGGCATAAGTCTGACAAATGTGTGCACAAAAGACAATGGTAATGCCACTGCAGTATACATGTCTGAGAGAGAAGATGGTGGGGGCCCAATAACCCTCACAAAGGGATCCATAAGAACAATTGGATCGTGAAACATCTCTGAAATAGTGGAAGTGACAAATGTCCCAAGGTGGGCACTCCCAATGAGAGAGATGAATGGGTCCTCCAGAATGTGTGATGGCTCAATCGGAGCATATTCTTGTAATGCAACACAAGTGGAATCTACAAATAGACAACTCAGGTTGGGCAGATACTCATCCCAATGGGGTTGCTCAATGAGAGCAATGTCTGACAAGAATGTATAAACATCACAACATGAAGTAGGAGGAGAAGACTACTGCAAAGAGCTACTGGAAGTCCAAGATGAAGCAACGCTACACTCAAGGGTAGCAACCTGTGTATGTGGAATGTCATCATCTGAGCAATCAAGATGCAATGGAGCACGAGAGGTAATGGTCACATCTATCTCAGAGGAAGGTTTTCCAATAGAACACTACTGCGGAGAGTGAATGGAAGCATGAACATGGGTGACAATGAGCTCTGTGGAGGCAACAATAGGGAGAGTGTGCTCAATAGCAAGATCCTGTGGCGAATGGTCAACATGGGACTCATGAGTAGAAACAGGTGTAGAGGAACACTCAACAATGAAAGGGATGTGAGAGGGGGGAGAATCTATGGAGGCACTAGAGTGGTCTAGGGAAGCGTCGCTCTCAGATGGTGAAACAACGTCACCATACAACTGTCGGATAATGGTCCAGGTAGTGAAAGGGCACTCAGTGTGCTTGAACAAATGAAATGTATCCCTAGAAATAGTAATACCAAGAAGGCCATAGACCTCATCATTGTGTTTAAACCACTCATACTTCTGTAGAGGCTCATCAGGCTCAGGAACAAGACCATGGAGGTAGGGCAACAAATCATTCATAATGCAATGATTGATAATGCATGCCTTCCAAGACAAAAAGTTATCAGAGTCAAGCATAACAACATAACGGTGAAATTGAAACTCCATAATGTAGATAAACCCCCAAAATTATCCCAGATGGCACTTTATAACTTAGTGCGAAAATTACAAGTCCCCAGTGAGTTTTGCTAGAACCCCCCCAAAATGTGGCACTTTATAAAGTAGTGCATTTACAAAAATAAATGATTCCATCATGTAGAGCACAAGAAAACATGCACTTTTGACCAAAACAGTGCTCAAAAATGAGCTACCGATCAAAAGTTATAGCAAAAACAATTTCATGCAAATAATGGCTTATTTAATTAAAATTTTGTAAACTGATTAAAAATTTGCCAGAAATGAGGGGAAAGGGGGTCGTGCGTATACTCGTTGGAACCGGGATGAGATGATGAACATCAAGGGACATCGGGCTTAGCCGAAAATGCATCCATGTGCAAAATAAAGGAGAAAGTGTTTATGCAAGGGAGTTTGGCCACCTGCCAAACCTGGCCTTACCCTCCATCTTTGACATGCAAATAATGGAAAGGTAGATAAACATCATAATTCCTCCTCTATGATAGAAATGGATATTTGCTTTTATACAAAAACAAAAAAAAAGATGCCCCCCACATTTACATCAACTCCAAGCACCACACTTAGGTTACCAAGCCTATTATTGCCCTCACATTTGCTAAAGAAAAACCAATCCACATTTAACCTTTAACCAAAAAAACAAATAATGGATTGAAAAGCTAAAAAGGAAAGTGTTTGACTGAGAAAATAGGTGAGAAAACCGAAGGAGTCGGTCAAGCTAGGGTTCACCAAGCAATGAGTTGGATTGAAGTGAGACTCAAGTCGATGAGCTGGAGACACAATAAGAGCTGAGAGGTGTTAGGCCTGCATGTAGCCAAGGAAAGGGATGAACTCAAATCAAGGCAGTAGAGGCATTGAACAAAATCAGGTCAATTTGGCTATGTAGAAATAATTTCCCTCCGAGCTATGCAAAATTCCTTTGATCCAAGCAAGCACACAGAAGAAGCAGGCGTGGAAATCACTGATTTTTGTGCCCCTAGTCCAGAAGAAGCTTCCAGAAATGTGTTGTCAGGTCTTTTTGTTAGCTTTGAGAGGTCATGGAAAATCTGCAAGGTCGTGATTCCACTCTAGAGGTCTTCAAACATAGTGTATGGGTCTCCTTTTCCAAAAAATGCGCAGAGATTGATGTTGAGCAGGTTCACATAATTGTGAAAGCCCTCATTGGAAGTGAGGTTGAGGGAAAAACAAAGTGAGAAGGATAGAACTACTGAATGGAGGAAAGGACGATCTGGTAAAGTGGATGCAAGGCCATGTAGATTCCATTTTGAGTCACACTGAGACCATATTTCTCAGATCCAAGTAGGGCGTCTGACCTAAGTTGAGTGAGTTTGTGAATAATAAGTAAGGTGAGAAAGACACTGATCCAACAAAGTTCAAATCCAAGTTACTAGGAAATCTGATGTGGGTCGAGCCATGGGAATGGAGCATAGGCTGTGCTAAACTAGATAGATCTTAGACCAAAGATGTGCCAAGCTAGAGTGACTATGGTGAGTAGGGTCACATAGCCAACCAAAGGGAGCCGTCACAATAGATCCAATCTCACCAAGACCACCATGAAGAAGATCTACATAAACCACATAAAAACCAAGGCACAAAAAATTCTACAAAACCCCAAAAAAAATTCCAAGGTTTATTTGGAATATTTTATAAATCCCTGAAATTTTTGAAACCCTCAACTTGTTAAACGGAGTCAGATCTATTTGCACATGAATTGTTAGTTTCACAAATGAAGTATTTGAAAAACTACAAATAACTCAGTAATGGTAAACATGTATCACCAGAATCACTCTGATACCATATTAGAGTTTGTGGATCTCTGATGAAAAATGAATGCACGAGCAATTGCAGAAATCAAAATAACTAACAATAAGATGCAATATGATCAAAACTCACAAAGGCAAGAATGGCTCCAAATCAGCTCAATGCTCCATGCTCCATATTCACCATGTAATAGAATGATGCAAGTCAAGTACATATAAGTGGTGAATGTGCAACCTCCTCCTAGATCAGTGGGGAATAACTCTCACTAACTGATACTAGAAGTAGAGTTGACTCCACACAACTAGTGAGCCGACTGAACACAACTAAGCTAACAACTAACTGGTAAGCTAACTCAACACAACTGCTACAACTAAGCAAGCATATCCCATGAGTGTAGGAAAGCTCCAAGTAAATAAACAAATACAAGGAAAATAAATATCCTACACTAACATTTTTCCTTAGAGAACGGCTTTTCCATTTTGGCTTCTATCTATGGTGTCTTTTCTATGTGCATTTTGAATATTTCAAATACATCTTTTGGTTTTGTCCTAGAGTTCAATCATGTGGCTGTTGGATCCATTTCTCTTTTAAACCTTTCCACCTTGAGCCCTTTTTTTAGTGGTTGATCTTTTTAGCGACCATACAATTTTCTTATATTACTTTTATGTGAAAAATTTTATCGTCGTTATTTTGTCTCAACTATGCAAATCTCGAAATTTCACTATCTTTAGCAATAAAAATCTTTTATTGGAACTCGTTATTAATGAAAAATTGTTGTTATATCTTTATGTGTACATGCACATACAGGGATAGGTAGAAAAAGTCACACTCAATTTGCAACATGCACACAAGATTCTCTGCTATTGAGGGAGTGCTCCTTACACTATGAGTTGGGTACCGCTAAATTAGCCTCCACATGGATCTCCACCACCTATGCCCAAATGTCATTGTAGCCACTCCCGGAGTCAGTTCTCCTCCCCTTTTCTTCGACAAGGTGGATGGAGTCCATTGAATTTAGCAAGGAGCAAGTCAATTATGGGCTCCTTACAGTGGTCTTCACCAATTCACGACAATTTTCAAGTTGTGTCGTTGTCGCCTGGGTGGGGAGTCACTATTTTCCTTGGTTCCTATTGGTGACTCTCAAACTCAAGATGGGGACATGTGAGTGGCTCATGATTCTCCTTCTAATGTGCCTCTTGTTCAAGGGGCATGCTAAAGGATGATCATGTTGCTCGTGCTTAGTTCTCTCTATTATTAGTGTTCATAGCCATGCTTTTGTAATTCTCTAAGCTATATGTTTTGCTAGGTGTAGTACTTCAATTGTTTCTAGCTTTTTGGGTCATGTATACTTATTGGTCAGTTTTTGTTGTAGCTTATTGTACACCCTATTATTTTGTTAGTATTATGTATCGATGAAATCCAATTAAAAACATAGTTTTCAATTTTCCTATTCATTTTATTGAATGAGAACAATATTCCTTCTCAAACATTTTCATTTTCATTTGTAATTAATAAATAAAACTATTTTTTAAAAACCAAAGTTTGAAATCAAATAGGACAGTCACACTTTACAAGTAGATATAAGAACTAACATGGTTTTTTTTTTGGTAAATGTAAATTTGTGCCAAAACAATAGATGGGAAAGATGGAGCTCTCTTTCTTGATGTGCTTGTGGAATAATCACTCCAAATCATTTTTAATTGCATATAATTGTGAAACAAATTTAAAGGCAATTATTCCATTAAGTCTGAGTAAAATTGTAGAAGAATAGTTTTTTTAATTGCATGGTTTCTTTAAATTTCAAGGTAAATAGGGGAGGTATGCTAATAGTGGACTATCTTAACTTGACATCCATGTGACATCTAAATACTGTCACATCAGCGATCAAAATTTATCTCACAATTAATTTATAATATGGTATACACATATATATACATATTGCAATGTTTAATTGGAGGGAAAGTCATATTTTGAATTGATTTAAAATAGTAAATTGAAAATGCATTAAGACCATGGTGGAATCAAATATTTGTACCTATAAGTCTATGATGTATATTATGCATTTAGTCGTGAGTCTTAGATGTCGTGATTAGTTACTTCACACTTTATTATATAAAAATTAGATAGTATATAGTATTATGATAATTATTAGGTGTTATTATGACAATTATGTGATCAAGGTCCATTTCAACTATTAGAACACGGTCGAAACTTGCTAGTCCTATTTTATTATTCCAATAATATTTATAATATTATCACTCCATTTGATTGATTTAATTCCAATAATATACATGATAATTTTTATCAATGGTGAATCATGTGTGTGTGTGTGTGTGTTTCTGAATACTATTTATTACACTGAATATATCTCTTTGTAGGAACCCTAATGAAAAGTGTCAAGCATTTTTAAGAGAGGTTTTCTTAGCAGCTTTCTTATTCAAAAAATGTTGAGTAGAATTAATAAAGTGTGAGTATCATAAAGGTACATTCACAGATTATTTGTTGTTGTTCCATTCATTAAAAATCGTATTTGGATATTCCATTGATTAAAAATCATTAATGTGGGCATCAGTGCAGTGGCCACGTTTTTAAGTTTTTGAATTTGGCGGCAATATGACTCTAATTTGTGCTCTTGACCTTTTTGTCAGAATTAATGGTTTGATAATCTTGAGCCACCCACAAATATTCAAATCTACTTTCCCTATGTTTCAACCTCCCCACTGACGAGCATTTAAATTTGTGGTCATTTTCTATTTGGTTTTTGTATTTTGAATTACCCAACAAAGTCGCGCTACAAAGAAGAGTCGTGTAACAAAGTAGATGAATTTGTAGTGTTGTGCAGAGTTGACAGTTTTAGTTCTTCGCGGGGATGTATAAATTCGTGAAGTAAAGGTTTAGGCAGAAGTTGCGAGATAAAGGCAAATTGTAGAAACCACGAAAGGAACCAGCAGAGTTGTGCAGGTTTGGAGTTTCCCATGGATATTCAGTTCTCCATATAAGTGTAAAGCCGCGGTATAGGGAAAAAGACGCGCAATGCAGAGAAATCTGCACATTGAAGAAAAGGTCGCGTATAAAGGAAAAGCCACAACCGATCATAGAATAGGACAAAGCTAAGAAGTCTGAAAAGTGTGAAATACGTGGAGCCTCGCCATTGGTTTAGGATTCACGTTCTGACAAAGTCTATGGATGAAGACTGACAACTGTGAGGGGCGTGGAGCTCCCTCATTGGTTCAAGATTCGCAAGTGTGACAAAGAAACTGACAATTGCGAGAACCATGGAGTTATCTTATTGGCTAATGTTTCGTGTGTGTCATTCATGGATCAAAAGGGTTTGACAACATAGAAGGACATGAGTGCCCAACATTCTCTAGCCTCTATGATCTACTGAATTCTTAAACCACAGTCTGATGAATCTTGGATATGTTGGTTTGCCTTCATGAACATGTATGGTGATTTGGAGCGCGTAGCACAAATTTAACTAGATTAGTAGGTTGACACCTTTTATTTTATATTGTGGACACTAGCACTTTTCTACGTCATTTAGGTCAAATTGATACATGTTGGATAATTAGTTAGTCACATACCTTGATTTTGTAACGTATTTGTTTTGCTGATGAGGATACATGATGACATGGTGATTTGGACATGATATGTCTTCTAATACCTAACCTACGACGAATTGTGTGAGATTGTGCATTCCACATTGATGATGGTGATATCATTAATTTACATGTTTGAATCTATTCGCTTAGTAAGCATCTAGTTTACTCTTGTATTGGACAGATGCGGTTAATGTGTGCAATGAGTGTGCAGGTGACAGGTCTTGGGAGAACCTGGGATTCAGACTAGCTACACAAACTTACACAAGCAGCCCACGGGCTGAGTCCTAGCCATGTTCTTTGTGTGAAGCCTTAGTAGAGCTGATTATTATTTTGGGCACTATGAGTGACCCCAATGTATGGAATGTATTGTGATTTGAATTATTAATTTTGGTTAGGGTAGTTGGTTATGATGTAAACACGTTTTGGGAGTTAATAACTCCTCTTTCTTTTAAATTGTTGATTATGTTTAATGTGTCACCTAATCACAAGGGTTTAGGGTCACATGTGAGACCCTTGGATGGTCCCCACACCCTCTACCCTTGTGCCAATAATGCAAAACCCGAAATTAGGGTATTTTAGGCATTTTTGGGGACCCCTTTGTAGCTTGGGAGTTCCCCCAACACAAAAATGAGCCCTTGGACCCTACCTAATGGGTAGGGGGGCTTATTTTCAAGGCTTGAGGGAGTTTTCCCTCCCTTTTTACCACTTGTTTGGTCACAACCATGTAAGGGATGTGGATGTGAGTGTTTATTAAAAGTTGTTCAAATATTTATGTACTTGCCAACATTTTAGTGAATTTGGGGAGAAGAGGGAAAAAAGATAATTCCACCCTTTCTCTCTTTTGTTTTGGCATCTTTGGCCTTGTTGAGGGAGAGGGGTGACACATGTCACCCCCTCATTTGTGAGGATGCTTGCTTTCTCCTCTTCAAATTCCCATCCATGGGAATGGTGAGGGTCTTCTTCATTGGTAGGTTCTTCTTTTCATGGCGTTTTGGCTTGGTGCTTGAGAAATTTGGAGCTTGAGGATTGCTTGAGGAAGAAAGTTGCGAAATCTTGTTTTGGAGAGCTATTAGAGGTAACCTCTTGAGCTCATTTATATGGCATGTTCCTTTGCTAAATATTAGCTTGCTCATAGTTGATTGATTTGTTTAGTTGCTTTGTATTGTTTTGTTGCAATTGAACATATGTGTGTATTGTTTTACTCCATGCTTCATATGGCTTGATGGATGTTTGAGTTATTTGGGGGAAGAGAGAGGGATTTTCCCTCTCAAACCTCATGGCTTGATGGGCAAGCCATGTCGGAATCTTTACTCCCCTCATATGGTTTGAAGTGGGTAAGGGGTTCATTTGGTTTGAACCCCTTTACCATTCTTGGAGAGGAAACCCAATATGATTGAAACTCCTCCCAAGAAGGATTTGGGTGAATGGGTGGAGAAATAAGGAGGATCTTGTTGACTTCGGAGACATAAGGTGGAGAACGAAGTTTGATGTGTGCATTCATTTGTGAGATCACACCTCATGTCACTTTCGGGTATCTCATCTACTCTTCCCCAAATTTAGAGGATGAATACGGTTTCTTCTCTTTTATTTTATTGTTCAATGTTGTATTGTAGTCCTTCATGCATGGTGAGGTCTTGTTTGTGAGTGTATTGTGATGTTTGTATCCCTGAGCCATCTTGTGCACCAAGTTGTGGAAGCAAATTCTCTATAAAAAGGGCTTGAGGGGAAGCTATCATGGCTTCCAACCCTTGGTAAGGCATGTAATGATGCCTAAAGGTTGGGTGGTTAACAAGCTTATTCTCCTTGGTTGTATTTCCCAAAGGCTTTTGAAGTGGATCTCACAGATGGTGTTGGTGGCAACTTGACATCTCTTTGTTCTATCCTTTTTGTGGGAAGCATTGAAAATTCTAAAGTTTGAAAATGGTGGAAGCATTCTTGGTTATTTTGGTATTTTGTTTTCCCCAAATTGTCAAGTATACCAAGTTGAGGTTACGGTTCGTAGCTTTGAAACCCTTAGTGTTTCATTAGTATTGTGTATCTCCATCAATCACGAAATGGAGCCTTGCAAATTTTTATCTTGTATATTGTGGGCATCTTGTAATTTGTTTCATATGTTGCAATACAACTGCAGCTTTAATCTTTGAGGGTAATAAACCATTCTTGCATGGTACAACATTTAAGTAACTTTGAATTTAAAAAAAAAAAAAAAAAACCATATGATATGATGTCATTATTGGTGATATGTTTATTGGAAAATCTACAATGAATTCAAAGTGGTTATCAGTTGTTGTCCTTGTTTAAATTTGGAAGAAACTATCTTATTGGTAAAATGCACATATCCATTGTCTATTCACATAGTTTTGGCATATCTTCATTTATTATAATACATGCAAAAGAACGTATTTTATCAGATAAATGTGATAGTATATCTATTGCATACTTATAAGATATTATCACATCAACTCTACTATGTATATATGTTTTGTATTATATATATGTTGTTTTACATATACAGCCATATATAGGAAATATTACTACAAAATATATGTGTGTATATATATATATATATATGTATCTATATATATATATATGTATATGGCTGGAGGTGACATATTTAATCCAAGAACAATTGGAAGCAAATTGTTGTATTTAAAAAAAAAAAATTTGAAATGGTGGCCAGGGGGTTCGGCCCCCCCTACACCCCCAGCGCCTATTAGAAGACAATATGTATTGGTATGGGTGGTGGGTCGGCCCCCTCCCCCCCAGCCGACTATCCCACGGTGGGGGCGTTGCCCCCCCATAACCCTGAAAATGCGCCCCCTGTCCACCCTCCAGCCGTTGCCCCACGCAGCTCCCCCTCCACCCGAAGCCACATTGTCCTGCCTCCTCCACACGCCCACCCACGCGCCGCCGCAATAAATGTCCCTTCCCCCTTCGCCGCCCCATTTCTCTCTCACCGCTACGCTTTCTCCATCCCCTTCGCTATTGCCTCAAACCCGCGGCCAGTCCGCTGTTATTTGCAAAATACAAAAAAATAAAAATAAATGAAAACGAATAGTAAATGACATACGGCCTCCATTAAAACTCAGGTTTTTCAACAAAATGTACACAGTGGAGCAGGAGTCTAGAGGGTAACTTCAAGGCTGCTCCATTCAAACCTGTATATTCAAAAGGAAACACAAAATAGCCCATAAAATAAAAAGAGAGGAGAAAATGAATAAAGAGAAAGAGAAGAAAATGGCCATTAGAGGATTAGGGCAAACTTTAGGGTAAGCATGGAAATCAAGGGTCAGATGCGATTTGACTAGATGAGATCTTAGGGCACTGGTTTATCCCTACACACTTGAGGTTTTATACACTTTTGTGGGAATTGTAAGTTAAATATGCAAAAAATGAAGAGTGATAGGTTAAGTAATTAAGAAGAGCACTGAATTGAATTAGCAAGAAGTGTAGACATACTAACTGTGGCCTTAGTATTCTTTGCGGATCACAAGTTGTATGCATTAAATAAATAATCCAACGGGTTAGGCTAGTAACTAATTTAATTGGGTAAATTAAAATAGTATCAATTTTGTAATCATCAAGAAAGGGCATGAGAGATGTATTAGTCGATAACTAAACACTTCAAAAAATAAATAAATAAATTAATTCACAATATCTACCCTGTAACTTTTCAAGACACGTTTGGGTATTTTTTTTTCGGTGTTCCAGAAGGGGCTTTGTACAACTGAAACATTTCTATTGGTTCACACTCTGAGAATGCGATAGCAAAAGTCAAAATGTTAAGAGGTACGTGGAGCTTAATTATTGGGCTTAGCATCACGTCACAGAATGGAGGATATGTAAGTCGTGGGCACCGCAAGAATTTTGAAGGTAGACTACTCTTCTTCCAACCTAATGAGCCCTAACATTGAGTAGCACTAATCTATGACATCTCCCTTCGTCAACCTATTCCCTTTCTATCCCAATACTTCAAACCCCTTACAGCTGAAAGAGCTCCAATAATCATGTTGGAAAATGTACACAAACAAAGCATGAACACTGAACCAATATGCACACTTCCATGTATAGGGATGGTATGCTCATAGACAGTCCAACAACACATCCCTAAGAACCAACTGCATACAAGTACAAATTAATGGTGACAACCGAAGCTATATGAGTGCAAAAGTGGCAAATATTTACTTACTCCAAATGTGAATTGATCAAATTTATTCTTAAATTTTTGGACTTTTAAGAAATTCTTATGTTTTCCCCAAAATTAGCTAAGAGTCATTAGGACATGCGTTGGGGTGTGTTACACTAGAAGTAAAGATATGCTTCCTTCATATTTATCATAATCTCTCGATTGCATGATCAATTTGGCAATTAACATACATGCATTGTTATATGCTTCATTGTGCTAGTTTGTATTCTACTTCTGTCACGAATCTACTTCATACATAAGTACCCAGATTTTTGACCTTTACCACTTCAATATGATTGACTCTCGATGTGTTTATGTGTCACAAGTACGGTAGTGACACATATGTATTCAAAGACTTAGTGAATTCAAGTTAAGACTATTTTATCGAAGTTGCATACTCAGTTCAACATTGAGGATGATGGAGTGAAAGCATATTGGCAAAACAAGCAGCAACCTACAAGTTCCTATAAAAAGAGATGAGGTCGGGATCATGGCCCAAGTAAATTTGAAAAAATGGAATATCCCTTACTCCGTAGCTCACAATATGGCAACTAACAAATGCACCACGGAGCTTTCAATAACAAGATTAAGACCATATTATTGCAAATGTCAATATACAATGTGCACGGAAGAGCTGACAGGGGCAGAAAGATTGGATGCAACACTTATGATGGAATGTTATTGAGTCCATTCATTTCTCAGGGTAAGTGAATGAGGCTACCAACAGTTGTCGATAGATGACATCGGTGCATCTATGAGAGTCATTTTGGTGCATGGTGCACAATTTTCAAAGTGTATCATGTTCATTCATTGACTCTTTTGTCATTTGGGTATCACAATGGCATTTTCATTTTTATAATACATCACAAGAACGTATGGTATCAGATAAAGCAAGATTCTATTGTATACAACAGAACAGTCAACTCTACTTGAATGTGAGGAATGTCATTCTTCCCGACTATCGAAAATAACTTTGTTCTATTTTGGTATGCATGGTGGCTGGACGGCTGAATTCTAATCCAAGAAAATTGGAAGCCATTGTTGATTGAAGCCATTGTTGATTGACCAAGGACAACAAATGTATGGTATGTGGTGGGTGGAGGTGAATCTTAATCCAAGAAAATTGAAAGCCGTTGTTGATTGAAGCCATTGTTGATTGACCAAGGACAATAAATGTATATGCAAAAAGATGCTTCGTTTGGGCATCCTAACAAATGAGAAAGTTGACAACATTCTTTTCTATGATAGCAGGTCTCTCTTCATGCTCTCACATATTCAAATCAACCAGCCCATTGGGAAAACAAGCAGCAACAAACATTTGAAACTTTGAAGCATAAATCAATGATGCATTGGTTCTTGCACTACCAAACTTGAGGCATCACTTTGAGGTGGAAAATGCATGAAAAATGTAATGCGAGCACTATTGAAGCAAGAAGGAAAACTACTGTGCAATGTTGCGGATCACAAGTTGTATGCATTAATCCAAGGAGTGAACAAAAGAAAACATTGTCTCAAGGGCAAGGATATAGTCGTTCATCCAAATCATCAACCATCACAATATCTCCAATCAAGACACTTAAAATGGATGAGCTTTGTACAACTACATTTCATCATCAAATGCATAAAAGTGGTTAAGAGGCTCTTAAGACCGCTGACAGCCAAAGTTGTAGTTCTGGGCACCATTTTGAAGGTAGAAACTCTTCTTCAAAATGAGCTTTGCTAGCACATATACATCTGATTCTAATCATCTATATATCAGCACGTGAAAGAGGCCAAATCATGAAAATGACAACAAAGCAGCATACCATATGCAGTATAGTTTGCTCTAGAAGTCCAACCAATTGTGCATAACAAATTAAGGTGATACAAAGCATATAGTAAGTGAAATCCCACTTCTAAAATTGTTGATCATTTTTAAGGGGACAAGAAACTAGCCGAAGAGATTTGTGTGTTGGCCCACAAAGAAGTAGAATGTTGTCAAGTACATAAAAGATTGCAAATATTGCACAATAAGCAAACCAAGTGCTAGGAAAGAAATACTTCAAAGCATACCCAGTGACCTTTGTTGGAGATTTCTCGAGGATATGGAGTAGGTATGACCATATGTATCTTAGTGAATAAGTTCAGTACGAAGTGCATACTCATTCCATGGAGAAGGGCAATTGGCAAAACAAGCAGCAACCTACAAGTTCTTCGAGAAGGTACGGTGTATTTTGGTTTACTAGACTCAATGAATGCACACGGAGAAACAAGATTCCTTATTGCTTCTTTTGGAAGACTGAAAAAGATTGGATGCAACACTTTGATGGTCCAAGTCCATTCATTCTCAAAGTGATAGGCTACCAAAGTTGTCGATAGAACATCGGTCATCTATGAAGAGGGTATAAACAAAAGTTAAAGAGGGTTCAACCAATAAGCATCACAAAACTTGGTACAAAGCGTTCCTTGTATACAACATACAGTCAATACAACAGTTCATTCTTCTATCGAAAGACCATTTGGAGCATATGCTACGGCTATCTTCCATTAACTCCACTTGATTTTTGCATATAAGTAAAAAAGAGGCAAAGCAAAACTTTCCGTGGACAAAGGAAGAGAAAAACAATTTGTGAGGCATATACATAAGCAAATTCAAGAGTAGCTTGGAGTCGATCAAGCCAAATATAAAGCAGGGCTTGACAAGCATAGGGAAGACTATAAGCTACAAAATTGAGACCATGCACGGTTTCATTTATCAAAAGAGCATTTCCTAGGAGAAGGCAAAAAGCTCATACCTTTGGGACATTGTCATTATGTCATTATTAAAGTAGGACCAAAAAAAAAGATTGACTTTACCCCCCTGCATGAGCATCCACTCAATAGAGAACGCTAATTGTTTCAAGCTCTTAATTTGAGTCAAGTTTTCTTAATGAAAAACAAGGAAAGAGTCCCATACTTCCAAGTGACGAAGACCAAATTCTGGATGCCCTAAAGGAGGAAGAAGACACGGTTGAAAATAAGAGGGTCGAAGAGACACATACGAGTTAGAAGGAATACTTTCAGGTGATTTAGCAAAGGGTGATGGGAAATCAGGGTCAAAGTATACTAAAAAGAGACGACAAAAGGAAGACAAGGTCGAGGGATATTGAAAAGAGATGACCAAGGAGTTCTTTCACCATCTTCAACGTCAAAACTAAGCTTTTGGAGACCAAAGTCTCTGCATTAATGCCATACGATGCAGGAGAATCTTCATGGTCAATCAAAAGACCCAAATAACAAATAAAACATCCAAAATAAATTCCAAATAGATTCTACATCTACCCAAAAAGAAGAGCATGAGATGTTTGTTCAGTTCCAATGCCCAGCAATCAAGGTGACGACAAAGGCAAGGTTGTGGTACTATGAGGGAGTGAAAATTCAGATTTGGAGTATTCCATCTACAATTGTCAATCAGGGGATCTGGGTACAACATACATAGGAGTGCTAGGCAGTGCTCACTGGGTCACATTCTACCTTTATATATGTATGTGATATGAATATAGCTATTTGAGCTATAACATCACTCACATATTTGCTCTGAGGGGATGATTCCTATCTTTGGTTTTACATCACTTAAATTAATGTCTACCAAGCATGAATGTTGTGTTTATTCTGTTGTTTTTCACTTAAATGTTCAAATGAATTCTATGCCATTACTCTCATTTTCAGGCACATAAATGCAAGGGTTTCAGTGATGCTGCATTAGGAGGTTAATACCAATCCAATAGAATGTATTTAGATATGTTTGAGCAAAGTTTTAAAGCAACCCAGATCAAGCGACAATACAACTCCCACAAATTCACCTCTAGATCAGAGCCCAACTGACAACTTTACCATTACAAACTGTGTGATTTTGCCTACCATTAGGAATTACATCAAACCAGCTCTAAGTTCAATGTACTTCGTTTCCTCACAACCCTTTTTAGATTGGAGGATCTAGGTCATGGAAAATGATATTGAAACTACTGCCTAGTATGATACAAGCCTACAACATAACATCAGTGCACATATGTACATTAAAAAGCATATGTTCTTGTGCAGTATCACTGCCTGAACAATAGCTTACAACCACAGTTTAAAATTATTACAAAAGCTAAAACAATGCTTTAAATATCGGTATTTACAATTAATCTAACATTGACATGAAATAAACATGCTCCGCAGAGTCGTGCACTTTTATACAGAAATTTATTTTTTTGAGGACAAATGATAAGTCACATATATTAGCTGGACCATTGAAAGTAAGCCCGCCTGTATCTGCATCTCCCTAGCCAGTAATGGCTAATTTCATGCAAATTTATTTTGACCGGCAATTTCCTACCAGCAGCAAGATTCATATCACGGATCCGCATGACCAGCCATTTCATCATCACTAGACGCATAATCTTCACTAGCTTCACTATCACTGCTTTCTTCTTCCTGCCGACTCCCCACATCCTCGGCCTTGGCATATCGTTCACAGTATTCTGAAAAGAACAATGACAGTAAATGTCAAATACAAAAGGTTTTGCATAATAGCTTGGTCAATGAAGCATAAATGGCACGTGTTAGCTTTTAATTTGCAACGACCACTAGCATTAAGGGGAAGGATTGATTCATGTTACAACTCATGATTATTTTTTAGGTTTTAAGCATACATGAAGTAAATGAAGAGATATACTCAACGAAATATGATTCTGCCCCACGTCTCCCATTTGAACAGGTTGTCACTTCACAGGGTTTTATAAAATCTATGTTTCTATTATTTTACAGAACTCAGTTGTTCACAAAACAAAGTAAACCATATTTTACAGTTCAGCAAATCAAACACAAATAACACTGAAAAAGCACATGTATGCTGTTTTGCCTTTATAGCAATACTAAAGCATTCCAATTACGGAAATAACATATACTCCTTAAGGGAAAAGAATGAATATATAAAAATAAGGTCGTTACGGGAAAAATCAATGTGGGGATTAGCTATAACAATTAAAAATATAAAACCTTAGTAATATTTGAGCTTTAGCCAAACAAATATCAACCTACATTCTCTCACCTAATGGTTCTAATTACCTATGATAATTAAAACCTTAGTGCAATTTGAGCTTCAGCCAAATAAATATCAGCTTAGCTTCTCTCAACTAATGCTTCTGATCAGAATATCAAAATGCTAGATCTAGTTGATGCCAGCTATAAATGTAGAGAAGTACAGAGATTTTTTTTAAATACTTGTGGTTAATCTGTCAAACAATTCATTAAGTCCATCATTTTTACATGGGCTAGTACAAGGTCTAGGTTCTTGCCAGCCATTACATAGGGCAATCACAGGTGCCAAGCCTATAGGTCTATTTGGTGGAACCTCTCCCTAAACAATAAGAGGCTTACACGCACTAGATGTTGTTCTGCTAAAAGCATGGGCCTATCAAGGTGTCAGGTTGTTTAGTGATCTCTTATATATTTGTAGATGGCTGTGTTGGGATGGAATTATGTCCAGATATAAGCAGCTTGATTAAGATCACAGAACATATATAATGCTCATATAAAATGGCTTGTCTATAATTCTCTAAAAAATTGACTATCAGGTTTGAGAGCTTATATGGGCATCTTGTGTGGAACCTTTAAAAATTGCTTCAAATGGCCGCTGCAATGGAAAAGACTACCTGTGGGGAAACTCTTGAAATATTTGGCATTTGGTACTAATGCTAAAAATCGTGTTGTGTGTGGAAGGCCAGATTCTGTCGAGCACCTTTTCTTTGATCCCATTCTTGATCCCATTCATGCTAGGTTTGCATGGAATGAATTCTCTGGGGCTGGAAAGTAATTGCTAACAGAAACATTTTTTGGCAAGATATCTGGCATGGCCAATGTTACATTGAGTCATTTTTTGAGAAATCTAGGTCTTGTTTTATCTATTGAAATGCTTTGGTTCATATGGAGGCAGAGAAATTTGGATGTTTTTGAGGGCAAGATTAGATCCCCTACTATCATCATTAGTGAAGTCACCTTTTACAATGTTGTCTCGTAGGTCACAATTCAGATGAAAATTCCAGGGAGCAAGCTTAGGAACTCCTAGCTTTAGGGGTTATCAAGAGTTCAATTAACTGTAAGAAGCAAAGGTAAAATGAAGAAAGATCCTGCCCCACCGATTTTTTTTCCTTGTCCTGATGATCCAAGTTTTTCCTTGTCAAGACATCCAATAGGTACTGGGACCATTTGGGATTCAAAGGATAAGGGTGCCATTGAACAGGAAAGTGATCCTCATGTTGTCCAGCACGATAATGTTGAGAACATTGATGATGTAGAAATACAGAGAAAAATACCTTGTTTTGTAATAGGTGCAATTGTTGAGGACCCTGTGTGGCCTCTTGAAACTGGCCTCTTTTGGGGCTTGAAATTTGATTTGTGAGTTGTAGAAAAGAACATTGAGCTGAATATAGCAATCAAAACAATCTGCAAACATGGATTATACACATTTTGCACCCTTACCTTTCACTTTCTTATCATAGAGATCCTTGTTACGCATCATTAAAGCTGCAGCCTCTCCATTCAATGGGGAACTTGGATTTGGATAGAGCAATAACTGAGGAAGAAAAACTTCAAATATATTCACAAGATCTGCAATGCCATTATGATTAAACAAATAAATTTCAATGTCATAACCATTAGAGGTTATACAATGAAAATAAAACTCAACATGCACCCACAACAGTTTACAGATTCACATTGTTAACTTGATAGACACTGCTTACCAAACATGGGACTCCAGGTCTGATTTATCACATCCAAGCAAATTGTACCAGACCTGAATCATAAACAATGTCTAGCATGGTGAGGACTAAGTTTTCTTCTCCTTCGTTTCATTTCCAAATTTTCTTATAAAAAATTGGTATGTAGGAAAAAATCTCACATTTCATCAACATTGGGATGGAAGATCCTGTTCACAAAACCTATGGATGGAGATTTGTACGGGTACGCCTCTGGTAACTCTACACGGACCTTCCAGACACCCCCATGGTAAGGGCCTGCAATTATATGACAAAAATGTGTGATAATTAAAGAGAATGAGCAAGAAAACTATTGATCATTGTCAATAATGACTTTGAGATAGAAAGTCTGAAATATATCATAATCGAAGATGTTATAGATCATTGGCAATAATGACTTTGAGATACTGCAATATTTCATAATCAAAGAGATAAATGGCCGTCAACTTTGTGAAAACATTCAAGTAAATCCAGAAATAATATAAATGCAAGAGGAAATTTTGATCCTAAACAAACAATCATCCAATAGGAATATATCTGTATAAAAACCCATAACAATGGAAATAATGCTCTTGGAAACACCTGTCTAATATTTTAAAACACAGTAAAAATATTACGTGGTTGTTTACCAAAAGCATTATTTCCAATATTATGGACTGTGGAACCATGAGATCTTAAACACATAATAACTTCCAAAAAGTAAATTAGAGATTGGACACACGACGATCCAACTTTGAGGGAGGGATTCAATCGATGTCAAAACAATTTCTGCATAAGATGTGCCGAGTACCTACAAGATAAACGATCCCCATGTCATTGGCACCTTGTTCCTGAAGGATATCGTGTGTACTGAAATTCAACTATTCTTTCTTATAAAAAAAGCTAAAATGATTACTCCTTTGATTCAAAAGCCTTAACAATGGTTTCTTCTTTGGTGTATACTAATATGAAATTGAGGACGGCTCCCACCTCTAGCTTTCTACATCACAATCCATGCATAATGAGATGAATCTGAGAAATATATGTATGCCCTTAGTCACAGCAACTTCTCAATGAAATCATGAAGTAGTTCGAAACATCCAATAAAAGGATGCAGGCAAGGGGATACACTATATGAAATCTCATAGGAAGCCCTTGGAACATACCCAAGGTTACCCCCTCGGAATCTCTTTTGTTATCACCTATTTGATTCACAAGGAGACAAATACATATATGATTCACACAAAGAGAGAGAGCTGAAAGGCAAGGAAATGGACCATGAAAATGAAATGGAAATGGAAGAGTGAAACCCAATTCTCAATCAATTGAAAATGTGATACAAAGTACATATTATTAATATGAAATGACAGGTCAGTTCATCGTCAAGATGACTGTTTAGCTTGTAATGTATCCAGATAATGATAATATAAGATATTATTATTAAATTTATTGCCTACACCTAGGATTATGTACAATATTAATGTTTGTGTTGCCCAGTTTGGCAACTTTTGTGTATTTGACCCTCATTTTCTTGATACAAAGCCCCTCCTCACTAGGTCTTGATCATCTTTCAAATTGTTGTTCCAAAACACATTTATCTTCAGACTGTTTTGAAATAGTCCTCTGCAAAAGGTATTGCCCAAGTGATAAGTTGTTCCCTTTTGCAGTTTTGGAGTTTTCATCAACCAAGGTATTAACTTGGCAAAGGCTTGAGTTTGTGGAATGAGAATTGGATGAGGGTTTCAAATAGATGGTATCAATGGATTAAAAAAAATGCAGCAGCTAAATTTTGACTGCTAATTTATTTGCTGTGAGTGAAAATTGTCATAGCATGAAATGGAGGATAGAAAAAAATCAGTAAATATATTCCTCTGCTAAATTATTTGCTGTGAATGGAAAATAGCAAAACCTCTTAATGGAGGAATGAAAAAATGCAGCAAATAAATTTGACTGCAAATTAATTTGCTTTGAATGGATATTCACCCTGGCATTCTGATACCAATGTAAGGCCAGGAAATGGACTGTGAAAATGAAATGGAAATGGAAGAGCGAAACCCAATTCTCATTTACTTGAAAATATGATATTACATATTTATCAACATGAAAGGACCATTCAGTCCATTTTCAAGATGACTGTTCAGCTTCTAATGTATCTAAGTAATAATAATATAAAATATTATTAATACATTTATTGCCTAAACCTAGGATTATGTAAAATACTGTTACAAGAGAAACTTGTCAGGAAAATAGGTCAATAACAAGAAATGGAACAAGAAAATTGGCACATTACTAAAAACGAAAGAGACAAAACAATGGGACTCCCCCATGGAAAATACAATTTGCAGAAATATGTATTATTGAAGCAAAACAAAAGAGCAGTGAGGATATTCAGAAGAACAAAAAAAAATAAGAAATCGAGTAAATTTTGACCATTGAACTGATCGTGGCAGCCCAATTGGCCAATCTAACCTGACAAAGCAACCATGTGTTATTCACAAAACAAGAACTGTGCTATGCACTGTTAGGAAATTAGTGCTTCATTAGAATATTAATATTAGAGATATATTATTGTGTACATGTATTTGTGTCGGTTGTTTTAACAACACACATATATAGGATTAGTTTGTTAGCCTAACCTCCTCATTAATAGGAGTGCATTAGGCTTTATATATGCAATCTTGTCAAATGTTAATGATTAAGCTCCAGTATTGCTCTCATGCACAGGCCAATCACAAAGCAAAAATTGTGCTACGCACAGTCCAATCAAAAAATAAGAGATGTCCTAATGATGGTTCACAGAAAGACGAAACGTAGTGTAAAGAGGTTTTTACACAGTTTCCTACCCAAAATTTTTTGTTCATTTAGTCATGGACTGTGAAAGTGTTAAATCTCTTAACAAGAGTTGTGTTACACACCTAAGCGCAGAATAATGCATACTAACTATGACAGAATACCCAATAATAACAATTATAATGTACCAGAACTATTGCTAATGATAATATCAATATAACATACGATATACCCAAGAGATAAAAGCAGCACTGCTCCAAAAGAGAGAATAACAAGGAAGTTACATGCAACCCCAAGTAATCCTCAACATAAGACAATATATCCTTCTAGAGATATCCGAGAATAGAAAATACTGGATATGAAGCTTAGAGTGCACTTCTCCACTAGATATTACTTGAGATTCTCAACGGTGCTTTAAAGTGTCAGCTGTCCATGCACTGATCTTTTAATTGGCTGACATGCTTGACCATTACTAGGTACATAACCTTAACCATTCATCAAAATATGATTTAGCATCAAGAAATCGTCTTCTTCCAACTTAAAACATATTATGGCCTCTCCTTGAAGAATGTTCTTGAGGTTGCTCTTGATATTTACCATGCCTGAACATTCATCAATCCATGCATGATATTTATTGTAGTCAATTTTAGATACTCAGCTGTCCAAATAAATACTGTTCAAATTGTTGTCATAAAAAATTACTTATGTTCGGAGGGATGCCTTATAATCCCTTCTCATGGATTTGGTGGAAGTCCCTATAATCCTTCGAAAAGGCAACATATTGTTTGTACTTTTATGTCAACAATATTGCCAACTACATTGCTATGACTAGTATTTTAATGTTGGATGCAGATATTGAAAGTCAGACAGCCCTAATAATATGTTGGCATCAAGTTTAGTTGCTGTTTGGTAAAATTGGAATGTTAATTTTTTTCCCATGCAATCTCTTATTAAGGTTTTTGAGGCACCAAATATCTCCCTCCTAAATAAATACTATGCATGGTGAACTATTCGGATTTCCTCATTTAAGGAAGCAAAAAGGACATGCATCTTGTTTTCTCTTGTACAGTAGAAGCTTAGTGATATTTCTCCTCTAACCAAAATAAGTTTAATGGCTTTCAGTCTTCAATCATTGCTACAAATGTCACACGACAGAAACTGTATGAAACTCTAGAAGCTTGAAAATCTTGTCTCTTTATTTTGGGTTTTTATGATTACAAGCAGTGTTTTACATGACCTTTATTTTTTATACCTTGCACTTGGAGATTAACAACAGCCTACTTACACTACTTCTATTAGCACTCTACCTTCACAATACTTCTGTCAGCATTTTCGTTAGTTCGAACTTTCATCGAGTGCAGCAACAAGGGGAAAATCACATTGTTGGATATTTTATAGTTTAGTGCGTCATGTTAGAATATTTTGTGTGTGTATGTGAGACTTGTTATGAGACAACTTATCATAGAGATAGGAGTAAGAGAGAGATTGCAGGCATTGATTGTTAGTTTGGAGATGATACTTGACTCCTTCCTTTTCGGAGATCATGCCCATATGTATTTCCCATTCAAAGAACAATTTAATTATGCAGTTCTGTGTTAATCTCTTACCTGAACTTCATTTGGTATCAGATCAGGCAAAGTTTAGCTTTGAAGAAAAGATCGTTCTTAATGAAAGTTTGTGCGAGTGTTTGATAAATGATCAAGGGCAGTTCTGCCATTGTTAATTGCCCAAATCCATGGTTAAAAATTAAAATTATTAGAGGATTTCTTGTTCAGATTGTAGTATCTATTAATTTGTTTACTTGGTTTAGTAGAGGTTTGAGTAGAAGTGCAGTTTTTTCTTTTTATACAAATATAGAGGGAGACGTGGCAAGCAAAAGCTTTATTCTGGTAAAGCACCCAGCTTGGGCTTTATCATTGTTTACTAGGCCATGGTCCCGTGGATGGGGGGCTCCATAAATATCTCTGCAGCACCTGCTGAGAAAATTTATGAGCATTTTCGCAATTTTAAGGTCCCATGCTTTTTTATTACTTTCCTCAGCAATACTCGCTGAGATATTATAGGACCCCATTGGATTTTTATGGTTATTTGCAGGTAAATAAAAATCATATTTCCCTCTAAAATCACCAAAAACTAATGGCGGAAATGCACGTTATGTTCCACATAAACAAAAATCAACCTAAAGTGTGGGGGGAAACTGCCTGGCCCCCCTCTCCAGTCACCTCTTAAGTTTAGGGGGCAAAAAAAGTGGAGCTCCTATTTTTTAGGTCTAGATTCTATTATTTCCCGTAGCTGGATTTAAAAAGAAGCATGGGACCTTATGCTGCAAGAAAATAGGAGCTGAAGTCCCTCCATGGGACCATGCTCTTAGAATTGATTTCAGATAAATTGAAAAAGGCATGGAACTATACCAGCGCCCACACCATTCATAGAAGAAGACAAAAAGCATTCAGAAAGAGAATAGAAGCGTGTAAGCAAAAGCGTCATCCGACAAGGTTTACTCAAAATTGCCCACACCATATTGGAATAAAAAGCACAGCATATGAGCAAGAAACACAATCCATCATATTCAATATTTTAAGATGTTGCAAAAGTGCCTGTGGAGCGCCATTCTTCCTTGGACGTGTTCAACAAACATTCAATCACAAAAAGAATCTGCACAGCTCTTTGTTCATTTACAAATCAGAAAAAAAACAATTCCCAGAAGCATAGATGTAATTGAAAGCACCAAAACCCCAGCCATACAAAGCACCTTGAGTGAGGACACGCCATTAATCAGGTGAAACACCATCCCAGAGCACCATTTTCAATGCACCTGCACGGTGATTTTTAATTGGCTGCCAAAAGATTTAATGATTTTAAGTTTTGTTTACATCATAAAAAATTAGGGCTAAAGCTTTCCTACTTAAAGATTTTATGTATATATATATCCTTAGGCAAAACTACAGGAAAAAAAATTTAAAGCAATTGCCTAAAGAGCCTGAAAGGCTATTATTTCAGAATCCAGCAAACCAGGAAGGGACCCAAGAGCTGAAACTTGGCCACATTCTACAGTTGGTGCTATTACATTCCACGAAAAATGAAATTTTACCTAAGACCCTGTCAAACTTCAGATTTAATGGTTTACATCATTTGTCAAAATTTGTTTGTAACAGATGCATTTTTGGGAAAACTTGACATAATAGTTGGGTCAGTCCTGTTGGGGGGAGATTTTTGTTATCAATAAAGGAAAAAGAACACGCAGATGTGCTTCAAACGAAATATTGCTGAATAAGCAGCTATTTGTTGGAGGTCAAAGGCAACAGAGGTAGGAAGCCTATCAACGACCTCAAGTTCATCACTAATGACAGGATTGCACATCACACTAGTGGCACAAAATCATTATATTTTGTTTGTATGTGTGGTGAAGATAAATTATTGTGAACAGATGTATAAGAGAGCTCTAAGTACCTCTAAGTGATAGGCCAGTGAGAAGCCCAACACTCACTGAAAGTGAAAGCATAAACAATTGTGTTTGCGTATATAGGTTATCACTAGAAGTGATTTTCCGACAAGAAGTCCAGCACTTACTGGAAGTAAAAAACTATGAACAGTTGTGTTTACATATGTAGGTGATCACAAGCAGTAGTCATCGTGAATAGCAGAGTGCATACTTGGATGTGCTGACATACATGTTCGTTTCTGATTTGTGAGGTGTTCCTCTCCCTATATTCGCACTAAGGGGGGGAATGTTGGATATTTTATAGTTTAGTGCATCATGTTAGAAAATTAGAATGTTTTATATGCGTGTATGTATGAGTTGTTATGAAACAACTCATTATAGAGATAGGAATAATGAGAGAGATTGCAGGGATTGAGAGTTAGTTTGGAGATAATGTTCAACTTCTTCCTTTTAAGTGATCATGCCTATATGTATTTTCCATTTAAAAAATAATTTATTTAAGTAGTTTTGTGTTAATCTCTTGCCAAAACGTCACACATAAACAGTTAATTAAGAATGTTTTATACAACTTCATTTTAATGAGTAAAGGTTCTGGAATCATCATTAAATGATACACCAATTTGAATTTTTTTTCATAATGGCTCTTAATCCATCCAGCAGAATCAGATGAAGGCAATCAGCTAGAAATAACTTCTCTGTCAAGGAATCGGTTGGTATTCAGTTCGCATGATGGGAAACTAAGGACACTTAAAACACAAGACAAAACAATCACACTTGCGCTCATCTTCGAGAGACAAAAACCCACTAAGATGATCAAGTATGAAGTAGCAGACAGAATTATTCAGAAGAAAGACATAAATTAATAATTATGATGGGGGTTAAGGATGGTCAGGTTCCTCAGGGATCACTGTTAACTTGTAAAAAAAATTCACATTAACTTTTAAGAGTAATATTGACTTTTAAGACTTGGCTGCCAAATATGTGCACTTCAGAAAAGCTGAAATAGGCAGATTTCGCAGCTACTGAATCTAACAAAATTAGACTTGACCAAACAGGCAAAATTCAAAAATTGTGAGCCGCGGAATCCGCCCGGTATGAAAGCCATTGAAGACAAACCACCCAGATAGTTAGGTGAGACATGCCATTGCCTGACCATTGAAATGGAAAATCGGTTGAAGTCTTGTGTTCGTATGGTGGCCCAATGAATACATAAATAAGTACATTGTACTTATGTATTGGTATTTAGAATTGTAGTTGCATTCAAGCTGAGTCTAAGAAGTGTTGTGAGATGTTCGAATAGTGTTGCAGAGCAGAACAAGCTGAAGATTAGATGTACAGGTGTTGATTGCTGTCCCACAGAGACCTTTGAGGCTTTAAAGAAGAGCTTGGCTTGTAACTCTTGCTGATTTTTGGTGACATTGATTCACACCCCAAATTCACTCGATTTGTTATGCCTAGTGGATTTCTCTAGGGTACATCTTGGGTCATGCCTGTTTGTGTGGTCTGTTCATGCCATTTACTTAATTAATTGTTCATCTTTGAATTGCTGTCATTCATTTCCAGCACTTTGGAAAGCACATGAACTCTAAATTTTTATGTCATACTGTTTTCTTCAGCAAAGTACTTAGTTACAGTAGCAAATTAAATGAATTCAGACATAAATAAGGTAATAGCTTTGTTAATAAGTCAGAGATTTAGCCAGCCAAAATACTGATCAAAAATAATGTTACTCCCACATACCTGGACTACATAGAGACATCTAGGCCTTGGGAAGGCATCAGCTAGGGGCTCGATAGATCTGCAGCTTGGGTTACTTTTTCTCTCAATCATCGAGATAAAAATTGTAACATTCAAGTACAATGGTGGCCCAACTGAGTTGTAAAAATCACTGGTCCTATCCAATTGCAATTTAGGATTAACATACCCCCCATGGGAAACAAATTTTCAGAGCTAAAGATAACTCTTATACAGCACGAGCTGCTGGCTCCTGAGCCTTAGCTCGTTGATCAAATTTCAAATAAAGAAAATGCAAGTTTTGAGTCAAATAATGTGATGTGTTTCAGCAGTGCCCATTAAAACACAAATACCCAACAATGTATCATAACAGCCTCACTTCATAGAAACGGCGCTCTGTCAAAGCTCTCAACAGATTCACGCACAAAGAATTTAGACACTTGACTAAAGTTGTCAGGCTGTGTCCTTTCTATGAGTTCACCGTGTCCTGAAACATTCCATCAGATGTGATTATGACATTTCAAATGTTTGGCAATCAATTAAGAAGGTTGCATTCTTCTCCATCAATTCACCTATATAAGATGTTACATTATCTTCAACCTTGGGAACAGGGTTCTACCAATCATATCACAAGTCGCACCACAGAAGTTTGAAGGCTTTCCATGATGGAGACTCATTCCATTCTCGTTTGTGGCATTTACATTTTCATAAAATTCCTCTACAGCGAGCACCACATTTCTTTCTTGTTTGTTTCATTTTGGGTATTGGATTTCTCTTTTAAAAAACCTCCACCGCTGGCACCATTGGCATTCTAGAATTCTCTACAATAATGCTATTTCCAGCACTATGAACTAAATTATGGGTTCAATCACCAGGAAGCCATTCATAGATGAAAATTTATGGACTCATACCAGAAACCTGAGCAGGAGAATAAAAGAAAATTTGGAATCCTCACCTCAAAAGATTTGAATAAGCAAAGGTGAATGACAGAAGAGAGAAGGTATTCACGTCAAACAAAATCCTGTTATGGAGGTATGTCACAGACACACATAGACCAATAGCTTGGAATTAAAAGACAGCATGGTAATAGAAACACATACACAAGGCAAAGCGGTGCCCATATCACCAAGACGGCCCAGGATTGAACTTGGCCTAAATGACGGTGATGGATAAATCATAAAATATGGCATTAAAAAAAAAGGTATTTGTCAACTTAAAAATGACCACCGGACAAGGTGATCCAGAAGTCACAGTACACAGAGATACCCAACAACAAGCACTTCAATAATCCATAGTAAAGTATGCTGTGGTTATAGATAAAAGATGGTTTTATTAAAGGTAGTTTTCACCAAGATAGCCACCAGACAAGGCAATCCCGAAATCGCAGTACACAGAGGCCCCCAAAGTACACAGAGGCCCCCAACAACAAGCCCCTTGATAGTGCGGAGATTAAAGGTGTGCAATGGTAATGTATAATAACATGGTGTTTTTTCAATAAAAAAACGGCCAGCAGGTCAAGAAAGCCACAGATCACAGACACGGGTAGGCACCCAACAACAAACCCCTTCATAATGCAGGGATTAAAAGTAAGATATGGTGATGTATTAGAGATGGTTGGGGAAAAAAGTGTTTTCAAACATTAAAACAGACATAGGGGAAGGTGATCCATAAATCACTAGACATGCAAACACCCAACAAGAAGCCCCTGGTTAATGTAAAAATTACAAGTATGCTACGGTGATGTAAAGAAGATGGTTGGAACAAAAACGGTTCTTTTCAATTAAAAAAAAAGACGCCGTTCATATATGCCTAATATGTTTTCATATGTTAAAAACTAAAGAGAATAAGATCTATAACAAAATAAAAACACTCTATTTATTGGGGATGCTAACCCACTGATTTCACAAAAAAAAAATTCAAACAGCGCCATGGGAATTTGAACTCCCCACAAACAGGTATATCTATTACCTTGCAGATTCTAGGTCTAATGGCGATCCACCCAGTTAAAATAACAAAGGATAACATATATATATATCTGCATGTATCCAAATAAACCTCTGTTTGTGGGTGTTTTATTACTATGCAGTATCAAATGAAAAAAATTGAGTGAAGTGACTTGTTACATACTTTCTGGAGGTCCGTTGAAGAGAACATTGAACTCATTAATTCCATCGTTTATCATCTCCACTTTATAGTCTGTCATCATGCTGATAAAAATAGAAACAGTGCAGTATATTTCAGCCAATATATCGGCTAAATTTTCGACAATCAATCAGGCCCAAAAAAAATTTAAAAAAAAAAATCTTTGAGCGAGTTAATCGCAAGCAAAGCCAATCCAAAACACACCCACGAACGAAATAATCAATTCGACAAAAATCCGAATGACACCCATCAATGACATAATCAAATAAAAGGAGCCCAAATAAAGAACAACACTTACAGCTTCATGACATCCATATCTCTGCGCTTGCTAGGGGAAGCCATTGAAAATGCAACCTTAATTACGAAGCGCCGAAAATTTAAGGATACGAAATGGGTATGGACGATTAAGGAAGATAATTGTGGTGAGAGGAGTAACGAATGAGAAATTGGGTATCAATCACATCATTATATACGTAACTGTGTGACTAAAAAGTGTGGGGAATGTGAACCTGTGGCTTAAGGAAAGGGAATTGTTTTGTTGGGTGAGGAAGATCGGGAAGATGCTTACTTTGGTTTAATGCTCAAGGCACTGTGAGGAGGACAGTGTGTTTGGACTACGCACGTTAAGTATTTACCAATTTTGGAGATTTCTGTGCTCAAACGGGTGGCACACTAACCAATGGTGAATGTGGTGGCAGCCCAATCAATGGAATCCTAATTGAAATTGGATTAGGTAGTTAAAGGGCAGCTCAAAACAAATTGGATTACTTAAAATTGGAGATTTAAAAAGGATTTATTGATTGATTGATGTTTATGTCTTAGTGTTTTAATGGGATTATTTTAGGAGTACAAATATTAAATGCAAAAATATCTATTACAATTTCTATTATTAAATATTGTAGTAACTACCCCTAACTCATACTGTTCAATTTTAAATCGAAAGATATTTTGTTAACCTAATAATAATAATGGTGCCGAATTTAAGTCTTCAATCCTTAATTTTCAATCTCACCACCTCTTTTTTGGATTAGTTAAAATTTTATTAGGTTGGGTTGAGGGATCATAATTATGTTGATAGGTGTTTTAAATGGCAACATAAAGTAGCCTAGTAGATTGTAATGTCTACAAATTTTTAATATTTGTTTTTTATCATTAAATTTAATGTGCACTTAATTTTTATTAAGAAAAAAAATGTGTTTGAAGTGTTTGAAAATTCACAAAATATAGGTCATATAATAGAGTTTATGACCATTTATTGTCCCAGAAAGATGTTTTCAACCCTGACATGGTGATGTAGCTTGATTAACACCATTTATCACCAATTAGTGGGAATTTTGCAGGGAATGTAATGAAGTTATTAGCCAATGTGGTATACAAAAAATTGAAGATAAGGGCCTTGAGATTGATATCTCTTAGCATTTTTAAAATAGATATATTTAAGATATTTGTACTAGTATGATAAGGTTAAGCTACATGTTGATTTAATATACATAATCATGTACATATGGATTCATTGTGGTTGGGTGGAGTGGTAAGATAGGATGTTGTTTGATTATTTTGCACACAACGGTCTAAAATAATTAAAGTGGTGTCTTAATTCAAATTATCAAATAAATACAATACAATACAGTAAGCATAACCCAAAATAGGGTTTTATTGCATATTTGTAGAGAGAAAATAGAGAGAAGATGTTGTAAAGTACACAATGGAAATATCCAACTTGTTTTTGAATGTGCAATTGATATATAGATAGTATTAGTTCCTAGAATCATCTTAGAAATGTGGCATCAATATGTTTGGTGAAAATCATGGGTAGGAAGCATGTTTGGACATTATCATCAAAGTCGAACACCTCTGTCTAACTTGGATTTTCCATTTGTGCTTAAGAGGGAGTTATAGGCCTAAAACTAGATGGAGCCCTTTCCAACTGTATGCAATCTAGATTCAAGGTATTCGGGCCCTTCAATCTAATGTGATGAAGCTTTTATAAAATCTCCCTTGTCCAAATCTTAACAATGCATGGTATATTTGTGTGAGGTATCATATTTGCCTTATTGTCTACGGGGCATTTTCCACCTCACACATGGTGAGTCATCTCACTTAGGTGAGGTCATAGGTCATTAGGTGTCATAGGAGTTATATGACAAATTATGTAATAGAATATGTCAAATTATGTCATAGAATATGTCATATGCATCAGTGCGTCATACAGGAGTTACTTTCCATTTCTGGATCGTAACTCATTTCTCCCTTGAGGGTCCTGTAGTGGGAGTTACACAACACTCTTATTTGTACTCTTTATTTTGATCTATGAGAGCGAGTAGACCTGTTTTTATACATGAATCTTGTATGTTTAATTCTTGTTGATTACTTAGAGCACATTTTTCGATTTCATTAGAGTGCAACGTTTATGATGTGCACGGGTTCTATTTGATTCTCGTGGTTCAATCTCACATGTTAGCAGAGTTACATTATCAGTAAACGGGTACTCGTTTATTGATTGTTACTAATTACTTCCGCTTTTTGATTTTTCATCACTTCTTATGTAATTTCATTAATCAGTTTTTGGTTTGTGTTAATCTAGGTTAACATATTATTTTTAGAGTTGTTTTTGTGGTTTTACTTTGTGCGTGTGTAGATTAGGAGTTTCTCTGCTACATTTGGTTGGTTGTAGCTATATTTGGTGGGAATCTTATTTGGAGGTATTTTATGTTTCTAGTTTTTTGTTCGGAATTATGCATTAAGTTTTGTTTTGGTTTATATGTTTTCCTTAAAAACCACATGTATCTCATCATTTCCTCTACACTTATTAATCTCTTTGTTCAACTCCTTGAGACCCCTTTCGAGCCCTCGGCCAACTCGGCAAGATGCTTACAGAGCTCCTCGAGCTCATCCTTGAATGAAGCTCTGTAACGAGCTAAGTGAGTCACAAATCGTGTTTTTGGGCGAGTTGTGCTCAACTCTATCGAGCTCTGCCCCAGCTCTATTGGCTCTACCTTGTATTGTTTTGTCGGTCTCCTCTACCCTGTTTGAGCTCCTTGAGCTCGACTCCACTACTTCTAAGTTGGGCTTCTCTGTATCCCACACAAATATGTCGTGCTCACTCATCTTCATGGAATCCTAGATCGATCGTGTTAGATTAAACTTGAGCTCGTTGCATCTCCCTGCCCTATGCTTGTACCATTCTTATCATCGGGCTCAAGTTCGTGCCCTTATCTTCAACCTTGTTCAGCCACATCTAACCAAGCTTCCCTGTTGAGCTCTCTAAACCCCTGCTCGGTCTACTCGTGGCTCCATTCCTTGTACCGTCTCAATCTTCCATGTGTATTCCCATGAAGCTCTACATTTCAAACGGCCTTGTCATGTTTTCTGCCTTTTTTTTCTCAATGCAAATGTTTTAAACCCCTACGCACTCATCCCTTAAAAGTTTGTCTCGACTGTTTCAACCTAACTTTATGTTGATTTGTGGAGCTCAATTACTTCAGTTTAGCATGATATATTAAACTTGTTGGAAAACATAGTAACTGACATCGGTTATGAAGGGACCAACATTGGTCACTTATGACCAGCATCGATCAAGAAAGTAGGAACCATAATCAGTTAGAGCTAACTGGCATCGGTTACCTGTGCGGGAGTGTTTTATTTAACTCTCAAGAATTAGATATAATTTTAGTATTAAAGAAGATCTATTGATTGTAATTGCATGGCTAAGTGCCCTAAGTTTGTATAAGGTATTTATAAGCTATAAAGCTAGGGTTAGAAGAGATTTAATGATTATTGTGAAAATAATTGTGTGAGAGAGAATTCTTGGAGAAGGAGAAGCTAGAGAGAGAGAAAGTATTGTACATCGTGAGAGGTGTGGAAGGTTGTAAATGTTCATTGTATATCTTCTTAAAACTTTGGATAATAGATTGACTTGTTTCTTGGTGGATGTAGCCCACACTAGGTGAACCACATTAAATCTGGTGTTGATTTATATCTCTTGTTTTGTATATTTCGTCTAGTAGAATATCTATTTTTATTGCATGTATGCCTAGATCTAATATATTATATGTACAACCTTGTGCTAACCCCAACAACTAGTATCAGATATTTGTTTGAGGTTTTTATGTGTTGACGGATTTACTCATAGAGGGTTTTCTGATTGAGTGGGAGCTACAACAATGGTAGAAGAAAACAAATACAAGGTAGAGAAGTTTGACGGCCAAAATTGTCAATTATGGAAGATGCAGATTGAGGATTATCTGTCTCAAAGAGATTTGTACTTACCATTGGATGAAAATTCTAGACCTACGAAGATGATTGATGAAGAATGGAAGATTCTTGACATAAAGGCTTTGGAATATATAAGATTGAGCCTAACAGCATCTGTGGCTTCCAATATTACAGAAGTGACATCTAAGATAGAGTTAATGAAATCTCTTGCTAATTTATATGAAAAACCTAATGCTTTAAATAAAGTTTATTTGATGAAGAAACTATTTAGTTCTAAGATGCATGAAGGTGGATCTGCATCTAGTCATTTGAATGATTTTTGATCTATTGTAAATCAGTTAAAATAGGTTGATATTCCGTTTGATGCTGAAGTGAAAGCCCTCTTAGTCTTATGTTTTTTGCCTGATAGTTGGGATAACTTGGTAATGGTTGTTAGTAATACAACATCTGCTAATAATATTTTTTAAGTTTAATGATGTGGTTAGTATAATATTGAATGAAGAAATTCGCATGAAAATTACATAGGAATCATCATCTGGGAATGCTTTGAATGTAGAAAGCAGAGGTAGGCAGAATGAGAGATCCAATAGTAAGAATAATGGGAAATCAAATTCAAGGAATGACAGATCTAAATCCAAAGGTAAGGAAATTACCTGTTGGAATTGTGGAAAGAAATGACATACAAAGAAAGATTGTTGGTCAAAGGATAAAGAAAACCAACACCCAAACAAAGGTAAAAAGGTAAATAAAAAGGTAAATATTACAGCAGAGGTAATGCAAGATGCTCTTATTCTTTCTTTGGATAATAGAATAGAATCTTGGGTTTTAGATTCAGGAGCTTCTTTCCATGCAACCCCTAATAAGGGTTATTTTTAGAAATTATGTCCAGGGCAATTTTGGGCATGTTTATTTGGGTGATAATGAACCTTGCAGTATTACTGGTAAAGGGGAAGTTCATCTAAAATTGCAGAATGGAAATACATGGGTATTGAAAGATGTGAGGCATGTGTCAAGCCTCAGGAGGAATTTTATTTCTGCTTGGCAACTAGGTGAAGTTGCATGGTTACATGGTTATATTCATAGCAGACTCTTGGAAAGTCACAAAGGGTGCCTTTGTTGTGGCAAGAGGCAAGAAGGTAGGAACGTTATATTTATCTACCTGTGTTACTGATTCCTTTTCTATGTTATCTACTTCAGATTCAGATGCATGCATGTGGCATAATCGGTTGGGCCATATGATTCAAAAAGGAATGCAGATCTTAAAGGCTAAGGGTAAGTTATCAGATTTAAAAAATTTAGATCTTGATTTCTGTGAGCATTGTGTCTTCAAAAAGCAAAAGAGAGTGAGATTTCTCAAAGTTAGGGCAACTAAAAAGGAGCAGAAATTGGAGTTAGTACACTTAGATGTGTGGGGACCAACCCAGGTAGCTTCTCATGGAGGATCCCATTATTATGTTACTTTCATTGATGATCCTACAAGAAAGGTATGGGTTTATTACATTAAACATAAATTTGATGTTTTTGACACTTTTAAAAGATGGAAAACCCTTGTTGAGAATGAATCAAATTCAAAGTTAAAGTGTCTTAGATCTAATAATGGTGGTGAATATTGTAGCAAGGCTTTCAATGATTATTATTTAGTGAATGGAATACGTAGATAAAGGATGGTTCCAAGAACACCACAAGAGAATGGTGTTGCAGAAAGAATGAACAGGACAATCATAGAACGTGCGAGAAGTATGAGGATACATGTTGGATTACCCTTGCAGTTTTGTGTAGAAGCAGTTGATACAACGGTTTATTTGATTAACTGTGGGCCTTCAAGTTCACTAGATGGAGGAATACCAGAGGAAGCTTGGACCAAAAAAGAGGTAGATCTTTCTTTTCTTAAAGTTTTTGGTTCAGAAGCTTTTGTGCATATTGATAAGGAAAATAAAAAAAAGTTAGATGTAAAATCCAAGAGATGCACTTTCATTGGTTATGGATCTGGTGATTTCGGATTCCGTTTTTGGGATTTAGAGAATTTTAAAATTATTAGGAGTCATGACATTGAATGGAATGAAAAGAGAATGTACAGGGATCAAAATTTGGTACCCAAGGACGAACCAGTTGAGAAGTTTGTGAATGAAAATGAACTCTCAGATTTAAAACTCGTACCTATAGGGTTACACAATAACTAGTGTCGGTTGACCCCTGACCAACATCAGTCAGTTGAACCGGTATCGGTTACAAAAGAGCCAAACTGACATCAGTTAGCAGAATCGACATCAGCTATAGGTGACCGGCATCGGTCACTGTCAAAATTTGAAATAAATGTCCAGGAGGTCCAGAATGAGCCTCTGGTACCCCAAACTTCTGCTAGAAGGTCACAAAGGGTAAGTAAACCTCCAGAAATATTTACACCTTTTCTATCTTATTTATTATTGACTGATAATGGTGAACCAGAAATTTTTGAAGAAGCAATGCAGGATGAGACCCACATTCAATGGGAACATGACATGGATGAGGAGATGGACTCCTTGGAACAAAACCAGACTTGGGATTTGGTTAAGTTGCCAACAGGTAAGAGGAAATTGTAAAACAAATGGGTTTACAGGATCAAGGTGTTATGTTAGTGGAGCCTATTTTCATGTTAGAGTGTGGTACACCTTCTATGTGTTACACTCGGGTATTTTTACGGCGGTCCTGCTTGCCGGTGAGCGGGTTAAGGGGGTTCGGGGGCGAAGCCCCCGAAGCAAATTTTCATGGGTGGTTTATTAACCCATGGGTAATGGGTAACCGTTATGGGCTATTTTTGGGCCCATGGTTTTTTTCGGTACCCGTTGTTTTGTAAAACCGCCTCTTCGGCTACCCATAGGTTTATGGGACGGTTTTGTTTTTTCCCATTGTTTGATACCCATGGTTTTGTAAAACTTCTTAAGCAGTTGTCTATTTATATGGTCTTATGCATATGATAGATAAACAAGCAAATGTATTGCATATGTGTTTTGAATTTGAGTGTGAATTTTATAGAGTTTGTTGAGCATAGCTCCAAACGGATCTGGGTATTGTATTGAGAGAGTGGAGGCTTGTAATAAAATTTGAGAAAGTGATTCTTAGTGGACGTAGCCCAAATTGGGTGAACCACGTTAAATCTTGTCTCTATGCAGGTTGTGTTATTTATTTTGCACTTTTATTTGAGATCTATAATATTTTCTGCATATTAGTTTCTACTGTTACAATTCTGTAAGGGATTATTCCGCATATTTTATCTCTTATTTCTTAACACAAGGAAGAAGAGGGTGGACAAAAAAAGTACAATGCAAGGCTTGTAGTAAAAGGATTTGCACAAAAAGCAGGTATTGAATTTGGTGAAATATTTTCTCCTGTTGTAAAAATGACTTCCATACATACTGTATTGAGTATAGTTGCAATACATGATTTGCATTTAGAGAAACTAGATGTGAAGACATCTTTCCTTCATGGTGATTTGGATGAAGAGATTTATATGCAGCAACCGCTTGGGTATGAAGTCAAGGGTAAGGATAAATTAGTGTGCAGGTTGAAAAAGAACCTATATGGGCTCAAACAAGCTCCAAGGCAATGGTACATGAGGTATGATAGTTTCATGCATGAGCATGGTTACTTGAGACGTGAATCTAACCATTGTGTTTATTTCAAGAAGCTTGAAAATGGGAGCTATATTATTTTGTTACTATATGTGGATGATATGCTTATTGTAGGATCTAGTATGTATGACATTGGTGAGCTTAAGGGAAAGCTAGCTTGCACATTTTCTATGAAGGATTGAGGAGTTTCAAAAAGAATCCTTGGCATGCAAATACATAGAGACAGGAAGAATAAGAAATTTTATTTGTCTCAGGAGGACTATATCTACAAGGGGTTAGAAAGGTTCAAAATGTAAAATTCAAAACCTGTAAGTACACCTATGGCTAGACACTTCAAATTGAACAAAGATCAGTGTCCTTCATCACATGAGGAGGTCAAATACATGACACAAGTACCATATGCTTTAGTAGTTGGGAGTCTCATGTATGCTATGGTTTGTACCAGACCACACATTGCACAGGCAATGGGAGTTGTGAGTAGATTTATGGCCAATCCAGGTAAAGATCACTAGAAAGCAGTCCAATGGATACTCAGGTATTTGAGAGGGACATCTAGCATGCAGTTATACCATGGAGGTTAGAATATTTCTTTATGTGGCTATGTTTATTCAGAATGGCTAGAGATCTAGATGGTAGAACGAGCACTGTTGGATATATTTTAACAATAGGTGGGATGGAAATTAGTTGGATTTTGAGATTACAGAAGGTTGTGGCTTTATCTACTATAGAGGCAGAGTATGTTGCAGCTACAAAGGCTAGCAAAGAGATGATATGGGTGAGCAGGTTCATGGAAGAGTTGGGAAAGGAACAAGATGATTGCAAATTATTCAATGACAGTCAGAGTGTAATTCATTTGGCAAAGAACTTATTGTTTCATTCTAGAACGAAACACATTCAGCTGAGATATCACTTCATATGGTAGGTATTGAAGGATGGTCAACTAAAACTGGAGAATATTCATACGAGTGAAAATACTACGGATATGCTAACAAAGCCATTAGCAAAAGAGTTGGAGCTACACTCCAATTCTGTTGGTCTTCGAATTTGAGACTTGAAGAGGAAGAAACAAAGATAAGGAAAGGATCCAAGGATGATGATGTACATGTATATTGTAGTAATTTATCTCCAAGTGGGAGATTGTTGAGTTGTGGAGCTCAATTACTTCAATTTAACATGTTATATTAAACTTGTTGGAAAACATAGTAACTGACATCAGTTATGAAGGGAGTGACATCTGTCACCTATGACATAATCGGTCAGGCAAGTAGGAACTGACATCAGTTAGGGCTAAGCAACATCAGTTACCTGTGCGGGAGTGTTTTATTTAACTTTCAGGAATTAGATCTAATTTTAGTATTAAAGCAGATCTATTGATTGTTATTGCATGGCTAAGTGCCCTAAGTTTGTAAAAGGTATTTATAAGCTAGAAAGCTAGGGTTAGAAGAGAGAGTTAATGATTATTGTGAAAATAATTGTGTGAGAGAGAATTCTTGGAGAAAAAAGAGAAGCTAGAGAGAAAGAAACTATTGTACATCGTGAGAGGTATGGAAGGTTGTAAATCTTCATTGTATATCTTCTGGAAGCTTTGGATAATAGATTGGCTTGTTTTTTGGTGGATGTAGCCCACACTGGGTGAACCACATTAAATCTGAGTGTTGATTTATATATATTATTTTGTATATTTCTTCTGGTAGAATATCCGTTTTTATTGCATGTATGCTTAAATCTAATATATTATATGTACAACCTTGTGCTAACCCCAACACGTTACAGTGTAACCAACATCTTCCTCGTCAATTTTATTTCCCAAGTCATGTTTGTCCTCTACTTGGTTATAAAAAAAAAAATTATTTATTTTTATTAGCAAATAGTTTTTTGAAAGGGACTATACCCTTATACAACAAGGCTCCCTCACGTCGCCACATGGTTTTTCCTCCTTGCTCATTGACCTACCTTCCACTGCTGAAGGAGGAGCCAAAGGAGGGGTATTCTCCTTAGTTTTCCCTCCATAATATTTGAACCCACTTTTCCATAGGCCTTGTTCCTTTTTAAAACTATCCTAATTTCGCTTTTCATGTTGACGTTTTTCCATCCCACAAGCAGTAGAGGTGTGTCCTTTTTTTAATTATATCTTAGCCTATATTAAATCACATAGGATATAAATTTAAAACATATCTTATAGTTATTTAATTAAAGTTGGGTTTTGAAAAAAAAAAAACAGGTCATTTTTAATTCAAGGTAGCTATTGTTTTAAAATAAAATCCTTTTAATCTTTTATCATTTTCAATGATTAAATTAATTGGTTAAATTATTTGAAATTTTAGTGTTACTAGACGTTTCTAATTGTGTGGTTGTGAAGGGGTGTGTTTTCACCTTCCGAAGGATTTTTCACATTTCTGAAGGTCCTTTGGCTCCATTTGGAGTCATTTTTGCTTGTAATCAAACTCTTGTTATTGTTTGCGGGCTAGTGAGCACATTTGCCACAACCTTGCGGTAAGGGAGTTCCTCACGATGTGAGACACTATTTCTCACAGAGGACTTAGTTTTTTCTCCCTTATTTTTTAACCTTGTTTTTTGCTTGTTACAATATCGATTTCTTATGATCGCTCTAAACTTATTGTGGTTTCCACACTTGTGCATTTCTACACCAATTACAAACTAGTGAATTGTTTCACGATGCACAATCACATTTGATTGTAATCAACATGTTATTCTTGAAGAGTCACAAATAAGGGGTGAAAATATTGTTCTGGGGTGTGTGTGTTTCCTTGCTTTCTGCATTCTTACTTTCTCTCTCTTCATGATGGATGCTAGTGCAATACATTTTCTTATGTCGTTTAACTTCTTTGAATGGAGATCTAAGATGATTATGAAACTAAGGGGTAAATGGTTGTTTTGCATCACTATGGGAGTAGAGACTGAACCTAACGATGAACCTAATAAATCTAAGTGGTTTAACTGATGTGATGAAGCCTTAGTTATTGTTTGTATGTTCATCTCTCCCGAATTTCTCTTCCACATTGAGTCCTCTGAAACACTTGATGAAGTATGGAAAAATTTAGATGATATGTTCAGAAAACAAAATGACATGAGACTACATGAGTTGGAGAATTAACTGCTAGGATTAACTCCTAGCAACTTTAATAACCTACATGCCTTCTTCTTAAAGTTTTTCCACACTAGATTATTGTTGAAATAATGTGGAGTCGATAAAAAGGATACCCAGTTGATCTTGTTGATTCTTTCTAAGCTTGGCCCCAAATACTTCATCTTTGTTTCTACCTTTCACTCCACGAAAGAAGCTTTAAGGGATGCTTAGAAGATGCCCTCATTTGAAAACTTTTCATCCCAACTCATTTGAGAATAAGATAATTTGATTTAAATGGGAGCACTAAAATCCAAGTCACATGCCCTTGTAACAAGTACTAGTAAGGGAAAGGAAAAGAATAAAGATAAAAAGGACCAACCTAAGAATGAAAACAAGACCAACTAAACCCAAACCAAAACCAACACGAACGCTTCTAATTTTGAGCCTAAAGCAAATAAAGAAAAGTGTAAGGGTTCCTATTGCAAAAAGACAAGACATGAAGAGCAATAATGCATGAGACAAAAATAAATCACCTAACTCATTTACTTGAGAAGAATAATATAGGTGTTCCTAATTCTATCAAGTAAAATGCTTCGAAGTCCAAGTCTTTCAAAGCAAAGGAATCTAAATTTTAGAAGAAGAAAGGAAATTCCCTTGTAGCTAGAGTTGCTCCTTCATTGACGCGGGTCATAGATTTTGGTGCCTCGCACCACATGAGTTCTTCAGATGTTGAGTTTGCCAATATTGAGCCATGTGGCATGTCCCAAATCACTTTGAGTGATGATACTTTGGTTTCAGTTCCTGGTAGTGGATCTGTAGAAGTATATGGTGGAACATTTAACAATGTTTTGAGTGTTCTTGATCTCTCTACCAATATCCTACAAATCACTCATATTGGTGAAGTAATATGAGTAGAATTTAACCCTATCTCAGTGATTATTCATGAGCTTTAAAGTGAGTCTATGGTGGCTGAGGGAAAGGCTCACAGCTATACTCATTCTCCCACTTTACTTCTAATTCTTCACTAAATGCCTTGTTCACTCATGTAGATGAGGTTAGTAAGTTATGACATGAGTGTTTTGGTCATCTAAATTATTGTTACCTTAAATAGTTGAGCTAACATGAGATGGTCAATGAGCTACCTTGAGTCAAAATTTCTAAGGGTCTTTGTGAGAGTTGTGCCCTTGGGAAGCACCCCAAAGAAATTTAAGTGTAGTCACAAAATCACGCACTTTAGACATTATTTAGTCCAGGTATCATACTACTATTCATATGGTTTTTGAGTGAAGAAAGTACTAATTAACCCATGTCATTTGGCCATTTTACTTTGATTTTTGTCGTCATTTCCAACCTTCAAAACATACTTTGACAAAAAAAAAGTCATTTGGTGTCATTTAACCTTTGACTTGGGTATCCAACCCAATACTGGGGTGCCTCAGGCACCCTGGTCCCATTTGGGTTGCCCTTATCCTTTCTACACCTTCCCGCCACTTTTTGGGTACTTTCTGACCGTTTGAGCTTCTCATTTTTTTAGTGGTCGGGCTTTTCGGGGTTAATTACAAAATTAGAACAAGATAACCATATAAATATAATGCTTATTTCACTAAATCTGGACATATTCCAATGAATCTAGACTCCATTATTAGATGTTTTGGAAGAAATCTATCACCATTTTTGCCTATATTGGATTCCATTTTTGTCTATACTAGATTTCGTTATTATTATTGTTGGATTCCATTAGTAACAATATTGGATTCCAATATTATCATTATTGGACTTATTTGAGTTCCAATTTCAGTATTATTGGATTCCAATTTCGCTATTATTGGATTCCAATTTCTCTATTAATGGATTCTGATATTTCTATTATTGGATTCCAATTTTGTCATTTTTTAGATTTTCATGTTGGGAGTAAGTAAGGCTAGTAGTCACTAACTATTATAAGGCATGAGCTCGTTGGATTAATAAAAAAATTAACAATAACTTCCTGCAAAAGCCTCGATGTAAGGTTAGCTACAACTAACTATTATAAGTCGTGCTTGTATTAAAAGAAAAGCATCAATGTGAGGTTAGAGACTGCTAACTATTATAAGTCATGATCCCGTTGTATTAAATTACAAATAAAAAACTAACAATAAATCAATGCAATAACAAGTTCGAAGTGTGAACTGTGTACTTTCAAATGACTATCCTCTCATTGACAAATTTACAAGAGCCACACTTTCAAAGTTGTAAAAAATATGAGACTCACACTTTGAAAGTGCGAGCAAACATTGTCCAAGTTGCGAGCCTCATACATAAAACTTATTTACAAGCTCCACACTCTTAAAGTGTGAGCCCCACACTCTTAAAGTGTAAACCTTGCACTTTAAAAGTGAGAACCTCGCACTCTGAAAGTATGATCCACACACTCTGAAATTCTGAGCCTCGCACACTAAATGAACGAGGCTCGCACTTCGAAAGTGCGAGCTTCACACTTTGAAAGTGAGGCTTGCACTTTTAGAGTGTGAGGCTCAGACTTTCAAAGTGTGAGGTTTGCACTTTCATTGTATATTATGCACATATCCTTAAATTTGGCACTAGCCTTAAATGATAGTGGTGTTATTTTGATTTTTGGTGGAACTTATAATAAAGTTATGTAACAACTCAAGTATTGTTTTCTTAGATTGTACATGACATTAAGTTCACTAGTGTTTATTATTATAAACTATATCTCTGAGTAATCATTAAAAGAAAACATCATAGTTTGGAGTTTATGTATATCACAAATTCTAGTACTATGAAAGATAGTAGAATTTATGCTTGTAAATTTTTCCATTCTCCATATAAACGATGAGTCACTTCCATGAGCAAGAAAATGAAATAATCCTTTGACACAATGCAAGCAATTTTTTTGTGAGAAACACACTCTTACTCCCTCGAAGATACATTGAAACAATATTTTATAGTTTACATCAATCAAAAGACTCATTATGCCACAATTGTATTCTTTGTGAGTCAAGAAATGCCACCACATTTTTCCCAATGTCGGTCCATGGGAATGAGTTGTGTTTGAATCGCACCCCTTAATGTGGTATAGCACTTTTCTTCTATTTGTTTTCACAAGTCTCCCTCTTGTAGCCCATTCTCTTAGCCTTGTAAAGTGTCAGGCCTTTGCATATTTGAGTTAATGGCCACAACTTCCTTCAAGTCAACAACTCCAGAAGAGCAATTTTGTAACTGTATACATCAGATTTCTCATCAAGCCTTGATGTTCTTGAATATTCTTGGTCAATATAACCAATGGTACCCATAACATAGGTAGAGGTGTCGTTTTTGGCTGAGGGAATGCACTTGGCAATGTTGAAGTCTGACACATGTGCCTCAAAATTATAATCCAAAAGAATGTTAGAAGTCTTCACATCCCCGTGAATAATGCATGGGTTACCATCATAATGAAGATATAGCTATCCTTCTTCAGAACCATGAGCAATCTTTAGCCGAGTGTTTCAATCTAGCTTAATCTTCTTTGATGATCCTATACGAAAATAAAAATTAATAAAACACTTGTTATATTTTCCAACAATCCATTTTAATATGAAGGTTAGAGATTGATTGGATGCTTGTATTTCAAAATATGAATCTACAATGTACATATTCATTTTTCTTCATAACATAATCATTTTACTCACCATGTAGGATTTTCCACAGACTCTTGTTTCCCATGTAATCATAAAACAACAGGTTTCTAAGTGGAGAAAACGAATATCCATCCAAACTCAAGATTTTGATGCTTGATGCTTCCAAATATTTTCACATCAGTTTCAAATGCAAGCAATCTTAGTTGGTAGTGAATATACATTCTCTTTATTGCAATTTGTGTATAGTTCTTTAGATCACATTTATAAATAGTTTTTCTAGCACCATAACCAATTACATATTCCTCGTTTAGATTTTTGTGATTGTCATTATGTCATTGTACATGTAAAGAGCCATCTTAATGTGCAATATGACCAACCTTGGAGAAATTAAATGTAACAAATAGATGTCTCAATAAAGAAATTGTAATAAGATATTACTTTTTGATTTGTTGTCCTATAATCTATACAATATGAAATCATGTCTAGTCATATTAGTTTTAACACCTTGCTCCATTTTGTTTGCAAATCCTTTTGTAAATGTGTTTGGATGGTTTGAATGGTACACAACTATAATAGTAGTACTGAACTCAAACAAATGCAAACAATTTCCAGTTTTGAGATGGATGGTGTTCTGCATTGGGCCACAATTTTATTACACAACATCATACATATCCAAGTTTTCCAAATTTTTGATAACAATAGAAGAATGTCTCTGGAACCTGAATTTAAAAGACAACTACTATTTCATACATCAATTAATTTTTGAGATCCAAAAACCATAAGAAACAAAACTGAATTGGTTTGCAGAGAAAATTTGTGCAACAAATTGACAACTTCAAACAAACCAAATTTAATAGTGATTAATTGTTTAAATTTCCTAGTGCAACGCATAACAAAAACTTTTATTAATGATTTCATGTTTTTTATAGCTGAAGGAGGGTTAAAGGGCCCCTTTCCATTTACAGTAAAGTTATAATGAGAGGATAAATCTAAAAACCCAAACAATCCATCAATACTTTGTTGAAAAAAGCAAGGGCCTATGCCAAAAACACAAGTGGTTTGGCATACAAAAAAATGCCAGACCAGTAAGACAGACATGGTGATTCGATAACAATAGAACTGATAATGCTATAAAATAACCAAAACAAAGATACAAACTGATGAATTTTAGAATCACATATTTAACTAAATCAGATGACACATTTGTAACCTCCTCTTTAACGGGGATGAAAATGGTTTCCGCATGCTGTTCCCGGAAAAGATGCTCTTTTCTAACAGCAGCCTGACTCTTTAGCCAATCATACGCCCCATGACCTTTCCTTGGAAGAAGATCCCAACGTGTTGTTTCCTTTTGTAGTGAAGTAAACATATCATCTAAGTCAGGCAAGTAGAGCGAACTAGGTCCCGCCCTCGGTCTCTCACCCCATTTAGACACACCGAACATGAAACACATTAGAATGGCAAACCAACTGTACAACTCTCTAAAAATAGACATGTCCAACAAACCTTCTTGTATATAATGATCCTAAAAAATTAACAGCCATGACGCACTCAATATTTTATCCATTTCTGCTTCCATGCCAACCCTATATGTTGGCTTGATCCAGTGACGACCCATCTCCAAAGCCTAATCCTTCGCCGGATGTATGATAAGAAGATGAAAAATGAATGTCGAAGTAACTTCTGCATTTTCCCTCGGATGTCCCTCCAAAGAAAGATAATCATCTCCAAGAACTCCCTCAATAACAACCATGTCTTGCTCTGATTCAATCGAAAAAATGGATTTCAAACGGCACCGTGAAATTTTGGTATATAATCCCATTTCACGAACCAACGTAGAAAATTGCATGAAAGGGAACATTGGAAAGGCCATGACAGATGAAATGAAACCAATGAATTAAACCTGAAAGGTGTAAAAATATGGGAGAGTTGATCGGTAAATATATGGAGTGATTATGCCATCGCATGCTTGTAATTAATACAAGCTTGCTATGGGCTTTAATATAAACATTTATTGGAAAAGGTGGCGATTCTAACCAATCAACATATTTACTACCAATCTTATCACAAAATGTTTGGTTAGTCCCCTGATTTTCTTTAAAATTCACCTATTTAGTAACCTCCCAATATATAATATTTCAGGTCCAATATGTAATTTATGAAACAATAAAAAAGGAATTTTATTCACATAAGATTTTTGATTGCGACGTTAGCAATAATATGAGAGTCACCTCCAATAATTAATTCATTACTATTCAAGTTATTAGTCATTGACCAACAATGTTCCAACACTTTAATTTATATATTTATACATTTATTAATTTACAGAAATTCTAGTCATTAGTCATGTTATTAATTATGAGATTAGCCTCTGGAAGAAGGTTACCTTTTTTTCGTGGCTATCTTGCAAAACACGCTTCGAGGATTAGAGAGAGGCTGTCACACACATTTATCACTTAGACCAAGATTAGTGTTTTTCCAAGTTCAAAATCCCCGCTTCCCCATTATCTTTAAAAAATGAAATGTCGACCCATTTAACAATAGGTATTTTTTTGGTCTCGCCAGTTCCTTGCAAGAGATAGGCCAACAAAAGTTTTTTTTATTTTATCAAACACATAATTGGGGATCCTCATAATAGAAACATATAAATGGAAATAAAACAATAGTATATCAGCAATATTAGATCAATGTAATAGAAGTTCATCATTTAATCCTACGTGAGAATCATGTTCACCTTCGCCCTGCGTATGTGATAGATCATTTAGGTCTATTTTCTTTGAAGGATAATTTTAAGAAAATATGCAAGGCTAAGATGTAAATGATACTTATTCAAGTTTAAATGATGTACATTTGTTACGATGATCTAACCTTTCTATACTGTGTGGTTATTTTTATTGCCAGAAATTGTTGATCGTAGCAATAACAAAACCTTCCCTTTCATTAACTAATGACGCTTATTAGTTGCAAAGTATTTTTGATTATATGAAAAAGATATGAATTATGTTTTATGTACAATACATCAAATGAGAACTACATAAGGCATCATCCTTCTTGAAGGTATGTATTCAAGGACTTAGATCTGTCAGGGATAGTCCATCGAATATAATATAATCACAAATGATGACAACAAACCGGTTGAGATTGTTTTTTGCATTGTTAAAACAGATTCATCGACAATATAGATGTTAGTGACCGATAACCTTCTCATCAAAGAATAATTGGTAAACATAAAACATGCAATTCTCTTCACGGACTCAGATCATTTATTCCTGAGCAAGATTTGTGTTCATCTTTGTCCTCGATTTTTAGTAAATCATTTAGGACTATTTTGTTTAATGGGGTATTTCTTGAAATATGTAGGGCCAAGATGATCGGGATACGTCTTTATGTTTAAAATATGTACTTCTATTATTATGCTCTAACTCTTATCTTTGTCGCTATGGTAGACAATGATTTTTATTTGGTCGATATTTTTAAAAAATAGAAACAGTAGATCCTAGTGAGTGCCTAGCCACTCCTTTTTGTAAGTAATGAAGCTTGACAGTCGATATGCATTTTCTTTGTTACGAACCGACATGAAAAATGGATTACGACTGCATTTTATCCATTCATATGATCTGTTTTCCAAGCGCTATGTTATGTAAGTATTCGAGTTTAGCGGCTGCTAAGCATTTTATTAATACAATTATTTTTTATCTCTATTTTCATAACTAAGAAATAGTTTAGCCTAGAGGCTGTTAATTTATTCCTTTCTTAATAAACAATAAACACTAAGCCTAGAGCGCTATATTCTATAAGTATTCGAGCTCAGGGGTCGCTAATAATTTTCTTTAATATGAATTGTTTTTTTATCTCTATTTTCGAAATTAATAAACTGTTTAGCCTTGAGGCCGCTTATCTATTACTTTCTCAAAGACCTTCATAGCTTTCGAGAGTAAACAATTTTCATATCTCGTATATTTATCATCTAAATATATTATAAAAAATGTATAGCGGCCTATACTATATATTAATATGATATGTTATTATAGTGATATGTTCGAAATAAGATAAAGTGCATTTCTCTTTGTTTATCTCATTGATAACATACATGTTGTTCTTTGTCCTTTTGGATTTTGCAATTTTATTTCCTATTTTTCCATTTATCATGTCACATCCTTTGTCATGAAATATCAAAGTGTATCCTTTCTTGCACATTTGAATTACACTTATTAGTTTATGCTTGAGACCCTTAACATATAGAACATTCTCAATGATAGTCTTCCCATTATCTAGACTCAAGGTTCCTTTTCCAACTATGTTCGTTGAGCTATTGTCACCAAATCTAACAACTCCTGAAGCATTGTTTGATAAAGAGATGAATTTAATTGTCACCTGTCATATGACTAGAGAAGCCATTGTCTAGATACCATATTTTATCTTCATTTTGTACATGAGACGTGGTTTGCACAACTGAGAAAGATTCACTTCCTTGTGCTCCTTTGTTGGATTCTTGTTTTACAACATATATCCATTTTTGTTTATGAGGTTCTTGTTTACTTGTTGAATCTTCATTTCTCTTCTTGTAATAATTGTAGTGAACATCATTATAGTTCAGTCTGGTGTAAGATGGGCCAAAGGTTCTTCTATAGCCTTTAGAGAATTTTCTACACTTCGTAACCTTGTGTCCAAATTGGTTGCATGAGTAACATTAACCATAGAAAGAATGTGTGTACCTCATAACATAGATAATTCTAGGGGTAGTTGTCCTTCTGTTAGCAGCTTTGGGAACATCTTTATTTGCGGTAGATGAGGTGCTAGGAGTTAATGCATCCTTGTTTCCTTCTTATTTTGTAGGCTCCTTTTCTCTGCTTTCATCATTGAAACCTATTCCTGACTCGTCCTTTGTATCTCTTTAACTGCTCAGAATACCACTTAATACATTTGAGCTCCTTTCCATCTTTTCATACGTTGTTAGCTTGTTGGTCATTTGTTCTAACTCAACATTTAGTCACTCCAGTTCTAATTTTAGCTTCATGCAATCATCTTCCTTTGATTTGTAAGATTGAGAAATCTTTTCTAGCTGAGTCTCAAGCTCTTTGAGTTCATTAGCCTCTTCTTCTTCTCTTAGAGTTTGTCTTTTCTCAAAGATGTGGATTTATTCTTCATAGTATTTTAATGCGCATCTCAACTTTTGATTCTTTCTTCTACACAATTTCAATTCTTCAAGAGCACATACTAGTTACACTTCAAGATTCACTTCTACTTCTTCTTCATCAAAGTCTTCACAATCAACTGTATTCTTCCCTTTGGAGCTGCATTCTTTGTAAGCATCCATGGCCATAAACAAAAATTCAGATTGAGCTTCATCATCCTCATTTTCAGATCTATTTGAGTTTCTTGAGTCTGATTCACTTGACTTCTCTTTTGTATATAAAATTTAATTTTCTTTGAAATACTTCTTCTTAACATATTTCCTTTTGTAGCTCATATTTTTATCATTGTGCTTATGACTATATTCTTCATGTTCAAACTAAGTTTCTTTATTCTTATTTGGGCATTTAACTAAAATATGACCTACTTGTCCACATTCAAAACATTTGAAAGGAAGTTTTCCTTTGTACTTACCTGAACCTCTTCTCAATCTTCTTATGAACATTGCTTCGATCTTTTCATTGTCTACTTCATTCTCTGAATCTGGTTCTTCTTATTCTTGCTTGGACTGGGTCTCTTTCTTAGCTTTGAATGTTACCTCTTTCTTGTTAGTATTGGATCCAATAGTTCTCATTTCATATGCTGAAAGGATGCTCTGTAATTCATCCACTGTTAGAGTCTTCATATCTTTGGCTTCTTCCACTACTAAAATCTTTGCATCATATTTAACAGTCAAAGATCCGAGAATATTTTGAACTATAACAAATTCTTGTAGTTTCTCACCCAGGCTTTAGATCTTGTTGATAAATTCATCTATTCTCTGCATGTAGGCTATTATGCTCTCTTCATCTTTCATTTTCAGATTCTCAAACAGAGTTCTGTAGGTCTAAAACTTTGCTAACTTAACTTTATCATCTCCTTCATAAAGACTTTGAAGTTTATTCCATATCTCTTTTGTTGTTGTGCAGTGCATAACTTTTACAAATTTTGTTTCAGTCAAGCCACATAGGATGGCATTCATAACTCTTGAGTTGCATTCATATTTTGCTTTGTTTGTTGAAGAAGTGATTGGTGTGGTTGGAGGATTGTATCCTTTCTCAACACATTCCCAAATATAAAAACTAAGTGACATTAGGTATGTTTTCATCCTAATTCTTTAGAATGTATAATTTTTTCCATTGAAGAGTGGTTATCTTAACAGAGATAAACCACCTCGTGCTTGATCCAATGTCATGTGCTTGATTTGATGTCATGCTTGTGAACAAAGGATCTCCTTTAAGATGTTAAGATTTTGCTATAAGGACTTGCTCTGATACCGATTGTTAGAGATCACAAGCAATGAGAGGAGGGTGAATCAGTGCAAATTAAATTTTTTACAGTAATTTCAACCCCGAATTCTTTAGTGGAGTTCAGCAATACATCATAAGCATTTAAACAAAAAAATGCCGAACAAGATAACACATAACATAGAAATTATAGGGAGAAACCCTTTCGGGAGAAAAAACCCACTTGAAAATAAGGCTTTATTAGGAACATCAATTCCAAAGCTTACAATGGTTTTGGTTGAGCACCCACCCAACCTGTGAAGCACCCACTTCACAACTTCAAGCACCCACTTGAAGATTTACTGAGGACCCATTCTATAGATTTTAGTAAGAACCAACTTGCAAGGAAAATTCACCCCTATAACCTAATCACCCACTTATAATTATTGTTTTTCAATTATAATTTAATCATACATAATCAATATTGCTTACACAACAAATTATGATCACTTTTCTATATCGTTCTACACTCACTCTTTCAGCGTTCTCTGCATCCTCTTTCTCTATCCCTCAAATATGATCTAGAACTCTCATCTCATCTCTTTGCCTCTTCTTCAGCTCATATATTTCATTTACACTTGAGCTCTTTTTCTACCACTGTATCTCTTCTAATTCACATACATCAATTTCTCACATGAGCAACCACTTATTCACAGTGAGATCTCTTTTTATATACAACCAATATTCTCCATCACGTCCTTTGACATGTTGTACACTCTTCCACCCTGTCAGTTGCAAATCTGGTAAATTCAATGCATACAATAAACTCCAAATTTATTCTTTCCATATTTGGTATGACTTCATCATTCTCTGTATTCAGCTTGATTTCACCATTTTCCATGCATTAATTTAGGATCCATTAATGAGCCAATACTTAAAATAGATTTCTCATATTTTTAGGATTTCCAATGTGATTAAGATGAGACAATTTCTTTCTTCTCTGATATTTAATTTCTCCTTGAAATCAACAATTGCATAGAGAATTGTAACCGGAATTCCACAAAGTCAAAGAGCATTAAATGTTGACAACTAGAATTGGAGATTTCTTTGTTCTTCGGGGAGCTCATGTTGTGAACTTTACCACAGTACCTAGATAATAAAATCATTATCAATTTTAGAGAACAAAGTCTCATTTGTCCATGTTCAAAGCATTTAATTTTTCTTGAGCCCTGTCCAGACCATATTTGTTCAATCTGTGGCTTTCATTAGCTTCCGTTACCTTTTCCTTTGTATCACGGATATATCCTTCAATTTGTGGCATTTCTTCTTTGATGGTAGTTTTTTAGTTATATGTGGCTTTACTTCTTTGTTTGGTTTATTCTTTAGTAGTTCACGGCTTTGCTCCATGTGCACGGATATTTTCTTTTAACTGCGGTGTTTATAGTTCTACGCGGCTATTTCTAGTCTTTCGTGGTTTTTCTCCTTATTTGCAGCTCCCTCCTAACTTTCCTTAATCCCAGGGCTTTTACTTCACATCCATGACTTCACCTTTCTCACCCGCAACTTTTGCTTTTCACGATGTAACTTTAAGCCTTTACCCGCGGCTCTCACTAAGCTTCCGTGACTTCTTTTAGACTTCATATGGCTATCGCCGCATATCCGCGGCTTACACAAAAATTGATTAAGTCCCTTAGAACTTATCCTTAATCAACCTAAAGCCTCTAAGATATGACACTACTAATCGACCTTCACACTACCAATCAACCTTCACATTTCTCTTGCCAAGTCTTTCTTTCCATACATGGTTGATCTTTGAGATACTTGCATAGCTCTTATTTCATCTTTTTCCACTTTTTTCATCAATGTAGCTTTACATCAATGATAACACATGACAATGAAAAAGTTCCAACACAACATGCTATTCGAAATCTATTACATGATATTCCTAGCCTTACACGATATTCATAGACTATTGGCTACTAAGATTGAAGATGATTACATAGCGTAGGTGGAAAGTCACAAAGACTTGAGGTTAACGGTTGGTAGGATATTTGTTGTCTTGCATACAGGACAAGTAGTAAATTAAATTTTAAGCCTAGCGATCGCTGAGTTCAACATGATATTCCTATCCAAACATGACATTCATAGCTCTAGTGGAAAATCACAAAGAGGTTAGCGGTCACTAGGATATTTGTTGTCTTGCAAATAGGATAAGTAACAAACAAAATTTTAAGCCTAACGACCGCTGAGCTCAACATGCTATTTGAAATTTATTACATGATATTCCTAGCCTAATAGGATATTAGAAGCCTAACAATCACTAAGTTCGAAGATAATTACATAGTGTGGGTGGAAAATTACAAAGACTTGAGGTTTGCATCCGGTAGGATATTTGTTGTCTTACTTACATGAAAAATAGTAACGACTCGACTAAAAAAATAACTACACTCTATTGTTTTATTTAAATTTTACAAGACAATATTCAAAGACTAGTGACCACTAGGGTGGATTCTTACAACCTTTCTTTAATGTTCCAAGACAAGATAAGACATGTAATTAGAAACAAAAATTTAAGCCTAGCGGTCGCTAAGGTCTAAGTTCAATAAGGCCGTGGATTATTCCACTGCGTTGGTGTAACATAACAAAAAAAAGTGATTAGAGGCCATTAGGATTATTGTTGTCTTGCATTCAAGATAATGTGTAACAAATCTACTGAAAACTAAAAAATAAAATTGAACTAAGCTCCAACACCAAATTTTAAGCCTAGCGGCCACTGAGAACAACATGCTATTCAAATTTTATTACATGATATTCCTATCCAAACACGATATTCGAAGCCCAATGACCACTAATGCTGAAGATAATTACATAGCTCTTGTGGAAAATCACAAAGATTTGAGGTTAGCTTCCGTTAGGATACTTGTTGTCTCGCAAGCAGGACAAGTAGCAAACCAAATTTTAAGCCAAGTGGCCACTGAGTTCAACATGTTATTCGAAATCTATTACATGATATTCCTGGCCTGACATGATATTTGAAGGCTAACAAATGCTACAGTTGAAGATAATTACACGTAACAATTCAACTGAAAAATTGGCTATGCTCCATTATTATATTTAAATTTTACAAGACTCGCTTGAGGTTAGCGTCTATTAGGATATTTGTTGTCTTGCTTATAGGAAAAGTAGTAACGACTCTACTGAAAAACTAAATATGCTCCTTTACTATATTTAAATTTTACAAGACTATCTTCAAAGACTAGTGACAGCTAGGGTGGATGCTTATTACCTTTCTTTAATGTTCCAAGACAAGGGAAGACAACAAATATTCCAAGAGAAGTAAAATATTTATGACTTTTCTTAATACACGTAATTAAAAATAAAATTTTAAGCCTGGCGGCTGCTGAGTTTAATATGATAATTACATAACGTGGGTGGAAAACCATGAAGACTAAGACTAAAAAACTAAGTATGCTTCATTATTATATTTAAATTTTACAAGACTATCTTGGGGTTTATAGTTAGTTTTTCAGCCGAGTATACGAAACTAATTATATCCCGCGGTTTATAAAATAACGACTCGGTTTGAATTATGTGATATTAACGATATATCTTATGAGAACTATAAAAGACACATAATGATAACACCTAATCACATCATGACATGTAATATATGTTATTATTAAATATTCAATTATCGATCATTATCACCCATGTTGGATTCCAGGTTTCCACAATGATGTAGTGTAACTCAAATTTGTTTTTAATAGTGATGGGAGGATAGATATCGATCCACTATTAGCTCTTTTATCCTAAAGCTATACTGATTGTTTTTTACTTTGACATAACGATATCCTAGAATATATAAATGCTAGAAGCTGCTAATCTTCACTTCTAGCAACAAATTGACAACTTGAAACAAAGTAAATTTAATAGTGATTAAATGTTTAAATTGCTTTGTGCAACGCATAATAAAAACCTTTTATTAATGATTACTTGTTTTTTTTATTACTAAAGGAGAGTTGAAGTTTGCCAATCGACCACTAATCTATAAATATCCATTCCTATTGACTTTTACTCTATGAAAATAATGACATCAAGATATAACATCTCCTTGCTATTGCACTATCGAAAAACAATATTTATCCTTCCCGATCACTTACGAACTATTAATTTGTTTAATTCCCTTTTTCAGGTAATATGTCTTTAATTGGTCACACTCCATTTTATGCAAATTCCTTTGATTAAAGGAGCAGAGGATATGAAAAAGAGAGATGATGAATGGTTTATAGAAATGCATTCCCTGGAAAATTACCACGGTGATCTGTTGTTATTTTTTGTTGATGAAAATGTTGTCAATGAAGTTGGTATGGTACTAACTTCAGAAGTCATTGATCAACAAACATTGCGTATTCAGGTTGAACGCATAGGCGTTGAAATGAATAAGTGCCTTATTCTTGACATGGAGTTAGAAGTTTCATTGTTATAGAAACTGGAAATGAAGGCTTCTAGAGAAAGTAAAAGGTGTTCTTGTTGTAAATATGGTTGGAATTTTGGGAAGTTCATACACTCAGACAAAACAAACTGTGAAAATGCACTTGAAATTCATAATAACATGAATTTGGTATTCAAAAAATTGTATAGAATCGATAATACCTCTTCTATTTGTCATTATTTGAACAAAAGAAATTTTCTATCTCCACCAAAACATGCATAGCTATTTACAACACTAAGGTGATATTATTTGTCTAAATTAGAGATAGATCCATCTATGTCAGAGTTGTAAGGGATTAAAAATAATAATAGATTGAATTTATTGTTGAAGAAAGTGATCAGTATATTTAAGAATGCATAATCTTCAACAATTGAACAGTTAAAATTGTTTTTGTTCAATGGTGATGTTTTTTCAGATGAAGTTTCTAGGTGTTATGTGGCGCCTCCACAATATCAATACCGTGAGGTGTATGATGAGAATGTTGACCTTCTTGTACATTTAATGTTGATTAATGTTATTCCTTCTTGTAGGGATGCAATTCTTCTTCCCTTTTTTATATTCTACAAAGGAACTTGTGCAACTAGAAGATCCAAATGACCTAAAAAGAGATGATGTACAATTCTACATTCTTGACAGCCAACATACCATTTGTGCCCAATTGTTTTTAGCTAAAAGCAAATACAAGTCATTACATAATAATATTTTTGTCACTTCCCCAAGAGTTGTAAATTTTCTTCTCCATTTTAAATTTTTTTGGGTAAGGTGACTATCAAAATGCCCTTGTAAAGGTCCCCTAAGAAAGAGATAATTTCAAACAGTTAGTCGTTTTTCTAAATTTTGAGTTTTTGAGGCTTTTTATTTGTTATGCGGGTATTTCAGGTTTTTCTGTCCCTCATGTCCCAAGTTCATCCGGGCCTCCTGTTCCCCAATTTCTCGCTTTTCCCACATGGTCTTGCTTTTCCTCTATTTTCAGTCATTTCATATTTTCGGAGAAATCGTGTCCTGATGTCCCAAGGACTTTCTGTGCCATTTTTTTCCGACTTACCCGATCCCAGTGTTTTGTGGACATTTTGGCTTTCCGTGTTCCTCATGTCCCAAGGCTCCCTGACCTCTGTTTTCCCATAAGTCTACTTTTTCCACTTTCCATTCACTATGACTGTTTTGGCTCCGCTCATCCCAGGTGTCCCGCTGTCCCATGGGTTAGTTGTGCACATTACCTCTGCCTTTACCAATTTTCATTGTCTTAGGTCGGCATAGAGTATTTGTTACCTCATTTATTCCACCTCGATGACCTACTTGAATCAGGTTGTGCATAAATAGTTGGGGTAATTGGTTGTTTTACTATCTCACTCATATTTGCTAAAGTCCTTTCAGTTTCTCCCTCTCCACTATTTGTAGTTGTGGACGAGTCCTACTCCATTATTTTCAAAATTGTAGGTACAAAGAAAGCTTTGGATCATCAAAGCGTAGCTCAAGGAACTAAAGAGAGTTTTATCAGAAAGAGCTTCTACTCCTGCCATAAAATGAAGATCAATTATAAGGGACACGAGAACCTATCCTCTTTGGAGATGGCTATACCAGAGATAGGTGATAGTGAGTCTCAACACCTTGATTTGGATGATTTCTAGGCACACATTAATTGTCAAAACCCTTCTCCTATCACTCAGCTAATTAAGGAGAGTGTAATTTTAGAGGCGGGGAGTTTTCCAAATTTTTTCCAATGTGCCGATACAATGTTAGTCTGTGGGTCATGCTTCAATATAGAGACAAAGGAAATTGTTGACCCTCAAGGACAAGTAGTGGCTCGACTTGATGAAAATTGTATTATCACTACTTTCAAGATCCCCATGATTGAAGCTCGAACATTCTTACCAAAGATCAAGCACAACTTATTTTTTATCAAGATAATGAACTATATAAAAGCAAAGTGGCTAAATCTTGGTTTAAAAATCCAAAGAAAGGAGCCTAGAGGCTTCCCAAAACAATGTACAAGGTTGATTTCAATGAAGAATTGTTAGATGTTATCACTCTCCTTGCCAGTATAATGAGAATGCCATCTACCAATGAATTTCATTATTAGATGTGCCCTTTTATCAATATTATATGTAAAGGAAAGCAAAGATTGAATTGGGAAGGTATAATCTTTGACAACCTAATGGAATAGCTTGAAGATGTTCAAAGGACTCAGAATTTTTACATGACCTCTTATCTGATGTACACCATTTCCACTTACAGAGAATGGTTGGTATTCTCCCCTGTTGAAGATAAGAAAGATGCTCCTATCTATGTGTACCATCCACAGTTAACCCTGAAGATCAGCAACCATCATTTCAAGAGGGTAAATGATGCATTCACTATCTACATCCTCATATTTTTGGAAGAAGATACTGCTAGAAGATTCTCAGATGAAGCAAAACAAATGATCAATGTCTATGGTAGATTTTTAACTCAATTCAAGAAATTCTCATATATATGGTTGGCTGGATTTGAGGGACAACCCCTAAACTCCATATGCATTGTAGTGACAAGATGGCTTTGGTTGAGGTATGAAAGAAGTTAGATAAGCTGCATAGAATCCACAGGGATAACAAGATTGTAGGTATTCAATTCCCAATCAAATTGGGTAACTACAGTTGCAAGACTACTTTTGATGCTCAGAACATTGACAGAACAATTGATCCTCTTACCCTTCATTATTATAAACCTAGAACTTAAATTGATATTAAGGAGTTAATTTCCACCAATTTCATAATGGGTTTTCAACACCTTACAGATATTGAAGACTACTAGGCCGATTGTTCTGATGATTATGAAGCTCAGAGAAGATACTATGGAAGATTTTCTCTGCAACAAATCAAGGATTTTGGTGTATATAATGTTCCTAAAGGGCTTGAGGATGATGATGAAGAACTCTAGTCCCTTGAATATGAGAGGTAAATCAAACACACTCCTATTGAAACCATTGTTTGGTTTGTTAAGGAGAGAGATGATTCAAAGGAACTCATCAACCCTGTCTTGGTGAGAACTAGGATTTGGTTTGATAGAAAGATGAAGATGATTAGAGCAAGAAAATCTGGGTCTTCTTCTCAAGCTACCTCCACCCCTCAGAAAGAAATACCTTCATCAATTCTTGAAGCACGTGAACAATCTGTTCCTTCTCCACCAAAATCTTCAACTCTGGTGTACACAAAGAAGGGAAAAGATAAAAAGGATGATAAGGCGGAGGAAGTTATTTAGGAGAATGAGAGATTACCATCTCCTAAGAAAATTGATACGGTACCCGATAAGGGAGCAATCATGGACCTTGGTGATGATGATAGTGAAGAAAAAGAGCAGGGAAATCCAGAGGAAAGCAGTGTGAAAAATGATCAATTGAAGAAGCCAGTTTTAGGATCTGTAGAAACATTTACCAAGGAAGCTCCCACCACCCAAACAGAGACCTCTATGTTAGAAGTGGTTGTGGTACAAACTATAAGTGTGATGAGTTCACATGCACTTGGGCCCATTGCTCCCTTAAATTCTAGTTCTTCCCTTTTCCTGGGTACAACCATTATTGGAAATAAAGAAAAGGAAGACCACTTCAAGTATTTTCGCCCCTAAGTTTGATGTAGTGGCATCCATTCTAGGTACCACTCCTCCCGCTCTAACTAAAAACTCTAAGGTCACATCTAGATTGGTTTGAGACTCTCAAGGCCAACAATTCATGGATTGCAAGGCCCAAGCTTGATAAGGATGAAAATGACCTTTCAATAGGTGATTTGGAATTAACAAAAATTTCTCTTGGTGATTCAACAGCTGAAAGTGAGGTACATAACCTGAGGGAGACAATGTCTAGAGTGATTGAAAGTGTTGAAAAAGGGAAGCAAACACATGAACAGTTGGAGGAGCAGAATCAAATCTTGTCAAGTTTTATCAGATCCTTATTAGTAGAGGATAAGGTACTTGATCCAACCCCCCAAGCTTCCATCCCACCACCTACCATTCTGTCTAAGGATGAATTTCAAGCCATCAAAGATATTCATAAGAATGCCACTTATGGGAAGGAAATGGAAACCATGGTTGATGATATGATAATCACATGTTTAAATTTCATTGAGGAAGCATGTAAAGGTTATGACATAATTGCTAAAATTTAGTTAAAGTTTACCACAATACTTAGTGGTCTGGATAGGGAGCTGAAATTGTGGAGTGAATGTATCCAAGATCTTTGATTAATGAGTGAAACCGATGTACAAATCCTCTTGGCAAGAAAAGTATTTGATGATGCAAAATTGAATCTATCTAAGCAATGGGTTTTCAGCATTGACTGGAAGATAAAGGTTCTTAAATAAGTCATTGGAGAACTCATGAACATGTTGCAAAAAGGAGAAGCTTTTAAGACATGTGTCATGTCTGCCTTCCAACATATTTACTACCAATTTTTTAAGGAGAATTCAACTGGTAAATTCACTATCCAAGAAATCAAGTCTTAGTTCAAGACATTTATTAAAGAAGATTTGTTTAAGCAGGACACCATATCCAAGGAGAAGATGAAAGAAATTTTCACACTACCGAAGGCTATCACAGATGATAATATATCATTGAAATTCTCTAGAAATAATCCATGCCAAGGACTTTCTCAATCTCTTTTAGAACAAGTGTGGAGCATATGTGGAAGACATTGTGAAGATGAGTAAAAGACATAAGAGAGAGGAAATCCATTTTTGTCTTCTTGTCACACAAGAGGATGAAATGAACATTGGTAGACACCTTGAAAGTGAAGGGGAAAACATCAGATAGAAATGTGAGAAAATGAGTGAGGGAAGGTGAAAACACAACCAATTAAGTAGTCCCTCGACTCGTGTGAGGCAGGTCGACACAATAAAAAATGGATGACATCATCAAGATTTTCCCATGCATTGGCTAGGTTATGAATAAAGGCTTTCGTTGATTGATAAACACACTTTATACAAAATAACATTACTAAAGATAGTCACACACATTATCTAGAAAGGTGTTATCAATTAAATCTAGGGACAAATAACATAATTCTAGTTGGGTTATTGATTTAATGACATCGCGTACGTCTCCACATCATCTTCCACATCTTTAAATAGTTGTAAAATATGTCATAATTCATCTATCAAGTACAATTGTAATATGCATTACACTTTCTCTAAACGATGCTAAGTTTTTTGAGAAATATGTTTTGATTCCTAGTTCCTCGACAAACGGTATGTTTGGTCACAATTCAATCTTCCTGTGTGAATATAATCTCAAAGCTGCCAACATCTAAGCCAAATTATGTATTGTAGGGATGAGGGCATCATGTCATTAAAATTTTACATTCTTGGCGATGTCCACACAACAATAAACATAAAATCTTTAAAATAATAATTTGAAAAACATTAAACAATTTTTTTTTTATGTTCTATACGTGCTAGTGGCCGCTAGGCTTTATTTCTTCTTTGGAAAATGGTTTTTTCATTCTTAAAATGTCATTAAGATTAACATATGAAGATATGGTAAAAAGTCATTTTATTATTTCAGGGAAGCCAACATGGATCTATAAATTAATAAACATAACATGTTTATGTTTTATACGGTCTAGTGGCCGCTAGGATTATTTTTGGCTTTGGAATAAAGTTCTTATCATTTTCAAAATGTTTCGCGCTTGTTACCTGTCCAAGTTAATGCACCAAACTAAACACAAAAACCCTGAAAAACTCCAATAAAATTGATACCTGATGGACAAGATCCGAAGATGTAGACGGATAAGGAGGTCGATGTAGATAAGACGGGCGCACACGAGTAATTCGCACAATAGATCCGAGTAACCTGCAAGACACCGATGCTTGACAGAAAAAGACTACGTTAAAAGGTATTTAGGTGGACTGCCCGAGGAGCGGGTCCGGGAAGCGATAAGCTTCCTCGGCGGATGTCAGTCCACGTTTTCAATTAAGTAAAGAAGCATACATGATAAAAGATGTACATATAAGACTAGATTTTCTGATTACAGTAATGAAACCGAATTTAAACAGCAGACAGAAAGCTACAGAAAACAGGAAACTATGAAATAAAGCTGGATTTGTGTTACCTGTGTCCTTTTACCTGTCTGCAGGATGATCGGCGTCGATTATGTAGAATCGGCGTCGATTTATGTGATCGGCGTCGACTGATGTGATCGGCGTCGACTGAAACAGATCGGCGTCGACTGAAAGCAGATCGGTCAATCGGGGACAGTGCGAGAAGATTCAGAAATTGGAAAGTGAAGGACGGATCGTCAACGTCTGCTGGATGTGCCGAAGTTGGTGAGATACTGGAACAGAGTCACCAGAAGATCGATGGATACGTGCGATGTTGATGTGATAGGAGCAGAGTAACGGTGCTCCTCTCAGGGATTGATTCGGACAGGATCCGATCTCACTTGATACACTTGATGCTAAAAGATCTCTCTTTCTTACAACCTGTGTCTCTTTCGCGATCTGTCTCTTTCTCTCTCTCTGTTCGTGCGCGTGTTCTTCCTCCTTTTTTCGTCTTTTTTTTTTCCGTCCCTAGAACTGAGTTCTGGGTTTGTATTTATAATCGGCGCCGCTCCTAAAAATCGGCGCCGACCGTATAGGTCGGCGCCGATCGCGGGACAGACTCCCGAGATGGCCAAAATGAACGATTTCTAGAAAGGTAAGAGTTACCCCAAATACGGGAAATATCCCGCTTGGGGAAGAGGAAAGAATAGGGGTGATACATAGATAGAATAAATTTGGGGTAGATAAGTGATTAGGATACATGGGAAGAGGTGTAATTAAATATTTAATACTTAATTACTCACGGGTAAGATACAATGGGGTGAATTAAACTTAGGATAGGTGTTTAAATCACAAATCGGATAATATCCCAAGGGGATAGTGGTGACGTAAACGTGCCCCAGGCTACCTGAGCAGGGAAACGAATGTGAGGGACACTAAATTGAGTAACCAATTTTAAGTGTCTACATTTTGCCCCTTTTTGTCAAGTAACTTGCGATGAGCAAGGTTATGAGACAAAAACAAGGAGATGGAAGAAGGGAAGAAAAAGTGATGATGTGATCCCCCTCAAACTAGGGATGGGATGGATGATAGAACAGACGATCCCAAGTTTGAAAGAGGTAGATGAAAACGCAGGATGCCCCAGTCGGATGTCTGGAGTAGATCTGATCATTAACGATGTACAAAAATAAATAAAAAGGCAGCAACCTAAGGAACTCACATTGGTAGGGCAAACTAGACGGTCTCCTCATGAGACGACGTTAGTGCCTACAGACCCGCTTAACTCTAAGTTGCCAAAAAGTACGAGTGTCCCACGCAAAGGGAACAAAACCTGAAATAGACGGTGATATCGAAAAGATGCGCCGAAAGGCAATATTCAGTGCACAATAATGATCAGATGGATAAATAAGCCAAGCATCAACACTATGGCAAACAGATATGGAAAATCGACGGCGATCACAGTAATCGGCGACGACCAAGATAAACGGCGTCGATCAAAAAAATCGGCGCCGACCAAACGTAGCGCATATAAATATGCGAACGGAAAACGTAAACGATTTATTTTCATCGTGACGATTGATTCAGAGAGAGTCAGAATTTGGATTTGAGCACCATGGAAGCCTCTGGGAGCGGTCAGAAGCGCAGGAGGACACGACCTGGGGTAAGTGGTTCTTCTTGAACCCGTTGTATTTCATTTTTTTTTGTTTGATTTTTTTTTGTTTGTAGGAGGCCAGGGTCCGATTTATGTCCGGACAGTCAATCGGCGTCGATTGGTATAATCGGCGTCGATTGTTGTTTGAGCGGCGTCGATTGGTATTAATCGGCGTCGACTAGAAATAAACGACGCCGATTTTACCAATCGACGCCGATTGGAAGAGATGAGATTTTTGTTGTTGTTTTGGATGTTGTGATTTGGGTAAATAGGAGACTAATATTGCTCTTGATGTCGTGGGTGCAGGCACGAGAGGCTCTACACATGAGGGATGCTATTCCCGAGTTACTGGAGACTATTCTCCCTGATGTGACTGATGCAGATTGGCGGCATTTAGAGTTAGCCGGGCTCGGGGGCTTTAGATACTACAGACGAGTGCCGCGAGATGTAGAGCTGATGCGGGCACTAGTGCGACGGTGGGACAGCCATACGTGCACTTTTTGGTTTAGGACGGGTGAGATGACCATCACCCATGAGGACATATATAGGATTTTGAGACTGCCGATCACTGGGGACCCGATCGAGATTACACCGCGAGAGCAGCAGCAGAGGGCCCTAGTTCGATTATACAGAGATAGGGCAGATGATTCAGAGATAGTGTCTGGGGCAGTGCGGATAGCCTCACAGTATAGACAGGATAGCCCCCGGAGCAGACGGATAGTTCTGATTCAGATGGCGATATCCTATTTTGCTCTGCCAGATTCAGGAGGTGGGAGATTCCCACTGTTGTTATTAGACTGCGTTTGCGACATTCTGCAGTTCAGACAGGTGTTTGCCTTCGCTGATGCCTTGATAGCTCAGATATATCATGAGCTATGGATGTACACCACAGGCCGGAGGACAGGTATCGATGTCAGTTTTGTGCTCCATTGCTGGGCATATGAGCATATAGCGGTGATCAGGCCATCCGGGCTTCCTTGGATGCCAGCAGCAGTGGGAGGTATCGATTATGGATTCAGGCGATGGCGGGCTGACATGGCCGCTGGGGATACAGGGAGATCGGCCGATTGGTACACCGAGCGTTTCAGGACGCTGACACCGGATCAGGTCATCTGGAGGCCATATCGGGTATTTCCGACATGGGCGGGTCAGGATGCTCACTTGGTGGCACTGAGACGGAGCAGGGTGGTTAGGGGCCGCAGGCCGGATATGTGGGAGCGAGTCCCGTTTGTGAGAGTATTGAGACAGTTCGGCCTAGTGCAGACAGTGCCGACCACGTACACGCCTTATAGGTGAGATAGCAGGGAGACTGATCTGCCGATTTTGATCCCGGCAGATCCATTGAGAGAGGCCCCACCCTCCACAGACAGCGATGATGACGCAGGGGTGGATGAGGGTTACGCAGCATGGTATGATACAGAGTTACCACGACATCTCCCGGCATCTATAGATGCCGACGAGGAGGACATAGCTGCGATGCTGGATAGACTGGAGGGAGAGCATGCCACCCTGACACAGACACATCAGGTAGCTCTTGAGGAGATCAGGGCTCTGACAGAGGAGAGGGATGCCCTAATTTTGGAGAGAGACACCGCTCGCCAGGAGCGAGATACAGCGATCCAGCAGAGGGATCGCTATTATCGACATAGGGAGGCCCTCAGGGCCAAATATGGGGAGACAGGTACCACGTCGGAGTCTGGTACGCAGGGTACGACCCTAGGAGGAGCACCACCAGCAGCGCCAGCAGCACCAGCAGCACCGTTACGAGCACCGGGTACCGTGAGCTTGAGCACATATCAGGCTCTCCTTGCTGAGGTGAGATACTATGAGGATGCCTTAGCGCAGCATGCCCCACATGTGCCTCGGTACGGGGCGAGGAGGAGATCAGCGACGGCCACAGCGAGCGGGGCCTCAGGTGGAGGGAGCACCGGGAGAGACCGAGGTGTGCAGAGACCTCCAGCAGCAGGTGCGTCTAGCTCGATAGGCGGCGGCCAGGAGAGACAGCCTGGTCCAGAGGAGGGTGGAGGAGATAGTGTCCTCCATGCATCGGATTTTACTATATAGGGATTGATAGATTTTGTATCCATGTAGTGATGTAGCCTCGATTGGAAGGCATTGTATAGATGGCTTGATTGAAAGCCTCCCATTTTTGTTGTACAGATACACATGTATATATAGATTCATCATTTCATTTGTCATATAATTGTTCTCATGCTTTTGATTTTGATATACATGGATAAATGTAGCGTAATTGTGATGGATATAGATATAGACTGATAGATGATGAATAGATGTGATTGGATAAATATAGACTGATAGAGGATAGAAATAGATGTGATTTGATTTGATGTGATTGATATGTGGATATAATTTTGATGAAAAATAGAGATAGATAGATGTAATGTAACTTGGATGTGCAAGTTTTTATATATTTTGATGGATGTATGGATAGATAGATGTGATTGATGTACTGATGGCATGTTTGAGATGTTAATTTAATTTTGATGAAAATAGATGGCCAGATCCACATGTGTTGATAATAGATGCTTTGATAGGTAAGATGATATTAGACAGAGGATAAATTTTGATTGAAATGTGAATTTGACTGGATGAAAAACAAAGAATAATGGGGAATACTCTTTGCGAGAGCCAAGGAAGTAATGAAAACGACCTTGACTAGAAATAAAGAAAATATGCCCGGATAAGAAAGAAAATGATAAGTTGGACTCCCAACCGACCATAGATAGAATCCGGATAGGAAATCACAATATCATGCATGTAAGGCCCTACATGAGGTTAAAATAAACCTGACACTAACTAGCCGCAAAACAGATCTAGGAGGGAAACGAAAGGAACAGTAAGTAAGTATCTTATCGGAATTTACAAGGGACAGAATACATGTCCATAGTGGGAAAATAGGATTCTCCATATGATCGACAAAAGGTCTTAAATCTCAGCTTCATGATTTTGGCAGAAGAGCAAACTGATCAATGCGGGAAGTTTGCTTGATATGGAAAGACTGATCAATACGGGAAGTCTTTCAGTGATGCTAAAAAGTGGATAAACTGACTGAAAGGCTGATTAATTGCAAGAAGCCTTGAATATGTCTTTGAAAAACAGCCGTCCTTCCAGGGAGCGGTCTGTATTTTGAATTTCAATGATAGCCATCCTTCGAGGGTATGGTCTATATTTTTTCTTTTTGATTCATTTGATAATGTATGGATAGCTGTCCTTCAAGGGATCAGTCTATCTTTTTGGATAGCATCTTTTTTTTTTTTTTGAAAATCTTTTTTGGAAGAAGCTGAGTTTAGACCTAGATAGATTAGATGGAGGGGAAGAGAACATAAAGGAACATGCACTCATGCCCCGAGTAGATCCGACTAAGATAAGCACTTGGGACAGATGAAGTGGTGATTAAGGTATTCCTACCATGAGGAGGAACATATCCAAAAGAAACATGCAATGAGTAGAGCCGCGATACTCATATTTTAAGGTAAAAGAGGCAATAGGCGGAGAACCACATAGTTTCGAATCACCATGAAAGTATATGACTGGTTGTTTTAGACGGATGAAAGATCTGTGTTGCGACTAGACTTGTGTAAGATAGATTTTAACAGTAGAAGGGCCGTAGATGCAAGGCATTAAGAGGTTCCGCTTCAGGTATACCATCCATGGAAGATAGACGATAAGCCCCAGACCCATATTTATGAGTGATAACGTACGGGCCCATCCAGTTGGGAGCAAACTTACCACGTTGACTTCTTTCGAGTGTAGTGACATTTTGATTTTCTTTAAGAACAAGATCCCCAATTTTGAAGTCACGGTGCTGCAAGTGCTTGTTATAAGCACGTTTGACACGCTCAAGATAGACTTGATGATGTTCAAGAGCGTGGAGACGCCGCTCATCTAATAATTCAAGTTGTGCTAGACGATTTTGACGATAGTCCTCATCGGAGACAAATTCTCTAAGAGAAACACGGAGAGATGGGATTTGGACTTCCAAAGGAAGGACAGCCTCAGACCCATAGACGAGGGAAAAGGGAGTAGCACCAGTAGGAGTACGAATGCTAGTCCGATAAGCCCAGAGAGCAAAAGGGATATGTAAATGCCAATCCCTACCAGCTCGACTAGTTACCTTTGCGAGGATATTACGCAAAGTTTTATTGGAAGCTTCGGCCTGACCATTAGCTTGAGGATAGTATGGAGAAGAAAAACTGAGTTTGATATTGAAAGCTTTGCAGAGGTTCTGCAAATCAACGTTCTTGAAAGACTTACCATTATCTGTGATGAGTTTGTGTGGAACGCCAAAACGACAAATGATGTGTTGATAGACGAAATCAACTATGGGTTTAGCCTTTGTTGAAGAAAGAGGGATAGCCTCCACCCACTTAGTAAAGTACTCAGTGGCAGTAATGATAGAATGATGACGCTGTGAAGAACGGGGATTGATGAGACCAATAAGATCAAGACCCCATTGCGAAAAAGGCCACAAATCCGCCGTGGGTTGTAAAGCTTGACTAGGGATGTGTGTGAGATTGGAATGTTGTTGACACTTGACGCATTTCTTAGTGTATTCACAACAATCTCGATTAAGAGAAGGCCAATAATATCCCAAACGTAAGATGCGCTTAGCTACAGCTAAGCCACTAAAATGTCCACCACAGATACCATCATGGACCTCCTGGATAGCTTTAGATGATTCATGGGTTTTGAGGCACCGAAGCAAAATGCCATCAAAGCCGCGTTTGTAAAGAATCCCGCCTAGGATAGTATAGCGATTAGCGCGTTGGATAAAAGATCTTCTACCATTGGAAGTTAGATCTGGAGGAAGCACCGAATGAGATAGATAATCAACAATCTGTTGATACCACTCATCCTGAGTATGGGTTGTGACAGCATGGATTGAAGTTAGTTGCCTAAGATGAGATGGTTGATCTAATCGTTGTACAGCCACATAAAGTCGCGAGTCCTCGGTAAAAGGGGGGATAAGTGAGGCTAACGAAGCCATTGTATCCGCGAATCGATTTGCAGTGCGAGGAATAGCTTGGATAGTGAATTTATCGAAAGATTGGAGTTGAGCAAGAACGATGTCACGATATTTTTGAAGGATATCATTCTTGCATTGATAGACACCCGTGACTTGATTAACGATGAGCTCAGAATCACCAAAGATGTCAATATGACGAGCGCCGAGATTAATGGCATTTTGAAGACCTAAGACAAGAGCTTCGTATTCAGCCATATTATTGGTGCACTCAAAGTTCAATTTGTGTGCGACTGGGATAGGCGTACCCCAAGGAGGAATCATCACGAAACCCGCACCTCCCCCTTGCTGACATTTGGATCCATCAAAGAAGAGCTTTACTTTAAATGGAGATAGACCAAAATCAATTTGTTGGATATATTCATCGGGGAATTGAGCAAGGGGGTCTTGAGTGTCCGGAAGAGGAGCATCAGCTAATTGATCTGCAATAACCTGACCCTTGATAGACTTTTGCGGGATAAACTCGAGGTCAAATTCTGTCATAAGCATGAGCCAACGAGTGATACGATCATTGTGATAAGGCTTTGCATGAATTGTCTTGAGTGGATTGACACTTGTGACAATGTAAGTTTTGTGATTAAGGAGGTAATGACGAAGCTTAGAAGTCGCGAAGAAGAGAGCACAACACAGCTTTTCAGCTTCGGAATAACATGTTTCGTACTCATGGAGGGTGCGACTGATGTAATAGACAGCTTGTTCTTTACCACAAGTGTCCCGATGCGAAATCATGGCTCCCAGAGCATGGTCAGTCACAGAGATATAAAGATAGAAAGGCTCCCCCTCGCGTGGAGGTGTAAGCACAGGTGGAGAAAGAAGATAAGCTTTGAGATCATCAAAGGCCTTTTGGCAATGTTCATCCCATTCAAAATGAACATTCTTACGGAGGAGATGGTGAAAAGGTTGACAACGGTCTGACAATTGTGAGATAAAACGACGCACTGATTGAAGACGTCCTTGGAGACTGCGGAGTTGCTTTAAGTTAGAAGGGGGAGGCATCTCAAGGATAGCTTTTATTTTTGCGGGGTCCACTTCAATACCCCTAATGGAAATGATAAAACCTAAAAGTTTACCAGTGAGAACGCCAAACACGCACTTAGATGGATTTAGACGAAGACAAAAGCGGATAAGCCTCTCAAAGAGAGGTGCAAGGATGAAAAGATGATCCTGACGACGTTTGGATTTACCGAGGAGATCGTCAACGTAATCTTCCACAGTTTTGTGTAAGAGATCATGGAAGATGTAGGTCATTGCTCGCTGATAGGTTGCTCCTGCGTTCTTAAGACCGAAAGGCATGACGCGATAACAAAAGGTCCCCCAAGGAGTTATGAAAGAAGTCTTATGTTGGTCTTCTGGTGCGATGAGAATTTGATTATATCCAGAGAAACCATCCATAAGAGAAAGCATCTCATGACCCGCAGTTAAATCCACGAGTTGGTCGATATTAGGTAAAGGAAAATCATCTTTTGGACAAGCAAGATTAAGATCCCGGAAGTCGGTACAAATTCAAATTTTCCCAGTAGCCTTAGTTACTGGTACTACATTGGAAACCCATTGTGGATAATCGATGGGTTGGATGAAGTTAGCCGAGAGCAAGCGTTGTAATTCTTCTTTAACAAGAAGGGCTACTCTAGGGTGCATTTTACGTAATTTTTGTTTAACTGGTTTGATGTTGGGAAGAGTAACGATATTGTGGACCACAATATCGGGATCGAGTCCTGGCATATCCTCATATGACCAAGCAAAGGCTTGACGATGGTTGGAAAGAAAAGTGGTAAAATCTCCTAACTCCTGTGGATTAAGGGATTGGCCGACCTTAATGATGCGAGGGTCTTCAGAAGTCCCTATATTAAGGTCGACAGTGGCTTCGTTGAGAAGCGTAGACGTGTCAGAAGGAATAGTCTTGGGGAGATATGAATCCTCTGCCCCCAGATAGGTGAGGACAGAATCATCATCCGCACAGTGGATAGTGTTGATAGTAGGAGAGTCGTCTCCAACTATTTCAGGGAAGATTAACGGTATGGAAGCGGACCGGTTGTTAGTCTTATAGGCTAGCGGCCCTAAGGAAATGGTATTGATCAAAAAAAAAAAAAAGTTAGGTGGGATGGAAATGTCATCGTCCACATCGAGTGATGCTTCTGACTTAGCGGGAGAAGATGGTTCCTCAATAGGAAGAGGCTCATCGAGAATAGTGATAGTGGCTTTTGAAAGAGGTTTAAATCCTAAACCAAATTTTTGATGTGGCATGAGAGTAGGAATGGATGTGAGGTCATGCACACCTTGTTCATATTTTCCTAGGCCAAAACCCTTCCACGCGCATCGATATAAATAAGTTTTTGCAAACGTGGGATTCTGTAGATAATCGAACCCTGTTAAGTAAGGTTTGGTCCTAGGAGGAGAATCCGGGTGATAGTGAGGTGTATCAAGACCACCGTAGATGAAATTAGTCTGTTGATTGGGCAGACCAATGGTGACGATGCGACCGAGACCTGGTTGATATTCAGGTTGTTTGTCTGGTCTACCATACTCACTAGGATTGAGATGGGCGTCAAAAGAAAAGAGAGGAAGCTCTCCCAGTGAGAAACGCTGCAATGTCTCTTCTAGATTTTGTAAATCCGGTAGTTTGGTTGCAGGTATGGAAGAAGATGAGGCCCCGTCAGGAGAAGAAGTATTTTCCTTTAGAGGGGCAGACCTTGTGGTCATGTCGCATTGTGCGGAAGGAAAAGGATCTCCTGGATGAGTATATATTTTACCCTCATATTGATATTTTAAGCATCGATGGAGGGTGGATGGGACACAATGCATTGCACGAATCCAGGAGCGTCCGAGGATCATATTATAGTGGAATTTTCCTTCGACAATGTAGAAGAGTTCGTGAAGCAGCTTCTTACCTACTCGAATGGGTAAGACCACAGTTCCTAAAGTAACTGCTAGCTGATCGTTAAATGATCGAAGGGCGAAGGGCGGGGGTGACACTACGTTCTTTGGTAACTTAAGTTGCTCGAATGTGTGTGAGGAGATGACGTTGAGTGCAGCTCCACTGTCGATCATAACGCGTTTTAATGTAGTGTTGTCGATTTGGACTGTGATAAAGAGGGGAGCCTCCAAATCCTCTGAAGAAAGAGGAGGAATTTCTGAATCTTCAAAAGAAATGGCGGTTGATGGTCTATTCAATCCAACAACCAACTCGAAGGGTTGGGGCTCATCTGAATTTACTGCGATGTGACGCAGATTATCAATCAGAGCCTGGCGATGTTGTGGAGAGGATTGGATGAGGTCAAAAAGAGACATTTTGACCGGAGCCTGGGTGAGTTGTTTCATAACACTCTCCTCAACTGACACGGGAATTTGAGCCCGAGGTGCAGCACGAATAGAGACCTTAGGTCGTGGGGCTAATGAGGAAGGAGGAACTCCTTCAGGGGCTGCAGAAATGACAACGCGTGGTCGAGATGTTGTAGATGAAGATGGATTATCATAGTGTTGGGTTCTAGTGGCGATATGGATTGTGTCAATTTGAGAAGGTGGAAGATCAGTTGGAGTGGAATCACTAGAGGTCTGAGTGGATCGTTGGGGCTCAGATGGGGCTAAGATGACAGGAGATACTTGTTCCTCCTCCTCCAGCAAAAGATCACTTTCTTCCAAAAGGTTGTTGACAACAGCTTGAAGAGCTTTACATCCCTCAGTATCATGACCCGGGGTACGGTGGTAAGCACAAATTAGATCAGAGTTAAACCAGGTAGGTTTAACTCCTTTAGGGTTATAGGGTTTAATCGGAGGAAGGGATATGGATGAAGATTGGATAAGTTGGCGAAGGATTTCGGTGTAGAACCCGGTAGACGAAGATGAGGACAGAGGTGATGAAGGTGCCTCTTTTACTTTAACAGACTGCCGAGGCAAAAGAACCTGCATGTCAGGTTTGACAGTCTTTTTAGGGATCATCTTATTTTTTTGGACACTTGGAGGAGCAGTCTTGGGCACTTGAGATGGAAGTAAGTGAGACATGATTGATTTTGGTGGAGGGGGAGCCCCTAAAATAGATTTTGAAGATGATGGAGATGTGACAAGTGTTGTGGTCTTCAAAGATAAAGGAGGTTGCTTGGTCGAATTTACTGATGATTTAGATAATGTCGATTTAGATGAGGAAGAAGCTCCCAAAGTAGGTGTAATCGGAGGGACATAGGGTGTCCTGGCTTTTGGTAATGAAGATGATGATCCTGATAGAAGAGGTGACGTCCTTTTAGTAGGTAAGTCGGCTTTTCGGGGTGTTGGTGAAGGATGTGTTGTAGAAGAAGATGATGGTTTTGATAAGTGTGTAGAAGAAGACGCCTTCTCAGCGGACAAATCCAATCTTTTATGGGGCGTAGAGAGAGATTTTTGTGGGAAAGCACCAAGGGTCTTGATGGTTCGAAATATGGGCTTTCCTTTTTCAGGGATGGTGACAACTTCAACGGCATAAGGTGATTGTAACCTTTTCGGGGGAAGTAAATGGGGAGGTACTGATGGTGCAACGTTAGATTTTGGTTGTCTCGGTTTAAGTTCAGGAACCGAGCGTATAGGTGTTGGTGCTACTTCTTTTGATTTTCCCTTAATAGGTGAAGTAGCATTAGTGGTGGAAGAAGTGAGTGATGAAGAAGCAGTTCCTTGCGAAGGGACGACTTCTGGTGCAGTAATTGTGGGTGAAACTACTGTAGGAAAGGAAACAGGAAGAGTCAAAATCGAAGACGCTTCCGTCGAAGTCGGCACAATTATAGGTACGTTCACCAGGGGCATAGTTGCAGCGAGAATGGGAGCAACAGAAGTAGATGTATCTGCAGTGGAAACTCGAAGGGATGTAATTGCCTCGAGCATTGAAAGAATGTTTGACGATGAGACAGATGAGGATGACACTGTCTCGGGTATGGATGGAAGGTCGGACAAAGGAGCGGAGAGAGATGAACCCGTATCTAGCGATGTAGGAATATTCAAAGACGGGCTACCTGAAGATGGTGGAATTCCAGTGATTGACGAAGTGGAAGGAGGTTCTAATCCGGTTGATGTGTTCGCAGATGGCTTGGTTTCAGAAGAAGATTCTTTAGTAGAGATGAAGTTGATAGTATGAGTGTTTGGTTTTTGAGACTCTGAAGCATTATGGTTCGGGGAATGATTAGGAAAAGGTTGTTTAAAAACATCCAGTGCCTGATTTGGGGGAGCATTTGGGTTATCCAGAATGAGCTCGCCTTTATCAATGAATTTCTGGACAAGATTTTTGAAAGTCTGACATCGTTCGATGTCATGACCTTTGGTTCTATGATAATGACAGAAATCATTTTCTCTATACCAGAATGGACGTTCTTGGCTTTCATCAATATTCCTAATGGGGGGAAGTTCGATCATGCGAACTTCCAACATTTTCTCTAAGATAGAGGCATATGATTCCCCCAATGGAGCGAAGGATCGAGATGATGAAGTCCCTTTTCGAGAAGATGAGGGGTCTCTTCGTGGTGTTTGATTAGAAGTATTATCGACTCGTGATGTTTTTAATACGATAGCGTTGGTGGATCCCTGATTCTTGTCTTTAGAAGGGGAAGAATTTGGTTTGGTAAACCGAGAAAAATCTGGTTTAGATTTAGAGCGAAGTTTTAGCTTCCCTTGTTCAATGGCGCGAGATTCAAGTTTGCGTGCCATCGTAAAGGCTTCTTCAAAGGTATGAAAAGTTTGGATCCTTAAAGTGGAAGAAATGTGATTAGCACAAGATCGAGTAAACAACTCGATTTGTTGGGATTGAGGAAGGGAGAAAGACAATTGGTTGATTATCCCTCTCCAACGAGCGACAAAGTCTGCAATAGACTCATCATCGAATTGACGAATGTTATAAAGATCTGTAATCGAGATCTTATGTGCGATATTTATTGAAAAGTTTTCAACAAACATCTGGGCCAATTGAGAGAAAGAAAATAAGGAATGTTGAGGAATGTTATTGTACCAGTCTAAAGCAGGACCTGCTAGAGACATAGGGAAAGGTACGGAGCATAAGCTCCTGATCCTGGACTATGAGGTAGCAAGCATGTTTGAATGCTCGCAAATGTTGTTGAGGGTCCTCCCGACTATGAAATTTTGAAAATTTAGGAAGTTCCCATTGGGGAGGATAAGGCTTAAAAGCCACTGAGGGGTGAATGGGTTCATTACACACTTCTTCAAAGGAGTATGAAGGATCGAGCCCCTTTTGTGGAGGCTTCCAAGTCTGCGATTTTCTTGAAGAGAATTTGAACCACGTCAGATTGAGGAGGAGGCACACTGGCATGTCCTACATAAGAAGTAAATGGTGGATGTTGTTGAGGTGTCAACGGGGGATTCATCTGTTGATTGATAGGATGATAAGAGGAGTAACCAGGGGTTCTGGGTGACACCTGGTGGGGTATTTGCTGTGAAGTAGCTTGTGTATATGCGGGCTGTGAGATAATAAGTGGTTGAGAAAATGAAGGTTGGATGACGGGTGGAGCCTGTGATTGGTGGACTCCTATGCTTGTTGATTGAATCGGGACAGATTGAGGAACATGAGTGCCGACTTGATTGGACATATTGGGGAACAAAACCTGAAAGGGGCCTTCTACTGCCGGATTAGGCATTAAGGGTGCCGATGCTAGAGGATGGGCGAAGGTCACTGTTGCTGGAACATTGGAAGAAAGACCCACTGGAGGACGAGAAGCAGGAGCCAACTGACTATTCGGAGGGGGTTGGCTCATAAAGAGGTACTGACCTTGGGACACGATGGAGGGCATAGATGAATTAACAGCAATATGCGGGTGCGCAGACGCATTCATTATAGCCAGGGCAGAGGACCTCTCAGAAGTAGGTTGTGGAATATTCGAGGTAACTGCGGTGTTAGGAATAGGTAAGGCTATTTGAGAACTAGTCGATATGGTTGGTGGAAGAGAAAAAGGAGGCACAGGGACACTCGCCCTTCTCTGTGACTCGAGGTAAGAGAGATGATGCAAACTATTCTATAAAGCCCTGGGATGGTTCACGAGAATAATCGTACACTTGCTGGATTGGTGGTCCTTGATCAGATATTTGAATAGACTTGTGTACTAGGTAGTCCATAAGGGCTACCGGATTGTGATCGAGGAGTGCCTAAAATTCAGGATCCCCGTGAGGAACATACTCTGAGTCAGAAGCAGATGATATTTCTGAAGGGACTAGGGGAAGATGGATGTGATGGGATTATTTTGGCTTGAAAGAAAGGATTATATGACTAGGATGGGGAACCAACTAACAGTGGTCCCGAGGAAGATTTGGGGGGTGCCGAAACATCCACGCTAGTGGTAATCTCAGAAGAGGAAGGAGCCGAGTTGAGCCATTCTTCTAGATTGTAACTGAGTGATGACCATCATAAACACGCATAGCAAAGAATATTGACCTAACTAATGCACAGACAATCTAAGTAGCGCAGGTGATTATCTCCTTTAAGTTTTGATGCTTTTAAGAAAGAAAATTTTAGGGAAGGCTTTTTAGAATAGGAACTACTCAGATAGCCAAACTAAGGATGGTTTGGGGAATGTTTGGTGAGGAGTCCCGAAGGCACTTCAGTAAAAGACCGGTACATGGCTTGATATAGGGGTCTACCCCCCGCACTTCACACACCGCTGCGATAAGGGAGTCAGGTGCTTTTCCAATATATACCAGAACTTCCGTGAATTTATAGCACGGCCCTGAGTACCCGCGTAGGCTCTTCCTCTTGGATGTCACTTGCAAGTAGGCGAGGCCAGGGAAGGAGTTTTTGTTTAAATGTTTAATACCTAGTGATTTTGGCTTTGTGTGCAAGGGTAAAAAAATAAAAATCAAATAGTGTCACTACCGATTTTGATCAATTTTCCAGCCTAATTAAAACTAGATTGAGAAACATGCAGAAATGACAAAGAAAAGGTTCTTTTTAAGCACTTAAAAAATGAAGTGTTTGATTTCGATGAAGACAAGTCAAACAGATCCTTTCCCAAATGCGATTAAATTATTTTTAAGCACCAAAAATTGAAATGCTCGAATGTGTTAGACAACAAACAAAGAATTTTTTTTTTTTTTTAGTTCCTAAAAAGGAGAGAAACACCGTAAAAGAGAAATACATGTAGATTTAGATCTCTAAGGTGTGTGGACTTCAAAAAGCACGTTGTTGAGCTCTTCCCCTCAAACAATCCCACGAACAAGCAAAGGGCTCCGCAGGAAGAGGTTAAGCAAACACCAAACAAAACCCAGAAAGATATATCCAGATAATGGTGAAATGGAAATTTTTATTTCAAGGAACTAGGAAAATTTCAAGGAAATAAAAATTTCACAAAAAGAGCAAGATTAAAACGATGAAAGGAAATGCTCAAGAAGAATTGGTAGAAATCAATGAAGAAAAAGAATGAAGCTCAAAAATAAAAAAAAGAAATGAACTTGCCAATAAGGGACTTTGGTTCAGGTCCCACCGGGCGTGCCAGAATGTAGATCAAGGATTTCGCGCTTGTTACCTGTCCAAGTTAATGCACCAAACTAAACACAAAAACCCTGAAAAACTCCAATAAAATTGATACCTGATGGACAAGATCCGAAGATGTAGACGGATAAGGCGGTCGATGTAGATAAGACGGGCGCACACGAGTAATTCGCACAATAGATCCGAGTAACCTGCAGGACGCCGATGCTTGACAGAAAAAGACCACGTTAAAAGGTATTTAGGTGGACTGCCCGAGGAGCGGGTCCGGGAAAGCGATAAGCTTCCTCGGCGGATGTCAGTCCACATTTTCAATTAAGTAAAGAAGCATACATGATAAAAGATGTACATATAAGACTAGATTTTCTGATTACAGTAATGAAACTGAATTCAAACAGCAGACAGAAAGCTACAGAAAACAAGAAACTATGAAATAAAGCTGGATTTGTGTAACCTGTGTCCTTTTACCTGTCTGCAGGATGATCGGCGTCGATTATGTAGAATCGGCGTCGATTTATGTGATCGGCGTCGACTAATGTGATCGGCGTCGACTGAAACAGATCGGCGTCGACTAAAAGAAGATCGGTCAATCGGGGACAGTGCAAGAAGATTCGGAAATTGGAAAGTGAAGGACGGATCGTCAACGTCTGCTGGATGTGCCGAAGTTGGTGAGATACTGGAACAGAGTCACCAGAAGATCGATGGATACGTGCGATGTTGATGTGATAAGAGCAGAGTAACAGTGCTCCTCTCAGGGATTGATTCAGACAGGATCCGATCTCATTTGATACACTTGATGCTAAAAGATCTCTCTTTCTCACAACCTGTTCGTGCGCGTGTGCTTCCTCCTTCCTCCTTTTTTCGTCTTTTTTTTTCGTCCTAGAACTGAGTTCTGGGTTTGTATTTATAATCGGCGCTGCTCCTAAAAATCGGCGCCGACCGTATAGGTCGGCGCCGATCACGGGACAGACTCCCGAGATGGCCAAAATGAACGATTTCTAGAAAGGTAAGAGTTACCCCAAATACGGGAAATATCCCGCTTGGGGAAGAGGAAAAAAAAAAAAAAATAGGGGGGTGATACATAGATAGAATAAATTTGGGGTAGATAAGTGATTAGGATACATGGGAAGAGGTTTGTAATTAAATATTTAATACTTAATTACTCACGGGTAAGATAAGATAGGGTGAATTAAACTTAGGATAGGTGTTTTTAAACCACAAATCGAATAATATCCCAAGGGGATAATGGTGACGTAAACGTGCCCCAGGTTACCAGGAGAGAGAAAACGTGCACAAGGGACACCAGATTGGATAATCAATTTTAGGTGTCTTATACATATAGTTCACAACGCCAATGGTGCGTTTGAACGTTTTCAATGATCTACACATCTTCTTTTTTTTCTCCTACATGTTTAACCATGTACATAATTCAATGTAAATTTTCAAATTAGTCTTATAGTTTACATCAAATCTCCAGTAATTTGGGGTTTTGAGAGTAGTTTCTTCTTTGACCTCGTGCAACAAGAATCTCACGTCATCAATCAAAAGTATATTGTTTTCACCATAGAGATTACCATGAATGTCTACTATCTGGTGACTGGTATTTGTTTGAGCTTACATTGATGACATCCCCAAATGAACCTAAAGTGGGTATCTCACAACCAACTAATTTTTTTGATGAACATGTACTTGACCATTGATGAATCCATAAATGAATACCATAAGGTAGTGGTCAAAATATTTTGATGCAATATTTATCAATTCATCACTAATTCTCATTTAAAGTATTCAGTATCCATAGTGCCGGATCTAAAATATAGAACCATATTATGAAGTATTTTGTTGCCAATACCAGAAATTCCAAACAAAAAACCTTCAACTCCCAAAAATAGTAATTGGGCTGAGACTTCCCAATTGGATCTATAAAAACAACTCAGAATTAATGTAAGCTTCCAAAAGTGATTAAACAAAAGTCAACATAATATTGTGATAATATTTTATTGAGGTAATTCACACAAACAACTTATAAAACTATAATATCAACTCAATCACAGTGAAGATATAAATACTGCCAACTTTTAAATTTGAAATCTCAACATATAAAATAAAGAGTAACCATATGATTATACGATATGAATGAATATCATTGTAAAAAACATTTTTAAATAATTAATAGTTTATATAATTTCTGGTTGTTGCAATTTTTTTGATGCCCTCGGCAATACTCAAACCCTGAGACATTATCTGTGATATGTTTGTGTACAAATTTTTTCATCAACCACCTATCATTGAAATAATTTTCTTCATTTTGGATTTCCTCCCCACCATAAAATTTTCTGAAGGGTTTCCCTTTGGGCCTATTATAATGCACAATGTGTGTGAAGGGATGGAAATAATATCCTCTCTACTCCAAATCTTTTGGAGATCTTTTACTACAATTTCATCCTCTAAACATCAATGTTCTTTACCCAAAAAAAGAATTGGTTTGAATTCAACCACTATTTTTTTTTCAAAGTCTTAATCATCTTTTCAACTTCAAAGGAAGAGAGATAGCTAGACCAAAATCCCATGTCGGTTGTTTCACATTTTTATGCTAGTATCTTTAGAAATTCCTTGAGCCCCCTCGCAAGTTGACAATCCTAACCGAACTTGATTGCCAAATCCTTATGGAATTGGTTTTTTCTGATAGAGAAAACCCTCCAAATCTAAAATAATTAAATAATCTTTTTGGCTAACTGCACAGAAGTATTTTTTTTTCTCAATTTCCCCGCAATTTGATATCAACCACTTCAAATAATAAAAAAACAGCATGTTAACACTTACTAATAGAGATTCCAACTTGGATTCCCTCACACTCCCTCTCTACAGGTTCTTGTAATGCATGTTCTATTTTAAAAAATAGTAATCAAATCAAAATAAATTTTAAGTCTAAGTAAAAAAATATGTGATACAACTTGCTTTTATAAAATATTGCATATATGTAGTTGTATATGTATATGTATATTACATAGATGTAGTTGGACTATAATGTTTGCGTTGACATTCTTTAATGGGCATAACGACTGCTAATGGCCAAAGGTATTTGTTTTTTAATTCTCGATGGTTTATTTTTAACCAGTTTTAAAAACATTAATCAATTGAAAATAAATACCATGTCGACGTAATTAAATTCGTGATATAACATACTTTTATTCAATGAAAAAACCTTAGATGGACAACATTACATAGATATTGATGTATATTAGCGACCGCTAGGCTAACCCATTATTTTCTAGACTATGGTTGGTATGACATTCTTTGATTAGCTTAATGGTTGCAAATAGCTAGCTACACAAAAGTAAAAATTTTCAATTGTCTGCAATTCAATATCAACCAGTAAAACAAAAATTTACTCAATTCAAAATAAATCTAATTAAAAGATTTATGTTAGCGACTGTTAGGGTAATACATTGTAGTGCCCACATTTTTATAGCCTCAATTATATGTTGATATCTTTATTCATAGACATGTTTTGATAGGAGATTTGATATATGTTGGACAGTATATGATGATATTTGACCTCCCTAGACATGTATGGAGACTTGGGTGCATAACGTCAATTTTGACTTGATTACTATTTTGACACCTTATCTTATGTTGTTGCGAATATTAACTTATATGATGTTGTTTGGACCTTAATTATATATGTTGGATATTCAATTTAGTTGCAAGTTTGGATTTTATGGAAGTAGGTCACTTGTATTTATCGCTATGGCTAACTCATAGTAAATTGTGTATAATTATTCATGTTGCCCGCATTTTTTGATTCCATAATGAATGATATGCTAGCATAGAATTCATTTATTTCTTATTGAGTAGTTGATTCAAATTTTATCGGATATGTTTGCATTTAATGTGTGCAATGAGTGTGCAAGTGACAAGTCACAGGAGAATGATGGGATTCAGTGTAGCTACACAATTTTACACAAGCAGCCCACGAGGCTAAGTCCTAACCATGTTTATTAAATGAGGCCTTAATATTAGAGTTTATTGTTTTCGGGCACCATGAGTGACCCTCGTTTGTAATGTAATATGTCTTGTAATATTAACCTTGCTTAGGATGTTTAGTTTGTTTTGTAAACTTGATTTGGGGACTTAATGGCCCCCACTTGCATTAAGTTTTGAGTTTGAATAATGACATATTTAATTAAAAGTGAGTAGGGTAACATGTGATCCCTTGGGTGGGCCCCACATCATCTACCCTTGTGCCCAAATGTGCCAAACCCAAAATTGGGCTATTTTAGGCATTTTTAGTGACCCCTTTTTAGTTTGGGAGTTCACTTAGCATGAAAATGGGCCCTTGGACCGTACCTAATAGGTAAGGGGGTCTTAATTCCAAGACATAGAGGGAGTTTCCCTCCCATTTTACCTCTCCATTTGGTCACATCCATGTAAGGTGGATGGGTATTTGTGTTTTGTTAAAAGCTGCACAAGTTTGTTTTGTTGTTCATTTTGAGCAATTTGGGAGAAGAGGGTTAAAATCTATTTTATTCTTTCTCTCTTTTATCTTGGGAATATTTGACCTTGAGGGAAGAGAGGTGTGACACATGTCACCCTCCCTAATTTGTGAGGAATTTTGTTGGCTTCTTCTTCAAATTGTCCCTCACGGGGAAAGAAGATAACTTTTTTTTGGGAGCTTTTGCTTCGAGGCCTATGGATTTTGGGAGCTAGATCTTGCTTTGATCAAGAAGTGGAAAAGTTAGAGTGTTGGAGATATTTTCAAGGTAGGATCCTTGAGATCACTTTTTCATGTGTTTTATATCATGTTAGATATGTAAGATTGGTTGTGTTTAAAATGTGTGTTGTTACTTGTTGCTATTTAAGTTATTGTTTGTTATATTATTTTACTCCATCCATCATATAACATCATGGATTTTTTGGAGTTTTTGGGGGAAGAGAGAGGGTTTTTTTTCCCTCTCAATCACTCATGGCTTGATCGGCAAGCCATGTAGGATTTTTTTTTCTCCCCTCAAATGGTTTGAGGTGGGGAAGGTGGTTCATATGGTTTGAACCCCCTTCCCCATTCTTGGAGAGGAAATCCCTTTGGGTTTGAAAATCCTCCCAAGAAGGATTTTAGTGAATGGATGGAGAAATAAGGAGGGTTTAATGACTTTGGAGGAATAAGAAGGTTGTGGAGATCATTGTTTTTGTGCAACCAATGTTGACTAAACTTTTGGCATTTGGAGATGTCTTTCTTCTCTTTCCCCATTTTGGAGGTAGAAGATGGTTTCTCCTCTTTTTCATCTTTGCAAAATTAGTGTTTATGTCTTAATATTTCTCTTGTCTTTATGTGAATGTAATGTTGGTTGTTATCCCTAAATCATGTGCAAAGTTTGTGGATAGCTAGTCCTATTTCCCATGGGCTTGGGGGAGGCTCAGCATGTCTTCCAACCTTAGAGAGGACATGTAATGATGCCTAAAGGTTAGGTGGTTAAACAAACCTTGTTTTCTTGGAGTTGCTTCCTTGTTAGCACTATTTGAAGTTTGGTAGGCTCAAGTTAGCGATGGAAATATGAAGAGACTGTGCCAATTTGGAATCTTTCATTGTCTCTCTTCAATTTTATGTGCAACTTCATTTTCATTTTATCTCTGAAAGGACATGGCTATGTGGAAGCTTGTCATTATATTGTAAAATACCTAGTTTGTATTTGGTATTACTTGCAAACTTGAATTCATGATTTACTTAAGAAGTTTCCAATCATCTCTTGCAACGATCTTGTAAAAAAGCTTGTAATGTGATTCTTTGAAGTAGTTAAGAGGTATTTGGGTATATTTGTTGTTCAAATGTGAAGCTTATTCTCCTTAGAAAATGAAATTCTTGCAAAATAGATATGAATTTCCTCTTAATATGAGATTGTTGCGAATTCATTTTGGAAGGAAAGTTGTTTATTGGAAACATTGTATTACAAAAAGAAATAATGTGAAGTTGCTAGCATTGGAGAAAATTACTATTTCTTCCTTGTTGGATATCCCCCTCTTGTAGAAATCATGTAATATTGTTTAATTACTACGTTTGAAAGAAATTTAAAGTTACATGGAGATATAAACCTATCATTTTAAATGGTTATACTTTCATTTCTCTCCTTGCAAAATGTTTATTAGTATTATAGAATGGATAGAAATAAGTTCTTTTTTTTACTACTTCCTTCCCCTTTATGTGAAAACTAAAGGGAGTGCTTCATTTGAATGGAGGAAATAAGTAGATTAAGTATGTTCCTACCTCTCATCACTAAGTGTTAGCATTAGTCAAAGGTACCTTCTGGATGTAACGTCAATTAAAATAAAACTAAAAATTGTGTTCATTAATATGTAATCCTCACAAATAGATGAAAATTAGTTTATTAAAATTTGTACATTTAGTGATATTGAAAATTTTTACGTACATCCCATACATACATACATACATACATACATACATACATATATATATGTATCTAAAATTAAATAGTTTGAAGGATTTTATTCTAATCACAATGTATGTAAAATATTTTTCAGCAATATTTACCTTACAACATATACAGTATTTGGTTTTATAAGTTAGATATATGTTTACTCAATAAGAGTTTTCTGTTTAAAATTGTGTGTAGTATTACAAATGTGTATTGCTAGTCAAATATGTATGTATATAAATATATACATATACATATATATATATATATATATATATATATATATATATATATATATATCCACACACACATATATATATATATATATACACATATATATATATATATATATCTATATATATACATACATACATATATATATATATATATATAATATATATTTGTATATGTATATATATATATTAATATACAATAAATAGATATTTTTACTTTTTTTTTAAAATAAAAATATTGGTGGGAGTCGACTATCTAGAAATCTAAAACAGAGAATATGGTTTAAAAAAAAAAAAAAAAAAAAATTGAATACGTATGGGGAGCGGTCAAGCCCTCCCCCAAAAACAGCATGTACACACCACCGATCCCCCACACCTTCGCACTATCCCAGTCAGCCACGGCGTTCCCTTTGTTGTCCCCTTCCATCCTCCACACCACCATACCGTTGCGCCAGACCTTGCGCATCCCACCACACCGTCCACCCTGCCCACACCCCTCGTTTTTACTCCTTCCTACCTAGACTCCATGTCCGCACGTGGATCCCCTTCCTCCCCCCTTCCACATTCCACCCACACTTCTTCCACGCGACCCTGTACTGCTGCTTTTAGCCACGCAGGCCCTTCAACCCTCCACACACCTGTGCATCCTCTCCAATCCTTGCAGCCACACAAATACAAAAAAAACATAAAGTATGGCCACACTAGGTCTCTAAAGGAACATACACCTCCATAAGGGTTTGTTGTGTGGATCTCTCCTTCAACAAATACAATAAGGGTAATATCCTATCCTTCCATAAATCAAGCCTCCATAGATCCTCCTCCACATGTAACAAGAAACAAGAAAGAAACAACAAAGTAGAGAAAATTATATGGAAAAGAAAAGAAAAGAGATAAAGATGCATTAGGGCAAACTTAAGGCAGGTTTGAGATCATATAGTCAGGATTTATTCTATCCTAGGGTTCTCCTTCAATCCTATCTTTCTTTAAGTCATGATATTTTAATTGGAATGGGAAATAAATTAAAAGGGGAGTGTGAGGAGTTAATTAAATAATAAGAGGGGTGAAGACTTATGATTTATGACCCTAGTAAACCTAAAATAGAAGCAAATAATTAATTTCGAGTTCAGACTAGTAAATAATTTACTTGGGTAAATTATATTAATATAAATTAATTATTAATGGGCATAGGTGAAGTAAACATTGGTATTATTATTTTAGTTCACTTCAATAACAAAAATTACCTAAAATTTTTAGTCATTCTTGGTGTGTTTTTTGGTGTCCCGAGGCGGGCATTACATACATATAACAAATAAAGTACTTCGTTGTAGGTTCCTACCATTATGAGGGGCTTTATAAATGGTTTTTGTTTTATAATGCTACATGACTATCATACCATTTTTTGTCAGCAAGTTTGGTGCGTGATGTGCCAATAGCCTCCCTATTTAGCATCAAATCTGAAAAATGAAGTTTTATTGAAAATATGTAAACAATGACAATCGAAAACTTCTTGTAGTGATAAATTTATAAAACGAGTATTTCCCACACACCATTTATATATTCATTGGAATGGATGGTCAACGACATATGGGGAAACAAGTTGAATTGGTTGCGACATGTTAAGAATGACATCGTCTCCTTTGTTTGTATGTGGAGAGGAAGAGACGGTGTCTTCCTCTATTATTTGGTTGTCTTCATAAATAATGTATGTATCATTTCAAATGCATTAAACTAACAAAATTGTTTAAAGTGATCTTAAACAACCTACCTTTGTTCAAATGACAATAGTAATGTTTTAAAAACATTTATTGATCATTCGATTCAACAATAAAGACCGCAAGTAGTCCCTAAGTCAACCAAAGCATGCAATGCAACACTATCTACAATAAAACACTATAATCAGAGAATTTTTGGAGCTAAGTCGAGTGAACATATGAAACCAAAACTCATAAGATATCTCATAGAGAAAAGGATGTAACTTTCCTCATAGGCCGATTTTCCTTGCAGTCACAAACTATTGCGGAAGCTGGTCCATCCAATCCATGGTGCTATCTGCTCCATCCCCCATCGTCAACATCACAATTGTGCACATTAGTTATTGTGTACATAAGACACAAGCTCTTAAATTTTCCATTGTTATCATAAAATCTATAACAACCTTCCACAACTGATTCCCCCTGTCTTTAAATTTTTACATGTATTTTTTATTCTCTCTTAATATTTTTAAAGAAGCAATTGGTAAGAGCACAATAATAACACAATTTAGCAGACTTGATTTGACAACTATAAACAGGACCATATCCCTTCTAGCCGTCGACAGTGTAAAAGTTTCTTTCATCTTCTCCTTGGATAGTCTTCACAATGTCTTCCGCATAGGCTCCACACTTGTTCTAAAATAAATTGAGAAAGTCCTGGGCGATGGATTATATCCAGAGCACCGAGATAGCTCGTGTCACTTCGAGATTTATAGGCATCTTCGTGTTCAATTGCCTAGTGTTGTGTGCAGATAAGGAATTGGTCACAATGTTCATGTCCCATTTCATTTTCCCACGTAATCATGTGGGTTTGGCTGAAGCTATGGCAAAAGTATGCCTTCCTATTATCTTTACCAATATGTATCCTTTTCTGTCTCCTTTTCTAGGTTGACAACGAGATTTTTTATGCCCTGAAATTGAAAATTCGGCCCCTCCATCAATTTTTCAAGGCTATTAAAAGATTTTTTCAATCTGATGGGGCATCTATCTCCAGCGTGCCATCCCTGGACCTGGCCGTGCTCGTAAAACCCACCCCTCCCCTTCCTAACCAAGTGGTGTAATTGAAGACTATTGTTGGCTTGTCCTTTTCCTTTCTCGGGAAGATTGCAATGCTTGGCTCGGTGGACCAATTAAAGGTTGAACCCTAGGGTTTCTCTATCATTTATCCCTAGGTTTAATCACTTTTGGAAGCTTACATTAATTCTGAGTTATTTTTATAGATCCAATTGGGAAGTCTCATAAATTACTAGTTTTGGGAGTTGAAGGTTTGTTGTTTGGAGTTTCTGGTATTGGAAACAAAATACCTCATAATATGGTTGTATATTTTAGATCAGAGGATACTGAATACTTTAAATGAGAATTTAGTGATGACTTGACAAATAGTGCATCAAAATATTTTGACACTGCCTTATGGTCTTCATTTATGGATTCATCAATGGTCAAGTACATGTTCATCAAAAAATTTAGTTGGCTGTGAGATACCCACTTCAGGTTCATTTGGGGATGTCTTCAATGTAAGCTCAAAACAAATACCAGTCACCAGATAGTATACATTCATGGTAATCTCTATGGTGAAAACAATATTCTTTTGATTGATAATGTAAGATTCTTGTCGCACGAGGTCAAAGAAGAAACTACTCTCAAAACCCCAAGATACTGGAGATTGGATGTAAACTATAAGACTGATTTGAAAATTTACATTGAATTATGTACATGGTTAAAACATGTAGGAGAAAAAAAAGAACATGTGTAGATCATTGAAAATGTTCAAATGCACCATTGGTGTTTGAACTATATACTTTGCTTCCAAATCCAATAATGTATTGTGCATTTTTATGGAATAAAATAACTACCTTAAGGTTCTTTAAGATTCACAGTGCACAATCATTTTTTCGATTCTTTTTTAAAGAAAAACAAGTTTTTTTATGGGTGAAGAGATAATCATGGATCATGGACCAATAAAAGAACAAGTTTTCTCATATATACATAGTTTAAACTTAAACACATTTCAAAACTGATGAGAACCTTATTCCAAACCAAAAATTAATCCTAGCGGTTGCTAGCAAGTAAAAAACATAAACATATAATGTTTATTGTTTGGCATATTGATGTTGGCTTCGCTGAAATCAAAAAATAATTTTTTCCCAGTCATGCATGGCTTAATCTTAAAGACATTTTGAAAATGATAAGAACCTTATTCTAGAGCCAAAAATAATCCTAGCGGCCGCTAGACCATATAAAACAGAAACATGTTATGTTTATTGATTTACAGATCCATGTTGGCTTCCCTGAAATAATAATATGACTTTTTACCGGATCTTCATATGTTAATCTTAATGACATTTAAAGAATGAAAAAATCTTGTTCCAAAGAAGAAATAAAGCCTAGCGGCCGCTAGCACGTATAAAACATGTAAAAAAATTGTTTAATGTTTTTTCAAATTGTTATTTTAAAGATTTTATGTTTATTATTATGTGGACATCGCCAAGAATGTAAAATTTTAATGACATGATGCCCTCATTCCTACAATACATAATTTGGCTTAGATGTTGGCAGCTTTGAGATTATATTCACATAGGAAGATTGCATCATGACCAAACGTACCATTTTTCGAGGAACCAAGAATCAAAACATATTTCTCAAAAAACTTAGCACCGTTTAGAGAAAGTGTAATGCATATTATAATTGTAAAAATATACCTATTAAAGGATGAATTATGACCTATAATGCATATTACAATTGTACTTGATAGATGAATTATGACATATTTTACAACTATTTAAGGATGTAGAAGATGATGTGGAGACGTACGCGATGTCATTAAATCAATAAACCAACTACAATTATATAATTTGTCCCTAGATTTAATTGATAACACCTTTCTATATAATGTGTGTGACTATCTTTAGTAATGTTATTGTGTATAATATGTGTTTATCAATCAAGGGAAGCCTTTATTCATAACTTAGGCCAATGCATGGGAAAATCTTGATGACATCATCCATTTTTTATTATGTCGACCTACCTCACACGAGTCGAGGGACTACTTAATTAGGTTGTGCTTTCGCCTTCCCTCACTCATTTTCTCACATTTCTATCTGATGTTTTCCCCTTCACTTTCAAGGTGTCTATCAATGTTCATTTCATCCTCTTATGTGGAAAGAAGACAAAAATGGATTTCCTCTCTCCTATGTCTTTTACTTGTCTTCACAATGTCTTTCGCATAGGCTCCACACCTATTCTAAAAGCGATTGAGAAAGTCGATGGGCGTGGATTATCTCTAGAGCACCGAGAGAGCTTGTGTCAATGCCGAGATTATAGGCGTCTTCATGTTAAATTGCCTAGTGTTGTGTGCAGATAAGGAATTGGTCACGACGGTCATGTCCCATTTCATTTACCCACTTCGTTGTGTGGGTTTGGCTGAAGCTCTAGCAGAAGTATGCCTTCCTATTATCTTTACCAATATGTATCCTTTTCTGTCTCCTTTCTAGGTTGACAACAAGATTTGTGATGCCCTGAAATTGAAAATTCGGCCCCTCCATTGATTTTCCAAGGCTATTCAAATCATTTTTTGATCTGATGGGGCATCTATCTCCAACATTCCATCCCTGGACCAGGTCGTGCTCGCAAAACCTGCCCCACCCCTTCTTGATTGCATGGTGTAGTTGAAGACTATTGTCGGCTTGTCCTTTTCATTTCTTAGAAAGATTGCAATGCTTGGCTTGGTGGACCAATTAAATGTTGAACTCTAGGGTTTCTCTATCATTCTCCCCTTTTTTTTTATGTTCACCACTTTATGTTTTTTACAGGCTTGGTTATTCATGTTACATTTTGGCCTCATTTGTAATGAAATTACTTGATTAATTATGATTATCACCAGCAATAGAACACCAATTAACACAATATTGCAAATAATTTCTCTCAATATGGAAGTAGAATATCTTGGCCACTTCGAGGGGGCAACCTCCAAAACAAATAATAAGACTCAAATAATCAACATAATAATCATCCACTACCTTTAACCCCTATTTATAATATTCCTATGATATGGCCATCAACAAGGCTGACCAACCAATGATAATAGATCATATATGAAAGAGATACATCATGATAAGAAGTTATGATAGCCACAAGTTGGCTATATCCATCCCATGTAAGATATATAATTAAGGGTGTAACATGCCCTTCCCCTTCAAAGAAACATTGTCCCCAATGTTGGGAAGCCCTGGATGTTGCTGCATGAATGCTTCATCTTCCCATGATGCATCCTCAATATTCATATTCTTCCACTTGATCAGGTACTTGGTAATGACTCTTGTCCTCAGTCTTTTGGTGTGTGTCTGAAGAATGCCTTCAAGTTCCAATATGATCCTTCCTTCCTCATCTAGTTTCGGAAGCACTGATTAGGTGGAAATGTGCTACCCAATAACTTTCTTTAAGCAAGAAACATGGAAGACTAGATGTATTCTACTTCCTGGAGGGAGCTCTAGCTTATATGCCACACTACCAATTTTCTGCAAAACTCGGTAAGGACCATAGTATTTAGGAGCAAGCTTATTATCCTTTTGTTGTTGTTTTAAGGATAACTGCTTATATGGCTGTAACCTTACAAAAACAAAGTCTCCCTCTTCAAAGTGTCTCTCACTTCTATGTTGATCAGCCTATTGCTTCATACGTTTTTTTGTTAGTGCCAAATTTTCTCTAAGACTAGAGAGTACCTCATGCTGATGTTGAATTTGATCTTCGACTGCTCTCACCTTTGGTTTTACCTTCAAGCTAGATATGAGTGATGGAGGATGGTACCCATAAAGTGCTAGAAATGGAGACATTTTGGAGGAGGTATGAAATGAATTATTGTACCACCATTCTGCCAGTGGCAACCATTGCACCCAACGTTCTTGTTTATCTGAAGTAAAACATTGAAGATATCCCACTAAACATTTATTTACCACCTCAGTTTTCCCATCTGTTTGGGGATGATAAGAGGAACTCTGGGCTAGTTGGGTACCTAGACAAGAGAACAAATCAGTCCAAAAGTTACTTGTAAATATTGGATCGTGATCACTTACTATAATTTTTGGCATGCCATGGAGCTTTTGAACTGTATCCATAAAAGAGATGGCAACTATACTAGCTATGAAAGGATGAGCCATAGCACAAAAATGAGAATATTTGGTAAGTCTTTCTACTACGACCATGATGACACTTTTCCCTTCTGATTTAGGTAATCCTGTGATGAAATCCATTTATACCTCTCCCCATCTCTCACTAGGAATAGACAGAGGTTGGAGAAGACCAGGTGTCTTAATGGTCTCGCCCTTATTTTTTTGGCAAACCAAACATTTTGCCACAAATTTTTGAACATCTCCTTTCAACCCCTCCCAAAAGAAATCCTTCTTAACTCTATGATATGTTTTCAGGACCCCAGCATGGCCACCTATTGGAGAAGAATGTAGCTCTGAAAGAACATGGTGTTTAAGTGTAGAGTTCTTACATAGATATAACCGATCTTTGTACCACAATGTATCCCCCTTCCATATAAATTGAGCTGATATGGATGGATCTACCTGGAGATTTTGAATGAGAGTATGTGTGGTTGCATCTTTCTTCCATTCTTCAAGTGCTTGATCTACCCAATCTGCATTTAGTATAGATATGGCACATAACAATGCTTCGGTAGACTCATCCCACCTAGATAGAGCATCAACGACCAAATTTTCCTTTCCTTTCTTATAAACAATCTCAAAGTCATATCCCAACATCTTAGTGACCCATTTTTGTTGTTCTTCTGAAGAATAGACATTGCTCTAAGAAATATTTCAAACTATCATGATCATTTTTTACCTTAAAATGTCTACCCATCAAGTATGGTCTCCATTGTTTGACTGCATGTAGTATTGCCATCATTTCCTTTTCATAGGTGGGCTTTAACAAATTCTTTCCTTTTAGCTGTCAGCTCTCAAAAGTAATGGGGTGTCCTTCTTACATTAGTACTACTCCGATTCCATTTCCAGAAGCATCGCACTCAACTACGAAAGTTTTAGAGAAATCTGGGGTTGCCAATACTGGAGTGGTGCACATAACTGCCTTCAATTTTTCAAATGCCCTAGATGCTTCCTCATTCCACTGAAAGGAGTCCTTCTTCAATAATTTTGTGAGTGGTGCTGCTATACTACCATAGTTTTTGAAAAATCTATGATAATACCCTTTGAGACCTAAGAAACCTCGTAATTGTTTGAGGGTTCTTGGGGTTTCCCATTCCACCATGGCTTGGATCTTGTGAGGGTCCACCTTAACACCTTCATGAGAAAAAATATGGCCCAAGTATTCCACTTCTTGTACCCCAAAAGAACACTTCGAAGGCTTGGCATAAAGTTGATGTTGCTCTAATACTTCTAAGACAATGTTTCTCCCACGATTTGTTGTAGATGAGTATATCATCAAAAAATACTAAGACAAAATTTCTTAGGAATGGTCTAAATACTGAATTCATCAAGCTTTGGAATGTGGAGGGAGCATTGGTAAGACCAAATGGCATCACTAGGAATTCATAATGGCCTTGATGAGTTCTGAAGGCTGTCTTATGAATATCTTCTTGCTTGACTCTAATTTTGTGATACCCAGAACACAGATCTAGTTTTGTAAAATAAATGGCACCATGCAACTCATATAATAAATCATCAATGACGGGAATAGGAAACTTATCTTTGATAGTGAACTTGTTAAGCTCTCTATAATCTAGACACTTGTGTCATCTTCCATCCTTGCGATGCACCATCACCACGAGAGCAGAATAGGCACTCTGACTGTGACGAATAATACCCATTTCCCACATTTCCTCCACCATCTTCTCGATCTCACTCTTTTGCACATATGGATATCTGTAAGGCCTGATGTTGAGGGGTTTGCTTCCTGGAATCAACTGAATAGCATGATCATGCTCTCTTTCAGGTGGCAATCCTCTTGGTTCCTTGAAGACAACTACATGTTGATTAATAACCTTTTGAAGATCAGGATGCAATACCTTCATTTGTGGTTGGACTTCTATAGAGAATAATCGAGCTACAAAACCTTCAGACCCATTTTTAAGAATCTTCTACATTTGGTGAGAACTTACCACTAGAGGATCTTTAGCTTGTAGACCTCGAAGTTCAAATTTTTTACCCTCAGAATGAAAGTGCATGAACAATTCCTGGAAATTTATCTCTATGGTGCCCAAAGTAGTGAGCCACTGAACACCTAAGACAATATCAGCTCCTCCCATGGGAATAGAAAACATCGTAGATTCCAATGTGTAATCACCCATCATGATTTTGACTTTATGGAATTTACCTGAACATTGGACTGTGCCACCATCTGTAATCATTACTTGAAATTCAGGTGTTGGGTAGATGAAACAATTTAATCTTGCTGCTAACTTATGATTGATGAAATTATGTGTGCTCCCTGAATCAATCAAGACTGTTACCTTCTGCTTCTTAATATAACCCACAACTTGAAGGGTTTGTGGAGTACTAATACCTGATAGAGCATGACATGAAATAGTGGGCTGAGGATCTCTAGATTCTTCCTCTAATTTTTCCACTTCCTCTATTGATGTTGCCTCATATTCTTCCTCATCGCCAGATCCTTCAATGTAGAACAATTTTTTCTCAGAACATTTATGATTTGGCCCATATTTTCTATCACAGTTAAAGCATAACCCTTTGGCTCTTTTTTCTTCAATTTGTTGAGGTGTCAATTGAATTGGCCAAGGGTAAGAAGGAGATAAGGTGTTACGATCTTTTATGCTAGAAAAGGACTACCTTCTACTGGAAAGAAATTTTTCCTCTACTCGACGTGCCATAATAATAGAATTAGCAACCTTGAGTGGGTTAAACATGCATACCTCATGCTCAATGTGGTCCTTAAGACCCCCCAGAAATAGGTCATTCAAATACTCTTCTGTAATATCCTCCACACGCAAGGACAAAGTTTGGAATTGATGGACATACTCCTTAACTGAACTAGTTTGGCATAACTTTGCTAATTGGCTGAAGTAATTCTCAGAAACACTAGAACTACAGTGTAATTGAAGCTCTTCAGTGAAAACTATCCAGGTGACATTTAGGCCATTCTTCTTGCCTTTGAGCACATAACCAACGATACCAAACAAATTGATCAGGTTCTAGGTATAAGGATGCCACAGTTACCTTTTGTCCTCCTGGGATCTGATGGAGATCAAAGAAATTTTCCATTTGGGTAATCCAATTGAGTGGATCCTTTCCATCAAATTTACGCATTTCAACTTTTGGAATCATGCCCCTCCATTGGTGAGAAGATCCACTTGAATGATTAAAGGATCCTCCCTGATTGGAGTGATTTGTATCTGTCTGACCATTTCTATTGGAACCCATATAACTGGAATTAGAAGTTGTATTTGAAATAATATGCAAGAACTCCTACTGCATTGCATGAAAATCCTTTTGAATCTCACTCCTAAGGCTACCTTTCAGTTGATGAAGCTCAATAGTAAGGTCATCCTTACTCACCATATTGTTAACCCTTTCCTGAAGTTGGATGACCACCTCAGATACTCCTGAACCAGTAGACTCTGAAGCAATATCTTCCTTATTTGGGGTCATTCCTAGAGTTGCTTGTCCTTTTCCTTGGCCTCAGGTAGATCTACCAGCCATGATGAAGGGTTTTGGCCTAGGGGTAGACTTAATAAGGCATAATTTTAGGGTTTAGGGTTTCGTAATTTTTTTGGCCGAATATAGGAATTTATAAAAAATAAAACCCTAGCTATTTTTTTGAGGGGTTTTCGAAAATATAAGAAATTTGAAAAATTTCCAAAAATTACGCCGTAGGGAGCCAAATTATGAATAAATATAGAATTGTAATAACTTTTTCAAAACAAGTCAAAACTGATTGAAATTTGGAGAGAAGCTTACTTGACTTATTTCACCACACCACAAAAACAATTGCAAAAAAATTCGCTACCAATCTTGAGATATAACCAAACCTTCAGAATTAGGGTTTGACGTCGTCCTAGCCAAGATCAAGCTCTGATACCACTTGTAATGAAATTACTTGATTAATTATGATTATCACCAGCAATAGAACACCAATTAACACAATATTGCAGATAAGTTCTCTCAATATGAAAGTAGAATATCTTGGCCACTTCAAGGGGGCAACCTCCAAAACAAATAATAAGACTCAAATACTCAACATAATAACCATCCACTACCTTTAACCCCTATTTATACTATTCCTATGATATGGCCATCAACAAGGCCGACCAACCAATGATAATAGATCATATATGAAAGAGATACATGATGATAAGAAGTTATGATAGCCACAAGTCAGCTATATCCATCCCATGTAAGTTATATAATTAAGGGTGTAACATCATTATTTACAATATTTTCTACTAGTTTTTGGTTTTTCTATATAACCCTTCATCGATCAAATCTTTCGATACTTTTCAGGTGGGGACACATCAACCCTCCGATTCATAGCTCCGGTCAAAAGCGTTTAACTATCTAAAAAATAAAATTGTTTAATGTGTCCCTAAATTTATTTGAGAACAAGTTTCTGTATAATGTGTGTGGCTATCTTAATAATGTTAATATGTGTAACTATCTTTAGTAATTTTATAATATAATAAAGAATTTAAATAAAAATAGATATGTTAATATATAAAAAGTGTACTTAACATTTTATTTTTAGTGAATTCTTATTTGATTAATGTTAATTTAACTAGATAAGCTACATTGGCATTACCTAGCGAGCGTTAAGTTTTAACTCTCTTACTTTTTTTTGTAAGTCATATTATCCTCTTGACTTCAAACTATCTGCTACACAAATTGTTCACATTGGTTCAATGAATATAAGGAATTGAAAAATTCTCAGCCACTTCAACAATCAATGCGTTAATAAATATCGTGAAAACAACTTTATTTTGCTATGATTTATTCTATGAATTGGGGATTCCAGCGTGACGAATAATGTTACAATGAAATTCAAATAATTCTTAAAATGATTTACCAAAATTCTGGCTTTAGAAAAGGAGTTTTAAATTATTTCGTATCTATATTTAATTACAAAAAGATATCCTTTTGACAAAGGGAGTAAGGATGATTTTAATTGTCATTTAAAGTGTCAAGTGTGGGAGGAAAATTTCCGCAGTGATTTCATGCCCATTCTTTCGAGGCATGTAAGGATGCTAGAAGGTGATATGGGGGGTTAATGATGAATGTCGTCACACATTTATAACTATTAAGGGGATGTTAATGTTTTTGTAATTTGGGTTTATTCCTCTCTTGGAATCCAGGTTTTAGCTCATGCCCTTACAAGTGTGTTCTCAAGCATCGCGAGTGACGCAAGTTTGGCATCTCTGCCAACTAGGAACCCTAATGAAGTGATCCGGCCTATTGGGATCCAAGTCCGATGATTCCAAGTCTGGAAGATGTCAATATGCACGAGATTTTCAATCTGTTCGAGTTACCAGTCTGTTTGAGGACCATGAGGGATGCCAATCTACACAAGCTTTTCAAGTTGTTTGTACACATCACACATGTCTACATGCCCATGGATCAGAATATGGATTAGCAGTGGATTTGGTTTTGTTAATTTTGTTAACAGGGAAGGACAGAGCTATCAATAAGCTCAATGCCTTGGTTATGATAATATTACTCTCAGAGTTGAATGGTCCACTCTAGGGATTTTTTTTTATAAATAAATTGAAGCAAGGTAGACTTAAAAGCAGGCATCTTTCCTTCTTTCTATGGAGTCTTTTACTTATTTCCACTCTAGGTGTTGTAGGGTTTTTAGTGTTGATAGGATCAGTTGTGTTTCACTTGAACACAACGATTCTCCTTTCGTGTTGACTTGCCTCATTTAGTATAATGATTTATTTGTTTTCACTAAAGAAAACCTATCAAATATTAATTTTTTCAAATCATCATAACATATTTCTCATCCTATATTTTAGAAAATTGAAAGTTAAAATTTTAATTTTACCTTTTACTATTGAGAAATCATTTGTGTACTTACAACAAATATGTGTTTGTTTACTCTCAAGTATTATTTTATATCTTGAGCAATTTTTCTTAACATAGTACTTGAAAATAAAGAGTTTATCTCACATTTAGTTTAATATTATTTAAATGTAGACCAAAATTGCTTTGGCTCTAACACGCTTCTTATCAAATGATGTGAAAAAAACAAGTATTGTAAAGTCAATTATTATTTGATTTTCTCTTTATAGTGAGCAATGTAGGTTTTAGATATATGATTTTTGAAGGATTGTGATGTGGAAGGATATTTACCTATTATATGAGTTATAATATGGTTCCCCCACCAATAATGATGCCATAATAAAATGACCAGATTTTAAAATTAAGTTGTATTGAAATATGCAATGATGCAGCCTAGAATTTACTATCTAAAACCCAATGAAACCCAGGCACGCTGGCACATCACCCAGCCTGAGATGAGCGCTCACCCAAAGTGCGCAAAGGTACCAGGTATCTCTTTAGAGAGTGCTTGTGCAAGATGTTAGTGTAATGAAGATACAACATAATCAGAACCATAAATAAGCATAACATTCCACAGAGCATATCCCAGATCTAGATCTTAGAGAATCTTGAATTAAATGATACCCATAATAAGATTAACCATGCAAAAACCAGATACATTCATGTTTAACACCATTATCCTTCCAATATACTCCATTATATTAAACATTGTAATACATAGAAGCTTCTTACACTACAAAGCATCACCATGAGTTATGCGTGCGTATCAGATCCAACAACATAACTCTACAATAATTCACTATTCAGCCTCTCTCTAACTACACAGTTCACTACATATTTATAGGGGTGGGGAATTTCCCTTCACCGCCTACGTACTTCCCAATATAGGCCACATGCTGATAATAGCCATGTACCTTTACAATAACATGCACACATGCTAGTGCGTTAATAATAGACATCCTATAGTTAACTGGAAGAAGTAACCCTATTATTATCTTGAACTCATGCATGACACTTATCAGACGCTCATTCCCAAAATGGAATTTGTGTGTCATGCAAGTATCCATCCCAATGTGTGCTCCGCACATTACCTTCCAAAAATAGCCCACATCCATGAAAATGGCTAAGTCCCAAATCAGCTTGTCTTGGTGTGCGTTTCCTTCCCTATCCTTCTCGTACGCCTTCAAGTATGCCTTGTTCTTGTGCACGAATCCTATGTGTGTCTTATCCTTAGGAAAATATTGTCTACTCAACATTACCCCACACTAAAGTACATTTTCGTCCCGACAATGGGGATTCCTTATGATGTTCTCAAAGAATAAAGAATAAGAATGGAAATAATATAATGAATCATTGTACAAAAGAATAGACCTCTACTCTGCAACACCTTCTTCTTCAACCGAGAGGATCAAATTTGGATATTCTATTTTAATCTCAGCCTCCAACATCTACCATTCATCCAACATGGTCCTTGTCTTCTTTGGAATGTATGTGGAAATGGCTTCCAATTCATCCTGAGTAATATTTCTCCTTTTCATTCTGTAGTACTTGGACAACATTGGCCATGACAGTCATCATTCCCTCCAGAAGATCCATCTTCTATGTGCTATATGCTTCCCAATCTCATCTATTATCTCCTTATGTGGGTCTTGAGCTACTCCAAGGGCTTCACGCTTCTATTTCACAAGTGTCAAGCTTTCTATGCGTCCCAAGTGTCTCATCTTTCATGGCCTTTAGAACATCATTGTCTTCAACCAGAGTTCTGATCCTTATCACTGCTTCTGGTGCCACATAAATATTCAGAGCTTGGTTGGATTTCTTCAGTTCATCCTTTAGTGTTTGGAGCAATGCCTCATAACTTGAAATTTTCCTAACCACGGAGGCCCTTGCTCTTTCTGACTTCTTGTTCAGGATCCTTTGGCGCTGGCATTTGAATTGGCCCATCTTCTAGCACCAAATCAACCAATGTGCACACATAATGCATAGCCAAAGGAAACTTCTCAGGTACCTTAGACTCAAGATGAGGTCTTGCTTTCAGAACATAGTCACCAATTTCTTCTGCCATGCTAATGAAGGCCTCATTCTTCTTCTGTTCTAGGTCCTTCTCTCCTTTTAAACGTGTTATTTATGTAGTTTTTACCTTGTTATATTCAAGTAGTGCTCTAATAGTGGCAAATTTATCATCATTCCTCTGCGCCACCTTTGCATATACCTTAACCAAAGCATTTCTCACCTGCTCATCATACATTAGAGTAGGCTTGACTGTCATGTGTCTACTTTGGGGTGCCTTCTTTACTCTCCTTGATACACAAGATTCCTCATAGACGTTGAAATATAGCTCGTCCATATGGATCTGCATGGACCAGGATAATTGTTTCCTTGTGTGTGTGGTGGCCATGTCTGGATCCATCAGCTCCCATCCATACAATTCCTTAAGGCCTAACGTGCTCTGAAACTGGGCATAGATGATTTTTCTTGTGTCCTCAGCATAGCCCATACTTGGCACCATGTACTCTTCACTTCTCCTCGTTCTTGGCCCCTTAGGAACATGAGTGCCAAGGTTTAGAGTTGGCCCTTCTCCTTCCTGAGTAGTAACATGTGTGTTAGGTTTCTCTTGCATTGCCGTCTCTTCTACTTCCTTCATCCCTTCCTCTTCATCTTTCATTTCTTCATCTCTGGGCTCCTCCATATCTTCTTGGTTGTACTAGGGTCCCTGACACACTCTCCTCAGACTCCTCTGCCTCCTCATCTAGCTTTATATTTCTCCTTCTCTTCTTCTCAAGTGCCTCTTTCTGAGGGGAGAGTCTAGGTGATCTTCTTACCAGATGTGGTGTTCCCATGCCTTGGGTCCTATTTCTTCTGAATACCTTCTTAAACCGGTGCTCTTCAGGGACTACATCCATGTCCAAGTCCTCTTCTTCATACTATGCCTTGTGGTGGAGAATATCTGTGCTCACTTTCCACTTTGTCTGTGGGCTGCCTCTGACCTCTATGATCCAAGCCTCCACTATCTTCTTATTCCTCTTCCTCCTCATCTATTTGTATGGTCGCACAGTAGGCTTTGGAGCTGGCACATTCTCCATTGTGTGCTTTCCCTTAGGCGGCCCTGGGAAGCATGAACTCATTCTCCACATACTTATTATTCTCCAGCCTAAGCTTGAACTGAAGATATATGAGCATGGCTCCACTGTCCCCAATAGCCAAACTTATTGGCTTCATACTTATGACATCTGAAATAAGCCTCTCAATGTAGGTAGACCGACCTAGATATACATATGTTTTTATGAGGGTGTGGTAGTCACAATCTACCTTGTCTGCATTGAAGTTTAGTCTACGCGCATCAGAAAATATTTGAACTAAGGCCTAGAAGTAGTGCACTGTGAAGGCATAAGGAAGTTTGCACAATGGACTCCATGTTCCATCTTTCATGGCAAACCATGCGATGCAGAAGTGTTGATACACCACGAACTATACTACCTTTCCTACTACCAAAGGTAGTTCCTTTTAGAATGTGCCATTCCTCCTCAAACACCATGCAAAGTCAGTCATACCACATTTTTTCCCTTTGCTTGAATGGGCCACTCATTGATCCTTTGCATAAATATTTCTCGAACCTTTCTGTGAGGTACTTCTTCTCAGCGGGGGTATTCCCAAATTTTATTCTTTGGCCCATCGGGCACTCCAATTTCTACAAAAACAAGAGATAAGAGGATGGTGCCAAAACTTATCTTTTCACCTACGTGCGCTTCCTCAACAATTTTTTCTACAATATAGCCTGCTAGGTTATAGATTTCTCCCTCTGTCATCTTCTTTGCAATGTATAGCCACATTGTATTTACTTGTGACCATCTCCCTTGATCATTTAACTTGGTGAGTAGATGCGTGGCTGCCTACACCATAGGGTACTTCCTCAATCTATAAATGTCCATTCCGTGTGGACCCTTGGTTTACCCCAACTCCTTGCTTGTGGCTATAACTACTGCTTTATCAGTCAGATCACTAACAATGTCATGTCCATTGTTGTGCCCTTCAGTCCTGTTAATGTCACAATTAGGGCCATTGTGAGCCTAACCCTTCATCTGGTGAAATAGAAGAAGTCCTCATGGACTCTGCTCATAAGCCACTAGTATAAAGGTTCATATTTTCCAAAGTATGGGATCTCATACAGTTGATAAACTCCTACCTGCTTAAGCAAATTTTCCCCAACGTTGTCATACACTGGCATATCTTCCACCGTGCACTTGTTGGTCTTCTTATTCAGCAAAGCAGTCCAAATCTCCCTTGTTATCAGTGGTGTCCGGTGGTTGTAATCATTTACTTTGCACCTGCGGATGTGGGAATCCCACTCTTTCTTGACTATTACTCCTTCCAGGTACTGCATCTCTGAAAAATTTACTCTCGAGAGCAATTTCAACCTCAACTTCCACCTTTTTCTTTCCTTTTGTGCCTGCTGTAGGTGCTTTCTTCGGTGTCATCGTAAAAAATCTTGATTTTTGTCTTCTGTGTCAAGTAAGTTCAAACCCTAGCTCGAAATCATGTGCCCTAGCTCAAAACCACATGCCCTAGCTCCTTCTCAATGCTTCTGCTTCACTCAAACCCTTCACCAATGGGGATGCAAGCCTTTTCTATGCACAAATCTTCTCTCCATGTATGGTTTCACAACTCTCTACACCTCAACACGATTCACTTGGCTTGGTTGCACTTAGCTCACTTGAATACTTGTGATTGCAAAGGTAAAAATGAACCCACATCATGTCCTTATATAAATTTTTAAAAATTAGTGCATTTATTGCTCCTTCACCTACCAACAATCCTCTCATTAATTGACCATTTTCAAAAATTCTGAAAATTTCCTATGTGGTACAATTTTACGCCCTAGCTATAACCTTCTAGTGCATGCCTTCCTACCCTTTGGCTACAGAATTCTCTTCCCCGCACTTCCATGCATCGAGTACCTCGCCACTGTGCCTTCTCATAGTAGTTTCCATGGCCGTTGCTTACCTCACATTATATTTTCCCTTCATTCTTTTCCATTTATGGTCTTCTTTAGAAGTAATTTCCTTTCTAACAGCTCCTTTCCATACTTGAATAACACCTGTAACAGTTTATTCTCATATGTACCCATTTGTGAATAAAAAATAGCAACCACCCCACACCAATGGTATGTGCAATCCTCTACACATAAAAATACTTCAAATTGTAATTAGCTTCCAGCACGCAAACATGCTTATTACACAAAACACCAAACTAAAATTGACAAAGCATAGTGACTAAGAAGGAAATACATTAAAGGAAGTACAAAAATGGAAACCTATACTAAATGGAAACACTGTCCTTATTACAAACACCAAGAAGACTTATTTATAGTAGGGCTTCAACCTACTCCCGTTAAAGTAATCGGGTAACCGTATTCCATCAAGCGCCTCTAACTAAAAATTTCCTGAGTCAAGTATATGAATGATAACATATGGTCCGAACCAATGCACCTTGAGCTTTCTGGGATGGTACAAAAACTTAGAATCATAAAGTAGTACCATTTGTCCAACCTCAAGCTTCTTGTCCCTAATGTGTTGGTCATGCCATGCCTAATCTGCCTAGCCTTTTTCTACTTCTGACTCCAATGTGCTATGGCGTGCCTCTCATCCAACTATATTAACCTGTCAATCCTTTCTTCTAATGCTTGCTCATCAACTAGACCTCCAGCGTGTGAAATACGCAAAGAAGGTAACATGAATTCCATAGGAATAACTTCTACGCCAAACACCAACTGAAAGGGTGTGGCCTTATTCAACCTCTTGTAGGCTTGTTCTATACGCCCAAAGTACAACAAAAACTTTATCATCCAAGTCTTTCCTTCCAACATCACAATTTTTTTTGTCAAGGTCTAGCTCAATATCTTGTTAAAGGCCTCAGCAATACCATTTTACCTGAGGGTGATAAGGTGTAGTCTTGTGGTACACAACCATAAACTCATCCAATAATATCTTGATTGTCTCATTCAAAAAGTGTTTATCACTTGTCAAGCTCAGTGGAAATCCATACCTAGTAAGAACATTTTCCTATAAGAACTTGGCTGATGTAGCTAGTTGTACAATCAATTTGTAGGTGTTCTTATTGCCCATCTTGTAAGATAATATTTTGCAAGTGATTAGCCTTGTTGGCGAGAAAATTTGTCAGGTGGAAAAACTTGTGGATTTCTTGCCAATGCTCTGGGAATCTAAGTCCCTCTACTTAATTGGTGCAGCTGCCATATGTGTATGCACGAGAAAGTGTGGATTTCTGTGGTGGTCTTTCAACCAAGGATCCAAGAGGGGCACTCTACTGACCTTGTGGAAAAGCTAGCAATCTCTTGCTAGGGAAGACTTCATGTTTAAGCGTTTTGGAAAAGGGGAGTGAGAAAAGAGGTAGGAGGACTAATGTTGCAGGTAGAAAATCAGATTCCTGCACACACACACTAGTTAGAAACTTCAACACATGCATTTATGGGAAGAAACAACTCGGTCAAATAACAACAAGACCAAATAGAATTTATTGATCACCAAGTATCAAGAAACCCCTTATTCAAAGAAAGATAGAAACTCCTTCTTCTTATATTGATTGCTCAAATCAAAGTTGTACATAATGTGGGAATGGAGGAAATTTGAGAAAAGGGGAAAGTAGAAGAAAATGGCTATCTCCTTTGCTTTCTCTAGGTACAATGCACTCTTGAGTTTACAAGATCAATTGCCAACCCTTTGCAATGGGAATGGCGTTACAATTTATAGAATGAGAGGTGACTTATCATCTTCCTCATGACCCTCCATATGCCTTAATATGACTTAAGACTGTTCATATTCCACTTTAAATATTTAAGTCCGTTTTATAATAGCAAGGCGACTTAATTTACATTATGTTTCTAAAGTCACTTTTAAGTGACTTAAAGGCATATCAAAAAGTGCAAACCCAAAAGAATTAGAACATTTGAAAGTGAGAGAAAGTTGGGGGAAGAGGAGAGAGAAAGAGAGAGAGAAGAAGAAGAGGAGATGTCACCCAGATGAAGTTTTTGATCTTGAAATTCTCGTTAATGGAAAGCTCCAAATGTAGTGAAACTCTGAATCTTCGAACTCCTTGCACACTGTGAAACTCCTCCAAATTAGCTCACGAACACTTGCCCAGTTGAATCAAATAAGGTGGATCTTGAATTCCCTATGAAAAATGGCTAGGATGCTCCCAAAAAATGATGTCCCCTTGAATGATTATCCTTATGCGACCCATTGTGCCAAAACTACTTTTTGAGTGTAACTTACTATTTTTAGTAAGTGTGAATTGCGAGCCGATATGACCCTTTTTTATGACCTTTCCTGTGATGTTCCCTTTGTGTTCACCACCTTCTTCATGGAATCTTAAAATGGTGGCTTACCTGAAGTAACATTCCCCTATGCAAGGAGACATGCTATTTTTATTAAGTGTGCCACGAATGTCAAATTGCACAAAATGAGTCTTGAAATTCTGGGTTTTATTCCAGATTCCACGCTTTGAATTTGGAGTAATTCCTTCATATGAAAAATTGGGAAAATGATGTCTTCATTGGTGGGGGCAGTAGAATACTGACAAAAAACACAGCCCTCCATATCCCTAAAAAATAGGGGCTTCACGGCGCAAAAACTAGTTCATGTGAAACTAGATTTTTCAACAATCAGTTCCCTCCAATTTTCAGATGATTTCACCTGTCGGATCTTCAGGAATTTGAAAATTTCTTCAAAGAGGGAAGAATGCTGAAAAAAAACACAGCCCTCCATATCCCTAAAAAATAGGGGCTTCACGGTGTGCAAAAACTAGTTCATGTGAAACTAGATTTTTGACAAGATCGTTTCCTCCAATTTTCGGGCGATTTCGCCCATTGGAACCTTGAGAAGTGGAGAGGTAGCTCGTTGATTTTTTCCATTACTATGTCATGGTGGCCATTAATGGAGCTTGAAAATTGCATCTCTGGTTTTTGTCTCAATTAGCGATAAAATCAACTCCATTGCGATAGGTTTTTCATTATGGTGCTTCACGTGAAATTTCTCTTCAATCCGGTGACCGGTTTGATGGGAAATCAAATTTTTCCTTCGTAGAGCCAGAAAGAGGGTTTCTTCACTGTGAGAAATCCTTGATGAAAATTGGAGGTTTGAATATGATTTTTTAATGGCCTTCAAGAGATTAAAACTCAGCAACAAATGGTTCGTCAATCCGAGCATCAGTTTGCAAGATATGTTCGAATCTTCGTTTTCATGGCCATGGGGATTTCCATTGTTCTCCTTCTCTGTTCTTCATTTCTCCTTCTTAGCTTGATGAAAATTCCTTATGAGACCTATGTATTTCCATGGAAAAGGTATTTCAGTTCCTTTTCTGATCTGGTCTGAGTTTCTTGCAATGGTGGAGTGGTGGACTTGTGTTCTCTGCAACTTTCTTCTGGTAATGGAGAAGTAACTAGTTTCAGCAAGAAAGCAACTAACAAGTTAGAATATTTTTCAAATTTTTGAGTTGGAGTTGGGAAATTTTTTCATGTTTGATGTCCCTGATCTTAGGGATGTGAGGGACATCAATTTCCACAATGAGCAAGATGGTGACATGTGGCGTTTAATCAACGACAGGGAATGAAGGAGGAAAAAGCTGCTTTAAAGCACTGTGAACTAAAAGGCGGTCATGTGGGTGTCCAGAAGACTCCCTATGGGGGATGGGCACATTTTTCAAGGTCTGATGTACCCCACCTCAGGTGAATAAGGGACATAAAATTCCACGGTGGTCATGGAGCTTGACACGTGGCGCCCGATCCGACGACAGGGAATGCATGCTCCAAAGCTGAAAGTACCTCCAAATGACTGCCTGAACTGTCAAGTCTATGATTAGGTACATAATGAGGGTCCAAGTGGCGTCCGATCCATATGAAAAAATGCACCTGAGGGCTGAGAGTTTGGAGGATGAGGGTCAAGGGGGATAGAAGGGGGATTGGTGAATTTTCCAACCTTGATCTCCCTGACCTTGGGGGCGTGATGGACACAAAATCCCGCCAGGCTCCTAGTGCTGACACGTGTCCTCCCAAAAATTTGGCTAAGTCCTGAACTTGTAACAGTGATAACTTGAGCTCTATGATGGAATTTTTTGGAAAATTTTTATATGATACTAACTAGAAATGGCCTTATGAATCCAATGGTGGGAGTACCATGTCTTTATTATTCCATTTTATCCCTGAAAAATTGAGATTTTTTATTTTGTACTCCACCTGTGCATGAGAAAAACTTCCTACAGACCTGATGCACCAAAGTGTTGTGAAAAATATTATTTCACCATAATTTAGGTCTTGGAATCCTATTTATGGAGATATTTTTTTTTCTCCTAACTCCATCCAAAGCTCCCGAAATCTTCTTCTGAAGCCAACAGTCTGTTTTAGGCCCGTGTACCGCCTAGGCTTGTGAACCCTATTTTTTTACTCAGACTGCTCCAAGTCTTGCAAAACTTCCCCAAACCTTCAAAAATCATTTCCATTATGTTTTAAGGTCTTCATTTCATCTCTGTGTTGAATTTTTACCTTCCGTTCCATGCTCCAGGGAGTTGAATCTAGTCCTGGGAAGGCTAGCGATAGCCCTTCCCTATACTGCCAGAAGATAGTGTCTTTTTAGAACTCCCTAAAATCACCTAGGTGGAATGAATAGAATTTCCTAAATCACCTAGGGGAAAAATTGACATCAAATAGCGGGTGACTAGACTAATGGATTTGACCCAGGGTGTCCAGGAATGATAACTAACATGAAAAATTTGCCATAAGGGGTATAGTTGTCGTGCTTGGAAATCCTTTGTAAGTGTTTCTTCTACCCACCTTGTAAGATAATTTCATGACAAGTGATGATATAGCGCGATCCAGTTCTACATGTGGCTAGTGAAATAGGACCTACAAAGTCTATATCCCATTTCTCAAATGGCTCTGCACTAGTAAATAGGCCTTAAAGGCATTTCATCTCTTTGCCCAGGTTTTTCCAAGGCACTGACAGTGATCACACACCTTATAATATGCTTTACAATCTTTGTACAGGGTCTCCCACCATAATCCAGCAAGTAGAATCTTACACGCAGATGTCATCACCTGCATAGTGTCCACCTACAATACCACCATGAGCCTCTTCCATGATATCTATGCACTCATGTTCCAGTACACACCGGTGCTAATACTTCCATCTCGGCCTAGTTTGTATAAATCTCCACTGATCAACATAAAGGGTGCCACGTGAATTGCAAGTTATTTCTTCTATCCAATGCTTTCATTCCTTCTGGTGCGTCATACCTAGTGCATAAAAAGACAACAATATCCTCCAATTCTAAAGGCACATGATGTAACCTATATAACTATGCATCTTAGAATTGTATCTTCAATTTTTCTACGCACGTCCTCCCCTAACTGAATCCTTGATAGGTGGATCTGGGCTATAATTACTTTTACCTGGCTTTTTACCATAATTGTGAACTCCAATTCCTCAAAATAAGAGCACCCATCAACATATGCACCATTGTAAAATGGGCTTATTTATTAATTATTTTAATCTCAGGTGATCAATATAGATTATAAAAGGTGTTACTAGCAAGAACTATCTAAATTTATGTAGCACATAGATCATTGACAAGGCCTCGCTCTCTGTTGTTGTATAATTATACTATCAGCGGGAGTCAAATTTCTACTATTAGAACATAGATAGGATGATCTATAATACCTTCTCTAGGACTGAGCTAACACCACGCCAATGGTTTTTCCAGAAGCACCCACATGTGCATGAAATGGTTAGTTCCATGAGGGAAAACGTAGAAATGGGCATTGTTTTAATTTTCTCCTTCAACGCCTTAAATGCACGTTGTTACGGTTCTCCCCACTAAAACGTCCCTTTTCATTTTATTCACTCTTCTAGGGGTGCAGAAATCTTTGCATATCCTTTAATAAACTTTCTATAACACCTCTTTGTGGCCTAAGAATCCACGCACCTCACTCTGACTAGTAGGCTCTCCCAAGCCTACAGATAACCATAACCTTAGCTTAGATCCACTAACAAACCTTCCTTGTAGATGATGTGCCCTAAAAAATTTCTAAAAGGTGTAGCAAACATGACACAATTTTTTATGTTTAAATATATGTTTAACTGTCTACATCTTTCAAAAATTAAGCACAAATTCTCACAATGATCCTTAATAAGTCCATACACCATCTAATAATCCAAATAAACCTGCAGGGAGTTGTGAATGAAATATTGGAATGCTTGAACAAGTATGCGTGAAAATACAATAGGCACATTTTTCAAACCAAAAGGGCATCATAGTATATGAAAAAATTCCCCATTCAATTTTGTAATTCATTTTCTCTTGGTCCTCCTGATGCAATTCTAACCTGATGATACCCATAGATTCCATATGTAAAAGAATAAACTTTGCATGCCCTGCAATGCCTTCTAATATTTCCTCTATGAAAGGTGTTGGAAAAGGATCAATCACATATGGAAGCATTCAGTTCCCTATAATCCACACAAATCCTAATCCGACCATATTTCTTTATATTGATCACCATGGGGCTAAACCACTCTAATTTCTATATGGGCTTGGTGATGCAATATTTTCAACATTTTGTCAATTTTCTTCCTTAAATTTTATGCGCAGGTTAGGGTTTATCTTATAAGGTCTCTTCTTAACCGGGTGTGCCCCTTCTTTAAGCTTAATATTTATTTCCCCAAATGACTTCATGAACTCCTTTTAAATCATGGTATCCCCTAGGAAATAAATCCCAAAAATTTTTTACAGTAACTCAATTATCATTGCCACTTCAAAATCAAGCCAATATCCCCAATTATTTCCTCCTTAGGCTCATCATCCTTGTCAATGTTCATTTTATTGGTCCTTCATAGGTTCATGATAGGCATGTGCATTCTTATTTAAATTTTCTAACACTTCACACATACCTGCTGGATTATCTATATCTATATTTTTCTACTTCTTCATCATCCACTATGTAGACCATATTTCGTTTTTCTTTCTCATAGCAAATGCATGCTTAAGTAGTGTGGAATCTGTCTTCTTCTACTTCATCAAAATGCACTCCTGACATCTACCTCACTAAGTAACTTTTGAATGAGTTATTTAGTCTTTACATTGTCTCCCATAGTTAAGCACTTCATAACCCTTAATTCCTCTTCCACTGGAGTTTTAGTAGAGAAAGTAGTCAAAAGTCTTGGTCATTCCTGTAATCAATTTTTGTTAATTTCCATTCTCCTTAAGCAACTCTGCAGAAACACACCATGCTCTATGCACAACCTTGTAAAGTTGAATAATAGTTTTTGAACCCAAAGTGAAAGTGGTAAATCTTCATTTCCCCTCTGTCCAAAGTCTCTCATACTGTTGAAAGTTGTGTTAAAGAGGTTGTTTACCATGATACATGAAGATTGTAGTAGGCACATTGCTCCTAAGAATTCGAGTGGTTAGAGCATATTCCGACTTCATACCATTCCATAAGATTATCCCTGTAAACCTTCCACCAACATGCATTGCTATCCCGCGTAAGGTAAATACTAACATACTCCTTCTTTCCACTTGCTTTTTTCCACTACTCCTTCATGGTGCACATAGTAATATCCATAGGATATCCTTCTCTAGTGTACCAATGTATATGGTTGTTAGCTATCCTTCAAACACATCGAGGTTGTCTTCTCCACGCGTAAATGCAATTCTGACTTTGCATGCCCAACAATCTTATAGGTACCATGTGCACTCAATTGTCACAAAGAAATACTTGTAGTATCACTGATAGAATGTGTATATTCCCATTGGAGGATTCTTTCCTTTAATGGCTCAAGTACTTATGGGTCCCGAATGGAACTGTACATAAATTTTGTTTAGGTCTTCCTCGCTCAAAGGTTCAACATAAGGCATGGATTTCCCATTTGTCAAAGGGATAATCAATCATTCTTCCGTGTTCTCAAAAACTTATATAACCCTTGTTAAACCGTAAGTTAGAATTATTTTCATAACACCAAGGGTGCCCGAGTAGAGTTGGGAAGATGTCTTATTCTCGAGTGTTAAGACCTCAAAATCTCTAGTGAACTTGGCCCCTTAAATAGTAATGGATGCACCCTTTAAAACTCATATGGGAGTGGCCTTAGTTCAACTGGCCATGAATAGTACATTAGATGATGGTTGTAATGGAGGTCTGCCCATATGTACCCATACATCTAAAGTAAACACATTAACTTTCTACTCCTGTATCAATCAATATATTACTCATGAGAAACCCACCCACAAAAACATTCAGAGTAATCTCCTAGTCATAACCCAATCTATGAAGGGGAATATTATCATGTAGGATTTTACCATCCATTCTCAACCCTTATGCGCAAAGTGTTTCCCTTTAGCCAATTCCCTAGTAATGGAATGATATTCTCCTGGCGCAACATTTTACATACCTCTTTCAAGTCATCAATATTTGATTGAACTTTCTTTGTTGCCTTCTTTTGTTCTAACTTCCGTGACTGTTCCTTCAAACACTGTATTTCACCCTGAAGATTTCTAAGTACCTCCATGGTTTCCTGATAAACCTCCTTCTGATGTGCAAGGATCTGGGTACCTTGCATGTAAAAACCTCCTCCTTGGTGATGGTAGGCTTTTGTTGTAATGCCTCTCTGGCACGCATGCAACTTCAACATGTGTAGTAATCTTCACAGGTAATACCTCAGGTTTCCGGTGCCAACTTTGGCATCCATTGATTTTCCAAATCTGTGTTGTATTCTAACCATACCTACACCTTTGTTCTCCTGTTTATGCTTACTTTGCTAAGATGCTCATATAAGTTTGGGCATTCCTCATAGTTTTGATTCTTCCCACAAAAAGAACAAGTAATATTCTGAGGACATTCATGCCTGTAGTGGTCAGGAGATCCACATGTAAAACATGTTCCATGAGGGAACTCACCTCGTCCACCACCACAGCCTTGGCCCCTGAATCCACCATGGTATCCTTGACCTCTACCATGACCTCCTTTAAAGTGCCCTTCATTCTGATCATAGTGCACTTGAGTGTGATCACGATCATGGTGCTCACTTTTGACCTTTAGAGTTATCTGATACTCAGTCTGTCGCACACCAATATCTATGGCATCATGGATCTAACCAATCAACCTATAGTCTTCTGTATCATGAGTTAGTGGACCAAAAAATTTTACAATAGACAAGATACATTCTTCCTTATTGCATGTTGAAATAATGGGTAGTGGCTTACATCATGGTCCAAATGACATATCTCATAGTCCAGCAATAATGAATGCAATGATCTACGAGGAAAACTATCTTTAGTGTGCCCTTCCACTTCACAATCTATACACCAAATCCCAGTGCATGTCTTCATGTGCTGAATTGGTCTGATAGTTTCTCCAACTGATTTTCCATAGCTGCAATTTGTGCCTCCAGGAATGAGCTCACTCCAGTGTCTATACTTCCTAACTGTCCTCAGCGTGCAAAATTGCTATTCAAGTGCTTCACGTGGGTCTGTATAAGTCTTATGTGATAGCGCCCTCCTAAAAGGTGTGATCAAGCCCCCAACAAACCACTGTGCATGCTGCACTTGCATGGATATCATAAGAAAGTTTAGACAACATCATGTCTTGAAATGGGAATCATATTCCTGAATGCTCTCAGTAGTTCCCTGCTTAATATCCTTGAGCATTCTTATACTCTTATGCTCAAACTCAAGGATATGAAACTCCTTAAGGAAAACATTCTTTAATGCTACATAATCTACGCAAGTCTGATTAGGGTCAAACTTCATGTACCAACAATGTGTCTGCATCCCTGCAATGTAGTTGTAAACTGACTTTCCTTTGCACCCAGAAGTCATAACTCCTTTTCGTGCCACATTATCTCACACATATGCACATGTGCTCAACAAGATCTTCTATGCCCCTATACTCTGGAAGACGAAGAGACATCTCCATGTAAATATTTTGGGGTTGTTGTAAGGACCTTACCCACCTGATCCAGAACCTCTTGTGTTACCTCTGCCTCCAGAACCACCAGATCCACCAAGAACTAGAGCCACCTATGCCCCCTGATCCTCCACCTGTAGCCAGAAGTGGACCAGTGGATGTACATACCCTGTGTCCCAACAGTGGTACTAAACTGAACTCCTATAGTCTACGAAGTGGTACTACTCCTAGAAGTGAGTCCAAAATTCTGTGTGCTTGAGTTCTGTGCTGATGATGCACCTGAAAAGGTACCTCCAAATAATAAAGAAGAATTTTCCCTACCATAGATGTACTTAGTATCTGATTTACTCCTAACTCTTCTACTACCCAAACTAGCTTGTTGACTATTGGTTGTACTAGAATACAAGAAATCCAAGTACAAGGGTTAGGTTACCATGTAGATTTAGATGTGCACCTGCGGCCCATGTTGTCTCTACTTGGTGTGCTCCCATGTGAGGCTGAGGATGGTTCCCTATTATGCTTTCCCAAATGGGGGAGTTCCATATGCTCTGGCTCCACACCTCATGCGTGAGCTTCAAATCCTTCATGAACCATCTCTCTCCTCAACACCATCTGCTCTATGTAATATCATGTTGCTTCTCTATCTCCCTCTCACACACCTCATTATACTTAATCCACCTTTCTTATCTTTGCCTCTCTACCACTAGGTCTGCCATCTTTCACCAAACCTGTTCCTGCCCCCGCATGTGGTGGGGTTTAGCTAGCTCATTAGACTTTTTATTCCAAGTTCAGAGTTACCATCAATATTTTGATTGCTAATGATATGCCTTGTAAATAAGTTCCCCTTGGATAATGTAAAAAATGGAACTCGGCTACCTCTGAGCAATAATAAGTGGGATTGAGTACTCCAAAATATAGCTATTCAAAACATCACAGAACCAAGTATCCACAGTGCATGTCCAAATCAAATCAACATCATAAAGGGCCTAAAATTCTTCTTGCGTCCAGACAAGCATGTGATACCTCCAATTCATTTTAGACACATAAACAACCAGCCACTCCTATAGCTCTACCATGAAAAATAGAAAAGAATATCTCATATATACAATCATACAAATTCTGCTCCACCAATGCATGTGCATCAAACTTAGATCCAACATGCTGAACTTCCAAGTGTACTCTTCTTCCATATCCTTTATCCACTCCTTAACACTTGCTAAGGTCAACCGATACATCTTCATCGTGAAACATCTTGAAAACAATTGAAAGTTTGTAAAGGTATCTAGAACCCTCTTTATATTATCTTGTAAATGATGTTAGTGTAGTGAAGATACATCATAATCAGAACCATAATAAGCATAACATTCCACAGAGCATATCCCAGATCTAGATCTTAGAGAATTTTGAATTAATCAATAACTATAATAATATTAATCATGCAAAAACTAGTTACAATCATGTTTAACACCATTATCCTTCCAATAAAATCCATTATATCAAACATTGTAATACATAGAAGATTATTACACTACAAAGCATCACCATGAGTTATGTGCATATCAGATCCAACATCATAACTCTACAATAATTCACTATTCAGCCTCTCTTTAACTACACAGTTCACTACATATTTATAGGGGTGGAGAATTTCCCTTCATCGCCTACGTACTTCCCAAAATAGGTCACACGCTGATAATAGCCACGCGCCTTTACAATAACATGTACACATGCAAGTGCACTAATAATAGACATCTTATAGTTAACTGGAAGAAGTAAACCTATTATTATCTTGAACTCATGTATAGCGTTTATCAGATGCTCATTCCCAAAATAGCATTTGCGTGTCATGTAAGTCTCCATCCCAATGTGTGCTTCACACTTTACCTTCCAAAAATAGCCTACATCCATGAAAATGGCTAAGTCCCAAATCAACTTGTCCTGACGCATGTTTCCTTCCTTATCCTTCCTCACCCTCAAGTACACCTTGTTCCAGTGTGCGAATCCTATGTGTGTCTTCTCCTTAGGACAATATTGACTACTTAACATGCAACAGATACATAGATGCACTATAAAGTACTTGAATTGGTTTCTTTCAAGTTTCTAAGAAACATATCCTCATAAGAGTTTCACAGAGATTGACTTCACCTGTAATGTCATACGTTATCGCTCATAGAAAAAATTATCTGATGTTGATCATGTTCAACAAGTATCCACTTTAACGAACACGTTTGTTTAATTTTATTTGTAGGGTGATTTGAGTGTCTGCAAACCCTTAAAATTTACTCTGGATGCATGAGGATTTCCCTACTTTGTGTGTTTCATGAGTTAGGGATGAAAGTGATGGTGTATAATAGAGTGATATGTGGGGAGATTAAATAAGAGGATTATGAAGATCTAGAATTTCTTCTACCACTGCCGAATATCATCGAGTTGGATGAAGAAGATCATCGAATACAAGTTTAATGGGCAAGGCCAGATGGTGGTTCACACCACTACCATGTGCATCATAAGATGGATTACATTTTATTATATTCTCGTAGTCTGTATTTTCACCCTCTACTAGTTTCTTTAGAATATCTTCAGTAATTCTCTAGTTAAACTGAGGTTCAATCACCTCATAGTAAATGAACCTGGAAGTGTCTCAAATCTCTTAAAAGTCATTAGCCTAGCAACCGCTAGCAAGTATAAAAAGGAAGCATTGCTGGCAGGGATCCCGCTACCTTTTCTATTGGGCACCTCCCCAGTCTCAGGGGTGGCCTGTACCTCTCCAACGATAGTATGTGCCATAGAAACGATGAAAAATTTGTTCAAGTTACCAGTCTGTCTGAGGACCATGAGGGATGTCAGTCTGCATGAGATTTTCAAGTTGATTGGATACATCACGCTTATCTACGTGGCCATGGATCAGAAGACAGATTACAAGGTGATTTGGTTTTGTTAGTTTTGTCAACAAGGAGGACACTCAGAGAGCTATTAATAAGCTCAATGCCTATGGTTATGATAATATTATTCTCAGAGTCGAATGGGCCACTCCAAGGTAGATTTTTTTAAAAAATTTGAAGCAAGTCAAACTTAAAATCAGGCGTCTTTCCTTCTTTCTATAGATTCTTTTACTTATTTTCACTTTAGGTTTTATAGGGATTTAAGTGTTGATAGGATCAATTGTGTTTCACTTGTGTGCAACGACTTCTCCTTTTATTTTGACTTGCCTTGTTTAGTATAATGATTTATTTGTTTTCACTATATAAAACCTGTCAAATATTATTTTTTAATTTAATTTTGACATTTTTTCTCATGACGATGTTTGTTTATTTTTATTTTTAGGGAAATTTGAGTGTTTACAACCCCGTAAGCTTTACCCCAGACACTTGAGGATTTCCTGACTTTTCTAGTTTCTTGAGTTAGGCATGATAGTGATGGCATCTGGCAGAGTGAGATGCGGGGAGCTTAAATAGGAGGATAATGAAGATATGGAATTTCTTTTGCCACCGCCGAATATTATCGAGTTGGGCAAAGAAGATCGTCATATACAAGCTCAACGAATAGGACCAAAAGGTGGTAGTATGCACATTCGCAAAGTGGCCAAAGCGTGCCTTAACAAGTGCACTCTCGAGTGCCACGAGTGGTGTAAGTTTAGCATCATTGCCAACTATTAACCCTACTAGAATGAACCCACCCATCAAGATCCAAGGCTAACGAGTCTAATTCCAATAGAGATGCATTGTCCGCCCTCTCTTGCTCTAAGGGAAATGTGGTGCTTATAGTTTTTTGTATCTATAGTAAGAAGGGTGATCATTGCACATCAAAATGCCCCTATAAGGATCTCACCCCCGTTGGTGCCTACAAACACCTTAACAATAGATAATATTGTCAAGGGCTTCACCTCTGGTGGAAGCATTGCTTCCTCCATTGTTGGGGGCCTCCCAGTCTTAGGGGTGGCATGGAATGCTCCAACAACAACATGTGCCACAGAAATGATGAAAATTTTGTTTGAGTTACTAGTCTATCTGAGGACCACGAGGGATGTCAATCTACATGAGCTTTTCAAGTCATTTGTAGACATTACGCATGTTTATGCACCCATGGATCAGAAGAAGGATTAACATGGGATTTGGTTTTGTTAATTTCATCAATAGGGAGGATGCTCAGAGAGCTATTAATAAGCTCAATGCCTATGGCTATGATAATATTATTCTCAGAGTTGAATGGGCCACTCCAAGGGAGATTTAATTTTTTTTAAAGCAAGGAAGACTTAAAAGTAGACATCTTTCCTTCTTTCTATGCAATATTTTACTTATTTATGCCTTAGGTTTTGTAGGGTTTTTTAGTGTTGATAGGATCAATTGTGTTTTCACTTGAACACAATAATTCTCCTTTTATTTTGAATTGCCTAGTTTAGTATAATGATTTATTTGTTTTCACTAAAAAAAATCTATCAAATCTTAATTTTTAAAATTCATTTATCAGAGAAAACACTTAGTTGAACTTGCACACAGAGTCCGCGTGGAAGAACAACATAGGAGCAAAAGCGCGAAGGTATAGGAAGGCATCACGCACGGAGGTGTAGAGTCAGACTCTCAAGGACTTAGCCGATTTTGGAGATCAGGTCTATTCTTAGAGATTGGCGTGCGGAGCACACAAAGCGATGCCTGAGACTTTGCATGCCACTCTTCGTGGAGATTCTTTGAAGAGCATGACAACTCACTCTTGCATGGGCATAAGCTAAGAATAGATCCACCACTGTAGTTAACTATCAGTGATCTATAGATAGCATACTTGCATGTATGGCTATAGTTGTAAAAAGGCGCGTGGCTGTTATTAGCATGCGACCTATTTCTGGTAGAGTTAAGTGGTGAAGGGCTAGTTCCCCACCCTATATATATATGTAATGAATTACTTAGGATAGAGATAGATAGATAGAGACACATGCTTTGAAGAATGAGAAAAACATGAGTACATGCGACTGGATAATTGTAACAGATCCATGCGCGCATGCCTGGTATTGTATGAAGCTTCTGTACTGTTGGTACGATGAATAGATAAAGAAAATTGGCCAAAAAACAGTGTTTGATGTGTTTTATCAATGCATATTATTATTTTCATGATGATTTACCTTTAAGCGCTTATAGATCTGGTTAAGTATAATGATGAATAGATGGATTAGTTTCTAAAATATATGTTTACTGCTTTGTCATGCTACCATTCTATCTGCAACCTTTAAGAGGGACCCGGTACCTTTGCGCGCTTCGGGTGAGCGCTCAGCCTAGGCTGAGTGATGTGCCAGTGCGACTAGGTGTTAACTAACAATTCTAGGCTGCATCATTGGTTCCGTTGCCGGGACCTCTTTTTCAGTTGTTTCAGAATGGTTCGCGATGAAGACATACCGGCTAACTTTGGCGAGTGTTGAAGAATGGATTCATGATTTGGAGGAAGAATACGCATGGAGGTTTGACACTGGATCCAGATTTAGCGCACGCACTTGGGTAGAGCAGAATCTGTATGACAGTTTGTATGAAAGCTTCTTTGCTATCTTTCCAGTAGAATTATACGAATGGTTGACTGCATATGCATCTAAGTGGAATTGGAGGTATCGCACACTTGTTTGGACACAGGAGGAATTTCAAACACTATATGATGCTGACCTGAGCTGGACTCGCGTGGTAGATACCTGGTTTCGCGGTGTCCTAAACAACTATATTTTGGAGTATTCAATTTCAACTTATTCGTGCCCGGAGGTAGCGGAGTTCCAGTTCCTACGATATCCTAGAGGGACGTATTTGCAAGGTATTCCACTGGCAATCAAAATACTAATGGTAACGTTGAACTTGGAAGCTAAACCCATGGAAAGCTAAAAAAATCTCCACGTGCGGGGGCAGGAACAGGATTGGTGAAAGATGGCAGACCTAGCGGCAGCACGGCAAAGGGAAGAGAGGTGGCTGAAGTATGATGAGGTGTGCGAGAGGGAATTATGCAAGAAACAAGAAATTGCAGAATGGATGGTGTTGTGGAGAGAGATGGCTCGTGAAGGATTTGAGGCTCATGGGGAGGAAGAAGAGCAAGAGCATCAGGAACTCCCCCATCTAGGAAAGCATGACAGAGAACCCTCTTCGGCCTCACATGGAAGCACGCCAGTAGATATGACCTGGGCCGTGGGCGTGCATCTAAGCCAACCTGTTGACCTAGCCCTTGCGCTTGGTTTTCCAGTATCTAGTACAACAGGTAAAAACAGTTTTAATTTAGGAAGTGAAAGCATAGAAATAGGTCAGACAACAAGTACATCAATGGCAGCATAGAACAAGCTTCATTATTCTTTGGGGGTACGTTTTCAGGCTCATCATCTGCACAGAATATGAGTGCGCCGAGTGTGGGATTCACCTCTGGAATGGGACTACTTCCCAGACTGTAGGGGTCCAGTATAGTACCACTGTTGGGGCACAGGGGAGTGCATCCATGGGCCCTATTCCAAATCCTAGAGGAGGATCGAGTGGTATGGGCAGTTCTAGTTCAGTGGTGGTTGGGTGGTATTGGAGGAAGAGGAAACCAAGGAGGTTCTGGGTCGGGTGGTCAAGGCCCGCAACAACCCCAGAACATTTATATGGAGATGTCCCTTCATCTCCCAGAATACAGAGGTATCGAGGATGCTGCTGAGCATGTTCATATGTGTGAAATATTGTGGCACGCAAAAGGTATTATGGCCTCTGAGTGTAAGGCAAGTCAATTTGCTACTACATTACAGGTGCGTGCACACAGCTGGTATAGGAAGTTTGATCCCAATCAAACTTGTATTGACTATGCAGCATTGAAAGATGCTTTCTTAAAAGAGTTCCACATCCCAGAGTTTGAGCAGAAGAGTATAAGCGCACTCAAGGATATAAAGCAAGGCACTACTGAAAGTGTACGTGAGTATGATGCGCATTTTAAAACACTTCTATCCAAACTCTCTTATGACATTCATGCAAGTCAGCATGCACAATGGTTTGTCAGGGGATTGATTACCCCATTTCAAAGAGCACTGTCACATAAGACTTATACCAATCCGCGTGAAGCATTGGAAGCCGCTTTACGCGCTGAAGCAGTTGGGAGTATTGACACTGGAGTTAGTCCATTTTTGGAAGCTCAGATAGCAGCTATGGCAAAACAGTTAGAGAAATTATCGGCAAACTCAACTCATGAAATGCGCTCAGGAATCTGGTGTATAGATTGTGAAGTGGAAGGGCACACCAAGGATAGTTTCCCTCGCAGAACTATACATTCATTGTTATTAGACTGTGAGATTTGCCATTTGAATCATGATGCTAGTCACTGCCCCCCTACTACAACGCGCGATCAGGAAGAATGTATCCTCCTTTTGTAAAATTTGTAGGTCCACGACCCATGATACTGAGGACTATAGATTGATTGGCCAGATCCATGATGCCATTGATATTGGGGTAAGACAGGTGAGTGTGGCTGATAATTCTAAAGGGAAGAATGAGCATCAGGATAGGGATTATAATAAAACGTGCTATGACAGGAATGACGGAAGGTTTGAAGGGGTTCGTGAAAGGGGACGAGGATATCGAGGTGGATATGGAGGATGAGGCCGAGGTGGAGGAAGGAGTGAATTCCCTTGAGGAACTTGCTATACATGTGGTTCACCTGACCATTATAGGCGTGAATGCCCGCAGAATATTTCTTGTTCATTTTGTGGAAAGGGGCATAGTTATGAAGAGTGTCCAGACTTGTATGAGCATCTCAGTAAGTAGCACAAGCAAGAAAACAAGGGCACAGGGATGGTTAGAATCTAGCGCATGATAGAGAATCAGTGGATGCCCAAGTTAACACCAGAACCTGAGGCAGTAACAGTCAAGATAACCACACGAGCTGAGGTGGCACGCGCAAGAGAGGTGTTGCAACAGAAGCCAACAATCACTAGGGAGGAGGTTTTGCATGCTAGATATCCAGATCCAGCTCATCAGAAAGAAGTCTATCAGGAAACAATGGAGGTCCTTAGGAGCCTTCAAGGTGAGATACAAGGTTTAAAAGAGCAGTCTCGGAAATTGGAGCACAAGGATATAGAACAGGCCCCGTCGGATATTGACGACATCAGAGAGGTATGTAGAATGTTGCGCCAGGAGAATATTATTCCTTTATTAGGAAATTGGTTGAAAGGGAATACTCTATGCGTGTGGGAACTGAGACTAGAAGACAAATACTTCATGTGAATCTTCCCCCCGATAGCATTGACTACGACAAGGAGATCACTTTGAATGCTGTTGTGGATGGGTGGTTGTTGAGCAATATTTTGATTGACACAGGTGCGGAAGTAAATGTACTTACATTAGATGCGTGGGAACAAATGGGGAGACCCCCATTGCAGCCATCATCTAATGTATTGTTCATGGCAAACAGAATGAAAGCTACTCCCATAGGAGTTTTGAAGGATGCATCTATCACTATACAAGGGGCCAAGTTCACAGGAGACTTCGAAGTGCTAGCGCTTGCGGAAGTAGATAGCTTCCCAGCTTTGCTTGGGTGCCCTTGGTGTTATGCGAACAATGCTGATTTGAGGTTTAACAAGGGGTATATCAGCTTCGAGAACAAGGAGGAAAGGGTCATAATACCATTGACAGATGGGAAATCCGTGCCATATGTGGAACCTTTAAGTGAAGAGGACTTGAACAGAATCTATATACGTGCTATTCGGGACCCAGAGGTCAATGATCCATCTAAGGAAGGAATCCTTCATTGGGAAGATTCTCAGTCAATCAGCGATACTACTAGTATTGCTTGTGATAATTGGGCTCATGGCACTTATGAACTAGTGGGGCATGAAGTTAAGCACATGGTTACTTGCAAAATGGGTTTTCACTCTGTTCGATGTATAGGTCACACAGTACCCCGCTATACTAGATCTGAAGATTTGGCTAGATTTTTACAGGTCATGGAAACAAATTGGGTTGACCAGCTTAAACGACGAGATATGCTGTCATATACTTTGGGCGGGATGGCTGCGCACTGGTGGGTAGTCCACAGGGATAATCTCTTAGAATGGGGAATGATTGGGACCGCCTTATCAACCAGGTTTTCAAGAAGTAATGCACCTACAAAAATAAGCCCTTATCATGGTGATCAACCTACTCAACATCATATCCAGCAGTGTGAGAGACTCTGGACAGTAGGACAGGAAGCATTACCACCCTCACTTTGGGTGCATCAGTTTTATTCTACTCTACAAGGTTGCACGTGTGCTTGGTATGTCTATGCTGAATTACATCATGCGACACTGGCAATTGGCAAACTTTGACTGCAGGGATGATCCAAACTTTTGACTTCTTTTCATCTACACCACCAGTGAACACAACTTTAAGCTTTATCAAGTGCTTAACCATGGGAGACAGTGGGAAAGCGGAAGAACTTATTCAGGAATTATTTGGTGAGACAGAGACAGGGGCACATTTTTGTGGATGAAGAAGATGATATCATATTACTTGAGTGCATGCTTCTCTGGAAAAAGATAAGGGGAAGATGGTTTACATAATTGATGAGGAGGAAGTTGAGCACTTGGATGTGGATCATTCACATGGAACACGTGAAGTGTTATCCAGTGTGGATGTAGATGTGCGCGCATATCATGAACCTATGAAGACAACAAAAGTAAATATAGGCACAGAAGCTGAACCTAAGGAGGTGATAATTGGGGATTACTGGTCAGAATCAGAGGTAGCAAAGATCATAGAGTTACTTCGAGACTATGAGGACTTATTCCCAAGAGGATACCATGAACTTAAAGGCATGCATATATCACTCAGAGAAATGAAGATCAAGCTCAAGGAAGGTGTGCGCCCTGTTAGGAAGCGACCATATCGGATGAATCCCAATTTGTGCGAGAAAGTAAAGGAGGAGATTGACAAGATGTTGAAATCCGGGATCATTTGACCATTGGATGAATCAGAATGGGTCAGTCCTATGGTGATAAGCATCAAAAAGGATGGTAGGATTCGAATTTGTGTTGATTATAGGGAGTTGAATGCAGCATGTGTTACAGATCCCTTTCCTATGCCATTCATGGAGGAAATATTAGAAGGAGTGGCTGGGCGTGAAATATATTCATTTACAGATGGGTTTTCAGGGTATCATCAGGTTAGGATTGCCTCAGAAGATCAAGAGAAGACCACCTTCACTACTGAATGGGGAAGCTTTGCCTATACTGTGATGCCCTTTGGATTGAAGAATGCACCTGCTGTATTTTCAAGGATAGTGGTACAAGCCTTCAAGGATTTTATTCATAACTTCTTACAGGTCTATCTTGATGATTGGACCGTTTATGGGCTGATTAAGGATCATTGTGACAATCTGCGCTTAATGTTTGAAAGATGTCGACAGTTGAGTATCTCATTGAACATCAAGAAGTGCATCTTTGCTACTCCCTTTGGCACACTTTTAGGACATATTATCTACAAGGAAGGGTTGCTGGTTGATCCAGCTAAAGTTACAGTTATCATAGGCTTGAAAGCGCCAGCCAGTCAGCGTGAGGTGTGTAGATTTTTGGGTCATACAGGGTATTACAGGAAGTTTATAAAAGGGTATGCAAAAGTTGTCATGCCCTTGGAAGAATTGCTCCAGGGAAAAGGTACATTCTACTAGGGGGAGTCACAGCAGCGCGCGTTTGAGATATTGAAGAAGAAACTTACTACCGCACCTATCTTGCATTTTCCTTCATGGGATAAACCTTTTCATGTTCATGTGGATGCCTCTGGCACAGCCATTGGTGTTGTCTTAGCTCAACCAGGAGAAGGTATCGTTGATCATCCCATTTGCTTTGCTAGTAGGAAGTTGACCCCTGCAGAACAGAATTATACCACTACAGAGTGCGAGGCCTTGTCCATGATCTATGCCTTGCACAAATTTCATCAGTATTTGTTGGCTACACCATTTGTGTTTTATACAGATCACATGGCATTAAAATATTTGGTGAACAAGCCCATTTTACAGGGGTGCATATGCCGATGGATACTCTTATTTCAAGAGTTTGACTTTACAGTTGTGGTAAAACCAGGCAAAAGCAATTCTGGACCGGATCACTTGTCTAGAATTCAATCAGGAGAAGAGGCACAAACAATAGAAGAGACCATGCCTGATGCATAGCTGTATAGGTTACAAATGCGCGCCATCAGAATTGGAGGACATTGTTGTCTTTCTAAGGACTGGTATGGCACCAGAAGGCATGAAGGCTTTAGAGAAGAAACAACTTGCTATTCACGCGGCACCATTCATGTTAATTAGTGGTGATTTGTACAAGTTAGGCAGAGATGAGGTGTTACGCCGTTGTGTCTTGGAGCATGAACGAAAGGACATAATGGAAGAAGCACATGGTGGTATTGCAGGTGGCCACTATGCAGGTGATGCAACAACGTGCAAGATCCTACTTGCTGGTTTGTGGTGGGAAACATTGTACAAGGATTGTAAAGAGTATTGTAAGACATGTGACCATTGTCAACGTCTCGGTCGACCAAGACAAAGGGATGAGATGCCCCTACGACCAATAACAAGTGCAGAACCCTTTGAGAAATGGGAAATTGACTTTTTTGGGCCTATTTCACCAGCCACGCGCGCTAGACTGGATCGCATGCTATATCATCACTTGTATAGATTATCTTACCCAATGGGTAGAAGCAGCACCTACCAAGGACTGTACAACAGCTACAGCAGCAAGGTTCTTATGGGAGAATGTTCTTACAAGGTATGGCTGTCCTTTAAGTTTAACAAGTGATAGGGGCACACATTTTTTAAATGAGACAATAAGAATTCTTTTAGACGAGTTTATGGTTGCCCACCATAAAACTACACCCTATCACCCTCAGGAAAATGGGACTGCTGAGGCTTTTAACAAGATTTTGAGCCACACATTGACCAAGATTTGTGATGTTGGAAGGAAATATTGGGATGATAAAGTATCTGCTGTTCTTTGGGCTTATAGGACAACATACAAAAGATTGAACAAAGCCACACCTTTTCAATTAGTGTTTGGTGTGGAAGTTGTTCTTCCTCTAGAATTTATGTTACCTTCTTTGTGCATTGCGCACGCTGGAGGTCTAGCTGATGAGCAAGCCTTGGAAGAATGGATTGACGAAGATGGTTCAACTAGATGAGTTCCGAGCCATCACACGCTGGAGTCAGAAACAGGAGAAAGCATGCCAAAAGGCATGGCATGATCGACACATCAGGGATAAGAAACTTGTTGTGGGACAAATGGTACTTCTATATGACTCCAAGTTTCTGTGCCATCCAGGAAAGCTCAAGGTGCATTGGTTGGGGCCGTATGTTATCACTCATATACTTGAGTCCGGTGCTTGCCAGTTAGACACTATTGATGGCACAAGGTTTCCCGGTTACTTTAACGGGAGTAGGTTGAAGCCCTACTATAAATAAGTCTTCTTGGTGTTTGTAATAAGGCAGTATTGCCAGATAAATTAGGTTTCCCTTTATGCATTTCCTTAATGTATTTCTTTCATCGTCACTATGCTTTGTCAATTTTAGCTCTTGTTTGTGTAATAAGCGTGCTTGCACACGTGAAGCTAACTACAATATGAAGCATGTTGATGCACAGAGGACTGCACATCCTTTTCATGTGGGGTGGATTGTTGGTGACTCTCAGGTATATGCTGCAAAGATTTAACGTTGCGGGTGTTGAGAAAGAAGGTTGCTAAGGGTAACTGACAAAAGATTGCTTCTCAAGATAAGAAAGGATGAAGATGGATGAGGGAAAGTATAATGCATGTGAGGTAAGCGGTGGCCATGGTAATTACCAGGAGATGGTGCAGTGACGAGGTACTCGGGCACTAGAGCGTGTGCTGAAGAGAAGTCTATGACAGAGGGTAAAAAGGTGCGCTAGAAGGTTATAGCTTTTGGCGCGAAGATATACCGCGTGGAAATGATAAAAATGGGTAATAAATGAGGAGAATTTGGTAGGTGGAGGAGTAATTAATGCAGTGCACGAAAAGTGGAAATCTATATAAGGAGGGGATGCGATTTCATTTTTACCCTTACGACTATGAGAATTCGAAAAAGAACTACACGTGAAGAGATAAGTAAAGAGATTTAAGGTACGAAGCAAGTGAACCAGGCGTGGAAGAGAGATTTGTTTATTAGAAGGGCTTGAATCCCCTAGGAAAAGGGTTTGATGAAGCAGAGTAACAAAATAGAGCTAGGGTGTGCAAGTTTGTGATTGCAAATTAGGGCACGGTTGGATCAAGTAGGGTTTGAAGCAAACCACGAAAAACTTACAACATAAAAATCTAGAAAACAAAACCCTGAAAGAAGAATGGCACCAAAGAAGAAAGCAACACCGGTAAAGGAAAAGAAGAAGGTGGTGGTGGAAGAAGAGGAGGAGATGGCCCCGGAGAGCAATTTTTCTGAAATGCAGTACCCTGAGGAAGTTATTGTGGGGTAGGAATGGAATACCCACATAAGACAGAGTAAGATAAGTGAATACAATCACCAGACCAATGAAAACCAGAAGAAATTAGATGACCTGCTCACTTCTCGAATGAACAGGTGCACACTGAGGATGGACATGCCGATATATGATGATGCCAGGGAAAAGCTACTAAAAGGAAATGGTGTCTACCAGCTTTATGAGCTTCCATACTTTGGAAAGTATGCACCCTTGTATAGATGGCTGATGAGCCGAGTCCATGAGGACTTCTTCTACTTTGCAGGATGGAGGGTAAGATTGACACCCATCCTTATTGCCACAGTTACTGGATTACGGGCAATAGGTGAAGATATTAAGACCGACTTAGCTGACAAAAGTGCCATCTTGGAGACACAGAAGGCGCTGGGCTATCAGAAAGGACCACGTGGAATGGACATTGACAAATTGAAAAATTGTCCAGTAATACAGGCAGCAACACATCTAACCACAAAATTGAATGACCAAGAACGTTGGTCACAAGTTAACTCTATGTGGCTGCATGTGGCAAAGCACATGTCAGAAGGAGCCACTTATAACATTGTCGGCTTCATTGCAGAGTGGATAGTAGAGGAAGCGTGCAAAGGGAATAAGATAAGTTTTGGCTGCATCCTACTAAGTTTGGTCTTCATGGAGATTGGGGTACCAGATGGCCCAAAAGAGAATATATGGGAATACCCCATAAATAACAAGTCTCAGCTGAGTGATTCAGCAAGTATCTCTGCAAGGGGTCGATGACGGAAGAGGTGAAGGAGCGAGCAAAGATGTGGTATGATAGGCTCCGCGTGGCGTTTGGAGAAGAATGGCGTATACCCAAGGACTTTCCTTTGGTCCTAGGGAAACAGGTACAATTTGCAGTCTACCAACACTTCTGTATTGCATGCTTTCCAATGATAGATGGGTCATGGAGCCCCTGGTGCAAACTGCCATACGCATTTCCCGTGCAATACTTCCAAGTTGTAGTTCATTGGTTCACCAACACACGGAGGTTGGTGTTTAATGCAGACAAGGTGGACTGTGAATATCACACCCTGTGGAAGACATATGGATATCCAAGGAGGAATGCATACAATGAGAATAATAACATCTCAGAGATCTTGAGCATTAAGCCAGAAACACTGGCCATTGTGGATATCAGGGCCATGCTAATATACCTCCAACTGAAGCCCAAAATGGAGAATAACAAGTATGTGGAGAACGAATTCGAAGCTTCCAGGGCCACCGAAGGGAAAACATACTATGGAGAACATTCCGGCACCTAGGCCCTCTGCACCCAAGCAAGATGATGAGGAAGAGGATGAAGAACACGAAGATAGTGGCAGCCTGGTGCGAAGGAGGAAGCAGCCATCTGGCCAGGAGGAGGAGCGCATGACAACTCCCTAGGGAGAAGGAGTTACGGGGGAGGAGTAGGGTGCACAAATATTTAAGAAGGTGTTTAAGCACACAAGGGTGTAAGGAGAAACCCGCACAGGTGAAGGAGCCAGAGGAGAAGAAATGAAGAAAACTCAGGCTGAGTGAGGAGACAGAAGAATCTGAGGAGAAGGCACCTTCATCTCCAGCTAAAGAAGAGCCTCAACACAAGGAGGAGAAGATGGAAGGAGAAGAAGGGGATCAATCAGAGGCTACACAGGACAAGGGTGGGGATACATCTAGTATTCCTAACCTTGATGCAGCCATTCCAAGAGGGCCCAGATCCCATAGAATAGGGGAGGACGCCAAGGCACATACCATGGGGTATGCAGAAGACCCAAAGCTGATTATTCACGCTCAGTTCTAGAGCACCATTGAGCAGAAGGATTTATTCGGTTGGGCACTCATGGATGAGGACAAGGTAACTTTGTGCACAAGGAAGCAGCTTTCATGGTCTATGCACACCCATATGGATGAGCCTGACTTTGATATCGGTGAAGAATCATGTGCGTCAAGATGATTGAAGAAGGCACCTGAAATGTGCCACATGACAATTAAGCCAACAATGATGACAGATGAGCAGGTGAGCAATGCTCTGGTAAAGGTATCCTCTAAAGTAGCAAGAAGAAACATAGATAAATCTGCTACCATCAAGGCGCTGACGGAGAAATTGAAAGCCAAGGATGTGGAGATAACATGCCTTGTATAGGAAAAGGATTTGATTAAGAGGAAAATATGACACTTTTGTTAATATGGTAGAGGAAATTGGAGATGATGTCCTCAAAGTACGCCCACATTTGGAATCCCAAGTGCTAAAATAATTTCCTTCTGCAATGCATTATGTAAGGACAATAATAACATTAGTGTTGGAAGATGAAAAGGTGTGTGTATCCTCACATAGCCCAAGGACTCCGGGGAAAAGGTAGAAAAAGTGCAGGCTGCAGTAGCCAGGAAGATTGCTACTTATGAAGGCCTACTGCAAGCCACCCACGATGAGCTAAAGAAAGCCGATCATGTGCTAACAATATGCACAGCCCCAGATGCGCTGATCACGATAAAAACCTTGGAGGAGGAAAATGAAGTACACAAGGTGATGAAGGATGCTTCCCTAGGCCGCGCTGAATGATTACTCCTGGTGAAGCAAAAGTGTGAGACACTAGCTACGGCATAGGCACCACATAAGGAGAGGTTAGAGGAGCTTGGAAAGCTCATTGCTCAGAAGATGGATGTATTGGAGGGGGTGTAAACCTCTATGTCAAGCGTAATGCTTGTGATACATAATGAGCAAGGAAAAATCACCATGGAAGAGCTGCAGTCCATCATTGCAGACGTGCCTGAGATAGCAGGAGTGGCACTAATGGAGTGGGAGAACCTGGAAGTAGATATCAAAGAAGAATATCCAGAGTTGCTGCTTCAGGATGAGACGGAGGGGCCTGAGGCTTAAACAGTTTTGTTAGCTGTGTATACCTTATTCAAAATTTAATTCTTTATTCAACCATTCTTTATTTATCCATTCTTTGTATAAGTTTTGGACATCGCCATTGTCAGGGCGACAATGAGATTAGTGTGGGGTAATGTTGATAAGAGAAAACACTTAGTTGAACTTGCACACAGAGTCCGCGCGGAAGAACAACACAGGAGCAAAAGCGTGAAGGTATAGGAAGGCGTCACGCGTGGAGGTGTAGAGTCAGACTCTCAAGGACTTAGCTGATTTTGGAGATCAGGTCTATTCTTAGAGATTGGCGTGTAGAGCACACAAAGTGATGCCGAGACTTGTGTGCCACTCTTCGTGGAGATTCTTTGAAGAGCATGACAACTCACTCTTGCATGGGCATAAGCTAAGAATAGATCCACCACTGTAGTTAACTATCAGTGATCTATAGATAACATACTTGCATGTATGGCTATAGTTGTAAAAAGGTGCGTGGCTGTTATTAGCATGCGACCTATTTCTGGTAGAGTTAAGTGGTGAAGGGCTAGTTCCCCACCCTATATATATATGTAATGAATTACTTAGTAGATAGATAGAGACACCTGCTTTGAAGAATGAGAGAAACATGAGTACATGCGACTGGATAATTGTAACATATCCATGCGTGCATGCCTGGTATTGTATGAAGCTTCTGTACTGTTGGTATGATGAATAGATAAAGAAAATTGGATGAACAAATAGTGTTTGATGTGTTTTATCAATGCATATTATTATTTTCATGATGATTTACCTTTAAGCACTTATAGATCTGGTTAAGTATAATGTTGAATAGATGGATTAGTTTCTAAAATATATGTTTACTACTTTATCATGCTACCATTCTGTCTGCAACCTTTAAGAGGGACCCGGTACCTTTGCGCGCTTCGGGTGAGTGCTCAGCCTAGGCTGAGTGATGTGCCAGCACGACTAGGTGTTAACTAACAATTCTAGGCTGCATCGTGCAGTAAGAAGGGCGATCACTGCACATCATAATTCCCTTACAAGGATACTGCCCCTGCCCATGCCACAAACACCTTAATAAGGGATAATACCATCAAGGGCCTCACCTCCAGTGGAAGCAAATAGGGAGGACGCTCAGAGAGCTATCAATAAGCTTAATGCCTATGGTTATCATAATATTATTCTCAGATTCGTATGGGCCACTCCAAGGTAGACTTTTAAAAAAAATTGAAGCAATGAAGACTTAAAATCAAACATCTTTCCTTCTTTCTGTGAAGTATTTTACTTATTTCCACTTTATATTTTGTAGGGTTTTTAGTGTTGATAGGATCAATTCTATTTCACTTAAACGCAACCATTCTTCTTCTATTTTGATTTTCCTCATTTAATATAATGATTTATTTGTTTTCACTAAAGAAAATATATCAATATTATCCATTGCTGATTAAGCTCAACAGGTTTTCACTTTAACGAACATGTTTGTTTAATTTTGTTTATAGGGAAATTTGTGTGTTTACAAACCCTTAAAATTTACCTTGGAGGCATGAGGATTTCCTGGCTTTGCATGTTTCTTGAGTTAGGGATGATAGTGATGGCGTCCGACAAAGTGAGATGTAGGGAGCTTGAATAGGAGGATAATGAAGATCTAGATTTTTTTCTAGAGCCGAATATCATCGGATTGGATGAAAAAGATCGTTGAATACAAGTTCAATGAGCAGGCTAGCTGGTGGTTCAAACCACTACCATGCGCATTAGAAGATGGATAACATTTAATTATATTCTCATATTCTAGATCGATGTCCTCTGCTAGTTTCTTCAGAATATCTTCAGTAATTCTCTAGTTACACTGAGGTTCAATCACATCATAGTAAATGAACCTGGAAGTGTCTCACATATCTTGAAAGTCATTATCCTAGTGGCTGCTAGCCTGTATAAAAAGGAAACACGTTCAGTTTATTGTTTTGTAGACAAATGTCGACTTCTGTGAAATCATTAAAATATTTTACCAAGATCTATATGGTTTAATGTTAATGATATTTTAAAACTGATAAGATCCTTATTCCAAAGCAAAATTAAAGCCTAATGGCCACCAACCCGTATAAAACAGAAATATATTATATTTATGGTTTTGTATATCAATGTTGGATTACCTGAAATCATTAAATGATTTTCCAACAACTGCATAGTTTAATCTTACATAAATTTTGAAATTGATAAGAACCTTTATTCCAAAGGAAGAATTAAATCTGTGTGGCCACTAGCCCATATAGAATAGAGATATGTTCTGTTTATTATTTTCTAGATCAATGTCGGATTCCAATATTTTGATTTTTAGTTTCCATTATATGGGACTTTGGAGTGCAGTAAATTCCAATATATATGATTTTGGGTTCCAATATATGTGACTCTGGATTCCAATATATGCGATATTAGAATCCAATATGTGTAATTTTGGAGTCCAGATAATTCCAATATTTAACATTTTGGAATCTAAAAATACTAATTTCGGATTCCAATATTGGTAGTGTTTTTTTGCTGCTTAGATTGGAATAAGTCCATATTTAGTGAAATAATCGTTATATAAAGTTATGAGACCGTAATGAGGGACCAATCACTAAGCACTACTAACATCGCCTAAGGTTACATCCATTAAAGGTTCCATTTACATCCATCTAGCTCCATCATAAGGCACAATGTTGGTTCATCTATATCACATTGCATAAAAGGGAAGTTTATTCTATTCCATCCACCATTCTATTACATTTTATACACATAATTATTTCTCACTACTTTCACAAAGTGTGACGTGCACAAGAGCACCTAGGGCATGATTGCACACACACACACATAGAACTACATTGGGTCTGAGATGTAGTGCAATGCTTACTTAGTAAGTCCACCATTATGACAACTGAGGTCAGTACTGAACCCTTCATATGCATCTTTCTTTTTTATGGTTTGATGCTTGTCTTGGGGTTTTGCATGTCTTTTCTTCATCACCTATTACTAGTGACATATGGTGCAACCAATGAAGTTAGTGAACATAGGAAGCGAAGGAAGGAAAACCATAAAGTGACACCTCAGAGGAAGGTTACAGAGCTTTTTCACAGACTAGGGCACCCATATTATAGAATAGGGTGCCCACAGGTGCCCCTGTACCTATCCAAGGCATCCTAATCCACTAATATTTCCTAGATCTACACTTTTTTGGACTTCAAAAAAATCATTTCCTCCTCCTGTTTCTTCACCCATTCTTTGTGACACAGTCCAACAAGCTCATTGAATCAGCCGAGTTATTTCTAACTCTCTTTTCACTTTAGGGTTTCACATATCTACTTTCTTAGTTGCTTGGGTCATTTTATTTATACATTCATATGTTATTTACTGTTTTCCTTAATGTCAGATTAACTATAGAATTATTCATTATTCCACATTTTAGTTAATCATTTTGGTGAACCCCACGTTCAACACTACCTTCCACTTAGGGCCCTCTTTTTCTTCTTTATTATGGCTCATTCTTATGATGATTTTATTGATGCTCATCTTAAAGATCATCAATGACCATTATAAATTGAGAATCCTCAAGATCTAGACTTACTTTTACATGTTCCTACATGAGGAAGCTACCAATTTAGCAAATCTTAATGCTTCTATGGATTTCTGTCTTCCATGGTTTCCCAACCAGCTTCGTGGTTCCACTCTTCCACCCATTTCCACCATTCTCATTTTTTCCATACTCCTACAAATCATTTCATCATCACATCTTATCTCTCATACATGCAATAGGTTTCCTGTGTTGGTACTCAAGATTTAACATCTTTGTATATCAAGACCTCCAAACACAAATTGGTCAGCTTACAACAGGTTACTTCTCGTGCATCTCCATCTTTAGATTCTACCTTGTTATTCTATACGCCATTCATGTTGGCCATCTCCACTTATCCTTCCCTCCTAGTTTTGTCACCCCTAAGCTTCCCATTTTTAATGGGCACATGGTGATCCACAAGAGTATCTTATATCATTCCATGTAGCTTGTCTAGACTTTGCAGATGATCATATGCTTTTGGCTAAAAAAATTCCCCAAAGTCTTCATGATTATGTGATGTGTTGGTTTTATGACCTACCTGTTCATTCGGTAACTTCATTTACGCATCTTTTCGATGCTTTTCTTACTCATTTTTCCATTAATATCGGCTCCAAGATCTCTTATGCTCAATTAGCACAACTTAAACAAGGACTCTAATGAACACCTTGCCAATTATGTGTTGAGATATAAAAATAATCTAGCTAAGATGTCAAATATGCTAGCAGACTCTGAGCTTTAGGACTTTTTCATTCAAAGTCTTTTACCACCACTTCAGGAAAGTGTTCTCTTTGAAACCTCTCCTTCATTCGACCAACTTTTTCATACTCTTAAGCTTCATGAAACCAAAATTCTATCCATAGGAAAGCTCAAATATCAAGAAAAAGTATCGTATTCTACTCATTTTCTAAATAAGACACATTCAAGCCATCCGCAACTAAACCATCTGATACCAAAATTACTGTCAATACAGTCGCTACCCCTAAAGAGGTTCATTCACCACCACCTAGGTGTACATTTACTAGCTTTCCTATGGCCCCACATCTCATATTACAACAACTTCTTGAGAGTAATATTATCACGCTTCCTCCACCGCTCGAAATAGACCCATCATGACCAAAAATTAGGAATTACAATGATAACTTCCGATGTGACTATCAGGATGTGTAGGACACTCGATGCATCAATATTTCAAGCTCCACACAATTATCCAAGATCTTATTGATAACAACAAGCTTGAGATTCTGACATCTACCAACTCTCCACCTAACACTGACAAGGGAAAACTCAAACTATTTAATAATCGACCTCAACAATGTGACAAAATAAATAGCTGAACCTTCATATAATCATGCATACCACGTAGTGTCTCCTCCTACTTTAGGGGCCCTTTACTATTTAGTTACGCATATTGATGCTTCCCCACTGGTCATCTCTTTTTTTAATCATGAATATCATGTAACTTTTACATCTAATCACCTACATATCAACACATATATTGGCTCGATCCTCATCAATAATACTAAGGTTGACCCATTGTGGCCTATTAGTGCATGCTCTATTCCATTTCTTGATGTTATTGGTTACCCTCGATCAAAAATTGAATACCCTTCAAACAAACCCTATGGTGTCATTAAACTACACATTATGGTTGGTCCTCTCACTTTGCTTGTCCCTTTACTCGTTGGGTAAGAAATCAGATAGTTGTGACATGCTACTATGGACTCAATTGGATTCATAGGCATCAATCCATTATCTCTATGAATCATTTGTGACTCAAATTTATTCATAACAATCAGGTTATCTCTATTGACTGGTGTACCCCCATCTACTACATGGTCATCATCTACGCGAGCATCATATTCATACATCTTCCACTTCATCTCACACATCACAATCTGTATTACTAAAAGCACAATCTACTCCTAGTTCACCTACTCATACACCTTCTATGTGACCTCACCACTCAATTAGTTTTACACATCAACATATTCCCATTCCTAGGATAATTACTGTATCTCAACATAGGTCACCACCTATGTTTCATTCCACACAGGTGTCCATCACCTCCACATTTAGCTTAACGTAGATATCCATTACCTACACATTTTATGGTACCTATACCGTCATCATATATTCATCAATCACATTCCTATAGACTTCATTCACATGTGCAATGTTTATCTACTATACCACCATTGCTAGAACATGGTCATTTACAATTCATCACCAAATTCATCAGATGAAGGACCTTCGTCCTTTAGTGTCATTTGATAGATAATTCACTCATGTACACTTGGGGGGCATGCCATCAAATACACCTTCTCCCCCGCGACATCTTAGCTTGGACACATCTATCATCTTTGCATTGTCACACACTCATTAGCATAGGCACATTCATGTACACACTTTGCAACCATTACTCGATTTCACACTCTTGTGCTTTGGTTCACACTTGACTGTTGAGGGCTTACTACACATGAATCCCACACACTACACAACCGAAATTACACACAACATCTCTTCACAATTCAAGTGTCATATGCCTTACATATTACATCATAAACTCTACATTTAGTCTACATCATTTGCACATCTACACATCATACATCATACTAGTCGTCATTATACATGTATCACACTCTTAGGGTCTACATTATATACTCCTCATCTTACATACCACATAGCATGCACCTTACACTTTTAGTCTACATACACAACTTGAATTTCACATTTATACATCATACATTGTCTACACACCATACTATTATTCATCATACATGTGTCACACTCTTATTGTCTAGTCTAGCATTACTACTCATCTTACATACATACGCACATCTCACATTATCAATCCATCTATACACCTTGCATTGCACACTCTACATTGCATTTTACACATCTTTACACATCACATGGTCATATCTTATCATCACACATACTACATCATACTCTACATACTGCACTCATTACCCTATGACACACTCTAGTTCCTCGGTCCATACTCGACTACTGAGGGTTTATCAATCAAATGGACCATATCATACACACATATTCATCACACGACCTTCTACTATATTACTAGGCTAGTGATATATGCTATAGGTTAAATGGTCATCCTATTCCTTCATTCTGAAGTGGTATACCCTTTAGGCTACATCACCACTCCCTCTATTCATCTCACCATGATATACACTTTAGAATACATCATCACATTTTCATATCTAGGTCGCATATCATTAACACACATACACATTCATCACCGTGCACTACATATAACACATTATTTGACCATTTCCCGATGATGTACTCTCATTTTCGGTTCATTCTTGACTATTGAGGGGGTATACTAAATGAAACTCACTGCATAAAAATCCATTCACTCGAGGGGCATGTGGCTCTTGTCATCCATCTTGCATTCCATTCCATCCATCCAAAGCATGTTGCATATCTTGGTTGTTTGTACTCTTGCTTACCTTTGCTTGTTCATGTTTGTTTATTACACATGCTAGCTAGATTTTGTATATGTCATTATCATTACCATACACACATGCATGTTCACACCTTTTTCTAGTTGTGATCATAGATACAGGTCCCTTACACGCGACATGGATGCTTACCTCCTACCACTCCTACAACGGTCGTTGGGGGAATCCACATTCATCTCTTACAGGTGCTATTATTTCATTCTGTACTTAGAACTTTACATCACTTGCTTATACACACTTTTGACATATGGTTTATCTTTCTAACATGATAATGGGTGTTTCATATGTAAAATTTGCTTGCAAGTTTATTTACTTCCATGGTTATTTGTTGTTTGTACTTGGTTGTTTTGTTTTCTATTATATGCGGGCCTTGCCCTTTGTTTGGTGTGCACACTTGTTTGTTGTATGTAGCCATTATAGCCTTGCAGTGTCTTGTGACATCATGAGTGATGTCCCATGTTTGAAACCCTCTTTGGTGGTCTATGATTGTCTTCTTGCTTGTTTACTTGCATTCTAGCTTCTACATTGTTTATGTAGCATACACTTGTCTTTTACATGCATGATTGTTCATACTAACACTTGTTTCTAGCCACTTGTTTGTGTGTGCCTTGGTTTCTACTAAACTCATTCCCTTCCCCCTGAAGGGCACAATTTATGCGATTTTTCCTCTTTTGGGGCCGCATTCTCCTATCAATGACGTCGCATGTGCCCCCAAAGAAGGGGGCATCATTTGGGGTTTTACATATTACAAAGATATTCTGTACTAGAAAAATTCAGTTCAGTTTTACGTCCTTGACATTGTGGGTTATACAATGAGTGGTCTTCAGACCAGTCTACGAACCCCGTACATAGCGAATTTTACAGGACATGGTTGTCCTTAGCATTCAAGGGAGTAGTTACAGGTTAGAGGATACATGGGATTTCCTCTCTACACTACTTCAGCCGAGTGGCATCGGATCTCCCTAAAAACTAGGCAGTACAGATATCTCTTTATACAACTTTAGGGAAGTAGTTACATGTTGGAGAATAATGCAACTTTCTCCCTACACTTCTTTAGCTAGGGTGGCATGAGATCGCCCTAAAAAATCATAGTATAGGATATCCTTCTACATTTTTTCTCTCAACATGGATCAGGTGCACATGTTCCATTTTTCATTTACGTACTTTACATTTACATGCTTTCACATACATATACATGCATATTTTACATATTTTTACATATATGTGTATTTGACTACTTGATAATTTTCTCCTTGTAGGTCCATCCGTATGAGAAACAAGCAGTCAACAACTACATCAACAACAACATTTTACAGTAGCACATGTGATACTAACCATATAGGTACACCACACACATTGACAACTACACACATGATTTCCACCCTAGGTTCACTCTCACCACTTTTTGCACTTTTGCACCTTTAGTTTCCACACTCCACTATTTTCTCATTCCACGCTTTGTCTAGTCCTTCGAAACACTTTCTACATCACTCTACAAGATTATCAGGTATGCATCTCTATCTACTTTATGATACTGAGATTTTCCCTCACCAACATAAAGTGGGGGAAAATGTAGTCACAAAATCATGCACTTTAGACATTATTTAGTCCCAGTCTCATACTACTATTCATATGGTTTTTGAGTGAAGAAAGTACTAATTAACCCATGTCTTTTGGCCATTTTACTTTGATTTTTGTCATCACTGTTGACCTTCAACACATACTTTCCCAATCTATTTTTGTCAGTTGGAGTCATTTTACCTTTGACTGGGGTGTCCAACCCATAATATTGAGGACACCATAGGTGCCCCTATTTGGGGTGCCCTGATCCTTTCTACACTTTCCCGCCACTTTTTGGGCACTTTTTGACTGTTTGAGCTTCTCATCTTTTTAGTGGTCAGCCTTTTCAGGGTTAATTAAAAAATTAGAACAAGAGAACCATATAAATATAAATTTATGAGACCATAATGAGGGACCAAGCACTAAGAACTACTATCATCACCTAAGGTTGCATCCATTAAAAGCTCTATTTGCATCCATCTAGCTCCATCACAAGGCACAATCCTGGTTCATCTACATCACACTACATAGGAGGGAAGTTTATTCTATTCCATCCACCATTCTATTACATTTTATACACATAGTTATTGCTCGGTACTTTAACAAAGTGTGACTAGAACAAGAGCACCTAGGGTATGATTGCACACACACATAGAACTACATCAGATCTGAGATGCAGTGAAATAATTAATTAGTAAGTCCACCATTGTGGCAACTGAGTTCAGTCTAACCCCTTCATATGCATATTTCTTTTTTTTATGGTTTGATGCTTGTCTTGGGGTTTTATAGATCTCTTCTTCATCATCGATTACCAATAACATAAAGCTGAGTTTAGTGAAGTTAGTGCGACATGAAGCAAAGGTAGGAAAACATCAAGCGACACCTCCCTAGAAGGTTATAGATATTTTCACATACTAGGGCACCCATATCTTAGACTAGGGTGCCCATACAAGCCCCTGTACCTATCTAGGTGTCCTAGTCCACTCAGATCTCCCATATCTGCACTTTTCTAGACTTCGGTATAGTCGTTTCCTCCTCTTATTTCTTTAATCATTCTCTATAACACAGTCCAACAAGCTCGTTGAATCAATTGACTTCTTTCTAGCTCTCTTTGCACTTTAGGATTTCACATATCTACTTTATTAGTTTCTTGGGTCATTTTATTTATACATTCATATGTTATTTACTGTTGTCATTAATATTAGATTAAGTATCTAAAATCCACATTTTAGTTAATCATTAAGACAAGGGAAAATCCTGGAAAGCTTCTCATCATTTGGATATTATTCATAGTGACATTTCTAGCCCATTCCCATCTCCTTGGTTTACTAGAGATCTTTATATACTTACCTTCATTGATGATTTTTCGTGTTACACTTGGGTGTATTTTCTCAAACAGAAATATAAAGTTTTTGATCACTTTTGAGACCTCAAGGCTCTTGTTGAGAAAAAATTTGAAAGGTCCATTAAGGTTCTTTGAACTGATAATGGAGGAGATTATGTGAGCAATAAGTTTGATGATTTTTGTACCTTCGAAGGTATTATTTTGCAACGTACAATTGCTTACACCCCTTCACAAAATGGAGTTGTGGAAAGAAATAATTGAGCACTTAAGGATATGATCACTTGTGTGGTTCAATCTAAATCCCTTCCTCCATAGTATTGGGCCAAAGCCGTGAACTATGATTGCTATATTTAAAACCACATTCCGCATAAGCCAGTAAAAGGGATGATACCCTTTGAATATTGGCACATATGCAATTCTCATGTTGAGCACTTTCACATCTTTAGATCAACTATTATGGCTCAGATTCCTAAAAAGAGATGCAAGGCCTTAGGACCACAGTCTAGACCTTGTATATTTGTAGGGTATCCTAATCATGTGAAGGGATATAAATTTTTGAACCCTACTACTCATCAGCTTTATATTAAGAGAAGTGTTAAGTTTTATGATTCATCTTTGAATTCTACTTCTCCACCTGTTGAGGTCCTTATGCCCATCTTTGATTCTGATTCTAATTCTTCTGATGATGATATTTTTGAGCCTCTTCCTGCTCTTCCTAATCCTACTGCTCTTCCTCATGTTTTGGAATCTTCTGATTCTTATAGTAGTAATGATGGGGATGTTGTCCCTTTTCACTCAAGTGAATAATCTATAGATTATGAGCCTAACTCTCCTTCTAGTCATCGTTGGGCTAGGAAGGCCCTAAAAGTGATAGATATTGGATAAGGGATCCTTCTTATTAGAGACAAATCATTCAAAGTTTGTTAGAACCCAAGATTTATTCACCTCTACTTCTGATCTTTAGTCTTTCTAGAAGGCTTCTAGGATTCCTGTGTGGGATTCTTCCATAGATGAGGAGTGTTCCTCACTCATGAAGAAAAATACTTGGGATCTCACCCATCTTCCAAAAGAAAGAAAAATAATTTGGTGTAAGTGGGTGTACCAAACAAAGTATCATTCCACTGGGAACATCGAGAAGTATAAAGTGAGACTTGTAGCTCTCTCATCTTGCTGGGGTTGATTATTTAGAGACCTTTACTCTCATTCTGAAGATGAATTCCATTTTACTGGTTGTCGCCATGGTTTCCGAGAACATATGGGAATTCCATCAAATGGATGTTAAGAGTTTCTTTGTTTATGGGGACATAGAGGAAGAGATCTATATGTAATAACCTCCAGGTTATTTCCATGATTCCTCCCTTGTTTTCAAGTTAAAAAAGTTTCTTTATGGCCTTAAACAAGCCCCTCCGGCTTGGTATGCCAAGATGGGCTCCTTTCTTCTTGCATCATGATTCACTAAGTGTCACTCTAATCCTGATGTTTACATTTTTGTGGAAAGACGAATCCATGTTCATCCTTATTTTGTATGTTGATGACTTGTTGATTATGGGTAACTCTTCCTCGATCATTGATTCTATGAAGACTGCCTTAGCTAACAAGTTATCTGCGAACTCACTGAGGTTTTTTTCCCTACTTCCTTGGGATAACTCAATATAACTTAAGAATTTTGATTTCTCAACCTATGTATGCCCTTGATTTGTTAGCTAGGTTTCACATGTCTAATTATAAGCCATCTTCTACTCTTTTCCTTTTAAGGGTTAATTTAGATGTTGATTTCTACGCTCCCTTAGTTGATGGTACACTTTATTTCCATTTGGTGGGGAGATTGATCTATCTGACTCACACTCAAATAGATCTTTCATAGGTGGTTTACATCAATTCCATATTTATACAGGAGCCTCATGAGCTGCATTGGAGAGTAACAAAGTGGATCCTTCATTATGTTTGTTGAACTCATATTGATGGAATTCACTATTTATGAGGGAAAAAGATTGATTTATTTGGATTCAAATATTTTGATTGGGTCGGTGATCTCAATCATCAGAAGTATACCTCAGGCTATAATTTTTCTCTTGGTTTGGGTCCTATCAGTTGGTCTAGCAAGAAGCATAATATGATTTTGATAGGTTCTACAAAGGTAGAATACATGAATTTTTTTAACATTTCCATGGAAATAATTTGGTTACAGTGGATACTGATAGAGTTTGGTATTCACTTTCGGCAACCTACTATCATTTATTATGAAAACATGAACACCATTTTGATTTTTCCGAAATATGGTTCAACGTCGAAAAATGTTGCATATTGAGATCCACATACACTTCATATGGGATTTGATTCATGGAGACATCATTGACTTGGATTATTGTCAAACTTATGATCAGGTTGCAAAAATCTTCACCAAGCCCTTCACTAAAGCCAAGTTTCTCCACTTGTGCTCTCTTTTTAGGGTGAGGTATTTTGCAGCTGCTCATCTTGTTTGGGCTTTCTAGTTATCTTATCCTCTTCTTTTCTTCTAGAAATATTATTGCTTATACATGGGTACCTCATCAGGAATTTCATTTCCAAGACCCATATGACACATCCATTTTGGTTGTTTAGGGGAGTCATATTTCTCTTTCTGGCTTGTCATGCCTCTACCTAAGATTTAATGAAGGGGGGGTATTGGTGTGAGGTATTATATTTGCCTTATTATTTATGGGGAATTTTCCACCTCACACATGGTGATTCATCTCACTTAGGTGAGTTCATAGGTCATTAAGTGCCATAGGTGTTATATGACAAAACATTTCATAGAATCTGTCATGTGTATCATACAAGAGTTACTTTCCATTTTAGATCATAACTCCTTTCTCCCTTGAGGAGGTATGATGAGTCTTGCGTTGGGATTTACACAACACTCTTGTCTGTACTCTTTATTTTGATATATGAGAATGAGTAGACCTATTTTTTGTGCATTGATCTTGTATGGTTAATTCTTATTGATTAATTAGATCACATTTTTTGATTCCATTCGAGTGCAACACTCTTGATGTGCATGGGTTTTTTTTGACTATAGAATACTTGTTATAGATCACACAAGAAGTTCACGTGGGAGAGAAGGTCAGGATCAAGGGCACAGAGGGACAAGAAGAGCCCGCATGCGGAGGGCAAGTTCAGCATTCAAGACTTAGCCGATTTTGAGCATGAAGACCTATTTTTTAGATATGGCGTGTAGAACACACCAACGATGCAGAGACGTGCGTGTCACACATTATCTATCTTTAGAGGATTGAATTGAAGCATTTTTCATGGAGACAAGCTAGGAATAAGATTGTAACTTCAGTTAACTGTAAAAGGTCTATAGATAACACACTTGCATGTGTGGCTATGCTTGTAAATGACGTGTGGCTATTAATAGCATGCAACCTATTTCTGGAATAGATAATTAGTGAAGGGAAAGTCCCCACCCTATATATATGATATGAAGTTCATAGTAAAATATAGACACACATGGAGAGATGGATGTATGAAGGTATAGAGGTATGCACATATGATTAGATTACTGTATCAGATCCATGTGCACATTGGTATAAATTGACACTATTGTAAGGGAGCTTCTGTGTTTATTAATGGATGGAAGTTATTGGATGAATCTAAGTTTCATTACTATGTGTAATTGAATAGTGCATGTTATTGATTCAATCATGATTACTGTTTAAGCTTGTTCTTTCATAGATTTGAATGTAGCATGCATGGTAGAATGGTGGATTAGTTATGAACATATATGTTTCTTCCTTCATTACGCTAACTTCTTGCTGCAAACAACCCTAAAGATGGACCCTGGTACCTTTGCACGCTTCGGGTGAGCGCTCAGTCTAGGATGAGTGATGTGTGTGTGCAACTAGGGTGTTATCTGGTAAATTCTAGGCTACATCAGTTTTGTTTGATTCTTGTGGTTCAATCTCACATGGTCGATAATAAATTACCTTAAAAGGGGTTAATTTTTTGGGTTGGGATAAAATTAGGACACCCACTAATGGTTGAGCATTACTTATGTGCCACTACTCTGAAGAGGGCTCAAACTACACATAGTTATAGGCTGAGACCTTTTGAGAATAAACCCCACTTCAGGTAGTTGAGAACTTATAAAGAATATTTTAAAATTATATTTCCAAGGGCATGGCTTCAAGAGGTATCCTCTTGAGCACTTTGTTATATCTTGTCATGAAATCCAACATGCCTTCATTAGATTCTTTCTTCTTATGCACCAATTGGACAAATAGATCTTAACAATCTTCTGTGGACTTGAATTTTTCTTCAAAACAAGTTCTTATATCATCCCAACAAGTGAATGATCTTACTAGTAGAAGGTAGAACCATTCTACTGCTTTGTCTTGTAAATAATCCTTGAACAAGATAGATACATCTTCGTGTTTAACACATAGCACACTACATGTGGTGATGAAGGCCGCTACATGTTATTTTAGGAGTTGTGAGCCATCTCTCTCGAACTTTGGAAATATTTTCTTTGAACCTCATGGCATCTTGTGAAGAGGTTGTGGGAGTGCAAATGGGCTTGTTTTCCCGCCCCATGGTATAATAGGTTTTGGTATCTCCTCATCATCCATTATGTCTTTAACTTTCAATTCGATTATTGCTCTAGTTTCCACTATGGCTATGACTCTTGCTTCTACTCTTACTTGAGCTCTTGCTTATACTTAAATTTCAACTATTTCTTCAGCTTCCACTTGTGCTCTTGCTTCAGCTTTAGTTTCAATTTCTACATTAGTAATTTTTTCAAAATCTTCGCTAAGATTTGGAAACTCTATGTCCAATGGGTTAGCACTGCTTGGACCACCAGTGAGAGAAATTTTGGGATGAAGGGAGGGCCTTGAATTTCTGATTATTTCTTTCCTTCTCTGAAGCTCTTCAAATATTAGGTCGGTATTTCCTCCTTTCCTATGTGACTTGGTATATCTTCTATCAGAGAGCTTATATATTTGAGATGAACTTAAGCTCTCCTTTGTTGTGTTTGTACTTGTCTTGTTCTTTCCCTTTCTTTAGCATGTTGCTCTTCAATATCTAGAACTCTGGTAACAATGAAGTAATGTGCCAAATTTTCTCTGTTACGCCAAGAAAATTCCCTAAAGTTAGATACAATATCCTCTTGGATGTGAAAAAGCAATTCAAGTCTTTGGAAAGGAGGGTTAATAGGAATAACTATGGTATGAGATATAAGGCTATGCGACTTTTCAACTTCCAATTTTTTTATTTTTTTGGATTTTTTTTTGTATTTTCTTATTATTCATATTTTGGGTGTAGAATTTTGCTAATTCTGCCCCACAACAGGGGTAAAAAAATATTGGAAAGAAAAAATTTCGAGTGAATAATTTGTTGGGTATCCGCCAACGCTATGAGACTCTAGGTCCCTCTTCTTGAATGGTGTAACTCCATTTATTATGCGTGAATGAAATGAAACTATGTGGTGGCCTTAGAGGCTGAGGATCCAAAAAGAACACTCCACTGAACCTGTGGCAAAAGCTTGCAATTGTTTACATGCGAGGAATTTTCTTGAGAAGGTAGGAAAGGGAGTGGGAAAAGGAAGGGGGATTAACATCTTAGGTAGAAAATAAGATTCGTGCAGACATTAGTCAGAGTAGTTCAACACACATATATGGAAAGGAAACAACTTTGTAGTTGACAAAAGACAAGATAAGATTAGGAACACAAAGTTTAGGTAATCTTCTTATCAAAAAGGCAAGAACGTCCTTTCTTTTTCATTGATGTTTTGAAAATGTTGTACATAGTAGGAAATGGAAGAAAATAGGAGGGAATAGAATAAAAATGCTATCTCTTTTACTTCTTCACAAGTAGTAATCTCTCATGATCATACAAAATTGACAACCCTTAAGAATGAGGAATTCATTGCAATTTATAGATTTTGAGAAGACAATTCACCTACCCCCCACGTGACTCTTGACATTCCTAGGAAAGAACATTAAGTCCCCTTTTATTAGTTAAGGGAAACTTATTAAGTTTTACATTATAGTCACATTAATGAATATGATGAATGCCATGATTGCTCACAATGACGAATTAGAAAGGGGGTAGAGAAGAGGAGGGATAATGAAGAAAGAAGGGGGAGAATGCTACATAGCATGAATGGGGATTCCTCCTCTTTTAAAGAAGATCTTGCCGATGATGATCATAACTTCTTCCTTTTATATGATGCATGGACATTCTAGACCACGAAATGAGTGTTTATAAACATTGTTTAAATACCTCCCAATGTGATCTCAGGATGGACACAAGCACTACTCACAATGATCGTCCTCGATACTTGATTGATGAAACTCCTTATCTCATTGAGCTTACCTCAAACCACTTATTTCAAATCACCTATCTAACCGAGATATGAAGATGAATCCACGTACTGTAATCTACGATGCTCTGCCTTGCTTTTGGACATTGTTGAGCTGAAGATGATGCCTCCAAGACCCTTATGAATTTTTTCTTCCTCTGTTTGAGTCACGAAGTAATCCCGTTACCCTGTAGAGAGTCCAAAAAGTGAAAATATGAGTGAAAATGAAGCCATGTGTAAATTTATGCACCAAAATTGAATACTTTCTATTGTTAGCATGTTGTTTTTTCAGGACCTACTATTTTCAGAAAATTGTCATTTTTTCTTGGCTTTCAGTTTTACATATTTTTTGACTATCCCGGGTGATTCGAACTTACAAATCAAGGGACTTACTATTTTTGGCATGTGGAGGATCATAAAATATGTTATTTTTAGTATGCGATAAAATGACCTTAGTTTGTGATGGTAACATTATTTTTGGATTTGGCTCTTTGTCGTGATCTCGTGCTCCAAATTTCAATATGTTTCACCCACTAGAATGATTGGAAATAAAACACCAGATTTTCCTTGATGCAGGTTCATACACAAAGCTACCATGATAGCCATTAAAGGAGTCACTAATATTTTTACAGTGTTCTTTCCCACCTTGGATTACAATGAAATTAACTTCATTGGTATAGGTTTTTCACTCAGGCTGTGTGCTCACATTTTTAGTTTGATCCATCCACCAGAGTTATGAGAAATCAAAGGAATGAAATCTGGGGCACAAAACGAGGGTTTTGTTACCATTAAATATCCAAGCTATCACTTTAAATAATGAAACTTTTATCTCGATGGCCTCTAAAAATGGAGAAGTCTACAAAAAATCTCACCTCGATTTGTGAACCAGATTGTGAGATATGAGTTTTACTTCGTTTTTGGCCATGAATTCAATCTGGTGAAGAACAGACATGGTGTCTGTATAAAAAGAATCCTTTGAGTTTTTTTTGAAGAAATGAACCTATTGAAATGGTGGAGGAATGAAGAAATGTAGAGGGGCAATGGAATTCTGTAAGTTTTCTTCTAGTAGTGAGTTCACGGGCATTTATGGAGAAACAACACGCCAATTGTTTCTTTTCCAAAAAATAGATGTTTTAAATCTTCATGAGGTTGAACACAATTTTGTGTATAAATTTTCCCAAGGGAATGGGACAATTGGTGCATAAAAATTCACCTCAACTTGAGCATGACAAGTGGCATCTCGAGATTGGCTAATGAGGGAGAGAAAAAAATCACTTAAAAACACCACGGGGATGAAACTAGGTCATATGGGTGACCAGGGAAGGGGATAGGCTTGGGAAAATTTTTGTGTCCCAATTGTCTCAAGGGGGGGGGAAACTTTGTGCAAGAAAATTTCCCCTTACTTAGGCTTGAAAAGTTGTGGATGGTCATTGGCAGAGGTGAAAAGGAGAGGGAGCCAAAAACAAGCAGGCAGAGCACCTTTTGAGGTCATGTGAAGAATCAGGGGTCAAACTTGGGGTTGGGTTCATTTTTGTGTCCCAACTATCCCAAGGGGATGGGACATTTGATGTAATAAAATGCACTCTGATGTAGGAGTTACAAGTGGCATATAGGGATTTGATGACGGAAAGTGCTTAAGATTGGTGTAAGGGGGCTAAATTGGTATGTTTGAGCTCAATTGGGGTCATATGATGGTCCAGGGGGCTATCTTGGTGTTGGGTTAATTTTTGTGTCCCAACTATCCCAAGGGGATGGGAAAGTTGGGGTAATAAATTATGCTCATACCTGGGAGTGACATGTGTCCACTCAGAAAAATGACCAAGTCCTAGAGCGTACTATTATCCATTTTTACCCCCGACAAAAATGGACAACTTGAATAAAATTGGATTTGAATGTTTGATGGAGCTTTAATGCAAAATCTATAAGTTTTAGGTTCTTCATGTTTTTTGGGACACTTGAAGTGATTTGAAAGCATTCCCCTTTGTCTTAGTTCAATACTTAGCCAAATTTTAGAATAAAATGGTAAAAATGGTAAATTTGGCTTTAGGGCACTTTACTTCATTTTGTCTAACTCCCATACCCAAAAAAAGTCCAAGGAGTTAGTGAAAATTCAAGAAAAATTGGGAAAAATAGAAAAAATGGCCTATTTTAAGGTATTGTGGACTCAGGGGGTGTGGATGGAACTAATGCGGGTGGAACTAAGGTTCCCTGCCCTTGACTTAGGTTCAAAATGCAAAGGATCCAATACATTGCGGGTTTTTTTACAAATGGAGGCATGGATTCCTGTGGGGTTAAAATACCTGAAATGATAAGGTTTGGAGCAGAGGTAGTGATATGCGATGCAATTGGAGTTTCGGGGCCCAATTTGAACAAGTTCCCGTAAGTCACTTGTTCCCCATGGGACCAATGATGCCAAAGTGGTCGGGGCTTTGTCTCACAGGCGGGGCGGCATTCGTAAGCATAAAGGGAACATGAGGAACTCATTTCTTACAGTAATGAGTTCCTCGCGAAGGCCGTGGATCCACAAAAAGGAAGAGATGGGGGTAGTGTGTCATGGAAAAGGCTAGGCCACAAAGAACTGGGGGTCATAGGGAACAATGTTTCCCGTGGGGCACTTAAATCCGCAAACCAAATGGAGAGGAACATGTGGAGTTAGTGTAGAGAGTTCAAGAAATGCGGATCCTAGAGACCCAAACGACCCAGTTCCTTGTATACCCCACGAACCCACCATATCTGCAACCTATGGGAAAATGATTATGTAAATGTGGATTGTGTATTAAAATCTAGAACTTGTGTTCCACATGACCTCCATGGATCCGATTGGCCATAGCTTCCAGTTCCTCCCATGTGCACCAAATTCGATGATCTTGGAATTTCTAGAAATGTCTCTCAGAGCACTACATCATGGAATCATAAAATTTTAAGTTAGGTGAGAGTAAGTGGGTAAAAAGGGAAAACATAGTCTAGCATCTAAAAGTGCAATTACAGTTTCTAACAGCCAAAATTTAATGCACTATGGTCATTTTCCTTCTTCCACAAGGAAAAGGACATTGGGGAATAAGTTTTGCAGGTCTCCCACACCTTTTTTCAGATAATTAATGAATGTTATTGGTGGCTGAAGGGAAATTTTGGGATTCTATGTTTCTCTATCTCTCTCTCACTTCTTCTATATATTGTAAAATTCTCATTTTGAGAAGTAAATGGGATATTATGGGATGTGGGGAAAGTCTGTCAAATTTGTTTCTCAACACCAATGAGCTATAAACCTTCTCGTGGGTTTGGCAAGTGTTCCAATGCCTATATTCTTCAAATGTAATGGATTGTGCATAATCTGAAGCAATAAAATCTATGTTTTGTGGTGTTTCTCTCAACCCTTGCTCATTTTTTATTGTATTTCCCTTACCTCTCCATTATTTTTGTTGTTTTTCTGTGCATGTATTTCTCACTTGTAGGTTCAGGTTATTATGTTTTATGGAGATCAGATGGTGAATGAAGATATGGTTCTATGTCACATCTGTTTGGCCTTTCCCCACTACATTTTCCTTCTCCTTCTCCCTCAACATGATATTTCCACCCCCTTTTTCTAGTGCTATCACCTTTATTAGTGTAGGATTTCCCATTTTCATGCACTCTCTCTCTCCTTGGTCCCTTGGAATTGTTAATTTAGGAGTAATTAGTTACATTTCTTTCATTAGGAGTAGTTTAACATTAGGATTAGGTAGAGAAACCAACCTTCTCTGGAGGTCTATCTCAATTAGCAAGTCCCACAACTTGGGAGATGGTCCAATGTTACCCAAAAACACCGGTGGCTCATTCACACAGACATGAAAAATCAAAGGGTACTTTTTTTTTTGTGATAACATGTACCTTAGGGAGCAACTTGTTGACACCATAACTTGAGCATACGGAGGTCCTTTTTAGAACTTATTAATATGATCTTGACTAAAAACACCATTTGGAGAAGGATGGGATGGGTCGCATGCCTTGATTATTCTTGCAACCCCCTAAAAATAGGATTTTTCTTAGGATCATTGGTTGTGCATGCTAAAAATGGTATGTGGGAAGAATTGTTTATCTTGTGAAAAATGTGAAACCACCATCACTTATAACTCTGAACTACCTTTCCAACGATGTCTGTTTGACCTCCAAATCCTTATAGAGCTCTTAGAATCACTTATTGAAGCTTAGGGGATGTTTTATACTGTAAACACCTTCACCCTCCAAGATCTGCTTTCGTTGAACTTGTTCTAAAATCTTTAAAACTTTCCAAAATATTCCTAAATCAGTTGCACAACATTCTTAGCTTCGTAATACCACTCCCCGATGAATTTGGGCTTGTAAATCCACTTTGGGGGTGTGAACTATGTCTTAGAAAGGCTAGAAATAGCCATCCCTAATTCTTTTGAAAATCCCATCTTACAAAGTATCCTCTCGGAAGCACTTGAATGAACTTATTTTCCCTAAATCACGTATAGACAAGGTTAACAAAACACATTAGACCACTTGAAAAGGTATGATAGGCCCAATATAAGGGATGAAATGGCCCGAAGGGGTGCCGGGGAACATTTACAATGAATTTTTTTGACGCTAGGGTATAGTTGTCCTGCTTTCAAGTTGAATTTTTCCCTTACAAAAACACAAGACAAAAAATTAGATATGCAATCAAGGCAAATCAAGTCCTAACTCATCATAGATTATTGTATTTTCTAGGTTAATCCTTGATTAACCTTATTTGTGTACCCTAATGAACCAATCTCTTATTAGTTAAATTTTTGGTACATAAATGGGGTCTATCTAGCACAAACTCGCCCTTAGTTAATGTCATGAATGAGTATTTAGTTAAAAATGATTGTCTAAGAGATATTGAATAAATATAATGAGACGAGTGGGATTAAACAAATAAACTAGATAATTGATGATATTATTACCAATCCTAAATAAGAAGACCCCTAGATCCCATTCACAATGCTTATTTTTCCACTAATCTATGAATATGTTCATTCATGAACACTTTTTCCAAATGGTTTATGGAAATCCACACCTTTCCTATTATCAATACCATTCAATTCCATAATGTAGGGGTTATGACTAAACCCATTGTCTGTCATCACATTTTAAATTAGATGTGAATCAATATGTTCTTGAATGAACAAAGCTTTATATGTTCCTCATCATCAGTGGGATAATTTAAATCATTGAATGTAATTAGTGGTTTGAATTATGATATCTTCATAGCCAAGCCAATTATACCATACTTAGGATGGGTCCAATCATGCAATCTTATGGAAGAGGTAATGTATGATAAGTTATGTGTACTTCATTACCCTAATGAGCCTCCATATGATGTGGTAATGGGTCGGTAAACATAATTGACATAGAACTAGGTTTTGTACCTATTGTGTTAAGAGGTGTTTCCAAGTTTCATATAGAAAAAGCATTGATGTCAATAAAGTGGTAGACCTATTGGCTGAGCGTCTCATGCATCTATGGTAGTCACAATATATTTTTTTGTCAATTTTCATTGTTTTTGGTCCATATGTGTCGACCAACATGTGTAGAGGAAACTCTACAATATTACACTCTAGGATTTCTTGCAATATTATGAGGAGGTTCTAATAGATTATTCCATTCCCTTTTCAGAGTTGAAGTAAGGACCACATGGGGAGATTTTTGTAGAAAATTGATGATTTTGGTGTAAAAAAATATTATTTTTATTTGGTTTTCCTTTATTAGAGAGATTGGATTAGAATTTATCTCCACCAAATATAGGTGTATTATTGCCATATTTTAGCTATTGTCTATAAGAAACTTGGTCTCATAGATCTTGATTGTCTCTAGAATAGGTCTTTAAAGGAGTAGTGAACATGGACTTTAGCCTAAGTTGTGGCATAAGGATAACAATAAATGCCTCTAGTAATTTTACCTCATTGATGTGTTTAGGACCTTGAGAGAGCACAATCTTGTAACACAAGACATACTCTATGACCTTCTCATTGGATTATTTCTTTACTTGGGAATTCTAGGAAAATGAAAGGAATTGACCAATGTTAATTGAGAAATGGGAGAGGAAACTGTCATCTAAGGTCTATAATGAGTGTAGCTTGCCTTTAGGAAGGGTATATAACCAATCTAATGAATATTTTTAAGACTATATGGAAAAAAATTAGCTAATAAGATGTCATTACTTGTATAGTCCATACATGAGGCCATTAATGCACAAATATGTTGTGGATCTTCCTTTCTATTTGTTGTCGTGCTCAAAATTCCCCTCTTTTGAAGTCAAGTTTCAAAAATTTTGAGTTTGTACCTTGGAGTATTAGATCATGTCAAGCCTGGCATTGTTTATAGTTTTCCATTCATGGAGAACAATTTGAAAGTCGAGGTGTATTGGTGAAGTTTCTTCCCTTCTTTTTTATTTCTTCCGCAGTCGGGAATGACAGGCGTATCTTCCCTGTTAATTTTTGCCCCCAGCATCCATGGTAGTACGTGGCATATTTCTAATTGGATATGGCATGGCCATGTTTCAAGTGACAGATGGAAGCCTTCACACATGTTCTAAATGGTGAAAATCTAGGGGTAGCCTAAGGAACAGTTCTTAAATAAGAGCACAGGCTTGTCCGTGTGTCCCAGGTTCAAAATGATTAAAAAAAAGATAAAATTGGCTAAGTATTAAAGTTTCAGCAACAACAACACGTGCCTCATCAGCACAACTTCAAGGGTCAAAGTCAGGGGGCACCAATCCTCCATGGTCCCAAGTCCAAAAGGGGGATAGTTAAAATTGGCTAAGTATGGGTGGTTATGTCATCACCAATCCGGCACTATGATAATTCTTCACCGGGAACTCCTCGTGCTATGATTATTTACTAATGCACAGCCTTTAGTTTGGTGGATGTAATCTGGAAACAAAACAACAACATAACACAAGAATACCATCGACTATGATAAGACGGAATGATGACAAATCTGAAATATCAAAGTAAATTATAATATTAACATGAAATTGTTACAATCTCACCCATGAGGTACTTCAAGTGTTATTGACTTCACTTTCCTTTCACCAAGACTATGGGAGAAACTTTACAATTACACCTCTTAATGGCTTCTTCAACACACCTTTAAACTGATGGCTTCCTTCGCACACTTCCTACAATATTTCTCACTACTTCCTTCTATGCTAAATGAGGGGGGTGGCCTCTCTATTTATAGAACTTCCAGGCTTATCCATCTTATCTCTAAGATAGGATAAGAAATCCACTCTGACGAATCATATTCCATACCTTAACTCTTATCTGTACATGTAAGCTTATCTTTTAAGATAAGATAAACCTTATCATTTTACATGGGTTCCACATTTTTAGACTTTTTACAAATAAAATACACAAAATATTTATGACCTCACTCCTTGTCCTTATTACCAATATAATATTTCTAATTCCTAATCATGTAGACCCTACTTCTCTAATTACCCAAACTTTGACATTTTAACATTACCGGACCACTTACGACAAATATTTACTTTTTACAACATTCCTATTGTACTTTGACTGTTACCGTACTATACATTATTGGCGGCATCGTACTGACAGCGCCGTTATCTTCTATCGGACGCTACTACTAATTATACTTAACAACATCCTATTCCTAATACATACATTAATGAAATAGAAATTACGGAGGAAAATTTTAGTGTCGACATCTTCCCCCTTCCTAGCTTCTACTCCGTCCTCGGAGTAGACTATTCTGGTGCTTGGAAAATCTTCAACTTGTCGTGGTTGACCCATTTCGTAATGGGAGTGCCATCCAATTCCTCCAGTCAGTACGTACCATTTTCATGCACAACTGCTATTTTGTAGGGCCCCATCCATTTTGGAAGAAATTTTCTCTGTCTTCTTTTTTTGTATCTGGAATCATATACTAGAACCAAGTCATTCACATGAAATGGAGACCAACGGATCTTTTGATCAAAGTATTCCTTCTGCTTCATTTTCTTCTTATGGCTTGTATCCTTTGCTATTTCCCTCATTTCCTCTAGCAAATGAAGATGTACCAACCTTTCTTTTACTGAATCACTTTCATCCATCCTTTCATTTTTCATAACTCTCACAGTGGGAATATCAAACTCAATAGGAAGAACTGGATCAATGCCATAGGCCAACTGAAATGGGGAGTATCCTGTTGCTGACTTTGATGTTGCCCTATATGCCCACAATGCTGCATGAATCCTTTTATCCCATTTATGTACCTGCAAGGCTGCATCTTTTGCTAGAATTTGACACAACACAAAATTTGTTCGTTCCACCTGTCCATTTGTGCTTGGCTTGTATGTTGTTGCCTTCCTGTGCTTAATAGAAAACTTATTGACTAGGGCTTCTACCACCTCATTAATGAAGTGGCTTCCTTGATCTGTTACAATTTCTAATGGACAACCAAATCTGGTGACAATGCGTTCATATATGAACCTTGCCACTTCATCCATGGAAGTTGTTTTCAATGGCCTAGCTTCAACCCACTTGGTTAAATAATCTGTGGCAACTACAATATACTTATTTTGGCGTGAGGTAGTTGGAAGTGGACCTACAATGTCTATTCCCCACTTTTCAAAGGGACCAAGTGGAAGAATAGGGCATAATGGAGCTGATGAAGTCTTACGGTTACCATGTGTTTGACAAATATCACATGTCTTACAATAATTATAACAATCTTTAAAAAGAGTGGGCCAGTGATAACCTGCATCCAAGATCCTTCTTGTTGTAAGTTGTCCAGAGAAGTGCCCTCCACATGTACCATTGTGGAATTCTTCTAGCAGTTCCTTCCCTTGATCACGTCCAACTGCCCTCTTGTACTGTCCATCAGGTCCTATTCGAAATAATACTCCATGCAGAATAGAATATGGACGACTGGCTTGAGTAATCTTTCTCTTAGTCTTTGCATTGGCACCATCAGGAAACTTGAATTCATTCAGATAATTCCAAATATCTATGTATTCACTAGGGATTGTGTCAAGGGATAACAATGCTGCATCGGGGAAATCATCATCATCACAAGATGATCCTAAACCATCATAGGCTCGAGAGAGTGCATCTGCATTGACATGCTTCTTTCCTGGCCTATCTATAATATCAAATTCAAATTCTTGTAGCAAAATTATCCATCTTGCTATCCTCCCTGATGGGTTAGGCTTATTTACAATATATTTTAGAGCCTGATGATCTGTTACAACTAGAAATTTTTACCCTAGCAAGTAATTCCTAAACTTCTTTACAGTAAAAATGATAGCCAGAGCCTCTTTTTCAGTTACAGTATAATTTACCTCAGCACTGCTCATTTGTCTGCTCCCAAAGTAAACTGGATGTTCATTCCCATTTTCATCCTTTTGGCTCAAAGTACTTCCTAGTGCTGCATCTGAGGCATCAGTGTACACAATGAATGGCTTGCTCCAATCTGGATTCTTTAAAACAGGTGAAGACACCAGGGCTTCCTTCAGTTGTTCAAAAGCTTCATGCGCCTTATTTCCTGGTTCATAAGTAACATCCTTCTTCAAGAACTGGGTTAGTGGCTATGCAATCTTTGAGAAATTCTTGATGAACCTTCTATAGTAACCCACATGGCCTAAAAATGATCTCAACTTACTTCTATTCATAGGAAATGGTAACTCTTTGATTTTTGAAACTTTATCAGGATCAGTACCAATACCATCTCTGGATACAACATGCCCTAACAAAACGCCTTTAGAACATCCAAAGACACACTTTGTAGGGTTTAGTGAGGCTTGTGCTTCATCTAACCTTTGAAATGTTGTCTCCATTTGGTGCAGGTGGTCCAACTTGCTCCCATAGATGTAAAAATCATCCAGAAATACTCTGATGAAGGTCCCAATGTAGGGTTCGAACACCCTATTCATCAAACGCTGGAATGTTGCCAGAGCATTACACAACCCAAAAGGCATAACTCTATAAGCAAACGTTCCCCAAGGAGTGGTGAACGTGGTCTTCAGCTGATCTTTCTCTGCTATACGAACTTGGTTGTAGCCGCTATATCCATCAGCAAAACTATAGCACTCCTAGCCAGCTACTTCGTCCAAGATCTGATCTGAAAATGGAAGAGGGTAATGATCCTTCTTTGTTGCCTTATTGAGCTTCCTGTAATCAACACAAATGCGTAGCTTCCCATTCTTTTTTATTGAGATCACAATGGGAGAAACCCATTCTGAATTCTCCACAGCAAATATGAATCCTGCATCAAGCAACTTATCTATTTCTTCTTTTACAGTCTTGGAAAAATTAGGATTCATTCTATATGGCATTTGCTTTATGGGCTTAGCACCATCTACCAGCTCAATAGAATGTTCTACCCAACTTACTTGATGGAGTTCCTTGTAATCAAAAGTGAATATGTGTATGTACCTTCGAAAGAGCTGGAGGTAGGATTCCTTCTCACTCTCCATCACAGCATCACCAATCTTTATTTGTTGGAGATGATCATCAACTTCTTCTTCAGATAATTTTATGGGGTCATGAGTTGGTGTGACTGGAAGGATATCCATGACTGAAACATCAACCTCACTTTCTTCATCTTCAGTGTCCACTTCACTGGTACTAGAGTAATCAGAGGATGTCCAATCATCAGTTTCATCACTTGAATCCACAGGTTCTGCCTTATGATGTCGAGGGATCACGTTTATCTTCACCCTCTCTCTACCACGTCCAAGTGTCATGAAACCTTCATTCCAGTAGTTTCTTGCATGAACTCTCCTTAGCCATGGTCTTCCCAGCAGCATTGGGTACGCAACAGTACCATTTTTCATCACCTGAAAGTCTACCACACATACAACACCCATAACAGATATTGCCACATTTGAAACTACACCTTCTGGTTTAGTTTTTCCTTTATTTAATGACCTTAACATAAGTGTTGAAGGGCGATCAATTTTTAAACCCAACATATTCATTACAGACTCGGTCATTACATTAACTGCAGCACCTCCATCAACTAAGACATCATGAATTGAAATACCATTACATAATACCTCAGCTTGTGGAGCATAGGGATCCGCCTCTGCCTCCAAAACAGGGACCTCAACCTCCTTCCTTCGTCGAGCATTGAGTCCACTTCGCAACTCCCGCCTCTTCTCAGAAGACATAGCCAAGAGTTGACCATATGTAATATTTGCAGGCCTTTTGGACAGATCTTCCAAGATGGAGTATGGTCCTTGCCCCTGTGAAATCAGAAAATCCTGCACACCCAACTTTCTTCTCCTATGTTTCTTACTAGTTTCTCCTTTCATCTTCTTAGGATCATTTCCATCTTGATTATCTTTTTCTTTCTTTCTTTTTGTTACAAACACATCTACTTCATTATTTCTGCTCTTATCTACTACATCAAAAGAATTCACAGGTGCTTTTCCTTTATCATTATCTCCTTTACCAGATGTAGAAGCTCTATCTGGACAATTATACTTATAATGACCCTTTTTATAACAACCATAACATACAACTTCAGAAATATTTCTTTTTGGACCTCTATCTCCTCCCTGAGAACTAAATTCTTTTCCTTGAAGAAGATTAATAGTTAACTGACCCATATTTTTGAGCAGATCTTCATACTCAGTAGATGTACTAGGAGAAATATTTGTGCTCACCGGGAGTGGTTGTGGATTCTGGACCAAAGGTGCTGGTGTAGGCTCTACTTTAGCAACAATTTCTTTGGGCTCCTCTTCCATGCTTTCTTCTTGCCTTCTTGCAATCTCCTTTGCTTGTTCAATGGTAGCTGGGCGGTCATACTTCACTCGTTGTCTGATCTCTGGCTTCATCCCAAGAATGAAGTGCTTACAGAGGAGATTATCCATGCCATTCATCAACCCATCCGCTAATCCTTCCTTCCGGATCTGGGCATCGAGCTTCCTCCTTAGCTCTAGAACACGAGCATGATAATCCCTTATCTTCTCCTTCTCTCCTTGGGATAGCTTTGTGATCTCGATCATGAGATCTGCATATTTCTGTTGTTCACCAAATTCTTCAAGAAAACTTTCAGTTAATAAATCCCATGAAGTTTTTCACATTATCACCTAGTGTTTCAAACCACCTAAGTGCTGAACCATCCAAAAAGGTAGGAAAAAATTCAGTCCATTGTTCCCTTCTTATAAGGCCATTACAAATACAAGATCGTTTAAACTCTTGAATGAAAGAAGAAGCATCTTCATTAGATTGAGCTGAAAAAACAGGAATCTTTCCCATTTTCAAAAGTAACCACCAGTGAAATACCAACCCACAAGTACAATCAACAAGACTTATGTGCACAAATAATTGGAATCACTATACTAGAAAGTGACTTTACACCTTTCTACAGTAAAATAGAAATGACCATGGTAAACTATGGTAAAACTTGACTTACTGCGGTAAAAACTGACTTTACTGTGGTAAACACTATTCACAGTAAAAAGTGAAGTTACTGCGGTAAATACTATTCACGGTAAAAAGTGACTTTACTGTGGTAAATACTATTCACAGCAAAAATGACTTTACCATGGTAACTACTATTCACGGCAAAAATGACTTTACCATGGTAACTACTATGCACAGTAAAAACAAGGTTACCCTCCAATTGATTTTTGACTAAGTGGGAATATCTCTCCAGAAAATCCACCAACGAGGAATGGTCCCGGCAACGGAACCAAAATGTCATCACCAATCCGGCACTATGATAATTCTTCACCGGGAACTCCTCGTGCTATGATTATTTACTAATGCACAGCCTTTAGTTTGGTGGATGTAATCTGGAAACAAAACAACAAACATAACACAAGAATACCATCGACTATGATAAGACGGAATGATGACAAATCTGAAATATCAAAGTAAATTATAATATTAACATGAAATTGTTACAATCTCACCCATGAGGTACTTCAAGTGTTATTGACTTCACTTGCCTTTCACCAATACTATGGGAGAAACTTTACAATTACACCTCTTAATGGCTTCTTCAACACACCTTTAAACTGATGGCTTCCTTTACACACTTCCTACAATATTTCTCACTACTTCCTTCTATGCTAAATGAGGGGGGTGGCCTCTCTATTTATAGAACTTCCAGGCTTATCCATCTTATCTCTAAGATAGGATAAGAAATCCACTCTGACGAATCATATTCCATACCTTAACTCTTATCTGTACATGTAAGCTTATCTTTTAAGATAAGATAAACCTTATCATTTTACATGGGTTCCACATTTTTAGACTTTTTACAAATAAAATACACAAAATATTTATGACCTCACTCCTTGTCCTTATTACCAATATAATATTTCTAATTCCTAATCATGTAGACCCTACTTCTCTACTTACCCCAACTTTGACATTTTAACATTACCGGACCACTTACGACAAATATTTACTTTTTACCACAACATTCCTATTGTACTTTTGACTGTTACCGTACTATACATTATTGGCGGCGTCGTACTGGCAGCGCTGTTATCTTCTATCAGATGCTACTACTAATTATACTTAACAACATCCTATTCCTAACACATACATTAATGAAATAGAAATTACGGAGGAAAATTTTAGTGTCGACAGACGCCATGTGCCTCATCAGTGTAACTTCAAGAGTCAGAGCAGGGGACAATTCTCAAACTTGCGCCAGTCCTCCGCGTGTCCTAGGTCTAAAAAGGAGAAAGAGACGATCATTAAAATTGACTAAGTATGGGCGATTTGGTGGAAGTCTCCACGTGCCTTAACGATGTAATTTCAGAAGTGAAATTAAAGGATCAGTCTCTAAATGAGCGCCAGCTCACCACGTGGTCAAAGTCAATAGAGAGATAGTTGGCCATTGAAAAGTACAAGACTGGTGGAAGGAGACACATGTCAGCTTGGTGCAATTTCAAGAGGCGTTTCCAAAACGGAAACTCAAATGAGCACCAATTCTCCATGTGTCTAAGGGTTAACATAGGTCAAGTAGGAAATAGGCCTGAATTAGCTAAGTATAAAGGAACTAGTAGAGCTCTCCACATGTCAGCCTGACACAACTTCAAAGGAAAAAAATGCAAAAGGCATCCGCAGGCCCACTCCAATCAATTCCTTCCATGTGGGCAACCCAAATTTAAAGTTGTAGGAGCAAATTGAATGGCCCATGTTTTAACTGGTGAATAATGAAATGGTTGTGTATTTAAAAATTTAGTTTTTCCACCATTAACGTTTCTTTCCAAATAAAGAATTTGAAAGGGCGCAAATGATTGGAATAAGTTGTAACTATTTATTTCTTGCTCGAGGAAGTTGTAACCGTCTCTTGCGAGCTATATCATGGGATTTCAAATCCATTGTAAAAAGGGTTGGAATTTTGATATTCTGAAACTGTAATTTGAATTAGAATAAATCAATACAAAGGTTCTCCCTTTTTTCCTTTGTTTTCTCTTTCCTTCTTGCTTTGATCTGTGAATCATTTAATCTTTGCATGCTTAGAAACTTTGTGTTCTAGTTTACACAATCTCAAGAAATTTGAGTCTGCGGATTGTGCCCGTTATAAACGTGAATGGTTCTATTCTATATCTCATTTTCTCGATATATATAAGGGTTTTCTCTGCCATCTCTTTTCCTTGAAAGTATTGTCTTCTTCTTCCTCCCTCCTCTCTTCAAGTCTTCTATTCTCATGTATTGATAACTTTCCAGGCATAAAACACATTTCAAGATATCGGGAAACCACCATTGAATGAAATATTGTGTATTTGTACATAGGTTTTGCCCCTACTTTCAATAAGGGAACCTCTCCCATTAAAGAGGAGGGACTTGCTTGTCCCTTGCTTGTGGTTTCATTCCAAGTGCAAATCTGAAACTCAAAATTTTTTGGTGACTCTACTGGGGATTGTTTCAACAAATTTCCTTTCTAAAAAGAACAACTAATTTGATAATTTCTTTGATCTGGTGACTCTAAGATACACTTGTGGTAGAAGGGCTCTTGGAATTGAAGATCCCCAATTTCAAACTCCTGGTTCAGCAAGGTTTTCAACTTCCTCCAAAAAGAAGGAATATAAGAGCTCATTCCACAAGCACACCTCATGTTGAAGACAAAGCTTCTGGTAGTAGCATTCCTCAAGCACAACTTAGCCCTAATCTTTGTGCCTTAATTCTTGTTGGTGTCTCAGTTCCACTTCAAGAAATATTTCCAAGGATGGTAGCACCTCTACCTTGGGGACAAAGAGTTGGGCCTTCTAGCTCTTTCTCAACCATTGCATGAGTTACCTATAGGGTAACACGAAGAATTTTCCCAAATTTATAGGTGATGGAAAAGTGCACCCTGATGAACACATTGTAGCCTTCATTATTACATGTGGGGTCCTTGGAGTTGAACATGAGGATGTCTCTGTTAGGTTGTTTGTGGAGACCTTGCAAGATAATGCTGCAGATTGGTTTTATCATCTTCCTGCTGGGACCATCACCGATTGGGATACCATGAAAACTCAGTTTGAGCAACATTTCAAACCTGCTGAGGATGTGCATGCTTTGCTAGCTCAAATTTCTCAAATCAAGAAGGAGCCACATGAGCCTATGAGAGAATTTGTGGCCAACTTCAACAAGTTGATTGACAAGATTCCACAAAATAATAGGCCAATTGATAAGATTCAGAAGTGTTTCTTCTTGAATGCTCAATTGTCAGAAGTTATCTATGCCATGAGGAGAAAAAATATTGCAACTTGGGATGTTGATCAAAGATTGGCTATTAGTGTGGAAGATGACTTGATCATGTCTAGAAAGCTGAAAAAGGAGCCTTTCAAATTCAAAGCATCTTCTTCTTCCTCTTCTCCTGGAGGTAATGCAAATTAGCTGGTGCAAAATATGTCTAATGACCTCATTTCCATCAAGAAACAATTGGCTCAGCATGCTCCATATCAAGATGTTCCAAGGAATAACTTTCAGCCTAGGAACTGCTTGCCCTCTTCTAAAACTAGGTTGGCCATTGAAGGTCCACCCCTCAAGGTGTTTGTCAATGCTACTTGTGAAGTTCTTGAGCCTGATGATGAGGAAGAAAATGGGCTCTATGATGAAAAAGAAGAGGAAGCTAATGAAGAACTAGAGGAGCTTGGTGGTTCTCGAGTTCATTTCTTCACCACTGAAGGTGTGGATGATGAAGATGACTATGATGATGTAGTGGCTGAGATGAAAAGTGAGTCATATGCTGTTATGACCCGGGAGTAAACCAACAAAAAGGAAAAAGTGGTGCAACCTACAAAAAGATCCAAGGAGTCCCCCATCACCATCTAGGTGATTTCAAGAAGAGGATCTCCTATTCCTACTACTTCCACCCAAAAGGTAAGCTCTGTTAGTCCTTCTACCTCTACTTCTGCTTCTGAGAATTCTTGTCCAACAAATGATAAAACTAATAGATCAAAAGCTCCTCCTACTCCTAGTAGTGATTCCCCATCCACATCTAGATATTTTGACATTATAGACCATCTTAAAAAGACCAAGATTCAGATTTATGAGGCAGAGTTCTATCAAACCCATCCTAAAGCCTTTGCCAAAATGGTTATACTTGTAAATTCTAAATTTAAAACCCCAACCATTCTTCTAAGGGCCCCTTGCCCATTCCCTCTCCCTCACCTCAATCAAGCCTTATAGCTGTAGTCACTTCACCTAATGAGAAGATCAAGCCCTTCTATGTGAATCTCCTCATAGCTGGCCACAAGCTTAGAAATTGTGTCATTGATTCTGGTGCATCTGATAATGTAATGCCTATAAAAGTGGCTCATATTTTGGGTCTAATCCTAACCCGCACTTATGGCTTTTGCTATTCCATGGAAAGTAGAGAAGTGCCTTTGGTTGGGAGAATCAAGGATACACAAGTAGCTTTTGTTGCTTTACCAGAGAAGAAGGTCTTAGCTACCATCTTGGTTGTTGATATCCCTCTTTCCTATGTCATGTTGCTAAGTAGGAACTTTTGCAAAGATGTTGGAGGTGAGATCCAAATGGATTGGTCACATGCCTTGATCCATGTCAATGGGAAGATGAAGAAGTTGCTTCTTGAGAAACAAGCATAGTTTATTATGCAAAAGATAGATGATCCTAATGCACAAATACTGTATGCAGATATAGGGCATGGGAACTACATGATCATGTCACAAGAGAAGGAAATTCTACCATAGGGAGTGCTACTTGATCCTAATGGTGTGTGGACTTTGGAGTTTTATTGAAGCTTCTCTTTAGCTGGTTCTGGAGCTGGTGTAGTGCTCATTTCTCTTGGGGGTAATGTTCATCCTTTCTCCTTCAAATTTTAGTTTGAAAATACCAACAATACTGCTAAGTATGAGGCCCTTATTCTTGGGTTGAGCATGGCAAAGTAAATGGGATAAATAATATTCTGGCTCGTGTTATGTTTGTGGAGCCTATTTTCATGTTAAAGTGTGGTACACCTTCTATGTGTTACACTCAGGTATTTTTACGGCGGTCTCACTCGCCGCTGAGCGGGTCAGGGGGGTTCGGGGGCGAAGCCCCCGAAGCAAATTTTCATGGGTGGTTTATTAACCCATGGGTAATGGGTAATTGTTATGGGATGTTTTTGGGCCCATGGTTTTTTCGGTCTTTTGCCCATTGTTTTAATACCCATGGTTTTTGCCATTGGTTTTGATACCCACGGTTTTGTATCAAACTGCTTAAGCAATTGTCTATTTATATGGTCTTATGCATATGATAGATGTACAAGCAAATGTATTGCAGATGTGTTTTAAATTTGGCTATGAATTCTGTAGAGTTTGTTGAGCATAGCTCCAAACGGATCTGGGTATTGTATTGAGAGAGCAGTGGCTTGTAATAAAATCTGAGCAAGTGATTCTTGGTGGACGTAGCCCAAATTGGGTGAACCACGTTAAATATTGTCTCTTTGTGTTGTGTTATTTTATTTTGCAATTTTATTTGAGATCTATAATAATTTCTGCATATTAGTTTCTACTGTTGCGATTCTGTGAGGGATTATTCAGCATACTTTATTCCTTATTTCCTAACAGCTCGTGGAGATGTAGAGATAATTGTAAAACAAGTCAGATACCTTTATTAGGTAAAGAACAAAAGGTTGAAGCACTATAGAAATCTGGTTTGGGATTCCATTGAGTTCCTTAATGCTTTCTCCATTGAATTTATGCCAAGGTAAAGGAACACTAGAGATGAATCTCTATCTGTTTTGGGGTCCTTGTTGATTGCTCATCCTGACTTCCCTCAAGAGAAATTCACCATTGAGATGATCCATAGACCCAGTGTGCCTGACAATGCAAATAATTGACAATTTTTCAATGATGACCAGCATTTTATTTCTTTCTTGGATCTCAGAGACAACTTTGATCAGCTGTAGTTTGAAGGAAATGACAATATGCCTATAGAGTATGTATCATCAAATGAAGAGGGTTTCAAAGAAGAGACAAATTAAGATGGATGCAATAAAATTCCTGAAGGACTGGTGAGTTTGGAGGATCTTTTTGATAAACATGATAGATATATGAAGTCTAAAGTTTCCCAAGGATCCCGAGAATTTGCTAAGACTAAGAAAGTGAATATTGGGAGTCTTGATGATCCCAAAATGGTCAACATTGGAAAATGTTGCACTAAGGAAGAGAAAAAGAAGGTGGTGAATCTGTTGAAGAGGTATGTTGATGTTCTGGCTTACTCTTATGATGATCTTAAGGCTTTTCAACCTAAATAAATGCAACATTTCATTCTTCTTAAGCTTAACATCAAACCCTTCAAATAGAAGAAAAAGAAATATAATCCAAAGATAGTTGTTACAATTTTCCAAGAAATACAAAAGCTTTTGAAGACTAAGATCATCTTCCCCATCCATCATTCAACGTGGATTGCTAATATAGTGCATGTTAGGAAAAAGAATGGTGAGATTCGTATCTGTGTGGACTTCAGAAATCTAAATCAGGGATCTTTGAAGGACAACTATCCTCTCCCCATGATGGATCAAGTATTGCAAGCTGTCATAGGCTCAGTGATGCTATCTATTTTAGATAGATTCTTAGGGTACAATCAAGTAGAGGTGAATACCACAGATCAACATAAGACTACCTTGACTACTCCTTGGGGCACCTTTGCATACAAGAGGATGTCATTTGGTCTTAGCAATGTTGGTGCTACTTTCCAAAGGGCTATGGAATTGGATTTTGGCAATTTGAAATGGAAATGCATTGTTGTTTATTTTGATGACTTGATAGTGTTTTCTAAAGCAAGAACAGATCACTTCCAACACCTTGAAACAATATTGCAGAAGTGTAGAGAGCATGGGATTTCTTTAAACCCTAAGAAGTCTATGTTTTGTGTCACATAAGGAAAGTTTTTGGGACACATTGTTTCAAAGGAATGGATCAAGATTGATCCGGAGAGAGTTCAAGCCATCCCACAAATTCCTCTTCCATCAAGTAAGAAAGGGGCCCATTCTTTCTTTGGTAAGATCAATTTACTAAGAAGATTCATCCTCAATTTTGTAGAACCTACTATGAGCATTGCTCATATGATGTAAGGGAAGCAAACCTTTGGTTGGTCCTCTGAAGGGAAGAAATTGTTTGAAGACATTAAACAAGCTATTGCAAAGACTCCAATCTTGGCGTGCCCTAACTTTAGAAAATATTTCATTATCTATTGTTATGCCACTAAAAATACCCTAGCTGTTGTGTTATCCCAAAAGAATGCTGAAGATCATGAGCTCCCAATTGCATTCATGAGTTATGTCTTGAAAACTCATGAGCTGAAGTACACCATGATGGAGAAACATGCTTTTGTAGTAGTCAAAGCTATCAAGTAGTTTAGGTTTTACATCCTTAACTCTCATTATGTGGTGATGGTGCCTGATACAACAATCAAATCCATTCTTACTCAACAACAATTTGGAACCAAGAGAGGTAATTGGGTAGCAAAGGTGCAAGAGTATGATCTTGATATCAGCCCAACAAAGCTGGTTCTGGGTAAGGGCCTACGTGAACTCATTGCTGAAGGAGTTACCAAGGATTTGTCCAAAGATGGAGTTGATGTCCCTGTTGTTCTGTTCCTCAGCTCATTAGATGTATGGTATGCTGACATTGCTCACTTTCTAACCTATAGAGAGTGTCCATCTCACTTGAGTTATATAGAGAAGAGAGCCATCAAACTAAGGTCTAAACAATATGTGCTATGGGAGGATACTTTGTTCAAACAAGGCATAGATGGAAGGTTTTTGAAGTGTGTAGACAAGGAGAAAAAAAAGAAGTTGTTCTCTGCTTTTCATGACCAGGCTTGTGGAGGTCATTTATCCTCTGTTGTAACAACTCATAAAATACTTCGTGCTAGTTATTATTGGCCTAGTCTGTTCAGACATGCATCAAAATGGGTTGGTAAATAAGAAGCATGTCAAACGTTTGTTGGAAGTGTTTCACCTTATTCTTAGAGTGTTTACTTGAATATTGACGAAACAAATAAGGGTAAATGGGCTAGAGGAATACCTGTTAAATTTGGATGAAGGTTGTTGCACGCGTATGACTTCTTGATCCACAGCTAATCATGAGAGCTTCCTTTTGGCTAGGAGGAACTACCTGAAATAGAAAACAAGACCACCAAATGGAGGTTAAATAGTATATGCAAAGCAATGCCTGACGTATGCTAGTTCCAGGAAGTGTGATACTCCCTAGAAGGTTGTCAATCCACTGTTTAAAACAATTCAATGTTAACAATAAATAACATCCTACTTTAGTTAAAATGATTTAGGTATCTCATTTAACTACAATAAACAAATTCGTTCACAACAGGCTAAGCTATGATTGAATCTGAAGGGTAAGGTCTCTGTCAGAGTACTGGTACTGGTCAGCATCTGGTTTTGGGCTGTTTTGGGTATTTGGTGGGGATTTTAGGCTCTGTTCTTGGTCTGAGGGTAAAACACAAAGACCAACATCGGTCTGGTATGACTGATGTCCGTTCTAGTGAAATCGGCGTTGGTATGGTCGGGGTAGAGGAAACTTGTTAAAATATTGGTGTGAGGACAGAACTGAGGCTAAATGGAAATGGATAGGGCAACAAAAAGGTCTATGGAGATCTTGGATGTACTCCGAGATATTTAAAAGTCAGGTATGGGAAATTTAATGGTGTGGGTGAAGGAATGATCAAGTTTGCATGAAGGTGGAATATGGGAGAATGGGAATGCAAGTAGAAACTAATAACATAGGTAACATAGCCTAATACAATGAAAGTGGATGAATGTTGGTTAACAAAATACTTACTGTTGTATGAGCTTGATGGCTGGATGACAATGGCAGTTGATCAGATGGATGGAGCTTGGTGTGGTGATGGTGCTTCCCAGGATGCTCCCATGAATGGAAATGGCTTTGTGATTGCTTTTGATGTTGGCTATGGATGTTCTGATGCATGTGCGAATACTGATTCTACTTGCATGTAACTTTGGTTTCATCTCCTTCTCTTAAAGAGTGTGCCAACCTCAAAATAAGGTTGTTTTGGGGAATAAATGGTAACCGACAATGGCTCTGAGATGACTGGTGGCGGTTTAGGGTGACTGGCTTCAGTTAGGGCGGGATTTCCTAAGTTTTACTAAATTGGGAAGATCCCCTTGATTTCTTGGATCCTATTTATTTTTCTCTGTGGATTAGAATGGAAGATTCCTTTCTAATGGGCGGGAATGTGGTTAGAGGGAATGTAGGATTTGAATTTTAGGGTTTAGGTAGGTCTTAGTTAGTTATGGAAACATACTAAGAATAGGTTTGGGGTGAGGTGGGGGTGTGAGAATTATCTCAATTAGGATATTTAAATAATAAATATTATGAGATCATGAATTAATTTAATTAAATTAATATTAGAGTGGGGTAAAAGGGGCCAGGGTTAGGTGAGTGTATTCAAGGTGATTATTTGATGTGGGACCAAGGGGAGTGTGACCCAATTTTGGTGTCTACATTTTTCCCCTTTTTGTTACGTAGCTTATATTGGTAAGTAGCATTGAAAAAAATAAGGTGTGGTTGCCCCATGTGTGGGTGAAGGTGATCACCCTCAAACCAAGAACTGATGGTTGGGCCCTTGGAATATTGACCAAGTATGAAGGAGCTTAGGTGCGCGGGATCCCAGTTATAGAATGGCGCGCAAGGAAAAAGCACGCAAGAGAAAGGCTTAAGGAAGAAAATAGTGCGCGACGTGTGAAAGGAGGTTTAGGACTTAGCCAATTTGAGTGCCCAAGGTAGAACATGTGAAAAGCATGATCGGTTACACGTGGATAAGATGCCAGCCTGGCAACAGGTTGGCCCAGGAAAGAGCATGCCCCGGATGGAATCTTCTAGAAGATCATCATGAGATGGAGTGGAGAGCTCAGGCCTGAAGGAACATGCTCACATGGAGGACCACATTCGACACTTGGCGATGGATCTGAGGGTGTGGACAAGGTGAGTTGGCAGCCCGGGAAAGTGATAAATACAAGTGCCTGCCGCGGAAAAGATATATACACAACAGAGAGATATATCATCTAGATATACATAGGGAATAGTGGGTTAGAGAGTAAGCGAAGCTCTGTAGAATTACTGCGAGTGGATATTCTGGTTCAGGAAAGGATGTACTAAGCATGGAGTTGTTATTTTTCTTTTCTGTTAGCTTAGCTACATACGTCCAGTGATGTGCATGACTGCGGTCTGCTCTCTGTGACACTCTGTAATGAACCAATGAATATATTGAGGTTACCTGTTATAAATAGATATGAATATCAATGGGTTTAATGTATATTTCATTCATATGAGTTCTCTTTCCTTTCATGCTATGAATGAATGGTTGTATCTTTCTTTCTGTTATAGTATATGTTCTGGAATCTGTTAAAGCACTCGGTCTGAAGTGACTGCAAGGATCTGGAGGCCGTTCTGAGCCCTATGGTTCTTGTATGTCTCAACTTCTTTCCTAAATACTCTTACACTAATCATAGATAATGCTTCCCACTAAACTCACATAAAAGAGAGACTCGGTACCCGCGCGTGCCTCGGGTGAGTGCTCAACTTCTGCTGGGTGATAGGCTGGCACGCATGGGGTTCTTCCTTTTGTGATAGGAGTAAAAATGACTACATCTTGGTTCCGTTGCCGGGACCTCTTTTCGAAGTTGTAGTGGGATATAACATGCATCATGATCTGTGTAAAGAGTAATGACGGATCGGTTAACATTGGAAAATGTTGAATCGTGGTTCAAGAGCACAGAGGATGAATTTTCTCAGAGATTCAACACTGGACCTGAGTTTAATACACGTAGATGGGTAGAAGAGAACCTCTACCATGATCTGTATGAGACTTTCTTCTGCTGCTTCCCAGTAGAGTTATATGAATGGCTTTCAGCCTATGCGTCTAGATCAAGTTGGCGTTATAGATCACATGTATGGACTGAAGAAGACTACCAAAGGTTGCAGGATGCAGATCTGACATGGACCCATGCTGTAGATCATTGGTGGAGAGGAGTACTAACTAGCTACACTCTGGAATATGCCATCTCTACGTATTCTTGTCCAGAGGTTGCTGAGTTTGAATTTCTGTGAGAACCTAGAGGAATGTTTCTATGTGTTATTCCTCTAGCTATGAAGATATTGATGGTTACCATGAGTTTAGAGGTGCTCCCAATGGCCGGCTAAACCATTCTGAGCACTGGGTAAGGGAACTTGGGTGGAGGAAGATGGCAGATATCATGACAGAGAAGGAGAGGGAAGAAAGATGGCTCAAGTATAGTGAAGTGCATGAAAGGGAGATTGCTAGATGACGCGAGGCTGCTAGTGTGATGGATCTATGGAGACAGACGTTGTGGGAAGGAGTTGAGGTTCACACGGAGGACGTGGAACCTGAGCAGTCTATGCTACCCCATCTTGGCAAGCATGTGTGAGGGAGACCCCTTCAGCTTCTGGTGAGAGTTCATCACACGGAGAGAGGAGAGTCATTGGCGCATATCTAAACCCACCCAGTGACCGAGCCCTGGCGCTTGGTTTTCCTGATCCAGGAAGAAGTGTTATTGACCAGTTGATATAAGTGGAAGAGACAGATCCACACCTAGGAGGTACAATTTTTTAGTTCCTTCTTCTATGGCTACACATATTCCAGTATTCGGAGGAGTTTTTGGACAAGGGGAAAGTGTACAAGCTTTCGGGCTCGCATCAGGGAGTGGCACGGGACAAAGTAGTGGTAGTGGGGCACTATCACAGACCATCAGTGCACAGTTCAGTGGGACCATGGGGGCACTTGACACAGCTCCTATAGGCCCTATTGGACCCAGTGGTTCTGGTGGATCTGGTGGCTCTGGAGGTACAGGACCCGGTGGACCTGGTGGATCAGGTGGTGGAGGAAACACCAGAGGGAACCAAGGCTCTGGTTCAGGACAAGGACCCCAGCCACCACCTCAAGTATTCTTTGAAATGTCTCTGCATTTTCTAGATTACAGGGGCATTGAAGATGCTGTGGAACATGTTCACAAGTGTGAACTGCTATGGCACGCGAAGGGTATCACAACACCAGAATGAAAGGCTAGTCAATTTGTGACCACACTGCAAGGGCGCGCATGCATAGCTGGTATAGAAAGTATGACCCTCATCAAATGGTGGTGGACTACACTACTTTAAAGAATGCATTCTTGGTAGAGTTCCACATTCCTGAGTTTGAGCAGAAAAGCATCAGCGCTTTGAAGGAGATTCAACAAGGAATGGCAGAGAGTGTGCGGGAGTATGATGCATGTTTTAAAACTCTCTTGTCTAAATTATCATATGATATTCACCCTTCACAGCATGCACAATGGTTTGTTGGAGGATTGATCACCCCTTTTAGAAGGGCCTTGTCTCATAAACTTTTATAGATCCGTGCGAAGCATTGGAAGCTGCCTTGCGCACCGAGGTTGTTGGTAGTATTGATACTGGTGTTAGCCTGTTCTTGGAGGCTCAGATTGCTGTTATGGCCAAACAGTTGGAAAAATTGTCTGTGAACTCAGTCCATGAGACTCACAGTGGTTTATGGTGCATGGATTGTGAAATAGAGGGGCACGTTAAGGATAATTTCCCCCAGAGGATGGTACGTGTTGTGATAGTAGATTGTGAGATTTGTCATGGGGACCATGATGCAAGTAGATGTCCCTTGCTGCAAGCACGTGATCAGGAAGAATGTATCTTGTTATTGCAAAATTTACACCTCCACAACCCATGATACTAAAGACTGTAGGCTCATTGATCAGATCCATGAGGCCATTGATCATGGGGTATGCCAAACCAACATTGCCAGTGGTTCTAAAAATGATGATCACTGTTATGAGGAGCGCGTAGATGGAGGCATGCGTGTGGAAGAGGTTTTTGAGGAGGATTCCGTGGTCGAGGTAACCATGGAGGAGGAAGGAGTGAGTTCCCATGTGGAACATGTTTCAACTGTGGATCTACAGAACATTACAAGTGTGAGTGCCCAGACTTGTTACAGTGCTCGTGGTGTGGAAAGAAGCATAAGTATGAGGAGTGCCCAGAGTTATTTGAGCATATGAATCAGCAGCACCGGAAAGACAAGGGCACTGCAATGGTCAGCATCAAGAAGGAAGACATACAGTGGATGCCTTGGGTAACATGGGATGAAGGTTTGGAGCCTGTCTTGGTAACAACAAGGGCAGAAGCCACACGTGCAAGAGAGGTACCAAGACAGAAGACCCTGGTTACGAGGGAGGAGGTCATTCATGGAAAATATCCAGACCCCATGCATCAGAAGGAGATATATCAGGACACCATGGATGTTATTCAAAGCTTACAAGGGGAGATCCAATGTCTAAAGGAGAAATCCAGAAAGGAGGAACAAGGAAGGAGAGTCGAGGTGCAAAAGGATGACCTGGATGAGGTCAAGGAGGTGTGTAAAATGCTAAGGTAGGAGAACATCATTCCTTTGCTAGGATCCTGGTTGAGAGAGAAGGTACCATGCACCAGAGAAGAGCGTGAGAGATAGGTCTTGCACATGAACCTTCCCCCTCACAGCCTCGACTATGACAAGGAGATTACATTGAATGCAGTTGTAGATGGATGGCTCCTCAGCAATATACTCATTGACACTGGCATGGAGGTTAATGTTCTGACTTTGGATGCATGGCATCAGATGGGGAGACCTACATTACAGCCATCTTTGAATGTGTTGTATATGGAAAACAAAACTAAGGCAATGCCCATCGGTGTCTTGAAGGATGCAGCTATTACTATCCAGGGAGCCAAGTTTACTGGGGACTTTGAAGTCTTGGTGCTCGCCGAGGTGGAAAATTTCCCAGCACTACTTGGGTGCCCTTGGTGTTACAAAAATAATGTGGACCTTTGGTTCAACAAAGGGTACATCAGCTTCGAGAACAAAGAGGAATGGGTCATTATACCCCTGGTTGATGGGAAGTCGATGCCCTATATTGAACCATTGGGAGAAGAAGTTCTTGGACAAGATTTATGTGTGCTCAATCAGAGACCCTGAGATGGTACACCCTACTAACGGAGTTATCCAGTTTGAAGATGCTCAGTCAGTAAGTGATACCACCAGTCTGGCTTGTGACAATTGGGTGCATGGAACTTATGAATTAATGGGATGATAGTTGAGAGGGTCGGTGACCAAGGTAACAAAGGCATGCACTGTTAGGCACCTTGGAGGAAAAGAACTACCCAAGTATTCAGGAGGAGCCTTCCCTGAGATCTTTCTGCAGGAGGTAGAAGCTCAGTGGAAGAATGAGAAGGAATGGAGGGAGATGTTAAGTTATGTCTTGCTTGGCACAACAGCTCGTTGGTGGGCCACACATCAGGAGAGCCTTTTAGAGTGGCGCGAGGTAAGAATTTCTCTCTCTGTCATATTTTCTAGGAGTAATGTACCCACCATCATCAAGGACTACCATGGGAAGGAGCCCACCTCTTTCCATGTCCAGGAGTGTGAATGGGTCTGGAGAGAAGGTGCAGAAGCTTTGCCACCATCCCTCTGGGTGCACAAGTTGTATTCTACACTACAGGGTTGTGCGTGCATGGTACATTCATTCAGAGACATGCCACCAGATGAGGAATTGGCAGGAGCTCGCGGCTGACCTTATTCAAACCTTTGAGTATCAGAGTACCAAGCCATCGATTGATAAGGCCTTGTAGGGTATCAAGCACCTTACCATGGGGGATAGTGCCAGAATGGAAGATAGGCTGTTAGAATTATTAGGTGAACCAGGTATAGGGGCGCGCTTTGAAGAAGTTGAGGAAACAGAAGAGTTACAGCTTGAGCGCGTGTGTTTGGAAAAGGAGAAGGGAAAGTTGGTATATGTGATTGATGGAGAGGAATCAGAAAGCTTAGATGTTAGCCATTCTGTAGGGATGTGTGAGGTAGTGGACAGTGCAGATGCTCACGCGTGCATGCCTACCATGAGCCTTTAAAGATGAAGAAAGTTAACATCGGTTCAGAAGAAGAACCTAAGGAAGCTATTATTGGGGATTACTAGACAGAGAAGGAAGTATCAAAGATCATTGATCTGCTACATGAATTTGAGGATTTATTCCCATGTGGGTACCATGAGCTCAAAGGTGTTCACCATTCCTTGGGGGAGATGAAGATAAAACTGAAGGATGGTGCACGCCTCGGTTAGAAAAAGGCCCTACCAGATGAATCCCAATTTGTGCGTGAAAGTTAAGGAGGAGATAGACAAAATGATAGCTTCTGGGATCATTGAGGTAGTGGAAGAATCAGAGTGGATAAGTCTGATGGTAATCAACATCAAGAAGGATGGGTGGATTAGGATTTGTGTGGACTATAGGGAATTGAATGCAGTTTGTGTCATTGATCCATTTCCAACCCCCTTCACTGAAGAAATTTTGGAAGGAGTCGCTGGGTGAAATCTACTCCTTTACGGATGGATTTTTCAGGGTACCACCAAGTCTGGATTGCAAAGGAAGACCAGAAGAAGACAACTTTCACCACCGAATGGGGAAGTTTTGCATATACGGTCATGCCCTTTGGGTTGAAGAATGCGCCTGCTATTTTTTTGCGCATAGTGGTGCAAGCATTCCAGGACTTCATCCATAAATTTCTTCAGGTCTATTTGGATGATTGGACAGTATATGGTCTGGTTAAGGACCATTGTGACAACTTGAGATTAATGTTTGAGAGGTGTAGGTAGTTGAGGATATCCCTCAACATTAAGAAGTGTGTGTTTGCTACACCCTTTGGGACCTTATTGGGGCATATCATATGTAAGGAGGGCTTGCTGGTAGATCCCGCTAAGGTTGTAGTTATTGTGGGGTTAAGGGAGCCTACTAGCTAGAGCGCAGTGCACATGGATTCCTTGGGCATACGGGGTATTACAGAAAATTCATTAAGGGATATGCCAAGATCGCCGTGCCTTTAGAGGAGCTACTTAGACACAAAAGTGCCTTCCATTGGGGAGAGGCGCAGCAGGGGGCATTTGATACATTAAAAGATAGGCTTATTACCACACCTATTTTACATTTTCCCTCTTGGGACAAGCCCTTCCATGTCCATGTAGATGCCTCAGGACCACCATTGGAGTAGTACTTGCACAACCAGGTGAAGGGGTTGTTGATCATCCTCTCAGTTTTGCAAGCAGGAAGCTGACACCAGCAGAGCAGAATTATACCACAACGAGTGTGAGGCATTGTCGATGATCTACGCGCTCTTCAAGTTTAGACAGTATCTACTGGCAACACCCTTTGTATTCTACACCGACCACATGGCATTAAAGTATTTAGTAAACAAGCCCATTCTTCAAGGGTGCATATGTCGATGGGTGTTGTTGTTTCAAGAGTTTGAATTCACCATTGTAGTGAAGCCCAGAAAAAGCAACTATGGGCCTGATCATCTGTCAAGGATTGATTCAGGAGAGGATGCGCAAAGTATTGAGGAAGCAATGCCAGATGCCCAACTATTTAGATTTGGCGTGTGCCCTTGGATTTGGAGGAGATTGCAGTATTCTTAAAAGAAGGTGTGGCACCAGATGGAATGAAGGCATTGGAGAAGAAGCAGTTGGCCATACGTGTCACACCCTACATGTTGATTAGTGGAGACTTATACAAGTTGGGATGAGATGAAGTTTTACGTAGGTGTGTATTAGAGCATGAGCACCTGGCCATCATGGAGGAAGCACACGGAGGAAGTGCGGGTGGGCATTACGCAGGTGATGCCACCACGCACAAGATATTAATGGCAGGATTATGGTGGGAAACCTTGTACAGGGATTGTAGAGATTATTGTAAAGCATGTGACCACTGTCAGTGCATTGGAAAACCAGGAAGGAGAGATGAAATGCCTTTGCACCCTATCCCTAGCACGGAGCCTTTTGAAAAATGGGTGATAGATTTTGTAGGACCTATTGCACCAGCAGCGCGTAGGACTGGGTCACGTTATGTCATCACTTGCATGGATTATCTCACAAGGTGGGTAGAGGCAGCCCCAACTAAAGATTACACGGCAGCAACATCGGCAAGGTTCTTATGGGAGAACATTATCATGAGGTATGGATGTCCGTTGAGTTTGACCAGTGATAGGGGTACACATTTTCTGAATGAGACCATGAGGATCCTGTTATCAGAGTTCATGGTGGCTCATCACAAGACTACACCCTATCACCCACAAGAAAATGGAACGCATGGAAGCATTCAACAAAATACTGAGTCATACCTTGACCAAAATCTGTGATGTTGGAAGACAAGATTGGGATGACAAAGTATCGGCAGTGTTATGGGCTTACAGAACAACGTATAAAAGACTAAATAAAGCCACACCTTTTCAATTGGTGTTTGGTGTGGAAGCCATTTTATCCAGTTGAATTTATGTTACCTTCTCTATGAATAGCGCGCGCAGGAGGATTAGCCGATGAACAAGTGCTGGAAGAAAGGATTGATGAGCTAATGAAACTGGATGAGAGATGATCACTTGCCCGATGGAGCCAGACAGTGGAAAAGGCAAAGCAAAAGGCTTGGCATGATCGCCACATTAGAAACAAGAAGTTTGAGGTTGGGCAGATGGTGTTACTATATGATTCCAAGTTTCTGTGCCATCCTGGAAAGTTGAAAGTCCATTGGTTGGGTCCCTACACAATTTCGTACATCCTTGATTCGGGTGCGTGCCAGTTACAAGTGCTGGATGGGACGAAGTTTCCTGGACACTTCAATGGTAGTAGGCTGAAGCCCTACTATAAATAAGTCTTCTTGGTGTTTGTAAATAAGGTAGTTTTTCCAGTTAGTTTAGAAGTTTCCTTTATGCATTTTCCCTTTCTTGTGTTTCCCTTTCGCGTTGTTGTTTTGGTTTTGTGCCTTGGGCGCCGGTAACCTTATTGCTATTTTTGGAGAATTTGTGAGTGCGCAGAGGACCATGCATCGTTTAAGTGTGGGGTGGAGAAAAGTGAAGAAGCACGTGATTAAAAGTACCAAGGAAGTTGTGTTGAAGAGCCTTGTTGTGTAGCCCAGTTGAAAGAGGTAGATGAAGAGAAAAGATAGAATGGTTGGTGCCAGGATAAAGCTACTGGTAGATCCCATGTACAAAGGAAAAGGAAGCATAGTTAAAGCAACATGAGGTAGGTGAAAGCAAGAATCTGGACAGAAGAAGTGCCTTCGGCGCAGGTTAAGCATGCGCAAGAGTCTCCTGTCAGGTTGGTTGGGTTACGCGCCAGAAGGTTGGAGGAGTTTTCACGCAGGAAGGGCACGTGAGTGAAGGCACTGAAGATGGACTTTGTTTGAAAAATCTGCATTAAATGAACAAAGTATGGGGGTAGGTAAAGTAGCATTTAATGATCAGAAAAAGGAAAAACTATAAATAAAGGGTCGGGGCACTCTCATTTTTACTTTGCGAAAATGAAGAGTTGGAGATATAAGCGAGTGTTATAAACTAGGGTTTTCAGATTCGATCGAGTGGAAGATCTGTGTGATTAAAATGTGAAGAGCCAGTTTGAGATTGTGGACCAGAAGGAATTACACGGGCGTGGAAGGAGTTGAAAAGGTGTTGTCTTGTGAAGAGTTTATCCAAGTTAGGGTTTGACAAACTAGGGCACGGGTTTAGAAGAGTTATATCATGGATCTGAGATCGAAGGTTGGGAGAAGAAAGATAGAGTAACAAAGAGAGGGTAGGAGTGATAAAAATACCTCGACCATGGCACCCAAGAAAGGAAAGGGAAAAGCCAAGGCTAAACAACCAGAACCTGAAGTAGACACAAATGAAGAATGGTATGCAGAGATGCAATACCCAGATGGGGTGATGATGGGAAAGGAATGGGAATCCCACTTGAGAAGCATACCTGTTAGTGACTATAATCACTGCACAAACACCATAGAGAAAGAAATGGCATTGGAATTGGTATGCCCCACCAACAAGTGAACACCTGAAGGTTTTCCCATATATGACGATGACGTTAAGGTTAAATTGGTGAAGGCAGGGCTGTTGCAACTCTATGAGTTGCCTTATTTTGGGAAGCCAGATCACTTGTACCAGTGGTTGATGTCTCGGGTGCATGAAGACTATTTCCACTTTGCTGGGCGCAAGATGCGCGTGACTCCCCAGTTGATTTCACAATTTACAGGCCTCATATGTGAGGGAGATAGCCTAGAAGATGACCTTGGTGACAAGGAGGCTATTCAAGAGACCGTCACTGAGTATGCCTACAAGAAAGGGTCATGCGGTACTATGATATTTCAGACATCAAGGACCCGTTATGAAGATGGCCGTGCATCTGGTGACTAAGCTGAATGGCCAAGAAAGATGGATGTAGGTCAACAAACCTTGGCTACATGTCTACAGGAAGATTACAGAGGGGATGATATACAACTTATCCACGTACATTACAGAGGAGATTGTTAAGTGCGTGAAGGAAGGGGACATGATCCTCTTTGGCAATGTCTTGCTCACCATAGTGTTTACAGAAATTGGAGTGTCGGATGCATCAGACAAGTTTGTGGGAGTACCCAGCCGAAGACCCTTCACCCACGAAGAGGTTCGAGAAGTATGCTTGTGATACAATGATGGCTCCCCACAAAGCATGGCTGGAAAAGTGGTATACGCGCTTGAGGAATGCATTCGGGGTAGAGTGGAGGATCCCTGAACAACTCCCAGTAGCCACTGAGGGAGAAGCTGAGTTCGCGGTGTACCAGCACTACTGCTTGGGTAGATTCAAGCTTATTGATGAATCATGGAGCCCTTGGTGCAAGCTTCCTTTCACGTTCACTACCCAATACTTCCAAGTGGGAGTAAACAGATTTAAAGAATCAAAGAAGCTAAGGCTGGAACTAGGAAGGTTGGACCGGGAACACAGGGAGATGAGGAAGAAGCTGAATTACCCTGGTGGTAAGCACACGTACATGGAGAAGTACGTGTCACATGAGATCCAAATGACTAGGCCGATGACGCTTCCCATCGCTGGAGGATCTGCGGCATGCGTGTACATGCGCATAAGGCCAAAGTTTGAAAAGGGCACGTATTTGGAGGATGAAATCTCCATACCTGAAGACCCCTTGGGGAAGAAGAAGCCAGCATCTAAGAAGAGAGGTAGAGGAGAGGAAGGAGCACCAAGTGTGCTGACTGCTCAGACAGTGAGCATGCCATCTACAAGCACCAAGCCAAGCACCTACATATGGAGAAAGAAGTCTCCAGTGAAGGAGAAGATGCCAGAAGTAGAGGCGCCTGAGCAACCCACCACCATGGAAGAATCACCAAAGGAAGAAGAGAAGGCCGAATCTCCTGATCAGAAGCCACCTCTCAGGAAGAAGCAGAGGGTGGATGAAGAAGCTGACTCGGAGGCGACCGACAGCTTGGAGAAATACTTGGGAGAAGGAGAAGATGAGAGTGAAGGAGATGACGATGAGGAAGAAGAGCCTGAGAAAGACAAGGAACCACATGTGTTTAGTGTCTATGACTCGGAGGAAGAGAGTGGAGAGGAGAAGCAAGAGTTTGTATTTGTGTGGCGCAAGGGCACACAAGATGAGGAAGGCACCAAAGACATGAAGGCAGATGAGAAGGATGCCAAGGAGAAGTAGGGAGCCATAAGTTTTACAAAAGAGTAGATTACTGAGGTAGCAGAGCGAGAAGCGAAAAAGATGCTCGAAATCCCTTGTAGACCAAGAGTTAGAGTGCAGCGTGGACATAGTGCTTAAGGAAGGGAAGGAGGAGAGTGTTGAAAAGGAACATGACAGCCTAGGAGGCCCCGCTCTGACAGTTAGCTTCCCCAAAGGTGCACGCTTAGGTAGAAGAACTCTGGATACAGAAATAGAGACAGGTAATGGGCTATGTGGATGACATGAAGAAGGTGTTACGCACATGGTTCCAAAGCACCGTACCCATGGAAAGGCTCCTAGCCATGGGGTCTTTTGAAAAGGATGGCACATACCCCAGGACCAAGAAGATGCTCTCTTGGGCATTCGAGTCACACATTGACGAGCTAGACTTTGAAGCCAGAAAGTGCTCATCATGTTGCCAGAGTCTAAGGGAGACAACCCCTTAGTAAATGCTCAGGAACTTTCAGACGAGCAAGTATGCAATGCTCTAAACAAAGTCACGGTCGAGACTGAGGCTAGGCTGTTCGCGTGAAATGATAGAATCAGAGCATTGGAGGTGAAGTTGGGGAAGAAGGAGGAAGAACTGGCAGAGAAGGCCAAGAGTTTAAAACATGAGGAATTAATCAACGCGTAGTTAAGGCACGAGTTAAAGGAAGAAAAAGTAAAGGTGCAGGAGGTCTACAAGAAGGTGGAGTTGATCAAGAGCACCATCATATTAAAGCACCCAGACCTAACGCCAATCCCTCAGAGGTACGCATCAACTTTGGAATGCTTAGAAGACCTAACGCGTGTCCTCACTATGGAGAGGTGACCCTTGGCACTGGAATCTACAGAAGAAGTGGCCACGCACTTGAAAGAGGAAGACCAGTTGAAGGTGGTAGCACTTGTTTCTGAGTACAGCCAAGTACTCACGGAGATTAAGGTTGTTGCCCAGTCTGCAGAAGCTGCATATGACACATGCACGGATAGGGATAAGGTAGCAGTTCCTTGGTCGCTACCCACGAAGCAGAGCTGAAAGAGTTCCAGGAGAAAGAATAAAGGAAACAGGGTGGAGAGGGATAAAGTCCTGGTGTAAGTAGAAAGAAGATCCAGAGGAGATTGAGGCACTAAGGGGCTCAATCAAAACACGACTGAAGGAACTATACCCCCAAATCACCAGAAGGATGGACACACTTGAAGACCTAGGTAAAGAAATGGAAAATATTGTGGACACTTTGGGCACCCAGGGAATTGGCCTAAGCTTTGATGAAGTGAGCACCCTAGTGGGTGACCTATGCTAGAAGGTGAAGGGTGAGGTCGAAGTGTGGAACAAGCTAGAGGCAGATCTGTGAAAGGACTTTCCCAGCCTATTGAATTGATGTGCCCCCCCCATTCTTCATTCTTTCCCCTATTCTTTCATTCCTTATTCATTTTGTAAAGTATAAGTCTACATCTTGGTTCCATAAAACAGATTGCATCTTGGTCAAGTAAAATGTTTCTGAGGATGGAGAACAGGCGTAGTGTGGGGTGATGTTGGGCCCCTGGAATATTGACCAAGTATGAAGGTGCTTAGGCATGCGGGATCCCAGTTATAGAATGGCATGCAAGACAAAAGCACATAAGAGAAAGGCTTAAGGAAGCAAATAGCGTGTGACGTGTGAAAGGAGGTTCGGGACTTAGCCAATTTGAGTGCCCAAGGTAGAACATGTGAAAAGTGTGATCAGTTGTGCATAGATAAGATGCCATCCTGGAAACAAGTTGGCCCAGGAAAGAGCATCCCTCAGATGGAATCTTCTAGAAGATCATCATGAGATGGAGTGGAGAGCTCAGGCCTGAAGGAACATGCTCACATGGAGGACCACATTCGACACTTGGCGACAGATCTGAGGGCGCGGCAAGGTGAGTTGGCAGCCCAAGAAAGTGATAAATACAAGTGCCTACTGCGGAAAAGATATATACACACACAGAGAGATATATCATCTGGATATACATAGGGAATAGTGGGTTAGAGAGTAAGTGAAGCTCTACAGAATTTTGCGAGTGGATATTCTGGTTCAGGAAAGGATGTACTAAGCATGGAGTTGTTATTTTTCTTTTCTGTTAGCTTAGCTACATACGTCCAGTGATGCGCATGACTGCAGTCTACTCTCTGTGACACTCTGTAATGAACCAATGAATATATTGAGGTTACCTGTTATAAATAGATATGAATATCAATGGGTTTAATGTATATTTCATTCATATGAGTTCTCTTTCCTTTCATGCTACGAATGAATGGTTGTATCTTTCTTTCTGTTATAGTATATGTTATAGAATCTGTTAAAGCACTTGGTTTGAAGTGACTGCAAGGATCTGGAGGCCATTCTGAGCCCTATGGTTCTTGTATGTCTCAATTTCTTTCCTAAATACTCTTACACTAATCATAGATAATGCTTCCCACTAAACTCACATAAAAGAGAGACTCGGTACCTGCATGTGCCTCGGGTGAGCGCTTAGCTTCTGTTGGGTGATAGGCGGCGCACATGGGGTTCTTCCTATAAAATGTAATGAGTCCCCAAATGATGAAGAGGGTAGGTTGTAAATGATGAGGTCAAGAGGGTAAAGTGGAATGTCCAAGTCAGGTGTGGGTGAGGTAAAAAGGATTCAGGTCAGCAAATGAGAGGTAATGGGTAGTAATAAGACTAAGCAGGATAACCGAACAATGGTTACAATAATGAATTGATGCCAGTAGGCTCGGGCCTAGGACCGATCGCCATGGACCGACCATGGTAGGCTAGGGCATAGGACCGATGTCGGTCAAGGTAAAACCATCACTGGGTCAAGTCGGGTAGGCTATAAAAATAAAAAGTAGCCACATTTTTAAAATCATTTGTCATTTACCAAATTGGAGAAAACAACAAGAAAGGAAGAATGAGGTGGAAAGTGACCAAATGACATGGAGAGCTGAGTTGGCGAGCCACAGAGTGAGTGATTGTTGGTCGAATAGGCGGGTCTATGAGCTTGGTGATTTGATTGGGTGATTGATTTGATTAGATTGATCCAGTGGGTGATCGGTGATGGTAGAGGTAGGAGAGGGATTGGGTGGACCTGCGCAGCATGGCCTGAGGTGCCACCATGTAGATGGCAACATGATGAGGTAAGATCCTATTCCAATTGTTTTGTTTGTGGTGAGTAGGTGGAGGGTAGGAATCGAGGTAGGAGGGAAAATAGGGTTTGTTTTAGGGGGAAAATTTTAAAATTTGAATTTGGGGGATTAATGAGAAAAGGGGAACAAGGGAGGGTAGATTTAGGTAACTAAGGGGTGGGAATAGGTAATTAGGTAGGTATGGGTAGGGGGAAATGGGTAGAAAGGAGGAATGTGGGAGAAAAATGGGATAGGGCGTCTTGGGTTTGTCTCCACGAAACAGTGACCGACATCAGGTTTTCTCTTAGCCGATGTCGGTGGGTAAGGACTGGTATCAGTCATAGATGTGAGTGACCTATGCTGATTATTGTTAGACTGCGTGGTCGATTGATGCTGACTAGATGTCGGTCAGTAAGCTAAAGAGGATAAGCCCTCAGGGAGAGTTAAATTGGATGGGTTAATGGACAGATAGGTAGGTGGAGGGATAATGAAAGATTGGTTCGTAGGGGATATGGGTATAGGTAGGGTGCTAATAAGGAAGATCGATGAGAGGTAGGAAAAATGAAAATAGTTGAGGGTCTGAGGCATGGGTAGATAGGTATGTAGTGTTGATTTAGGGCATAGAAATAGGTGAAAGGGTGTGATTTAGTTAGGGTAAGTGTGTATAGTACGGGGTGGCAAGGTTGTATGTAGGTGTGCTCAAGGTTTAATAATATGATTGGTTGTATGCAGGCTAGGGACCAGCTACGGATGAGGGATAAGGGTACCTCCCTTGCTTGTGGAGATATGGGGGAGACACACATGAAGAGGAGTGGATCCATGTTGTAGATGTCAGATCTGATTAGTTGTCAGACGCTACTGAGCATGTAGTCCGGGAGGTGAGCTTGATGGTTTCCCATCATCATCAATAGATGGGATTCGGTAGACCAATACCATTTCATTTGCTCGATGAGGTGAGATCACGATCACCCTAGAGGATGTTTATAGGATCATGTGACTACCTATAGCAGGTACATAGGTTTACTCAATCTCCTCAGAGGCATCTAAGGAGTTACTATTACCAGTGTTTGGAGAGGGGCTATGGCATTGTTAGGATTCCATAGTGCCAGTATGAGCTACGGGGTGATGTATCGAGCCTACCCCAAGGAGATGAGGCTGGTAGTGCTTTTGATGGAGGTAGTCTGCTATTTTTGCACTACCCAATGTAGAGGGTGGGAGATTGCCACGGTCACTGATGGGGGTCTTACATGACATGGTGGAGAGTAGGATCGGTGGTTTGCATGGGGGCTTGTGTTCTTAGTACAGCTATATAGGGAGCTGTGGGCATATGGGTGACTATGGATGTTCAACTTGTGCTACACATTCTTGTTACATTGTTGGGCCTATGAGCACATTGTGTGTGTGTGCCTAGTTGGTATGCCCCAGGACGACGTATTCGAGCTAGGTTTTGTTCAAGTGGGCTACAGGCGATGGGTGCCAGTTATGGGAGAGCACCGAGTGGCTAGAGTGACACATGATGTAGCCTATTACAGGTGATTACTAGGAGGGGTTGTTCCGGCATGGACATTATTTGGAGGCCATATGTAGGCTATCCTTCATACAGGTAGATGGTAGCGGAGATGGATGGGCTATAGATTTACCAGTGGATAGAGGGGCGATTGGGCCAGGGAGCATGAGATGATACTCATAGACCAGGTCAGATGGCAGTTTGGGTTGCCACAGGATATACCCCCACCCTTCCCTCAGTATAGGAGAGATGATGTGGAGAGGCCTATGTCTCCACCATGACCTACAGTGCCAACCGTGGGTAGGAGGAGCAGCTGAGTCGACTGACAGATAGATGATGCCAGGGTGACAGACAGGTACAGATAGTGGTGGGAAACACAGCTACAAGTAGTACCATCTGAGGCCAGGGCAGCCAGATTTGGCTACTATCACAGTGTCAAAGAGACACCCTACAGGGGCAGGTGGCTACCCTGGTGACCCAGTTGGGCATAGTACAGGGACATTTGATAGGGGCCAAGGCACAGGTTGTGACCCTACAGGCACAGGTGGTTACCTCTTTTTAGGCACAGGGAGTACAGGGACCACCACCCCCACCTGAGGGAGAGGGAGAGGGTGGAGATGGAGATGGGGTTTAGGTAGCCACCCTATAGGTGCAGAGGTGATAGGTTTATATGGCCAGTTGGCCACAACACTGTGTAGGGACAAGTTATAAGTTTATAGGGCTGAGTTGGCCATTGCATAGGCACAGATAGCAGCCCTTTAGGCCCAGATATAGGTGTAGGCTCTGGGGCTGATGGCACCACCACAGGGGTCCCATTATTTAGGAAGGAGCAGGGTAGGGTCAGAGGCTGATGGAACCACTGCAAGACAGTACCCCCTGCTAGATTGAGAGATGCCATGGGTGAGGTGAGATACTACCAGGATCATTTGATGGCAGCGGGTATATATGTCTTATCATATGCCAAGTACAGAGCACAACAGGCCTTGACTGAGAGGAGTAAGATCCTGCACACATAGTGTGGAGAGTATAGGGGGCCAGCAAGCCTAGGGGCCAGTTCAGGGTGAGGTCACTAGTGAACGGAGGCCAGCTCTAGAGGTAGGACCATCAGGGGCCAGACTAGGGTGAGGCAGAGGGAGGTGAGCCAGGACACCAGGCTAGAGGAGCAGAGGAGGAGATGGATGAGATAGGTCTTAGATATCAGATGGGGAGATGATTGAGCTCCATGTCATGATCATTTTTTATATTATATTTTTGACATATATACCTGGCTTGTGTGCCGAAGATAGTGAGGATGTACATGAGAGTTTTTGAGATTTTTTTATATACATCGGCCTGCATTGTCAAAGATATTTGAGAGTCATGTATATGGATACACATGTTTAGATGATTAATTTATAGAGATGATGGTTATTATGGCATTATGTGTATATGGTTGTGTTTAACATACTATTTTGATTTGTATATGTGATGGAAACTAAGTTGTGTAGGTATGATAGAGCCAAGTCATAGGCATGGATCGAGTCAGGTTGTTGGTTTAGGCATGGATGGAGTCAGGTCATAGGCATGGATGGAGTCAGGTTTTAGGCATGGATTGAGTCAGGTTGTGGTTTAGGCATGGATGGAGTCAGGTTGACTTAGGCATGGATTGTCGAAGTTTTGGTTTAGGTATCATTAATTTGAGTGTAATTAATAATTTGTGTAATTAATGATGATATGACGTTGAGATGTTTTATAGTAACATGCATGATAATGGTAAAGAAATGGTAGACATAATGAATGATAGAATGTGATGTATAAATGATGATGATAAAGATGTGAAGCGATTGTTGTTTGTTTGGTTTAATTTCCAATTATTGATATAAAAAGGAAACTAACTAGGGTAGAATGTGATTAGGAAAGGGAAAAGGAGAATTGGTTAGGGTAGAGAGTGGCCGAGCTAACCTCCAAGGGCCCCATGCCCTCGGAGTGCTACCTACATAGTCCCAGAAAAGGGACCTCAGGCCGATGTAGTTCTCCCATAAGCTAGGGAAAATGTAAGGAGGTATGAGAATGGGTTGGTAGGTTATAGGGATGGTTGAGTCGAGGTCGTTTAGGTATGGTTGAATTGTGGGCACATTGGTATGGGTGATTTTAAGTTGATTGTGGTGAAAGAGGAAAATTTCCCAGAGATAAGCGTCGAGGTCTAGTCCTATATAGGATGATCAATACGTAATGAAGAATGTTAAAAGATAAGAGGAGGCAAGAAAGCCACCTGATTGGTAAGGATCATAACGGGTGGGTCATACCTTGGATAGGCTGATGAACGTAAGACCCTAAAGACATTGCATGATTGATTATTCTAAAGGTGAAGAATAGTCACATGATCACCAAATGTCACGGTTCCAGCAGGTCCCTTGAGGTGGTAAGAAATGAAAGTGCGAATGGTGAGAAGGTGAAAAGTGGTTAGTTTATATGGCGCGAGGGAGCATGCCTTTTGGCAAGAGATCCAAGATCACAATAAACAAGTCCATGACGAAAAAGGTTTTTCTTTTGACTTGTATTTGAGATAGACTGATCGATGCGAGAAGTCTATATGGGATGAGGAAATTAACTCCTTGAGGTCTTCGCGAAGCTGATCGATGTGGGAAGCTTCAGATTCTCTTTTTTTTTTTTAAGAAGCAAGATTTACATAGCTGTCCTTCGAGGGAGTAGTCTATTTATAGTAGCCGATGTAGAGAGAAAGATGTCCTTTTTGAGGGAGTCATCTTTTTATTGGAAGTTTGACTCAAGGAGTTGGATCCCATGTGAGGGATTTTAAGTCATGGACAAGACTAAGGTGAAGAATCAGATTCTTGTTTAGAAAGAAAGGTGAAATGACCATGGGATCTCATCTGAAAGTAGATGAAAAGTATCCATGAGAATCATGCCATGTGCAGATTCCATGGTACACATATTTAAGAGAGGGTAAAAGAGTGACGGGTATGCACATGATTCTTGTTTAATCATTGGGGATGACATAGTGAAAGGAGGGAAGTGAAAAGCACTCAAGGGAATGAGCATGAAAAGAGGATTAAGGTGAGGTAGGACTAAAATTCAATAGTAGAATGGTTGAAGATGCAAGGCATTAAGGGGTTTAGGTTCAGGTTTACCATCTAGTGAAGATAAACGATAAGCACCTGATCCATAAGCATGAGTCATGATGTATGGTCCAAGCCAATTAGGAGAAAATTTTCCCCGTTTACTTTTTTTTACTTTGATTACATGTTGATTTTTATTTCAGGACAAGGTCACTGACTTAGAAGGTTCATTCATGGACACGTTTTTCATAGGCACATTTGATACATTTTTGGTAAACTTGAAGATGGTCAAGAGCATTAAGACGATGTTCATCTAATAACTCAAGTTGTGTTAAATGGTCCTGGAAAAAGTCATCATCATTGAGCATGTCATGAAGAGAAATACGAAGTGATGGAATCTGGACTTCGAGAGGAAGAACAACCTCTATACAGTAGACCAGAGAAAAAGGTGTGGCAGCAGTGGAAGTGTGAATACTAGTACGGTATGCCCATAGGGTGAAAGGAATGTGTGTATGTCAGTCCTTCCCAATATCATTAACCACTTTCATGAGAATTTTGTTCAGGGTTTTATTAGTGGATTCAGCTTGGCCATTGGTTTGTGGGTAATATGGTGATGAGAAACTTAGTTGAATACCGAAGGCGTCACAAAGTTTCTGCAAGGTTTTATTTTTGAATTGTTTCCCGTTATCAGTGATGAGGTGATGTGGAACACCAAAGAGACAAATAATGTGATGATTGATGAACTCACATATTTTCTCAGCTTTTTGGAGATGAGAGGTATGGATTCAACCCATTTGGTGTAATATTTGGTAGCGGTGATTATCCATTGATGTCTCTGGGAAGAATGGGGATTGATCTCTCCGACAAGATCCAAACCCCATTGAGAGAAAGGCCAAAGGTCACAGGTGACCTGTAAGGCATGACTGGGTGTATGATGAAGGTTGGCATGTTGTTGGCATTTTACACAATGCTTAACATAGTCACAACAATCATGGTTAAGGGTCGGCCAGTAATAGCCTAGGCGAAGAATACACTTAGCAACCAACAAGGCCACTGAAGTGACCTCCACATATGCCATCATGAACTTCCTTAATGGTATAAGGAATTTCAGAACTCGTAAGGCACCGTAAGAGAATACCATCAAAGCCACGCTTATAGAGGAGGCCACCCATGATGACGTAATGAGAGACCCTTTTAAGAAAGGTGTGTTGTCCATTATGAGTGAGGTCGGGAGGTAAGATGGAGAGGGAAAGATAGTCTGAGTATTGTTTATACCAAAGGTCACTCGGGTCAGGAGCAGTGGTTCTGATAGAGTAAACTTCACGAGGTAAATAAGAGGGTGATTGGAGTCTTTGTATGGTGACAAAGATTTTAGAGTCGGCGGGTGAAGTGGGTATCTGAGAAGCCAAGTAGGCCATGGTATCTGTAAATTTTTTGTAGAACGTGGGATGGTTTAAAGGGCGTAATGGTCGAAGGTGGTCAAAAGTATGTCCACATGATGCTTATACTTTTGAAGTATCTCATTACGACACTGGTATATACCATTGACTTGGTTTATGAACAATTGAGAATCACCAAAGATGTTGATGGACTTGACATCTAAGGCATAAGTAGCCTGGAGACCCAATACGAGTGCTTCGTATTCAGCAATATTGTTTGTACAATCAAAATCAAGTTTGAAAGACAAAGGCATGGGTTCACCATCAAGTGGAATGAGGATAACACCAGCCCCACCCCCACGCTGACACTTGGAACCATCGAAGAAGAGTGTCATTTGGTAAGCAGGTTCATCCAGGGAAAGGGTAGCAATAGACTCATCTGGAAAGTCAAAATTAGAGGGTTGATCCCCAGAAATAGGTGCGTCAGCCAATTGGTCGGTGATAGCTTGGCCCTTGATGGACTTTTGATGGATGAATTTGAGGTTGAGGTCAGCCAGAAGCATAAGCCAGTGTGCAGCCCGTTGATTTTGGTAAGGTTTGGCATACATGAAGTGTAAGGGGTCGGTGTTGGTCACAACATAGGTTTTGTGGTTAAGTAGATAATGGTGGAGTTTGGTGGCAACAAAAACTAAGGCTAAGATTTTTTTTTTTTCGGCATGGGTGTATCGGGTTTCATAGTCCAAAAGAGTAAGAACTTATGTAATAAACCACCTGCTCCCTATGTTGTTCATCGCGATGAGCGAGCATGGCCCCTAAGGAGTGATCGGTAGCAGAGATGTATAGGTAGAAGGGTTGATCATCTTTAGGTGGAATGAGTATGGGTGGTTGGAGAAGGTATTGTTTTAAGGCCTCAAAAGCTTTATGGTAGTCATCATCCCATTTAAAGGAGACATCCTTTTTGAGAAGATGATGAAATGGTTGACATCGATCAGAAAGTTGTGAAATGAAACAGTGAATAGACTGCAACTTACCTTGCAGGCTACGGAGTTGCCATAGATTAGTGGGTGGAGGCATTTCAAGAATGGCCTTGACTTTAGCAGGGTCAACCTCTATACCATGTAAGGAGACAATAAATCCTAGGAGCTTTCCCAAGAGAACCACGAAGACACATTTCTTGGGCTAAAGGCAAACACAATACTTAATGAGGTGGTCAAAGATGGTTTTTAGGATGCGAGGTGCTTGGAGTGGCATTTAGATTTGGCCAGGAGATCATCTACGTAATCTTCCAATATACGGTGCATGATGTCATGGAAGATGTAAGTCATAGCCCGTTGATATGTGGCACCAACATTTTTAAGGCCAAAAGGCATGACTCGATAGCAGAAGGTCCCCCAAGGGGTGATGAATGTGGTTTTGTGTTGATCCTCTAGGGCAAGCAAGATTTGGTTATAACCCAAGAAACCATCCATGAGTGATAGCATCTCGTGACCAGTGGTAAGGTCAACCAGTTGGTCAATACCGGGTAGAGGAAAGTCATCTTTCGGGCAAGCTAGGTTGAGGTCATGGAAATCTGTATGCAAATGCGGAGTCCCCCTGTCACCTTAGTGACAGGGACAATGTTAGAAATCCATTGAGGATAATCAATGGGTAAGATGAAGGAAACGGAAAGAAGGTGTTGAAGTTCTTCTTTGACCAGAAGAGCAATGTGAGGGTGCATTTTCCTCAGCTTTTGTTTTACGGGTTTGGCATGGGAATGGTTACGATATTGTGGACCACTATGGTGGGGTCAATACCGGGCATGTCTGTGTAAGACCAAGAAAAAGCATGGTTATGATTTTTGAGAAAAGAAGTGATGGCTTCCTGTTCAGCAATATCTAAAGATTGGCCAATCTTTAGAATGTGCGGGTCATCTGAGTATGGATGTTGATTTCAATAGTCGATTCGTTCAACATGGTTTACGTCTCAGATGGTAATGACTGATGAATATATGAGTCTTCTGCACCAAGGTAGGTGAGTATAGATTCATCATCCTGACATTGAACGACATTAATAGAAGGTGTATCATCATCGATCATTTCAGGATACAGGAAGGGAAGAGAAGAGGGAGCCTCGCCCTCACGTTGATAAGTCAGAGGCCCCAAGGAAATGGTGTTTATGAAAAAAAAAAGTTAGGAGGGATGGATTTTGGATCCATCGACTTTGTCGGTGAAGGTGGTGAAGAAGGTGGAGCAGGTGAAGAAGGTGGAAGGGGGTCGATATCCTCAATGAGTTTGATGCGAGCCTTCTTGGTAGGCAGTTCAGCAAAGCTGATACCACTATGGTCATTATGTTTGTGGGTAGTACATGGAATAATAGTGTGATGGCCTTGCTCATAAAATCCAAAACCAAAACCCTTCCACGCACATCGGTGTAGAAGGTGTGGGTGAAAAATGGATGATTGGTGAGTGACTGGAGGTCTACGACAGAAAATGGGTGGGTTTGTGATGGTTGAGTTCAGGTGTATAAGTGGTAGTATCAAGTCCCCCATAGGTGAGATTGGTGTGAAGGTGGAGGAGGACCATAAAGGAGATGCTCTCCTATGCAGTGATCATAATGAGGGTGTTGGTGAAGGCTTCCATACTCTTGTGGAGTAAGGAATGTGTTGACATTATATAGGCGATACTCCCCCAGAGTGAGGCATTGAAAAATGCCTTCCAAGGGATCAGTGGTTGATATGTGGGTGGCTGGGATAGAAATGTGTTAGAGATTGGATCAGAGGTGGAGCTAGCTAATTGGGAGGTTGATGGGTTGGTAGTGGAAGTGTGGCAGCTGGTAGGAATGGAGGATTTAGGTGTGGTTGATGTAGTGGCGGCATTGGTGGGTGAAGGTGTAGGTGAAGAGGAAGTGGTCATGGATGTAAATTCTCACTACAATTTAATAGGTTGAGCATGTTGAAGGACAGTTTTTGGGTCTTTCTAAAGCATGTTGCAGGTTTTGAAAGGTGATGGGTCATTTTGAATGGTATAAGTGTCAAATATTGCTTTTGAAGCCAGTCCAATGCTCCTTAACATATGGACTCCTTGCATGGTGATCCAGGCCTTATCTTGTAATATGAATTGTGCATACCAAACTTCACACAATAATGCAGAGTGGAAGGAATGCAACCCATAACACGAATCCAAGGTCTACCAAGCAAAGGTGTATTGAAATTCCCCCTCCAAGATGTAAAATAACTCTGGAATCAGGTATGCAATCTTTCTGACACAAACATGGAGGATGATGGTGCCAAGTGTAGAGGTGATAGCATCATTAAATGAATGCAAATGATTGGGATGTTTATGCATGAAAATTGTCGGGTATGTGCATTTGGTTGAATCATGGGAGGAGATGATGTTAATGCTGAATTTCAGGTCCCCATTGAGATTAGGTTGTACGTAATTAGTGAGGTGGCCATGAGATGTAAAATGGAGGCTTGGATCATTTTATGGGTTCATTGGTCTCTGGTCCCTGTGGAATCTCAGGTTAGACTAGCTAAGAACCTGCATTAGACTACCTGGATGTGCAGGTAATGGGGAGCAAGAACCAGCTTGGATGGAGGTCATATCAAGAAAATTTGGTAACAACTTGGAGATAGTACCCATGATGAATGCAATAATGGAGGCTATGAGTGTAATCTGGGGCCTCAAAGATCCAGGGGTTAGGTGTGTCGGTGATAACAGGACAATGTGAGAGGCATCCATCGAGGATAATCAATGGGTAAGATGAATGTTGAAAGAAGGGCTTGGAAATTTCCTTCTTTGAGATTTGGATGCAAGTGTAGCATTTTATCATCTTTAATTTTGAGGGGGATTGGCATGGAGAAGGTGTACGATGTGGTAACCACATTGGGGTGCAATACTGGGGACGCGGTTTGTAAGACCTTAGGTGAAAAATCATGAGGGTATAGATGGGTATTGGATGGTGGTGGATGGTTCCTATTTCCTTGCATTTATCCTAAAGATGAGGCCAATGAGGTAGAATGTGGGTCAGGTTTGAGGTGGGGAGGTAGGTGAATAGGTGAAGCCTGTGAAAGGTTCAACATGGGTTGAGACGTCTCAATGGTAATGACCTTGCAATAATGGAGCTTCACACCAAGGTAGGTGAGTATAGGACATCAACTAACATTGAAGAATTCTCCTGAAGGTGTTCAGTCATCTATCATTTCAGGATACGTAGAAGGGAGAGGAAGAAACCTAATCTAACTTGCCAAGGAGGGGTTTAGGTGAGAGGCCCTAAGGAAATGGTGTTAACCTGAAAAAAAGGTTAGGAGGAATGATTCTAGATCCATCCTCTATCGATCACAAGGTGGTGAAAGAGTCATCAAAAGGGTTTCCTCAATGCAGTTCAATGCGGGCCTTGTTTAGGAAGGGTTTTGCAAAGGTGGATACCACTGATTCATTATGTCTTGGTACAGTACATGTGCAACAGGTGTTGGTTTCATAAAATCCAAATATTTTGTTTGGGTAGGATGCCAAGTGGGGAAACGGAGAATGGTGAGTGACTTCAAGTTTCAAGCAGATTTTTAACATTTTGGCATAGGCACCTTCTGAATAAGTGGAGGGGCAGTAATGTCCCCCAAGGTTAGATTGGTGAGGTGGGGATTTAAGGAAGAGGCTCTCCTTGCGGTGATCGTAATGAGGATAACCAGGCTTCCATACTCTTTGGACATAAGTAATGTGTTGACATTATATAGGTGTGTACTCCCCCAAGAGTGAAGGTGTGGTGAAAAATGCCTTCCAAGGTATGGGTGGTTGATATGTGGGTGCTAGGATAGACGATGTGTTAGAGATTGGTTTAGAGGTGGAGCTAACTAATTGGGAGGTTTGATGGGTTGCAGTGGAGGTTGTGGCAGCGGTAGGGGTGGAGGAGTTAGGTGCGGTTGAGGTAGCGGCGACGCTGGTGAAGTGGAGGTGTAGGTGAAGAGGAAGTGGTCATGGAGGTAGATGCCTTAATGGGTATAACCACATCATTGGTGTTGGTAAAGCATGTTGTGAAGAAGTTTTGAAAGGTGATGGGTCAGCCGGAATGGTATAGGTGTGTCCTTCATGCTCAAACTTTACATAACGGTGCAAGGGTGGAAGGAACACAACCCATGACATGAATCCAGGGTCTACCAAGCAACAGGGTTATATTGAAATTCCTCCCTCCAAGATGTAAAATGACTCTGGAAAAGTGCGGGGGCCCACGTGAACATGGAGGATGAAATGGTGCCAAGTGTAGATGGTGATTTCATCATTAAATCCTCAACAGGATGGGTTGTTTATGCATGCAATTTTCAGGTATGCACATTTGGTCAAATGCATGGGAGGAGATGATGTTAATGCTAGTTCCCCCATCGATCATAACATGTCGGTACAGGTATATTATCAATATGGACGGAGATGAAAAGGGCTGGATCTGGGTCATCAGTTTGGTGTGGTGTGATCTCTTCATGAGGGTATTGGTGGAGTGAGAAGAAGGTGATAATTTGGTGAGAGAGTCTACATGATGAGGTGTAATAATGGAGGCTATGGGTGTAGGGTCATTGGGTAAGACCTCAATAGACTGAAGAACCTCCATGAGAGCTTAGAGATGGGATTTAGAGGTTTGGATGAGGTCATATAGGGACATTTTGAGGGAGGATTGGTGTAATTGTTTGAGCATCGCACGATGTGTAACCCCATTGAGAAATAGGATATGTGGGGCCGCAGATAGTGACTTTAGGTGTGGGGTACAGATGGTATGTTGGGTATAGGGTTGGTCGGTGGGTAAGTTTCCTTTTCTTTGCCTTTGTCCTTCTGTGTGTGGGTAGCAATGTGGATCATGTTGATTTGGGTGGGGAGGTAGGTGAAGTAGGTGAGCCATGAAAGGTATAACGACAAGAAGGGAAGAAGCCAAAAGGTGGGAAGAAACCTTGTGAAATAAGTTGGGCACACTGACATTTGGGTGGAGGTTTGGCAAGTTCTCTATATGAACCATGTTAATTTCAAATCTCGGAGGTGGCTCTAAGAGTTGTGGGGGTGGAGGTTTTGGTCACTGAGTAGGAAATGAGGGAAGAACTATGGAAACTGGTGCTGGCGAAATGGGTTCCTCATTGAGAAGGTCATCATCATCAAAGTTTTCTTCAGGAGGACACAACTAGATAAGAATGGTTTTCAAAGCCTTACATTTCTCTACATCATGTCCTGGACACATGATGGTAGGCACAAATTTTGGTTTCATTCAAACCCTTTTGGTTTGGGTTTGAGTGGGCAATGTAAGGTCTAAGAGGTGGTAATGTGATGAAAAAGTGAATTTCAAGTGAGGTTTGGTAGATTTTGGCATAGGAGGGTCTTTGCAAGAGGGGGAGTGGGGGTTGAGTTATTATATAGGAAGGGTATTTTAGAGTATGATGGTTTTGGTTGGTCTTAGGTGTTGGTCGTGTCTACTTGGGTAGGGCATGGTAGATGAACTAGCAATAGAGTGTGTGGTTGGTTTGACTACCTTATTGGAGGGTAGCATATTTTTTCCTTTAGGTTACACCTTCTTGGGTAAAGGTGATATGGGCGCACAAGATTTAGAGGGAAAAGTGGATGGTGGAAGAGGGTGGGTTACCCATGGGGATAACCAAGGTGCTGTGGAGGTAGATGGCATAGGTCATGTAGGAGGTGTAAGGGAAAGGGAATGAAGTGTCGTGGGTAGTGAAGAAGTTATCGATGGTATTGGAGGTATGGGTGGTAAAAATATTGCAGGTGTGGGCAGAAGTTGTGTCGGGGCTTGGGTATATTAGAGGTCTGTGAGGGAGGAATGGGCTGCTGCATTTTTAGTTTACCAGCGGGTGGAGGTTTCTTAGCCAGGGTCAAGGGGTGAGGTCCTAAGATGGACAGAAGGGGTGAAGGTGATGAAGGTGTGATCAGCGAGGTTGGGGTACGAGATCTAGGGGATTGGTTCTTCTGTTTGGGGTTCAGGATTAAGTTTGGTGTTAGTTTTGGAGGATGTAACTAAATCTAATTTGATGGGTGGATGAGTAAGGCTAGCCATTGGGATGACCCCTAAAGTAGTAATAGGTTTAGGCAAGGAAGATGATGTAGGTGTGGGTTTAGATGTAGATGCATGTTGGGTTATTGGTAGAGGTGTAAGTTGAGCCATGAATGGTATCGTGGGAGAATTTGTGATAGTTTGTGGTTGTGTTTGGTTCAATCGGCTGAAATACTTTTGGATAAATAGTGGAGGTGTCAGTGAGTGACATCTGCATTTGTGTTGAGACAGGAAGTAGAAGACACCCCCAAAGTAAGGCTCTATCCACATAATCCAGGTGGTCGGCTAAGTGTGAGAATGACACTGCAGTGGGTGGGGTTGATGTGGATCCAATGGTGATTCCCATAAAATGTGTTTTAGAAATGGGGAATTTTCTAGCTTCAGCCTCTATGGGTAAGAGAGCCGAAAGTAAGTCAGCAGGATCTTGGGTGGCTGATGGAGAATGGTCACCTAGAGGTAATGACATTTCTACTGGATCTTTGATAGGTGGAGGAGATGATGGGTGCTCCTCTATGGGTGGAGGAGATGAACAAGTGTCTCCCATGGGTCGGAGAGGTACCACTGGTGATGGCTCTCTAGGTGGAGAAGCCAAAGGTGAAATGGTCTTGATGTTAACAGAAGACTCCTTCACAGGTGAGGGAGGAGACGAAGGGTGTTCCTCTGTGGGTGGAGGAATAGGTGAAGTGGGTTCATGTGTAGGTGGAGGACTTCGGGCCAAGATTTCCTCTATGGAAGGAATATGAGGTAATTGGGAAGCAACTGGTGCATCACTGAAAATAGCATGGACCTCGCGGGTATGGCTATCATTAGTTGAGGTCTCTCCAGTTTGATCAGAAGAAGGGGCGTGATTAGGAAATGGTTTCTTGAAGATGTGCAGGTTTTGATTGGTAGGTGCGTTAGGATTATCCAAGACTAACTCGCCATTCTCGAGCATTTCCTGGACAATGTTCTTGAAAGTGATGCAATTACCATCACTATGACCTTTTACCCGATGATAGTTGCAGAAGTCGTGCTCTTTGTACCACACAGGTGTGGGGCGAGTAGGATCAAAACTAGTGTGTGGTTTTACGGGAGGAAGGGTGATGGCCCCAACTTTAATGATATTTTCTAAGACAAAAGAATAAGGCTCCCCAATTGGGGTGTATTTCCATTGTTCTCGTCTGAATTGAAAGGTCTGGATAGGAGAAAGATTAGATGAGGGCTTAGCCTGATTTGATGGATGAGCTGGGCCAGCCTTGAGTACCACTACATTAGCGGTTCCCTTGGCTTTTGAATAATTATTCTTGTGGTTTTGAAGAAGAAGAGGTATCATTTGACTTAAATGACTGAGTTCTTATTGCGTAGTTGAATTTTCTTTTCTTCGATGGCCCGAATCTCTAGCTTTCATGCCATGGTGAATGCCTCATCGAAGGTTTGGAAAGTCTGGACCTATAGGGTCGGTGAGATATGTCTAGCACAAGCCTGAGTGAAGAGCTCTATGAGCTCGGTTTGTGGTAATTGGAATGTGAGTTGATTGATCAGGCTACGCCAACGAGTGACAAAATCTATGATAGACTCATCATCATATTGACGTGTAGAGTAGAGGTCAGTCATGGTAACCTTCTTAACAATGTTGATGGAGAAGTGATCCAAGAAGGCTTGGGCTACCTGATTAAATGAGAAGATAGAATGTCTAGGTAACCCACTATACCAGTCTAATGTGGGCCCGGTCAGAGACATGGGAAAGGTCCTCAGAAGCAAAGCGTCATCATGGGTGATCAGATAACACCCATGTTTGAAAGACCGCAAGTGTTGTTGCGGGTCCTCTTTGCTATTGAAGTGGTTAAATTTAGGCATTTCCCAATGTACGGGATATGGATGAATAGGAATAGATGGGTGTATGGGCTCATTGCAAATTTCATCGTAGGTGAGAGAGTTGCGTGAGCTGGAAACCGATGCCTCCAGTGTCTGCATCTTGTCCATCATTAACTTGATGAGGTCATTGGTAGGTGGTGATGGATGGGTACCTCCTGTAGCATAAGAGGGTTGGTGTTGGACATATGATGGAGGTGGCATTCCAGTATATGGCGATGCCGCATAGGTAGGTTGGGAATAAGGGAGTGAGATAGGGGGTACGTACCCAAAGGAATGATGGATGAAATGGGAGGCTGCTGATAGTACGTATATGGAGGTGGAAGGGTCAAGGTAACCCTAGTAGTGATGGGGGCTAAGGACTGTGGAATAGAAAGGACAATGTTTTGAAATGGGGTAGGGGTCATTGACACTGGGGGTGGTTGTGTTGCTATGGGTATATGTGAGACAATAGGGTGGATGAGGTTATGTTCTGGGTGGTGGACGAAGGTATAGTGGATGTTACGGGTGTAATAGATGTGGCCGATGTGGCGGTCATAGCAGGTACAGGGCCTAGCTATGAAACGACTGGGGGCAAGGCAGATGCGGGTAACACAGAGCCAGAAGGGGCTGACGCAGAAGTAGGAATGAGTGTCGGGGGGATAGATATGGGCATGCCGTATATCAACTGACCTGAGGCATCTCGAGTGGATGAGTGGGAAAGATAGAACTGTAAGGTGGCAGGGTTCTGGTCAAGGAGTCGTGCAAACTCCTCGTCCCCTGTGGTGATAGTGATAGGTTGGGTAGGATCCATGGGTGATAGAATAGAAGGTGGTGAAGGAATAGGTGGGAGTGGTTGACAACTAGCATGGAATATGAGGGCATTTTCTTGGCTACGAGTCAGCACCATGTGAACAAGTACTGATGTGGTAGGACTGCTTTCTGTAAATGACACAGAAATACAACAGAAATAGGAAAAATAGGTGGTGGTAGGTGGATTAGGTACAAAATGTCAGCTGGAAATTTGAACAGGCTAACCGATGCCGGTTATGGTAAACCGATGTCGGTCACAGGTAACCGTGGTCGGTCACTGTGGAAAATGGACAGTTTGTCAAAACAAGGCAAAAGGCTAATAACTTGCCAGGTAGATAAGATGCAGATGGATTTTATCAGGACAGAGAAGATGATGAGAGTTACAGAGACTCTGAGTAACAAAGAATATGAAATAGGTGTCCTTTTGGGCAGGTTAACCAAAAGAACAGTAAATTGATGCCGGTTGGGTAAAACTGGTGACGGTCAGAGGGTAACCAACGATGGTTGATGGACTGACACCAGTTACTATGAAATTGAAACAGAGATGAAGAAAAGGTGGTTGTGATTTAAAATCAAGTGTGGAATCAAACCCAAAATTCTGAGAATGATGAAAATGGGGTCCAGGCACACTCAGATGAAGTTGGAATACACCAACTATGATAAGGAGCGTGCAAGGAGAAATAAAAATATGAAGAACGTGTCCTCTCACCTCAAAATGCAAGCCAAGCAGAAACACTAAGAAAAATATGATCCTAAGAGTGCTCTTTTCTTTATGTTTGTTCAACTTATGCTATTTAGAAGACTGACTCATGAACTTTAGAATAGAGTTTTTGGTGAGGAAGGCTTCCTATGAAGAAGGAGATCTACAAGGAGAGGTTTCAGGTTATGTTATGGTGGGGGCGGGCCATCTTCTGAGATAATGACTCGACAGAAGTAACGAGTTGGGTGCCCACTGTACCATGATCATGTGATCACTTACAACTTCTTCCGGGTAAGATGTTGTTTAAGAATGTGTATATTTTTCAATTTTGTGATGTTTGGGTAAGACTCAGAGAGAGAAGAAGAGAAAGGAAGTGCTTTTCTATGATTGTTTGTCAACCATCAGTTGGGCATGACTTCTAGCATATAGGTTGCCCTCATTTAATGTGAGCTAATGCAGTAAAGCAGAATGAGATGCAGTTGATTTTAAGCCCAAATCGAAATATTAAATTTGATGACACAAAAAGATGAACATGAGAGAGTATGATCTTTCACTAATGTAGTACAAATGAAAGAGAAGAAGAGTTCTTTTTATAGCACCAAAACATGATTGCTTTGAGACAAATAGAAAGAAAAGAAGATTCCAGGGAGAAATTTTAATGTGAGAACCTTTCAGAAAGGAAACAAACATACAAATTTTCACCTAGAAATGAAGAAATGCAAGGAACCCCGAATGGGTCCCATCGGGCATGCCAAAATGTTTCACCTGATTCTTAGAGTGTTTCCTTGAATATTGATGAAACAGATAAGGGTAAATGGGCTAGGAGGAATACCTGTTAAAGCTGGTTGAAGGTTGTTGCGTGTGTATGACTTCTTGATCCACATATGATCGTGAGAGCTTCCTTTTGGCTAGGAGGAACTACCTGAAATAGAAAACAAGACCACCAAATGGAAGTTAAATAGTATATGCAGTGGACTGCCTAGTGTATGCTAGTTCCATGGGAAGTGTGATACTCCCTAGAAGGCTGTCAATCCACTGTTTAAAACAATTCAATGTTAACAATAAATAAAATCCTACTGTAGTTAAAATGATTTAGGTATCTCATTTGACTACAATAAGCAAATTCGTTCACAACAGGCTAAGCTATGATTGAATCTGAAGGTCAAGGTCTCTGTCAGAGTACTGGTACTGGTCAGGGTCTGGTTTTGGGCTGTTTTGGGTATTTGGTGGGGATTTTAGGCTCTGTTCTTGGTCTGAGGGTAAAACACAGAGACCGACATCGGTCTGGTATGACCGATGTCAGTTTAAGTGAAACCGGTGACGGTTATGGGTAACTCGGCATCGGTATGGTCAGGTAGAGGAAACTTATTAAAATCTTGGTGTGAGGACAGATCTGAGGCTAAATGGAAATGGAGAGGGCAAATGGTAAGGTCTATGGAGATCTTAGGTGTACTCAGAGATCTTTAAAAGTCAGGTATGGGCAATTTAATGGTGTGGGTGAAGGAATGATCAAGTTTGCATGAAGGTGGAAGATGGGAGAATGGGAATGCAAGTAGAAACTAATAACAGAGGTAACAAAGCCTACTAAAATGAAAGTAGATGAATGTTGGTTAACAAAATACTTACTGTTGTATGAGCTTGATGGCTGGATGGACAATGTAGTTGATCAGATGGATGGAGTTTGGTGTGGTGATGGCACTTCCTAGGATGCTTCCGTGAATGCAAATGGCTCTGTGATTGCTTCTGATGCTGGCTGTGGATGCTCTGATGCGTGTGTGAATCTGGTTCTTCTTGCATGTAGCTCTGGTTTCTGTCTCACTCTCAAAAATGTGCCAACCTCGAAATAAGGTTGTTTTGGGGAATAAATGGTAACCGACGACGGTTTTGGGCTGACCGACGACGGTTTAGGGTGACCGACTGTCGGTTAGGGTAGGATTTCCTAGGTTTACTAAAATGGGTAGATCCACTTGATTTCTTGGATCTTGTTCATTTTTCCCTGCGTGGATTAGAATGGAAGTTTCCTTTCTAACGGGCGGGAATGTGGTTAGAGGGAATGTAGGCTTTGATTTTTAGGGTTTAGGTAGGTCTTAGTTAGTTATGGCAACATACTAAGAATAGGTTTGGGTGAGGTGGCTAGGTGAGGTGTATAGGTGAGGTGGGGGTGTGAGAATTATCTCAATTAGGATATTTAAATAATAAATATTATGAGATCATGAATTAATTTTAATTAAATTAATATTAGAGTGGGGTGAAAGGGGCCATGGTTAGGTGAGTGTATTCAAGGTGATTATTTGATATCAGGTTTGGGATCCCAAACAAAATTGTGACTGACAATGCTTCTAATTTTTCTTCTGCTGAGATGATGGATTTCTGCTATGGGTATGGGATCTCACTTGCTCATTCTTAATATTAATACCCTCAAGGGAATGGATAGGCAGAATCAATAAACAAGAACTTGGTGAACATAGTTAGAAAGTTTGTAAAAGATTCTCAGAGGAATTGGCACAAGAAGCTATATGATGCACTTTGGGTTGATAGAATTACACCCAAGAGAGTGATTGGAATGTCTCCTTTCCAAGTGGTGTATGGTGTGGAAGCTCAGCTATCAGTCACGGTGGAATTGCCAGCCTTGCATCTAATGAAAACCATTGAAGATTCAAGTTTCAGGAGCTCTTTAGACAAGAGAATTTTGTACCTTCAGAAGCTTGATGAGAACAGGTTGCAAGTGGTTGACAGGATAACAAATCACTAGTTGAAAGTGAAGGCTTTGTTTGACAAGAAAGCCAAACCCATAGTTTTCCAAGTGGGAGACATTGTGTTGCTTTGGGACAAAAGACATGAGCTATGAGGAATCCATGGTAAGTTTGATTCTCTTTGGCTTGGTCCTTTTAGAATCAGACATTTTGCTTGAGAGAACTCTTTTTATCTGGATTACATGGATGGATCTCCTCTCCCACTTCCTTATAGTAGGAAGTACCTAAATTTTTTCAATTCCTAGGTGGCTAGGTGGTCGTTTTGTATATTTTGTACAGTTTTTTGGTTTTGGGTCGTTCCTTTATGTTTCGTTTTTGCTCTTCCTTTTTGGTTTGTTTTGTTTCTTTTCCTATCTTGCGTGTGTTGCCTTGTATTGGTTTTGTTTTTTACTCTATTACCTAATGGATAAGACATTGGTCCTCTTTCCCAGAGTTATCTGCAATTCTTGATCTTGCCTTGTGTCTTTGTTCCAAGCCAATTCATCCCCAAAAAGAGCCAGTTGTTGTCGTCCTCAAAATTCCCCTCTTTTGAAGTCAAGTTTTGAAAATTTTGAGTCTGTACCTTGGAGTATTGGATCATGTTGAATCTTGCATTGTTTGTGGTTTTCCCATTCATGGAGAACAATTTAAATGTCAGACGTATTGGTGAAGTTTCTTCCCTTCTTTTTATTTTTTTTCCTGCAGTCGGGAATGAAAGGCATATCTTCCCCGTTAATTTTTTCCCCAGCATCCACGAGTAGTACATGGATATTCCTAATTGGATTTGGCATGTTCATATTTCAAGTGACAACGGAAGCTTCCATGAGTCCAAATGGTGCAAGTTCAGGGGCAGGGCCTAAAGGATAGTCCTTAAATAAGCGCAGGCTTTCCACATTTCCCAGGTTCAAAATGAAGACAGAACAAGCTCAAATCGGATAAGTATGGAAGGTTCAGCGGTCACGCCACGTGATTCATTGGCACAACTTCAAGAGTTAGATGTGGGGATAGTTCTCAAACTTGTGATAGTCCTCTGCGTGTCCTAGTTCCAAAAAAGAGAAAGAGTCGATCATTAAAAATGACTATGTATGGGCGGGTTGGTGGAATTCTCCATGTGCCTTAACGACACAAGTTCGGAAGTGAAATCAAAGGGTCAGTCTCCAACTGAGGGCCAACTCACCATGTGGACAAAGTCAATGGAGAAATAGAGTTGGCCATTGAAAATTCCAAGACCGGTGGAAGGAGACACGTGTTAGCTCGATGCAATTTCAGGAGGCATTTCTAAAATGGAAACTAGAATGAGCACCAAGTATCCACGTGTCTAAGGGTCAACATAGGTCAAGTAGAAAATAGGCCCAACTTGGCTAAGTATAAAAGAATCGGTAAAAATCTACACGTGTCAGCCTAGCGCAACTTCTGTTGGTCTGAAAATCTTTCGGGTGGGCAGATCTATGGATAGACAGGCCAACAGTGTGTAGGGCAGAGCCCCTCTTTGAGACAGCAAAGCGCAACTGGATTATTGTTATTCTACTAGTAGGAATCTGCGCAAGTCTTACAGCATTCTACCTTCAGGAGTTTGGGATCTCGTCCCAGTAGGGGTATTTCCAACTGTGAACAGAAAGGAATGAAGAGAGGAATGAAGAAAGGATAGATTTGAAGGGAGAAAAGAAATGAATTCCAAAGCAGAAAGGTCAGAGGGTTTATGTTTTGGGCCGGTAGTAAATAGAGCCAAACCTACTTGCATAAATGAACAAAGCAATACTGATGAGAAAATGACAAAAAAGTAGAGATAGATCTAACAGAAAAGCAACACAGATCTAACTTAAGAAGATATAATGCACATAACACATCTATTGAGCACAAAGTCTTAATTTTTGTATTAATATTTTCTGTTACAAAAAGTACAAAGCCTTTTCTTCTCACTTCTATTTTTCATCTAAAAAATGTCCACCCCTTGAATACAACAAGTATCCAAGTATATATAGAAGGAGAAGGAGAAAAAAGGCAAAAATGAATCAACAACTATTTACAAAATATCTAAAAGTCAAATGTTGACTTGAGGGCTATTTGGTGGATGACAACATCCCATGGTACAACATGGATAATGTCATCATTTGTGCCAACATTCTTTTAAATATTTTTACAAAAATGGGAATAAATCCCAGGAGGAAGGAGCCTATTCGTCATTGTCCCTCGGTTGAAAGGAGTATCTTGTTTTTGCTCAGGTAAGGAAATGTGGAATTGAGCTCGATACTTCATAAACTTGCTGACCATCGTTTGAAGTTGATCCTGAGCAGGAACCGTGGTGTGATCTTCGATGACTTCACAAGTCTCCAGTTCATCTCTGAGTCTCTCTAGGAGCTTGAATTATTCATTACTTGCCTCCATCAGGTATCCAACAAAGTCGCAGCAGGCCAGAAGGTTGTTGATAGATTCTATATCAAAAGTGGCTTCTGAAGCTAAACCCTATGACGTGATCTCCTTGAAATGTTGAATAGTGTCCTCTGCCTTCCTCAAGGCATATGATGGGGTGAGAAAACCTGGAGACATCCTTAAAATGATCTGCTCCATTTGATGTATCACATCCAAGGCTTCCTCCTTGATTTTATCTATTTTCTCCAAGACAAATTCCATCTGGTCAACCCGATAGTCTAGAGCAGCTAGGACTTTGTTGGATGCTCTTGGGTGATTGAAGATGCCGAATTTCATTAAGTCATCGACTGGGTAGTCAAGCATCTTTTGGAATGTCTCATGTTGTAACATGGCATGGTCTAACTCTTCGGAGATAGGTCCTGCAATCACCTAGAGTTCCTTATTAGCCTAATCTATATTTTGATATAGCTCTGTGAACTTTACAATCACTTCCTCACTATCTTTGAGGATCTGGTCTCTCCAGGAAGACACTACCATACCTTGCTCACCAATCTTGGTGTACTCATTTATCTTTTCCTGACTAAGGGCTTTAGGAGTTTCGGTGGCAGCTACAGGAGGTGCACTGCCTATTTTCTGCAGGGCTTGGAGAAGATGTTTGTTCTATTCTTTCAATATCCTCCTCTTCCTTTGCTTCCTGAAGCTTTTTGCAAAGGGCATCCACTGCAGATAAGGCCTCTCCTTGCAGGCTTTCTGGGGATGTTCCCATTGTGACCTGTGTCACTGTAAAATCTGTAGGGGACATATCTTTCTTCTCCTTTGTGGGATCAAGGTACGTGATCTCCATTACTCTTTCACTTGAAGCGCTTTGAGAGAAGCGGGTTATGGCCTTTTGCTTCTTAGCTCCTTTAGCCAGAATCATGGAGAAGTCCATAGGTGCAATGGGGACTTTCCTCTTGTGCTAGCTCAGGTGTTTGGAGATCCATTCTGGACTTAAGGGAGTGGGAATAGAGGTGGAAGGAGGAGGAGCTGCGGTGGGCACAGTGAAATGCATCGAGACACTTGGTGGCGGCATTGAGAGAGAAGCCAACATAGTGGTTACGGGGGTAGGAGTCACTGCAGGAGAGGAAACCGTAGGGGTGGAAGGGATATGAGAGATGAGGGAAGAAATGCTGGGAGACAGATCCGCGAGGGAAGGGGTAAGTGCACGAAGTTGGTGGACAATTCCGTGGACATAAAAACCTGAAATAAAGGAACCACGATCGATCACGGTTCCTGAATTCTAGGTTCGGTAATTACCAAACCTAAAACCGCGATCGCGGTTTAGAACCGTGAGCACGGTTATAAACCACGATCATGGAACTCTGAGACAAAATTTAGCAGTCCCATGACTCCTTATTTTCCTCATTTTTCATTTCAAACCATGATTTTTCCTAAACGTTTTTCACTCGCGCTTTCAATACCACCTCAAAATTGCTCATCGGACTTTTGGATAGCGATAGATTCAACCATGCTGCCAAGATGAGGAGGTAAGTCCCCGATTGTAATCATTTTTTTACATTTTAGGCATTTTTTTTTTTTTGCATTTTCATGGGTTTTTTGAAATGTTTGTTTATGTATACAATTTTCTTGTTTTATCAGTTGGTCGGCAAGCTCGAAATCATGCAAACCATCAAAACATTCCTCAAAACCCACCGAACATTCCTCAAAACCCTCTGAACATTCCTCAAAACCCTCCTCCAAACATAGATCCGCCTCCTGTGGCTCCTTCTGTCCCCACTGAGCCAGCAGGAACGCAAGATAATATCATTGGAAGAATTTGAGAAAATAAAATTGTCATTGAGAACCTAATTCAAACTATAAGACAAAACCATGCTACAAATCCATCCCGCATGACTTTAGCCAATACATTGCAAACATTGATTGGCGAAGTTGAGTCTGCAACCAACCAAATACATAGATGGAACACCTTTAGAAGTGACTGTAGGTGGTGGTATGCGGATAAACTATCCCATGCGGCCGTCAAAGACAAAAAAATTGGAAAAGACCTCATTTGTGCATTATTTACTGACCCTAGAACCAATGCCCCCCTACAGTTACTTGCAAACGGTTCCCAATCCATTGGTGCCATATGACAGAATCAAAAACAATTTTTGGGACCGATGGTGGATGGTTTTTGATTATCCACCATGCAACAACAATGAGGTTCCTCTTTATTTTTTGAAGAAATTATATTGCGAGTTCGTGCTCAATGAGGTCCCGAATTATTTTGACTTTTTTGAATTTTTTGGTCGAGGAGGTGGCTCTGCACAGAGCAGACCTGGTGCATGCGTAGGTCAGCCTAGGATCCCCCATGCCCCAAAACCCCCACTGCCTTCAGTTATCCCTCCTACAGTGAAGGAGGTTGTGGAGATTGATACATTGCATGCATTGAGGGAGCTCACTGACACTCTCACCCAACATAGTGACCAGATTGCATCTGGTGATGTTGGTGGAGGTGCCAGTTCTAGTGCACCACACCACTGTGGATCATGTGGTGCCGTATGCACTGCAGGCGAGACATCATTTGCTGGTTCACAGGATTTCTTTTCTATAGATGAGATGCTGGGGAATGTTTTTGGAACTGGTGCCACTGATATTGGTCTTTCACAAGTAAATTTCAAATAATATATTATATATATATATATATATACAATAGTTTAATTCACATGTTTGAGATATATATATATATATATATATATATATATATATATATATATATATATATTGATTGTACGTCATGTACATACATGTAAAAAACTAATTTTTTATTTTATTTTAAATAGCAAGAGCCGGTGAAGGAAACATCCGGCGTCGACATGCTAGCTACTGTGGCTGGGCGTGTTTCAAACGTAAGTTTCAAGTTGTACAAACTTACATTTTTAATTTCATTTGATTGCACTAGATTATTATTATAATGTTTCACGTGTATGTTGTACATGTATTAATATTTTTCTCTTTTATACACAGGAGCCTGGCGGGTCATCATCTGCTCAGGGAACTGAGGCTACTGGCACGCCTCACATGAGTTTTACGCAGGTTAGTAAATCTCTTTACACTTTGTTTCTAATTACTGGAAGTTCACGTGGATTACATGCTTTGGACCTCTGTCATGTAGATTTTAATATTGATTTGTACATGTTTTTTGTATAGCTTATGACTGCTAGAGAGACTCCTCCATATATGCAGACTGTGGAGGCTGCTGTAGATACTGCCATAGCATCTGCAGATCCACTAACTGAGGTACAATTTTTTAAATTTGTTAAATTTTGGAGGTTCATTATTTCTTATTAAACTTAAATCTACAATATCAAATTTTGTAGGTATATGTGAAATATTTAATTTGAAAATTAATTATTTGTATGTAGCTTACCCCTCGTGAGTCTATTGTTGTCCCTGCGACGCGTCAACAACAAATTGATAGGGATCATGACATTGCGGTAAGATTTCACATGCATTTTAACTAAATTGTACAAGTTTCTAAATTTTGAATGTATTTTAAAATTTTGGGTGTTAAAAACTTGTTGTTTATGAATGTGCAGGTTAGGTTGCAGGCATGCTTAGAGACACCTAGGACCACATGGATGAAATCCGTAGTGGCATCTCCCTCCACTACATCCCCAGGTCGTGGACGTGCTACTTCTAGCAGGGCGAAGAGAGGGAAGATGTTTCATGAGTAGATTTATAGTCCACCTGGATGTACATATGTGGTCATGAGTAGATTCATAGTCCATTGTATATATATAGCCTTTTGCGACCGCATGTGGTCCCATATGTACATTATGACACGTGCTTAGTTTGAGATGTACACATACATTATGAACTTATACATATATATTTTCAGAGACGTGCGTCTGGAGCACACTTTGTTTGATTCTATATATATATATCCATGTGTGTTGGTTTTCATATTTATGACTTTTTCAGTTCTTCTTTAACAAGCAGTGTAACGTTGGGATGCATATTTCTTAACTTCTGCTTTATGGGTTTAAGCATCTAATGGAAAACATTAATATTCATATTCTCATAATAATGCTATGAAAACATTTTTTTCTTTTGTTGAAAGTGAAGCTCCAAGATTTATCTATTATTTTTCTATATGTTCTTTGTCTTGTTTGTTTACTAATGACTCAAAGAGGATTTCACTATGAGACTTATGTTTGTTTTTCTTGCAAGGATTTTCAGAAGTAGTCTTGATTTTTCTTATACTCTTTTTATTCAAGTGTTCACACATCTGTACTTTTTATCCAAAGTATGCACAATCATCTAGGTTGATGGGAAAATATTTCTTATGATCCCCCTTCAAAATAGAATCCCTGATTCCCATGAATTCTGCAAATGTCTCATCATTATCAAAGAGACACTGAGAGATCTTATATTAATAAGGCATGTTGAGGACTTAATTTATCATCTAGACCATTCTTTTGATATGTTGCCTCCAACAATGTTAAGGGATTGACCAATGATGGAAATTTCTTATTACAAGGAGTGAGTACATTTGGAACCAAATGTTCTTTGACCCAAATCAGTTTCTGAATGGCCTAGTTGTTTCACCAGTTTCAATATGCAGATCTGTTTAGATAGGACCCGCAAACCACAAGCACTATTTTGATCTGACGATGAGTTACAATGAGCTCTATGTATAAGGGTAACTTTTTCTCTTGGTTATTGCGTGGGATTGGATTTTGATGAAAAGAGATATGATCGTTGGAGTCAAGGTGTGTACTAATTTCTTGAAGGTGTGTGAGATCTATGTTTGTCGACACCCCTTAACTCATAAGTGTTTTATATAATATTTTCTTATGAGCAATGGTGATTTTGAGGAGATATAGGATCAAAATTCTAGCTGGTGTCTTTTCCAATTATTCTATTAAGTTGTATTGGACTTGTTGCGGAATAGGTAGGGGATAAATGGTATTACCAAACTAGAATGTCTTGTATCCACATCACAACTTTTCTCTAAGATCCTAATGGTATTTACTTGTTCATTAGATGAATGGACGCATCCTATAAGGGATTAAAATTGTTTATCATTTTTTGGATAGATGTAGGTAGTATTCCGATAGTCATTACAAGCTTGTCCATGATCTGAATTTTTGTTCTTTTTATCTCCATGGTTAGGATATGGTTATTTGAATATACCCATCTTCTCGTTAGGACCATGTCTAAATTCTTTGCAAATTGTTGTAGCAACATATCTTTATCAAATGGGTAAGGAAATAGCTTTTTGTATAGATATTTTCTATTGTGTCCTACATTTCTTTCTTGTAAAGTGGTTAGCGTATTCTTCATTGAATGCAACTCTTGTTGAATCATTTTTTCCTTTGTGGGTGATATATTGGTCTATTCACTTTAGCAACTTTGAAATTTTCTTCATTAGATGGATAAATGTGAAATTCACCTAACTTTATCTTGAGTCTATCCTTGCATGTATTCCTATTCAAGTAACCTAAGGTCACTAAATTTTGAGCGAGTTTTAGTATTTGTCTTTGAATGATCTCCTCTTCGAATAAGGGATCATCTTCATCATAAAATCTAGGAGGAGGTGAGTCTTTGTGACTATGTTCAATCTTGAATCTACGTGAAGCCTTAAAGTAAGGTTTTCATGAATCACTTGTTGGTTTTGGTGGGTGATCCTCAACATTTTTTTTACGTTTTATTGAAGTGGAAGAATAACCTGTATTAAAATGGATGTCCATTTCTATGAGGGATGGTCATTTTGGATCTTCTACTTTGTGATTCATGGTCTTAATCACCACTTCATACTCTTGTAATAGTCTACCTCCTAACTCAAGGACTCTTGCAAGTACTTCGTCTCTATTGTAGTAAAGGAGCTCATGAAAGAAAGATAGATCTAATTTGTTTTGGTCTTCGTATGAATTAGATTCTTCTCCACTATGACCAACCAAAGGTTCCATGTCTTTGACTTGTGAGAAGAGGGTTTCTAAATATTTTCGACTGAATGGGTATGTTGAATTAAAAGGATTTACCTTTAAGTTGGGTTCATCTCGTTTAGACATCATTTTTGTGATTTTTGGCATCACTCAGACTCGTGGCACTCTATGGCACCTAGAGAGGCCTCGTCTGATCTGACACCTCAGCGTAGGGACCCTCTACAATAGCCTCTCTCAAGTTTTTTCCTTCTCATTTCAGTGCTCTCGCTGTCCTACTGTTTGCAAACGCGTGAAATAGTGCAGTTGGAGCTAGTGTAAGGTTGTCAAATGCTATATTTTGCAAACGGTGGGTCGTGGCACCAAACCGACTACGCTGGCACATCTGGGTGGCTAGGTGAACACTAGAGGAGGTGGTGTTTTGGTGCTTGAAAGGGTCGTTGCTTCCGGGCTACTTCGTTCGGGCGTAGTCCCTTAAGAGCCCTGAGACCAAAATATCGTTCAACTTTGACGGGTGACTACTCGGACTCTATGGCACCTAGAGAGGCCTCATCTGATCCAAACACCTTGTGTAGAGACCCTCTGCAATAGCCTCTCTCAGTTTTTTCCTTCTCATTTGGTGCTCTCGTTGTCCTACTGTTTGCAAACGCGTGAAATAGTGCAGTTGGAGCCAGTGTAAGGTTGTCAAACGCTATATTTTGCAAACGGTGGGTCGTGGCACCAAACCATACTGAGCCGGCACATCCAAGGTGGCCAGGTGAATGCTAGAGGAGGTGGTGTTTTGGTGCGTGAAAGGGTCGTTGCTTCCGGGCTACTTCATTCGGGCGTAGTCCCTTAAGAGCCCTGAGACCAAAATATCGTTCAACTTCGACGGGTGACTACTCAGACTCCGTGGCACCTAGAGAGGCCTCATCTAATCCAAACACCTTGGCATAGGGACCCTCTACAATAGCCTCTCTCAGTTTTTTCCTTCTCATTTCGGTGCTCTCGCTGTCCTACTGTTTGTAAACGCGTGAAATAGTGCAGTTGGAGCCAGTGTAAGGTTGTCAAACGCTATATTTTGCAAACGGTGGGTCGTGGCACCAAACGACTATGCCAGCACATCTGGGTGGCTAGGTGAACACTAGAGGAGGTGGTGTTTTGGTGCGCGAAAGGGTCGTTGCTTCCGGGCTACTTCGTTCGGGCGTAGTCCCTTAAGAGCCCTGAGACCAAAATATCGTTCAACTTCGACGGGTGACTACTCAGACTCCGTGGCACCTAGAGAGGCCTTGTCTAATCCAAAACCTCAGTGTAGGGACCCTCTACAATAGCCTCTCTCAGTTTTTTCCTTCTCATTTCGGTGCTCTCGTTGTCCTACTGTTTGTAAACGCGTGAAATAGTGCAGTTGGAGCTAGTGTAAGGTTGTCAAACGCTATATTTTACAAACGGTGGGTCGTGGCACTGAACCGACTGTGAGACGGACACATCTAGGTGGCCAGGTGAATGCTAGAGGAGGTGGTGTTTTGGTGCACGAAAGGGTCGTTGCTTCCGGGCTACTTCGTTCGGGCGTAGTCCCTTAAGAGCCCTGAGACCAAAATATCGTTCAACTTCGACGGGTGACTACTCGGACTCCATGGCACCTAGAGAGGCCTCGTCTAATCCAACACCTCAGCGTAGGGACCCTCTACAATAGCCTCTCTCCAGTTTTTTCCTTCTCATTTCGGTGCTCTCACTGTCCTATTGTTTGCAAACGTGAAATAGTGCAGTTGGAGCCAGTGTAAGGTTGTCAAACGCTATATTTTGCAAATGGTGGGTCGTGGCACCTAGGTATGTTGTGCAAACTTGCTTAAACTGAATAGTGGCAGAGTGGAGTGCCTAGAGGAGGTGGTGTTTTGGTGTGAAAGGGTCGTTGCTTCCGGGCTACTTCGTTCGGGCGTAGTCCCTTAAGAGCCCTGAGACCAAAATATCGTTCAACTTCGACGGGTGACTACTCGGACTCTGTGGCACCTAGAGAGGCCTTGTCTGATCTGACACCTTAGGTGTAGAGACCCTCTACAATAGCCTCTCTCAGTTTTTTCCTTCTCATTTCGGTGCTCTCGTTGTCCTACTGTTTGCAAACGCGTGAAATAGTGCAGTTGGAGCCAGTGTAAGGTTGTCAAATGCTATATTTTGCAAACGGTGGGTCATGGCACCAAACCAACTATGCCAGCACGTCCAAGTGGCCAGGTGAATGCTAGAGGAGGTGGTGTTTTGGTGCGTGAAAGGGTCGTTGCTTCCGGGCTACTTCATTCGGGCGTAGTCCCTTAAGAGCCCTGAGACCAAAATATCGTTCAACTTCGACGGGTGACTACTCGGACTCCGTGGCACCTAGAGAGGCCTCGTCTAATCCAAAACCTCAGCATAGAGACCCTCTACAATAGCCTCTCTTGGTTTTTTCCTTCTCATTTTGGTGCTCTCGCTGTCCTACTGTTTGCAAACGCGTGAAATAGTGCAGTTGGAGCCAGTGTAAGGTTGTCAAACGCTATATTTTGCAAACGGTGGGTCGTGGCACCAAACCGACTATGCCGGCACATCTAGGTGGCTAGGTGAATGCTAGAGGAGGTGGTGTTTTGGTGCGCAAAAGGGTCGTTGCTTCCGGGCTACTTCGTTCGGGCGTAGTCCCTTAAGAGCCCTGAGACCAAAATATCGTTCAACTTCGACGGGTGACTACTCAGACTCCGTGGCACCTAGAGAGGCCTCATGTCTGATCCAACACCTCGGCATAGGGACCCTCTACAATAGCCTCTCTCAGTTTTTTCCTTCTCATTTCGGTGCTCTCGCTGTCCTACTGTTTGCAAACACGTGAAATAGTGCAGTTGGAGCCAGTGTAAGGTTGTCAAATGCTATATTTTGCAAACGGTGGGTCGTGGCACCGAACTGACTACGCCAGACACATCTGGGTGGCTAGGTGAATGCTAGAGGAGGTGGTGTTTTGGTGCGTGAAAGGGTCGTTGCTTCCGGGCTACTTCGTTCGGGCGTAGTCCCTTAAGAGCCCTGAGACCAAAATATCGTTCAACTTTGACGGGTGACTACTCGGACTCCGTGGCACCTAGAGAGGCCTCATCTGATCCAACACCTCAGTGTAGAGACCCTCTACAATAGCCTCTCTCAGTTTTTTCCTTCTCATTTCGGTGCTCTCGCTGTCCTACTGTTTGCAAACGCACGAAATAGTGCAGTTGGAGCCAGTGTAAGGTTGTCAAACGCTATATTTTGCAAACGGTGGGTCGTGGCACCTGAACTGACTACGCCGGCACATTAGGTGGCCAAGTGAATGCTAGAGGAGGTGGTGTTTTGGTGCGTGAAAGGGTCGTTGCTTCCGGGCTACTTCGTTCGGGCGTAGTCCCTTAAGAGCCCTGAGACCAAAATATCGTTCAACTTCGACGGGTGACTACTCAGACTCCGTGGCACCTAGAGAGGCCTCGTCTAATCCAACACCTCAGCATAGGGACCCTCTACAATAGCCTCTCTCGGTTTTTTCCTTCTCATTTCGGTGCTCTCGCTGTCCTACTGTTTGCAAACACGTGAAATAGTGCAGTTGGAGCCAGTGTAAGGTTGTCAAACGCTATATTTTGCAAACGGTGGGTCATGGCACCAAACTGACTATGCTGGCATGTCCAAGTGGCCAGGTGAATGCTAGAGGAGGTGGTTTTTTGGTGCGTGAAAGGGTCGTTGCTTCCGGGCTACTTCGTTCGGGCGTAGTCCCTTAAGAGCCCTGAGACCAAAATATCGTTCAACTTCGACGGGTGACTACTCAGACTCTGTGGCACCTAGAGAGGCCTCGTTCTGATCCAACACCTTGGTGTAGGGACCCTCTACAATAGCCTCTCTCAGTTTTTTCCTTCTCATTTCGGTGCTCTCGCATGTCCTACTGTTTGCAAATGCGTGAAATAGTGCAGTTGGAGCCAGTGTAAGGTTGTCAAACGCTATATTTTGCAAACGGTGGGTCATGGCACCAAACTGACTACGCCAGCACATCTAGGTGGCCAGGTGAATGCTAGAGGAGGTGGTGTTTTGGTGCGCGAAAGGGTCGTTGCTTTCTGGGCTACTTCGTTCGGGCGTAGTCCCTTAAGAGCCCTGAGACCAAAATATCGTTCAACTTCGACGGGTGACTACTCGGACTCCGTGGCACCTAGAGAGGCCTCGTCTGATCTAACACCTCAGCGTAGAGACCCTCTACAATAGCCTCTCTCAGTTTTTTCCTTCTCATTTCGGTGCTCTCACTGTCCTACTGTTTGCAAACGTGAAATAGTGCAGTTGGAGCCAGTGTAAGGTTGTCAAACGCTATATTTTGTCTTGTAAACACTTGGGGAGGAGTCGTGTTTTCAAAAGGGTTTACTTCCGGGCTACTTCGTTCGTAGTCCCTTAAGATGAGACCAAAATATCGTTCAACTTCGACGGGTGACTACTCAAAATGGCACCTAGAGAGGCCTCATCAACATTGTAGAGACCCTCTACAATAGCCTTTCTTACTTCTCATTTTGGTGCACACGCGTAGGTATGGTCTTGTTACTTGGGGAGGAGTCTTTTTCAAAATTTACAACATTTTCAAAATTTACAACTTTTTCAAAATTTACAACTTTTTCAAAATTTACAACTTTTTCAAAATTTACAACATTTTCAAAATTTACAACATTTTCAAAATTTACAACTTTTTCAAACAATGAAAGCTTCTCTTAGCTTCGAGAATTTAAAATTCTCTACTAACAGTGCCAACCACGTGAAGGTGGAAGCTTTTCTGGCACCACTAACCTAAACATAAAAGTGTTAGTCAAAGAAATTTAAGTTTCAAATCAAAACCATATACTATCTATATATGTACAAAATACACAAATTTAAAATAAAATATATTCAAACTTAAATCTAGATCTTTAAACTAAAAAATTTATATATATATTGAAAAGAAATTATATATACCAGACATGAGCATTGTAAATTCATTCCAATGAACCATCAGGATCGGATCTACTCTGAATAGCAGACAAGATTGCTTCATGATCTGACTCTCGAACCTTCCAAAGAATCTTGTTATTAGGCCTTCCTCGATATCTATACAGCTGAATATTTGTCGCTAGAACTAGATGTGAATATAAGAGTATTTTCCTGTGTGTCTCAAAGTCTTCAAACACCCAAACAGAGGAGTTTTTTAATGGATACCGTCGAAGCCAAGTTCCAGTAACTACCACTGACCCTGTAGGATACTCAATATCTTCGCCATCTATAATAGGAGAAGTCAACTTCTTTCTTTCCTCGATGCAACGACATAAGAAATAGTCTGTTCCTTCTTCATTGTCTTCTGTCGCAATTACTGCAAACACATGTCCTACAAAAAAATAACCAAGGTTGAACAACTCAAATTTAAATTACATATTAAAATTTCAATGGACATAACTCAATACAAAAATTAAATAAATAACCATAAATACCTTGTCGCACCAAAATCAAAATTTCGTCAAAGTCCTTGGATGTTGTAACTTCATCTGCAGAAACAAGTCGTAATGCTTGTGGAGGTTGATAACTAGGAAGCAGAGTTAGAGGCCTACAAATCCATCCTTCCACCCATTCTTGTGAATCACACTCAGCAGTGACAAATTCGATACAAGATGCACAAAAACATGTCAACTTTCTTGTCCATACGGCCCACGAAGTAGCGTCTGAGCTACAAAATGAGTGCATATCACTGGACCCAGTGAGTGTCATACAATCCTCGTAGTTAGCAATATGTTGTTCCTCTATCAACCAAAAATATCTGTGAACTGTGGAATTTTCTTGAGAACCTCAGGCCATGTTGTCAGTACACCATTCCACTATGCTCTTTGCATCTTTTAATTTAGCACCATCTTTGTACTTCAACTCTTCTCTTGCAAGAGCTCTTTTCACACATGCCCCTGCACCGTCATGCTCTCCTTTTCCATGTCCAGCCTCAGTGAAACTCCAAATATGTTGCACACCCATCTTGACGTGCATTCTTCTCATCCAATAAAACATTCGTGCATTCTTAAACTGAGACGTGTAATTATCTGACCATATATAATGTTGTTTGAAGTGGATGTCCCTATCAGACAAGTTTCCATAAAATAACTGGAAACACCCTTGCACAAATTCAGTAGAATGAGTACGATCATCACTGATATAAAAGTGGTACTCTCTTAAAAATTTTCGATCATTCTCTGTACTGTCAGGAGAATGTAGAAATGCTATATGCACAAAAATGGCAACTTGTACTGAGTTGTAATATTGCGATTGAACCTCCATTTGTGGTTGCAATGTGTAATTCTCTGCAAAATCGACCACTGAAACAATAGTACCAATAGGAAATGTGTCTTTGCATAGCTTGAATTGTTCATCCAACCATCGAGCTCTATGTGTATGCCTCGCATACTCATAAACAATTTCATCCTTAAATTTTCTCATAAATTGAAAAATGGGCATTTGTTCTGTAACTAGCTCACACCGTTTCGACTCTTTTCCATCTTTCAACTGGTATGCAACTGATTTATATTTATCAAACTCAACTAAATTATGTCCTATTGTACCTTCAATTTTCTCATGGATGCAACTTTCCAATTTAGGTAATCCGCCGCATGTACTACAACTTCCATCTAAACAATCCTGACTATAAAAAAATTGTCCAACTTCTTTTTCACAAAATATAGTAGGAATGAAATCCCTGGAAGATATTGGTGGAACTTGAACACCACATTCAGATAACATAGTTTCAGAATGAAAATTAGAACGAATACGTAAAAATTTAGCATAATGCATCGCAAATTCAACATGTTGCCTACAACAACAAGTGGTGCGAGCATGGTTGATTTTCACATAGAATGGTTTCAACATTTCAAAAAAATGTTGACTAATTTTAATTTCCAGATTCTCTTGTTCAAACTTACGAAAAAATTGAGTTTGAGTCATATCTAAGAAATGCTTTGGATGTGGTTCACGATTAGTAGAACCAACTCTCCGTTTTATAACATCTCTTGTATTAGGTGAAACTCTAGTGTTATCATGCCAAAATTTAATAACAACTTCTCTTATAGCATCAGAATTATTTTTGTCCTTACGCGGTGCTCTAGCAGAAAATGCCCAAAAATCAGCATTATTGAGTGATTGAAGGATATTACGTCTTTCAATTGCTTTCATTAGAGTTTTTCGATTAACTTGCAACATTCGACTTGTTTGCGTAATCAAACGTTGTTTTTTTATTGATTCACTTACAACACTAGTAGCAAGTACACGACGCACAATATTACTATCCCTAGTGCGTCTCTTGACACCAACAGTGTGATATGCATCATGAAGGTTTTCAACAATTGTAGAGGTTTGACCACGTATATTAGATGTTGTCAATCCTAAGGTGTTTAATGTAGGTCTCATTTTAATCAATTTCATCAAACTAACCAACAACTGACATCTTTGAGAATCATTTAAAATTTCAAAATGATTATCCCAAATTTCAGTGGCTTTTCTTCTGATTTGTCGTTCAGAAAGTTTGTCAGACATTGGTTTCAAAATGTTTTCATCAATTTCAATAAAAAAATTAGGTTTCTTACGTAAAATCCTAGGAGGTGTTTTTGTCAAATTTTGCTTGTCTACAGTTTCAACATGAATTTCCTTATTCACATTTTCATTGTCTCCTTCAATTTCAACATTTGCTACATCATGAGTATTTAATTCTTCTTCAACATTGACAGTAAAAACTTCTTCATCACGAGTATTTAATTCAACTTCAACATTGACAGTAGAAACATTACCTAGTTCTTCATTGCTTACAATAGTTGGGATTGAAGATGAACCTCTTCTAGATTCACGAAGTTTCCGCATTCGCTCAGCATTTTGAATTTTGTTGGCCTCTAATTCGTTTGGTGTTTTTTTACTTAATGACTTCCTTTTTTGACTTCGTTTTTTGTCTCCCATGATGTTTTGCTTCGGTGATAAGAAAAACGTGCAGAAAAAGACAAAATTTCACAGTAATTCGTACGGTAAGGTCAGAGAGTAAAAATCACATGGTAATTCAGACATTGGGATGTGTGTAAATATGATTTATGAACCGCGAGTGTGCTTTATAAACCGCGATAAAGCACGCTCGCGGATCTAAACCGTGATTGTGGATCTATCTGATCTGCCGAACCTAAGCCTCGGAAAATCTTTGTTTTTCCCCAACCAAAGCTATGGAAGGTCATTATGAAGTGTAAAAGGTCAAAAAACCTCAAATCTGCTCTTCCAAAGACTTGAACCATGCTAAAAAACTGAAAACATTTCACAAAAATGGTGCCATCGCGTAGGGGAGACTCTTAGCTTCGTAGAAATATTGTTTTTAAAGTGAATAGAATAAGATAAATATCATTTTATAATTTTTTACTAACAATAGGTCTTTAAGACATTTTTTCCCGTGAATGTTCATGTCTACGTTTAAGACTGTAACTTTTGTTTCGCTTATCAAAATATGATAAAACTTATACCATCCCAAGCGTGGACAAATTCTATACACGTTAAAAAATATATATATTTGATTTCGATATTTTTTGATATAGTTATGGTGGGCAAATGGAAAGCGCTCCATTTTCTAAATATTTTCAGACCACTTTCACGGAAAAAATCATAAAAAAAAAAATTGCTAAAAAAAATACAAAATAAAATCCATCCCAAGATAGACAACTACATCTAACGTTTCACCAAAGGAAAAAAAAAAAACAAGATTTGGTCATCCAAAATGCGGGCAAACGGACTACAATCTTATAAGTTTTTTAAAAAAAAAAAAAAAACTAAGTCATATAATTTTAAGTGTTTAATATAGCTAAACTTGTCTATTTTTTTTAAAAAAATTAGTATTTTAGAAACTAGATTCCGAATGCTACGATTCATATTTATATAATTTTTTCTAATTTAGAGTGCGTGTATAGCTAATAATCCCTACAAGTTGAGATTTCGTTGCTTTTTGCAATATGACGTCCACGGATGACCCTATATTTGTCCATCAACTTCCTGCACTTACCGAGCAGTGCTTGTCTCCCCCTCTTTATCTTTCCCTTTGCCCTTTGGCAAGTGCTTTGGCCTGGGGGGTGCATTTCCCAAGGGAGACGTGGTAAAGTCCACCCCAAGGTAGATGAGACCATTTTTTCTACACCAATGCTCTGTGCACTGCAGAGTGCCTTTGACTCTTTCCTCAATAGTCTGAGGCGCCTTCGTTCTATCAATCTCAGCAAATGGCCAATTGTCCCCGTCCGTGTCTAGATAGACCTGATCAATTTCTTGATCATTTGCTTGGAAACCTTTCGAGACAATGGCCACACCATACTAGATGATTTCTGCCAAGGCCAGGTGGGAGTGATCATTTCGTCTAAGCTCGGCTTTATGATACAGATCAATATAGATATCTTCGATCTGAGGGACGTGGATTGGATCGAGCTTTGCCTTTGGAAGACAATTGCGAGGATCAAAGTTTGGCCTTGCCAGGAAATTGTGCTTCAAGTTGAGAAATTCAAGCTCCGCAAACATTTCCCAGGATTTGCTATGTGAAGTGCAGGTATACCTGCCCACTGTGAGGGGGAATGGAGTTCCACCCTTCTTTCTTTTCAGACACTTCTCGTGATATGTGATGAGCTGTCTAGACAGCTCCAATAGGATCAGCTTAGGCCCCGCATATCTCGGTAAATTGGTGGGCTCCCCCAAGAAGTTGGTGGCTCTGAGATAGGTGAAAGTGGGGAATTACGTAAATAACGCTCCCCACTTCTCTGTGGTAGTGACCATGCTCTTGGTCGTCCGACCATGTGAGTCATATTGGGCCTCAAGAGGCAGATGACGCCGTAGAAGAAGGCATCATTGATTTTACTGAATTGGGCTATACTGTTTTCTAGTCTGAACTCTAGATAATATCTCATATATCCTGACCTGGGGCCATACCCTGCATCGATTTAGTGCTGGGTAGTCTCTTTCAAAGGCAACAACATATACCATGTAGGAGTTCATGTAGAACCTCCCAGTTGTTGAAAGTTGTTGAAGTTGCTTCGGAGATGGTGCTGTTGATAATCTCCACCCATTCAAAACGTTGATCAGGAACATTTTTGCTCATTGTTTCTAAGTATCTGAGCATCCATTTGTGAAAATAATGGGCATTAGGAAGCCCAAACACCATGCTCAGGAAAGTGACGGTGTCACTCAATTCTTCTGAGAAGTCACTGCGATGAATGACTTGTGGCCACCTACTTACCACCTTCTTGTTTTTCAGATATACTTCATTCATAAGATGCATGCATTTGTCTTCATTCTCATTCCATGACTTCATGCAGTCTTCTTGGCTTATTGCCACAAAATGTCAGTGGTGTGGGATACCCAACATGATTTCAAAGTGCTGGGCAGTGAGGTTGATTATTACCTCACCCTTCTCATTCTCGACACATCTTGTGTCCTTATTGTAACAACGGCCCACCACCATCATGAACTCATTGTTAACTGCGCTCACGGGAATTCCTGCGGCAAAATACAAACCACTGCCGACCAATTTGTCCATCCATGGGCTTCCCATGTGACCTTCTTGGTTCTAGCCCAGAAGTCCTCCATGTCAATATGACCGAGCTCTGAATCTCTGATATCTAGGTCACACTCTGCAAGGGATTCAGGCATCCTGACCCTTTGGTATTTATACTTCATTTCTTCCTCTGTTAGCTTGGCTTTACCCTTAGACTTGGTTGGCTTCTTACTCGATGAAGACATGTGTGGATCTGAGTTCAGCTGTTGATCTACAAGAAGAAGTAGGGAAGTCCATTGTAGAAGAGCCATGTTAGCTGTTAAGTCATCCATCAAAGCTTACAGAATGAAAAGTTAGCAATTTATGAGCTTCTGGGTGCAAGGTGCAACTTTACTGCAGGCTGCAGGGTCTCAAGAATAGCAAGGCACACTTTTGGAAAGTGTTGCATGGGAAAACAATGCCAAAAGGGGTGCAAGGCACGGAAAAGACTACACACAACATTCAGATGTTGGTGTCAATGGATGTGCGCTTGTGCCATATAAAGGGTTTTAACTGGGCGCAGATTTATTTGGTGTAGCAAGGCTTCAGGTGTGCCTTTAGTGCAGATGTGGTACATGTTGCAAAACATTATGGTGCGCCAAGGGGCGCAGGTTTAAAGGGTGCATCATTAAGGTAAGTTGCGCCAAGAATTTTAGCTTTGCGCGGCGCGGGAAGGGCTTGCACAACATTCAAATGTAGGTGTAGCTGTAGTTGCGCTTGCGCCTGTGTTAGTGCTTTAGGAATTTTGTAAGGTGTGGGAAAGGCCAATGTTGCATGCGGGGACAGTGCACCCCTTTGGCGCGACTGTGTTTAGTGTAACAATAATGAAGTTTACGCCAAAGAAAACAGTGGGTTTAGTGCAACAACTTTAGAATTTTCACTCTTTTGGCAGGTTTGTGGGTTTTTGCCTCTTTTAACTAAGATTTTAACAGTGAGGGGAACAGAGGGAAAAAGGGACAGGGATCCATTCTGAGGACAAGGCCTTCCAGGTTAGCAGATCTGGAAGGAGGGTAAAACTGGTTTGAAGGTGGTTTGATTTGCAAAATGGGAAGGGGTTGTATTATCTTCTTAGGTTCATTTTTTGTTTTTAATAATAACAACCTCCAAAAACAACAAAAATACCACAACAAATCTGTAAGAAGAGCAAGGGCCACTTACCAGGAATATATATAAGATAGAGGAAATGATGAGGGGTCCACGAATGCGATGAAAAGTGACACACGGGGCTGACAGGAGCGCTGACAAGTGCAGAAGAATAACCTTTTTCATGTTTTTTGAATTGTGAAAATGACAGGTCGGATGCGCCTATTTATAGCAAAAGGTGCAATAAATGTGCCACCAACTTTTCTAAGGCACAATTAGATAGATGTCAACATGAAAATATTTGTGCCCTAGGCGCGGATTTGGGATTGTCAACATTGCCTTTTCAGTGCTTTGGCACACCATCAAGGGGCACAACATTTTGAATGTTGACAAGATGGCGCATGTGCCTTGGCATAGCCTTGGAAGGTGCAACATTAGAGGCACAACATTCAGAGGCGAGAATGTTGACACTCAAAGGATGTGCCAAAGGAAAGGAGGGGGTGCAGTTTTGGTTGATGTAACATGAATAAAAACTGTGCCCAACCTAAAAAAGACCAAATGACCAAGTTTGAAAAACTAGATTTTCCAGAAAGGGATTTTATGCCATTCTGAATGCTAAGGGACCTCAACGGGGAACCAGAATGGAAATTTGGTATGGTTACCTGCAAAATTGCCCTTGTCAATTTTACAGGATAACAACTGGCTCTTTCTGGGGACTATCTTTGAGTGAAGCTTAAGGGTAGAGAATCCCAGATCAACATGTGCCTATCCATTGGGTTCAGAGTCAAAAACAAGGGCGATGAAAAAGGAAAACACACAACCAAAAGCAAACACATGACAAAAACAAACACACAACTAAAGCAAACTGTACAAAGAAGAGAGCAAGCTCTACTTCCTGAATATTTTGAGATGTTGCCCGCTATAGGGAAGCGGGAGCTCAGTTCCATCCAGATATGAGAGATAGAAGCTATTCTCTCTATTGAGCTGCTTGATCTTGAAAGGCCCCCTCCATAGAGAGTCAAATTTTCCATGCATGCCCTTTGGCTCTCTTCGCTTGTCCCATAAAAGGATGAGATCTCCCACCTAGAAATCCCTCTGCTTAGCCTTTTTATCGAACAGTCTCTTGACTTGATTCTGATGTTCGGTGATCCTGTCGACCACTCTTACTCTCTTTTCTTCAAGTTTCTGTTAGATACATGATCCTCTTTTCAAGAGAATTCTAGAAAGTCTCATCTTCAATCGCTCATGCCAAGCGTAGAGCAGGAAGTTCGGCAGAAATGGGGAGCTCAGCGTCGATTCCATATAATACTTGAAAAGGTGACATACCGAGAGACCTCTTCAGAGTAATACAGTCTACCCACAAAGCATCATACAATGACTTGTGCCAGAACCGCTGATTTTCATCGACCAGCTTCCGTATGATGGTCACTAGGTTCTTATTACTGGATTCTGCCTGACCATTTCCCTGGGGGTAATAATCTGAGGCATGAGCCAAGGTTATCCCGTATTCATAGAAAAAACCTATAACTTCCTGTGAGGAGAAGTTGGAAGCATTATCAGCAACGATCTTGTGTGGGATGCCAAACCTCACGATGATATTTTCTTTGATGAAGTTGCAAACAACTTCAGAGGTGGCATTCTTAACAGGTATGGCCTCCACCCATTTGGTGAAGTAATCTATTACTGTTAGGACATAACTATGTCTGACACTTGATTGGGGATGTAGTGCTCTGATAAAGTCGATTCCCCATTGCCTGAATGGTTCGTCAATAATGACGGGCCTGAGGGGAAAAGCAGCCAATTTTGGTTTGCCAACAAACTGTTGGCAGAGCTCACATTTTGCTACCCAGGTGGCTGTATCCTGAAATAGTGTTGGCCAGTAATACCTGGCCTGGATGATCTTATGTGTTTACATGGATGAGGAGAAGTGACCGCCGTAGGCCTGAGTCATGAAAAATTTCAAGCAATTTGATCTGTTGCGGTTTGTCAACGCATCGCAAGAAGATGCCATCAATACCACGCTTGTATAAACCATCATCCCATATGACATATCTGGCTGCCCTGAGCTTTACAATCCACTTCTCCTTTGAAGTTAGATGAGTTGGACACTCACCGTAAGTGAGAAAGAAAGTGATATCGGAATACCATTCGTCGTTGGTCGCAATGAATAGAACCATAGGTAGAGAATTAGCTTTCTTCAATTTAGCCTTGCACTCCATCGATGCAATCATCTTTCTCTTTGGGGACCTCTGAATCTTTGTTTTTAGCCATAAGCTGACATAGGCCCTTGCCTCTTACCAGCTTGGTTGGTTTTATGTCTAGATCATACTCTTGGACCTTTGTGATCCAATTCCCTCGTAAGCTTCCTAACTCCTGTTGAGTTAGGATAGACTTGACTGCCGTGTCAGGAACCAACACTATCGTATGAGAGTTTAGGATGTAGTACCGGAAGTTCTTGACTGCTTTGACAATGGTGAAGGCGTGCTTTTCTAACTGAGACATCTTCAATTCATGAGGCTTGAGAGGAGAGCTCATGAACGCGATTGGAGATTCAACATCCTCAGAGTTCTTTTGCATTAAGATGGCTGATACAGTATGCTCAGATGCATAACTGTACATGATAAAATCCTTGGAGAAGTTGGGACATACCAGGATGGGTGCATGGGTGACGGAGGCTTTTATATCCTCGAATGACACCTTTCCTTCTTCGCTCCAACAGAAATTTTGTGACCCTTTCATCATATTTGATATGTGACGAGTCTTTTCAGCGAAGTCAGGGACAAAGCGTCTGAGAAAATTCACCTTTCCGAAGAAGGAGTGAACACTGGTCTTGCTTGTGGGTAAGGTAAGGCTCTGAATAGCCTTAACCCTTTCGAACATCTATCTTTGTTCCTTCCTTGCTGACAACGTGTCCCAGCAACTTTCCTTCAGTGACCCCAAAAATAGACTTTTTTGGATTTAGGGAAATCCCGTGTTCTCGGCATCTAATCAATACTTGCTCCAAATGATCACAATGATCACTTCACTTTTTAGAGAACATAGTTAAGTCATCTAAATAAACTACGATGACCTTTCCCATCATACCTTTGAATGTGAAGTCCATTGCTCGCTGAAAGGTGGCACCAGTGTTGGTCAAGCCAAAAGGCATCCTACTGTAGGCGAATGTGCCCCAGGGAGTAGTGAATGTTGTTTTGAATCGGTCTTCAGGTGAGACCTCAATCTGATTATAGCCCAAAAAACCATCAAGCATGGACAACATCTCTGAACTAGTTACTACCTACAGAACTTGATCCATTATGGGCAGCGGGTAGTTGTCCTTCAAGGACGCCTGATTCAGATTGCGAAAATCTACGCATATGCATATATCTCGCCATTCTTCTTTCATACTGGTATGATGTTTGCGACCCAGGTACTGTGATGGATAGGAAAGATAATCCTCGCATCCAGCATCTTCTATATTTCTGCCTGGATGGTACCCGAGATCTTGGGATTATAGTGCCTCTGTTTCTGGTGAAAGGGTTTGACATCATCTTTTAACGGGATGTCATGTTGAACATCCTTAGGCTTGAATGACTTTAGATTGGCATAGGACCATGCCAATACGTCCATATATTTCTTCAGCAATTTGACAAACTTCCACTTTTCCTTGGGTGTACAACATTTCTTGATGTTCACAAACTGCGGATGTTCCACAGAACCCAAGTTGACCGATTCGGTTTCTGGAGAGGAGTTAGGGTCATCTTGTCGCTTCTTCTTGACAAAATGATCATGTTTGTCAAACAAACATTCCAGAGAGACTAAACCTTTTGGAATTTTATTTCCCTTGAGCTGACATATGCCATCACCTTCTTTTGATTCGTTTGCTTGACCAGTGACAGATTCACGACATGCAGAAGTAGATCCTTCAAAATGAAGCTCATTGAAATTTTCTGCTTTCTCTAGAAAGGCAATAAGCTGATTGTCATTGTTAAATACCTGCCAGTGCTGAGAATTGTCTGGCACGCTTGGGTGGAAGACTACCTCAATGGTATATGTGTCTGTTTTCAACCCTGGGTGAGGGAGCATAAGAGATGCTGAGATGGCCAATGAATCGGCCATGTCATTCTGAGCTCTTGGAATGGATTTTATTGAGAAAGCATCAAATTCCTCAATGTTGTCCCATACCACGTTGCGGTAATGTCTGAGCCTTTCGTTCTTTACTTGGTATATTCTTTTCACTTGATTAACGATCAGCTCAGCATCACCCTGTACTTTTAGGTTCTTGATTCCCCTTTCTTTTGCAGCTTGCATGCCAAGTAGCAAAGATTCATATTCAGTAGTATTATTTGTATTGAAAAACTACAACTTGAAAGAGAGAGGAAAAATCTCCTCTTCAGGAGATATTAGCACAGCTCTAGCACCGCATCCGCTAGTTGCACAACTGCCATCAAACTGCAGTGTCCATATCTTGTTAAGGTCCTCCTCCTGGATGAGAACATCCATTTTATCAGACTCAGTAGATAAGAAGTAGTTCCCCATCCCTGATGATTCGAAGAGAATTTGGGCTTTGGGGTCGTCAGAATTGGTGACCAAGTACTTCTTTTGTGATTCAGGCTCCAAAGTCTGCATTACACCCTTGACGGGGATTCTGGCTTTGGACCAGTCCATATGAATCTCTCCACCAACTTCTCTACAAAAGCTTCTTCCTAGTAGAATTCCATATGCTGCTGGGATATCAGCAACGAGAATGGTCATCTTCACCCTTTTCTCTGGGAATGCTGCAAATGTGAACTGTGCATCTTTGATCTGACCAATCAATGGAACCTGTTTGGTTTCCATGGAGTAACATCTGCCTGAAAGGCTTGGTAAGAGTGAGGCCCAAAGCATGGGTGACCTTTGCCGGCATGACATTATCGGAAGCCCCAGAATCAATTATGCAGTTGCTTAGTTTGTGACCATTGATTAGGAGGGAGAGATAAAAAGGTTCAATTTTTCCTGACACGGAAGTCGAGGCAACATTTATGCGAGATGCAGGAGGAGTGGAAAGGATTCCTTTTGGGGAGACATGAGAGGGTATGGCAGCTTGGCTTTGGATATATTCGGTCAATCTTACAAGCTGCTCAGGGTTAGACTGAAGATATTCAGCTTCAGACATTTGAATCTTGGTCTTTTTAGCGTGATCGATTATGTCGAATGCGACCAAGGGTTGCGTTGATGAAGGAATGAGTCCCTCACTTCACGGTGGTAGGGTAGGGTTACTGGTCTTTATGGGAATAGAAGAAGGCTGATTTGGAGGAGAGATGGGAGGAAAATATTTCTTCGTAAAAGACTTAATAGGAGGTTGAGCAGGAAGAGGATTACCTCTTTTAGCAATGGTTGGAGGCGTGTTTGACACAACCTTCTCTTTTTGTATCCTGGCAGCAACTTCTGCTTCTTTTCCTTGGGAGCGGGTGAAAACAACATATGACTGTCTACTTGCATACCCTTGGGTACCCTCTTCTTCATCAGATTCCTCATCTTCAAATTCCATATACCTGATTGTAGAGTCACCAGTCGGTTCACTGACATCTTGATCATCTTCACCTGGCGATGAAGGTTCTTCATAAATTTGCTCCTCTTCTTCGATCTCGACCAGGGCATTGACCGGAGGAGCCTCAAGTGCCAACCGTGGAGCAGCTGTAGGCAAACGTAGCCTTTGTGGGGCAGTTGTTGGGAGTGAAGTTTCTCTGTGGGATATCCCGGTATGGAGTGTTAGGAGAAGCTTGAGCTAATTGCTTCTTTAATGCGAGCAAGTCGTTTGCCATCTTCTGGAATGCCAGATCTGATGAAGTGGCTTGAGAAGGAGTTGAAGCCTTAGGCTTGGATGGCTCTCGTTTTAACTCACCAGATATAAGCAGGTTGTCTTCTATCCGAATGGCCATAGCTTGAGTGAGGACCAGGGTGGTGATTTGTTCTTGTAAGAGTAAGAAACTTACTCTTGAGCTCATGGCATTCACAAAGAAACACTTTTGATTTTCTGGTGTTGGCAGCATGGCAGGTGGCACACGGTTAATCAGTGAATTGAAACGGGTGATAAAATCACGCATGGTTTCATTGACCTCCTTCTTTAGGTGAGTGATCTTTGATAGTAACGCAAATGTGTCTTCTGAAGGCTTATACCTATCTTCAAATGTAGTTCGTAATGTGGCCCAACTGGTGATAGATCCGGCCGACAAATGTTGGAACCATTCTGCTGCAGGTCCTTGCAAGGTCTCTAAAAAGAGGCGTACTGACACATCTTCATGGGTCACATCTAGGATGCTGCATGACATAATGAATGCAGATATATGTGAATCCGTGCTTTGATTTCCACTCCCATCAAATCTTGGGAAATTCTTGCGGTTTCCATGAGGGAGTGCGTGAACTGGATGTGGCAATGCAAGAGGGCCCATAGCGTTTCCCCATGGTACTGCCATTTGAAAAGCTGGAAAGAGGACGTGAGCTGGAAGTGCGGTTCCACTTGAGTAATAGAGCACTGCAAAGGGATGTGGAGGATCCTTGTGAAAACCGGTTCTTTCGTGGAGGCGAGGCACTTCTGGCTGACCGATCAGCTGAACTCAAGCGATGAGAAGCGTGCTGGTGTAATACTGAAGTTGTGCCTTTGAAGTAGATCAAAATAGGATCAACTTCTCCATGGGCTCTCCTGCTATGGGTAAATGGTTCACCCGCCAGTGTATCTTTTTCAGATCTGCAATGTCTTTAGAGCAGATTTAAAAACTCTTTTTGTTTGTACTTGCTGATTTTCTGATTTTTCTGGCAAAAATCAGCAGCATGTACTTTTCCAAATATTTAATTTTATCCCTCTTTTGAAAACCGATTGTGGTTTAATGACAAAGATTAACGAGGATAAAATGATGGTTAACTTAGTAAGCTGATTTACGGATCTTAGATTTGACTTTTTGCAAGGGTTTGAAAATATTTGTAAAAACTATCAAGAATCTCAGATCTACGGAAATATACGGGTTTTTATAAAAACTCAGCGAACTAAAGATTTCTAACTGGTCCAGATCTATGGATCTCTGAAGAAAATTTTCAGTTTGGATCACTTTTGCAAAAAATTTGGATTTTAAGCAAAAAGTTAAGATTTGCAAACAGGTAGTGATTTTTACAGTTTTATCTATTTTCTTAGTTACCTTAGCAACTTTAAAAACTGTTAGTGTCTTTTAGCTGACATAACACTCACATAGATCTGGTTCTTTCCCCAGCGGAGTCACCAAAAAATTGTTGGTCTGAAAATCTGTCGGGAGGGCAGATCTATGGATAGACGAGCCAACAGTGTGCAGGGCATAGCCCCTCTTTGAGACAGCAAAGTGAAACTGGTTTATTGCTATTCTACCAGCAGGAATCTGTGCAAGTCCTACAGTATTCTGCCTTCAGGGGTTTGGGATCTCATCCCAGTAGGGGTATTTCTGACTGTGAACAGAAAGGAATGAAGAGAGGAATGGAGATAGGATAGATCTGAAGGGAGAAAAGAAATGAATTCCAAAGCAGAAAGGTCAGAGGGTTTATGTTTTGGGCTGGTAGTAAACAGAGCCAAACCTACTTGCATAAATGAACAAAGCAATACTGATGAGAAAATGACAAAAAAGTAGAGATAGATCTAACAGAAAAGCAACACAGATCTAACTTAAGAAAGATCTAATGCACATAACACATCCATTGAGCACAAAGTCTTAATTTTTGTATTAATATTTTCTGTTACAAAAAGTACAAAGCCTTTTCTTCTCACTTCTATTTTTCATCTAAAAAATGTCCACCCCTTGAATACAACAAGTATCCAAGTATTTATAGAAGGAGAAGGAGAAAGAAGGCAAAAAGGAGCCAACAACTATTTACAAAATATCTAAAAGTCAACTGTTGACTTTGAGGGCAATTTGGTGGATGACAACATCCCATGGTGCAACATGGATGATGTCATCATTTGTGCCAACATTCTTTTAATATTTTACAAAAATGGGATAAATCCCAGGAGGAAGGAGCCTATTCGTCATCGTCCCTTGGCTAGAAAGGAGTATCCTGTTTCTGCTCAGGAGAGGAAATGTGAAATTGAGCTCGATACTCCATGAACTTGCTAACCATCGTTTGAAGTTGATCCTGAGCAGGACCCTTGGTGTGATCTCCGATGACTTCGCAAGTCTCCCATTCATCTCTGAGTCTCTCTGGGAGCTTGAAGTATTCATTACCTGCCTCCATCAGGTATCCAACAAAGTCGCGCAGGCCAGAAGGTTGTTGATAGATTCTATATCAAAAGTGGCTTCTGAAGCTAAACCCTGCGACGCGATCTCCTTGAAAAGTTGAATAGTGTCCTCTACCTTCCTCAAGGTGTATGATGGGGTGAGAAAACCTGGAGACATCCTTAAGATGATCTGCTCCATTTGATGCATTGCATCCAAGGCTTCCTCCTTGATTTTATCTATTTTCTCCAAGACAAATTCCATTTGGTCAACCCGATAGTCTAGAGCAGCAAGGACTTTGTTGGGTGCTCTTGGGTGATCGAAGACGCTGAATTTCATTAAGTCATCGACTGGGTAGTCGAGCATCTTCTGGAATGTCTCATGTTGTAACCTGGCATGGTCCAACTCTTCAGAGATAGGTCCTGCAATTGCCTGGAGTTCCTTATTAGCTTGATCTATATTTTGATATAGCTCTGTGAACTTTATAATCACTTCCTCACTATCTTTGAGGATCTGGTCTCTCCAGGTGGACACTGCCATACCTTGCTCACCAATCTTGGTGTACTCATTTATCTTTTCCTGACTAAGGGCTTCAGGAGTTTCGGTGGCAGCTACAGGAGGTGCACTGCCCATTTTCTGTAGGGCTTGGAGAAGATGTTTGTTCTGCTCTTTCAATATCCTCTTCTCTTCCTTTGCTTCCTGAAGCTTTTTGCAAAGGGCATCCACTGCAGATAAGGCCTCTCCTTGCAGGATTTCTGAGGATGTTCCCATTGTGACCTGAGTCACTGTAAAATCTGTAGGAGACAGATCTTTTTCTCCTTTGTGGGATCAGGGTATGCGATCTCCATAACTCTTTCACCTGAAGCACTTTGAGAGAAGCGGGTTATGGCCTTTTGCTTCTTAGCTCCTTTGGTTGGAATCACAGAGAAGTCCATAGGTGCAATGGGGACTTTCCTCTTGTGTTGGCTCAGGTGTTTGGAGATCCATTCTGGACTTAAGGGAGTGGGACCAGGGGAAGAGGAGGGAACAGGGGTGGAAGAAGGAGCAGCTGCAGTGGGCACGGGGAAATGCATCGAGACACTTGGTGGCGGCATTGAGAGAGAAGCCAACATAGTGCTCACGGGGGTAGGAGTCACTGCAGGAGAGGAAACCATAGGGGTGGAAGGGATCTGAGAGATGAGGGAAGAAATGCTGGGGGACAGATCCGTGAGGGAAGAAAAGATGGAGGAAGAGGAAGGGGGAATAGTAGAAGATGGGGGAGAAGACACAACCAAAGGAGTGGTTGGTTGAGTGACATGAGGAGGGGAAGGAGGAGCAGGAGATGGGATGGTGGGAACTTCACTAGTTGCAGTAGTGGCAACATCCTGAGTGGATGTGCCCGTTGGAACACTTACCGCTTCTTCTTCTTCTGGGGAGATCAGGCTTACTACCTGTTCCTACGTGGTGGAAGGAGGACTCTCAGGAGCTTCCTCCTGAGCAGTGCTTGTCTCTCCCTCTTTATCTTTCCCTTTGCCCTTTGGCAAGTGCTTCGGCTTGGTGGGTGCATTTCCCAAGGGAGACGTGGTGAAGTCTACCCCAAGGTAGATGAGACCATTTTTCCTGCACCAATGCTCTGTGCGCTGCAGAGTGCCTTTGACTCTTTCCTCAATAGTCTGAGGTGCACCTTTGTTCTATCAATCTCAGCAAATGGCCAATTGTCCCCATCCGTGTCTAGATAGACCTGATCAACTTCTTGATCAGTTGCTTGGAAACCTTTCGGGATGATGGCCACACCATACTGGATGATCTCTGTCAGGGCCAGGTGGGAGTGATCCTTTCGTCTGAGCTCGACTTCATGATACAGATCGATGTAGATATCTTTGATCTGAGGGATGTGAATTGGATCAAGCTTTTCCCTTGGAAGGTAATTACGAGGATCAAAGGTTGGCCTTGCCAGGAAATTATGCTTTAAGTTGAGCAATTCAAGCTCTGCAAACATCTCCCGGGCTTTGCTTTGTGAAGAGCAGGTGTACCTGCCCACTGTGAGGGGGAATGGAGTTCCACCCTTCTTTCTTTTCAGACACTTCTCGTGATATGTGATGAGCTGTCTAGACAGCTCCAATAGGATCAGCTTAGGCCCCGCATACCTCGGTAACTTGGTGGGCTCCCCCAAGAAGTTGGCGGCTCTGAGATAGGTGAAAGTGGGGAATTGCGTAAATAACGCTCCCCACTTCTCTGTGGTAGTGACCATGCTCTTGGTCATCTGACCGTGAGTCATATTGGGCCTCAAGAGGCAGATGATGCCGTAGAAGAAGGCATCATTGATTTTGCTGAATTGGGCTATACTATTTTCCAGTCTTAACTCTGGATAATACTCATATATCCTGACCTGGGGCCATACCCCACATCGATTCAGTGCTGGGTAGTCTCTTTCAAAGGCAGCAACGTATACACTACATAGGAGTTCATGTAGAACCTCCCAGTTGTTGAGAGTTGTTGAAGCTGCTCAGAGATGGTGCTGCTGATAATCTCCGCCCATTCAAAACGTTGATCAGGAACATTTTTGCTCATTGTTTCTAAGTATCTGAGCATCCACTTGTGAAAATAATGGGCATCAGGAAGCCCAAACACCCTGCTCAGGAAAGTGATGGTGTCACTCAATTCTTCTGAGAAGTCACTGCGATGAATGACTTGTGGCCACCTGCTCACCACCTTCTTGTTTTTGAGGTATACCTCATTCATTAGCTGCATGCATTTGTCTTCATTCTTCATTCCATGCCTTCATGCAGTCTTCTTGGCTTATGGCCACAAAATGCCGGTGGTGGGGGATACCCAACATGATTTCAAAGTGCCAGGCAGTGAGGTTGATTATTACCTCGCCCTTCTCATTCTCGACACATCTTGTGTCCTTATTGTAACAACGACCCACCACCATCATGAACTCGTTGTTAACTGCGCTCACGGAATTCCTGCAGCAAAATGCAGACCACTGCCGACCAATTTGTCCATCCATGGGCTTCCCGTGACCTTCTTGGTTCTAGCCCAAAAGTCCTCCATGTCAATATGGCCGAGCTCTGAATCTCTGATATCCAGGTCACACTCTGCAAGGGATTCAGGCATCCTGACCCTTTGGTATTTATACTTCATTTCTTCTTCTGTTAGTTTGGCTTTACCCTTAGACTTGGTTGGCTTCTTACTCGATGAAGACATGTGTGGATCTGAGTTCAGCTGTTGATCTGCAAGAAGAAGCAGGGAAGTCCACCGCAGAAGAGCCATGTTAGCTGTTAAGTCATCCATCAAAGCTTACAGAATGAAAAGTTAGCAATTTATGAGCTTCTGGGTGCAAGGCGCAGCTTTACTGCAGGCTGTAGGGTCTCAGAATAGCAAGGTGCACTTTTGGAAAGTGTTGCATGGGAAGAAAACAATGCCAAAAGGGGTGCAGGGCGGAAAAACTACACACAACATTCAAATGTTGGTGTCAATGGATGTGCGCCTGCGCCATATAAAGGGTTTTAACTGGCGCAAGATTTATTTGGTGTAGCAAGGCCTCAGGGTGCACCTTTAGCGCAGATGTGGTACATGTTGCAAAACATTATGGTGTGCCAAGGGGTGCAGGTTCAAAGGGTGCATCATTAAGGTAAGGTGCGCCAAGAATTTTAGCTTTGGCGTGGCGCGGGAAGGGCCTGCACAACATTCAAATGTAGGTGTAGCTGTAGTTGCGCTTGCCTGTGTTAGTGCTTTAGGAATTTTGTAAGGTGTGGGAAAGGCCAATGTTGCATGCGGGGATAGTGCACCCCTTTGGCGTGACTGTGTTTAGTGTAACAGTAATGAAGCTTGTGCCAAAGAAAACAGTGGGTTTGATTGCACAACTTTTAGAATTTTCACTCTTTTGGCAGGTTTGTGGTTTTTTGCCTCTTTTAACTAAGATTTTAACAGTGAGGGGAGCAGAGGAAAAAGGGACAGGGATCCATTCTGAGGCAAGGCCTTCCAGGTTAGCAGATCTGGAAGGAGAGTAAAACTGGTTTGAAGGTGGGTTTGATTTGCAAAATGGGTAGGGGTTGTATTATCTTCTTAGGTTCATTTTTTGTTTTTAATAATACTAACCTCCAAAAACAACAAAGAAACCACAACAAATCCACAAGAAGAGCAAGGGCCACTTACCAGGAATATATATAAGATAGAGGAAACGATGAGGGGTCCACGAATGCGACGAAAAGTGACACACGGGGCTGACAGGAGTGCTGACAAGTGCAGAAGAATAACTTTTTCACATTTTTTGAATTGTGAAAATGACAGGTCGGATGCGCCTATTTATAGCAAAAGGTGCAATAAATGTGCCACCAAATTTTCTATGGCGCAATTAGATAGATGTCAACATGAAAATATTTGCGCCCTAGGCGCGGCTTTGGGATTGTCAACATTGCTTTTTCAGTGCTTTGGTGCACCATCAAGGGGCACAACATTTTGAATGTTGACAAGATGGCGCATGCGCCTTGGCGCAACCTTGATTGGAAGGCACAACATTGGGAGGCACAACATTGGGAGTGTCGACACTCCAAAGGATGCGCCAAAGGAAAGGAGGGGCACAGTTTTGGTTGATGTAACACGAATAAAAACTGTGCCCAGCCTAAAAAAGACCAAATGACCAAGTTTGAAAAACTAGATTTTCCGGAAAGGGATTTTACGCCATTCCGAACGCTAAGGGACCTCAACGGGGAACCAAAACAAAATTTGGTATGGTTACCTGCAAAATTTCCCTTGTCAATTTTACAGCAAAAAATGCAAAAGGCTTCCACAGGCCCACTCCAATCAATTCCTTCCACGTGGGCGACCCAAATTTAAAGTTGTAGAAGTAAATCGAATGGCCCATGTTTTAACTGGCTAATAATGAAATGGCCGTGTATTTAAAAATTTGGTTTTTCCACCATTAACGTTTCTTTGCAAATCAAGAATTCGAAAGGGCGCGGATGATTGGAATAATTTGTAACTGTTTCTTACTTGCTCGAGGAAGTTGTAACCGTCTCTTGCGAGCTCTATCATGGGCTTTCAAAGCCATTGTAAAAGGGGTAGGAATTTTTATATTCTGAAACTGTAATTTTGAATTAGAAGAAATCAATACAAAGGTTCTCCCCTCTTTTCCTTTGTTTTCTCTTTCCTTCTTGCTCTGATCTGTGAATCATTTAATCCTTGCATGCTTAGAATATTTGTGTTCTAGTTTACACAATCTCAAGAACTTTGAGTCTGCGGATTGTGCCCGTTATAAACGTGAATGGTTCTATTCTATATCTCATTTGCTCGATACATATAAGGGTTTTCTCTGCCATCTCTTTTCCCTGAAAGTATTTTCTTCTTCTTCCTCCCTCCTCTCTTCAAGTCTTCTATCCTCATGTATTGATAACTTTCCATGCATAAAACACATTTCAAGATATCGAGAAACCACCATTGAATGAAAGATTGTGTATTTGTACATATGTTTTGCCCCTGCTTTCAATGAGGGAACCTCTCCCTTTAAAGAGGAGGGACTTTCTTGTCCCCTGACTGTCGTTTCATTCCAAGTGCAAATCTGAAACCCAACATGATTGTAGTAGGAGAACTTGGGTGGAGAGAAACCTAGTGGTAATGGATGACCAAGGACCCCAGGGGCTGACAAATTATCACGTAATCACATAGAGCTTGCATCGACTCATGATTCCTTGCATAAGAAGGGTATTTAGGGTTTCATGTCTTGGATTTTTTACTATATACATTAAGAAGAGAATTTTGAACGACATGTGTAGTGCTATTTCATGCATTTGAAACCATATGATGTATAGGAATAGGTATAGTGATTTGGGGGACCATGTGTGTTTCCCCAATGGTATGAACACTAGATGTATGAAAAATATTGGGTAAATCGTTGTGCATCTTCCCCCAATGTGGAAGGAGGTCCATTAGAAGGTGTACATGTATCATTTGAAGGGTCAATGTTACATTATTCCATCTTAGCCTTTTGTGAATATTTTCATTTATAAGATTCAATTAGTAATGTTAAAGCTTCGTCAATGATATTAGGTTTTTCCTTAAGAACTTGAGTGATTGCCTCAATTGAAGTATTAGGTGGTAGTTGTTGAATCATAGGATCTTGGTCATTATTAGTGTTATATTGGACATGGTCTCAATGATAGTAGTGTCCTCAGCCATGTGTGTAACATAACCATGAAGATAATGAATGTTACCCTCATTTATGTTAGGAGAAGCATTTATAGGAGAATAAACATGAGTATTATGTATATTGGTCATTTTCCTCGAGTGGTGTGGTATGAAGGGAACTTGTATGTACTCAATGTGGGTACCACTAAACTAAGAAATTTAGTGAGTTGGGGAAATAGATATAGCTTTCTTAGATGGCATGAGAAAAAAATGTTTGATTATGCACCAAAGGGTAGAAGGGTTTTAACAAATCCTTAGAAGAAGAAGTATTGGGCTTAAAATCAACCAAATTGGTCTAAAATTAGAAACATTAAGGAAATAAATGAAATCGTAGGTTGCATAAATTGATAGATAATGTGGGTTCACCAAAATGTAATACCAAAACTAGGGTCAATCTAAGAAAGATATTATTAAATGTGTAAATGATAATCTATAATATCAAATATAGAACAATAGTCCTAGATTATGTAAGGATGATATATTTGCTCAACAAAATTCTAGAAAGTAGATAAAAGTATAATTTGGTTTAGGGTTTAGGATAACCCAACTTTGGGCCCAAACTATGTGATGGTGAAATGAAACTAGATGAGAATTTCATGTAGGGTGTCGTAAATAAGCTTGTGAAATATGAGAGCCTCAAACTGAGTGCAGGACAAGTTCATCCATCTCGGGAGAGGTCTCCCTATTGATTGTGTCTTAGGGTTGACAAATATGTCATTTGCTATTGTGATATGCAAGTTACCCATGACACTTTTTGTTTGTATATTTGGACACGTTTCTTGTACTAGATTTGGATCCCTATAATGTTTCTTTTATACATGCATGCCTTCTCATTGCCTATTGGCCTAAAAAGTGTTAATACATCATATACGCTAGATTGACCTCACTTCACCCCCACTAATGCAATGAGTGTTGCACTACATACTAATACTTAGAATTAGGGTTAAGCCAAAAATAATTCTCCAAATCCTATGATGATGTGGAGGTTAGAGAAAGGAAATAAGATGGAGTCCTTGGTTCAACCACTTAACATTGACACTTGGCTTGATTATAGTGTAATACAGATGTTTGATCTAGGAAAATTATAAAGATATATTCAAAATTGAGTAGCTTTTTTGTAATGTGCTATAAGAGAGATGCTTCAATGCTTGGTTTAATAACCTTCTAAAAGTGTGCATTAATACGAGATCCCTATATGCCCTTAATAGGTAAGGGTGCATATATGGCGAGTTGAGCGAACAATCTCTCTCTCTCTCTCTCACTCTCTCTCACAACACACACACACACACACACACACACACACACACACACACGATATTTTCGCTCAACTCGCCATAAGCCAACTAAGGTAAGTTGTGAATTTGAAAAGATGACAGTTGCATGTGTAAGGGACATGTTCGTTAACCTTGGGAAAAACTCGTCGGCCAAACCTATCCCAGGCCCACAAACCCATCCAAGTTTAAGCTAGAAGTAGATCTAAGGCAAAAGGTGTTTTAAAAGAGAGCGAGTGTGTTCTATATAAGTTGTATTGTTTACTGAAGTGTTAAGCTAAAGAGAAAGTCATGACCTAATGAACTCAAAGTGTAGGATAGAACAAGAAGTTTTAAGTAGGTAAATATGATAATGTTAGGATAAATTATGTCAAAGTATTATTACCAAGTGCCACATGATTGAATGTCAACAAATAAGTTATGATTTTTTTTCAGTTTATTACATGCCCTAAAACAAATATTTTCCTTGCTCATTTTGAAGACTTAATTGCCTTAATTGCCTTAATAAGATTTGGATGAAAGAGATTAGTTTTCTACATATCCACGAGGAATTTCAAAAATGTAAGGAGTTAAAGGCCTAGGCCTAACAAACAAAGTCATAAAATTAAATTTCGCCCGGTAGACTATGGTTAAATTTGTAACTTGATGACAACATAAAAGTATTGGTCAACAATTATAGAGAGGTCTCTCGACACGAGTTTTTAAAATACCTTTGCCTAATCGTAAAAACTTTGATTGTGTTGTATGTTCGTAACAAATATTTTCAAATTAAATATTCTTCTTCAAACTCTTGTCAATTTTAACACCATAAATAGTTTCTGTATTGTTTTAGGTGTGGCTTTCATATTATCAATCAGCATTCAAAGGATTTGCAGCACATCAAAGAAGCAGTTAACGTTTCTCTGTTCGTATTGATGTATACAACTTTTCCTCCATAAATGCACTCAATAACTTCTCTTTCTTCATACTTCCAATACAGTAGCTTTTGATGTACAAGACACGGAGACTCATTCAATGGGCCATGTTGCCCATGCCATGACCACCTTGCTGAAGCTTCACTCCTTTTTCCCTCCCACAACGACCATTTTATTCATTTTTCTTCTGTTGTTCTGCCTCACAAGAAAAAAAAGTTTGCCCAATATGCGTAGCTTGCAATGCAAACATGTCTTGATAACAGGAGGATCAAGCGGCATTGGCCTTGAGATTGCCAAGGAAGCGGTTTCACAAGGAGCTTATGTAACCTTGGTGGCAAGAGATTCCTCTAAACTTCGCAAGGCCTGTGAAGAAATTGTCAGGGAAGAACAATGTGGAAAGGATGTGATCAATCTCAAGGTTAAAAAAATCAAATAAAGATTCCATATAACCTTATACATATTCATAAGTAGAGAGGCTCATGTTTTTTATCCTCTATATTGTGCAGGTTGCAGATGTAAGTGACCATGAAGCCATTTCTGAAGCCGTTCAGGGAGCTTTTCAATGGAGGCCAATCGATGTACTTGTGTGCAATGCAGGTGTGACTAAGATTTCTTATCTGGATCAAATACCCATCGAAAAAATTGCTGTCATAGTTGGGACAAACTTAAATGGCACCCTCTACACAGTCCATGCGGCTCTTCCATTGATGAAGCAGAGGAGCATCCAATGCCAGGGTACTGCCATTGTCATAATGGGTTCACTTGCTTCATTGGTAGGAAAAAATCTCTCTTTCTCATTTAGATTTCTGCATTTGGGTCTAGCTTTTCATATAATTATCAGACACCCACTTAGACTTATGGATTTGGATCTAGCTTTTAATACAATTTCTTGAACACCCACTTAGATTTCTCGATTTGGGTATCATTTTCCATTTGATTTCTTCAATACCCACTTAGACATTTACATTTGTGTCTAAACCCACCAAAGTTTATGCTTTCATGCATACCCACCTGGGTCCAACTTTTCTTTCATCTTTTCTGCTCCTAGCCATGTTATTCTGATATGGGGGTATGATGGTGCAGTACCCTTTATATGGCAGCGGGCTTTACACCAGTACCAAATATGCTCTGAGAGGGCTTGCAGAAAGTCTCAGGCTTGAACTGTTTCCATACAACATTGGAGTGGCTCTTGTCTGTCCAGGAACTGTGGAAACTCCCATGCTAAATGAAATTGAAGGTGAGCGCCACATCATTAAATCCTAACCTGAAAACCCTAAACAAAAATCAATGAAATAATTCAAACTGCACTGTGATGAGTTTGGATTGCATGCTAGATGTAAAACTTCAGCATTCAAATTTTAGGGAAAATACCTTAGTAAATCTTCTTGTTTTGGGCTTATTGGTTTTGTTTAGGCCTAATGTAATCAAGTTGTCATAATTGTGTACAGATGCCAGGAAGGACCCAAAATTTTATTACGTTAGAAATAAGACCAGCTTCTATAACAGGAGTCAAGCAGAGGATCCGAGAAATGTAGCAAAGGCTACCCTTGAAGCTGCCAAACATGGAAAGTTTCTGGTTGCAACCAGCCTTAAGGGCCATGTACTCTCCATTTTATCTCCTGGGTTATTGCCTGCTCATTCCTTTTTGAGGGGCGTCATTGAATTGGTTATGTTTGTTCCTGTGAGGGTGGTCAGTTATATAATCTCTGCATATATTTATTCAGTTATATGGCGGAACCATGGATCTGGTCTTTCAAGTCACTAGGTACAGTAATATTTACATGGATGAAAGATTGCTTTAACCCAGCTACATCTTCTTTTCTTTGTTGGATTTAGGAATTTGTATCTTAAGTATGCAAGTTTGGTCTCAATGTCGAGCAATAAGGATTCAGCTACATTTTCTATTTAATGTTTTGGAAGATTTGTGTTTTAGTGGATGGTCAAACAGCTGGCTTATCAATATTGTTACACATAGATATGCACAGGTCTGGACAGTGGCACGAGTTTATTTGGGTTTGTATTTAGAGGTTTCTATTACCGTTTTATATCCTGATCCAATGCATAGTAATTTATATAGACAATTTTTTTTTTTTCAACAAGCAGCTGTGTTTGAGTTAGTGTTTTAAATTTTAGCAATGACACATTAACTAAGTGTCACGAGTGGTCCATAGGTATTTAGAGGTTAGTTGTATTTATTTAAGATTTTATAAATTATATTGTAGTTAAAGTATTTGTAAATTTTAATATGTAATATTATTATAATGAGATGTTTAAAATCTGTTATATTGTGGGTCTTATTTATCTTAATTTAAATTTATTGAATAGAGGCTAGGTTACAGTGGTAACTTTCTAGATTAGAATTCAAAATTTAGTTATCATTAATGATATTAGACAACTTTGATTCTCTTATAAATTGAAATAAATATTTCTATGATAGACACTAAAAAATAGTTAAAAGTAACAATAACTTGTTGATAAGACTACAAGAATTTACATTTCAAATAATAATCTGCATGAGAAAAATGTGATAAAACCTAAAACAAGAGATTTATAATTTAAAAAAAATTCTTCTAAAAACTTGCAACTTGTAAGATATTGGATTGTATTTGTATGTCAAAAATATGTTTTGAATCACGAAGTCTAAAGTTTAACCCTGAAGAAAACATTTTTTTTTACAATTCTTAAGGATACCATCACTTTGTTGGGTTGTCTCTCTAATGATTATAACTACACATCTTTAATCCTCATATGTAGTGAATAAGATTGGATAAGGATACTTGATATTTTGTAAAGAGATAGTAAAACCTTCCATGAATCTCAAAACATAACGTGCACACAAAATCATAAAACCTCCTTTGGTTTTCATTCTTTAATCCAATGTTTATATATGCAATGATGTCACATAAGAAAGTTACATATGTTTCCATGCAAATATGATAAGAACATACATGAAATTGACCTAATGGAAATCACAAACAAAAAGATACCTTCATGTACTTAGTATTAATAATTTATCTCTTCTCAATGAGATTTGTTTGTGTTAATAATGGCTATATTGGATGTATCCATGTTGATTTTATAGATGTCATACATGTAGGTATCATCTCTTATGCCTTTATGAATATCTCTTTTCAATATGGGAGGAGCATTTATGAAAATGTAATAGAAAATTGATTGATATCAAGACTAACCTTCTTAGATTGAATATACCAAGTGTTCTTGATTACTTGTACACAACTTCAAAGATGATTGAAGAGCCTTCGAAAAATATCCATTATGTCCAATTTTTGTATCTCCCATACATAATAATCTATGAAACAATATTGTTGGAAAATTTTCGTAGTTCTTCTTCAAATTAGTGAACTAGTAATAAAAGAAAACAAGTAACTCGAAATATGGAGGGTTTATGGTACCTTCAAGATGATGACGATGTGAACGGGTGCAAAGATGAACTCCTCTTTGCTACAAGTTTGGTGATCTGCACAACAAAGAAGACTAAGAAGAAAAATGGATTAGTAGATAGGATGGAGGGTTGCCCGACTAAGTCAGTTTCAAGAAGCGTGAACTTGTTTGGATGGATGTTGACCCTCTTGTAGATAAGATAATACAAAATCGATGGATAATGGATCTGATATAAATGCATAAATCTAAAGTATGAAAAACTAAGAAGCTAGAAGTAGGATGATGAAAGCATATATGATCTAATTTGATACACAATAAATCAAACCTAACATGGGTCGACAGCGACCTGAGGCAACAATGGGCCAGTCGACGGCGATTGGGAGTAGATGAGATGGAGTAGTAGTATGAAGATGTAGATCTGAAGGTTCTGGCGGTAGATCTGGGACATATGCAGAGCTGGACTGATGATCAAAGACCTGCAGAAGAATCTGAAACATGGAGAAATATAAAGGACATAAGAAAATTAGAGATCTAAGGTCAAATACTGAAACGGATGGACTGGGTTGATGACAATTAGGTTGGATTGGCAACGATTGGGGGCTGGAAGGATGGATTTGGGGTGACAGAGAGGAAAAATGACTGGATCTAAGGCAGGGTGGATATAGAAACAAAAGATATGGATGGCTAGAGATTTGGATGAAAAGAAAATTGATGTAAGGGACGCTCAATCGACGACGACCAGACAGGGTCAATGACGACTAGGGTTAATTAGGGCTTGGATGAAGCTGAATAGAGACAAAAAAAAGATCTATAGATAAAGACAAAGGATGAACAAACATAAGTGAAGTCCCTGATGATACCTAGACCTGCACAAGATGTTAGACATAAAAATGGATGACAAATGCAACAAAGAAATGGAGGCTGAGAAGGGGGAAAGATAACTCCCAAAATCTCAATTTGATGTCCAAAGGCTCCAATAAGATCCCCAGATAGGTAGGAAGCTGCAAAAGGCACTCAAGAGATGAAGGCCAAATTGCAAGAGGGCTAAATATTTCAAAGTTGCATCCTTTATAAAGTAGGGGGTAAGGGTGTATTTATAGGTTCAACGACGAAATGGGTGGGTCACCGCCCATTGCGGGGAGCCATCCATTAGGGCGGTGGAATGATGCCCAACTCGAGGCAAAGAGGCCCAAATGAAGCAGGATTAGGGTTTAACGGTGCTAAAGCGGGTCAGGGTTGCATATGGAAGAGAAATGGCTAGGTGGGTGGTTAGTATAAGTAAATAAAGGGCTTAGATGGGTAAAATCATTAAATGCGGGCCTAGTGATAGCAAATTAGGATATTTAGGGATGAGAGACAAATTAAGTGAAGATTAGGGTTAATTAATGATGATTAAGGATGGCTTAGGGAAAATAAAATAATGAGATGAGGATTAGAGCTAATTAAGAATAATTAGCATAAATAAATAATAAAATGGAAAGTGGATGATTAAATGTGGGAAATGAGAATTTAATGGGACAAATTGAATTTGGGAGGGAATATGCAATTCGAATGGGTGGCCAAGATAAACTAGAGCGAACACAGGTTGAAGGGGAGGAACAATACCAAAAAATGGTGTCTACATTTGCCCCATTTTGATGAGTGGTTTGCATTAGGTAAGCCATGAGACAACAACTAGAAGTGATGAAGGATGATTAATGAGGTGCTCCCCCTCAAACTAGGGATTGATGATGCAAAGAAGAATCGATCACGAGTTTGAAAGAGATAGAAAGAGAAAAAAGGATGGAAAATAGGAGACACGATAGAATAGAAGAAAAAGGATGCCCCAAGCACAGGGGAAGGAACATTGATAAGATAAAAACAAAAATAAAAATATGGTGGTGAGCTTGGAAACACATCGGTAGGACATAACACGACCTGCGATGGAGGCGACGTTAATGGCCTGCAGACCTTGTGAGTTCGACAAAGATCATCAAAATGAGGGAATCAAAGGGAATCCACTTGAATGGATGTATAAGTCGTGAGACCAATGGGTCAAAGGAAGACATCAAGAATATGAGCAAACAAATGTGAGGATGGTTCAAAACAATGGTCTGACAAAGTCGGGGGCAAAAGAGCATGCGATATCCTTCAATATGAGGGAGTAATAAAGGTGGGTATGGGTAGGATAAGATAAAAAGATGGCCACAATGGTGGACTTAGGATGAAAATATGGTTCCCCAAGAGGGAACACAAAGATGGCCACAAAATGGAATTATGATGAAATAAATTAGATGAAAGATTGGATGTAATATGGATGACACACCAATCCGAAGGATTAACAAGAGAGGTTAGATAAAAAATATTGGATGATGGATAAGATAAGATGGATGGATAAGATGAGATAAATTGGATTGGATGTGAAAGATAAAATGTTACTTCGATAAGGTGACCCAAAATGTGGAAGAATACACTTCATCATAGTAAGGAGTGGACGAGGAAACAATGCTTCGAACTAGATTGGAGGTAAACAAGAAATGGAGCCACTTAAGGCAATGCACTTGCAGCCAATAGAAGGTGTTAACACATAAACAACGATAGTTAGTTATTCCAAGGATCATGTGGAAAAGATGGAAAGTGGACTTATAACCTAATGTTGACACGAAAAATGGGAATTAGATGTAACTTGTACATGCAAGAACATAGGTTCTCCATAGGTGGGTTTCCTTAGGTCTATGCCCCACTTCTAGGTAGAGGGACACAAACTGATCAATGCGGGAAGTTTGCTATGAATGAGAGAGTTGATCGATGCAGGAAGCTTTCTAGGATGCTTTCTTTTGATTTTAATGCTTTGATTTATGAGATAGAAGGTTGATCAATGCGGGAAGCCTTTGCTATCCATGATATAAGATGAGTAGCCATCCTTTGAGGGAGTGGTGTACTTTTTTCTTCTATGGATTTTTTTTATATATATGACATGGATAATACATGCATGATACTTTCCTTCGAGGGATCGGTCTATAATTTTGAATCTTTTTTATGTTTTTATGACCAATTGTCTTCGAGGGAGTAGTCAGTTTGCTTTTGATTTTTTGAGCATCCATGGGGAAGAGATAAGAGACGGGTATAGCTAGGTAGACCACTTAGGAGGGGATAATGAATGTACAAGTGACACCTATGGACCCTTAGCATGGTTTCAATAGGTGAATAAGAGGGTAATGGATGTAATGATCGTGGAGTTCTCACCAAGAAGGAGAAGCTATCCATAAGGAATATGCTATGAGCAGAGCCGTGGTACCCATATTCAAGGTCATAACTAGGAAAGTGACGGTAGACCACATAGTTCCAAATCATTACAATGAGAAGATGGAAGATGGCTAATGATGGATGGATGACCAGTGGGATGACTAAGTTCACATTGGTAGGTATGCTATAATTAGAATGCCACTGCAATGCATTGTTAAGAGGTTATCGTTTTGGTTTACCATCAAGGGAAGCCAAATGATAGGCCCCAGACCCATACTTATGTGTGATAATGTAAGGTCTAATCCAGTTGGGAGAAAATTTTCCACGTTGGATCCTTTCTAGAGTAGTGACGTTTTGATTTTCTTAGGGGGAAGGTTGATCTCCTTGAGATGAGTGATAGCTTTTGAGATAGATAAGAGGAGGTACAAGATTATGCGCTATCTTTCGAATAACGAGAAAATATGGATCCACGGTGAGACGAAGATGGGCCACAAAAGTGGGCTTAGGATGAGGTATGTTGCCCCAAGAGAAGAACAAATATATCCACAAAAGTGAACTTAGAATGAGATACAGATAAAAATTTAGATTGGATAAGAATTTAAGGTGAGAGGATCTCATTCATCCCACAAGATTCTCTTTCATCAACTTTCACTCTCGCTTTTCTTTTTCTTGAATTTAATGAAATCCCATGAGATGTACAACCCAAATTGAGGAGTAGGATTATCAAAGGAGCGGTCCATAAGATAAACCCATTTAACAATTGAATTCTGGCATTATCTCCTATATCAAATTGATTCAATTCATGGCGTAATAATACACCCTTTCGACATTGAAACTCTTAATTTCAAGAATGGAATCTATTATCTTTCACCTACCCATTTATTGGGATCATGGGCTGGTCCACCTAATAAGTCAAACCATGGGCCCCACGTGATCACATCATGTATCTTAACCAAGGTTACTTTACCCAGACCCCAATTTTCGTTAACCCCAATCTAATGTCACCTTGGGGTTATAAATATGGGTCTTCCCCCCTCTTAGGATCAAAAGGACCTGGAGTGGACCTGGACCAAAACCAGAAGAAGACCTAGAAGGGTTAGAGGAGGAAGAGTATCGATGTAGGAAATATCTGACTTACTGGTGGTTGGTTGAGGGAGGTCGTTTGCCAGTTGTTCTTCATAGTTTCCATCCTGATGATATTTCATTTATATCAGAACACAAGCTAAGTCCCTTCATCATTTTAGTTACTTGTCATTTTGTATTTAGGTTTCTGCATTATCTACTGTTGGATCATTTATTGTTATCTTTCTAGACATGGGGGTTGACATCCTCCAAGGGAGTGTAACATCCTCTTGGAACCTGGATTGGGTCTGGGAAATCGCATATTTTTATGCCCTAAATCACAGGGACCCCTATTTCAGTTTTGTAGATGGGGTTATCCTTCTAAGGGGTAGGACACATCTATCTTCTTTGTGATGTGTAGATCCATATCTAGATCTGAGGTAAGCCCTTCATCATTTGAAGTTGGTTATGGTTTTCCAGTATCGGCTTTTAACCAACGCGAGAACGAGGTTTCCTATACAACAAATAGATGTGGATTGATAAGATAAGATAACATATTGCCACGATGAAAGGACTACATAGATGATGGGATTAGATGAGATCATGTGGGGATATATGTGTAAGAGTCTAGGATAGTAGACCTGTCCTAGAATGATTGAGGAGATTTAAATAAGTCAGGGAAGAGAGATACAATGTCATTGATGTTCATGGGATGGTTTGATGTCCAGGAGGAGATCAATTTTGAGAGGTACCAAGAGAGAGGATTGGATTCTCCCATAATGAGAGATGGTGTCTAACTTTAGACAACTTAAATAAAAATATGGATAAGTTAGTAGATGAATTAAAGGAGATTGGGTAGGATATTTAGAAGGAGAAGCGATGTTGCCTCTAGGTTTTGATTGGATAGATACAATTGAGGATCATGAAGGGCGAGAAGGATTAGTAACGTGGATGAGGTCGATGAAGAGAGGGGCATCCCCGTAGGATAAATAGAGTTTGGGGGAAGGGTTACAAAAGTTATTTGGATGTATAACCTAACTTAGATTCCTTAAGAGGTGATGATTCGATAGAGGATTGGATGTGGATATGATGGAAGGAAGAGGGGATGGTCGTGGATGAGAAGGTCATCTTCCACCATTAGATTATGGATGAGAGTTTGGAGGGCATTACAATGCTCAGTGTCATGACCTAGGGTATGATTATAAGAACATACAACATTAGAATAAAACCAAGAAGCTCTTGGAGCGTGTGGATCAAAAGACTTGATAGGAGGAAGGGTGATTGTAGATGCTTGAAGGATTTGTTGAAATATTTCTGTGTAGGACCCAATGAGGGTAGTTGAAGAAGAGGTTATAGATGAAGTGGATTTAGGAATACATAGATGAAGGAAATAAGGATGATTCTCTTTGATGAGGCTCCATAAGAGCCTTTGGTTCAAATTTAAAGTTTGAAAGAGAAGTGGGTATTTGTGATTTAGTTTTGATGTCTTGGGCCTTAGATGATGTTGAAGGAGGGATCAAATCTATGAGGGTTAGATTTCTTTGATTTGGGTTGATTGATGATGGGTGTCTTAGATGAAGGGGTTGGCCCTAAGATGGTGGGAGGTGCTCCCAAGAGTGATGGTGTAACATTGGTTTGCTTAGGCTTAGGATGAGGGAATTCCAACTTTTTGTAAGGATATGAAAGGGATTTTTGGATGGGTATGCCAAGGTTCTTAGACCTTGGTTGGGATGTTTTACTCTTAGGAGGAATTATTGTGATTTCAACTAGGGGGTTTGGATTAGATGATGTAGGTTGTGGTAGAGGTGAATATGGAGGATGGAGGGGAATTTGGATGATGCACTTCATGAGATCAGAAGGGGTTGTATATTGTATAGGTCTTGGATTGATTGGTGTAGGGGTAATTAGTTTTATAGATGGGGTAAGAATATCATTTGTGGTCATCTTAATTGGGGGTTTTTGTTTCATGAATGTTTCAAGGGGTATCACAGATATATGTGAAAATTGAGATGTAGATGTAGGTATGGTTATGCTAGTAGATGTGATTGATGTGAAAGCGGGTATAGGTGTAGGAATGGTAAATGTTGATGAAGAATTAGATATGATAGATTGGGATGTATTGGTAGTGGGCATAGTTAATATGGTTGTAGATATGGGTGGTGTAGATGCAATCATAGTTGTATTTGATACAGATGTGGATGAGGGACTAGATGTGATAGGTTGAGATGTGGTAGGTGTAAAGATAGGCATGGATATTGATGAGGTTATTGTTCGTAGGAGTGTTCTAAAGTAAAGGTAGATGTGGTAGATAATGGGGTAGTGGATGTAGGAAATAATGTAGATTCTTGATTTATGGTGTTAATTGTGTGAGTATTAGGTTCATAAGATGTGGGGGTGGAATCTGATTTGTTGATGGATGATTGGGGAATGGTTGTTTAGAGACATCAAGGGATTGATTAGGTGATGTGTTATAATTGTCTATTTGGAGATCCCCCTGATTTATAAGTTGTTGGACGTGATCCTTAAAGGAACGACACTTCTCAATGTCATGATGTTGGACTTGGTGATAGTTACAGTAATGCCCCTCGCAATACCATACGAGTTTGGGTTGGGAGGTCATCAATGGGTCGGATGGGGGGAATTTGATTAAGGTGGACTTCCATCAAATTGTCAAATATAAAACTATATGATTCCCCAAGGGGGTATAGTTAGGAGGTGGTCTAAGAGCTCTTTGTGGAGGCTCTATGTGAGAAGTGGATGCAGATGAAGATTGAACCATGATGGTATGGATGGAATTTTTGGACTTATCACCATGTGTGGAGGATTTAGTAAACTCAGTTTTGGGTTTGTTTGATCGAAGCTTAAGGTGGCTTTGCTCAAGGGCATGGAGTTCTAGTTTGTGAGCCATAGTGAATGCCTCTTCAAAGGTCTGAAAAGATTGGATTTGAATAGTTGAAGATATGTGCTTATCACAAGACCGTGAGAAAATTTCAATAATTTCAGTATGTGGAAGGGAGAATGATAGTTGATTAATGAGGTTACACCATCGTGTGAAAAAATATGTGATAGATTCATCATCATATTGTCGAATGGCATACAGGTCAATGATAGTAATATTACGTGTAATGTTAATCGAGAAATGTTCAATAAATAATTGCGCAAGTTGTGTGAAAGTGAATAATGAGTGTTGTGGGATATTGTTGTACCAATCCAATGCGGGACCAACTAATGACATGGGGAATGTGCCTAGCATGAGATATTGATCATGGGTGATAAGGTAACATGCATGTCTAAAAGCTCGAAGATGTTGTTAGGGATCCTCCTTATTATTGAACTTAGAGAACTTTGGAAGTTCTTAATGGGGAGGATAGGGCTTGATAGGAAAAAATGGATTGATGGGTTCATTACAAATTTGTTCATATGAAAATGTGGTCTTAGATCCCAAGGTTACGGCTTCAAGGTTAGCCATTCTACTTAATAACACTTGTAAGGGATCATTAGATGGTTAAGATGCTGAAGGATGATATTGCGATGCATATGAGGTGGATGGGTTGGTTGTTGATATGCTTTTGAGGATGTGTTGGTGTTGGTGGAAATGGTTGATAAGGGGGAATATAATTAAGGGGTTGTGATTGGATTGGTTGAGATAAAGCTTGATGTTGAGATATGGGGATGCTGATAAGATTGGTTTGATTGGGTTGGTTGTTGTGAAATTGGAACGTTTGATTGATTTGATTATGGAGTTGGTTTGGATGTAATTGTGATATGTGGTTGGGATACTTGCATTGGTGTAATAGGAAGTATGTATTGATAAGCACCTCGAGGAGGAATTGATGAGTTTGCATTGATTTAGATCGGATGAGGTTGTGAAGTGATTAAATTGGCATGGACATGTGAAGTAGAGATAAGGGGTAGATTTGTGTTATGTTGCAAGTGTGATTGTTGAGATGGTTGGATAGGCATACTAGTGACAGTAGTAGATGAAGTGAGGATAATATTGATATGAGGTAATTTGGGTGGAATGGGATCCACCAATTGAGTAGATTGATGGGATTGAGGGATTTTGGAGGACTTACGAAGATAGGTAGTCATAAAGGGTGATGGGATTAGCATCAAGGAGTTCTTGAAACTATGAGCATCAATGAGGGATGGTAGGAGGTCCAAGAGTCTCTAAAGGAGTAGGAAACAATGACGAAGTTGGTCTAGAGGAAATGGAATGAAGCGAAGATGGTCTAGAAGGATTGTTTTCAATAGGAGGATCATTTTGGATGACATGGTCTTCATGAAGCAATACCATAGAAACACAAGGTTGGGAGATCAAAGGTGTGGTCTCAAGTTCAAAATCTTGTTGGGAAAGATCATTGGAAGAAGGGATGTCATTGGATGAGGTGGATTCTTGCATTTTTCTTGGCCTGAGAAGAAGTAATAACATGCACGCGAAGTAGATAAACATTTGTTTATGTAGTTTATTAACAAACAAATCAAGCAACAAATTCTTTATCATCATGATTATTTAAAAGAGTGTGAGAGAAGAAAATAAAAGAAAGCTCAAAGGGAAACCTAGGAAAATGGTTAATCTAAGGCTAGTTTCAAGTGATTTTAGGTATGGAGTCCTTGATATACCCGAAGGTACGTGAGACCCAAATCTGTGATAAATTTATAACGCGGCCATAACACCATGATGGATTTCCTATTGGGTGATGAAATCCCAATAGTTCCACCTGGTAAGGGATGTTTAGATGTGTAAATTGGTTTGTGGGTTTGGACGTGTGTGAAAAAAAGTGAAATGCAACCAGGATTAAACCCCTAGTTATACTATGTGATGCAAAGAAAGCAATGAAAGGGTTATTTTTAGATCCAAAAAAATATGGAGATTCGATGAGGACAACAGACACGTGAAGCAATGTGGAAAAATATGATGCAAAAGGAGGAACTAAAAAAAAGGAATACATGGTTTATGCTTTTCCTTTTTATCAGATCTTCAAAGCAAGCAAGCAAAGTGAAAGCCAATCCAAACAACCACACTCCAACACAAGCAAGAAAAACTAAAATTCCTACCTACAAGGTTAGTATAAAATGAAAGAAAGAAGATGAAAATGAAAATGAATAACAAGACTCACCTAAAAAGGGCGTCCCACCAGGCGTTGCAGAATGTTGGACAAGTTTCCTCATTCTTGTTCAGATTAGTGAACTAGTACTAAAAGAAAAAAGTAACTTGAAATATGGAGGGTTTATGCTACCTCAAGACGATGACGATGTGAATAGGTGCAAAGATGAACTCCTCATTGCTACAAGTTTGGTGATTTGCACAACAAAGAAGACTAAGAAGAAAAATGGATTAGTAGATAGGATGAAGGGTTTCCCGACTAATTTGGATCCAAGAAGTGTGAACTTGCTTGGATGGATGTTGACCCTCTTGTAGATAAGATAATATAAAATTGATGGATAATGGATTTGATATAAATACAGAATATGAAGTACAGAAACTGAGAAGCTAGAAGTAGGATGATGAAAGCAGATATGATCTAGTTTGATACAAAATAAATCAAACCTGACAGCCCGGTTGACGGTGATCCAAGGCAACAGTGGGCTAGTCGATGGCGATTGGGAGTAGATGAGTTGGAGCATAGAAATCTGAAGCTTCTGACAGTAGATTTGGGACATAAGCAATGCTAGACTGATGATCAAAGACTTGCAAAAGAATCTAAAATAGGGAGAAACATAAAGGATGTACTAAAATTAGAGATCCAAGGGAAAGTACTGAATAAATGGACTGGGTTGACAGTGATTAGGATGGATTGGCGGTGATTGGGGGTTGGAAGGATGGATTTGGGGTGATAGAGAGGCAAAATGATAGGATCCGAGGTAGGGTGGATACAGAAACAAAAGACAAATGGCTGGAGATTTGGATGACAAGAAAATTGATGCAAGGGAGGCTAGATCGACGACGACTAAACATGGTCGACGTTTACTAGGGCTGATTAGGTCTTGGACGAAATTGAATAGGGGTAAAAAATAAATATCTATAGATAAAGACAAAGGATAAACAGACAAAAGTGAAGTCCCTGATGATACCCAGAATTGCACAAGATGTTAGAGATAAAAATGGATGACAAATGCAACAAAGAAATGGAGAATGAAAAGGGGGAAAGATAACTCCCAAAATATCTCAAGTTGATGTCCAAAGGATCCAAGAAGTTCCCTCGATAGGAAGGCAACTGCAAAAATCACTTAAAGATGAAGACTAGATTGCAAGAGGGCTAAAGATTTCAAAGTTGCATCCTTTAGAAAGGAGGGGGTAAGGGTGTATTTATAGGGTCGACAACGACCTAGGTGGGTCGCCGCCACTTGCGGGGAGCTGTCCATTAGGGAGGTGGAATGATACCCAACTCAAGGCAAGGAGGCCCAAATGAAGCAGGATTAGGGTTTTAGGGTGCTTAAGAAGGTTAGGGTCACATTGTGAAGATAAATGGGTATGTGGGTGGTTAGAATAAGTAAATTAAGGGCCTAGATTGGTAAAATCATTAATTGTGGGCCTAGGGATAACAAATTAGGATATTTAGGGACGAGAGACAAATTAAGTGAAGATTAGGGTTAATTAATGATGATTAAGGATGGTTTAGGAAGAATAAAATAATGAGATGAGGATTAGAGCTAATTAAGAATAATTAGCATAAATAAATAATAAATTGGTAAATGGATGATTAAAGGTGGGAAATGGGAATTTAATGGGACAAATTGAATTTAAGAGGGAATATGAAATTCAAATGGGTGGCCAAGATAAACGAGAGTGGACACGAGGTGAAGGGGAGAAACGATACATAAACTCAACAAATATCTACATTGACAATATTTTAAATAAGAAGTGAATGGATGCTAAACTCAACAAAATAATTACATATATAACTAATCATTTTCTCACAAATTTTTAGATAAATTATAAATAATAATTCAATAAACCTTATAACAACTTTTACTATGAAATCTAGATCCCACATCTTACAAACATTTAATCCTATTGGTTATAGTAATGTTTGGAAGACATGAAATTTTTCTTTGGCATAGTAGAACTAGAGTGGGAAATATCAACTCAAGAATGAAATCGCTTTTCATGTAGGGAACATATTAAAGAGAATTCAAATATAAGAAATTATGTTTTATCTGCTATCTTCTATTTCATTCTATGATGTTGTTCTCCCTTTTTCAAATCATTTTGTGTCCCCAACATTGCAAACTTTTTTATAGATGGTGGTTAAGATTCTGAATTGTTTTATATGCATTTGATTAGTCCTACAAGGGAAGATAAGATGATTTCCGTATTCCATGGGAGTGGTTAATGGAAATAATAGTTTTAATAAATTTAATAATGGAAATGGAAATGGAAAGGGTTCGTATGTTGTGCAATTTACCATTGAGTATTAGTAGAGATAATGAGTTATACTCGCAAAACTTTGTTAGTACCAAAAACTAAGGGTTTTTGAAAATAATTCATTAAATTCCTATGGGTAACAATAACACCGAATATCTAAAATATAACATAAAAAAATATTCAAGAAATTTGGGTTCTATGATCTTTTTAATTTGTCATATATATATATATATATATATGAAAATTACAAATGATTGAGATATTTGAAGGTATTTCTAATTGACTATTGTGTTACTTATTCTACATAAATATATCATTTGATAATGAAAATTATTTTGACAAATAAAATTTACAAATAACATATTTATGGTAATTAATATTTTTTTATTTTTATAAAATTATTAAACTTTATAAAAAATTGGAAATATTTTAAAATTATGACTAAATGTTATATTTACAAAGAAACATAAAATCTAAATAATTTAAACACATATTCGTAGATTATGATTAAGTGTAAGAAATATAGAATTTAAAGTCAAAATTATAGTCTCTATTATTTATAATCAATGTTTCTTTAAAATTAACCTCAAAAATATAAGGATGTATATTTTAGTGACAAATACATTGAGACCCACAGATTAAGTGGAGACAATGTAAATATACTTATGTGCTTTGCTACTAATATATAATGATAATAGTATGATTGAAATGATGATGTAATCTTTATGAGTGATAGAATTTACAGAGAAAAGTTACTCTTAAGTTTCCATTATACAATGAATAAAATTAACACTCTAATTTCTTAGTTTTGAGTAAGGTATTTAAGGGATGTGGAATTGTTCATATATTATATTAGTAAAAGAGAGTTACATTATATTAGTAAAATCTACGGTCTCACAAAACGTCATCACATAGGCTACAATGAAACTTCCAAAGAGTAATTAGAGAACATTAGAATTATAATAAACCAGAAAAAACTAGGCACAACCGGGAGGAGGCGGAGGGTCATCCAGAGGAGGGATAAACACTCCACTCTTTAAGGGATGTGAAAAGAGAACATACGTCATTTCCAAAAAATAAGGTTAATTATACATCTACATATCATAAAAAACTTTTAACATGAACATTTGTAATTTTATTTTGTTAAGTCTCCAAAACAATTTAACATATTTCTAATGTGAAACATTGATAGACACTATGAAACAAAAGCATCCAAAACAATTTAACATAATATATCTTGTGCAGAATTAAATATGCATAGAAATAATTGAGTAGAACTAATTATAAACGAACTAAAACATAATCAAACCAAAAAAACTTGCCTAAATTTTGTGAAGAACAGTGAATCATCCAAATTGAAGCTAAACGAAAATTAAGATTTGAGATTTCACAGTAGCACTCCATTTAAACAAATTTTTTGTTAATTCATTAATTTGAATTTGTTGCAAAATTCTACCGCCATACATATATCTTCAAAAGAAGCTATAAATAAATAATTTTACGGTGATATTATATGAGTCGGATCACTCCCTCACTTCATTTTACTGGTCATTACATTCCTTAGATTCATGTTTCATGTCAGACTGTTAGAGCATATATAATTGATTGGTGTTTTTCAGCATTTTACTGCAAACAAATATTTTGAAATAGCTAGTTTAATGTCTAATGGACAACAAAATACCAAAAATGAGGAACGCGAACTGTCAAGCTTGTTCCTTTACACGCTTCAAAGTTGAAGATGAAAATAAAAATTAGAAAAGAAATAAACATAAATTTGGAGACAATGAAACGGTTTTCAAGAATATCAACTTATAATGACAATAAAAATTAAAAAAAGACATAAAAATAAATTTGGAGATAATGATGACTGTTTTCAAGAATATCAACTTATAAAGTCCTATCGGTCAATTAATATAGATATCTTTACGCTAAAGGTGTTCCCCTATGGGAAAGGGCTTTGCAAACATTCACGGGACTAGCATAATTTTGACGGCTATTTGGACTTTTTTTCAATATTTTAAATTTGACGGGCGTCTGACGGGCGTTTAACTGTTTTTGTTGTTTTTAGCAGAGTGAACTCCAGTTGCATGTTTTGATTGCTCCCTGACTCCAATTTTTTTATTGTGTCGGCCAAGTTTTAGGCTTACGCCAATGAAATTGTACAAATTCTAGAGGGGGATTTGCACCGAATCGTAGGAATCATTGGTGAATGTTGGTGAGGGTAAGATGCAAATTCTCCCACCTCTCATGTTGGATGAAATGCGCAATGTTTGCAACCAATTGTTCTCAGCACCGTCGCTAGAAATAGTGATTATCATTGTTTCTTTCTTTAAGCGTAGTTAATCAAAATTTGGTTGACGACTTAGATCACCTCTCATGTTGGATGCAATGTGCAACATTTGCAATCAACTGTTCCCAACACCGTTGCTAGAAATGTGATTATCATTGTTTCTTTCTTTATTCTTAGTTAATCAAAATTTGTCGACGGCTTAGATCACCTCTCATGTTGGACGTAATGCGCAACGTTTGCAATCAACTGTTCCCAGCACCGTCGCTAGAAATGGTGATTATCATTGTTTCTTTCTTTATGCTTAGTTAATCAAAATTTGTTGACGGCTTAGATCACCTCTCATGTTGGACGTAATGCGCAACGTTTGCAATCAACTGTTCCCAGCACCGTCGCTAGAAATGGTGATTATCATTGTTTCTTTCTTTATGCTTAGTTAATCAAAATTTGTTGATGGCTTATATCACCTCTCATGTTGGACGCAATGCGCAAAATTTGCAATCAACTGTTCCCAACACAATCGCTAAAAATGGTGATTATCATTGTTTCTTTCTTTATGCTTAGTTAATCAAAATTTGTTGACGACTTAGATACTAAGGTGGTTGGGAATTCCATTTTTTAATATAAAAATTTCCATTTTTTATATTTTCACAAACCACATAACGATTTTTTTTTTTTTTTAAATATAGGGATTTCTAATTATTTAGCCTTGTAATTGTCTAGAGCTGCCTTAATTTATTATGGCCTACTGACCGTCAATTTGCAGCCCCACGGTTGATTTTCTCTAGTCTGTTTAGGTTTGATGAGGAGTAATTACATTTGTGACGTTGATCGTCAAACGCTCGAACAAATCTTGTCCATATCCATTTTGTCTTTGTAGCATGCTTCGCTGGCTATTCATATTTCTCAGAAGTTCTAATAATTGCATTTCTACCGGCCTTTTTGACGTTTTTGTTTTTCCTGGCTATTTTCAGCAGTTTTACTTTTTTGTTTGTACATGCTGAATGCGGGTTCGTTGTTTTTAGGAAACAATCCATTTAAAAAAATCTATCAACAATAACAAGGATCGAGTCACCTGTTGTGTTATATGTAGATTCAAAATAAAATCCATTAAAATATTATCTCATAGTCAAATATGAACATCAACCACACCCCTTAAAATGTAGAGATAGAACCTTTAAATGAAGTGGTTCATATATATTTCTACACTTACAAAATCAATCACACCCCTTATCAACATCAACTAAAAAAGTAATTACGCCGAAGGCATTCCCCCTATGGTAATGGACTTCTAGACGTTTGTACGACTATGTTAAATTCGACGGTTTGACGGCCGTCTGCACGTCAAACTGTCTGCACGTTTTCACGTTTTCCGGTAGTTTTTACTTTTTAAAACTATTTTTAAGTTGTTTTCCCTGTTTTTGTGGCAGTTGCATGTTTTCCTCTTCAGACTTTGGCGAATGTTTGCATTTTGTTGTTTCTTATCCAGTCTTTGGACAGGATGATTTAGACCCCTTCTCCCCTGTTTTGTCCTCATTCACTTCTGTGCATTAGATATGGCTTCCTGTTCTGCGGTCGCACAAAACTAGACTCAACTAGAATACGTTTTTGACCAATTCTAATCATACTTTGCCTCTAAATCTGCATTCTATGGCCCCTTATGATGTTTTCTTTAACCATCGTAGATTTAATGTTAAACACAAACTCGCCAGCACTATCTTCCATAGTTGGGAAACTCTTCTCAACGGCTGAGCGTAACATTGCTTTGTCTTGATCAATAACACGTTTTTGTGGGTGGATATTGATCTCTAACAGTGCTATCATCGTCACATCAGATGACAATAGGCACTGATCCCAGCTCTACACTATCTGACATTGAAGGCTAGCTCAAGGATCATTTTTGCGCTCTCTCGTATGCATTTTTTCCTTCACGTTTTCAGCAGTTTCAGTGCTTTAGGGTATGTATTCTGATGAGTGCTTGATGACTAGGATGCAAGAAATGTCCCTGGATCATCGTTTCACTGTGGAGCAAGAAGTGTGCTCTTCTACTCATGCCTTCTTTGGCTTCAATGGTAAGTATACAGATATTGAAGAGTACTATTTTTTATATGACCTTATTTTTTAGCAGTTAAGGGCCTAAGAGAATTCATGAATAAAATGTTATGCAATACAGGGACCTTATTTTTTAGCCTTCCTGATGAATTTTATATTCTTGATTAGCTCTGTTCAGGTATGGCTTACTGTGTTTTATATAAGAAGAAATTGCTTAACGTTACTAACATAGAAGACAATCTATCATAGATGAGATACTTTTAAGCCGGATGTTGGCATGTTATTTTTTAGGATACAATGATACATTCAACTTATATCCTAGTATAGTCTTATGTCATGGGGTTTAGATTATAATACTGTATGTTTCTTGTAAGACATAATCTTTGTATTTTCAACTCCCAGATTACTATAAATAGCTTTCTATTGATTCTACTTTACAATAAATCAGCTCTTTTACTCAAGAAATGAACTTTTGTAGAGCTTTCATTTACAATTCAATGGGGAAGATTCGGGATGGATGGCTTGTTTGAGGCAGCCCATGAATGACCTTTTTAATGATTGTTACATTGTAGGTGCATTATATTTAGTGTTTCATGAGCTTTATATACATAATCTATTAGAGAATGATCTTAGTCTTACTGTGGACTTTTATATCACAAATAATGTTCTTTTAAAATTAGTTTCATTTTTTCAGATGATTTTTTCCTGTCTTGATTCTACTTGTATTTACTCGTCATTTGCATTTTCAGTAAACAAATCTAGTTCATTGGGATTGCTTACAAAAACCCAAAATCCTGAAATATTAACTCTGCAAAGCAGATATGTTAACTGATACCCTATTTAGTTGTCATTTAATAGATTTATTAGTTTAAGTTGCCAACATATTTCAATATATTAGTGGCACCTGCTTGTTAAGTGCCGCCAGCCAACAATCAGATCAAACCAAGTTCATCTAACATTCTAAAAAGAGAATGTACAAAATAAAATAGCAGATGAAATAAAAAAGTGTCTGAAATCAAAATGAATGCTATTAAAAACCATACCAAAGTACAAAAAACATTTTTTTCAAATGCCTCAATTTGTATCCTTTGATAATTCCATAATCTATATCAACAAAATACCACACACACTCAAAAGGGTGAAAAAAGTGCAATTTTTTAGGATTGGCAAGGGTTTCAAGTTTCAACCCTAGGGAATACACTATAATGAATAATCCACTTGACACACATCATAGGCAACAAAAAAGAAAGGGATTGTGACTGAAAATTAGTTCAGATCAAAGGAAATTATAAAAGGTGAAATAGGAAATTGAAACTTACTTTGAAATAGATGATTTTCCAAACTTGCTTTAGCCATAAACTCATAAACCAGCAACATGTGTTCATCTTCACAATAATAACCAATAAGTTTCACCAAATGGGGATGACTCAACTACATGAGAAAGATGACCTCTTCCTGCAACCTGTGAAATACAATTAAATCCTCCAATTGGATTAGGATTAAGCTCACAAAACCAGCTAACAAAACAAGGGTTATAAGTTTACCAACCATTCTTTGTGGCCCTGATGACCTTCTAGATCAAGGACCTTGACAGTAACTGGTGGGGCTTTAAGCCCCTCCTTCCCTCAAGACAGAATCCAATCTAAATTTTTTAGTAATGGTTTTGAGCTCGTTCAATGTGAAATCATATGCATTGGAAAAAGATTTCTGTCTAAAGACTTCAACCTCATGTCTAGCTGATGGGGGATTATTGTCTTAATTGATCTTTCTTGTGAATTGGACCTGGTAGGGATGATAACCAAGCATAGGAAAAACTAAAATTACACATTAAAAAACCTTGAAGGGACCAGCACCCACATACAAAACTGTGATAGAGATCAATATCCACAATCAAAGTAGATCTGCATTCGAAGCTATATATTTTTATGTATTTTTCAGTTTGGAGATTCTCTACATCAAGGCATTTGAAGCTATACATTTTTCAGTTTGGAGATTGCCTATATCAAGGGATGGAAGCGATTGGTTTTATTTAGGGTTTTTTTTACCCCTTTGGAAACAAAGAAGTGTTCTCTACTGTGAAGGGATCTTAGTTCTAGTTTATTTTAAAGGTTTAGTCCACCATTTATATGCAGAGATTCTGATTTCACATGTCATGGAACATGTTCAAATTTTGCATGGCCCCGAGGGGCCTTAGCTCTATCATGGTTCTTGTGGTCTTAGGGATCGTAGGAGCAACATATTATGTAGTAATGGTAATGAATTACGGGCAAAATTATTCAAAGAAGGCATTTATGTTTTCTGGTCTTTCATAGTACTGGATGAGATATCTTATATTGAAGGGATTCCCAAACACGATTTCATTGACAGTGATGCCCTAACCTCTCACCCTTCTATACCAACAAACATTGCCTCTTCTCTTAACATAATTACAATGAAATTTCTTATCGACTACACCGATGCAAAAAAACTATGACAATGTTCCTTTCGACTCAGACGAAACATCCCCCTAGACATCATCTTTTGTACTGTCGATACAAAACATAGGCATGAAACAAGAGTAAATAAAACAATTCCTACTTTCACATAGGAGAAACAATCCCATCACTTTGGCTTAAACTGATGTTGTTGATTCTCTAGTAAAAGAGTACACAAACTTGTTTTGATCTAAAAGCATAGATGAGGTGTTAGCCATGGTTGAGTGATTGGGTGCACCAACTTTGTTCTTCACTCTAAGTTCATCGAACACAAAATGGTCAAACCTACATGATGTCATGACTGATGCTCCTCCTACAGATTTTCATGTCGCACAACGCTAGAGCACCCATAACACTATTTCCAACCCTCGTCTTGTTTATGCATACTTGCATCAAGAACAAAATCTTTCGTGAAGAATTTTTACAAAAACACCTTGGTGCTAAAGACTATTGGTACAAGTATCACACTTTCTTTCATTTTTATTTAATTTACATCTTAATGCCTCTTTTAACTTCTACCTTCTTCTTAGGTATGAATGCAAAGATAGAGGTTCTCTACATGTCCACGGATTCTTATAGCTTGAGGATGCTCCAAATGTCGATACAATTGACTGGGTAGATACTACATTTATAGAGGTGGTGAGAAAATACTTTGACAAATACATGTCTACCTAGAATATTCAAACAACTACCCAACACACAAATTTTGGCTGTGAATTGGTGGTCTGGCCTAGAGATATAAGAACAACGTCGGTTTGAAAAGGCTTAACATACACAACGTCCGCTTCCACAAGGTTTTTCTTTTCTTTCTTTAATGCATTTAAATTATATTTTCTATGTACATGGCAGAGAGTTCTTCGAACATAGTCACATTTAGCTCCAAATATATGATGTGTCAATTGACGGAATCTTTCACGCCATTAAAAGCAATTCAATTTTTCTGCAAATCCGGGCGCCCCATGCGGTAGAAATGCCTTAAATGGGTAGACATTAAAGTCTTTTACATCAAGATTGTTGATCGCGGTAGAGTGTTTGACGGTCCATTACCTGTAGGCTGCCGCTGAGCACCTGACTGGAAACTGAGTTAGAAGCACCAAACATTGGAATCTTGTGAGTCTGCATGGATATTTGCTTTCTCCACATGGAAACTTGTTGTATTATGATAACATGGTAAATGGAAGTCTGTGGGACATCCTATACGGTGAGTACAATTATTATGTTATGAAGAAGACACGAGGAGTCAAGACTACTATCACTCAACAAAAATAACTTGTCGTAAATACTACCCTCTACTTTGATAGCTCCTCCACTACTAATTTACTCAAACTTCTTGTATCCAAAGTGATATTAAATGTATTCATGTTTAGTGCAAATAAAATTGGCCAAAAAAGGCAACCACTTATGATATAAAAATTACAAATATACAGAAGTCTTCATGTATTCATGTTTAGTTCAAATAAAATAGTCCACAAAAATTTACCACTCATAATATGAGATTTGCAAATGTGTATGTATGAATTTGTAACAATTTTGTAATGTACAAATAGAACCCTTAAATGTAATGCTTCATCTATACTCCTACACTTACACTATCAATCACACCCCTCATCAACATCAACTACAAAAGTAATAACTATCCCTCTAAATCAGATAACATATACCGTTCGGCATTCACATTGCATTGTACACATGTGATTGCTAGTAACTATCCCTCTAAAACAAATAACATATATTGTTTGGCGTTCACATTGCATTGTACACATGCGATTGCTAGTAAATATATCTATATGAAATAGGTCCACACATATCATATTTACGCCGAAGGTGTCCCCCCTATGGTAGAGGACCTCCAGACGTTTATGCGCATATGTTAAATTTGACGTCCATTTGGAAGTTTTTTTTCGAGGCGATTAAACTTGACATCTATTTTGATAGTTTCGACGAGTGCTTCGATGTTTTGTGTTTTTCTACATTTCGTAGTTGCATGATATATATGCGATTAGTTTAGGGTTTTCTGTGAAATGGCAGTTGCATGTTTTGCTACTGAGAGAGAGGAATGGCGGAAGAGTGAGTGCGGTGGAAGTTAGATCGTCCACCATAACATATTCACCTCGAGAAATAACAAAGGCGGTAGGGCCCTGAGCAAGAGGAAGCGACAGGGGCAGGGACTGCATCGACAGGCTATTTAGTAACCTAAAATTCAAAGATGTGTAGTTGGAGGCGAGCAGTGCTTCTGCCATGGATATTAGCGGAAAACATCATGTCCTCGCAATGGCTGAAATGCATGGGTGACGTCTGTATTGGAATTAGGTTATTTGCAAAGGCAGAACGCAGATTTAATATTCAAAATTCTAGAAGGAAGTTTATGTCGGTACATTTTGTGCCACAGAAGAAAACGGTGAGTGCAATTGCCATGGCCATAGTTGGGATGCCAAACCCCATACCCCATCCGACATTTTTCTTGAATGTACATGATCACAAAAATAGATACAACTAATCCTCTAGGAAAGTGTCGCAATCATTGCCCATATAAACTCTCATATGTATGAAATCCACGTTGTCTCAAGGATTCAACTTTTCAATTTCTGCATGATTTTCAAAAATATTTATACCCTGATCCTCCAAATCTAAATGCTTGGCTCTTTGATCTTGTACAACTTTGAATTGCCTTCAATTTGCTCAATTTTTGTCTCAGTATTTGGTTGCCTTGAATTATGACCAGAAGTTTCTAAACTACTATTAGGAATACTTTCTTTTCAACAATCATCTAAACATCAGGTTGCATTGTTGGGTTTAAATTCCTCTTCTTTTGAATCAAATACAACACTTGATCTTGAATGTTCTTTCCTTATAACTTCATCTTTCAATGTGTCTGTATTAGAACCAAGGTATTCTAATACCACATCATAATTCTCTAACACTCTTTAAATACTTGCATCGAATCGGAGCCTTAGAAAAGGCTGGCTAATACAATCCGAGGACAGTGCTGTTAAAGGTTTTGCTAATGCCGTTTCATTATCCGAGAGTGTATATTTCCATGCATCTTATTACTTCTTGATGAGCCCTATGAACCAGATGACTTTTCAACCATTTGTTGCCTGCAGTGATTACTTTCAATTGTGTAAAAATTGAATTGCAATCATTTCTCAATGTATATCAACTTTCAAGTTTGAGATGCAGTTTCAAATTTTAAATTGGACTTAATGTTGGAGATTTGATATAACTTTGTTTCAGTATATAATAGAAGGCAGATTGGTTGACTGATTTTTTTCTTTCTTGTCTTCAGGGCCAAGTTACATTTATTTGTAATTGTGCATTGCTTTTCTTTTATGGAAACTAATATTGTGCTGAGTCTGATGCCCAACCACCTATCGAGGATACATCGGGTCAAATCAAAACATTTACTATTTAAATTCTTGCAAGAAAGGAATCTATTTTGCAACCAAACATAATTGTATTTAAGCTTCAAAAAGTTCAAGTAAAATGTATTTGCATTATGCTTTTTGTGTGCCATTCTACCGGCCTTGGTTAGAGTAAATACTTTCTTTTCAATGATTAAGTTTCATTGTTGGGTTCAAAATTCCTCTTCTTCTAAATCAAATATAAGACTTGATCTTGAATGCTCTTTCACTATAACTTCAGCTTTCAGTATATCTGTACTATAGCCAAGGTCTTCTAATATTGCATCATAATACTCGAACACTCCTTAAATACTTACTGTAGCAAGTGTTATGGATAGTTGTTTTGCTGCGATCATAATGACCGTATTTGGTTAACCATCTTCAATCTGAAATCTGTTGGTATGAAAGGAGGCTTTCCCAAACTTTTCCATACCTTTTCAGAAGTATATTTAGTATTGATCCTCAATAAATTAGGGTATTTTTCATTTCCAATTCACCCACTTGTATTGTGATCTTTGTTATCTCCTTGGGAGTCTATTTAACCCACTTGTAAGTGCATAGGCTTTGAGCCAGATTGTAAGTGAAGTAAGCAAGCTTCAGGTTAGAGGCCTCCGTATCTTGGTTCTGCACAGGCATACTATACATTTCCTGCACATCAGAATGGAAATCTGCATCTACTAGAAGCTACACAATGGATACTTAGCTGTACAGTCATCATACTTTGTGAGGAGAATATGCACTTGTTTTGTGAATATTGCAGTCCATGGGTTTCCCTCCACTTCAGACATTCCATCAAGCAGTTAGATGTTACCTGCCGGTAAATCAAATTACATTGTTTCCTGCAGTCCATGTTATTGATTATAGTGATGCAGTCATGTGCTCCAAATCCTTTAATGTGCAATAAGGTGCCTTGGCACATATGTCTACAAGTGATCTCTTTTTTATGGCCCTTACTTTATGTGTTGTAGATGTAGTTCCATCCTTTTTAGCATTTGGCTCAACAAAAACACAGTGATCTATGTGGGCATTCAAAGTTGTATTAGATGTTGATGGAAAAATTTCTACAAACAGGGCAAACCTTTAGTACCAACGCATCTTATAGAAACAAAGACTTCGTAAAATCATCATTTTTATCGCATTTTTTTTTATTTTTCAATTTTATTTTTCACTAGATTATGTTCCTTGGTCTGAGCTAATAAATACATTGGCGAATATAGGTAATAAGTGCCCGATGTGAAAAACAGTTATAGAGAAAACAAAAAACTCACCAAGGTTTATTTAGATAATTAAGATATGTTCTACATGTTCCTATTTCACCTTCATTTGAAACACTCAAAATATATTCAATTTGATTGTATTTATTGACTTTTATGAGTGTGATTCTGAACAATATTATACAGAAAATTTCCCCTGAGGAGTATGCTGAGTGGAAAGCTAAGCAGTAGACTTTGATACATATAGGAATTAATATGTTTCCCCTATTTTTTTGGACGTTGTGCTTCCATGCTAGAAATTATCGTTCACTATATTTGAGTTGTGATTAATATATTATGGTGAGCTATTTCTTATTCCCTATTACATTGTCAAGTGCTATCGTGAGTAGAATGGTGCTGACTTTAAAATGGATTTTCATCACTGAAGGTATTCTTGAGCTGGGAATCATTTTTCTCTCGTTTTAAGAAACTAGAAAAGCAAATATTTAGTTATAGGGATTTGTTTTGTATTCAAGAAAAAAGATTTAGAGGGGAGTTTCCCCACGTTGACAAAATTACTAGCGAATAGCGAGGCGATGACACTTATCTGTGTATCATATGTACAGTATTAGTACTGGACACGTAACAAAGTGCATTTGTACATGATTGTTCAAAATTCATTCTTAATAGAAAATTTGACTTTCATATGACTTCATTCTGTAATGGCAATGGCAGTGGCACCATGTGTTTTGATTTTTCTTTGTAATTGTATGTAATGGTTATCAAATCCATTTTTAATTTTGTACAGGCAAATGTCAGTTTGACTGTCTACCTTGCTTTTTGTTTCAAAAATGACAGATGATTAATTAAGAAACAAGTGGGTGATTAATTCACCAAACGGACAATAGGGGGAATCATGAATTATTTATAATTAAAGAGTTTTCTTGTTCAACAAGATGAAATTGATTCGGGTAAATAAATATAGAAATGAAAATTGGAATGGATATTCGGGTTAACCCATGTTATTTTCTACAGATATCAAGTATCTTTTTGGGATATTATTTTGTGATCAAGTAGTACATATGGTGGATTTAATGTTACGTAAGGAGAGAATGGTGACAACCATTATAAGGTAATGGTACTTTGACAAGTGCATGGGTTGCGATTGTAAATAGATTACATGAGTATGTAACAATAGTGGTGCCAAAATATAGGTAGATAACAGAGAAAATCAACAACTTTTATTGATAATAAAGCTATAAAATTTACTTCTATCTTGCATTTATCACATGATAGTATAATACAGAAAAGTAACCAAGTCATAAATAAGATACATATACTAGAAATTGAAATGTCATCATTAACATTCATGGGAAATGTACCGTATTCCAATAATCATATGTTTGAAAATGCTACAGAGAGAAATCTCTTATTGTTAGTAAGACACTCATATAAATTTGGTGATGATGCCTATGTTAGCTGGGGACAATCTTCCGTATGTAACCATCATGATTAATTAGTATTTAAAAATACAATAAATAATCAAGAGTCAAGACCCATAGACATTACTCAAATGCTTAATCATTCCCATAAAGCTCTGTAACTGTAATTTTTTGTCCAGCACATCTAACTATAAAGTATAATGAAATTCCAAAATGTTCCCCTACATTGTTATTATCTATTTCTCCTTTGTTGTTGCCTTTATCCCTGTTACTTATTTGGCATGTAGTTTTCCCTTGATGTCATTGCGTCACAGGCAGCTAGAATCCAGTTAGATCCTGTTCTTAAGATTCAAACTCATAATTGTAATTGCAAAAACAATCATACATGTCCTTACGATGTCTATATTAAGGTTCACTATTTTCTTGATCTATTTCCAAAAGATGAGGTTGGCCCACATTTTAAAGTTGAATGCCAGATAATTGAACACCATAATATTATGTTCCATTATCTTAATATCAAATTCTATCAGTTACAACTTACTGGATTGATTGTAGTGATTGCAAGTTCATTAAAACACTAAGTTCACGTGAAGGATGCACATACATTGGAATGATGTTAGTATGTGGTATGATGATACTTGAATGTTCTAGATGCTAGGAATCTAAATTATGTTTTAGCAACAATTATTACCATAATATACCTGGTGAAGACAATGTTAAAAGTTAATGTGGGCATATATAGAACAACTAAACCATGATATACATATTCTATCATAACTACCAGATACAAACATTGCATAATTTTGAAGAAATGCATCCGGCCATTTCCATGTGTGTAGCACATCAGATTATATTTTACATTGGAGTGTTTTTAGTATGTGGTATGATGATACTTCAACGTTTTGGATGCCAGGAATTTGACTTATGTTTTAGAAATGATTGTTACCATAATATACCTGGTGACGATTGATAAAAATTAATACAGGCATAAATAGAACACTTGCAATGGTTTTGTTTAAATGGACTTGTAATTTTATTCAAAAGTGTGGAAGGTGTAAGTTGCACTCCTCAACCCTTGTTGGTCACCATAGTTTGCATCATCTTTCCTCGTCTGAAGAAGTAAAAGATCAAACTCAGGAAACCAGAAGAGGAGGACATGTTTCTAAAGGCACTACCAGTGTTGCCTCTGAGATTTGCCTTTAATGATCTAAAAGTCAAAACCAATGATTTCAGTGAGAAGCTCGGGTCGAGAGGTTTTGGTTCAGTGTATGTTGGAGAAGGGTGCTTCATTGTTGGAGCCTTACCATGCTGAGAATGCAAGGCATCGAGAAATAATCCAATCGATGGCAGTTTATACAGACACTGCAAAGCTGTGCGAGTAAGCTATACTGTCATTTAAGATTTGAAATGGAAGCTTTCATGCATATTATTTCATACGCAGTACAGGTTTCGTACGCAACATCTGAATGTAACTAATCCAACAGAGATAATGATTATGGAGTTTCTCAAATGGCTTTACAGGTATTGTGCTATGACATATGAGAGAAATAAGGAAATAGCTGCTGCCCTGGCATATAAATGCATGGGAGCGGCATATATGAGGGCTGTAATATCAAAACATTTATGCATAAGAAGAGATTGGCATGAGCTGTAAACGGCTTTTCACAATGCTCCACCTGGTAATGTAACATGCCTAATTATATATTTTTTGTTCCATTCGCTATTTCTACAAAGAACACACTCTTCCTAAAGCAGGATAAAATTTCATGCTTCAAACACCCTGCTGGATTAACTCCTTGTTCCTAATGATGTGTCAAGTATGCAACTTAAACTTGCGAGCCAACTGAGGTAACAAATGTCACTATGGATGATATGGTGTTAATTTTTTGTTGAGAACAAAGTTTTTTTTGCCCCATGAATACCTTCCTGTCACGCTATTTATATATGAAAGACTATTCGACTGCATAGTCATTCATGAGACCCTTGTGCCTTTTTATAAGTAAACGGAGAGACACAGTGAGAGAAAAGGCGTGTAATTATAGTTACATTAGTAGTGGACGGATTCTCATTGGCTCCAAATGTTATGTCGAGGATGGCAGATGCAAGGAAATACCACAATTCTCCTCCTTCTACGATTTACAGTAGACCGCGCCATAGCAAATACTGAAAGTTGTCTTATGAAAAAACTTTGTCGCATGCAAATTGCCTTAGGAAAGAAATAGTTTTACAGAATGGGCATCTGACTAGAAGATTTGAACAGGAGCCACCTAGACAGGTTCAGGTTTGGAAGTGTGAATCCAAGCATTCTCCTATCCCTTCTTTCCCTTCTCGTCGGTGCTTCTCTTGGCAAAACACGATCCCATGAAAATGTAAGTCCTACAATCTCCTGGAGGAAAAACTGTCGTCGATTTGGGAACTATTTCCTCTTTTATTTTTGTAACCTGGGTAATGTATTAACTTAAAGTCGAGACACTTGCTTAAGAATAGGCCACACTTCATGATTCTTCTTCCAGATTCCATTTATTATATGTCTCCCCCTCCTTGTAGTTAACATGGATTTCTCCATAACTGGCCAGCAACATACTTGCACTCCTAAAGAACATGCTCATCAAATCCCTGTGCCTCTTTGGAACCTCTGGGTCTTCTTCTCTCCCCTAAAAGCTTGCGTGGGGAAAATTAATAACTATTTTGTCAAACATTCTTCCTCTGAAGTCGACCAATGGATCTATTCTGGTTGCATCCACCCCACGTAGTACCAATGCTCCACGTTTTTCCAAGTTAGCGATTGTAATCCTCATAGATTTGTACAACCGTATAACCTTTTTTCTCCGTAATCACAATGCACATAAATATGTATGTCAGTACTAAAGGTTGATAACCACATAATGTAGAAGGAACTTTAATTCATGATAACAATAAAAGATTTGTAACTCAGACTGATTAATTCCCTTATAGAAAACACGAAAAGCAATTTGTATAGACCTAGCTGTTATCAAGGGATGTGAAAACAATGTTATCTGCACACCCAAACTTAATCCACATAAGATAATGAGAAGTGTCTCTCTCTGACTAACAAAATCCTATGCAAGCTTGAATAGTGCATAATCTAATTCTCCAATGGCCTTCCTTGTCCCTGCAAAAATAAGAATCCATAAATATCACCAATAAATGTAGAGATGATTTCACCCGAACACAAAAGATTCCACAAAGGTGCGTGGAACTAATCTTCGACACGGTTGGGCTAAAACCATCACGTAGTCATAATGACAGAAAAATATTGTAAATAATTCCATATCCCAAAAAAAGAATATGAGTTCGTCTAAAAACCAGGAATAGTCCAAACAAAGACCAGAAAAAATAGTAAACAATTGATGGGGATAACATAGTTCAGAATGGTGTCTACCACCAAATCATTGCCTCTGTTACACGTATTTGTCTCTAAAATCCAAATCCCAAATCTTCCACAACACAACATCTATAAGTGTTAGGCATTAACACTCTTCAATGCTATACATTAACAATTCTCTCAATACACAATAATGACATACATCGGCATTTCAGGTGGGAACATGGATATGTGGCAGTGACATCGCAAGGAAACCCCACCTTTGTTGGCATGACATGCCCATTGCCACCTTAGGGTTTGGTGAAAAATGACAGATCGAGTTTGGCAGGTAAGTACTTATATATTGTGTTAAATACGAAGTTTCCCCAATGTAGAGTTTTTCGTTGTTGACGTTGGAGGCAGGAAGGGTGTAGACTCTATGATCTATCAGCCTTTGATGTGTGTGTGGGTGTGGTTCAAATTTGACGACTTCGTTCCACATTGTGCCCATTTAATGTGTCACACACCTGCACATTTTATCACAACACTAATTTTTGAATGTGGAAAGATTTTATTAGGTTCGACCGTTGAAGGTGAGTGTATCTTCTACAGGACTATTCTTAGGTCAACACAGCCCCCAATGTATAATACGATGCCCTCCGCTAAGCAAAGATGAAGGTATCTAACTAAGCAAATGTTAGTGCGGCATTACATTTCAGAGCACTCATGCCTCTCAAAATACATTTATTCTGAAGTGAGTGTATTTTTCAATAATATTTTCTTGTCAACATGTCAATAATTATGTAGAAGATGTATGTTTTAATTGTGCTCATCTGAACAATGCTTTGGAATGCGGATGCATTTTCCTCTGTCATTCTCAACTTTTTAACCTTTTCAATGGCATAAAATTGGAAACACCAAAACACTATGAGTTTTAATCAATCTTATGATATTTTTACCACTTCCTTGGCTCATACAAAACCCACATGTTCAAACCCAAGAGCAACACAAAATAAAAACTACCTTTTTCCTTAGTCTTCACAGGTTCTTGCTCTCCTTTATGGATACAACAATTTCGAGTTCAAAATGCAACAACACTAAAAAACAAATTTTGTCACACTTTTCAGTGTACTTGCAGTGGTCACCGAAAAACATCCATAATTTTTTGGAAAATAACTCCACAATTTTTCACTTAGTTCTACTCATGCCTTCGGTGCAAGGTAGCAAAAAAAACTCGTACGCATCTTCTTTCGAATCATGACTCCAGTGCAACCAGCAAAGTAATTTTTCACTTTGTTCGAATCATAGAAAATGTTTTCCCTATTTTTTATTATAAAATACATGGAATTTTTCTAAATACCCATCTCTTCTAACTAGCGTATTTTAAACATGACATTGTTTTTCATATAAATTAATGTACAATTTCATTGATATATAAATATATATTAACAAATTACTTATGTGGTAGACAAATAAACATTCACTAAATAATTTTATTGTTATTATATGAAAATTTCTATTTAAAGATACAATAATAAACCTTTCACCGGTTTGCATTAAATAACAACATAAAATAATACTTACTTTTTACAATATTTAATGATGTGCACACATGCAGTTAATGTGACCACATTCTTGGTCTTTAAATATTTTTTAACATGAAACTCAAGTATGGTTTTTTTACTCACTTAGGTGACATAGTAGACCATTTGGATTTCACACCTGGAACCAATCATATTTTCCCAATTATTTATTTTAGCCATTTTAAGTGCAAATTACTTTCACATGAATAGTGTCACCTAGATCAAAACAATAAAGCAGAGCATATATAACAGATATTTTTTGGGCAGAGAAAAAGACAACAAAAAACGTTCGCTAGATAAAATCTACCTGACGTTGATGTCACCAACCATTGGAGGGGCTCAATCATTGATGGTTATCTATGAATTCTGTATTTCCTTACAATTAGTCGAGCTTAAAGTTGAGAAATGACCTACACAATGCTATAAGAAGATTGGGATGATAAATTTGACCACACAACAAATATGTTTTGGGTCAGGACACTCTAAGATGTGGTTTAGGTGTACAACATGTATGTATTTTATTCCCACCTTTTTATTTCCAACATTCCAATCATTTGTTCGTCTTATCTAATAAATTAAACTCCAAATCGATAAACTTGATGCCAAAAAATTAAAATAAAATAATAACAAACCTCTTTTCCAGTGGTTGTGATGTCACCATTGGATAACCCTTAGCACATGCTAAGAACAGTTGTCTTCCTTGCCAATCAAAGTATAGATAAAAACCATGCATGAAAGACATGGGAGACATTTCTTTTAAATTTGCACACAAGGAACATGGTATGTTGTATTCATGAGGTTGGGTTTCAAACCCAAGACTATTTGAATTTTCCCCATTTTCTATTTTGACCCCTTTAAGAACAAATTGGACTCTCATGAAAAATACAAGTGACATGGATATGAAAATGTGGATCATGGTAAAAATAGCAAATCTATTTTATGTCAATGGTTATTCATGGAAAACTATATCAAGATTGTTAATGAGGGAAACCCTGGCCGTTAGCCCGATAACTTGAGAGATTCCCTGATCAAAAATGTGCATGAAATGGCTACACTTCAATTTCCGGTCCATTACACATATCCATGTCTATACATTATCCCACGATATGCGCAATCAAATTCACTTTACAGTTACGTGTGTTCTTCAAAATAACTTTACACTCCGATCAACGTCTTTCTCGCCCCTCTTCCTCTTCCTCTTCCACTATTTTAGTATCTCAATTGTCACTTCTTCGATGCACCCCCTTCGACGTTTTCATCGTACATTCCACGTATGATTGCTAGTTTAAATCAAGTTTTAACTCTTTTCTTGTATTGCCTGGTAGTGTTTATTGTCCCCTGCTGCACAAATTTTCTGGTCTAGATATCTTCATACACACTTAACCATTTGATATGAAATTTCGTAGACCTCCTCTATGGACCGGGGTAGAAAAATGGTGGAAATTTGGAGAGTTTTTATTTGGTCAATCAGTAGATATTTGATGCCCTATATTGGACCTGCATATGGAAATCTGCTTGTAAAACCTATACTGTCAACTGTAGAGGCCAATTAAAATTTGGTATGTATTTTAAATAATGCCCTCCTCCTATTTCTTATTGTAGTCAAGAATTTAGAGCATGATAAAACATTTATAGGGTTTTTAAACCCAATGTTCAGTGATAAACCTTAGATATAGTCAATGAGAACTTACAAAATTTCATACAAAGATCAAATTCTTTATTATTAAAGCTTCACATACGTCCCATTCCAACATCTCCTCTATAATACAATACCAGAATTAAAGCTCGAGATCTCTCTTCCTCAATTGATGGGTTGACCCCAACAATACTCTAACTAAACTCCTAGAATAACAATACTTTAACCACAAGTAATTATAGGCTCAACATTGTTATCTATACCGGTATTAATCTTTGAGGCATTCTGTCAAACGAAGGTCAGGACTGAATGTCATTGTTATAAAAGGCAATGTAAATTTTGTAAATGTACATGATTTTCACCTCCAAAAATTATTCAAGTATACAAATGGAGGAAAGAAAAAACTGCAATGCAGCCTTACAATGTAAATCAGAAGCTGAGGGCTGCTAGGATGTCAAATTAAGAGCAGTGAGTATTAGTTGTAAATGAGTACTAGTGGGAATGAAGCCCAACAAAACACTTCCAAGGACACTTCCCTCATCATTACCCTCGCGCCTCCAATCCATTGATAAACCATCTGAATGCTTGGTAATAACATTGAAGAGAACATCATCTAGAACAATGTTCTAATAAAGTGCAATTCTAATTGGATCTCGTGCATTGTTTATCTTATTAATTTCTTCCACCAATAGCAGAAACACAACCATTCTTAAGAAGCTTCTTTTTGTGAATACAGTAAGACAAAGCCTTGATGAATTCTTAAAAAGGGGCTTACTTAAACATTCTTTGATCTCAAGGTGTTATATCAACAATGTGGCAGAATAACATTGTCAGTGAGGAAGTTCATAATCATGCCAAAGGACAGCAATGTTTTACATGCCAAAAAAGGTACATTGGTGAACTCAAGCCATGGGTCTAATATTGGTTCAGATCAGTCTGCCCCATGGGGTACAACTAGAGCTCCACACCATCCAATTGATACAGAAAGAAGGAACTCTGAGATGTTGGCAAGGGCTTTGATGAGGGAAAGGGAGAGCATCCAGAACAAAGAAAATATTGTTCCAGAGAAGATGGGAAGGCGAAGGCGAAGAAGGATGTCTACATCAAGGAGACCTTTACCTGCTAGTTATCCTCACACTCCTCTCCAGGATATCCCACTATACATGTGTGTAAGGATTCATTTTCTTTGTAAATTTAGGTTTGTAGGTATAATGCATCTATTATCTTAAATTGTTTAGTTTCATATAGGACTAATCTAAAGAAAAATGAATTGTATGCTTTCTTAGAAAAATAATTAAAAAGACCCATTGGCCAAAGATGCATCACCAGGTAGCAATTTATAACCGAATTATGAATTGTATGCTTCCTCAGAAAAATACTTAAAAGACCCAATGACCAAAGATGCATCACCAGGTAGTAGCTTGTAACTCTTGCGCACACATAATACAATCATTGTTTCACATTTGGTGATATCTAAAATGAATTATGCACCGAGCCACGACTTCTATTTCATAGTTATCCCTGCATTTGTGAGAGGAAGGACAATCATTTGAATAAATTTATATGTATTTTTTCCCATGTCTAAGAATTGAATTGCATGCTGTCTATGAACATTTACATAAGCTAATTCATTTTATCTACTAGGTCCTGCTCTAATGGCATATTGTGTTTGGCTTAATTTTTCCCTTAGTTTTTACGGTTTGATTCGATATGGTTAAATGTTTGTTCACACTACACACATAACCTTGCATCATTGTTCTTGATGTTACAGTTTTAGTTACCTAATTTTTTTATCGTATGGCGCTTTGGACGCCTTTTTCTTTTTTGTTTGGTTGCTCCTCAGTGTATTTGCTTTGTGCAGTGTTGCGTAGATATGTTTATCTTGAAAATCCCTTTGTGAACTTGCTAGGAAAGGTGAACTGACCTTCTTGAGTTTTCAATATTGAAATTTCAACTTAGGAAGTTGAAGGGGTGGTTTGGGTTCTTTTGAATAGTTAGTTAGTGTTGTGTTGAGTTATGAATAAATAGAGAAGAAAGGTGTTTAAGAATGTGACTGAGATATATATAAAATACAAGAGTTGACAGTGAATGAGTGCATATAAAAAAAAGGTGAACTGTTTTGGAATGAGTGCAGTGAATGAGAGTGTTTGGATTGTTATCACTATTATGAAGTGTGAAAAATAGTGACTGAGACAAAGAGAAAGAGTAGTGTGAGTAGGAAGACAATGAAATAGGATCATAACAGAAGTCCTTATGATACTTGTTGAAAAGTAAAAATATAAGGATATAGTGTATGACAAAGAGTTGGAGTGATAGGTGAAATAAAAGGGCATGAGATATTCTTAACAATAAGAAGGAAGTAACAGTTAGTGCATTGATTCGAGTACCAAAAACAATGATATAAAATTTTGAGATACAAAGGACTAGGACCTTGCAAATAGTGAGGAAAAAGGTTTGAGAACAGAGATAAATGGATTTAAACTACAGTGATATACAGTGAATATAGTGAATTTTTCTATGAATATTGATATGTTGCACACATGAAAAATGTATCACTATGATTTATACGGAACTTGGACAACCGAAAGATTGGGCATGCCTTTTCAGATGTGGCTATATGCACTTCTTATAGGTTGGAAGAGATGTTTTTATGTTAGGGAGTGCATGAATTATGGTAAGACACAAAAGATTTTTGTAGATTTAGAAAAATTACAAGATATTTTACACTCTCTTACATCTAGCTGTCGTGTGATAGTTCAAGGATCAAGATCTCTCACATCATTAGTTTTAAACATAATCATTTTTGCCTCTTGAGCATTAAATTCTTTCTGCAGATTCAATTTATCATTTAATTTTGCAGAGTATTATTTTGCCAGACAAGTCAAGTCTTACATATATTACAGTGCATGATGAACTCTTGAATGGGTGAGAACTTCCGATGTGGTGGACAAATCAATATCTTGAAGAGAGATTGAAATAAATGACTTTGTAATATGAGCCTTGCCCCATTGTAACAAGCAATAGTACTTGTCTTTCATAACCAATCTTTTGCCATTTTCTTTACATGAGCATGCTGGAAGGTTATTTGATAAAATCCTTAAGGTTTAGAGGCTTACTCATAGCCTTAATTCCACAATAGGTAATATATTGCATAAGTGCAACGATTGTAAATGCTGGTGAAGGATAAGAAAAGAGATAACGTTACAGTGGCATCTGAGGAGTTTAAACTACAAGGAAAAATGACTTATTTTACTTTCAAGTTTAGAAATGCATTCATTGTTCTATATGTTTTTCTGGGGTGTGCTGATTTCATTCACGATTTTTTTGTACTTAACCTGATAAAACAAGGGCTCTGTTTAGCATTGAATACTATATTTTTACACACGAGGTTATCTTCTTAATCATAAGCCTTGTTTTAGTGTTTGTTTAACAAATGAGTTTCAAAGACTTATCTCAGATTATTTTCATCGTCAATTTTATTTTAATAGATGAAAATTATTAATAAGTGGTGTTATTCAATATGCAATGAGGTTGGATGATGATAAAACTTTTGATGCATATTTGTAAAATTTGACAGAAGTTGTAATTTGACATATAGACATCAAATATATGAAAACATTCAAGGTCGGGTATGCAATACTTGTAAAAATGAGTTTTGATAACAATGCACCAATTTATTTTATTGAGGTTATGCATGTTTGGTAATCCTTTGTTGGTATGGTGTGGTGAATTTCCTACTGAATTTAGCTGTTATTTGTTTTTCATGTCCTCGTAGATATTTGGCACATAAGACATGATTTTCCTGTTTACCTTCAAAAGATATAGCTAACTTCTTAATTGCAAAATAAGAATTCCAACTAATGTTTTAATTGCAGGATTTCAAAGAAACGGAGTAGCTGTTTGTAAGAGCAATGTACTCATATGGATAAGGGTATGATATTCTAAGGTTGATTGCAATGAAGTATGGACTAACTAGAAAAGTATCATACAATACACATGGGTTAGGACTTCGTATTTTATTTTGTTCTTGAAAACAAAGATGGAAGCATGACATATCATTTGCAAAACTCGACTTCATTGTTCTATCCATCAAAGTATATAAGGAACTGTTCTAGCTACTGTTTATTTTGTGCATCAGCAGTAGTGCCTTGGGAAATGTTTCACTTGGTCAGCATTATATGATGTGCATGTTATTTACAATTGTACTGGCATAATAATTCCAAATTCAATTACAAAAGAATATTAATTTGTTCAATATTTACATGTCAGATTACATGTTTACATAAGTCTTCTTTTTCAATTTCTTCCTCAAGGAACAATTTCTTAGTAGATGTGATTTGTTAGGTGAAATTTCAGTAATCCGACATTTTACATGCATTGTATTTCTCACCATTACAACATTCTAGTGAAATGGAATCAAGGACAATTGTTTGAATTAGACCTTGGCACAAATTTTTTTGTAAGGATGTTGAGATAGAACTTCTGTGGGATTGTTACTACTTATATTGTTTCTTGTAACGTTCTACTCTTGGTTCTCACTTGTTTCCAAACCTATTGTATATCAAACCATAATTTGATACATTTCTTATTCCTCTCAGTGCAAATCATTTAGTTTTAAGACTTTAGAATCTAACCTTCCTCCAAATCACGACATGGAAGGAATAAAGAGGGGATGTTGCAAATTTACAAAGGATATGGGAGATAATGAGACAATCAATAATATATCATAGAACAAAGCCTAAATACAGATCTGGAAATTTTTATTGACAGTAGGTATTCAATGAAAATTATTCAATAAAATCCATTGATACAATCTATCCACGAGTTATTCTTAAGATTTGAGAAGGGTCAAAAGTGGGAAAATCAATAAAGCTAAACTACACTCAATACAACATCTACATTGAAGATATGTACAAGACTTGTGACTGTAAAATACATTGTATCGTCACTTGTTTAATGTTACATTTCCATTTAGTACATGGTATGCAAGATATGAATATTGACTATACTATTGTATATTTTATGTTCTAGGACATATATCAGAGTTTTTCCAATCACTATTACCTTTACATTGGCAGCTACAACTCCAACAAAAAAATTCAATCTTGACTGTCCATCTACTTGAACATTCTTTTAGGTAATAATTTTGAGACACATTTGTCATACTTTGGCATTGTCAAGTGCATTTCCTTGGCCAAAACCCACGCCTCTACCTATGTTTTGGGTACCATTGGTTATATTGATCCTGAATATGGAAGAACATCAAGGATTAATGAGAAATCTGATGCATATAGTTATGAAATTGTTCTTCAGAAGTTGCTGACGAGAAGGAAGTTGTGGTGATTAACTCAAATTTTCTTCAATTGGTAAGATTTATGTTTTTTGATTTCCTTTCGGAGCTTACGCTATACGTTGTTTAAGTATTTTTTAGGTTTATTGTTTAGAGCATGAAGCAATCAAATGTGGATGGAGTTATCTTTGACATTGGCGTGTAAACACATATTCTATCGAAAGTAGAAAACAACACAATCATGGAAATTGTTGATACAAAAGTTGTAGCAACCAGCAGGGATCTTAGGATTGTAAGAAAAATATTCCACTTGGCATTACTTTGCACCAAGAAACGGCCCTCTGATCGACCCACCGTGCATGAAGTTTCCATAGTTCTAAAGTCGATGTTGTCAGTGCCTGCTCCTAAACAAGTTCCTAGTACCCGAACGAACCAACTAAACCCTATTAATAATTACAGGTGGTGTTTGGATGAATATGCAAATGGTAAGCATAAAGATGTTACAGGGAGCACAAACAAAACTTCTGATGGGCATTTGTTTGTGAAATTTGGTGAGGTGATTTTACTAAACATTGGTTGATTGGAATGAGATTGGGACAGTGTTGTGTTAGAAAAAAATGCATCCCCACGAGTCCTCTCTATCCCGGGGTCTACTTTTCTCAATGGATGAGCCGGTTTTCAAGTAAACAATGACCAGATTCTGTGTTTTTGATTTTCTAGTAATAGTAGTTTCCCCAATTCATTTGGCATTACTCCATTGAATCACACCTTTCAATGTAATGTTTCATCTATATTCTTACTTTTCCACTATCAAACACACCCCTTATCAACAAGTTATCAACAATACAATTAAGGATTTTTCAACAAAAAAATAACCAAAATAATTACAAACCAAATACATTGCAACACTAACACAATTTCACCCTAAATAATTACAAACTACATCAACTACAAAAGTAATTACCTATCCCTCTAAATAAAATAAATTAATCCGTTTGACGTTCACATTGTAATTTACACATGCAATTGCTAGTTAATAATTTTACCTTTGTATTGGTCTGAATTTTTTATTTTTTAAGAAAATAAAGAAAAAAAATCTCTAAACTATATTATATAGTCAATATTAAGAATTTTAGATTGAGTTTTTGACATAACAAGAAAAAACTTGAATTAAAAAGATCAAAAATAAAAGTGAACACACTCAATCCACTACACCACTCCCTCATTGCCATTGTAAAATGATACTGAATGTAATTTATATAAGTGTTTTGAACATGGTTATGTCAATTTTTTGGTGAACCATATGGCTTGACTCGAACCATTGATTATTAGGGGCAATACATAACTTTATTACAAATCTATGGTTGAACTATAGCCAAGTTGTCTCAAACATTAATATGGGTCCTAAGTTAAGCTGATTTTCACAAGTAAATTTAATTAGATTATTAATTTTGTGGGATTTTAAAAATCACACAATTTAAAAATATAATGGGTCACAAGTGGTAATGAAATTTTTTCAAAGTATTTAATGAGTTTCTTAATGGGTCACATTCACTAAATCATTTAATTGATCTAGGAGGAGATAATAATGTGTTTTTCAACATTGGGACTATAATGCTTGAATCAAGGTTGATGAGAAAACTTGACGGTTACTCTTGATGTAGGTGTAGGGTTAAGAAGACTATTGAGAGTGATCACATCAAACAAGCTTGTGCGGCATTATATAGTTGAATCTAGGATGACTTATCCATGGAGGGTGTCATTAGCACAATTCCTTCACAATAGCGGTTTATGGTGAAAATGCACCAGAATACATGAGTATGTGGTGGCTGACTTGACCATTGTCATACTTGTCGCAACATAAAAAATATTAGCTTATGCATTTGATGGAAAAATACAAGGTTCCCTAGCCCCCCAAGGCAAGGCCAGCAAGGTTTTGCTTGGACTATTGGAAGCCACTTTCAAGTGATTTTTGTATTGGACAATATGTTCAACCTACCAGTCATCTTAAAGCTTAAAGATGACTTAGATATTGTAATTATGAAAGAACTATAAGTATCATGGTTTATTAAACTACGAGTTTGGACTAATATATTGGTATCCTTCATTCTATGTAATGTTGAACGTCATGCAAGAAAAATTGCTTGTTGATGTCCCAAGAAGATAAATTTTATCTCTAAATTTGTTCCAGCAGATGGAAGTGCATAGAGTTGTGCAAAACATAAACACTAATAAGTATTTTTGCATTTGATTTATGAACTAGACAATATGATTTTAGGATAAAACTTTGTAAATAAGAAGAATGTCGTTGGGACAATTTCTAGCCCATTTCCAATGATGGGCACGATGAAATTTGTATAGATGTATAATTCCAACATTAATTAAGTGTTTTCCTTAAAATTCAAAGTTTGAATAATAACATGTAAATTTTTGTAATATCATTTCAATGCAATTTTAAAAATCTCGATCTAATAACCCATGAACATGATTCATCCAACCACCATGAATATATTTATGAATACACAATAAATAATGGTTCGATACTAAACTTTGCAAATGTAAAAGAAATGAAGAAGCAAAACAAGAATTTATTGAATTTGATATATTAGAAGACTTAGTGATAAATTAGTACATATTTAAGATTATGTAATTGTTTTTTAGATAAATAAATTGATATGCATAAGAGAGTAGCTTTAAATGGGGATATATGACAATGATGTTTTGATCTTTGTGTTGTTTCCATGAGATACCGGAAAGGGTTTGAACAACAACCATGAGTATTATATGAACATAAGTTCTTCAGGGGACAATCATATTAAAGGGGAAGAGGCCGATAAAATTGAAACTTCTCCCATGAATAAGAGGAACATGTAAGAGCCTAAATTGTATGGGGAACTGTTGTATTTATTATAATGTTTAATGTCTATTTTTAATCACAAGTTTGGATCTCTCTTCAAGCATAGATTGCTAGGTTACAATTTTTCCCCTAATTATTATTTTTGTTTGCATAAATGTTATGTAGTTTTTATCTTCAATATTTTCATATTTTCGCTGATGCAACTCATTTACGAGTGAATTAGAGCCTTCTATATTTTATCCTAGAAGAGTTAAAGGAATTTAATCATTCCCATGTTCCCATTAAATAAGAATCAAACATTGGCATCCCTTTCAGCGTGTTGGTGCCCAAAATTGTTCACCTCATTTTGGGGCCTTGGAGTTGAATTTGGATCTTGAACAATGATAAAACTCTCATTTTTTGGTATCGTTATGTTTTTAAACTCACCAAAAATGGTTACACTTTCTTACTCTATGTGTGTATAAATTGCTCCAAAAAAGTCAAGAAAATTTGAAGTGTTTTTGGATTTGAAATGTGTGGTGACTTTCAAATCCCTCGTACCCCCATCATATTTAATCATGCAGGATCAAGACAAGTGTCAACTAGTCATACCTTAAGAGTTTTGAGAATTAGCCATTTTCTCAAGTTTGAAGCTCACTTTTATCGACTAAGTTGAGAACTCGCGACTTTGATTCAAGTGAGGAGGGAGAAAGGAAGGATCTGGAGCCTAAGAAGTCGTAAAGGCCCATGATTGGTAGCCGTTAGTTGGGATTTTGAGCCCGAGTCTAAGCCTTAATAGTTGTGATTTTAAGTAGAGAATGGAGGTCCGAGGTCATAGAATGTTGTGATTGGTCCACATAGACCTATGATGGCACTTCCCAACCTTAGAGATCGAAGGTAGAAGTGACTAAGGGATCTCAAAATCACAAGAGCAACTTGGAGATCCTAAGGACACCATGACAGCTTGGGAAGTGACAAAATTAATCCCGACTCAGACTTGAGATCTCATACGACATGTGGTTGGGCCACATGGACCAATCACAAATCAATTTAGCTCTCAGGAAAATTGAGATCCCATGAGGTAGAGGTGAGACTTGTTACCCATGAATTAGTGATCTCAATAACCCCGATCCAATACAAAGTGGACACATGGCTTCTACTTGGGAAGAAATTATTCAACAGGGTCACCAATGAAGATGGGACACATGGCCTTGAAATGGGTGGTGACATTCAAATCCATCAAACATCCTCATTGACAGGGCTGATAAATTTAATCATGTAGGATCAGGAAAAGTGTCAATAATTTGTACCTTCAAAGTCTTGAGACTTAGTAATTTTCTCAAGTCTAAAGTTCACTTTGATTGTCTAAGTTTGGAACTCATAACTTTGATTCAAGTGAGGAGCGAATAAGGAAGGATCCAAGAGCTCGAGAAATCTTGAAGGCATATGATTGGTAGCCAGTAGTTAGGAGTCTGATCCAGATCCCGAACTTGAGTAGTTGTGATTTAAAGTAGAGAATTGAGGCTTGAGGTAACAAAATCTTTTGATTGGTCCACACAGAGCTATGATGGCACTTCCCTATCTCATAGATCTAAGGTAGAAGCAGATAAGGGATCCTGAGATCACAAGAGTGACCTTGAGATACCAAGGACACCATGGTAAGCTAGGAAGTGACAAAACTAACTCCGAACCAGACTCGAGAGCTTAGATGTCATATGATTGGCCCTCATGGACCAATCATGGATCACTTGAGATCCCGAGAAAGTTAATATCCCGTGAGGTAGAGGTGAGACATGAGACCCATGAACTAGTGATCCTAAGAACCCCAATCCAATATGAAGTGGACGCATGAATTCAAATCATGTCGAAATAATTCAACAGGGTCACCAATGAAGATGAGACATGTGGTTTTGAAATTGGAAGTGATATTCAAATACCTCGCACCTCCTCATTAACAGGGCTATCAAATTTAATCATGCAGGATTAGAATAAGTGTCAACAAGTCGCATCTTCAGAGTCTCGAGACTTAGCCATTTTATCAAGTATGAAGTTTAATTTGATCAGCTAAGTTGGGAACTTGCAACTTTGATTCAAGTGAGGAGGGAGAAAGATGATTATGCTAAAATTTAAAATAATAGCTTAATCTAATGCAAGTTTGCAGTAAATAAATGAAACAATGAAATACAAAAATTAACCCAAGAAACTAAAAAATAAAAATATGAAACCCTAATTACAAAGAGGGTTAGAAGAGCCTTAACTTATTCACATAGGTTTCTAGACTATGTCACATTTATGATCGACTGAATAGGAGTGTAGGACCATCACACAAAAGCCTTAAAAATGTAGATTCAACAGATTTTACTGGACTAGGGTGCTTAAAGAGGGATGGGGGTGCCCGTGGATTCCCTGGTCTTCATTCTGGCCACCCTGGTCTACGTAGATGATGAGAAAACCTCCTTTGAGGTATCGCGAGAGGTTCACACTTGTTCGAATTTTGTCATGTGTATGCCGTTGTAAGATTGTTGAGGCCGATATAAATCTGTAATGAATAAAGCACTTGAAAAACCCTAAAATAGACATCGAATCCTAAAAAATAAAGACGTAAAATGAGGGGTTGGACTGTCCTAAACTACCACAATGATGGACTTACTACTAAGCATTGCACTACATCTTAGACGCAATGTAGTTCTGTGTGTGTCTACGGAATTGTGCCCTAGGTTGCTCTTGTGCATGTCACACTTTGTAAGCAGCAAACAAGTAACTAGCTGTGGAATGTAAATAATGTGTGCATGGAAACAATAGACTCCCCTTATATGAAGTGTGATGCAGATGAACTAGCTTTTTTCCCTTGTGATGGAGCTAGATGGATGAAAATGGAGCTATAGATTCCTTTGATGGATGCAACCTTAGGTGGAGATAGTATATCCTTAGTGCTTGGTCCTTTATTATGATCACATAAATTTATATTTATATGATTTTTTTTTTTTAATTTCGTAATTAACCCTGAAAAGGCCGAATACTAAAAATATAAGATGCTCAAATGGCTAGAAAGGACCCAAAAAGTGTGACAAAAGTACAAAGAGGACAAGGGCACCCAGAGGAGACGGGGGTGCCTGATGTTGGTATAATGGCTGGGCGCTGGCATCCAACATGACAAATTCCAAAAGGTGAAAAGAAACACTGAGTAAGTACAAGTGCAAAATTTAAAGAAGAAGCATAAAGAAAAGAAAAGTGGCCAAAGACATGGGTTGATTAGTACTTTTACTACTTAGGAATCATATGAATAGTAGTATGTAATTAGGACTAGATAATTACCCAAAGTGCATGATTTTATGTCTGCATTTGCCCCCACTTTATGTTGGTGAGAAGAATGCTCGGTGACATAAAGTAGATAGAGATGTGCACCTGATATCTGTGTAGATTGATGTAGAAATCGTGCCGAGGGACTAGACAAAGCATGAAGTGATAAAAAGGTGGAGTGTGGAGACTAAAGATGCAAAAGTGTAAAAAGGTGATGAAAATGAACCTAGGGTGAAAATACATTTGTAAATGGCAATGTTGTACCTGTTGTTTGTGTTAATTTATGTGATGTTGACTACGTACTTCCCATACGGATGGACCTGCAAAAGAGAAGACAATCAAGTATTCATATATGCATGTACATGTTTAAAAAGTATGTAAGTATGTAAAAGAAAATGCTAAAAATGTGAAAAAAGAACATGTGCACCTGATACATGACGAGGAAAGAGTGTAGAATGGATCATGTAGCTGATGTTGATGTGCACAAGTTTTTTAGATGATCTCATGCCAATGTAAGTAAAGAAGTGTAAGTAGAAACTGTCTTGTGTTGTCCTCCAACCTTTAACTGCTTCCCGTTGTATAAAACACCACTGCACATGGTGTATGTGTTAAGGAATCTTTACCTTGTAAAATCTGTTGTGTAAATGCCCAGTAATAAAGGAATCTCTACCTTGTCAAAATCCTTTGTGACATGTCAAAGAACAATGTAATTTTCCCCTTGTTTTCGAAGAACAAGCCAAGTCTGATTCTGAGCCTCGTCTGAAACTAAAACTGTGTTGTACTGGTACCATTTTGTGTGTATAATCTGTATGGGGTGACTGATTCACCCAAATGATGCCCCCCCATTTGGGGTGCATGTAATTTCATTGAAGGAGAATGTGACCCAAAGGAGGACCAATCATTGAACTGTGCCCTGCAGGGGGGGAGGGGATGTGCTTGGTAGAAACCAAGGCACATGTAAACAAGTTTTTGAGAGATAAGTGTTAGTACAAGAAATGACATACATGCATGTATAAAAAAAAGTTTAAGCTAAAAAAATAATGTGTAAGCTAGAACACACAAGAATACAATGTAGACCACGAAAAGTGGGTTGCAAATATGGGACATCTCTCACAATGTCACAAGACGATAAATCTTGATGAGGGCAAAAGCATACAAGTGTACACATAAGAAAAAGGGAAAATACCACAAACAATGGCATAAAATGACAAGCAATTACAAGCAATGTAACAGATAACCACAGTGGCAAATAGTCCTGCAAAACAAATGGTGCACATGAAGCACCCGTTAGCATGTTAAAAAGAAAAAATTTATGTCAAAGCGTGTATAAACTGATAAAGTAGTGTGCTATGAAATAAAATGAAATAATAACAATTATAGTATATGAAAGTGGATTCCCCCAGGAGCCGATGTGGGACCGGTACTAGGTATTGTGCCAAACATCCATGCTACATGTAAGGGATCTGTAAAATCTTTGATCACAACTAGAAACAAAGTGAACGTGCATGTGTGTATGATAAAGATAATGACATACAAGATATCTATTCAGCATGTGTAATAAAGTGAACGTGTACAAGTAAATGTAAGCAAGAGTAAAATGTAACCAAGATATGCAACATGTTATGGATGGATGGAATGGAATGCAAAGTGAATGATATGAACCGCGTGCCACCGAGTGAATGGAGATGTATGTAATGAGGCTCATTTGTTTATGCCCCCTCAGCAGTCAAGAATGAATTGTAAACGAGAGTGAATAATCGAGAAATGTTCTAACTATATGTTGTGCGTAGCATGATGTGATGAATGTGTAATGATGATATGCAACATGGAGATGAGGTGTGAGACTGTGTGATGATTTATCCTAAATCGTATATCAAAAGATGAGTAGAAGAAGTGATGATGTAGCCTAAAACACATATCACTAATGGATGCTGTAAGAAGTGATGATGTAGCCTATGGCGTATATAGACACCTAAAATTTGCTAACGTGACTTTAATGCTAAAACTGCACTAATTATTCTCTTCTTTGTCAATGTCAAAATAATTAGCGCTTTTCTGCTAATTAGCTAACATTCCTCTTCATATCCGTTAATTAGCGACCTTTCGTTAATTAGTATTCGCTTCTACCCAAGTCAATTAATTATTATTAATTAATGATGACCACTAGCCTAAATCAATAAATATTCATCTATTTGATCAAGTTCCTCTTATATCTCTTAAATCACACTAATCTTCCTCTAATCAGCTTCTATAAGCCTTCTTCTATCTATTAATTAATCGCCATGGATTAATTAATAAAACCCCTAATTCCCATGGTTTCTAAATGAAAAATTAATAATAAATAAAGCAACCTTATCCATTCCTAACCCACATGTTTCACCTAGCTTTGGTGAACTAAACTAAAGTTATTTTCCCCCTTATCCCACATGCACCAAGTTACACATCTCTCTTCAACATCCAGGTTATATAAAGGACCAAGCTCCTTCCTCTAAAAACATTCATCTTTTGCATATGACATACACTATAGGAATTTGGATTTGAACATTCTCTATTGATTTGGATTAAGATTCTCATCTTGCATCCATACACTATAAATTGGGTAATATGGGAAGATCCAAAATGGCCTTGTAGCCAATGAGTTGAGACTCTCAGTGTGATTGCACAACATGGAGCATCTCTCAAAGTGTGGGACTTTGAAATCGAGAGAGCTCTCTGGATGAAGGCCGGTTCCTATTCCTCTGTTCAGGTGCATACAAATAAATTGCAGAGGATCTACTCTAAAACCTACTCTATCTTACCAAGGAGACAAGGTTGAGAAGATACGAGAAAATAAACCTAAGCTAACAAGGTGATGCACCAAAGGAATGTTAGACACCCATTTTGCAATTTAACACAGACCATAGAAATGCAATACAACTACCATGCACAGATAACCAAACTATAATGAGAGATCAGAAGACAACAATGAACACATGAAAGGGTTGAGAATCATCCACAGACATATATTATTGCTCCAGAGTTGATACAGTACACTACAGTAGCCAAGAGGAAAAACTTTGTATTACAACTTGAATGGGAGGTTTGGAAAACTCCACAAATTCACTTGCAGACAAGGGAAGAAGGGAGGGTGCAAAACAAAAATGTCCAACCCTTTACAATGAGCCCAACTCCTTCTTTTATAGATGCAGCAAGAGAGAAGAAGGAGAGAGGTGGGAAAACTGATTTGAAGCTCAGCTACCAGCCATCAATGCCACTACAAATCCACCCACAATCTGTCGAGTCCACTGCTCTATGTCTGTTTCGGCATGTTGAAGAAGGAAGAATGGTGGATCAAATCAAATCTGATCTGGTTGTCGGGAGCAATCAGATTGCATATTAATGGTGTGAAGATGTTTTCCCATTTTTCACCCACCTAACCTCGTCAAAATTAAAGTCTCAGGTTTCCATGGTGTAGATGAGGTCGAGACCTTTCTAATGGTGCCAAATTTGTTGAATTTGAGTACTGGATCGAAAGATATGTCCATTTGAATGTTTGAGTCGGGTCTGTACAAAAATGGTGAAAACTAGTTAGCAGAATGGGTCCGTGGGCCTGAAATTCACTTTGCGCCCTTTGGCACAAAAATACAAAAATGCAAAAAATGCCCGCAGCCCCGTAATTCATTCTTGTCAAAAAAACCATCCTCGGGCCCACTGGTCTGCATTTTCCATTTGGGTGAAAAGTCCTCCCAAGGCCCACTGGCCCACATGTAATTTAGGCCTGACACGTGGCTCCTTGGGTGGTCAGCGAATGCGGCTCATTTTTATACTTTATGCCTTTTCGAGCCAAAAAGTTTGAATTTCCCCTTGACGACCCACCTTGACTTGAAGCATGGCCACGTGTAGAGATGGCACATGTTTGGGGACTGCTTTTGGATTTCATTTTTGAAATTTTGCTGAAGAGACACGTGGCACCTTCCGTGGCTTTTCTTGTTCCTTTATGTTTTGGCTAAGTCCTTTTGTTTGGTGGGGCCATAGATCTGACCTGGGGACATGTGGAGACTTGGCGCTTGTCTGAGTCTAGCCCTTGGGCCACCCCTCTTAAATTTACGTGGTTGAGGCACGTGGCACCCTTCCGCTGATTCTGCCCCATCTTGAATTTTCAACTATCGACTTTGTCCCTCTTTCAGACCTGGGACACGTGGAAGGCCAGCGCTTGTTTAGGAGACCCACTTTTAGATTTACCTTTGAAGGTGTGCCGAGATGACACGTGGCTCCTTCCGCAAGTCTTTGATACTTAGCCGATTCAGGTTGATGCCTTTCTCGAACCCTAGACATGTGGAGGCTTGGTGCTTGTCTGAGTCTCCACTTTGGGTTGCACCTTTGAATGTGTGTCGTTGAGACACTTGGCACCCTCCGCCGACACTCTTATACTTAACTGATTTGGGCCCACTGCTCTTTGACTTCTATTGGACCCTTGACCATGTGGAGAGTTGGCGCTAGTTTGAGTCTCCACCTTGAGCTTTCTCTTTTGAAATTGCGTCGAGCTGACACGTGGTTCTTTCTGCTCATTTGGACTTTTCAATGGCCAGCTCTGTCCCTTTTTGGGTCTGGGGCACATGGAAGCTCATGCTTGTTCGAGCCTCTACTTTTGGGTTTAACCTTTGGAGAAGCACGATGAGGCATGTGGAAGCTTCCACTGATTCTTCCATACTTAGTCAATTTGGGCTCGTTCTGAATCATTTGTAAAGCTTGAAGACTTTGAGCCTTTCTCTGTTTCTCTCCTTTGAGCCTCTGGTTTTCTATGACACTATTTGGCCCTTCCCTGACCCTGCTACTCCATTGTAGAGCCTACCTGTAACCTGACTGTTGGATTTGAAATGTAGGCTCGTTCGACGGAAATGTCCCTTGGATTTCTTTCTGCGCAGGGTCGTGTTTGATCAATTTTTCCGGGGGAAAAATTGAGATAACAATTTGGTGACTCACAGGGGCATCTACCTGCTAGATGAAGAGATCAGTTGCCTTGTTGTATCCATTGGGCATGGAGTCATGGGTGGTGGCCTGACGTTGGTCCTGTTCTTCTGGAAATGGACCCTTTGAGACCTGATTTTAGTTGCTCTGTATTTTTTCTATTTTAAAATGAGCAACTGTTATGGCAACTATGGGTCTCCCTATTGCAAATGCTGAAGGGCCTGGTGCATTCACCTGGAGGCACATCGAACTGCATAACGATGCAAACCTGGAGCAACAAAAAAACTTGTGCTGGAGCACTTAGGGAAATAAAACCTATGCTACAACAAGACAATGTGCATATGCACTTAGGGAAATTAAAGTCCTATGCTAATATTTACAAGGGTGGAACCTTCCTTTTCAGTAGCAATGTTTGAGATGGATCCCATTGACTGGAATCTGTAATTCTTCACCATCCAATTTAGCCAGCTGGAAAGGCATTGCTACTTTTGCACCTTGTGATCATGTAGGGGCCACTCCAAATGGCATCAAACTTGGAATGCCTTCCTGTTTTTCCTGATCTGCATCCCATTTTAGAACTAAGTCCCCTTCTTGAAAGGTCCTTGTTCTTGCTTTCTTATCAAAACTCTTCTTGATCAATGCTTGATCCTTCTCCATGATCTGCATTGCATGCTCTCTTGCCTCTCCTACTTCCATCAGCTCTGCATACCTGATTTCCATAGGTTCAAACTCAGCTAGTTCCAACTGTTTCATGAGCTCCAAAGTGGGAAACTCCAATGATATGGGCAATACTGCCTCTTTTCCATATACAAGCTTGTATGGGGAGCTTCCTGTAGACCTTTTGGATGTGATCCTATCAGCCCATAGAGCTGATTTGAGCTTTGTATGCCAAGTTCTCTGATTTTCATCAAGAGTCCTTCTGATAATCCTTAATAGGTTCTTGTTTGTGGACTCTTGCTTGGCCATTACCTTGAGGGTAATAGTTTGATGAAGTGCTGAGGTATACACCATTCTTGACAGCCCATTCAGTGATCCTTGTACCCAGGAATGCCAATGCATTATCTGATATAATAGTGGCAGGGACTCCAAACCTGGTGGCTATTCCTTCATAGAAATCCAAGATGTTGGATTCATTTGCTTCCTTAAGTGCCACTGCCTCAGTCCACTTGGTGAAATAGTCTGTTGCTGTAAGTATCCACTTGTGGCCCTGGCTTGAGTTTGGGTTAATCACTCCAATGAAGTCTAATCCCCATTGCATGAATGGCTGATCCACTGAAATTGGGTGAAGGGGCAGGGCTGCTAACTTCTCCTTCCCTGTGAAGAATGCACACTTCTTGCACTTCTTGATCCATGAGTAGCAGTCCCTAAACACCGTAGGCTAGTAATAACCAGCTTTCATGATTTTGAGAGCTGTTACTCGAGGGGAAAAGTGGCCTCCTGCTTCTCCATCATGGAACTCATGCAACACTCTCTCAATTTGGCCTGTCCCAATGCACCTCAATAGGACACTATTGATATCCTTTTTGAACAAGACTCCACCAACAAGCACATATGGGATGGCTTGTAGTCTGAAGTATCTCCTTTTTTCTTTGTTCCATTCTGGAGGGCACAAACCTGTTTGGAGATAATGCACCAAGGCTTGAGTCCAACATGGAATAGGTGTATCATTAGATGGTTGTTCTTGATCATTCTGTAGTAATAGGACAACCTCTTTTCATCCACTGACTCAGCTTGTTGCTTGGAAGTGAGCTGCTCACACAAACCCTTGCCATGAACCAGTTTGGTCACCTTGATTTCAATGTCATACTCCATTACCCGAGTGATCCAACTGGCTCTCTTCTCATTCAAGTCCTTGTTTAGGAGAAAATCCTTGACACCAACATGAGATACTAGCAGTTGAATCTTATTGTTCGAGACTAAGTGTCTGAACTTCTTCAAACTCCTAATGACAACAAGGACATGCTTCTCAATGAAAGAGTACTTTACCTTGTAATCCTCCAAGCTCTGACTGAAGAAGGCTATGGGCTGTTCTGAACCTTCCTTGTTGGGCTGAACCAAGATAGCTGAGATTGTGTCTGACCCTCCAAAAGCATATAGCATGAAGTCCTTTGAGAAATTTGGGTTAATAAGAGTTGGGGCCTGTGATATTGTGAGCTTGATGGCCTCAAAACTCTCTTTTCCTTCTGTTGTCCATTTAAATGCAAGACTCTTCTTCAACATCATTGTTAAAGGCTTCACAAGAGTGGAAAAATCAGGCACAAACCTGTGAACAAAGTTTATTCTCCCCAAGAAGCTTTGGAGAGATTTTTGTGTTGTGGTAATGGAAGTGTTCAGATGGCTTCAACCCTTTCAGGATCAATTGTTAACCCTTCTCTTGAGACAATGTGGCCCAAAAATTTCCCTCATGTGCCAAGAATACACACTTCTTTGGGTTTAATGACACTCTGAATCTTCTACACTCTGGAATACCTGTCTGAGGTGGAAGAGATGGTCTGCAACATTCTTTGAGAAGACGGTGATATCATCTAGATACACCAGGACAATATTGTTGATTAAGCCTTTGAATGCCATGTCCATAGCTCACTGAAATGTTGCTCCGACATTTGATAGTCCAAATGGCATCTTCTTATAAGCATATGTACCCCATTTGGTGGTGAAGGTTGTCTTAAATTGATCTTCCTCTTTCACCATTATCTGATTATATCCTGAGTATCCATCTAGCAATGAAAACCTCTCAGAGCCAGCTACAACCTATAAGATCTGTTCCATTGATGGAAGTGGATAATGATCCTTGAGTGATGCTCTGTTCAGATCATGAAAGTCCACACACAGTCTGATTTCTCCATTTCTTTTCCTTACAGGCACCAAGTTTGCAACCCAACTTGAGTGCTTGATAGGGAAGATGATGCTGGCCTCAATTAGCTTGTTCAACTCTTTCCTCATGAGAGGCTCAATGTGAGGATTTATTGGCCTTTGCTTCTATCTGAAAGGCTTAGATCCTGGATCCAGCTCGATAGTGTGTTGTGCCAACTTTGGGTTGAAACCTCTTAAATATTTGTAAGTCCAGGAAAAGACATCTGGGAATTCTTGACAAAGTTGAATGAATTCAGATTTTTCTTGTTGAGTACTTACCTTGCCGATTCACAACGTTTTTCCTTCTTCTATGGAAATGGGCTCTGAATCTTCACCCTTTACCTGAATACTTGCTTTCTCCTTTCAGAATTGATCATTTGGGTTGAAGATTGACTCCAAAGTTACAAGACCCTTTGGTAGTTTGTTGGTTCTCAGCTGCACCACTTGGTCGCCATACTGTTGTTCCAATTTGTCTTGGTTTCTAGAGGAGAACTCAGCTTCTTCTTGTAGAAAGTTGACAATTTTCTGATCATTCTCGAAGACCTGCCAACTTGTGTTATTATCAGGGACAACTGGTCTCACAACCACTTTGATATGGGGCTGAGACTTATCACTCTTGATACTCTCTACAACATCAAATGTTGCCCCAATAGCTGCCAGTCTGTCTGCTACTTCATTCTTCTTCCTTGGGATGGAACTGATGCCGAATGCTTCAAAATCCTGATGAGGTCCCATACCGGTTCTTGTAGTTCTTTAACAGATCGTTCTTGGCAGCATTTTGTCCTTGGACTTGATTCACAACTAGCTCACTATCGCCAAACACTTGCAAGTTTTTAATCCCTCTTTTCCTTGCCCAATGCAGTCCATGGACCAAGGCTTCATACTCTGCTGTGTTGTTTGAGCAAGAAAATTGGAAATGGAAAGCTGAGTAATATTTCATACCTTGAGGTGAAACAAGCATAGCTCCTCCTCTGGCTCCTTGTCTACTTCTTGAGCCATCAAAGAATAACTGCCATACCTCATTATCATCTTTGTGGTCTGGCTTAATGATGTCAGGAAGAGGATGATTCTCCTCATGCAAACAGTAGACTCCTAGCTCAGATTCCTCCATCTCCTTATAGGGGTCAAAAGCATGCTTCTTGTTCACCCACTCATCGAGGGTCAAGTCTGGAATACACCCAACCTTGGTATCTGCCTCACAAACATTTGGGAGGTCCTCCTGATCAAAGGCTGAACAATTGGCATTGATTGGGCTGGGTACATAAGGCTCAATATGGTAATTTGCAATGGGCTCAGATCTGATCGTAGCCTTAGCTCCATACCTTGTTCTAAAAAGCATGTGTGACCAATCAGCAGACAAATAGCCTCCAATTTTAGCAGTGAAGTCTCTTGACAAACACAATGCAAAATGTGGCGGCAAGTCTATGACTGATACGTTTTGCAATACAGTCACATTGGGGCATGCGTGTAATGTGAGGGTCAAATCCTTGATGACTCCAACCATTGTTACCGTTGTCCCATCTAATTGCACTATGCCCTGGAGATGACTTCGTATTGAAGACCCAGCTGATCGGCTATTTGTTTTGGCATTACAGAGCTACTTGCCCCCGAATCAATCATGCAATTATGTACCAATTTGTCTCCAATGATCAATGAAACATAGAATGGAGGGGGCTTCAGATTCTTACCTTGTTGTCCTCCATGGTTTCCTTCAGGGCTGAGCCGCATTGGTAAGCACTTTCTCTTGTTGGTTGGGGGGCTGGTATGAGGTTGACCAATTGGCTATAGCAGCCTACAACAGGTCTCTCTACCCTGGGATAGCCAATGACTCCCACATTGAAATATTCACATTTGTTTTCTTCATTTGTTCAATGATGTTAAATGGGGTTGAGCTATCTTTTTGCTTGCCCCTTTCCTGGTACATTTTCTCTTGCACATGGGTCGTTACAACCGGTGTCTGAGTGGGTCTGGGGGTGGCTTGGGCTGACTCTGCACATTGGGAGTTGCACTTTGAGTGCCAATACCTTGTGGAATAATAGAAGGTTGAGGATTACCTGAGTTTGATGATTGTCCCTCTCCAATATTCCTTTTCTTGGATCATGTATTGGCAGCCACACTTTGAGAAGGGGCTTGGTTAACTCCACAGAAGTCTTCAGCCTGCCAATTGACAAGCATGGTCTCACTTGGAGGTGCCTCTTTCTGAGTTTCTTGCTGCTGATTTTCTTCTTGACTAGACTCTTGGGACACACCAATGGTCTGTACCATCAAGGCCTGGTTTAGTGCACCATTGAAACACATTGACTGGTTGTGGGGCTGATTGCATGGGAAACACCAGTCATATTCTTGTGCCATATTGTTTTGTGTTGGAACCAAGGCCCTTGATGTTGAAGTTGTGTTTGGGTCATATGGTCGGAAAGGCCTAGCAGCTTGAGGTTGTCCTTGGTTTTGGTTTTGATTTGCAGCCTGAGCTGGTGGTCTATTTTGCTGATATGGGGGTCTAGCCTGATACTGAGTTTGAGGCTGATATGGCCTAGAACTCTGAGCTTGCTACCTTTTGATAGTCACTAGCTCATTCCCTAGGTTCTACAGTTGTTTCATAACCTCTTGTAGCTCTTTTGAAGTGCTAGAGGATGAGGTGGAGGCTTCAGCTGAACTTTGATTCCTTGGAGTAGGTATGGGAGCTAATGTGGGTGTTTGACTAGTGCTTGGAGCTCCTAGTTCTAGATATAGAGGCATAGGTGGCCTAGGGGCAAGTTTACCAGCCTGAATTAAACAATTTTCAGCTCTAATGGAAATGTTATAGGCTACAGGTAAGGTTGTGCCTCCCATTGATTGAATCATTAAGGAAATATCAGAATTTAAAGCTCTAAGAAAGTATAAGAAAGCACCTTCATCTGTGGGCCTCACGGCCAATGGAATCCTATCCCATGTCCTTTGGAATCTGAAGTTGAAATCTGTCAGCTACTCATTAGGAGCCCTCTTGATGGTTGTTAAATGCTCCAACAAGGATAGATTATCTCCCTTTTCTCCAAATTGGTTGTGAAGAGCTCTGCACAGATGGTCCCAATTCTGAATAGAGCCTATTGTTAGACTCCTGAACCATTGTGAAGCTTTACCCTTGAGTGAAGAGGCTAATAATTTGACTGCAATGTCCATCTCAGTGATCTCATGAATTGCGCAGACATTTGCAATGTCTTGAATGTGGTCACTAGGAGAAGTCTGGTTCTCTCCAGTGAAATATGGGATGCTCTTTAATGCTACAACTGGGACTAGATTTTGTGCATTGAGAGTGAGTGGGCTGCTGCCAGTGAAGTTGACATAGGGGTTGGGTGGTTGTGCCATTATGATTGGCCTGAGAACCCTTGTTGATTGAATGAATGGCCTACCAGGAGGAGGTGTTGACAAGGTTCTATTTGGTGGAGATGGAGACCTCTGGGCTCTTCTCCCCCTTCTCCCTCTATCTGGGGACAAGTGCAGATAGAAAAATAGTCCCTCCTCTCTAGTTCTTGACCTTGTTTGTATTCTTCTCATGAACTTGACAAGCTTGGACTGTTGAAACCAGTGGATTCTGATCTCTTTTGGAGTCACCAGATGTGTAACTTTCAGAGCTTCTTAAAAGCTAAAAACTTGCAACAAGTGCACATCAATCTTGCTGCAATAAAAATGGAGACCTCTTGGTCCCACCGGGCGTGCCAAAACTGTTAGTGCAGAATCACAACACCCCTGAAGTCTGCAACTAGATGAGTTGAGACTCTCAGTGTGATTGCACAACATGGAGCATCTCTCAAAGTGTGGGACTTTGAAATTGAGAGAGCTCTCTGGATGAAGGTCGGTTCCTATTCCTCTGTTCAGGTGCATACAAATAAATTGCAGAGGATCTACTCTAAAACCTACTCTATCTTACCAAGGAGACAGGGTTGAGAAGATATGAGAAAATAAACCTAAGCTAATGAGGTGATGCACCAAAGGAATGTTAGACACCCATTTTACAATTTAACACAGACCATAGAAATGCAATACAACTACCATGCACAGATAACCAAACTATAATGAGAGATCAGAAGACAACAATGAACACATGAAAGGGTTGAGAATCATCCACAGACATATATTATTGCTCCAGAGTTGATACAGTACATTACAGTAGCCAAGAGGAAAAACTTTGTATTACAACTTGAATGGGAGGTTTGGAAAGCTCCACAAATTCACTTGCAGACAAGGGAAGAAGGGAGGGTGCAAAACAAAAATGTCCAACCCTTTACAATGAGCCCAACTCCTTCTTTTATAGATGCAGTGAAGAGAGAAGAAGGAGAGAGGTGGGAAAACTGATTTGAAGCTCAGCTACCAGCCATCAATGCCACTACAAATCCACCCACAATCTGTCGAGTCTGCCACTCTATGTCTGTTTGGCGTGTTGAAGAAGGAAGAACGGATGGATCAAATCAAATCTGATCTGGTTGTCGGGAGCAATCGGATTGCATATTAATGGTGTGAAGATGTTTTCCCATTTTTCACCCACCTAACCTCATCAAAATTAAAGTCTCAGGTTTCCATGGTGTGGACGAGGTCGAGACCTTTCTAATGGTGCCAAATTTGTTGAATTTGGAGTACTGGATCGAAAGATATGTCCATTTGAATGTTTGAGTTGGGTCCGTACAAAAATGGTGAAAACTAGTTAGCAGAACGGGTCCGTGGGCCTGAAATTCACTTTGTGCCCTTTGGCACAAAAATACAAAAATGTAAAAAATGCCCCGCAGCCCCGCAATTCATTCTTGTCAAAAAACCATCCTCGGGCCCGCTGGTCTGCATTTTCCATTTGGGTGAAAATTCCTCCCCAGGCCCACCGGCCCGCATGTAATTTAGGCCTGACACGTGGCTCCTTGGGTGTCAGCAGACGTGTGGCTCATTTTTATACTTTACACCTTTTCGAGCCAAAAAGTTTGAATTTCCCCCGACGACCCGCCTTGACTTGAAGCATGGCCACGTGTAGAGATGGCGCACGTTTGGGGACCACTTTTGGATTTCATTTTTGAAATTGTGCCGAAGAGACACGTGGGTGCTTTTCCTTGTTCCTTTATGTTTTGGCTAAGTCCTTTTGTTTGGCGGGGCCATATATATGACCCGGGACATGTGGAGACTTGGCACTTGTCTGAGTCTAGCCCTTGGGCCGCCCCTCTTGAATTTACGTGGTTGAGGCACGTGGCACCCTCCGCTGATTCTGCCCCATCTTGAATTTTCAACTGTCGACTTTGTCCCTCTTTGGACCTGGGACATGTTAGCACTTGTTTAGGAGACCCACTTTTAGATTTACCTTTGAAGGTGCACCGAGCTGACATGTGGCTCCTTCCGTGAGTCTTTGATACTTAGCCGATTTGGGCCGATGCCTTTCTCAAACCCTAGACACGTGGAGGCTTGGTGCTTGTCTGAGTCTCTGCTTTGGGCCATGCCTTTGAATGTGCGCCATTGAGACACTTGGTGCCCTCCACCGACACTCTTATACTTAACTGATTTGGGCCCGCTGCTCTTTGAATTCTATTGGACCCTGACCACGTGGAGAGCTGGTGCTAGTTTGAGTCTCCACCTTGAGCTTTCTCTTTTGAAATTATGCCAAGCTGACACGTGGTTCTTTCCACTCATTTGGAATTTTCAATGGCCTGGACTCTGTCCCTTTTCGGGTCTGGGCACGTGGAAGCTCCACGCTTGTTTGAGCCTCCACTTTTGGGTTTAACCTTTGGAGAAGCACCGATGAGGCACGTGGAAGCTTCCACTGATTCTTCCATACTTAGTCAATTTGGGCTCGTTCTGAATCATTTGTAAAGCTCGAAGACTTTGAGCCTTTCTCATTTCTCTCCTTTGAGCCTCTGGTTTTCTGTGACACTATTTGGCCCTTCCCCGACCCTGCTACTCCATTGTAGAGCCTACCTGTAACCTGACTGTTGGATTTGAAATGTAGGCTCGTTTGATGGAAATGTCCCTTGGATTTCTTTCTGCACAGGGTCGTGTTTGATCAATTTTTATCTGCCTGCTAGATGAAGAGATCAGTTTCCTTGTTGTATCCATTGGGCATGGATTTGTGGGTGGTGGCCTGATGTTGGTCCTATTCTTCTTGAAATGGACCCTTTGAGACCTGATTTTAGTTTCTCTGTATTTGGTTCTATTTTAAAATTAGCAACTGTTACATGACAACTATGGGTCTCCCTATTACAAATTTTGAAGGACCTGGCACATTCACCTAGAGGCACATTGAATTGTATAATGACACAAACCTGGAGCAACAAAAAACCTGTGCCAAAGAACTTAGGGAAATAAAACCTATGCTACAACAAGACAATGTGCATATGCACTTAGGGAAATTAAATTCCTATGCTAATATTTACAAGGGTGGAACCTTCCTTTTCAGTAGCAATGTTTGAGATGGATCCCGTTGACTGGAATCTGTAATTCTTTTCCATTTAATTTAGCCAGCTGGAAGGCATTGCTACTTTTACACCTTGTGATCATGTAGGGGCCACTCCAAATGGCATCAAACTTGGAATGCCTTCTCTGGCTTTGCCCGATCTGCATCCCACTTTAGAACTAAGTCCCCTTCTTGAAAGGTCCTTGTTCTTGATTTCTTATCAAAACTCTTCTTGATCAATGCTTGATCCTTCTCCATGATCTACATTGCATGCTCTCTTGCCTCTCCTACTTCCATCAGCTCTGCATACCTAATTTCCATAGGTTCAAACTCGGCTAGTTCTAACTGTTTCATGAGCTCCAAAGTGGTCAACTCCAATGATATGGGAAATACTGCCTCTTTTCCATATACAAGCTTGTATGGAGAGCTTCCTGTAGACCTTTTGGATGTGATCCTATCAGCCCATAGAGATGATTTGAGCTTTGTATGCCAAGTTCTCTGATTTTCATCAAGAGTCCTTAAGATAATCCTTAATAGGTTCTTTTTTTGTGGACTCTGCTTGGCCATTACCTTGAGGGTAATAGTTTGATGAAGTGTTGAGGTATACACCATTTTTGACATCCCATTCAGTGATCCTTGTACCCAGGAATGCCAATGCATTATCTGATATAATAGTGGCAGGGACTCCAAACCTGGTGGCTATTCCTTCATAGAAATCCAAGATGTTGGATTCATTTGCTTCCTTAAGTGCCACTGCCTCAGTCCACTTGGTGAAATAGTCTGTTGCTGTAAGTATCCACTTGTGGCCCTGGCTTGAGTTTGGGTTAATCACTCCAATGAAGTCTAATCCCCATTGCATGAATGGCTGATCCATTGAAATTGGGCGAAGGGGCAGGGCTGCTAACTTCTCCTTCCCTGTGAAGAATGCACACTTCTTGCACTTCTTGATCCATGAGTAGCAGTCCCTAAACACTGTAGGCCAATAATAACCAGCTTTCATGATTTTGAGAGATTTTACTTGAGGGGAAAAGTGGCCTCCTGCTTCTCCATCATGGAACTCATGCAACACCTCTCAATTTGGCCTGTCCCAATGCACCTCAATAGGACACTATTGATATCCTTTTTGAACAAGACTCTGCCAACAAGCACATATGGGATGGCTTGTAGTCTGAAGTATCTCCTTTTTTCTTTGTTCCATTCTAGAGGGCACAAACCTATCTAGAGATAATGCACCAAGGCTTGAGTCCAACATGGAATAGGTGCATCATTAGCTGGTTGTTCTTGATCATTCTGTAGTAATAGGACAACCTCTTCTTCATCCACTGACTTGGCCTGTTGCTTGGAAGTGAGCTTCTCACACAAACCCTTGCCATGAACTAGTTTGGTCACCTTGATTTCAATGTCATACTCCATTACCCGAGTGATCCAACCGGCTCTCTTCTCATTCAAGTCCTTGTTCAGGAGAAAATCTTTGACACCAGCATGAGATACTAGCAGTTGAATCTTATTGTTTGAGACTAAGTGTCTGAACTTCTTCAAACTCCTAATGAAAACAAGGACATGCTTCTCAATGAAAGAGTACTTTACCTCGTAATCCTCCAAGCTCTGACTAAAGAAGGCTATGGGTTGTTCTGAACCTTCCTTGTTGGGCTGAACCAAGATAGCTGAGATTGTGTCTGACCCTCCAAAAGCATATAGCATGAAGTCCTTTGAGAAATCTGGGTTAATAAGAGTTGGGGCTTGTGATATTGTGAGCTTGATGGCCTCAAAACTCTCTTTTCCCTCTGTTGTCCATTTAAATGCAAGACTCTTCTTCAACATCATTGTTAAAGGCTTCACAAGAGTGGAAAAATCAGGTACAAACCTGCGAACAAATTTTATTCTCCCCAAGAAGCTTTGGAGAGATTTCTTGTGTTGTGGCAATGGAAGTGTTTGAATGGCTTCAACCCTTTCAGGATCAATTGTTAACCCTTCTCTTGAGACAATGTGGCCCAAAAATTTCCCTCATGTGCCAAGAATACACACTTCTTTGGGTTTAATGACACTCCAAATCTTCTACACCTCTGGAATATACCTGTCTAAGGTGGAAGAGATGGTCTGCAACATTCTTTGAGAAGACGGTGATATCATCTAGATACACCAGGACAATATTGTTGATTAAGCCTTTGAATGCCATGTCCATAGCTCGCTGAAATGTTGCTCTAACATTTGATAGTCCAAATGGCATCTTCTTATAAGCATATGTACCCCATTTGGTGGTGAAGGTTGTCTTAAATTGATCTTCCTCTTTCACCATTATCTGATTATATCCTGAGTATCCATCTAGCAATGAAAACCTCTCAGAGCCAGCTACAACCTGTAGGATCTGTTCCATTGATGGAAGTGGATAATGATCCTTGAGTGATGCTCTATTCAGATCATGAAAGTCCACACACAGTCTGATTTCTCCATTTCTTTTCCTCACAGGCACCAAGTTTGCAACCCAACTTGAGTGCTTGATAGGGAAGATGATGCTGGCCTCAATTAGCTTGTTCAACTCTTTTCTCATGAGAGGCTCAATGTGAGGATTTATTGGCCTTTGCTTATGTCTGAAAGGCTTAGATCCTGGATCCAGCTCGATAGTGTGTTGTGCCAACTTTGGGTTGAAACCTCTTAAATCTTTGTAAGTCCAGGAAAAGACATCTGGGAATTCTTGACAAAGTTGAATGAATTCAGATTTTTCTTGTTGAGTACTTACCTTGCCAATTCACAACGTTTTTCCTTCTTCTATGGAAATGGGCTCTGAATCTTCACCCTTTACCTAAATACTTTCTTTCTCCTTTCAGAATTGATCATTTGGGTTGAAGATTGACTCCAAAGTTACAAGACCCTTTGGTAGTTTGTTGGTTCTCAGCTACACCACTTGGTCACCATACTGTTGTTCCAATTTGTCTTGGTTTCTAGAGGAAAACTCAGCTTCTTCTTGTAGAAAGTTGACAATTTGCTGATCATTCTCGAAGACCTGCCAACTTGTGTTATTATCAGGGACAACTGGTCTCACAACCACTTTGATATGGGGCTGAGACTTATCACTCTTGATACTCTCTACAACATCAAATGTTGCCCCAATTGCTGCCAGTCTGTCTGCCGCTTCATTCTTCTTCCTTGGGATGGAATTGATGTCTGAATGCTTTGAAATCCTCGATGAGGTCCCATACTTGGTTCTTGTAGTTCTTTAACAGATCGTTCTTGGTAGCATTTTGTCCTCAGACTTGATTTGCAACTAGCTCACTGTTCGCCAAACACTTGCAAGTTCTTAATCCCTCTTTTCCTTGCCCAATGCAGTCCATGGATCAAGGCTTCATACTCTGTTGTGTTGTTTGAGTAAGAAAATTGGAAATGGAAAGCTGAGTAATACTTCATACCTTGAGGTGAAACAAGCATAGCTCCTCCTCCAGCTCCTTGTCTACTTCTTGAGCCATCAAAGAATAACTGCCATACCTCATTATCATCTTTATGGTTTGGCTTAATGATGTCAGGAAGAGGATGATTCTCCTCATGCAAATAGTAGACTCCTAGCTCAGATTCCTCCATCTCCTTATAGGGGTCAAAAGCATGCCTCTTGTTCACCCACTCATCGAGGGTCAAGTCTGGAATACACCAAACCTTGGTATCTTCCTCACAAACATTTGGGAGGTCCTCTTGATCAAAGGCTCAACAATTGGCATTGATTGGGTTGGGTACATAAGGCTCAATATGGTAATTTGTAATGGGATTAGATATGATCATAGCCTTAGCTCCATACCTTGTTCTAAAAAGCATGTGTGACCAATCAACAGACAAATAGCCTCCAATCTTAGTAGTGAAGTCTCTTGACAAACACAATGCAAAATGTGACGGCAAGTCTATGACTCATACATTTTACAATACAGTCACATTGGGGCATGCGTGTAATGTGAGGTTCAAATCCTTGATGGCTCCAACCATTGTTACCGCTGTCCCATCTAATTGCACTACACCCCTGGAGATGACTTCGTATTGAAGACCCAACTGATTGGCTATTTGTTTTGGTATTACATAGCTACTTGCCACCAAAGCAATCATGCAATTATGTACCAATTTGTCTCCAATGATCAATGAAACATAGAACGGAGGGGGCTTCAGATTCTTACCTTATTGATCTCTATGGTTTCCTTCGGGTTGATCCACATTGGTAAGCACTTTCTCTTTTTGGTTGAGGGGTTAGTATGAGGTTGACCAATTGGCTATAGCAGCCTACAACAGGTCTCTCTGCCCTGGGATAGCCAATGACTCCCACATTGAAATATTAAGTCATGTGAGCCCAAATTCAATCATGCGATCCCAAATTCCAAATCCAATAATGAAGGGGCGGGGTCAATGAAGGAGGCCAATGACGTCAAAGGAGATCAGAGCTCAGCAGGAGAAAAATGGTGAAAGGCAGTGTTCAATCAAGGCCCAAATCGACTAAGTATAGAAGGACCGCGGAAGGCGCCACGTGCCTCATCGGTGTAAATTCAAAAGGTGTAGCCCAAAGAGATACCCAAACTTGCACAGGCTCACCACATGGTCGGAATCAAAAAGGGGATAGAGATGGCCATTGAATCATCTAAGGAAAGAAGAGATAGCGGAAGTCTCCATGTGTTTTAATGGCATAACTCTAGGAGCAGGATCCAAGGGATAGTCCTTAAATGAGCGCATGCTTTCCATGTGTCCCAGGTCTGAAAAGAAGACAGAACATGCCCAAATTGGTTAAGTATGGAAGGGCAAACAGATGTCACCACGTGTCTCATTGACACAACTTCAGAAGTGAGGCCCAAGGGACAAACCTCAAATGAGCACCAACCCTCCACGTGGCTAGAGCCTCAAAAAATTTAAATCAGGCGTTGAAATGTGTAAGGCCAGCAGACATCACCACGTGTCTAATCAATGCACTTTTAAGGGTCAAAGCCAAGGGCAGTTCTCCAAACAAGCACCAACTCTCCACGTGTTTAGGGTCCAATAGAAGTCAAGTGGGCAGCAGGCCCGAATCGGATAAGTATTAAAGAATCGGTGGAAGTATCCACGTGTCTCTTCGACGTAACTTCAAAGGAAGAATCCAAAAGTAGGTCCCAAACATGTGCCATCTCTCCACGTGTCCAATTGGCGCACCTCCAAGGGTCAGGTCCAAACAGAGTCTCCAAATGAGTGGGAAGCCTCCACGTGTCCCAAGTCAGACATAAATCCTTCGCCAAACAGAGGGACTATGTCAAAAACACAAAAATACAGAACAAGCCCGCAAAGGGACACGTGGCCATGTTTCAAGCGGTAGCGGATACGTGGGACCTTTTTGTGTTTTGATGCTTTGAAAAGTCAAATCGGGAAGGTGGGTCATTGGAGCGATTTGGGAATTTTGGCTTTGTTTCCAAAAGAGCTTAAAGTTATAAAGTGACCCACGGTACCATGCATGCCAAGGGATAAAGTCAAATGTTGAGCCCGCATCGAAATTCAAAGTGGGAAGGTGGGTCTGCTGAGCAGCTTGAGTTTTTGAGCCCGTGTTAAAAAGTGTTAAAATTGTAAAAGTGAGCCTCGACTCATTCGCCACTCAAGTAAAGCCACGTGTCAGGCCTATATCAGAAGCGGATGGGTGGGCTGAAATGTTCCGAAGCACCATTTCTCTAAAAGGCACAAAATACAAAAGGTGTCCTCAAGCCCGCTTCAGTTTAAATCTCTCCCACATGGACGATTCAAATTCAAAGTTTGCAAAGGCAGGGATGAACAGTTGTGATTCAATGTGTCTGGTTTTGTCGTCAGGCATTGAAACGGTCGAGGTGTTAGAGAAGTTCATACATCAATTTCTTGAATCAGTTTCATCATTTTTCTTTGTAACCGAATGTAACCATTCTTGGAAGCTATTTAATGGCTTCTCCGTGCCATTTTTATTGTGGGAATCCTGGTACTCCGTAGATGATATAGATTCAAAGGTAATCAATACTTAAGTATTTCCCTTTTTTCCTATGTTATTCCCTCTTTCCTTTTTCGAATTTGCAAATCATCCATCTTTTATGATAAGAAACTTTTTGTTCTTGATTATATGTTTTTTGGAACTTTGTGTCTGTGGAATTATATCTGTTATGAAATTGAATGATTCTATTATGCATCTCTTTGGCTTAATACGTATAAGGTTATACTCTACCATATATATTTCCTGAAAGTATTGTTATGTTCTTCATCTCTCATCTCCTTAGTTCTTCTATTATTTCATATTGATGATCTTTGGGCATAAAACGTTTCAAAGTATCAGGAATCCACACTTTGAAATTTTTACATTTGTATATATGTTTTGTTGCTTGCTTTCAATAAGGGAACCTCTCCCATTAAAGATGAGGGACTTGTTGTCCTTGACTCTGGTTTGTTAAAGAGCCATTTAAAAAACCAACAGTTTTTTGGTGACTCCCATTGGGGATTTCATTTCAAATGTATCCCTTTCTAAAAGTACAACTTAAAGATCATTTTTGATTTGCGACTCTAAGATATACTCGTGGTAAAAAGGCTCTCAGAATAGAATATTCCCATTTTCAACTTCTTGAGCAACAAGACTTCTCTCTTCTTCCAACAAGAAAGAACAGAGGAACTCATTCTACAAGCATTCCTCCTGTTAAAGACATAAATTCAAAGAATAGCATTCATCACGAATAACTCAGTCTGAATCTTCATGTTTTGATACTTACTGGTGTTTCAGTTCCCCTTTAGTCATTTTTTCCAAAGATGGCATGCCCTTTGCCTTGGGGACAATAGGTTGGGCCTCTTGCTCTTCCTCGGCCATTGCATGAGTTACCTAGGGGTAACAGGAAAGGTTTTCCAAAATTCTGGGGGTGATGGGAAGGTTCATGCAGACGAACACATTGCAGCCTTCATTGTTGCATGTGGGATTCTTGGGGTTGAACATGAAGATGTCTCTGTCAGGATTTTTGTGGATACATTGCAGGACAATGCTGTTGATTGGTTTTATCATCTTCATGTTGGGTCGATCAATAATTGGAATACCATGACAACTCAATTTGAGAAGCATTTCAAACTTTTTAAAGATGTGCGTGCTCTATTAGCACAAATCTCTCATATCAAGAAGGAACCATTCAATCCCATGAGGGATTTTGTGGCCAAATTCAACAAGCTCATTCATAAAATTCCATAGAACACTTGTCATGTGGATCAAATCCAAAAGTTCTTCTTCCTCAATGCCTAGTTACCCGAAGTGAGTTATGCACTAAGGAGAGCTAACCTTGCAACTCTGGAGGCTGATCAATAGTTAGCTATCAATGTGGAGGATGACCTGATCATGTCTAGTAAACTGAAAAGAGAAGCTTCCAAGTCTAAAGCATCTTCTTCTTCCTCTTCCCCTAGAGCCAATTCTAATTAGTTAGTACAAAAGCTTGCAAATGATCTCATTGCTACCAAGAAACAATTGGCTCAACATACTCCTTACAAAGATATTCTAAGGAAGAATTTTCATCCTAGGAACCGTTTACCTTCTTCTCATACCAGATTGGCTATTGAAGGCCCACCCATCAAGGTTCCAGTCAATGAAACTTGTGAAATTCAAGAACTTGATGAGGAGAGTAATGAACTCTATGAAGAACCAGAAGAAGAGGTTGATGAAGAACTGGAAGAGCTTAGTGGATATCAAGTTCATTTCCTCACCACTAAAGGTATGGACGATGAAGATGAATATGATGAAAGAGTGGTAGATATGAATAGTGAGTCATATGCCGTCATGACTCGAGAGTAAACGAACATAAAATAAAAAGTGGTGCAGCTTGCTAAGAAGTCCAAGGAGTTTCCTATAACTATTCTAGTGGTTGTAAGAAGAGGAGCTCCTATTCACACTTCCTTCACACAAAAGGTGAGTAATGCTAATCCCCCTTCTTCTACTTCTATTTCCAAAACCTTTTTTCCTTTAAATCCTAAAAATTATAAATCAAAAGTCTCTCAAGTTCCTAGCAATGATTCCCCATCCAGCTCTAGATCTTTTGATATCATTGATCACCTCAAAAAGACCAAAATTAAAATTTTAGAGGCAGATTTTTACCAAACCCATCCAAAAGATTTTTCTAAAATGGTAAACTTTGTCAATTCCAAATCCAAATCTTCATCCAACACTTCTAAAGGTATTTTTCCCACTCCCTCTTCCTCACCTCAATCAAGCCTTGTGGCTGCAGTCACTTCCCCTAATGAGAAAATTGAACCATTCTATGTGACTCTTCTCATAGTTTTCCATAAACTCAGTAATTGTGTTATAGACTCAGGAGCATCAGACAATGTAATGCCTGCAAAAGTAGCTCATTCTTTGGGCCTGAATCTAACACGTGCCTTTGGTTCCTATTATTGCATGGAGAGTAGAAAAGTGCCTTTAGTTGGAAGAATTAAAGATGCACAAGTAGCTTTTTCTACTTTTCCATAGAAAAGGGGCTTGGCCACTATTTTGGTAGCTAATATTCATCCCTCATATGGGATGTTGCTGAGTAGAAATTTTTATAAGGAGGTAGGAGGTGAAATTCAGATGGATTGGTTGTATGCTCTGATCCCAGTCAATGGAAAAATGAAGAAGTTGCTACCTGAGAAACAAACTGAATACATTATGCAAAAGAATGATGATCCAAAAGCATAGATACTCTATGAAGATATATGGCATGGTAACTACATGATCATGTCACAAGATGAGGCAAAACTTCCTAATTGAGTGATTCATGATCCTGATGGCATTTGGACTTTGGAGTTTGATGAAAGTTGTTCTTTAGCTGGTTCTGGGGTTGGTGTGGTGTTAACCTCTCCAAAAGGGAAGATTCATCCTTTTTCTTTCAAGATTTGTTTTGAAAATACAAACAATATAGTTGAATATGAGGCACTCATACTTGGATTGAACATGGCAAAAGAAATGGGAGTGAAGAATCTTTGTGCTCGTGGAGATGCAAAGCTGATTATGAAACAAGTCAGGGATCTTTTTCAAGTGAAGAACAGGAGATTGAAGCATTATAGAAACCTTGTCTAGGATTCCACTGAGTTTCTTGATGCTTTCTCCATTGAAGATGTGCCAAGAGAAAGGAACACTAGAGTTGATTCTCTAGCTGTCTCAGAATCTCTATTGATTCCTCACCCAAATTTCTCTCAGGAGAAATTTACCATTGAAATGATCCATAGGCCCAATGTACTAGATAATGCAAGCAATTGGCAGGTTTTTAATGATGATCAACACTTTCTCTCATTCTCAGAGCTTAAGGATAATTTTGACCAGTTGTATTTTAAAGGAAGTGAGACTTTGCCTAAAGAGTGTGTATCCTCTAATGAAGGAGATATCAAGGAAGAGATGGATCAACATGTCTGCATCGAATTGAAAGGTAACAAGATTCCTAAAGGGCTGGTGATTTTGGAAGATTTGTTTAATAAGCATGATAGGTACATTAAGTCTAAAGCTTCCCAAGGAGCTCGACAATCTACTGAGTGTTAAAAGATTAATATTGGGAGTCTTGATGAACCCAAGATGGTGAACATTGGAAAATACTGCACTCAAGAGGAGGGACTTATCCCCTGACTGTGGTTTGTTAAAGTGCCATTTAAAAACCCAACAGGGGTGCACCCACATCAAAAATCATGCACATGTATCAAAAAGGGTGCACACACACACTTTGAGTCACGCACTTTAACTTGTTGTCAATTGTACCCTATGTCAGTCTCAGTCAAACCCGCACATGCATCATAAAGGCCACAAATACATTGTTATGCCCACTCATATGAAATTATGTTGTCTGTGTTTTCCTGCACTCTACTTTTCCACACATATGATTAAACTTGCACGTAGGAATCTCTCTGAGCAAACACATATTCACTAAGCTTTTGTTTTACCCTCTATCTAATAGGCGCTTGCACATGTTAAATTTCCCACACACATAACTCTCTGCCCACGCACATGCTTAGATCACTGTCATTTTTAGTAGAGGGCATGTAAATAATTTTATCCATGTGCACATGTTTCTAAGGGCACATACATGTGTGAAAGGGTGTGTAGGTGTCTCTGTTTGATCCAGAGTTATTCCAATTATTTTTTTGTTCCTAGTTTGGGTCATATCTCCTAGCCCGTTGACCCACTTTCAAAACTTGAATAGCCACCATAAAGAGCACAAAATGAACTTTGAGATGCAATGTCATCAAAATCTATAAATGATCTAGATACCTCCTAAAATTAAAATTATTAAAAGATTCCGAAAACATGCCAAAAATAGATTTTCAAAATTTCTATTCATGGATCACTATTAGAATTTTACCTTTGTTTTAAGTTACAGGATCTGATTTTCTTAGTTTCATAATTTTTTTGTAGGGTTCTAATAGTGGTTTTCAAGTTAATTTTGATCATATGTTTTTTACTAACTTAGTTTAAGTGTTTGCATTTTTTACTTATGAGGTTTGAAACGCCTATGTTCTTCCCTCGCGCCTTTTAGGCGATCTTGGGAATAAAAAATTGTTCAACACCTTCTTTATGCTTTCAATAAACACTTCATTTAAATTTTCTAAAGGAAAGAACCTAAAACTTAGTTAAAAAGAACTTACTTTTTGCAGTTTGATAAAGTATTTTCCATTTCCGTAAATTTAGTGAGATCTAACATCGTGTATGCTCTTTCCTTACATCTTAGGACAATCTAGGAAATCAAAAGAAACATTTTATCTCCTTTTTATATATGTTGATCACTTGGAAAATTACTAATCTTTGCATATAGGTCCATGTCACTCACGAAAGAATTAGAGTCTAGAAAAAAGCTAACTTGTGTGTTGTAGGTTGCCAACAATGTTCAAAACTACATTGAACATACAAGATAAAAAACACACCATATACAACACACTTGATTTAAAGGTTCAGATAAGGGTACACCCCATTTGCTTAAAACTAGGACATAACCCCTTTCACATAATCCTTAAGCTACAACAATGGGGGTGGTCCTAGGAACCCCAAAGTAGTCCATGCAAGAGGGAACCTTGTGGACGAAACGAGAAGTGCTCGACACACCTACTTGACTATTTTACATGTGAGATTTAGCGTAAAAGTTATGTGTATCATGAATCCAGTGAGAACACATGATTAATGCATTAATTGTTCACTATGTTTGAAGGGGGTAAAGTAAATCTGAGATACTCCAAGACTAGTCAGTACAACTTTCTTGGTAAATCGAGCTCATATTAGATAACTTATGACACCTAATTGAGATAACTATCTAGGAAAGCCATTATGTCTTGGAGCCAACTTGACCGTATTAAGCTAATCATTGTTGTAAAGAGCCTTCACAAAAGGAGAACTTTCTCATATTCAAAACTTTTTTTGTCGAACAAAGAGAGAGTCCATTAAAGTTCAAACTATGCCTCATTCACCATGAAACTTGTGAAGCATTACTTTTTCTTAGTTTTTCACTAGCCATAAGGCGAGGTGAAACTCTGCCAAAGTGAGGTCAAACACTTTTCAACCTCACTTGATCTACTTCCTTTGCTTTCTTTTGACACTTTGTTGATCAAAAGAAGAATAACCATACGTGTGTTATCAATCGATTGTATCCACCACTTTTGCACCCGTTTACATTCGTCCTTGCTTGAGACTAGATGGTAAACATTGAAAGTGTATGACGTTTTCATATCTTGATATCCATTTGATCTTGGTACCCAAGTCAAGATCGTCATTGTAGTTAGGCTTAATTCTTCACTCGATTCTCCTTTGAAGTGTTACATTTCTTATATTGTATCACAACAATTTCAATTCTTACGTATTGTTTCCTACAAACTTGACCTAAGTGTCTAGATTGTAACATTATGCTACGTGCACTTTAATAATTCCTTGGTATACTTTAGCCTTAGTTTTCTTTCAAAAATTTCCTTGATTTTGAAAAGTGTTGTTGTTACCTTTGTGTGCGTCCTACTAATATTATTTTAATACTAATACCTTACTTTTCCACAAATTTTGGTTAACGTATCTTAGTGGTATTGTTGCATTGTTCATATTTATAACCCCCACTTTTTGAGATCTAGGTCTTGCTTGGAATTAAACTCACATTAAGTATAATTTTCTTGGAAATCACATCAACCTCTTGTTATTACTTACGCCTTGTTCATTTTGAACTTGACATAAGTAGTGAATTTTTTTTTTATCATCTTAAACGTCAAACTACCATTTGGAAACACTTAGGAAGTACTTCATTAATTGAATGGTTTAAAATCAAACCTTGTGTGATTGTGTCTTGTGATTATTTGACATTTTGAATTATCCCTTTAGGACAATCATTTTGATACATTGCACTCACAAATTATTGTCCAAACCTTGTTGGATTTTTGAAATTGCATTATCATGATGTATGTTTTCCTTAAAACCCCTTTGGAAAATAAAAAAACATCCCCTATCTATTCACAAAATGTCTAGTTGGTTTCCTGAATCGACAGGGAACCTTCTTCACTTTGAAGAAACTCAATCACACAATCTAGGTCTAGGCATTTGGACCCAACAAATGCCAACAATGATTGATTATTGTAGGTTTCCTTATACGTATGACAATAAAGAATCAAAATTTAGGCGTTTAGATCAAAATACACCCATCATGACTAAAGCACATTTGGTTCTTCGTGCTAGAGAACCCATTGTGCTACGCCCTTCCCCAAATTCATATCATAGTCAATGGTATGATTATTCTGATTCTAATCCAAACATGTCTTCCGATTAAAATTTTTATAATCCAAATTATTCATATGATTGTCTTGATTATTTTGATCCAAACTATTATTCAAATTCTCCTCACTCTCCAAAACTTCATCTAATTAACCTTCTTCTAAGGAATAATATGTCTCCTCAACGACGTTCTCCTCTAAATATTTTTGTCACCACAAATTCTCCCCATCACTCATCTAATTCAACTCCAACATGGTGGTCCTCTCTTTCTTCGCATGACCCTCTTCATCATCCATTTAATGCAACTCCTACATTGCAGTCCTTCCTTTCTTTACAGGACCCTCTTCATCAACCATTTAATGTAACTCCTACGTCGTGGTCCTCCCTTTCTTCGTAGGACCCCTTTTATCAGTTGCCTCAACGATGTATTTTTCCTTTGAAGAAATGCGTGAGTCCAAATCCCTCCAATCAAACATCTAATACAATTATTGAATGGCAGTCATCCCTTTCTTCATAGGACCCCTTTTATTATTCATCCAATGTGATTCTTGAATCTCAGTCCTCCCCTTCTTCACAGGATCTTATTCATCAATCACCCCCATGAATTATTCCTCTTTGAAGATTTATGCGACTCAAAGTCCTTCTAGTCAAATGTCTAAGTCGATTCCTACATCACAGTCTACAGAATTTGGACTCAATCCTACTAGTTTATGGATGATATACCATCATTTAGGTAGGTCCACACCACCTTCTTCTACTCATGAGACATCTAGCTCCATGTCTACTTCGACTTCCACTTAACCTTCTTCTATAAATCATCTCTTATCGATCAATCTTCTATACTGGCTGGACCTTTTTCTTCTAATCAACTCCATGTGGTCGATCAACAACCCATACCTATTGATTTCCTTTAGAATGAAGGAGCAATCATGGCATTTATAATGGCACATGAAGATATCCCTATAACAAATTATGATCAAGGATTCTCTGTGGACCTTGATGTGTTCACATACTATGGGGAAAATGTTGATTCCTTTTATCCAGAAATAGAGGAAGAGCCTCAGATCATGTAATTTGATCCTCCTCTTATTATTCCATCCTCACATTCTTCATTCTGTGATGAACTGCCAAGGTCTAGTATTGAGCCATGGCCCATCTTCTCATCACCCAATTCTTCTTTACATATCACAATTCCTCAATCACAATCTCTTATGGGGTCAACGCTAAATAGCCCTTCATCTTCATCTATGTGTGGGTCACCTCCTAGGAGCCCTCCCTCTGCTATTTTTGGGACATTGTTGAATATTTCACTATCATCTATTCTTAGGAAACATCAAACTAGTACCTTTTCTTCTATTTATGGGTCACCCCCGAGTAGCTCATCTTCTTCTATTCTTGGGCCACATCCTAATAGCCCATCATCTTCCATATATGGGTCATGTCTTAGTAGCCCTTATTTTTTTATTCTTGGACCACATCCTAGTATCCCTTCATCTTCTATATGTGGCTCACCTCCTGGTAGCCCATCTTATTCAATTCTTGGACCATATCCCTTTCATCAATCACATTATTCTTCTATAAAAAATTATGGAAAGCCCACCATCATTCCACAGATTCCTCTCATCAATTCTAAACATCCACATTCTCCTCCCACTTCTCGTAATCAGAAAAGTCAAGCATTAGCTCATAATAAACCCAAACATGTTCTTTATAAAGCTACGATAAAAAATCTGAAGATCTACAAAGCTCCCAGCAACTCAAACGATTATAAAATTCAAAATAAAACGTGATTCCAGAATGCACACCAACATACACATCAATTATGGCACAAAGTGAAGAACCTTATGGATAGGGAACTTAAGCTCCCACATACAAAACCCATGTTTCAAAACAAATCACAATCATTTGTTGAGTGTGAACTCACCATGATAATCGAGATCAAGGATAATATTACGCTTGATAAAAAACATGTTTAGTCTCCCTTATCAAGGAAATCACAAACATCATTGTTGGATCTTATCACGTAAAGAGACATTTTTGGTCCTAACTTCCCAAAAATAAAAAATCATAAAACAGTTCAAAAATATAAAAAAAGAGAAAACATTATAACATTACAAAAACAAAATCAAAGGTATAAAGATCAAACATTGTAATCAAGTATTGCATACACATGGATGTTCTTTCTTCCCTTTCTTTCCATTCATTTGCAAGTCATCCACCATTTTCATCCCTTCGATGATATTTTGGTTAGTCTTTTTGCACTCCTTGTGTGACATTTCTCTCTATGGTATCTGTTTGGCCTTGGTCTTTTATCACCTTGGTAAATTAAAGAACGACTGGCGTCTTAGAGATCCTATCACAATTCACATCTAATAAAACTATTGTGAATAAATGCTGGACGTATTTGTTGACACTAGCCAATGTCCTCATCACAATCACTTCCACATCCTCCCATCAAGCCATTAGTGGTTCTTAACCCCTTTTCAAACAAGAGAGCTGAAATAAATTTTGAAAAAACAAAATAAAAACAAATCAATCCATCAAAAAGCTAAAAGCCAAAATCAAAATCAAATTGATATATAGATCTCTCTTGGGGTATTTCCAGTATCTCTATCAGGGCTATGGACGCTTGGGTGGAATTAAAGAAATGCTGGGACTAGAATCAAATACATCTTCATAGGGGCTATGGATGCATGGCTGGCAACGAAGTAATGTATGACTCTCCTTCCACCTTCCATTCACAAATATCATTTCATAATAAATCATTCCTACACATTAGATAGTGTTTCTTCACTTGTTGCCTATCAACTCTCCCCTTAGTTACGAAAGTGATGGAAAAGAGGATAATTAGTGTAGTCTTAGAATTAAATCCACGTTAGCATATTTTAGGTGTCTACAGTGTATATCACTAAATGATGTAAGTAGAAGTGATGATGTAGCCCATAACATTTATCACTAATCTAGGAATTTCACATGAGAAAATATTGAATGGTGAACATGTGAGTGTGAGGAGGTCCATTTGTGATGTATACCCTCAACAATCGAGTATGGACCGTGGGACTAGAGTACGTCATAGGGTAATAAGTATAGTGTGTGTAAGTAGATGAGTGGAATGTGTATTATGTGTAGTATATGCAGTGATTAGACATTTTCATGTGTGTAGTGTGTAATGTAGGATATATAATATATAATGCAAGATGTGTAGATGAGATAAGATGTGTGGATGCATAGTAGATGTAAGATGTAAGATGCAAGATGTAATACGTAAGATGTAATATGTAAGATGTAAGATGTAAGATGTGTGAAGATGTGTAATGTTTAGTGTATATTGTGCAGTGTGTGAGGTTCATGTGTATAGGATACCCTCAATAGTCAAGTGTGAACCGAAGCACAAGAGTGTGTCATCGGGTAATGATGATGTAGGTGAATCAAAATGTCTATGATGAATGTGGTAGTTAATGAATGATTTCTAGCCATAGATGATGAAAGAGTGTATAGTATGCGCAAATAGATGGTGATAAATGTATGCACGTAGGAATGAGTATGTAGTGTATAGACATAATGGAGAAATGGAATAGGTTGTTATAGGAATAGATCCTTCAACAATAATTTAATAACTGTAATAACACTTGTGTGTCATTAGGGGGTAAGGATACAAGATTCACCTACCAAAGACCAAGTTTACATGAGGCGGTGGAAGCATGTGTGGAAAAAGAAACAACAGGACCATGCAATGGTGGAAAAAATGTGTCTTGACTATCAGTAGGAGTAATTTCTTTGACAAAATGAATTGAAAATGAAATTGGAGTAGGACGTCGAGAAATATTGAATGGTGGTAGCTTCGGTGGAATTGATAATGTTGCAGAAGATTTGATAGGAGAAGGTAAACTGATTTTGATAGGTGGTTGCGTAGTTTGACTTGGTGATGTCGCATATGACTTGAGAGGAGGTGCTATATTTATTTTGAGGGGTGGTTTCTTAGGAGGTGTTTGACTTATTGTAGATGGAACTTGAGTAATGATGGCATGATTCTCATTAGACATAGATGAATAAAATTTAGGGACCCATTGAGATGTAACAATTGGAGAGGACGATGTGATATGACACGGTGCAGTGAATGAGATAAAACCTTGATGCTCAAGATTCTTGATTCTTCATTGTAAATCATAGAAATCATTGCCATTATGTGTATTGATTTGATGATAATTACAATAAGGACAACCTTGATATTTTTCTAGCCAATAAGGAGGATAGTAATGATTAGATGGTAAAGTGATCAATTGATGACTAAGGAGCTCAGTAAGAATGTCATGTTGCTTAGTATTGAGATCAAAGGTGAGAGGCTCTAATAATGATATCAATTTAGGTTCACTGATATGAGCACATGTAGTAGACATAGAATGAAGATGAGATGTAGAAGGAGAACAAACATGAGCCTAATAAGTGTCCTTAGTATGTTGGATTTCAGATTTGAGAGATCTAATCATGGATTTCATAGCCTTAAATTTGTCTTGAATTAAATAATGTAAAGATTAAATTTAATCTAACATGGGTTGATTAGATGGAGGATCACATAGACTAGGGTTATAAAATAAATGATAAAAAATAACACTTAGAGAGACATATCTTGGGGAAGATATCTGGTGTCTAGGGCCATTTTAAGAATGACTTGGAAATTAGGATGCATTTGAAGTAAATCAAACAAAGAAATTTGACGAATTTCAGGAGCCATGATAAAGAAGATGATATAACAAAGAAGGATCTGAAAGATTGATCAGGAGTGGGGCTCACCAAAAGGATTATGATAAAATGTAAAATAATAGCCTAATCTAATGCAAGTTTGCAGTAAATAAATGAAACAATAAAATATAGAAATTAACCCAAGTAACTAAGTAATAAAAATATGAAACCCTAATTACAAAGAGGGTTGGATAAGCCTTAGCTGATTTGCAAAGGTTGTTGGACTGTGTCACAGTAATGACAGGTTGAATAGGGATGTAAGACCGTCACACAAAAGCCTGGGAAAATGCATATCCAACAGATTTGACTGGACTAGGTAACCTAGAGAGGGATGGGGGCACCCGTGGGTGCCATGGTCTTCATTCTATGTGCCATGTTCTACGTAGATGTTGAGAAAACTTCCTTTGAGGTGTCACAAGAGGTTCACACTTATTCACTTTTTGTTGTGTGTATGCTGATGTAAGATCTATGAGGTCGATGTAAACCTGCAATGAAGAAAGCACCTGCAAGAACCTCAAATAGACATCAAATCCTAAAAATGAAAGATGCAAAATGAGGATTCAGACTGTCGTCAACTGCCACAATGAGAAACTTACTATTGAGCATTATACTACATCTCAGAACCAATGTAGTTATGTGTGTGTGTCTACAGAATTGTGCCCTAGGTTGCTCTTGTGCGTGTCACACTTTATGAGTAGTGAGTATGTAACTAGATGTAGAATCTAAAGAATGTGTGCATGGAATGTAGATGAACCAACGTTTGTCCCTTGTGATAGAGATAGATGGATGCAAATGGAGCTATAGATGCCTTTAATGGATGCAACCTTAGCTGGAGATAGTAGATGCTTAGTTCTTGGTCCTTTATTATGATTACAAAACTTTATATTTATATGATTCCTTCACTTAAATTTCACAATTAACCCTGAAAAGTAAGACTACCAAAAATATAAGATGCTCAAATGGCTATAAAGGACCTAAAAAGTGTGATCAAAGTACAAAGAGGATAAGGGCACCTAGAGGGGACGAGGGTCCCTGGCGCTGACATCTTGGCTAGGTGTTGGTGTCCAAAATGACAAATTCCAAAAGATGAAAAGATATACTGACCAAGTAAAAGTGTAAGACTGAAATAAGAAGCATAAAGAAAATAAAATGGGCCAAAGACATGGGTTGATTAGTACATTTCTTACTTAGGAATCATATGAATAGTAGTATGTAATCAGGACTAGATAATTACCCAAAGTGTGTGATTTTGTGTCTACAAAAGGAAGGATTTGAGGTCCTGAGAAATCTCGAAGGCTCGTGATTGATAACTGGTAGTTGGGAGTCTAAGCCCAAGCTTTCACTTGAGAAGTTATGATCCTAAGAACATTGCTCCAATACAAAGTGGAAACATGGCTTCAACTTAGGAAGAAATCATTCAATAGGGTCACCAATGAATATGGGACACACATATTTGAAATGGACAGTGATGTTCAAATCCCTCACACCTCCTCATTGATAGGGTTGTCAAATTTATCCAGGATCAAGAAAAATGTCAAGTCGTGATTAGATGACATATGGTTGGAACACATGGACTAATCACAAATCACTTACGATCATGGGAAAATTGAGAGCATGCAAGGTAGAGGTGAGACCTATGACCCATGAACTAGTGGTCCCAAGAACCCCGATCCAGTACAAAGTAGAAAAGTGGATTCAACTTAGGAAGAAATCATTCAACATGGTGTTTCACCTGATTCTTAGACGTTGCTTTGAATATTTACGAAACAGATAGGGTAATGGACATAGGAGGAATACCTTTTGAAATGCTAGTTGTTGGGTTGTTGCGCGTGTATGACTTTTGAATCCACAGATGATCATGAGAGCTTCCTTTTGGCTGTGAGGAACTACCTGAAATGGAACACAAGACCACCAGAATAAAGTTAAACAATATGTACAGTGAACTACCTAGCGTGTGCTAGATCTAAGAAGTGTGATACTTCCTAGATGGCTATCAGTCCACTGTTTAAAACAATTTAATGTTGGTAATGAAGTAAATCCTATTGTAATTGAAATGATTTAGGTATCTCATTAAAAACACAATAAGAAAGATCTAATCTAACAGGCTAGGTTAAAATAAGATCCGAAGGTCAAGTAGTTGGTTCTGGTTCTTTGCAGGTCTGACAGAGGTCTCAGGAAGGTCACAGGTGATTAAGGGTGATGTGAGAATAGGTGGGGTAGGTTACTGTTATGGGCTCTATTCTTAAATACAGAGACCGATGTCGATTAAGTGTGACCGATGCCGGTTGGGGAGAACCGGTGTCGGTTACTGTGGAAAACTAGGAATGCCACAGAATGAGCTTTGGGTCTCCCTTATGATTACACAAAGGACTTGGTTGGTCGCAAAACGAGGTATTATGTTGTTTGGATGGGATTTGGTGAGGTTTTAATGGGTATGTGGAGGGGTGAGTATTAAAGGAGGTCAATGGGTGGCTAAGAGAACAAAGGATGACAATACAATGATGAAATGAATGAACCAGAGGAGTAAACTATTCTACTTACTTGAAATCTGGTTCTGGGTGTCTGTGAGTGATGGATGAAGGTGCTGGTAAGAGGTTGAATGTTGTTGAGGATCACCAAATGTTGGAAAGCTCCTGCATGGGCTGCATGTGCATTCCTTTTTGCTTGGTTGGATCAAATTTGTGTTGGGTGATTGCTGGATGGTTGTCGGGTGAATGTTGGATGTCTGTGCAAGAGAAAATGCTTGATCTCCTTCCTTGCATGTGTGTTCTCGTAGAAACTTGTTCTCAAAAGATGTCTTATCTCTCAGGAATCTGCCAATGTTTTTCCAACCTCAAAAATAAGGTTTTGTTTTGGGGATTAAAAGGTGACCAACGGCGGTTCCAGCTTAACCGGTGACAGTTAGGGGTAACCGGTGTCGGTCAAGGTGGGATTTCCTAGGTTTTTAAACTAGGAAGATCCCCTTGATTTTTTGGGATCTCATGTCGTTAACCCATGGATTAGGATGGAAGCTTCCTGTAAGCATGCGGGAATGTGGTTAGAGGGAATGTAGGCATTGATTTTTAGGGTTTGGGTAAGTCTTAGTTAGTTATGGCAACTTACTAAGAATAGGTCTTAGGGTGAGTTGGCTTGGTGAGGTGTCTAGGTGAGGTGTAAGTGTGGGCATTATCTAAATTAAGATATTTAAATAATAAATATGGTGAGGATAATGAATTAATTTTATTAAATTAATATTAGTGGGGTGAAGGGGGCCATGACTAGGTGAATGTGATGAAGGTATTTATTTGTCGATGGACCAAAGGGGAGTGTGACCTAATTTTGGTGTCTACATTTTGCCCCTTTTTGTTGCATAGCTTGTATTGGTAAGTGACACTAACAAAAATAAGATGTGGTTGCCCCATGTGTGGGTGAAGGTGATCCCCCTCAAACCAAGAACTGATGAGGTAGAAGGCAGAATCAGTGAGTGGTTTGATAAAAGGTAAATGTGATGAAAAGGAAGGTGGGTAGGAGTGGGTGGAAAAAGGAGCCATGTCTGACTCAGGTAATCTAGGTAATGGGTTAGGGTCAAAGGTAGTAACAGTCAAACACACACACACGTATAAACTATAGCACATTACCAGTTTGAAGAGCAGGAAAACTCTACATCGTCTAAGGTCGATAGGTTTATCCAAACAAGGTTAAAGTGATTCTGGTATCCAAGGTATAGGATATGGTCAGGAAGCACAATGTAGGTTAGGTGCATAGGAACGTTTAGGTATGTTTTGGTACACCCAAGGTAGGGTCAGGATAAATGGTCACGGAAAGAGGCAAGGTAAGGTCATTAGGTCAATCAACACAGGTAACAGTGCCGCAAGTTATAATGAACACATGAGGTCAAGGGTCACTAGCAATGGTCCAGGTCCAAATATCTAGGTCATGGCGGGTAAGGCCTGGGGTATGGGTAAAATAATGAGTCCCCAAAGGAGGACAAAGGTAGGTAGTAAATGATGAGGTCAGGAGGGTGAGGTAAATAGTCAGGGTAATGGTTGGGTGAGGTAAATGGTTAGGGTAAAGGGTAGGTGTGGAAAAAAAGGAGGGATAGGTGGGGTAATAGGGTAAAATGTTGGGTTTTGTGCAAGAGAGGGTGACCGATGCTGGTCAGGGGTAACTGATGTTGGTATAGTGCAACCGACTACGGTAAGGTAGGGCATGTGACCAATGCCAGTGAAGGTAAAACCGACATCGGTTAGGTCGGGGTTGTTATAAAAACAAAAAATAAATACATGTTTTTTGTTATTCATTTGTCATTTAGCGAATTGAGAAAATGAAAAAAGAGAGAGAAAAGAGGGAAAAGTGTCTGGATGGAATGGAGTGTTGAGTTGGCGTCTGAACAGTGGGTGATTGGTTGGTGAGAGGAGGGTCCACAGGATCGATGTGTGGGATTCGATCGGTTGGAGACGTGGGTAGAGATTTGGTGATGGAAGAGGTCAGAGAGGGATCAGGCGGGCCACTGGTGCAGTGGCCAGATGTGCCACCACGATGACGATAACACGATGAGGTAAGTGTCCAACTCTAGTTGTATTTGGTTAGATAGATTAGGTGATTTGCAAATTGGTTTTTTGGTTTTTGTTTTGGGTGGGGGAAAAAGTAAAAATTTAGAAATGGGAGGGTAAAGTGGGTAAAATAGGAATGGGGAGAGAGATAAGTGGGAGAGGGGGGAGGGATGAGGTGTAAGGGAGGTGTAGGTGTAGGTGATGTTAGGTGGGTAAAAGGGGCAGGGTGGGAAGTTTTTGAGAAAGGGGGGTTTGGGGGTTGTGGGTTTTCACCGTGAATAGTGACCGGTGTCGGTCGGGTTTGAGCCGGTGTCGGTAGGGTTAAACCGGTATCGGTCACGAAATAGGTGACTGATGTCAGTTTAGGGGTGACCGGGGTCGGTTAGAGAGAACTAGCACCGGTTAGGTTTTGGAGAGCAAGGGGTCAAAAGTGCCACAGGTTGGGTGATTGAGATGGGTAGGGGTAAAATAGGGTGTTGGAAAATGATAGGGGCAAGTATGGGTGTGATAAATGTAGATTAATGTGTTGTTTGTATTAGATGCAAGGGAGAGATTAGCTACGTATGTGGGACAGGGTTCCACCCCTGCTCGTGACAGTGTGTGGCACAAGTGTGACCCCTGAGGAGCTGCGACATGTGGAGGTGGTAGGCTGAGTGGGGTCTGACGTTACAACATGTAGTTTGGTAGCCTATTTTGATGGTTGCACTCATCGATAGATGGGATTCCATGACCAACACATTCCACCTGCCGATGGGTGAGATCACAGTCACCCTAGAGGACGTGTTTAGGATTCTACGGCTACCCATATTGGGTATGCAGGTCTACTCTATCTCCTTTAAGGCCTCAGAGGAGCTGATGTTGATGGTGTTTGGAGAGGGGATGGCTGAGCTGACATTCCATAGTGCCAGCATTCACTATGGAGAGATGTACCTAGCCCATCTGGAGGAGATGAGGCTAGTAGTTCTATTGATGGAGGCAGTGTGCTGCTTTGCACTGCCAGATGCAAGAGGGTGGAGATTTCCCCTGATCATTGATGGGGGTATTACACGACATGATGATAGATCAGACCCACTTTTCCTGGGTGCCAGCATTCTCTGGTGCAGCTATACAGGGAGTTATGGGCATATGGATGGTTGCGCAGGTTCAGCCTGTGTTGTACCTTTATACTTCATTGTTGGGCTTATGAGCACATAGTTTGTGTGCGGCCAGTAGGGATGCCCCGAGTAGATGCATTTCCACCTAAGATATGGTACGAGTGGGGTATAGGTGATGGGTGCCTGTTATTAGAGAGTAGAGATCAGACAGGCCCACACATGATGTGGCCTATTTTTAGTGTTTATTAGAGGGGTTGTCCGGAGTGGACATCATTTGGAGGCCATATGTGGACTTCCCATCATATAGGCATATGTGTGATGAGTTAGCTGAGCTCCAGCTACTGAGATGGATATAGGGTCACCATGCGGGGAGCACGAGATGATCCCAGTTGACAGAGTTAGGTGGCAGTTTGGGCTATTACAGGACATACCTCTGCCCTTCCCATAGTATAGGAGAGATGACGTGGAGAGGCCCTTACCTCTACCACAGCTGATAGTGCCCACATAGGGTAGGAGGAGCAGGTAGTGGACTGGTGGATAGATGATGTCGGGGTCATAGACACAAGTATAGACAGTGGTGGGTGGCTCATTTATGAGCCATACCACCCAGACTGGGGTAGCCTAGATCTAGCCACTATCACGGTGTAGAGAGAGACCCTACAGGGGCAGGTGGCTACTCTGATTACCCAGTTGGGTATGGTGCAGACACAACTTGTGAGCTCAGAGGCATGTGGAGGTAGTGGAGCTACATGTACAAGTGGCCAGTCTGTAGGCCTAGATGGCCAGGGTGGGGGTGGAGATGGAGATGAGGATGATGGTCATGGTGGTGGCCTTATAGGCATAGGTGACAGGGTTACAGGGCTAGTTAGCCACAACTCAGGCATAGATTGGGCCTTACAGGCCCAGATATAGGCATAGGGGTAGAGGGCACCACCACAGGCACCTGAAATAGGGTCCACATTTCACAAGCAGGAGCAGGACAGGGTCCCACAGGATAGGTACAGGGGTCGAGGCCTATGGGGCCACCATAGACCGTGCCTATATCAAGGTTATGGGATGCCCTAGGTGAGGCCAGATACTACCAGGACTAGTTGATGGTAGCTGGGATAGAATTTCTATCCTATGGAGAGTATGGGCACAACAGGCCTTGAGTGAGAGGACTAGATCTCACACTCATAGTGTAGAGAGCACAAGGGGCCATCGAGCTCTGAGGCCAGATCATGGAGAGGCCACCAGCTCATAGAGACCAGCTCCAGGTGAGGCACTAGTAGGGACCCAGACTGGGGCCGAGGAGGCAGAGGGTACAAGTGACATAGATATGGAGGATATGCATCGAGATGCCTGATATATGGCTCCTGATTTTTGATGTATTGTAGTCATTTTTTGATATATACCGGCCTGCATGTGCCAAAGATAGTGAGGATGTATGAGATTTTTTGTATATTTTGAGCATATACCGGCTTGCGTGCGAAGAGATTTTGTATTGGTTTATTGTTTCAGTGTATATGATACCGGCCTACATGTGCTGATGACATTTTGTATTGAGTATCGGCCTATGTGCCAACAATTTTGAGATGATGGACATGATTGGATATCTTGTGTACATTGTATTGAGACACATATTTATTTATATGATGAGATACATGAGATGCTTGATTTTTTGGTGTTTTGATGAGATTTTTGATTTGTTGTTGTGATATGGATGGAAATTAGGTGAGTTAGGCATGATGGAGTCAGGTCGGTTTAGGCATGGATCGAGTCAGGTCTTAGGCATGGATCGAGTCAGGTTGGTTTAGGCATGGATCGAGTCAGGTCTTAGGCATGGTCGCATGGTGAGTCTGGGTTAGGCATGGTTGAGTCAGGTTGGTTTAGGCATGGTGAGTCAGGTAGGCATGGTTGAGTCAAGTTGGTTTAGGCATGGATCGAGTCAAGCTGGTTAGGCATGGTGATTTTTAAAGTGGTTGGGGTTGTGATTCATTAATTTGTATAATGAATGATAATATGGGCTATTGTTAAGATGCTTTATAATATATGTATGATGATGGTAGAGAAATAATAGTCATAAGAAATGTATGTTGTGATGATGATAAAAATGTTAAGCAACTTGTTTTCTGTTTGGTTTGATTTTCAATTTTTGATATAAAGAGGAAACTAAGTGGGGTAGAATGTATTTTAGGAAGATGAAAGATGGATTGGTTAGGGTAGAGAGTGGCCGAGCTAACCTCCAAGGGCCCCATGCCCTCGGAGTGTTGCCTACATAGTCCCGAATAAAAGGGACCTCAGGCTGATGTAGTTCTCCCATAAGCTAGGGAAGAATATGAGGGGGTATGAAAATGAGTTCGGTAGGTTTTAGGCATGTTGTGGGTTTAGGTCTGTTAGGTGTGTGTGGGTTATAGGTAAATTGGTATAGGTGATGTTGATTGTGGCAAAAGAAGAAGATTACCCCAAAGGTAAGCATCAAGGACCAAGTCCATGTATAAGGTAATCAAAATGTAAATAATGACGTTTAAAAGATAAGAGGAGGCAATAAAGCCACCTGATTGGTTAGGATCATACCGAGTAGATCATACCTTGGAGGAGGTGATGAATGTAAGACCCTAAAGACATTGCATGATTGATTGTTCTAAGGTGAAAAGTAGTCACATGATCACCAAATGTCTTGGTTTCCAAGAGGTCCCTTGAGGTGGTAGGAAATGGGAGTGGGAATGGTGAGAGGGGTGAAAGGTGGTTAAATTTATATGGTATGAGGTAGTATGCTTTTTGGGCAAGAGATCCGAGGTCACAATGGGCAAGTCCATGACTTAAAAAGTTTTCTATTTTGACTTGTATTTGAGATAGAATGATTGATGCGGGAAGTCTATATGGGATGAGGAATTTAACTCCTTAAGGTCTTCGTGAAGCTGATCGATGCGGGAAGATTCCACTTTTGTTTTTCTTTTTTTAAGAGCTTTACATAGTTGTCCTTCGAGGGAGCAGTCTATTTACAGCAGCGATTGCTGAGAGGAAGATGTCCTTTTGAGGGAGTCATCTTTTTGTTAGAAGTTTGACTCAAGGAGTTGGGTCCCATGTGAGGGCTTTGAAGTCATGGACAAGACCAAGGTGAAGAATAGGACTCTTATTCAAAAAGCAGGGTGAAATGACCATGGGATCTCATCTAAAGGTGGATGAAAAGTATCCATGAGAATCATGCTATGTGCAGCACCATGGTACACATATTCAAGAGAAGATGACAAGTGATGGGTACTCACATGATTCTTGTTTAATCGTTGGTGAGGTGTATGAAGTGGATAGCACTCAAGGGATGAGCATGGAAAGAAGCAAAAGGTGAGGTAGGACTAAAAGTCAACAATAGAATGGTCAAAGATGCAAGGCGTTAAGGGGTTCAGGTTTGGGTTTACCATCGAGTGAAGATAAATGATAAGCACCTGATCCATAAGTATGAGTCACAATGTATGGTCCAAGCCAATTAGGAGAAAAATTTCCCCGTTTACTTTTTTCTACTTTGGTTACATGTTGATTTTCTTTCAAGACAAGGTCACCGACTTGGAAGGTTCATTCATGGACACGTTTTTCATAGGCACATTTGATACATTTTTGGTAAACTTGAAGGTGGTCAAGAGCATTAAGATGATGTTCATCTAATAAGTCAAGTTGTGCTAAACAACCCTAACGAAAGTCATCATCATTGAGCATGTCATGGAGAGAAATGAGGAGTGAGGGAATCTGGACTTTGAGAGGTAGAACAGCCTCTATACCGTAGACCAGAGAAAAAGGTGTGGTGGCAGTGGAAGTGTGAATACTAGTGTGGTATGCCCACAGGGAAAAAGGAATGTGCGTATGCCAATCCTTCCCGGTATCATTAACCACTTTCATGAGAATTTTGTTTAGGGTTTTGTTAGTGGATTTGGCTTGGCCATTGGTTTGTGGGTAATAAGGTGATGAGAAACTTAGCTGAATGCCTGAAGGCGTCGCAAAGTTTTTGTAATGTTTTATTTTTGAATTGTTTTCCATTGTTAGTGATGAGGTGATGAGGAACACCAAAGTGAAAAATGATGTGATGATTGATGAACTCACATATTTTCTTGGATTTTTGTGGAGATGAGTGGTATGGCTTCCACCCATTTTGTGTAGTATTCGGTAGCAGTGATGATCCATTGATGGCGTTGGGAAGAATGGGGGTTGATCTCTCCGACAAGATCCAAACCCCATTGAGAGAAGGGCCAAAGGTCACGGGTGACCTGTAAGGCATGACTGGGTGTATGATGAAGGTTGGCATGTTGTTGGAATTTTACACAACGCTTGACATAGTCACAACAATCATGGTTAAGGGTCGGCCAAGTAATAGCCTAGACGAAGAATATGCTTAGCAATAGCAAGGCCACTGAAGTGACCTCCACATATGCCATCATGAACTTCCTTAATGGTATAAGGAATTTCAGAACTTGTGAGGCATCGTAAGAGAATACCATCAAAGTCCACACTTATAGAGGAGGCCCCCCATGATGACATAACGAGAGACCTTTTTAAGGAAGGTGCGTTGTCTGTTACAGGTGAGATCAGGGGGTAAGATGGAGAGAGAAAGATAGTTGGAGTATTGTTTATACCAAAGGTCACTCGGGTCGGGGGTAGTGGTTCCAGATAGAGTAAAATTCGTGAGGTAAATAAGAAGGTGATTGGAGTTCGTTGTATGGTGACAAAGATTTTAGAATCAGCAGGTGAAGTGGGTATTTGAGAAGCCAAGCAGGCCATGGTATCTACAAATTTGTTGGTTGAACGAGGGATGGTTTGCAGGGCGTAACGGTCAAAGGTGGTCAAAAGTATGTCTACATGATGTTTATACTTTTGAAGTATCTTGTTATGACATTGGTATATACCATTGATTGGTTTATGACCAATTGAGAATCACCAAAGATGTTGATTGATTTTACATCTAGGGCATAGGTGGCTTGGAGACCTAATACGAGTGCTTCGTATTTGGAAATGTTGTTTGTACAATTAAAATCTAGTTTGAAAGACAAAGGCATGGGTTCACCATCAAGTAGAATGAGGATAATACCAGCCCCACCCCCACGTGCTGACACTTGGAACCATCAAAGAAGAGTGTCATTTGTATAGGTGGGTTCGTCCAAGGAAAGGGTAGCAATTGACTCATCTGGAAAGTCAAAATTAGAGGGTTGATCCCCAGATAATAGGTGCTGTCAGCCAATTGGTCAGCGATAGCTTGGCCCTTGATGGAATTTTGATGAATGAATTCGAGGTCGAGGTCAGCTAAAAGCATAAGCCAGTGTGCGGCACGCTGATTTTGATAAGGCTTGGCATACATGAAGTGTAAGGGGTCGGTGTTGGTCACAACATAGGTTTTGTGGTTGAGTAGGTAATGTCAGAGTTTTGTGGCAATGAAAACTAAGGCTAAGAAAAAGTTTTTCGGGATGGGTGTATCAGGTTTCATAGTCCAAAAGAGTACGGCTTATGTAATAAATTGCCTGCTCCCTATGTTGTTCATCACGATGAGTGAGCATGGCCCCTAAAGAGTGATTGGTAGCTGAGATGTATAGGTAGAAAGGTTGATCGTCTTTAGGTGGAATGAGTACGGGTGGTTGGAGAAGGTATTATTTTAGGACCTCAAAAGCTTTGTGGTAGTCATCATCCCATTTAAAGGAGACATCCTTCTTGAGTAGATGATGAAATGGTTGACACTGATCAGATAATTGTGAAATGAAATGGTGAATAGACTGCAACTTACCTTACAGGCTACGGAGTTGTCTAAGGTTAGTGGGTGGAGGCATTTTGAGAATGGCCTTGACTTTAGCAGGGTAAACTTCTATACCATGTAGGGAAATGATAAAGCCTAGGATTTTTCCTGAGAGGACCGCGAAGAGGCACTTCTTAGGCTAAAGGAAAATGCAATATTTAATGAGATGGTTAACAATGGTTTTGAGGGACGGCAAGGTGCTCGGATTGGCATTTAGATTTGGCCAGGAGATCATCCACGTAATCTTCCAATATATTATGCATGATATCATGGAAGATGTAAGTCATAGCCCGCTGATATGTGGCACCCACATTTTTAAGGCCAAAAGGCATGACTCGGTAGCAGAAGTTCCCCGAGGGGTGATGAACACGGTTTTTTGTTGATCCTCTGGGGCCAAGTAGGATTTGGTTATAACCCGAGAATCCATCCATGAGTGATAGTATCTCATGACCAATGGTAAGGTCAACCATTTGATCAATACCGGGTAAGGGAAAGTTATCTTTTAGGTAGGCTAGGTTGAGGTCATGGAAGTCCATGCAAATAAGGAGTCCCCCTGTCAATTTAGTGACAAAGGCAATGTTAGAAATCCAGCGAGGATAATCCATGGGAAATATGAAGGAAATAGAAAAAAGACGCTGAAGCTCTTCTTTGACAAGAAGGACAATGCGAGAGTGAATTTTCCTTATCTTTTGTTTGATGGGTTTGGCATCGAGAACGGTTATGATATTGTGGACCACTATGGTGGGTTCAATACCAGGCATGCCTGTGTAAGACCAAGCAAATGCATGGCTATGATATTTGAGAAAATAAGTGATGGCTTCCTGTTCAGCAGCATCTAAAGATTGACCTATCTTTAGAATGTGCGGGTCATCCTGGGTATGAATGTTGATCTCAATAGTCGATTCATTCAACATGGTTTACATCTCATAGGGTAATAACCAATGAATATAAAAGTCTTTTTCACCAAGGTAGGTGAGTATAGATTCATCATCCTAACATTGAACGATGTTAATTAAAGGTGTATCGTCATCGATCATTTCAGGATACAGGAAGGGAAGAGAGGAAGGAGTCTCACCCTCACGTTGATAAATCAAAGGCCCCAAGGAAATGGTGTTTATGAAAAAAAAATTTAGGAGGGACATATTCAGGATCCATCGACTCCATCGGAAAAGGTGGCGATGAAGGTGGAGCGGGTGAAGAAGGTGGAGAAGGGGTTGATGTCCTTGATGAGTTCACTATGATCATTATGCTTATGGGGTGGTGCATGGAATAAATGTATGGCAGCCTTGCTCATAAACGACAAAACCAAAACCCTTCCACACACATTGGTGCAGGAAGGTGTGGGCAAAATGGTGATTGGTGAGAGACTGGAAGTTAGCAGAAAATAGGCGGGTTTGTGATGGTCATTCAGGTGTGTAAGTGGTAGTATCAAGTCCCCCATAGGTGATACTGGTACGAAGATGAGGAGGACCATAAAGGAGGTGTTCTCCTATGCGGTGATCATAGCGAGGGTGTTGGTGAAGACTTCCATACTCTTGTGGAGTAAGGAATGTGTTGACACTATATAGGCGGTATTCCCCCAGAGTGAGGCATTGAAAAACACCTTCTAAGGGATCAGTGGTTGGTATGTGGGTAGCGGGAATAGATGATGTGTCAGAGGTTGATGCGGAGGTGGAGTTAGCGGATTGGGAGATTGATGGGTTGGCCGTGGAGGTTGTGGTGACAGTAGGAATGGAAGAGGCATGTGCGGTGGAGGTGGCGACTATACTGGTAAGCGGAGGCATAGGTGAAGTGGTAGGGGTTGTGGAGGTAGACACCTTAATGAGTAAGAGTACTTCATTGGGTTAGTAAAGCATGTTACATGTTTTAAAAGGTGATGGATCAGCTGGGATAGTGTAGGTGTGTCCCTCATGCTCGAACTTTACACAACAATGCAAACTGGAAGGAATGTAACCTATGAAATGAATATAGGGTCTGCCAAGCAACAGGTTATATTGAAATTCCCCCTCCAAGACGTAGAATAGCTCTGGAATAGTGTGGGGGCCCATGGGAATGTGGAGGATGATGGTGCTTAGTGTAGAGGTGATAGCGTCGTTGAATTAACACAACATAATAGGATGTTTATGCATGTAATTATTGGGTATGCGCATTTGAGTGAATGCATGGGATGAAATGATGTTAATGCTAGCGCCCCCATTAATCATTACACATTGTACAAGTATATCATCGATGTGGACAGAGAAGAAGAGGGCTGGGTTTGGGTCATCTGTTTTGTGTGGTGCAATCTCTTCCTCTGAGAAGCTAAGGGAGGCTATTTGGTGAGTAGGGTGAGGTGTGGATAAAGGTGGTAATTTGGTGAGAGAGGCTACATGATGGGGTGTGATAATTGAGGCTATGGGTGTAGGGTCATTGGGTAAAACCTCAATAGATTGAAGAACCTCCATGAGAGCTTAACGATGGGATTTTAAGGTTTGGATGAGGTCATATAGGGACATTTTGAGGGGATATTGGTGTAATTGTTTAAGCATGGTGCAATGTGTGACCCCATTAGAAATAGGGTATGTGGGTCCACAGATAGTAATCTTAGGTATGGGTGCAGATGGTATGTTGGGTATAGGATTGGTTGGTGGGTCAGTTGCCTTTTCCTTACCTTTATCCTTCTGAGCATGGATAGTAATGTGGACAATGTTGATCTGAGGGGAGTTAGAAAATGGAGAAGGTATAGGGTGAGTGGTATAACGACATGACGGAAAAAAACATACCGGAGGAGAAAAACCCTGTGAGGTGAGCTTGGCTTAACGACATTTGGGTGATGGTGTGGCAACTTCTCTGATGCAAACCATGTTAATTTCATATCTTGGAGGTGGTTCTAGGAGCTGTGGTGGTGGAGGTCATGGTTGTTGAGTGGGCAGTGAGGGAAGATCTATGGGAATGGGTGTTAGTGAAGCAGTGTCCTCATTGAGGAGGTCGTCATCATCAAAGTTTGCTTCCGGAGGACACAACTGGATAAGGACGGTTTTCAAAGCCTTGTAGTTCTCCACATTGTGCCCTGGCACACGATGGTAGGCATAAATTTTAGCGTCATCAAACCCTTTTGGCTTGGGTTTAAGGGGGTTATAAGGTCTGAGTGGCGGTAATGTGATAACAGAAGTCTCAAGGAGGTTGGTTAATATTTTGGCATAGGACCTCGCTAGTGGATCGCAACTGGAAGTGAAAGTGGGTTTAGGTTTAGGTATGGCTGATTGTTGAGGAACGGTCCTTGCATGAGGGGGAGTGGGTTGAGCCATGGTTTTGGGTGCTGGAGTAGTCTTGGGTGTTGGTTGTGTTTGTTTGGGTATGGGTATGGTAGATGAATGGGTAGGAGGGTGTATGGTTGCTTTAACTACATTATCGGAGGGTTGCGGATTTTTGTTTTTGTGTTGCACCTTCTTGGGTAAAGGTGATATAGGTGTGTGAGATCTAGAGGGAAAAGTAGATGGGGGAAGAGGGTGAGTTACCCACAGGGATAACAAAGGTGCTATGAAGGTAGATGATGTGGGTCGAGTAGGGGGTGTGAGAGAAAGAGACTGAAGTGTAGTGGGTAATGAAGAAGTTGCTGAGGTTATTGGAGATATGGGTGGTAAAGATGTTGGAGGTGTAGGTGTAAGTCATGTCAGGTGCTTGGGTAGGTTAGAGGTTTGCGAGGAAGGAGTGGGCTATTGTATTTTTGGTTTATTGATGGGTGGAAGTTTCTTAACCGTGATGGGAAGATGAGTTCCTAAGATGGATGGGACATGTGTAGGTGTGATTGGTGATGAGGCCACACATTGGCATGTTTTGGCCCCATCTAAATACTTTTTGAAGCCTCTTGCACATACAGTTTTGAGACTTTGATCTCCTCTTGATGGTTGATATGAGATAAAGTTATGATTTTACATATATTTAGTTTTATATGTTCATTAAGATTTAATATACTTATTTGCTTTGGTGAATCTTGTCTCTTGTGCAAACTGATGTTTCTAATGTCTCCATGAAAAAATTACAAGATGCCATGAGATTTTGAAGTAGTAGGCCCCAACCCGTAACAACTCTGGTTGTGCTCCTATAGCAGCCCGTAGCCACTTGCTGGGAAATGATAAGAGAGAATCATGGCATTCAAGAAACAATGAGGCATCATGAAGTATATGAAGCTGAGCATATGAAGCTGGAGAACGAGTTAACTAAGTGGCAGCATTGTTTGGACAAGTATAAGAAGTCTTTGGGTGATTTATCTTACCTGTAGCAAGCTCCAGACCTGCCCGTAGCATCTTCGAAAACTACCTAAAGAAACAGAGTAGTATGCACCTCCAGCTTCCCGTAGCCAAAGAGAACTTATCTAGCTCACACCGCAGCTTAAGAAAAAACGTGCCAGCTATCCTAACGCATCATATGTAATGATATGATTTTATTGTTAAGTAATTTTGTAATTAGTTCTTATCATGTAAATAAGACAGGAATTAGTTGTCTTCACTCAAAAAATATGAAACCGAACAACTATAATATTTTTGAGTGGTTTTTTTATCATATTCCTAGTATTGAATAAGTTAGTGATATATATATATATATAAAGATAGAAATGTAGAGAACAGAGAGGGAGTAATAGATAAAACAATGAAGTGATAGCTGTAGGAGAGAAGCATAATTGTAAATGTGTGAAGACAGGATATATTAATGTGATTTGTGCTCTTGAGTTCATTGTAATATCTCTTTGTTGTAGCAATCTTTAATTGCTACAGCTCAATAGATGAATCATTTATCTTCTTAAGTAGTTATGTGAAATTCTCGGGTAGGATCGGAACTCATTTCTACATGAGGAAGGGCCCTCTCGGAAGGAATTGCAGGGAAGATCCCATTCCTCCATTTCCTATTTATGTTGTGTGGATTTATTATCAATTTTTCATTTCTAAAAGTTAATGAGTGCATAGTGTGTTGAGTTTTAGATCTGCAGATCAGCAACCTCCATAGTTTACTTTCAAATTTTCATAACCATTATTTTATAGTCTTTGATGAATTTCTAGCCTATAAATACTTCACTCCAAAGTATTGTAGCATATATTTTGTAGGCCCTTTGAAAATATTATGCCCCTAGGTTGACATTTAATGAACAACAGGGTATGAGACCTAATATCATTGGTTGATTATTCTACACATCATTTTGGCACCGTTGTCAGGGAAGGGGTCCAGACAGTACCATAGAAGTGATTTAATTTCCCGCTTTTAGTCGATTCATGATTTCATTTTCCACTTTCTAGAATAACCATTCATGCTTTCTAGAATAGTCTTACTTTTTAGATCAGCTTTCCTTCCTATCATTTCAAAAGCTTTCTAGGAGCTAGAATTCCTGCTTTCTAGGATAAAATTGTCATTACCACATTTCTCAATTTCTGCAAGTATCATTAAGAACCAACCCCCTCATATATTTGAAAAAAAAGAAAGAGAAAAAAATAGGAAAAATCAAGAGAGAGTTGGAAAATTTATGCATAGAGAACAAGACTCGTTCGAAAGATTTTTACAAAGGCAAAAACAAACTGCTGTAGCAGAGGAGCCACTTATCTCCCAAGAAAAGGAGTATACTTCCACACAAAGAAGAAGAGTGGAAGAGGAGCATCAATGTATTCAATAAGAAGAACAAGAAGCAGAGAAGACATTGGTCGTGCTAGTGAAAGAAAGACAAGAAGAGGATTCGAACGAATCCCATACTCCACGAGGAGAAAGAACACCATAATACCTACTCAATTCAGCAAGTTCTGCTGTAACTATTGCTGCCCACCATAAAACACCTCAAGTATCTTTACATTATCGTACCAAGAGGTAAGTTGATCAAGAATTCAAGGACATTATTCTATAATCTCTTGGGATCCGTATAACAAGGAAATACACCATGCATCAAACATCAGGAAAGGAAGTTAAAGGTAGAGAACCTACTGCCCCCACTTTTGAATTCCCAATTACAAAAACCACAAAATATACTCCTATGAATAATATTCCACCCTCAGCCCTCCCACACTATAGGGGGACATCCAATGAGGATCCAGCTACATTCCTATTTGAGTCTGATGTGTTATGCTGAAGCTACGACTACCGAATGGATGAACAAAAGCTCAAGCTCTTTCCAGCCACCCTGAAGGATGCAACACTAAGACGGATTATAGGACTAGGGGGGAACACATTCAGTAGTTGGGATGAGATGAAGAAAAAGTTTCTGACCAAATATCAAGAATATGGTAAAGGTAGAAACTTCAGAAGAAATGATATATTTCGCATGACTCAAGATAAGGATGAGTCTTTGGAAGACTACACAGAGAGGTTCACCTTCACTCTGTAGAAGCATAAGCAAAATAATCTCATCCCAGACACACTCAAGCTAGTATTTTTGAAAGGAATCTGAGATGACTACTTGGAAGCCTTAGACCTCATGAGTGGAGGAGATGCATCTAAGCTAACCTTCGAAGAGATACGACAACTGGGGAAGAATTATTCGAGATCAACGTTGGGTAAACTTCAGAATAACAAGATGCTGCCAGCGTCAACCAATGGGATCTCTAAAGCTGATGTAATAATCTGCTACGGGACATGAAGATGGATATAATCAGCCACATGGCCACATAGCTAGATACACTACACACCAGACAAAAACAACAAGTAATGGACTAAGCCCTTACGGTCTACTACCCAGATTTTCGGAAGAAGCAAGCTGATTGCAAGTGTCAAGTCATAAAGATAAAGGTAGCAAACATTACATCTGAAGAACCAAATTCTGTAGCATTGCATGCCATAGGAGGAGACGAAGGTCAAGTGTTCTATGTGGCACAAAGGAAACCTTGGAAACCAAGGACAAACTATTCAAGTATGGGATCGAATTCACCATTTTCATAATCATCATTTTTCAATCAAAATACAAATAACATGCCCAGCTGGAGTCATCCCTGGATGCCCCCAACCCCTTCCAACCCACATTGGCCTATGAAACAACCATATAATCCCAATCAATGGCATAAGCATCCCACTCCACCCTAAAAAAATCAACCATGGAAGCCACCACACAATTAATGGCAAAATCAGCCAACCCAAGTTCCACAAAATCTTACAAACCCATGGCAGCAACCTTGGGGAAATCAGCAAGGTGGGTTCCCACAACAACCACAGCATCCTACAATAATTTTGAACACACAACCAGCAAGATCGGCTCAAATACCTGCTCAACCTGTGCCAAATCCTGCCAATAAGTTGGCTCAACCAACACGTACTACTGAAATAACATAGTACCCCCCACTTATACAGTGGACATCAATGAAGTCCACCTGTGTTTAGGAAGAACTCTACCACCTTCAAGTCTGCCCATAATGAAAAACCCCAAAATATCCATTCCACAGTCTACACCACAACCACAAGAGGATCCTGAACTAGCCAATAAAGAGAATGCAGAAACAGTACCACCACCCTTCCCAGAACATCTGAACCTTCAACGCACTCCTGTTGAACCTGAGTTTGATATCCTAGGGAAACTGAAGAGTGTTTGTGTAAAGATCCCTTTGTTTCAGGCCATTAAATATGTCCCCATTTATTCCAAGGCAGTCAGAGATTTGTGCCTTCGGAAACCTGGAAGGAAGAAGAAGGATCCTAATACAGTCCATGTCATTGGACAATTGGTGGAAATCATGCTAAGAGGAATGCTACCACAGAAATATGTAGACCTAGGTTGCCCAGTTGTCACTGTTTAGATCAATGGACAATAAGTCCATAATACCTTGATCGATCTAGGATCTGCCATCAATGTCATAACAATGGAAACAATGCATAAATTAGACTTGCAACATATTTTTCCCACATCTACAATGCTACAAATGGCAAAAAAATCCACAGTACGACCCAAACGAATCATAGAAGATCTGGTCATATCAGTAGATTCATGGGAGTACCCTACAGATTTTATTATATTGCAGCCAAAAACAAAACTTGGAGGATATCCTCTGATCTTGGGAAGGCCATGGTTGGCCACTGCAGATGCATTAATCAGCTGTAGATATGGCAACATGCAGATTTCAAATGGGAACATCACCAAGCAACTGGTTTTGTACCCACCAACACAGGTATCACAAGACAAGGACCAGCCTATCTGGATTGAAGAAGAAGAAGAGGTACCCATTTTCCCTACTTTAACAATAGATCATGCATGCACATTGGCAGATCTAGAAGAGGATACCATCATCTCCAACATACTACAAAACAACTATCAGGTAGAACAATCCACTCCTGAAGAATTACCTTGTATTCATTATCCTTTTTCTAATCTATGGTCAAAAGAAGAACCAGTTGAAAGTGATCAAAGGATCTTCCATCAGTTACTACCACACAGCTACAGCCACATGTGATCAATCAACCGCATAAAGAAAATGACAGAAGCCACAAAATCCATGGAAATAATGTCAGGCAAGACACTCTGCATAAATAAAAAATTAAGTATGGAAGAAGAAATAAAATTGACAGCCATATTGCATGCAAAAAAATGAGCCTTTGCATAGGACTATGAAGACATGCAAAGCATCAGCCTAGAAAAGTGTACACACCACATTTACATCAAAGAAGAATGCAAAACCATATACCAACCACAAAAGAGAAGCGTGCCTTGATACGGAAAAGTGGTAAGTACTCTTGGATTTATAGTTTTATCTTCTATACTGGACCTAATTATGTAATAAGAAGATGTCTATGAGCAGATGAAGTAGTTGACATTATTAAAGCATGCCATGACGAGCCATGTGGAGGACACTTTGTAGCCAAAAGAACAATAGTCAAAATCCTGACAACAGGATTTTACTGGTCTACGTTGCATAAGGATGCAAATAGATATACATCTCATTGTGATAAATGCCAACGTATGGGGAGGCCTACAAGGTCAGATGAGATGCCTTTACAGCCTCAACTACAATGAAACCTTTTTACAAATGGGGGCTAAACTTTGTTGGGCCCATAGACCCCAAATCAAATAACAAAGAGTATATCCTTGTATGTACAGATTATATCACCAAATGGGCTGAAGTAAAAGCACTGACACATGCTCAAGATGAGAAAGTAGTAGCTTTCTAATACAAAGAGATATTCACAAGATGCGGTGTACCAAGGGAAATAGTTACAGATCAAGGGCCATAGTTTACTACTGATCTCATTACTGGCCTAGTGGAAGAATATACGATAAGACACAAGAATTCCACACCATACCATCCACATTCCAATGGCCAGGTTGAAGTCACAAATAGAGAATTAGAAAATGTCCTGACCAAAACAGTTAATCTATCAAGAAAGGATTGGGAGTCTAGACTCCATGAGGCTGTATGGGCATACAGAATCACATAGAAAACAACTACTGGCTTCACACCATATGAGCTGGTGTATGGGAAGAAACCAATGCTGCCAATAGAATTTGAACACAAAACTCTGAGGACTACAGTAGAGCTGGGAATCTATATTTCCAAAGCACACAAGCAAAGATTGATGCAGCTCAATGCTTTGGATGAGTACAGACAACAAGCACTTTAGAACACATAATTGATACAATAGCGGCGAATATGATGACATGACAGATACATCAAGCCTAGGTAGTTCACACATGGAGATTGGGCCCTACTGTTCGATTCAAAATACAAAGAACACAAAGGAAAATTACAAACAAGATGGCCTGGGCCATACGAGATTGAACATGTCTATGAAAATGGTGCAGTCCAATTATGAACAATTGATCCAGTAAGATTCAAACTCCTGGTTAACGGTCACAAACTCAAAGTATACAAGAAACCCTTATCAAAGGAGCAACTTTCACAGCAAGTGCAGCAATCCATGCAGAAAAACCCTCATATTGACCCACCAAGTTCAAAGGAAAAGGAGATTGATGAGGAAGGAAGGGAAGAAGATCTCTACCTTCAATGGGAAGAAGATTGAAATGTTGTATATGGACCTTAATAGGGCCATAGTAAACATCCTATTACAGGCAGTAGCAGGATTAAAAAAAAAACCAACAATGAAAACCCTTTTTGGGCATTGTTGGTAGATTCTGGGTAGAAAACTAGCTTGCTGGCTGCTCAAAACTGTAGAAAAGGGCCTGAATGGAAAACTAGCTCGTTGGCCATTCAGGGGTAAAAACTATAAAAAAAGGAGAAAGTGTGTAGTTTTCAAGAAAGATGGGAAGAAAAACACCTCAGCCAAACTTGCTTAACACGTTGCTTTTGCCACTTCTAGATGTTGCAGGTAACCTTCCAGTTGGTGCGAGCTCCTCAACCAGTTGTTACGGGCAATCTTCCAGTTGCTGCGGGAAACCTTCAAATAGTTGTTACGTGCTCCTCAAATAGTTACTATGGGAACTTTCTAAAAGTACTACGGGTAGATTTTGGATAGCCACAGGCATATTCAGAAGGAGGTCAAGGTAAAAGCTGAGTCACAAACAATTGCATAAAGAAGAATTCATGTTGCAGGTACTCTTTCCCTTCCTGCAAACATTCCTTGCTTGCTACGGGAAACCCCTTGGTTAAATCGGGCTACCTATTCAGTGCTACGGGCCACCTCATGATCGCTATGGGCACAATTTTAGAGTGTTAGCAACAAAGCAGTGCTATGGGTAGTCAAGACAAGGGATGCACAAATCCACTCCAGAACTTGCAGGCATCATACAAAAGAAGAAGGCATGTAAGTTTCTAAAAATCACAAGCATCATACAAGGAGGTATCATTTTTGTAGGTTTTCACATGCTACAGATGCACAAATAGAAACAAGGACCTCCATCAGAGTCCAAGAGGAACCTCATGTCTGATCTACATAAGCATAAAAATTGCATAAAAAAATTCCAGAAGAGCAATCATTTTTCAGATGATCCTTGCAATGAAATTACTCATTGGAAGAAGTGTTGTATGACAAACCCTTGGACAAAGAATATTACCATAAATAGGTGTCGCGTGGAGGACAAATAGGTGACACTAAGGTAAAAAGGTAATATCTACAAGTAGTAAGTATTTATTTCTTGAAAATACATGTTAAAATTAAATATATGCCTTAATCATTTACTTTTTTTTTCTATCACCATCATGAGGGGACATTAATAAGTTCCTTCAGCAATAAATATATGGCACGCGTGAAACATTTTTTTCACTCAGGACGAGTGACATCTGTCCGGGGGAGGAGGCAAGATTGGATCTCACTACGGGTAGATTTAATTAACCACGGCATAGGAACCGAGGGAATAATGATGCATGCCTCAAGTCTAGGGGACAATTAAAGATTTCCCCTGAGATGTAAAACAGAAAAGGGTGACAATCAACATAGAGAGAAGAAATAAAAAACTTGTCTGCATAGAAGCTATGGGAGGAACAATTGTTCGCAGAGATCCCACTGATGTCACACCCTTGAGAAATAACCCTCATTGCTGGGATATATTTGAATGGGCTAGATGGAACAAATTACTTCCAACTGTTAACCGAGTACTCGAATGAGAGAGCAGAGCAATTTGCAAGCACATTCGACAGATAACAAGCCATGGTAGTTGGCATATCATTTCCAGTAACAGAAGACTTGATTGGGCAAGTGACAAGACTCCCTCAAAATGGAGAAAATTGGGAGGAGAAACCCAATGCATAGCAAATTCAGACAGCAATTCTTCCAAGGGGAGCAATACAATCAGACCAAAAGGGGGTATTGAGACAAGAAGCCTACCTGAGGCCTGGAGAGAAATTGTTACATTCATCATCAAATACTTCACATGCGAAGGAAGGTATTCCCTACTCTATACAATGAAAATTTAAATACTTAAATCACTTGAGGCATGGAATAGTAATAAATGTCCCAAACCACTTGTTGAGTAGCCTAAAGAAAATGGCAAAAGAATATCAGAAAGGGGCGAAGAACACCTTGTCTCATCACTGTCTGATCTGGCTAATCACCAAGCAAGGCCTCCAAAACATCTAACCCAGGATTGATTTAAACCAGGTAATAGGGAATCCAGACCAGCCACTTACAGCATCAGAAGAAGAGAAGAGTCAAGAAAAAGTTGAAGAAAGAGTGGAAAAAGAAGAAACCCCTGAGAAACAACCACGAAAAGAAAGGAGGACAAAAATAAAGCATATCATAAGGGTCCCTAGGGAGAGAGAAGAGGAGTCTAGCATACCCATAGCAAGAAATACTAGGAGCTCTGCTGCTATGGGCAGAAGACAAAGGAGGCTCATCATTTCCTCAGAGAAGGAAACCAAAGAAGAGGTAGGGAGTAAGAAAAGTAACCCTCAGAAAGAAACAAATGCCTCTCTATCTATAGAATCAAAGGGCTTTATCTCCAAGAAGATGAAAGGTGTAGAGGCAACATCACCTACTATAGAGCATAACATGTAGGAAAAGGAAGAAAAACCCCCTACACCTATAGTAGAGGAGGCACCTGAAGAAACTGAGACTACCTCAGCACCTAAGAAAAAAGGAAAAGAAAAGGTAGTAGAGGAAGTTACCCCCAAGAAGGAACAAAAGAGAAAAATAACAGCTATAAGAAGATCTCACAGGATAAGGAGGAAAAGAACAACACAAACAGAGACCATAGAAATCAGTGAAGAAACACCTCCAAAGAAGAAAAAGGAAGAAGTCTTTATCACAAAAGAAGGTTTTGAGATAGTAAGAGAGATGGATAGTTCAGAAGAAGAGGAGAAGCAAGAAAAAATACCTCCTGAGATACCACAGTAGGCAGAAATTGAAGAGGTGAAAAGTGAAGGGAAAAAAGAACCTAAATTCCAAACTCTGGAGCAAGCAGTGGAGGAAATCAACATTTTGAGAAGCATCATAAGAAACCTAGAGGGAACAAGAGGATTGGATGCCCTGATAGGAGCAACAAAAGCTTTGGAAAAGACTCCCATGGAAGAAGAAAAAGAAGAAGAGCCTATAGAAGAACCTGAACCTGAACCTGAACCAAAATATGAAGGTAAATACAAAGGAGGAAAGAATGAGTCCTTACTCCAAATGGTCCCATATAAAGCACAGAAACAACCTGCAGCAGAGCCTGAGGTAATACATTTTGACCTCACTTCTGAAAATATCTATTCAGCTAGACCTAAGGATGACCTATATACATTCTTAGAAGAAAATTTTCTTGAAGATTATAATGTTTTTCAAAGGCTAGTACAAAGATTTAAAGGGCATGTTGAAGCAAGGAAACAACATGACACATTGGTGGAGAAGGTGGAAAAACAGGAATCAGAAATAGAGGGACTCAAGATGAAAGTAGAAAATATGTATGATCTTTCTACTAGGATTTTAGAATGCAGACCTCCACCATGAGTATATGCCCTATATCTACAGGAGAAATGGTTGCATTTTAGATATGAGAAGGTATACAATAACCTTCCCTATGCTATGGATGACCCCAAAACATTCTTTAACATGTATAGAGAATCTGATCCTGACACTCAGGCACAACTGAGTGAGTTTTATATTCATAAATTTTTTGTTCCTTCTAATGTAAAGTGGAATCCTAACATGTACCTGGGTGACATACTTCTAGATGCCTTCACATCTTACCTGAAAAATGAGAAGAGAAGGAAAGAAGAGGTAGATGAGTATCTAGAAATGGAAAAACAATCCACCTTAATGATAAGGGGAGAAAGTGGTTACCCTGAGGACATTGTAGAAGAATGGGCATAGTTTGTATCAGAGGATAGATTGGCTACATGGGTTAGGCAAAGGTAGATAGCTGTCTAGAACCGATATTTGATATTCCTAGATAAAGAAGGTAAAACAACTTATGTATCCTACAAATCAAGATGGGATGAGTTGCCCACTATACTGAGAAATAAAGAGCCAAACTCACCTACAAATTTTAATCAAGCCTTAAAAAGGGTGCATGATTACATAGAACTGGTAAGAATGAAAAAGGAAGGATGGATAGGATTGAGGTTTCATCCTCCCATCTTCTGGTATCCCATTCTAGATTGGATGGAAATAGTACCTTTGGATAAAGAAAAATAAATAGCCTTATGGCATGAACTTGGGATAAGGGGAGGTCTCTATGGATATGGCCAGATAGGTAATCAAGACCCCTATGACTACAGAAAATATTGTGCCCTCAAGATGAGCCAAGCTTTCTCAGGGACGAGCAAGAAGCTAAGTTGGGGGGTGTGATGAGGCCACATATTGGCATGTTTTGGCCCCATCTAAATCCTTTTTGAAGCCTCTTGCACATACCATTTTGAGACTTTGATCTCCTCTTGATGGTTGATATGAGATAAAGTTATGATTTTGCATATATTTAGTTTTATATGTTCATTAAGATTTAATATACTTATTTACTTTGGTGAATCTTGTCTCTTGTGCAAACTGATGTTTCTGATGTCTCCATGAAAAAAATACAAGATGCCATAAGCTTTTGAAGTAGTAGGCCCCAGCCCGTAGCAAATCTGGTCTATGCTCCTACAGTAGCCTGTAACCACTGGCTAGGAAATGATAAGAGAGAATCATGGCATTCAACAAACAATGAGGCATCATGAAGTATATGGAGCTGAGCATATGAAGCTGGAGAACAAGTTAACCAAGTGGAAACATTGTTTGGACAAGTCTAAGAAGTCTTTGGGTGATTTATCTTACCTGTAGCAAGCTCCAGGCCTTCCCGTAGCATCTTCCAGAACTACCTACAGCAACAGAGCAGTATGCACCTCCAGCTGCCCATAGCCAAAGAGAACTTATCCAGCTCACACCGCAGCATAAGGAAAAAAGTGCTAGCTATCCTAACGCATCATATGTAATGATATGGTTATTTTGTTAAGTATTTTTGTAATTAGTTCCTATCATGTAAATAAGATGAGAATTAGTTGTCTTCACTCAACAAATATGAAACTGAACAACTATAATATTGTTTGAGTGGTTTTTTGATCATATTCCTAGTATAGAATAAGTTAGTGATCTGTGTGTATATATATATATATATATATATATATATATATGTGTATATATATATATATATATATATAGAAATGTGTGTGTGTATTCAGATAGAAATGTAGACACAAGAGGGAGTAATAGATAAAAGAATGAAGTGATAGCTGTAGGAGAGAAGCAAAATTGTAAATGTGTGAAGATAGAATATATTAATGTGAGTTGTGCTCTTGAGTTCATTGTAATCTCTCTTTGCTGTAGCAATATTTAATTGCTACAATTCAATAGATGAATCATTTATCTTCTTGAGCAGTTCTGTGAGTTTCTAGGGTAGGATCGGAACTCATTTCTGCACGAGGAAGGGCCCCCTTGGAAGGAATTGTAGGGAAGATCCTATTCCTCCATTTGCTATTTATGTTGTGTGAACTGATTATCAGTTTTTCATTTCTAAAATTTAATGAGTGCATAGTGTGTTGAGTTTTAGATCTGTAGATCAGCAACCTCCATAGTTTACTTTCCAATTTGCATAAGCATTACTTTATACTCTTTGATGAATTTATAGCCTACAAATACTTCACTCCAAAGTACTGTAGCATATATTTTGTAGGCCCTTTGAAAAGCTTACGCCCCTGGGCTTGACATTTAATGAGCAGTCAGGGTATGAGACCTAATATCATTGGTTGATTATTCTACACATCAATTGGCGTAGCTGGGGTATGAGTTTTATGGGTTTGGTTCTTATGTTCGGGTGCCAAAGTAGGTTTGGTGTTGAATTTGGAGGATGTGGCTAAATCCAGTTTGATAGGTGGATGAGTAAGGTTGGTGGTTGGGGTGACCCCTAAGGTAGTGATAGGTTTAGTCGCAGGAAGATGATGTAGGTGCGGGTCTGGATTTAGATTTAGGTTGGGTTGTGGGTAAGGGTATGTGTTGAGGTATGATGGGTGTCATGGAAGAAGTTTTGATAGCGGTGGTTTTATTTGGGTTTGATTGGTCAAAATATTTTTGGGTAGATATTGGAAGTATCAACAAGTGACATCTACTTTTGTGTTGAAACAAGAAGCTGAAGACGCCCCTCACACTAAGGCTCTGTCCACATAATCAAGGTGATCGGCTAAACGTGAGAACGGAACATCTGTAGATGATGTTGATGAGGGACCCAATGGCTATTCCCTTAAAAATGTGTCTTAGAGATGGGAAATTCGTTAGCTTCACCTTCCGTGGGTAAGAGAGCCAAAAGTAGGTCTGCAGGATCTTGGGTAGCTGATGGAGAATGCTCACCAAGAGGCACAGGTATCTCAATTGGGGTTTGTGATAGGTGGAGGAGATGATGGGTTCTCCTCTATAGGTGGAGGAGATGATGGGTGCTCCCTCTATAGGTGGAGGAGGTAAACAAGTATCCTCTATGGAGTGAAGAAGTATTGTGGGTGTCGGTTCTTTAGGTGGAGAATCCAAAGGTGAAATAGTCTCAATATTAGTGAAGGGCTCCTCCACGGGTGAGGAAGGAGGTGAAAGGTGTTCTTCTATAGGTGGAGGAATAAGGTGAGGTAGGTTCTAATGCAGAAGGAGGATTTTGGGGCTAGAATCTCCTCTATGGAAGGAATATAGGGTAATTGGGAAGCAAAAGGTGTGCCACTAAAAATAACATGGACCTCGTGGGTATGGCTATCATGAGTTGAGGTCTCACCGGTTTGATCAGACAAAGAGGAATGATTGGGAAAGGGTTTCTTGAAGATATGTATATTTTTATTGGCATGGGGCGTTAGGATTAACCATAGTTAACTCGCCTTTCTCGAGCATTTCTTGCACAATATTTTTGAAAGTGATGCAATTTCCGTCACTATGACCTTTTACTCGATGATAGTTACAGAAGTCGTGTTCTTTATACCATGTGGGCATGGGGTGGATTAGAGGTCAAAACAAGTGTGTGGTTTTATAGGTGGAAGGTGTGATGGACCCAACTTTGATAAGCTTTTCGTAAGAAAGAAAGAGTAAGGCTCCCCAATTGGGATGTATTTCCATTATTCTCGTCTTAATTGAAAAGTTTGGATGGGTGAGAGATTAGATTAGGGGGTAGTCTGATTTGAGAGATGAGCCAAACTGGCTTGGAGTACCACTGTGTTAGTGGTGCCCTTAGTGTAGACACTAAAAGTAGGCCACACTCCCCTTTGGTCCCTCGACAAATAAACACCCTTCATCACATTAACCTAGCCATGTCCCCCTTCACTCCACTAATATTAATTTAATTGATCTAATTAAATTAATTCATTATCCTCATCATATTTATTATTTAAATATTTTAATTTAGATAATATCCACACATGCACCTCACCTAGACACCCTCATCAAGCCAACTCACCCTAAGACCTATTCTTAGTAAGTTGTCATAACTAAGTCTTACCCAAACCCTAAAAATAAATGCCTACATTCCTTCTAACCACATTCTTGCATGCTTACCTAAAGCTTCCAGTCTAATCCACAGGTTAATGACACGAGATCCCAAAAAATAAAGGGGATCTACCTAGTTTAATAAACCTAGGAAATCCCGCCTTGATCGACGCCGGTTACCCCTAACCGTCACCGGTTAATCCAGAACTGCCATCAGTCACCTTTTAATCCCCAAAACAACCTTATTTTGGAGCTTGGAAAAAATTTTGAATTCCAGAGAGACATCACATCTTCTGAGAACGAGTTTCAGCGAGAACACGCCTACAAGGAAGGAGATCAAGTATTTACCCCTACACAACCATTCAGCACTCACCCCAGCAAGGATTTGATCCAACCAAGCAAAAAGTAATACACATGCAGCCCATGGAGAAGCTTTCCTATGATTGGTGATTATCTGCAGTCTTCAATCTCTTACCAGCATCTTCATCCCTCACTCACAAACACCCATGACTAGAATCCAAGTAAGTGGAATGTTGTATTCCTCTGGTTCATTTCATTTCATAATTATATCGTCACCCTTTTGTTCTCTTGTCCACCCATAGACCTTCATTCATACTCACCCCTCCACATACCTATTAAAACCTCGTCAAATCCCACCCAAACCACCTAATACCTCATTCTAACCAACCAAAGTCCCTTGTGAAATCACAAAGGAGACCCAAAACTCATTCTGTGGCATTCCCAGAATTCCACAGTAACCCGTACCGATTACACCCAACCACCGTTGATCCCCTTTAATCGGCATCAGTCTCTATATGTGCCCATATAACCCTAAACAGTGGCCTATCCACCTAATTCCACATCACCCTTATTCACCTATGATCTTCCTGAAACCTCTATCAGCCTTGCAAAGACCTAGAACCAGTTGTTTGACCTTCGGATCTTATTTTAACCTAACCTGTTATATTAGATCTTTCTTATTGTGTTTCAAGAGAGATACCTAAATCATTTCAAATTGAAATATGATTTATTTTACTAATCACATTAAAATTTTTTAAACAGTGGACTGATAGCCGTCTAGGAAGTATCACACTTCCCAGATCTAGCACATGCTAGGTAGTTCACTACAAATATTGTTTAACTATTTTTGGTGGTCTTGCTTTTCATTACAGGTAGTTCCTCCTAGCCAAAAGGAAGTTCTCACAATCAGCTTTGGATTCAGAAGTCATACGCGTGCAACAATCCATCAACCAACATTTCAACAGGTATTCCTCCTATGCCTGTTACCCTATCTGTTTCGTCAATATTTCAAAGAAATGTCTAAGAATCAGGTGAAACATTTTGGCATGCCCGGTGGGACCCATCTGAGGTTCCTTCATTTTATTCATTCCTAGGAAAATTTTTGTGTTTGTTTCCCTTCTTAAAAGCATACACACTAATTTTATTCCTTGGTAAACTACCTTTTCTTTCTATTTGCTCTAAAAGAAATCTTTCTTTTGGTAAACTTAAAAAGAACCATTTCTTCTCATTTCTTGCATTTTAGTGAAAGAGTATCCCTCTTCCTATTCATCCATTTATTTCATTGAACTTCACATTTCAATTTGGGCTTAAAATAAGTGCATTACATTCTAATTTATCATATTAGCTCACATTAATTAAGGGTAACCTATATGTTGGAAGTCATTCCCAACTGATGGTAGAAAAACGAATCATAGAAAGCACATATCTCTCTCCAAGTCTTGCCACATTACACAAAATTAAAAACAAATACATATTCTTAAACAACATCTTTCCTGGGAACACCAATCAATGATCACATTGATATGAGGATTGGCAGGTACTCCCCAGCTCGTTGCTATATTGAGTCATACTTTAGAGTGAAGCCCGCCCCCTCCATAACATACATGAAACCTCACTTTTTAGATCTCCTTCTTTGTAGGAAGCTATCCTCACCAAAAAAATATATTCTACAGTTCATCAGTCAGTCCTCAAAAAGCATAAGCTAAACAAACATAATAGAAAAGGCACTCCTAAGGTCACATTTTTTAGTGTTTTTGCTTGGCTTACATTTTTAGGTGAGAGGTTATGCTCTTCATTTATTTTTTTGTTTTTCCTCACACGCTCCTCATCATAGTTGGTGTATTTCGACTCTTCCCGAGTGTGCCTGGACCATATTCTCATCATTCTCAGAATTCTGGGCTTGATTCCCCATCAAATTTTAATTCACAACCACTTTTCTATCATCACTATTTCAATTCCACAGTGACCGGTGTCAGTCCAGCGACTGTCGTCAGTTACCCTCTAATCATCATCAGTTATACCCAACCGGCGTTGGTTTCAGGTCCTTTTGTTAACCTACCCAAAAGGACATCTATTCATTTTATTCCACTTCTCACAGTCCCTGTCACTTCTATCATTCCCATTGACATTATAAAACTCGTCATATTTGGCATACCTGTCAAATTTGACCTTATACCCTTATTCTTGACTCACTGTCCATTTTCTACAGTGACTGGCAGCGGTTACCTGTGACCAGCGTCAGTTTACCCTAATTGGCATCGGTTAACCTATGTCACTTTCCAACAACCATTTTGTACCTAATCCACTTTTTACCACTTATTTCACATGTCCCTTTTGTTTTTTTGTGTCATTTACAAAGAACCGGCCCAACCTGATCAGTACTGGTTCACATGGTGCTAACCCGAAGACAAGCAAGTGCACTTGTATTCCATGCTAGTTATCAACCGCTCCCACCTAGTCCTTCACCACCTTTCATTTTATCACCAGTCATGGATCCTATTCAACCTATCACTATTGCTATTGGAGATGAGGAGTTCACACGACTCCTTGATAAAAACCCTGCCACCTTACAGTTTTACCTTTCCCACTCATCCACTCGAGATGCCACAAGTCAGTTGATATACGGCATGCCCGTATCCATCTCCCTGGCTCTTGTTCCCACTCTTGCGTCAGTCCCATTTGGTTCTATGCTACCTACCTCCACCTTACCCCCAGTCGTTTCACAAATAGGTCCTATACCCGCTATGAATGTTGTGTTTGTTACCTCTGTTGCACCCGCCACATTCACCATACCTTCAACAACTACCCAAAATGCAACCTCATTTGCCCCTAATGTCTAGCATATATCTGTAGCTACATTACCACCTCCAGTGTCAGTGACCCCTACCCCTTTTTAGAACATGGTCCTTTCCATTCGACAATCGTTAGCTCCCATTGCCACTAGGGTTACCACGACCCTTCCACCTCCATATACGTACTATCAATAGCCTCATGTTTCATTGGTTATTCACTATGGGTACGTACCCCCTATTTCACTACCTTCTTCTTAATCCACCTACATGGCACCACCATATACTAAAATGCCACCCTCGTCATCTGCCCAATACCAACCCTCTTACGCTACATGAGGCACCTAGCCATCACAACCTACCAACGACCTAATCAAATTAATGATGGACAAGATGCAGACATTGGAGGTGTCGGTCTCTGGCTCTCGCAAAACTCTCACCTACGATGAGATTTATAATGAGCCTATCCACCCATCCATTCCTATCCATCCATATCCCATGCATTGGGAGATGCCTAAATTCAACCATTCTAATAGAAAGGAAGACCCACAATAGCATTTGCGATCTTTCAAACATGAATGCTACCTGATCGCTCATGATGACGCTTTTCTCCTAAGAACCTTTCCCATGTCTGTGACTAGACCTGTATTAGATTGGTATAGTGGGTTATCTAGACACTCTATATTCTCATTCAATCAGGTATCCCAAGCCTTCTTAGATCACTTTTCCATCAATATTGCCAAGAAGGTTACCATGATTGACCTATACTCCATGCATCAGTATGAGGACAAATCTATCATAGATTTTTGTCACTCACTAGTGTAGCCTAATCAATCAACTCACCTTCCAATTGCCACAAACAGAACACATCAAACTCTTTACACAAGCTTGTGCTAGACATATCTCACCAACCCTCGCAGGTTCAAAACCTTCCGAACATTCAACGAAGCGTTCACCATAGCACAAAAGTTATAGATTTGCAGCCATTAAAGAGAAGAAAATCCAATTACACAATAATAATTCAACATTCAAGTTGAAATGATACCTATTCTTCTTCCAAACCACAAAACAAATATTCAAAAGCTAAGGGCACTACTAACGCAATGTAGTACTCAAAGCCGGCCCAACTCATCCATCAAATTAGGGTACCCCCCTTATCTAATCTCTCACCCGTCCAGACTTTTCAATTCAGACAAGTGAACAGTGGAAATACAGCCTAATTGGGGAACCTTACTCTTCTATATTAGAAAAGCTTATCAAAATCTGAAGTTCATCACCCTTCTGCACCTATAAAACCACACACTAGTTTTGATCCTGCTCACCCCATGCCCGCATGGTATAAAAGAACATGAATTTTGTAACTAATCATCGAGTAAAGGGTCCTGGTGATGGAAATTGCATCACTTTCAAAAAACATTGTCCAAGAAATGCTCGAGAAAGGTGAGTTAACCATGGATAATACTAATGTACCTACCAACCAAAACCTACACATCTTCAACAAACCATTTGCTAATCATGCCCCTTCATCTGATCAGACTGGTGAGGCCTCAACTCATGATACCCCATACCCGTGAGGTCCACGCTATTTTTAGTGACGCACCTGTTGCTTCCCATATTCCATCCATAGAGGAGATTCTAACCCGTAATCCTCCTTCCACATTAGAACTAACCTCCCATGGTTCCTTCACCCATAGGGGAACACCTTTAACCTCCTTCCCTCACCTATGGAGGATTCTTCCACTAACATCGAGACCATTTCACCTTTGGATTCTCCACCTAGAGAACCGATACCCACAATACTTGTATTCAGTACACAAGGAGGATACTTATTTACCTCCTCCACTCACATAGAGGAGCAACCATCATCTCCTCCCCCTATCACAGATCCTGTTGAGATACCTTTGCCTCTTGGTGAGCATACTCCATCAGATACCCACAGATCCTACAAACCTACTTTATGCTCTCTTATCCATAGAATCTTAAGCTAGCCAATCCCCCGTCTCTAATACTACATTTTACAGGAATTTTCATTAGGTCCTCTTCAACTCCACCTGTAGGCGTGTCTATTCTCACATTTGTCCGGTCACTTAGATTATGTGGATAGGGCCTTACTTTGGGGGCACCTTTTGCTTCATGTCTTAATACAAATGCAGCTCTCACTTGCTGATACTTCCACTATATACCTAAAAATATTTTGACTAATCAAATCGAACACAACCACCTCCATCACAACTTCTTCCACAACACCCATCATAGCTCAACATACACCCTTACCTATAACTCAATCTACATCTAAACCCAAACCCACACCTACAATCATCTTCCTCAAATAAACATATTACCACCTTAGGGGTCACCCCAACTGCCATCCTTGCTCATCCACCTATCAAACTGGACTTAGCTACATCCTCCAAAGTCAACACCACACCTACTCCAACACCCAAACAGAAGAACCAAACCCATAGAACTCATCCCCTTGCTACGTTAATCACACCTACACCTGTCCCGTCCGTCTTAAGACCTCAACTTCCCAACACTGTTAAGAAACATTCACCCATCAATAAACCAAAAACACAACAACCCATTTCTTCCTCGCAAACCTCTAACCTACCCAAGCACCTGACATAACTTACACCCACACATGTAACATCTCTACCACCCATACCCCTAATAATCTCCATAACTTCTTCATTACCCACTACGCTTCAGTCTCTATCCCTCACACCCCCTGCATGACCCGCATCATCTACCTTCACAAGCACCTCCATTATCCACCTGGGTAACTTGTCCTCTTCCCCTATCTACTTTTCCTTCTAGACCTCATACACCCATATCACCTTTACCCAAGAAGGAGCAACTCAAAAACAAAACTCCGCTACCCTCCAATAAGATAGTCAAAATAACCACACACACCCTCCTACTCATTCATCTATCATATCCCTACCCAAACAAACATGACCAACACCTAATATTACTCCAGCACCCAAAACCATGGCTCAACCCACTCCCCCTCCTGCCAGGACCATCCCTCAACAATCAACATTACCTACACCCAAACCCACGTTCACTTCCCATTGTGACCCACTAGTAGGGTCCTATGCCAAAATCTTAACCAACCTCCTTGAGACTTCTGTCATCACATTATCGCCACTCAGACCTTACGACCCCCTCAAACCCAAGCCAAATGGGTTTGATGACGCTAAATTTTGTGCCTACCATCATGTGCCAGGGCACAATGTGGAGAACTGTAAGGCCTTGAAAACCATCCTTATCAAGTTGTGTCCTTCGGAAGCCAACTTTGACGACGTCGACCTTCTCGATGAGGACCCTGCCTCACCGACACCCATTCCCACACTACCCACTCAGCAACCATGACCTCCACCCCCATAGCTCCTAAAACCACCTCCAAGATTCGAAAATTAACATGGTTCACATCAGAGAACTTACCACACCGTCACCCAAATGTCATTGTGCCCAGCTCACCTCACAAGGTTTTTCTCCTGCGGTAGGTTTCTGCCCGTCATGTCGTTATACCACTCATCCTACACCTTCTCCATTCGTCAACTCCCCTCAAATCAACATGATACACGTCACTACATGTGCTCAGAAGGATAAAGGTAAAGAAAAGACGACTGACCCACCAACCAATCCTATACCCAACATACCATCTACACCCATACCTAAAATCACTATCCACAGCCCCACATACCCCATTTCTAATGGAGTCACACATCGCACCCTGCTCAAAACAACTACACCAATCTCCCCTCAAAATGTCCTTATATGACCTCATTTAAACATCAAAATCTCATCGTCAAGCTCTCATGGAGGTTCTTCAATCTATTGAGGTTTTGTCCAATGACGCTATACCCGTAGGTTCCATTATCACACCCCATCATGTAGCCTCTCTCACCAAATTACCACCTTCATCTTCACCCCACCCTATTCACCAAGTAGCCTCCCTTAGCTTTTTAGAAGAAGAGATCGCACCACACCAAAATGATGACCCGGACCTAGCCCTCTTCATCTATGTCCACATTGATGACATACAGGTTTGACATGTGATGATTGATGGGGGCACTAGCATTAACATCATTTCATCCCATGCATTCACTCAAATGTGCATACCCGATAATTGCATGCATAAATGTCCTGTCATGTTGTGTTCATTCAACAATGCTATCACCTCTACATTAGGTACTGTCATCCTCCGCATTTGCATGGGCCCCCCGGACTGTTCCAGAATTATTCTACATCTTGGAGGGGGAATTCCAATATAACTTGTTGCTTGGCAGACCCTAGATTCATGTCATGGGTTAATTCCTTACACTTTGCATTGTTGTGTAAATTTTGAGCACGAAGCACACACCTACACTATCCCAGCTGATCCATCACATTTTAAAACATGTAACATGCTTTACCAACCCAATGACATGCTCATACCCATTAAAGTGTCTACCTCCACGACCACCACCACCGCTTCGCCTACACCTCTGCTTACCAGTACAGCCGCTACCTCAACCACACATACCTCCTCCATTCCTACCATAGCCACAACCTCCACAGCTGACCCATTGGTCTCCTAATCCATTAACTCCACCTCCGCATTGACCTCTGACACATCATCTATTTAAGCTACCCACATACCAACCACTGATCCCTTAGAAGGCATTTTTCAACGCCTCACTCTGGTGGGTACCGCCTATATAGCGTCAACACATTTCTTACCCCACAAGAGTACGGATATTCACCAAAATCTTCTCTATGATCACCGTATAGGAGAATGCCTCTTTTATGGTCCTCACCTTCATACCAATCTCACCTATGGGGGACTTGATACTACCACTTACACACCCAAACCACCATCACAAACCCACCCATTTTCTGCTGACTTCCAGTATCTCACCAATCACCGTTTTTTCCCACACCTTCCTGCACCGATGTGCATGGAAGGGTTTATTTTTGTATTTTACAAACAAGGCCACCATACTGTCATTCCATGTACCACCCACAAACATAACGACCATAGTGGTATCAGCTTTCCTGAACCACCTACCAAATAGGCCCGCATTGAACTCATCAAGGACATCAGCTCTTCTCCACCTTCTTCACCCGCCCTACCCTTCATCACCACCTTCATCGACGGAGTCGATGGATCCTGAATCTATCCCTCCTAAAAAAAAAATTCATAAACACCATTTCCTTAGGGCCTTTGACTTATCAATGTGAGGGCGAGGCCCCTTCCTCTCTTCCCTTCCTATATCCTGAAATGATCAATGACAACACACATTTAATTAATGTCATTCAATGTCAGGATGGTGAATCTATACTCACCTACCTTGGTGTAGAAGACTCATAGATTCATCAGTTGTTACCCTCTAAGATGAAAACCATGTTAAATGAATCAACTATCAAGGTCAACATTCATACCCAGGATGACCCGCACATCCTAAAGATCAGTCAATCTTTAGATGCTGCTGAATAGGAAGCCATCACTTCTTTTCTCAAAGATCATAACCATGCATTTGCATGGTCTTACACAGACATGCCCAGTATTGACCCCACCATAGTGGTCCACAATATCGTAACCGTTCCCGATGCCAAACCCATCAAACAAAAGCTAAGGAAAATACACCCTCGCATTGCCCTTCTCCTCAAAGAAGAGCTTCAACATCTTCTTTCTGTTTCCTTCATATTACCCATTGATTATCCTCACTAGATTTCTAGCATTGTCCTTGTCACTAAAGTGATAAGGGGACTCTGCATTTACACGGACTTCTGTGACCTCAACCTAGCCTACCCAAAAGATGACTTTCCCTTACCCGGTATTGATCAACTAGTTGACCTTACTGCTGGTCACGAGATGCTATCACTCATGGATGGCTTCTCAGGTTATAACCAAATCTTGCTTGCCCCTGAAGATCAACACAAGACCACGTTCATCACCCCTTGGGGGACCTTCTGCTATCGAGTCATGCCTTTTGGCCTTAAAATCATTGGTGCCACATATCAGCGGGCTATGACTTACATCTTCCATGACATCATGCATCGCATATTCGAAGATTATGTGGATGACCTTCTCGCCAAATCTAAATGCCGCTCTGAACACCTTGCCGTCCTCAAAACCATTTTTTGACTGCCTCATTAAATATTGTGTTCTCCTTCAGCCAAAGAAGTGTGTCTCCGCGGTTCTCTCAGGAAATCTCCTGGGATTTATTATTTCCTTACGTGGTATTGAATTTGACCCTGCTAAAGTCAAGGCCATTCTAGAAATGCCTCCGCCCACTAACCTTAAACAACTCTGTAGCTAGAAAGGTAAATTGCAGTCTATTCGTCGTTTCATTTCACAATTATCTAATCGGTGCCAACCATTTCATCATCTGCTCAAGAATGATGTCTCCTTTAAATGGGATGATGACTGTCATAAAGCTTTTGAGGCCCTCAAACAGTACCTTCTCCAACCACCCATGCTCATTCCACCTAAATATGATCAACCTTTTTACCTATACATCTTAGCTACTGATCACTCCTTGGGAGCCATGCTCGCTCATCGTGATGAACAACACAGAGAGCAGGTGGTTTATTACATAAGTCATACTCTTTTGGACTATGAAACCTGATACACCCCCATCCTGAAAAATTTTTCTTAGCCTTAGTTTTCGTTGCCACTAAACTCTGTCATTACCTACTCAACCAAAAAACCTATGTTGTGACCAACACTGACCCCTTACACTTCATGTATGCCAAACCTTATCAAAATCAACATGCTGCTCGATGGCTTATGCTTTTAGTGGACCTCAACCTTGAATTAATTCATCAAAAGTCCATCAAGGGCCAAAAAATCGCTGACCAATTGGCCAACGCACCTATTTCTGGGGATCAACCCTCTAATTATGACTTTCCATATGAGTCAATTGCTACCCTCTCCCTGGACGAGCCTGCTTACTAGATGACACTCTTCTTTGATGGTTCTAAGTGCAAGCGTGGTGGTGGGGCTAGTATTATCCTCATTCTGCTTGATGGTGAGCCCATGCCTTTGTCTTTCAAACTCGATTTTGAATGCACAAACAATATTGCCAAATATGAAGCACTCATATTAGGTCTCCAAGCCACCTATGCCCTAGATGTCAAATCAATCAACATCTTTGGTGATTCTCAATTGGTCGTAAACCAAGTCAATGGTATATACCAATGTCGTAATGAGCTGCTTCAAAATTATAAACATCATGTAGATATACTTTTGACCACCTTTTACTATTACACCCTTCAAACCGTCCCACGTTCAACCTAAAACTTTGTAGATACCATGGCCTGCTTGGCTTCCCAAATACCTGCTTCGCTCACCGATTCTAAAATCTTAGTCACCATGCAACGACTCCAATCACCTTCTTATTTACCTCGTGAAGTTTACTCTATCATAACAGCTACCCAGGACCTGAGTGACCTTTGGTACAAAAAATACTCTGACTATCTTTCTCTCTCCTTCTTACCTCCTGATCTCACCCGTAATGGACAACGCGCCTTCCTTAAAAAGCTCTCTCGTTACGTCATCTTGGGGGGCCTCCTCTATAATTGTGGCTTTAATGGTATTCTCTTATGATGCCTCACGAGTTCTGAAATTCCTTATACCATTAAGGAATTTCATGATGGCATATGTGGAGGTCACTTCAGTGGCCTTCCTGTTGCTAAGCATATTCTTCACCTAGGCTATTACTAGCCGACCCTTAACTATGATTGTTACGACTACATCAAACGTTGTGTAAAATGCCAACAACATACCAATCTTCATCATACACCCAGTCATGCCTTACAGGTCACCTGTGACCTTTGGCCCTTCTCTCAATGGGGTTTAGATCTTGTCGGAGAGATCAACCCCCATTCTTCCCAATGACATCAATGGATCATCACCACTAGCGAATACTATACAAAATGGGTTGAAGCCATACCACTCATCTCCACAAAGTAGAGAAAATATGTGAGTTCATCAATCATCACATCATTTTCCATTTTGGTGTTCCTCATCGCCTCATCACTGATAATGGAAAACAATTCAAAAACAAAACATTGCAAAAAATTTGCCAAGCCTTTAGCATTCAGCTAAGTTTCTCATCACTTTATTACCCATAGACCAACGGCCAAGCTGAATCCACTAACAAAATCTTAAACAAAATTCTCATGAAAATGGTTAACGATACTAGGAAGGATTGGCATACGCACATTCCTTTTGCCCTATGGGCATACCACACTGGTATTCACACTTCCACTACTGCCACACCATTTTCTCTGGTCTACAGTATAGAGGCTGTTCTACCTCTCGAAGTCCAAATTCCCTCACTCTGCATTTCTCTCCATGACATGCTTAATGATGACAACTTTCATCAGGACCGTTTAGTACAGCTTGAGTTATTAGACGAACGTCATCTTAACACTCTGGATCACCTTCAAGTTTACTAAAAACGTATCAAATGTGCCTATGACAAACGTGTCCATGAATGAACCTTCCAAGTCAGTGACCTTGTCCTGAAAGAAAATAAACATGTAACCAAAGTAGAAAAAATTAAACAGGGAAAATTTTCTCCTAATTGGCTTGGACCATACATCATGACTCATACTTATGGCTCAGGTGCTTATCATTTATCTTCACTTGATGGTAAACCCAAACCTGAGCCCCTTAATGCCTTACATCTTCGACCATTCTATTGTTGACTTTTTAGTCCTACCTCACCTTTTGTCTCTTTCCATGCTCATCCCTTGAGTGTTATCCACTTCATACACCTTACCAACAATTAAACAAGAATCATGTGAGTACCCGTCACTTGTTATCTTCTCTTGAAAATGTGTACCATGGCGTTGCACATAGCATGATTCTCATGGATACTTTTCATCTACCTTTAGATGAGATCCCATGGTAGTTTCACTCTACTTTTCAAACAAGAATCTTATTCTTCACCTTAGTCTTGTCCATGACTTTAAAGCCCTCACATGGGACCCACCTCGTTGAGTCAAACTTCTAATATAAAATATGACTCCCTCAAAAGGACATCTTCCTCTTGACAACCGCTACTATTAATAAACTGCTCCCTTAAAGGACAGCTATGTAAAGCACTAAAAAAATAAGTGAGAGAGTTTGAAGCTTCCTGCATCGATCAGTATATCTCAAATACAAGTCAACACAGAAAAAAATTTAGTCATGGACTTGCCCATCATGACCTTGGATCTCTTGCCCGCAAAGCATGCTACCTCATGCCACATAAAAAATTAACCACCTTTCACCCTTCTCACCATTCACATTTTCATTTCCTACCGCCTCAAGGGACCTCTTGGAAACCAAGACATTTGGTGATCATGTGACTACTTTTCACCATAGAACAATCAATCATGCAATGTCTTTAGGGTATTACATTCATCACCTCCTCCAAGGTGTGATCTACTCGGTATGATCCTAACCAATCAAGTGGCTTTATTGCCCCCTCTTATCTTTTAACCGTCTTTATTACGTTTTGATTACCTTATACAGGATTCAGTTCTCGATACTTACCTTTGGGTATTCTTCTTCTTTTTCCACAATCGACATTACCTATATCACTTTACCTTTAACCAACCCACACCTAACAGACCTAAACCCACACCATGCCTACAACCTACCAACTCATTTTCATACCTCCTCATATTCTTCCCTAGCTTACGGGAGAACTACATCGGCCCGAGGTCTCTTTTCACCGGGACTATGTAGGCAGCACTCCGAGGGCATGGGGCCCTTGGAGGTTAGCTAGGCCACTCTCTACCCTAAATAATTCATCTTTCATCTTCCTCACATTACATCATACCCCCCTAGTTTCTTCTTTATATCAACAATTGAAAATTAAACCACATACATAACACATTGCTTCATATTTTAATCCTCATCACAACATACATTTATTACACCTACCATTTCGCTATCATCATTATGCATAGATTATACCACATCTCACCTATTTCCCATATTATCATTCATTGCACAAAATAAAACATCACAACTTCAACTACTTTAACCACAACCATACCTAAACAAACTTGACTCAACCATGCCTAAACAAACCTAACTCCACCATGCCTACCCAAATTTGACTCGATCCATGCCTATGACCTAACTCAATAATGCATAAAATGTAACCCGACTCCACCATGCCTAAACCAACCTAACTCAACCATGCCTAAAAAAACCTAACTCAATCCATGCCTACACCAACCTAACTCAACCATGCCTAACACATATCCTAACTCGATCCATGCCTATGACCTGACTCAATCCATGCCTAAACCAACCCTAACTTCATCATGCCTAACTCACCTAATTTTCATCCATATAAAAACAATAAATCGAAAGTCTCATTAAAACATCACCAAATCAAGAATCTCATGTATCTCATCATATAAATAAGTGTGTCTCTCAATACAACATACATGGATATCCCATCATGTCCATCATCTCATACTCGTCAGCATGTAGGCCGATACTCAATACAAAATGTCATCGACACGCAGGCTGGTCTCATATACAATAAAATAATGAACCAATACAAAATCTATTTAGCGCACAGGCCAATATATGCTCAAAATATACAAAACCTCTCATACATCCTCATTATCTTCGGCACGCAGGTCGGTATGTGATCAAAAATACAACTATCTCTCAGCACGCAAGCCAGTATATATCACAAAAATGACTATCATACATCAAATATTAAATGCCTCATATCAGACATCTCAGTGAATATCCTCCATCTCTGTATCGCCTGTACCCTCTGCCTCCTCAACCCCTGTCTGGTGACCTGCTATCATCTCCCCACCCATCATAGGTGGTGGCTGAGTCCCTTCTGGTGCCTCACCTAGAGCTAGTCTCCGTGCACTGGTGGCCTCTCCCTGATCCGGCCTTAGAGCTCGATCGCCCCCTGTGCTCTCTACACTATGAGTGCGGGATCTAGTCCTCTCACTCAACACTTATTGTGCCCGATACTCTCCATAGGATAGGAAGTCTATCTTGTCCGCTAGTAGTTGATCCTAGTAGTATCTAGCCTCACCTAGGGTGTCCCATAACCTAGATATAGGCACAGTCTATGGTGGTCCCATAGGTCTCGACCCCTATACCTGTCTTGCGGGACCCTGTCCTGCTCCTTCCTGTGAACTAGGACCCTGCCCCGGTGCTTGTGGTGGTGCCCTCTACCCCTGTGCCTGTATCTAAGCATGTAAGGCCCTAATTTGTGCCTGAGTTATGGCCAACTGGCCCTGCAACCTTGTCACCTATGCCTGTAAGGCCGCCACCTGACCATCATCCTCGTCTACATCTCCATCCCCACCACCAGCCATCTAGGTCTGCAGATTGGCCACCTACACATGTAGCTCTGCTACCTCTTCCTCTGAGCTTGCTAGCTATGTCTATACCATACCCAACTGGGTAATCAGAGTAGCCACCTTCCCCTGTAACATTCCCATTTTTAAGACTTTAGAAACAAGATTTTTTTTTACATGATTAATGTTCTCTATTCTAAATACATAATTTAGAACACACATTTCATATCAACCATTGTTATAACAGACAACCATATGCAGCTGTAATGACTCGGTGAGCTACCTATCTATTCATCCCATAACTCGGTAAACTACTGATCTATTCATGTGTAACTTTAAGTTTTGAATACTCTTATGAGTACTTCTTATACTTGGTTCTCTTACCCTGTCTTGGGTCTTGAGTGATCTATCTAAGGAACCTAACTGAATATTTGCTACCAATATTCATCGGCATCATGATCCTTAGACTAGGTGACATAGGACAACACAATCAGAAGCTTGCGATACGTTGGCCAAAGACTTCTAACATACTGTTCGTATTACTTATTCCTTGACGGCATACATGTCAATCCGGAATATGTCCTTCACCCCAATCTATTTTTATCTAGAATGTCTTATACAGGCTTCTGTCAGTCCCCTTGCCCAAGGTTTAACCCTAAATCAGGTCAACAACATAGGTTATGATAGGAAGAGGCTCACAAAGACTTATGGTAAATTGGCTTACTGGGTCAACCTAGGTTAACCCCGTGTGCCAAGGTACCCTGAATCCAAGAGGGCTACTTCATATCCTAAATATGTTACTATCCAGACCTAGAGTGAAACTTGAACAAGTCCAAAAGTGTGTAGATCTTGACGATCAATGCAGAAGGGTGTTGCCACATGTTAACTACACTGTTGTATCCTCAAGAAGATCCTAATCTTCTCGAAGGTATAGCCCTGCAGTTGACGTGTGCCAAAATCTTGTAGAATAACCTCTTCAAGATGTACATACCTCCAAAAGGCTACTTATGTTAGTTTAATTTGGATCGATGGAAATTTAGATTTTGACAGCCCATCCAACCTTGAGCCCGACACTCTTTAAGTTCTTTTAAATGTCAGATTTAATTAATCCTAAGAAATTTATTAACCTAAGATTGCTTCCAGATTCGTTAGTTTTTGGCTTAACAACCTGTTATCCAAAAATAGGGCAACAACCACATAAGTTCCTTTTTTTAAAAAGGACTTAACCACCTAAGGAAGCATAACAACTTATTAGGTTGTGACATAATAGACTTAATATAATTAAGTCTTAATCATTAGCAATCATATCTTCCTCTTTTATTTATATCTTTGCTAGAGAGGAAGAGTCTTCCTCATCTTAGTCAAATTCTAGGGTTTATCACACCCCTTTATTTCTCTTACAAATTCGGTAGTTTTCATTATAGGTTCATTACACATCATATGATATAATGAAATACTTAGATAAGAATATTGTGTTCTGCCATTTATCTAACTGCAGCTTACTTAGGGAATTCATCTAGATTCCTTTGTAATACTCATCAAGAATACACATCCAACCATATATATAATAAGATGAATATCATCAAGACAAGATTCCTTCCTATAGAAAAAGGTACGAGATAATTTACACAACCAATGCAAACCAATTCTCAACTTCCAATTCATAGTCAAACTTATACATTTACAAGATTTGTGCAAATTAGATGCACGGCATAACAAAAACCTTCCTTCAAAAGATTGAATTTTTAGTTCAATACAACTCAAGATCAATCAGATTTCTTTACAAGAATCAGATTTAAAACAACCAATGCATCCTATAGGTTTGTGCCCTCTTTTAGCACTTATGATGTCCATTTGCAAAAATTACTAGCACGGGTCAGTTCAAAGAACTGAGCATGATAAGAACTAATCCTTAAAACGAAGTGCACTCAACTAATTGCTTCCATAAAACAACCCTGCTTTAAGAATCAATTAGAATATCATACAATAGGTGTAATTAATTACAATCAAGAAAAAAAAGAGCATTAACATCCTAAAATCACTTATAAGAGGGAAGAGTAGAATGTGATATATATATATATTATCTATCTTAATCATTTTAACATAAAATTGATCCCATTGATTTCCTTTAACAACAACAGATCATACAATCACATTGTTCCCAAACCTCATCATAATAGAATACGATACTTAGTTATCTATCATAAGATAAAAAGGTTTCTTACAACATGATTCTAATTAAGATGAATCATCTATCATTATTTAAGATATCCATCTTATCAGGATAATATAAAATACCCAGGAAGGAGAGGGAGAATATAACTCAACCAACAATTTGCATTCTCTTTTCAACAAACCAATCATCATTCACCTTATTTTATTTTTCAGTCCAAAGTTAAATAAGAAAAGGTTAACCAGCAATGATTAATTTTATCCTATAAGATGAGACAATCGAAGGTCCTTAACAACTGAATTTAGTTCTAACTGAAGTAACAAAGAATCTTATCAATAGTGAACCTACTTCAACAATCATTTCCTTCACTTTCATAAATAACAATTCCTTTTTCAACCCAATTACAATTTTTAAGAATGTATAAAAGATTCCAAGGAAGTGATCCAAAATAATTTTTATAGTAAGAAGAAGAAGCTTATGAACCTGTTTAAAAACAAGATCTCCTAATCAAGCAATTGATCCATTTCGTATAGAACATTAAAACAATGAGGGCTAATCACAGCCATAACATAAGAAGAGTTATAAATAATTATTTGTAAGCTCTATATTAATTCAATGGATCCAATTAAGAAATGAAATCAAGTAAGAACTCGTACTCAAAATTTACCCAAGAGTTCAACCAAGATAGAATTAATTGTCTTGCTTCTCAACTTAATACTCCTAGAGTAAAAGATTGAATTCCTAACAAGAATGGTAACTACTAAATGATTTCCAATCAACCTTTCAATGTTTACTAAACAATTAGCTAGACTCTCATTTCCAGTTTTCTCCAAGAATATGCAACTAACCCTTTAACATGAAGCTATCTCATTATGAGATCTGAGTTTACAAGAATTCATCCTAAAACAAACTAAATCAAAATGATAAGATCAAGCAGTATTTACAACAAATACCTTATGTCCAAGTCTTGAAATACAACTCAAGCACCTTGTTCAGTAGGAGTTATCACCAAATCAAATCATTCTACCGATTATATCCAGTTCGTGTAATTATAACCCCTTTAATGGTTTACATTTTAAACAAAGAAAACCAGACAACTTCTTAACTGAACCAACACCTTGCCCAATTATCATTATGATAAATAAGAAACAAATCCTTAGAATTACCTTGAAATATATATTACCCACATTGAATCAATAGAAAACTTCCACGTCGTAAAGTAAGATCGAGTGTAGTAAGTAAACTTTAAAACTACCTTACATCATCAAGTTTCAAGCCTTAGTTACTGTACGTCGGAAAAGTGACAGGCGAGCGTGAGAATCAACAAGTAACTCTTCCGCGTACCCGACCTTCTGAGGTCGTGCCGAGACAGCTGGTTTGGGTAGAATATGTAGACAAACTAGTTAGGCAGTCTAATGTCTTCGACACGCACTAATGGAATTTGTGAATCTAAGGCAAAGAAGGCCCTTCTAACTTGGACTGGTGTGATAGATTGATCAGCAAGGATGACTGCTCGAAGGCTCCAATCAATATCGAGCTCTGGCATGATTCGATCTATGGGTTGCGGAATACGTGGAAAATGACCTGGGATTGTTTCATGTATATCTCCCGATAAGGTCATATAGTGAATGGTAAAGTAGTCACTCTATGGACGGTTCTCTGGCCTAGTCCAGAATTCTCTTGCTTTGTTAGCTGTTGTGTCCAGTAAGGATAATTGTTGGATAATGATAGGTGGAAGTGGGGTAGACTGGAATACCAGTGTACGTAGGCCAGTGTCTATGTCTAATTCTCTGATGGATTCGTTAGGCTGCGGGATTTATGGGTCACAACCATAGATTCTTGGTTGTTGTGGTCCTGTTATGGTCATACGCGAGATCAAGTCCTGATCCCTAGTATCCAATAATCATACGCTTTCTCAACTTCTATATTTAGAATCAATAGTTGTGCGATTTTCTCATAATATCCTATGGGCGTTCTCGCAACCTGGATTCTTAAACCGGTATCTATGTCTGTGAGGGTGTCTCCTGCGTCTGGTTGTGGAATTAAAGGATCACACCTGAATGTTTGTTCTCTTTCGAGCCCTTCTACAGTCATGTGAGTGTTGTGCCTAGGGCAATCTATAGTTTGGCTGACTTGACCAAAACGCATGTGCTTGGTCGTCTTCTATGTTTAATCCTCTTAACTGAGAACTGATCAGTTGTAAATCTATGGTTGTTCAGAATACTTGTATCCTGAGATTTTGGTCTATGTCAACTATTGCTGTGACTAGGTTTGGTTGAGGCACGATTGGCTCAAATATATATTCCCTGGGCTCTTGAGGTCCCGTGATTGTCATACGAAACAAAATGCAAATCTAACTGTAACGAAACAAATTCTAACTATGTGAAATAAATCTAACTGTATAATTTTTATTCTTCTAAGAAAACTTTTAATAATTTTAAGGAAAGCAAACTATTTTAAGCATATCTAGAAATAATAACTAAACAATAATTTGAAACAGACAAGATAACTGAGTGTAGTTATTTGCCTGTACGATTTGTAGAATTATTCTAAATAAAACAGTTTGTCTAATCTACCGAAAATATTCTCGATCCTACCTCAGAAGTGAGGAGTGAATCATAGTTTCTCAGAAACTATCAATCCCCATAGCTTCCCTGGCAATGTCGAGAATAGAATGAAATGAAATAAAGCAATTAACTACTCTATTTGATATGAATCTAACTAGAACTTTGAAATTTAAAACCTGGACTCCGCAGAACAGTGGCGAATCCGATGGTGTATGTGATCTCGTCCCCTCAGTATGATCTCCTCGTTTTTTGTGTTCACGTAGATCCAGAAAAGCGTGTAATGCTTGCATCAATAGGAATAGGTGTTTGGAGCAAGGGACAACCTTCAGAATACAGATAGAATAGAACGCGGATAGGAGAGGGATAGCGCAAGAGTACAGAGCTTGGCTTATGTAATTCCTAGTGGGATCTACTACGAATCGTGCAACAAAATGCGTCCAGAACCTGAAACTATCCTGTATGAAGAGCAAAACCTGCAACTTTAATGGCTTCCTAAGCTATTCTACTCTAACGGATTATATAAAACAACAACACTGTTTGCACAAGTTGGATATGTGGCTTACCAACAGCTGAATAAAGCTGACCAGGCATATAATGGATTGAACTAAGAACTCCAAGACACAATAAAACAAATCTACAGCAAAGAGAAATTTAGAGGCAAGCTTATAACTGGATTGGGATGAGATAACAGCACTGCCTGCACAAGATGGGTCTGTGGCTTACCAACAGCTGAACAATACTAACCAAGTATGAAATGAACTATGTTATCAATCCTAAGCAAGCTGACAGACCAAATCACTGAAAATCAGAAGACTCTAAACAGGAAAATGGTGGCCATTTGCCTCAGCACAAGCTATGCATTTATAGGAATTCCAACACTCAAAAACCAAAACCAAATTGAACTCCTAAACAATAAACAAAGGAAAAACACTATTCCAGGGGACCAAAAACATAAATGCATGCTCAAGTCGGCAAAGAAAAGATGGTGAATCATGATATTTCATGCGAGTCGCGTCAAAAGAGCGTTCTGGAAAACGCGCATAGGACCGCCGCTCTGAGCAGGGTGGTGGTTACAGGACCGCCGCCCTGCAGGGCGGCGGTTTCGTCACTCAAGGTCAAGAGGCCAAGGAAAGAGGGAAAAAGGGGAAAACAAAGGGCGCGGGGGCTAAGCGGGGCATGCGGGATGTTAACACATACTCCGAGGGCTTTTCCGGATCCCGAACACCTTGCGAGGAGACCTGTATCATCATCGGGGCACTTGTTACACTGTTCTGGCAGTACAATACCTTACAATTTTGGGTACGTACATATTTCCCCCTCGGAGAAGCGTTTTAGCCATGAAGAGGCATAAAACGTTGGGTCCAAGTATGGTAGTCCCGAAATGGGGAGTTAGAAGTTATACCTTACTCGTCCGTGTGTTGAAATGACACCATCGAAATTCCTGCTACCTGCAAAATGAAAAGAAAATTCAAGTGCAGATAGATGCAATAACTTGGAAGATAAATGCTAAAATAATAGGGAAGGAGAACGTACCATTCGTGCGGGGATAGAAACTTACCTCCATCAGCGCTCCAAACCTGCGAAAAAGTCATTTTAAAACGAAACAAAACGATATATATATGAAAGTGGGCCCATTTTCCTATTCATTTGCGCGAGTTGATTTGATTGGTTTTGAGCTCTGGGACCCACGGTGACGATTTCTCACACGAGTAGAGTCGAAACGTTCGCAGCGAGATCGTGATCATGCCTCCACGAGTGGAACACCGACCTCAGCGATCACAGCTTGGTTTTCTTCCATTTTGTGTTTTTCCCCCTTTAAAAATGAAATGTTAAATTCGTCATAATGGCGGGGTTATTTTTGAAAATGTTAGGTTCAAAAGGTCCACCTAGGGGGGGCGCCTACTGGGTAGGCTCCATTTTTAGTTTAAATGGTCTATTTTTTCTCATTTTGGGCTTTTTGGGGTGAACAACCCGCGCGGGTTTTCGGACCACGACCGCCGCCCTGGCCAGGGCGGCGGGTTACACGACCGCCGACCTTAAGGTGGCGGTTACAAAACCGCCTCCCTGCTCAGGGGCGGCGGTTCTAACCAGAATGCAAAAAACTTGATTTTTGAGATTGCACTTGTATTTTCTTGTATTTCTATATGTTTTTATGACCTTCCTGGTATTGTTCAGATACTAACTTGTCCTGTTTTGTGTGTTTTTGGGTGTATGCAGGCGAGGGAGGAGTATATCAGATGGAGCCGAGAGAGAGAGTGTGATTGGATTTCGGGAGTATTGGATGCCCTTTCTCAGGATGAGGAGGATACACTACAGAGGGCCGGCATATTACGTATATCACGCGTGCCCCATGTCACACCATCCAATCACATACTTTGTGACTTGTTTTCATATTGGGATGCAGATCAGAACACTTTCCGACTGCCAGGGGTCCGTGGTGAGTGGACCATTACTTTAGAGGATGTCTACCGTATCCTGGGGGTCCCGATTATCGGGAGGAGACTCACACTGGAGACGGCAGGGTCCTGAGCACAGATTGCATAGTGGGCAGGCTACATGGGGGATGCAGCCATCTCCACGGGGTCGAAGAAGGGAGTGAGAGTTTGATCCATTCCTTCTTTGCCCATCCCCGTATTTCGATAGGCTATCATGGGGATCCTTGCCTCGAGGCTGATCGGGGACAAGGGAGGGGATACTTTACTATACTGCTGGGCCCCCATCATTGCACAGATAGAGGGGCATGGCCGGATATACGCCTGGGGCGTAGATATTTTGGGGACCACCTATCATGATTTATACAGGGTGGTCCGTCTACAGGGACAATCTTTGAGCCACCCTACTCTAGTTATGAGTTGGGTGTACGAGTGCTTCATCCCTTATGGCAGGGGCGTGGAGGTGGCAGATCCAGGGGCTATGAGGGCAGCCAGATGGAAAGATATGTCGGTGCTTAGAGCACCTCACCAGCCAGTTGCCTCTCTTACTACAACAGACATGGAGGCGACACCGTACCAACTTATGGCCGGTATATGGGGAGAGGAGACTCTTACATTGATTTCTTGCTCCACCACAGGGCAGCTTATTGACCGCGTGGGACGAGTGGAGGTACATCCTTTCGGTAGGGTTCCTCAAGCAGTTTGGCCTTCCATATACGGGCATGCTTCCTCCAGTGGCACCAATCTATAGATCAGTCCGTGAGGCTAGAGGGGGGCCTAGAGGCCGTGGTTGGACAGTGATCACGCCTGGCACTCCCATTGCAGCCAGGAGGATAGTTCAGGCTAGAGGGAGAGCTGGTGCGCCTTGGGCACCTTTGCTTCAGATTGCTGCGGGTCCCGCTCACACGCAGCGATGACCCCATAGATATTGACTCTGATTCTGAGGAGCTTACAGAGGTGAGGGTCAGAGGAGCAGACTGGATGATAGCGATCCTCAGTGGCATGACACTCAGGATATTTTACAGGCGGAGAGGGCCGAAGCAGAGCGCAGAGAGAGACACTCTAGTCTCAGAGGAGCCACTCTTCCAGGGCCATGGTGGAGAGGATGAGTCTGTTGCGGGGCGTCATGTTGCTCCTACTACAGGAGCAGCCCCTCAGTCGGCGAGCGGCATCCGCGGTGGGTGCTGGCCCCAGCGATCCATCTTGGAGGCCCGGTGATCTGAGTAAGTTATCCTCTTCATCCTTTTCAATGTTTGTTTAGTTTAGGATTTGTTTTAATTGCTATTTCTCCTTGTGTTTTGATCTTGTATCTTTTAGTCTCTTGCCTAGTTTCTAATTCATTTTTTTCTTCTTTGTTTGCAGAGACTGTCGACGAGTAGCGGGATCTAATCCGCAGGGTATGCACTGATTCCCTGATGATATCCTATGGATAGGACCCGTGCGGAGCTGTCCGTAGATGCTGGGGAGCCCTCAACAGCTGGTAGGCATACCGACATCTTCGCTCTCGTTTGGCACGTGGCCAGGATGGTGTCGACTCTCCGTACAGAGTTGGCAGGCTATAGGACAGCCGAGCGTCTTATGAGGAGCCATTCTCATGGCGAGACCGCGGCTACCCCTCGGGACCCTGAGCCCTCCGTGCATTCAGAGCGCCGGCGTAGCCGGAGCCCTAGGCGAGGGTGCGCACCTTCGGAGGGGTCACGTAGGGGTTGAGAGACCACTTGGCTCCTATGTTTTGTACTATAGATTCTTTTGTATATCACGGGCTCTTTGAGCGTTTTGACCATGCCTAGAGCATGATGGCATTGTATATAAACATTGATTATTTATATATATGCATTCGTTTTTGGATCAAAACTTGTCACTCATGTTTTCCCTTTCTGTTTCCAACTTTCTCGTGTATACTACGATGTATGTTTTATATGCTTTTTTTATATGTATGCAATGGAGAACAGATGATGCAAATGCTTGCTTTCTTTTTGTGTTTCATGATGCTGATACATGATATTGTAGATATATTGTGATCTTAAATCTTAGCTTCTGTGAGCAATTTGGATACCTCATGTTTGTTTTGGCAAAGTGATGAAAATAACTAGTATGATGAACAGATTAACTTGCCCCACTCCTAACTCCACGCAACTAGTAAGATGCGAGGGCTCATCACCAAGAGCCAAGAAGGGCGCAAGTTATGAAATATGGTGAAACGATAGTGATGAAAGACAGACGAAGCTTTGGTGGAACCAAATTGAAAACTACAAGCTTACTCCACCCGAATGACTTCATAGTTTCGGATGCAACTTGCTTTGCGGTTTATCCAGACTTAGACCCGTAGATGGCCACATAGTAGACAAAATCTAGGGTTTTAGGATTTTTAACTCTTTTTGGAATTTTAGAACATCTGATTCATTCGTTTTTGACTCAAAGTTTGAATAGTTTGTTTATGACCTTTTAACGTTTGCTTTGTCAAGAGGACCCCCTACACTTTGCCCCATGCTACTAGTAAGAAGCGTGGGTTTATCACCGTGGGCAAGGCATAGGCGAGTAAGGGCATTTCCATCCTTTCCCAACCCTACGTCACTAGTAAGAGACGCAAGCTCATCACCGAAGGTTGGTGGGGCAAGGAAATGTGTAAAAATAAAATTTTCTGTTTAATCACTTTTTGACTTGTCTTTTTGAGTAAGATGTCAGTATATGCTTATTTCCAAAGAGATGTATATATGGGATAGATGTGACACCATGAAGCTTCTAGAACAGACCATAGGCAAGACACCTATCCTAAGAAGAAATCAAAGCGAGAACAAACTTGCAGATCTTGGTATGGTTACCGTTAAGACTTCGTCATGTTTGATTTTATTTGATAAAAGATTCTGAAGTGATTGATGATATCGTGAAAATGGAGAGATATGATTAGAAAGTTTTGTGCCAACAACATCATGAGTTTGTAATGAATTGCTTTGAGAATAGACTCCTTGATCACAATCTGTGTAAGAAACGAATGGACAAAATGATCCTAATTTATATGAAAATGCAATGTAGATAGCTATATAGGTAGCGTTAGCTGCTTATGCGTAGAAACGTTTGAGGTGCAGGGAATTGACTGTTTCAACCAAACTCCTCACCTTCTAACGTACATAAGAGGTATGCACCATTTCCATAGTCCTTCATGACTCGGTATGGGCCCAACCATTTGGGCCGGAATTTCCTTCCTTCGCCAGTCTTCTTGTCGATCCGGCTGTCTAGTCTTAGAACTAGATCACCTTCGTATATATCGTGTTCATAGACCTTCTTGTTATACTGCCGGCACATTCGGTCATCATAAGCTCTATGCCGCTGTTCAGCATCTAACCTAGTTTTCATCTAGGCTTTCTAGTTGGGAAAGACGTGCTTCTCTGTAAGCATCTTCATCCAGAATCCCTTGTAGTGAAATGCGGAGACTGGGTATTTCGACCTCAAGCGGGAGAACTGCTTCTGCCCCAAATACCAGCGAGAAAGGAGTTGCTCCCATTGGTGTTCTTATTGAGGTTCGGTGGGCCCACAAGGCCGGATATAACTTCAAATGCCAATCTCTCTTGTTTTCTTTCACTGTTTTAAGGAGAATGGCTTTCAGTGTTTTGTTTGTTACTTCAGCCTGTCCGTTGGCTTGGGGATAATACAAGGAAGCCGTATGATGGCTTATTTTAAATTTACTGCATAGTTCGTGAACTTCTTCATTTTTAAAAGAAGTTCCATTATCGGAGATAATGATTTGCGGGATACCGTACCTGTAAATGATTTGGTTCAAAATGAACTTGGCGATCACAGAACTAGGTACAGTAGTAAGAGGCATGGCCTCCACCCATTTGGTAAAATATTCAGTGGCCGTGATTATAAAATTATGGCCGTCTGTGGATGAGGGAGAGAATTTACCTATTAAGTCTAGACCCCATGTAGAAAAGGGCCATGGAGTAGTGATTGGTTGCAGAGCTTGTGCTGGCATGTGGATCTCATGGGAGAATTCTTGGCACTTATGACACCTGCGTGCAAACTCTATCGCGTCACATTCTAGAGTGGGCCAGAAAATAGCCCATTCGATGTATTTTTTCGAGCGGTGGCATGGCCACCGAAGTGGCCTCCACATATACCGCTGTGGGATTCATGGAGAATCCTCTTGGACTCTTCTGTGTCGACACACCTTAAGAGCATTCCATCGAATGCTTTTCGATAGAGCACCTGCTCTATAATGACATATTTGGCTACGATTATGCGTAACCAGCCTTCTTTGTTGCGGTGTAACTGCCTCCGGGTATGTATGGTCCATGATATAATTAACGATGTCAGTGTACCAAGGGCACTCAGAGATAGCGGGTCGAGTTTCGATGTAGTATACGCACTCATCTGGAAAATCCAAATCTACTAGATCACCTCCGTCTAATGGGTTGTCAGCTAACCAATCCGCGATGATTTGTCCTTTAACCGATTTCTGATTTACAAATGTTAATTCGAACTCTCCCATTAAGGTTATAAAACATCCAACCTTTTTAGATAAGGAACCTTGTGTGAGAAAAGTTTGTAAATGGTCCGTTTTTTTACCATGACCTTCGTTTCTTGATTCAGCATGTAATGTCTTAGGCATTTAGTAGCAAAGACTATGGCAAGGCATTCTCGTTCTGCCTGTGTATAGCGTGTTTCATAGTCGAGCAGCGTTCGGTTGATGAAATAAATCGTGTGTTCCTTCTTGTCATCGTCCTCTTGGGCCAACATACAAGCCAGTGAGACATCGGTAGCTCGTGAATATAGAATTAACGGGTGATCTAACTTAGGTGGCATTAGCGTAGGTGGTGACAAAAGGAAACGCTTAACCGCATCAAAGGCTTCATTGCAATCTTCGGTCCAATCAATGCTATAGTCTTTCTTGAGTAGATTGTTGATTGGATGAATGGCGAAGCTTAAGTCCGGGATAAATCTCTGGATTGCACCCAGCTTTCCGAGAAATGATCTGATTCCAGATTCACTCGAAGGTGGGACCATTTCGAGGACAACCCGAATTTTGGTTGGATCAACATCAATCCCTCATGATGATATGATGTAACCTAGGAGCTTTCCTCCTGTTACACCAAAGACGCATTTCTCTGGATTTAGCGTGACTCCGTATTCTATTAAACGTGAAAGAATGACGCGGAGTACTTCGGGATGGTCACAACGCTTCTTAGCTTTAGCCAATAAGTCATCTACGTAAGATTCCACGATTTTATGAATTAGATCGTGAAATATGTATGTCATGGCCCGCTGGTACGTAGCACCGGCGTTCTTGAGACCGAATGGCATAACAACGTAGCAATAGGTTCCCCAAGGAGTTATAAACGTGGTTTTAGCTTGATCTTGCTCGGATATTCTGATTTGATTGTATCCCGAGAATCCATCCATGAGAGACAAAAGCTCAAACCCAGCTGTTGCATCAACAATGACATCAATAGATGGCAATGGGAAGTCATCCTTAGGACATGCTTTGTTGATGTCACAGAAATCTATGCAAATGCGTATCTTTCCATTCTTCTTGAGAACGGGAACAATATTAGATACCCATTGGGAGTAGTCAACCGGCTTGATGAATCCTACCTGAAGGAGTTTTATTACCTCCTCTTTTACCATGAGAGCTACTTTGGGCTTCATGGGTCTTGATTTTTGTTTAATTGGCTTTGCAGTCTGATTTAGTGACGAGGTTGTGCACCGCAATGTGGGGTGCAACTCCTGTCATCTCTTTATAATTAAACGCAAACACCTTCTGGTGTTCTTTGAGAATCTGAGTATGTATTTCCACTTCTTCTGGGGTTAACGAAGAACCTAGTTTCAATATTCTTGGTTCCTCTTCTGTCCCGATGTTGACATCGATTGTTTCTTCGATCAAAGAGGCGTTACCCTCTTCGAACTCAGGTGGTGCTGGAGGTAAATCTAGATCATCCCCGTTTCCTATTGCGTATATGCTAGGTTCCATTTGTGAGGGAAGATCCGTTACGGGATTTCCGAAGTAGGAAGATGAATGTGGAATCAGGGATAAATCTAGCATGTGATAGGAGAGATGTAGTGCTGCATAGGCATTTAAGTAATCCAAAGTAGCCGCATCATTTCCAACATGGTCTAGGACGGTAGACTCACTTCCGCTTGAAAGAGGATTTGTCATTGTTTTTTATCAATGGTTTGTCACGAATGGATACTGTGAAGTGAGTATCTTCTAGCTCATTGCTTGGAGTAAAACGTGATGCTGAGGTTGCTATTGAATCGGCGAGAAGATTTTTCTCTCGAGGGATTGCTTCAATGGATATAAAGCTAAACGCCTTGCTTAAATCTAATACAGCATTTTTGTAGAGTTGTAAATGTTCGGCTTTAGTTTCATATACTTCAGAAACTTGGTTTGTTACTAATTGTGAGTCTCCCAAGACTCTGATGTTATCAATACCAATTCTTCTGGCTAAGGTGAGGCCAAGAAGGAGGGCTTCGTACTCAGCGCCGTTGTTTGTGCATTCAAAGTTTAACTTAAAAGAGAATGGGAGGACCTTCTCCTCGGGCGAAGTAAGAATTATACCTGCCCCCACTCCATAACGACATTTAGCTCCATCGAAATGGAGAGTCCAATACTTAGCCGGGAGTGTAGATGTTGGGGCATCTGTTGCGTTTGCGCACTCTACTTCTACCATACAGAGATCCTCTGCTGGTAAGGAACCAACACCTAGGGAAAATCCTATGCCTACTGAATCGAATGGTAAGAACATTGGTGAATCTTGTTCTATCAACTCAACGATTTTCGCAGTAGTCCCTAATGATATTGTTTCTTTAGTTTTACCTTTAGGGGTTGGAATTGTTTTGGATATGCTGGTAGTTTCAAGATCCGTCGTAGGTATCAACTTTTCCTCTGGCTTTGGGTCAGAGGGTTTATTAAGTTGGTTTGTTGGAAGTTCAAATTCTAAGTGCACCCCTGGTCTTTTCTTTAAATCAGCTAGGTGCAAATCGAAAGGTTTTGGATCACCTTTGGCTACAAATACCTTTCCCAGATGCAAGAATCTTACTTCTTGAAATAGCGTGGAAGGGATTGCCTTCATTCAATGTATCCAAGGTCGGCCGAGGATCATATTATAGTTAGTTTCCCGATCTATAATATAAAACTCAGTCAAGATGGTTTTGGGCCCTAAGGTGACCGGCAGTATTATAGTTCCTATCGAAGTGGCTTTAAGGCTATCATAGCCTCTCAAGGTATTTCGAGTAGTGGAACAATTTGTTTCTCCATATCCAAGTTTTTGGAGGAAAGAGAAAGGGACTATGTTAACTGTCGGCCCCATCATCAACCATTGCCCGTTTTACATAGTTATTATAAACCCACACTTGCAAGTGTAAGGCTGGGTCACCTCGGCGTGCGATCTCAGCATCTGTGGGCATTTTACTTATTTCAAATATGAATTCGACATCCTTGTCCGGCTGCCCCGGAGGGTGGATATCAAAATCTACGTGATTTACTTGTGTTTCGGGAGGTGGAGTGATGTTAATTAGATGGCCTAGACCTAATGCTTCTAAAAGAGTAGCTCTGTGAGGGGGAGAGTTCTTTAGTAAGTCCAAAAATGAAATGTGTGAGAAGGTCTTTGTTAGGTCACTAATTAAATCATAGGCACCGATGGGTTTTTCAACTATTTGATGACTCTTATCTGTCTCTGGCAGATGACTTGGGCTCGGTTGAGAGAAATACTCTCGTGTTCTTGTTATAGCTTCGATAGGTAGTTCAAGCGTCTAATTCTACCAAACTGACTATCTTAGGTCTCGGTTGAGCTCCCAACTGTGGCGCAACTGACGGATTTAATGAAGTTGAGGCTTCATGATCATTGTTTCCCGTCACTGCACCTTTGTTTATTCCAGTTGGATTCAGCCTATTGCTATCATGATTTGGGAGCGGATCATTAAAGATTTTGAGGGGAGCATTTCTGAGGAGAAACTGCCCCTGCGAGAGTATTTGGTGATGATGAGACAGGATCCACCAAAAATAGGTCTGTGAAGAACTGTCTTTGTTCTTCTGGCAAGCGTTGCATAAATTTATTGTAGTCACGGCACGTTCTAGTATCGTGACCCCTGAATTTTATGGAAACCACAATAAGAATTGGGGTTGTAATTCCCGTTTTGTTGGTTTGGTGTGTATTGTGGCCTAAAATTCTGATCAAACTGTTGCCTATTAGGACCAAAGTTTTGGAATTGTTGTTTCTGGTTTTGACTTTGGTTTTGGTAACCAAATGAGTTTTGGCTTGGCCCTTGTATGGGATTTCACCGTTGTTGTTTGTTGTTGTTGTGGATGGTTAAAATCCACTGTATTGATTGTCGGGGTAAAGTTGTTGTTTCGTTGGTTGTTTGTTTGTAACGGAGCATTAACAACATTTACCCTCTTGGGCTGGTCGGTTACCCCATCCGTTGTTACCCCACGATTTTTGTTAAGGATTTTGGGTCCTTGATTGACATTTGTGGTAGTTGTAGTGTTTTGAGTGGAGGTGATTAACCTCCCGTTTGTTCCATATGTCTTACGACCACTATCTATCGCTGCTTGATCTATTCGCAGAGCGCTCTCGAGTACTTCATCGTAAGTTCTTAGTGGGAACTTCTGGACTTCTTCCTTCACCTCCTTGCTGAGAGAATGAAGGAATAAATCACATAGTTCCATCTGATCCATGTTTGGAGCACTTGCTGATGAATAAAGGACGGTACGCCACCTTTGGATGAAGTGGGCGACAGACTCGTTATGCTCTTGTTTGATGTGTAAGAACTCCCTGATTCCTGTTCTTAATAGTTTGTTCATGTCGAAGGCCTTGATGAACTCAGACACAAGTTGTTTGAATGAATGTATGGAAGCCTCAGGTATTCTGTAATACCAATCGAGAGCAATGCCTTCCAAGGTTTTGGGAAATATTTTAGCAACAACCCCATCCCAAGGGAGTAATTCTCGTATGGCTGTAGCGTAAGCTTTGATATGCGCATTTGGATCTCCCTCACCCTTGAACTTGGGAAAAAATCAGGGAGAGGTCTTGGAAGCATGACGCTTCGTATGGTGAAATCTAAGGGTTCCTTTAGGTATTCTGAATAAGTCCCTATTGCATAGCTTTCGACCATTGATGGTGTTTGTTGAGGGAGTGGTGGTGGGATAGGTTGTTGATATGGTGCAACGTATGTGTTGGCAGGGGCATAGGGAGGTCCCTGCGTTTGAGCAAACATGCTGGGAGAGGAGAACATATCTCCTTGTGGTGATTTAGAGTATATGTTTAAGTAGGACGGGGTATTGTCAAGGAATGGATTGTTTGACACTAGACCTGGAGGAATAGTGTTAGAGATGGTGGGCCTTGTTGGCGTTTGTTGTGGATATTGAGGAGGCATGCCTAACGTGCCTACTCCTGTAAGGAGATCTACCTGGCCAGAGTGGTATGGAGGATTGGAACTTCCTGTTTGTATGAACGGAGAATTTTGACTTGCTTGAGCCAGTTCTAACCCTCTCACTCTTTCTACTAACGTTGAAATGACTTCATTTGGTGAAGTCATGGTACTTTTCCTGAGCGGCGTTGGTTGTATACCTTGGTGTTGTAAAGGTACGTGATATCCTGTCATAAACTGATCGCTATCTTGCCAAGTTTCTCCAAGAATATTTCCTGTATGCAGTGGCATAGAGGTATTTTCTTGAAAAGAGATTTCGGGTTGTATTTGTAAACCTCCTATAGGTGGGTACATTCCCCGGGAGCGTTGTTCACTCCTAGGATAACGTATTGATTGTCCATCATCTAAGACCAGGTATGGATCCGATTGCCTACTAATTTGTGGTTTGAGTAGCATTTGAGGAGACGAACCAGATTCTCCAGTAAACGTCATATTGTTTGAACCTGAAGGTTCTGTTTGTTGGGTTCGAGGGGGTTGATCTAACTCCTCAGTTTGAAAAGACGAACTATATCTGATTCTTGGGGTTTGTGTTGACAACTGATTAGTTGAATAGTTGTCACCCCATACTGAGAGCGAGGGTGATGATTACCTATTCTGTTGGGCGTAGTATGCCTCAAGACCCAGGAGGGGTCTGCCATATGCATCGAATCCCGACATATTCGGGGGGGTATATGAATACCCACAGAATAATGGGAAGGAGCGAAGGTGGATGAGAGAAGATTTGAAACTTCTCAAAGAGAAGGTGAAACAGTTGTTTGTTTCACGTCGGGTTCACTAATTTTGTACGTCGGAAAAGTGACAGGCGAGCATGAGAATCAACAAGTAACTCTTCTGCGTACCCGACCTCCCGAGGTCGTGCCGAGACAGCCGGTGGGGGTAGAATATGCAGAAAAACTAGTTAGGCAGTCTAATGTCTTCGACACGCACTAGTGGAATTTGTGAATCTAAGGCAAAGAAGGCCCTTCTAACTTGGACTGGTGTGATAGATCGATCAGCAAGGATGACTGCTCGAAGGCTCCAATCAATATCGAGCTCTGGCATGATTCGATCTATGGGTTGCGGAATACGTGGAAAATGACCTGGGATTGTTTCGTGTATATCTCCTGATAAGGTCATATAGTGGATGATGAATATAATTGACTCTATGGACGATTTTCTGGCCTAGTCTAGAATTCCCTAGCTTCGTTAGCCGCTATATCTAGTAAGGACAGTTGTTCGATGATGATAGGTGGAAGTGGAGTGGACCTGGAATACCAAGTGTGCGTAGGCTAGTGTCTATGTCTAATTGACTTGTGGATTCGTTGGGCTGTGGGATCTGTGGATCACAACCATAGACTCTTGGTTGTTGCGGTCCTGTTATGGTCATACGTGGGATCAAGTTCTAATCCCTAGTATCCAGTAATCGTATGCTTTCTCAGCTTCTATGTTTAGAACCAATAGTTGTGCAATCTTCTCAGAATACCTTACAGGCGTTCTCGCAACCTGGATTCTTAAGCTGGTATCTATATCTACGAGGGTGTCTCCAGCGTCTGGCTGTGGAACTAGAGGATCACACCCGAAATGTTTGTTCTCTTTCGAGCCCTTCTACAGTCATGTGGATGTTTTCTAGGGTAATCTGTAGTTTGGCTGACTTGACCAAAACGCATGTGCTTGGTCGTCTTCTATGTTTAATCCTCTTAACTGAGAACTGATCAGTTGTAAATCTGTGGTTGTTCGGAATACTTGTATCCTGAGATTTTGGTCTATGTCAACTATTGTTGTGACTAGGTTTGGTTGAGGCACGATTGGCTCAAATATATATTCCCTGGGCTCTTGAGGTCCCGTGATTGTCATACGAAACAAAATGCAAATCTAACTGTAACGAAACAAATTCTAACTACGTGAAATAAATCTAACATATATAATCTTTTATTCTTCTAAGAAAACTTTTAATAATTTTAAGGAAAGAAAACTATTTTAAGCATATCTAGAAATAATAGCTAAACAATAATTTAAAACAGACAAGATAACCGAGTGTGGTTATTTGCCTGTGCGATTTGTAGAATTATTCTAAAAATAAAATAGCCTGTCTAATCTACCGGCAAGATTCTCGATCCTACCTCAGAAGTGAGGAGTGAATCATAGTTTCTCAGAAACTATCAATCCCCACAGCTTCCTTGGCAATGTCGAGAATAGAATGAAATGAAATAAAGTGATTAACTACTCTATTTGATATGAATCTGACTAGAACTTTGAAATTTAAAACCTGGACTCCGCAGAATAGTGGTGAATCCGATGGTGTATGTGATCTCGTCCCCTCAGTATGATCTCCTCGTTCTTTTGTGTTCACGTGGATCCAGAAAAGTGTGTAATGCTAGCACCGATAAGAGTAGATTTTGGGACAAGGACAACTCAGAATGCAGACCGAGAATGCGAGTAGGAGAGGGATAGCGCAAGAGTACAGAGCTTGGCTTATGCGATTCCTAGCGGGATTTTACTGCGAGTCATGCAACATGAAGTGACCAGAACCTGTAACTATCCTATACGAAGAGCAAAAACCTGCAACTTTAATGGCTTCCTAAGCTATTCTGTTCCAATGGATTGGATAAAATTAAAGACACTGCTTGCACAAGTTGGATATGTGGCTTACCAGCAGTTGAATAAAGCTAACCAGGCATATAATGGATTGAACTAAGAACTCCAAGACACAATAAAAACAAATCTACAGCAAAGAGAAATTCAGAGGCAAGCTTCTAACTGGATTGGGATGAGATAATAGCACTGCCTACACAAGATGGGTCTGTGGCTTACCAACAGCTGAATAATACTAACCAAGTATGAAATGAACTATGCTATCAATCCTAAGCAAGCTAACAGACCAAACCACTAAAAATCAGAAGACTCTAACCAGGACCAAAAATGGTGGCCAAAATCTTTGCCTCAGCACAAGCTATGCATTTATAGGAATTCCAACACTCCAAAACCAAAACCAAATTGAACTCCTAAACAATAAACAAAGGAAAAAACACTGTTCCAGGGGACCAAAAACATAAATGCATGCTCAAGTCGGCAAAGAAAAGCTGGTGAATCATGATATTTCACGCGAGTCGCGTCAAAAGAGCATTCTGGAAAACATGTGCACAGGACCGCCGCTCTGAGCAGGGCGGCGGTTACAGGACCGCCGCCCCCTGTTCAGGGCGGCGGTCACGAGACCGCCGCCCTGCAAGGGTGGCGGTTTCGTCACTGAAGGTCAAGAGGCCAAGGAAAGAGGGAAAAAGGGGAAAACAAAGGGCGTGGGGGCTAAGTGGGGCATGCAGGATGTTAACGCATACTCCGAGGGCTTTTTCGGATCCCGAACACCTTGCGAGGAGACCTGTATCATCATCGGGGCACTTGTTACACTGTTCTGGCAGTACAGTACCTTACAATTTTGGGTACGTACAGCCACCATTATAAGGGTGATTTGAAATCATATGGAAGAAATTGCTGAGACATACCTCAATGTTTTATGGAGACCGATATTGTGGCATTACAGATCTCCCTATAGAACTTATAGGGCTACCATAAAAATACTAACTCTAAACCAAGTACGGGCTTACATAAATGACCTTAATTTTGATTATAGCAACACAGAGAACTTCACCTGGCTTCAAGTGAGAGTTTCTATCAGTGGGTTGGTGAAGAGACCTATGAACATCACCCCTGTAAGGCCACACACTCCATTGATTATAACCATGAGACGAACCCCTTTAGTCACAGAATCTAGTATCCCTTGAGAACTTGATCCTATTTTTCAACATGTTTCAACTAAACCTCCAGCTGCAGACGAGATTCCCTAAAAACATCTTTCATTGCAAATTAAGATCACAAGACATTGCTATTTTTACAGAGACACTAGGAACCCAAGTAATCTCCAAAGAAAAGGTCAGGAAGAAGAATTAACCAGTTGGTAACAACTTAGGAGACAAAAGCTAAGAGACCATAGGGTCATACCAGACATCTTTATGCCAAGTAGAATCACAGAGTTCCCTTGTGTAAGCATTTTTGCTTTGGGATTATACTAACATGAAACAAAATTCATCTCAAGAATCCACACTCATCATATTTACATTGAAATGGATTCGATACATCAAACCAGTCAGGATATCCCCAATGAACCTAGACAAAATCCACCAGGTAAGAGATGCAATTTTCGAAAATGAAATAGAGCAATTGTTGAGGGTATGGATTCACTTAGAAGAGATCAAAATATCTAATAATCAATTAGAGCCTATCATGCACTTGTTATAGTGTCTCTGTCAAATCGAAGAAGACCTGGTAAGTGGAGAACACTTCTGTATCCTCTTATCCAGGGAGCTTAATAAGGCAAACTAAGAAAGATTACTTCTCCCACAATCCCTCTTATTGATTCCATGAAACGAAAATAGATTTGGACAACTTGACAGGTAGCCATGAAATGCACTTATCCTTCTTGGATGGGTTCGAACATTTATAACCAAAGCTTATGTAGAAAGAACCTCGCTGAACATGCAAGATGAAACAACCCAACAAAAATCTATTCACTTGCCTACCAAGTGGGATCATAGCTCGTGAACCAAATACAATTAATCTTATTACCATTCTAGATCTCCCGCTCAATCCTGCCTTGCCACCACCTGCCAAGTCTAGAGAGTGCCAAGTCCAAATTAACATGAGTTTCCATTTTTACAGATATTGCCACCTAATGACTGTACTTAGCCAAGTTACCCCTTCCAAAGCTGGTAGTGCTTTTGCATTCACCATCTTTGATCTACATCTTGAAAAAGCCTGTATGAACCTTCGCCAATGTGCAGTAACGACCACTTAAGTCTCATCATATCCATTAGTTCATGATAAAATAGATTGATAATGGATAGATCTTAGGTAGAGTTAAAATGTATGGGTCATCATATATACTTCTAACAGGTTACCCCAAGTTGAGGCCTTAAAAAGATAGAAGTCATTACTAAATTTCCCACACCAGGTAAATGAGATTCAAAAATAAACATAGTTTAACACTTTGACTATGTTAGGTTAAACTACAGACGATTGAAGTATTAAATATTTTAGGTTAGATTGTAATGCACCTAGTAACCTGTTCTAATTCTGCTAGCAAAAATACTATAGTTTTTGAATTGGAATCCTCATCAAGTCACATGTGCTTAGGTAGAAATTATAAAAGAGAAATTGACCTAGCTTAGGATCCCATAGGTTAGTCTGTGAGAGGGACCTAGATCTTGTTATGTTTGTGGAGCCTATTTTCATGTTAGAGTATGGTACACCTTCTATGTGTTACACTCGGGTATTTTTACGGCGGGTCCCACTCGTCGGTGAGTGGGTCAAAGGGGTTTGGGGGGGTGAAGCCCCCTCGATGCAAATGGGGGTTCATGAGTGGTTTATTAGCCCCCAAAGATAATGGGTAACCGTTATTGGTGGTGTTATTGGGCCCATGGGTAATGGGTAACCGTTTGGGTTGTTTATGGGCCCATGGTTTTTTTGGTACCCATTGATTTGATACCCACAGTTTTTGCCCATGGTTTTGATACCACAGTTTTTTGCCCATGGTTTTGTATCAAACTACTTAAGCTTAAGCAATTGTCTATTTATATGGTCTTATGCATATGATACATATACAAGCAAATGTATTGTAGATGTGCTTTGAATTCGGGTGTGAATTCTGTAGAGTTTGTTGAGCATAGCTCCAAACGGATCTGGGTATTGTATTGAGAGAGTGGAGGCTTGTAATAAAATCTAAGCAAGTGATTCTTGGTGGACGTAGCCCAAATTGGGGTGAACCACATTAAATCTTGTCTCTCTGTGTTGTGTTATTTATTCTGCACTTTTATTTGAGATCTGTAATATTTTTTGCATATTAGTTTCTACTGTTGCGATTCTGTAAGGGATTATTCCACATATTTTATCTCTTATTTCCTAACAATTGGTATCAGAGCCTGGTTTGGTTTGCTGAAGTGTTGAATCGCAGGGAAAGTTTTTATCTTGAGTGGGAGCTATGGCAGATGATGGAAGATCTAGGGTTGATAAATTCAAGAGGGTAGAATTTCAGTCTTTGGAAGATGCAGATGGAAGATTACCTTTATCAGAAGGATCTTTATACTCCACTGTCTGAGAAGGTGAACAAACCCTCGAGTATGACAGATGTGGAATGGGATTTGTTGGATCAGGAAGGCACTTGGAATGATCCGGCTGTGTCTTGCATCTTCGGTATTATTTAATGTTTCAAAGGAAAAGACGACAAAAGATCTAATGGATGCATTAGGGAAGTTGTATGAAAAACCCTCTACCTCTAACAAGATATTTTTAATGAAAAAGTTGTTTAATATGAAGATGTCTGAGAATAGTTCAGTAGCAGATCATTTAAATGATTTCAATACAGTTGTGAATATGTTAGCTTTGGTTACAATAGAATTTGATGAAGAAGTTAGGGCTTTATTAATTTTGTGCTCTTTACCTGAAAGTTGGAATAGCCTGGTAATGGCGGTAAGCAACTTGGTTCCAGCTAACTTGAAGTTGAAGTTTGAGGATGTTGTAGGGGTGATTCTAAGTGAGGAAATGTGAAGAAAAAGCTCTGGGGAATCTTCTACTTTAGGGAATGCTTTGACAGTGGAAACTAGAGGGAGATAGAAGAATAGAGGAAACCGTGGAAAATCGAAAGATCGGGCAAGGTCAAAATCCAAGAGCAAGATTGTATGTTGGAATTGTGGAAAGTCTGGGCATGCAAAGAAGGACTGTTGGGAGCTTCGGGACAAGAAGAAACAACAGGAAGAAAACAAGGAGGCAAATGTGGCATCGGGTAATGTATGCCAGGATGCTTTGATTCTTTCTTTACATAATATTACTGAATCTTGGGTTTTAGATTCAGGGGCTTCTTTTCATGCTACTCCACATAGGCATTATTTTGTTGATTATGTTCAAGGGGATTTTGGGCATGTTTTTCTTGGTGATGATGAGCCTTGCAGTATAGTTGGAAAAGGTTCTGTTCAGGTTAAGATGCAGAATGGGAATACATGGCTATTGAAGGATGTCAGACATGTGCCTACATTAAGGAGAAATTTGATATCGGTGGGGCAATTGGGAAGTGATGGTTGTACTGTGATATTTACAGCTGACTCTTGGAAGGTTACCAAGGGTGCTCTTGTGGTGGCAAGAGGTAAGAAGGTTGGAACCTTGTATTTATCCACTAATAGTACTAATGATTGTAATCTTGTGGCTTCAGATGCAGATACAATATTATGGCACTATAGGCTCGGTCATATGAGCCATAAGGGCATGGACATCATAAAGAAGAATTTGCCTGGATATACAGAAACAGGTTTGGATTTCTGTGAGAACTGCATATATGGGAAACAGAAGTGAGTAAGGTTTCTCAAGGTTGGACCTACGAAGAAAGAGAGTAAGTTAGAGCTGGTACATTCTGATGTGTGGGGGCCAGCTCAGGTATCATCTCTTGGGGGTTCAAGTTATTATGTTACTTTTATTGATGATGCAACAAGGAAAGTTTGGGTTTATTGTATTAGAAACAAATCTGATGTATTTGATACTTTTGTTAAATGGAAAGCCTTGGTAGAGAATGAAACAGGTCTTAAGTTAAAATGTCTCAGGTCAGATAATGGAGGGGAGTATTGCAGCAATGAATTTGATGATTATTGTTCTAAGAATGGAATCCGCAGGCAAAAGACGGTTCCAAGAACCCCGCAGCAGAATGGGGTGTCAGAAAGGATGAAAAAAACAATAATGGAACGTGCTAGGAGCATGAGGATACATGCAGGACTACCTCTTTCTTTTTGGGCAGAAGCGGTGAGCACAGCTGTGTACTTGATAAACAGAGGACCCTCAAGTGCCTTGGATGGAGGCATACCTGAGGAGGCTTGGTATGGTAAGAAAGTTGATTATTCATTTCTTAGAGTCTTTGGATGTGAGGTGTTTGTTCATATAGACAAGGATGATAGGACCAAGCTAGAGGCTAAATCAGAAAAATGTACTTTCATTGGTTATGGTGGTGATGACTTTGGATTTAAATGTTGGAGTATTAAGGACAAGAAAATCATTCAGTCTAGGGATGTGGTCTTTAATGAGAAAGTCATGTATAAGCAACAGTTGCAGGAAAATAGGGAAGAATCCAAGAAAGAATATGCAGTGGTAGAGGATCTTCCGGATGGGAAAGTGACCCATGAATCAGTTCAGGAACTCGACTCAACAGGAACCCCAAACTCCTATATTGAGGAGGTCTTCTAGGGTAAGAAGAGAACCTGAACATTTTTCTCCTTCTCTTTATTATTTATTACTCACTGATAGTGGAGAGCCAGAGAGCTTTGATGAAGCAATGTAGGTAGATGCTCAGGAAGAAGTGGGAGCAAGCCATGGATGAGGAGCATAAGTCTCTCATGGAGAACCAGACTTGGGATTTGGTGAAGCTACCGAGAAGGAAAAAGAGCATTGTAGAACAAGTGGGTGTACAAAGTTAAAGATGAAGAAGGAGGAAAGAAAAGATATAAGGCCCGGTTGGTGGTCAAGGGGTTTGCACAGAAACAAGGTATAGATTTTGATGAGATTTTTTCTCCTGTAGTAAAAATGACTTCTATCAGAACTGTTCTTGGAATAGTGGCAGCAGAAGACTTGCACTTAGAACAGTTAGATGTAAAGACTACATTTCTCCATGGTGATTTGGAGGAGGAGCTATATATGCAGCAGCCAGAAGGATATGAAGTCAAAGGTAAAGAGGAGATGGTGTGCAAACTGAAGAAGAGCTTGTATGGCTTGAAACAAGCTCCACGTCAATGGTATAAGAAGTTTGATAGCTTCATGATGGAGCAAGGTTATATTAGATGTCATTCTGACCATTGCGTGTATACAAAGAAATTTGAGGATGGAAGTTATATTATCCTGTGTTTGTATGTTGATGACATGTTGGTTGCAGGTAAAAACATGCAGGAAATAAAAGTACTCAAGAAACAACTAAGTGAATCCTTTGATATGAAGGATTTGGGGGTAGCTAGACAAATCCTTGGTATGAGGATAACTCAGGATAGGAAGGAACGGAAGTTGACTTTATCTTAGGAAGAGTACATTAAGAAGGTATTGGATAGGTTTAACATGCAGGATGCCTAAACCGGTTGGGACTTCCTTTGGCAGGCCATTTTAAGTTATCAAAGGAGCAGTGTCCCAAGACAGAGTAGGAAAGAAACTAGATGTCCAAGGTACCTTACTCATCAACAGTTGGCAGTTTGATGTATGCTATGGTATGCACTAGGCCTTATATTGCCCATGCAGTAGGAGCTGTGAGTAGATTTATGAGTGATCCAGGTAAAGAGCATTGACAAGTAGTAAAGTGGATCCTTCGGTATTTGAGAGGGACCATGGGGACAGTTTTACGCTACAGTGGATCAGACACCACTTTATGTGGTTATGTAGATTCAGACATGGCTGGAGATGTAGACAGCAGGAGGAGCACGACAGGTTATATTTACACTGTAGGTGGGACAACAGTAAGTCATGGATTTCACGACTACAGAAGTTGGTGGCTTTGTCAACCACGGAGGCTGAGTATGTTGCTGCCACAGAGGTAAGCAAAGAGATGATTTGGTTACATATAATTACTTGAGGAGTTGGGGCATAAGCAGGAGGAATGTAAGCTGCATAGTGATAGTCAGAGTGCTATACACCTAGCTAAGAAATCTACTTTCCACTCCAGGACGAAGCATATACAGTTGAGATATCACTTAATTAGAACAAATTTGGAGGAAGATAAGTTGAAGTTGGAGAAGATTCATACCAGTCAGAATCCTGTAGACATGATGACCAAGGTGGTCACAAGGGATAAACTAAAGCTATGTTCAGCTTTGGTTAGCCTTCATGGATGAAAGTGAAGGGTTGAGAAGCTTGCTCAGTGGAAATCAGTCTCCAAGTGGGAGATTGTTATGTTTGTGGAGCCTATTTTCATGTTAGAGTGTGGTACACCTTCTATGTGTTACACTCGGGTATTTTTACGGCGGTCCAATGTGTATCTTAACTCATGGAATGTTAATTTTACCATTCATTCAAAAAAGTAATTTTAAACATTCCTTGGATCACTAAAATTGATCCAAGGATGAGTTAAATAAATAGATAAGTTTACAACTCTTAAACTAGATTGCAAATCACCTAACAGAAGTGGAAAATGGATTCAGAGAAGTCATTCCAATTCAGTCAAAGGATTTTAAGAGTAGAAAAGACTTATCCATATCAAGCATGATTTCCAATAATCATAAGAACAAATCCTTATAAGGAAAATCAAATATCAACACTTGAATGCAAAGAAGGAAAATAACAACAGTCAAGGGTGTTACATCCCTTGTAGTGCGTCTCTCTACACCGTGATGGTGGCTAGATCTGGGTACCCCAGTCTGGGTGGTATATCTCGTAACTACATCGTCCACCACTTTCTATACCTGTCTATGACCCCGACATCATCTATATACCGGTCCACTTCCTGCTCCTCCTGCCCTATGGGCATTGTAGGCTGTGGTAGAGGTAAGGGCCTCTCCACGTCGTCTCTCTTATACTGCAGGAAGGGTGGAGGTACGTTATGTAATAGCCCAAACTACCGCCAGACTTTGTCCACTAGGATCATCTCGTGCTCCTCGGCACAACGACCTTGTATCCATCTCAAAAGTTAGAGCTCAGGTAGCTCCTCATGCATATGCCTATATGAGGGGAATCCCACATACGACCTCCATATAATGTCCACTCTTGAAAAACCCTCCAATAACCACTAGAAATAGGCCACATCATCTGTGGGCCTATGAGATCTATGCTCTCCAATAGCAGGCACCCATCGCCTGTACCCCACCCACACAAATCTTGGTGGGAATGCATCTGCTCGGGGCATCCCTACTGGCCGCACACAATCTATGTGCTCATAAGCCCAACAGTGTAGTAAGAAGGTATAACATAGGTTGAACCTGCGCAGCCACCCATATGCCCATAACTCTCTATACAGCTGCACCAGGAATGCTAGTGCCGAGGTAAAGTGGGTCTCCTCTATCATCATGTCATGGAGTACCCCCATCAACGATCGGGGAAAACATCCACCCTCTGCATTGGGTAGTGTGAAACAACATACTACCTCCATCAAAAGAACCACTAGCCTTGTCTCCTCCAGATGGGCTAGGTACATCTCTCCATATCGAATGCTGGCACTATGAAATGTCAGCTTGGCCATCCCCTCGCCAAACACTGTCAGCATCATCTCCTCCGAGGCCTCAGAGGAGATAGAGTAGACCTGCATACCCAATATGGGTAGCCGTAGAATCCTGAACACGTCCTTTAAGGTGACAGTGATCTCACCCGTCAGCAGGTGGAATGTGTTGGTCACGAAATCCCATCTATCGATGAGCACGATCATCAAACTAGGATTTTGGACTACATGTTGATAGCGTCAGACTCCACTCAGACCCACTGCCTCCACATGCTATAGCTCCTCATGGGTCGTTGCACCAAACACTGTCACAATCAGGGGCGGAACCCTATCCCACAAACGTAGCTGATCTCTCCCCTGCATCTGATACGAACAACACATTAATCTACATTTTTATACCCACATTTGCCCCTATCATTTCCCAACAACCTACTTTACCCCTACACATCTTAATCACCCATCCTATGGCACTTTTAGCCCCTTATCCACCAAAACCTGACCGGTGCCGATTCCCTTTCACTGACCCTGGTCACCCCTTAAGCAGCATCAGTCACCTGTTTCATGACCGATACCGGTTACCTATTATCGACACTGTCCAAAATTGACCGACACCAGTCATTGTCGTGGTAAAAACCCGCTATCCTCAAAACCCCACTTTCTCAAAAAACTTCTCCCCTTGCCCCGTTTACCCACCTAAAATTACCTAACCCTCCCTTACACCTCATCTCATCCCCTCCTCACCCATTAATTACCCTCCCGATTCCTATTTTACCCACTGTTCCCCCCATTTCCCAAAGTTAATTTTTCCCCCACCCAGAATAAGAACCACAAAACAATTTGCAAATCCTATAATCTATCTAACCAAATACACCTAGAGCTAGATGCTTACCTCATCGTGATGTCATCATCTCGGTGGCACGTCTGGTTGCTGCACCAGTGGCCTGCCCGAACCCTCTCCAGCCTCTGCCATCACTAAATCTCCCCCTGCGTCTCCAACCAATTGAATCACACACACCACTCCTATGGACCCACGTTTCACCAACAAATCACCCGTCATTCACACTGCCAACTCAAAGCTCTATTTCGTCTGGATACTTTTCTCTCTTTTCTCTCTTTGTTGTCATTTTCTCAATTCGCTAAATGACAAATGAATAACAAAAACTTAGTGGGTATAGGACCTAGCTAAGAAACAACAGGGGGTAAGGTAGATGCGGGCAACACGGAGCCAGATGGGGCTGACGCAGGAGTGAGAGTGAGAGTTGGGGGGATAGATACGGGCATGCCATATATCAACTAACCCGAGGCATCTCGAGTGGATGAGTGGGAAAGGTAAAACTGCAAGGCGAAAGGGTTGTGGTTAAGGAGTCATGTGAACTCCTCATCTTTGGTAGTGATATTGATAGGTTGGATGGGATCTATGGTTGGTGATAAAATGGAAGGTGGTGAAGGACTAGGTGGGAGTGGCTGACAATTGGCATGAAATACAAGTGCGCTTGCTTGTCTTCAGGTTAACACCATGTGAACCAGTACTGATCAGGTAGGGTTTCTTCTCTGTAAATGACATAGAAAAATATTAGGAACAAGTGAATTACTGGTGACAAAAAGTGTATTAGGTACCAAATGGTGGTTAGAATGTGAAATCGGGCTAACTGATGCTGGTTAGGGAAAACTGAACGCCAGTCAAGGGTAACCACTACTGGTCTCTATAGAAAATGGACAATGAGTGAAACAACGATGTAGAAGGTAAAATCTGATAGGTATGCAAAATATGATGAGTTTTACAAGGTCAATGGGAGTGATATTAGTGATAGGAACTCTGAAAAGTGGAAGAAGGTGAATAAAATGTCCTTTTGGGTGGGTTAACCAAAATGACTTGTGAACCGACATGTCAATTGGGTATAACCGATGACGGTCAGGGGGTAACCGACGACGGTCGCTGGACTGACACTGGTCAAGTTGTAAAATTGAAACAGTGATAAAAGAAAAGTGGTTGTGAATTAAAATCTGATGTGGAATCAAACCTAGAATTTTGAGAATGATGAAAATGTGGTCCAGGCACACTCAGGTGGAGCTAGAATACACCAACTGTGATGAGGAAAGTGCAAGGATGAAAAAGGAAAAAATGAAGAGCATGATCTCTCACCTCAAAACGCAATCCAAACAAAAACACTAAGAAAAATGTGATCCTAGGAGTGCCTTTTCTATTATGTTTGTTTAGCTTATGTTATTTAAGAACTGACACATGAACTTTAAATAGAATTTTTTTGGTGAGGATGGCTTCCTACAAAGAAGGAGATCTAAAAGGTGAGGTTTCAGGTATGTTATGGCGGGGGTGGGCTTCGCTCTGAAGTATGACTCAACAAAGTAGCGAGCTGGGGAGTACCATGCCAATCCTCATATCAGTGCGATCAGTTGACAGGCCTTCCCAGGAAAGATGTTGTTTAAGAATATGTATTTGTTTTGAATTTGTGTAATTTGGTAAGACTCGGAGAGAGAGAGAGAGATGTGCTTTCTAGGATTCGTTTGTCAACCATCAGCTGGGAATGACTTCCAGCGTATAGGTTTCCCTCAATTAATGTGAGCTAATGCAATAAATCAGAATGAAATGTAATGATTTTTAAGCCCAAATCAAAATATGAAGTTGGATGACACAAATGGATGAAGAGGAAGAGGGATGCTCTTTCACTAAAATGCAGAAAACAAGAAGAAATGATTCTTTTTAAGTACACCAAAAGAAAGGTTTCTTTTAGAGAAAATAGAAAGAAAAAGAAGGTTACCAAGGAAGAAAATTAATGTGTATGCTTTTCAGAAGGGAAACAAACACACAATTTTTTCCTAGGAATGAATAAAATGCAAGGAACCCCGAATGGGTCCCACTGGGCGTGCCAAAATGTTTCACCTGATTCTTAGATGTTTCTTTGAATATTGATGAAACAGATAGGGTAATGGGCATAGGAGGAATACCTGTTGAAATGTTGGTTGATGGGTTGTTGTGCATGTGTATGACTTCTGAATCCCAAGCTGATCGTGAGAGCTTCCTTTTGGCTAGGAGGAACTACCTGAAATGGAACACAAGACCACAAGAAAGAGTTAAACAATATGTGCAGTGAACTGCCTAGCGTGTGCTAGATCCGGGAAGTGTGATACTTCCTAGACGGCTGTCAGTCCACTGTTTAAAACAATTTAATGTCGGTAATGAAGTAAATCCTATTATAATTGAAATGATTTAGGTATCTCATTAAAAACATAATAAGAAAGATCTAATCTAACAGGCTAGGTTAAAATAAGATCCGAAGGTCAAGTAGTTGGTTCTGGTTCTCAGTAGGTCTGATAGAGGTCTCAAGGTAGGTCACAGGTGATTAAGGGTGATGTGAGAATAGGTGGGTAGGTACTATTATGGGTTCTATTGGTTAAATACAGAGACTGACATGCCGGTTAAGGGTGACCGACGCCGGTTGGGGAGAACCGGTGCCGGTTACTATGGAAAACTAGGAATGCCACAGAAAGAGCTTTGGGTCTCCCTTGTCATTACACAAAGGACTTGGCTGGTCAAGAATGAGGTATTAGGCTGTTTGGGTGGGATTTGGCGAAGGTTTTAATGGGTATATGGAGGGGTGAGTATTAAAGGAGGTTAATGGGTGGCTAAGAGGACAAAGGATGACAATACAATGATAAAATGAATGAACCAGAGGAGTAAAATGTTCTACTTACTTGGAATCTGGTTCTGGCATGTCTGTGAGTGATGGATGAAGGTGCTTGTAAGAGGTTGAATGTTGTTGAGGATCACCAAATGTTGGAAATCTCTTACATGGGCTGCATGTGCATTCCTTTTTGCTTGGTTGGATCAAATCTATGTTGGGCGATTGCTGGATGGTTGCCGGGTGAATGTTGGATGTCTGTGCAAGAGAAAATGCTTGATCTCCTTCCTTACATGCGTGTTCTCACGGAAACTTGTTCTCAAAAGATGTGTTATCTCTTAAGAATCTGCCAATGTTTTGCCAACCTCGAAAATAAGGTTGTTTTGGGGATTAAAAGGTGACCGACGACGGTTTCGGCTTAACCGGCGACAGTTAGGGGTAAGCGGCGTCGGTTAAGGCGGGATTTCCTAGGTTTACTAAACTAGGCAGATCCCCTTGATTTTTTGCGATCTCATGTCGTTAACCCATGGATTAGACTGGAAGCTTCTTGTAAGCATGTGGGAATGTGGTTAGAGGGAATGTAGGCATTGATTTTATAGGGTTTGGGTAAGTCTTAGTTAGTTATGGCAACTTACTAAGAATAGGTATTAGGGTGAGTTGGCTTGATGAGGTGTCTAGGTGAGGTGTATGTGTGGGCATATCTAAATTAGGATATTTAAATAATAAATATGGTGAGGATAATGAATTAATTTAATTTAAATAATTAAATTAATATTATAGTGGGGTGAAGGGGGGTCATGGCTAGGTGAATGTGATCAAGGTGTTTATTTGTCGAGGGACCAAAGGGGAGTGTGACCTAATTTTAGTGTCTACACAACCTTGATTATTAAGATGGGACATGTAGCTTTTAAATGGACAAATGAGTGATAAGGAGAATCCTTTATACAACATCATTGAAATCATTTTGTATGCACCTACTCTAATCAAATAGAAATTCAAAGGACATGTGTCATCATATCATGCATATGGGGTATGAAGACTTGGTCATTGTCTCAAATTGAAGTGCAACATTAATGATACTAAGTTGTCAGCCCAACAACTAGTGGCCTTCAATTTAGTTAGGGGGAAACTGAAGGATATGATGAGTTGAAATACAATCCCATGTGAAAGAATTTCATTTTTAGTTCATCAATTGAGAGCTCTAAAGCCTAAGATTCAAGTAATCATGATCCGAACCAGACCACATCAAGGATTGAGTTTACGTAATCCCAGTGATTGGTCCAAAAAGACCTTCATTGATGGCACTTCCTGAGTCTCATAGATCAAAGGTAGAAGTTGGTTAATGGGATTTCATATCACAAGAGTGACCTTGATCTTGAGGATACCATGGTCACTAGCCATAAAGTGGAAAATATTAGACATTGACCTAGAAGCAAGAACTCATATGACATGTGGTTGCCCCATATAGACCAATCATGGAGCCACTCTAGCTCCATGGAAACTTGAGACATGTGACCCATGAACTAGTGATCCTGAGAACCTGATCCAATACAAAGTGGACACATGACTTCAACATGTGCAGAAATAATTCAATGGGGTAACCAATGAAGATGAGACACATGGAAAAAGTAAATCGAAGGTTGAAACTGGTTATAGTCTTGTGGTTGTCAACCCTATGCAAATCGGCCTAGTATATTCAAAAGATCATAAATTCTGACTGAGAGCTCCAAATTTCACAAAAAAGGCACTATTGGAAGCTATTATAAAGAGGGATACACAATTGGAAATAAATTTTAGAAAAATTAATGAGATATTTAAAGATTATTTTATGATATAAGTTTTAGTTGTGTGCTTTCCAACATTTTTCCACTGTTTGTGAGTTGATTTCTCAACTTGGCTCATATATGGGGCTTCCAAGATGGATCTTAGGCTTGTTATTTATATTTTACGGTGTGATTCCTACACCTACGATCCTCAATGGACTCCTAAAATGGTTTCATTTGTGAATTGATCAAAGGTGGATCCATTGAAGTGATATGTGCATGATTATTCCTCTTTTATCATTTGTTCTCTACATCCACTAACTCTCCCATTTCGAATTCTGGAATGTTTTATCATTATCACTGCAAATTGATGAAGTGGTTATTTCATCAAATTATCTTCCATATTGGCCATTTTGGTAACTGAGGTATCTGATCCCTTTGGTTGTATAATATGTGGGTGTTGATTTTAGATTCAAAAATTTTATATGTTTGAAGAAGGAGTGATTGTAAGCAAATCGAGGATATCAAAATTAAGATATCCATTTTTTCTATATCAATTTTTATAGTTTTCGAAAAAATCATACTTGGATGGCTCTGGCCCATATAAGGAAAATGAATCAAATACCCTCGCCCCATGTGGGGTTCATCTAGATGCTTTGATATGATGGGGCCATGCTGGTGGCTCTCAAAGGTTGTGTAGGCTAGGGATGTCACCCTAGATTGAGCTTCATTGGTCTCTCCCTGTACTCTTTCTAGTTGATGTCTCATCAATGAAGTAATTCACTTTGCTCTTTCTCTTGGAATATGATAGGTGAGTTACCTAATCATGTACTAGATGGCCACTTTACGCCTATAATATATTCCTGTGACATAACATCATATGCTACATGTGGTATACGCACCCAAAATTACATCACAAGTTGCTACATTTTTGGACACAATAAAAATCCCCTATGATGATTTTCTCTTTTCCAAAACAAATGATGAGATCCAAAGTCCCATTTCCTTGACAATTTGCAACATACCCTTTATGACTTGTAAATTCATTCTTTCTCAATTCCTTAGCTTTTCTTGTTTTTTCAAATTATTTTAGCCCCTTTTCCTTAATGTTTTCTTCTTTAATCACGTAACAGCTAGTTTGCGCAGACTGACAGTTCCATGCGCTTTAATGCGAGACTCCAAATTACATGTTATGAATGTTTGTTACAAGCTTTTGAGTGTTTTTCTCGAACATTTATTGACCATTTCCCCTGATTTCAAAATTGTTGGATACGTATGGAAATCCTCTATCCTTCCTTACTATTATTATAAAGTTGATTCCCCCTCTCATGGATGATCTAGCATTTCTTGATTGCCAAGTGTGTTGTACTTCTTCATTGTTGTTTTTTATTAAATCCAAGTTTTTCCCTGAAGAATTGGTTGGAAATTATTTATTTTGATTATCCATTGTTACTTCTAACTGAAATCTTGCCAAGAAGTACATAAAAAACTTAGATCATTTCAAAACTTTGTTGCTTCATTTCCTGCAATTGAGACTAGTTAGGCTGCAACCAAGTCTGCTCCAGCGTCTTCCCAATTTCCTATAACCAACCAACAATGTTCCCTAGGAAAAATTGGACTCATATCTGGAAAGGAGTCTTGAGGGGATAAAGAGAACATCACCACGCTTGGGAATCATCTCAGTTCTACGATAACCAGGTTGGGGATTTCATTTTAATTTTCTTCAAAGCTTTAATCTAGAATCAATATTTATCGTTAAATTAATAGATGTAAATACAACTTGTTTTGAGGAGTAGAATTCATAATTGTTTATTTTCCTGTAAGAATCTTCCATTAATACTTCCCTGTGAAGGCTTATCCCTGGGGATTTGCCCGAGAAGGGATTTGGAGGAAGATCTTGTGCATCAATTAATTTCAAACTTCTTCATTTTAGAATATCTGTAGATTTGTTGTTTCCCTTATTAATTATATTTATGTGCATATGAACAATATTCTAGTGACAAAAATTTCCCTACTTATTCCTGTGGATATGCTAGAGAAAGAAGTCTGAGGCAATTTTCTGTCTCTATGCTCCTTGTTGTTTTTCTTCATTGTTAGTTTTTTCTGCGCAAACTATGAGTCTTACAAAGGGAAGTCTTATGCGAAGAAGAAATTTCTTCTGAGAAGTTTTATTTCTTCCCTAGTGATTCTGAGGTGAGGAAATCAAAATAAATAGTAATCCACAATTATAAATTGGAAAATATTGTTGTTTAAATTAGATTAAGCCTCGCATCCTGCAACAGAGGAATAAACACATCCGTGTATTCCATGTTTATATTATTTTAGTGTAGAAGTAGGATTTATTTAATTTAGAAGTAATTTCCCTTGTCTATAGATTAATTTTATTTTATTTTCAGTAAACAAAATAAAACAAAAACATAGATTAGAAGTTAATTAGATTTAATTTATTTACTCGTAATCATTTAAAAGCTCCTTTGAAAATACCAAAAAAAGTAATTAGATAGTTTGTTTTGTAATTATTTAATTAGATTTTACAGATATCAAATTTAATTAAATTAAAAGGGAAAATTAATTTCAAATTTTATTTAATTTAGATTTGCTTGCATTGTTTATTTAAAGGTAGGAACTTAGATTAATTAGATCTGGAATTAAAAAAAAAACCCTTCGTTTCCATAGCGGCCTAGGCTACCAAGACTTAGCTTTAGTCCCTTTGGTTTCTTGCATGTTTGTCTATTTCTACATTTGTTTAGTTTGTTCCCATATGACCATTTGGGTGCCAAGAAAACCAAGACTTAGAGTTTGTGATCCAATAGTGCAACAACCAAACATTGATACATGTTTGACAAACATTGATTGAGACTTACGTCAGCTTATCTTTAGGACTACCCCGGTCACACCTGATATTATTCACCAACTCATTGCTTTGAACGATAAGGTAGATAATGCCAAAGAATTATGGATGAACCAACCAGGTAGAGACTAGACCTCATGACTCTTGATTTGTCCTAATTTCATCATCTGTCCTATCTTCATGACTCTCTTCGGAGAGGAATTTACAGACGATGATGGTAAATTTCCCACATTCCACAACCAAGTAGATTCTTGTCTAGTTTTACCGAAATTGACCATGATTTTCGTACAATGATCATGTTTCGCACGGAATGTTTCGGCTCTGCAGAATAGACTTGCTTCTATCCTATCATTCCTTTGAGAAACAGATAAGGGTTAGTGCGAGGAGGAATACCTCTTGAATGTTGAGATGGTGTGCGCATACCGTAGAGAAAGATCAGATCGACTGCGAAGAACTCCTTTTTGTCTTGGAAGGACTACCTGCAAATAAGAACACAAGACCACAAGATTTTGATTAGACAATAAATGAGGAAACTGCCTTGGGCCCAGGAAATATAAAACTTCCTTTTGAAGGTGGTCAGTTCCCCTGCTAATATGAATTAACACCAAAGACTGTAAAATATCAATTAAATTGCTTCGTTGAGACGGGCAGAGGAAAAGGCTGGTTTCTGGTTTTGAGTCACAGTAACCGATACCAGTTTCTGATAACCGATATCGGTATGGTCTGGTTGTAGGTTGGTTGTGTTGTGGGGGTGGTTGTGTTGTAGGGTAGCTGTGTTGTTTGTAAGGCTAGTATATGAGTGATATTAGGTAATGAGGTGATGAGAGGTAAATGAATGATAGTTAGATGCAATGGCACGCTGGGTAGTGGATCCAGGAATGGATTTATGATGACTGTGATTCAAAAAGTCTAAGAAATGTTATTAAAGAGGGCATGCAAGATGTAACTTACTGGTTATTAACGAAGATGCAGGTCCAAGAACTCTGATGACAAAGGTAGAACTCAGGTAGGATGGCCTGACACACAGAAGATGAGATATCTCCCTCCAGATGATCAGCTGAGTATCACAGGGCTCTGGTTATCCAGTTGCAGTCTTGGGCTTGATCTCCTTTGCTACAAACTCTTCTTGTCTCTTCACTTGTCTCTGCTCGGCCAAGTAAAGATCTGGATTCTCTTGATCACTTCTGATGATCTCCCTTGATCTAAAAATCCTTCCACATTTGTTTTTGGTTAGGGGAGCCCATTTATAGGGAACCAATGTCGGCTTCGTAACCGACGGCAGTCGAGTAGGAACCGGTATTGGTAAGGAAAAAGTAGGCTATTTTTAGTAAAATAGCCCACTTTCCATGCTTTTCTCCCGAGAGATTAGTTGCGGGCTTGGTCAAGTGACTAGAAGGTCGGTTTTGGGTGCGAGAAAGGGGTCATTAGTCATGGGTGTAGATGTGGACCAAGTTATAGGTCTTAATTAGGTTAGTTTAGGGTTAAGACTAGGTCATGATGAGGTGGCGACATGAGGTGGCAGGTATGGTGATGTGGATTTATTAATTATAAGGTAATTAATAAATAATTGTGTAAGGTTTAGGTGGTGAGGTTAGGTTACGAAATGTGATGTGGGTCACAAGGGGTTGTAAGACACAAATTTGGTGTCTACATTAGCCCCTTATTGTCGTGTAGTTTGTTTTGTAAAGCTGCACGGACAATAATAAGAAGTGGTTACTCCTGTTAAGGGTATAGGTAATCCCCCTCAAATCTATCACAGATTGAGGTAGCGTGAAATCAGGGATAGGGTTGATAAAGGGTAAATGGTGTTGAGATGAGGGCGAGATGGTGGGGTAGGTCCAAAGAAGCAGACGCACATTGAAATGCAGTAGTGTAACCAGGGTACATGATTTAACCAGCAAATCAGCAATGCATAGGCAAAGGTCGATAGTTTATCCAAACAAGGGTGATATAATCCTGGTATCCAAGGCATAGGAAGTAACTCCAGGGTATATAACGGGTAAGGTACATGAACGTTTTAGGCTTGTTCGGTAGTACCAACTGGTTAGTTTGGTTGAGATAAACGTCACGGTCTAGGTCTAGGCAAAGTTGGTCGACAGATCAAGTCAAGGACCCTAATCATGCTAAAACACGAACAGGTGAGCTCGATTGAACAAAAAAATTACATGTTGGGTGGATAAAAGTGTATGTTGTTGATGTTGGGTAAGGTATTGAAGTGGTATGGCCTTGGGTCGGGCCAAGTTGTTGGGTTGCAGCCTAGGGTCGGGCCAAATGGTTGGGGTTATACGGGAGCATATATGGTTTGGTGGGCTGGTCAGAGAGTAGCGAGGATAGCACAGCCTGCACAACCAGACTTGGCAGCGGTGATAGCAGAGCGAGATCAGCTCAGGGGCTAGGTATAGTTATTACAGGGGCAGCTTGCTGCTGCACAGGCACAGATAGGTGTTTTACAGGGGCAGCTAGCCCAGGCTCAGGTACAGGCACAGGCACCACCACCAGCAGCGGCACAGCCACAGCCCCTGGCACAGGTACAAGTACCACCACGGCCACAGGCACCACCAGTGGCACCAGCACAGGCACAGGGGGCACTGGTAGTAGGTGTCAGGGGACCAGCCCCAACACCTACGGTGGCTCGAGAGCGTTACATGGAGGCTAGAGCGGAGGCCCGATACTATCAGGATATTCTTGATGGTACCGAGGCTGATTATCAGCCCTATGCAGCACATAGAGCAGAGACCTCTCGGAGCCAGAGGTCTCAGGGAGGTGCAGCCACAGCTGGTGGGTCCGTCACAGGCAAGAGGCGAGAGGTAGGACAGGGACCAGCAGGCAGACAGGCAGAGGGAGGTGGAGAGAGCTGAGGGGTCCCTGTACATTTTGTATATTGGACATGGGCACCGGTCTACGAACCAGTTGTGTTGATAGAGGCCTGCGTGCCTATTTATTCATTTATTCATTCATTTATTTATTATACCGGCCTGCGAGCCGAGTACGGGTTGTACAGTTGATACCGGCCTGCGAGCCGAGTATGTTTTTGATATGAGAGACTGGCCGGCGAGCCGAGTTGAGATTATTGACGGTTATTGCGGCCTGCGTGCCGGCTTTGTTGTATTATGAGATCACAGAGGCCCCTATGCAGGGCACATTGTATATTTGAAACTTTGGATATATAGATATGATGATTTGACCCACATTCTGTGTTTTAAAATATTTTTAAGTATTTTGTCGATGGTTTGTGATATAGGATGTATGATGAGTTTAATTGATATGTTGATATATTGATGATGGTGATGTATTTTGTTAATGGGATGCACGTATATATGGATGACATGTTATATTATGAAATGTTGCATGTTTTGTTGTTGGTTTTGTGACATTGAATGTATGTATCTGATGAGTTGGATCCAAATGGTGTATAGATTGATAGTTTTTTTATATCCTTAGTTGATGGCTTGTTTGTTTTTTGGTAATATAGATGGATGATGTGGATGAAAAGATTATAGATAACGGTGTTATTATGCAGGAAAAAGAGGCGGGCGCCACGAAAATTAGGTAGAAAATAAAGAAAAGAACTATGTTTAGAAAAGGTAGGTATGTAACCGATATCGGTTAGGTAACCGATGTCGGTACATAATAGACCGATATCGGTTAAATAACCGATACCGGTTACTCAGGTATGAGCTTTTCTAAAAAATAGAAAAGCCAGGGTGGCAACTTAAGTTCTTATTTTTAGAGCCATGCAAGAAGTTAAATACGTGAACGCGACGCTTTTTGACGACTGAGACAGGGAATTGCATGAAAGATTTGAGTGATAAGGAGAAAAGAGACAGGGAAAGTGAATGTGATCTGAGATTCAGAAGGCAGAAAGGCAAATTTGAAAATGGTGGTGATCATGGCAGAACGAGGAGAAGCATCCAGCAAGCAGGGACGAGAGGGAAGACAAGTGCCACCTCAAGCTGCTGCAACCCGAGAGGTAAACGGTTTGGTTGTAATTTTATTTTTACATGTTTTGTGAATAGGATGAGAGAAGTGTAAGTGGTTAGATATGAGAAAGAAAACGTGATAGCAAGGGTTATACATGAGGTGAGTGTTATGGGGTAGGGAATCAGGGGTTTTCGGGTATGTTTGTATGTACAGAAAGGAGTAAACGATCAAAGTATTGTCGTAGGCGGTGTGTTTTGGCAAGGTGTATAAAAGTAACAGTGACCGATATCGGTTAGAGATAACCGGTATCGGTTACTGAACCGGTAACGGTTAGCCATAACCGATACCGGTGTCTGTAGGAATTTCCAGCATGTGAGAAAAAACCCTTGGGGATTTGATGGATTGAATGGTTGTTTATTGTTTTGACGTATGCAGGCAGAGGCAGGGTTGAGGATGAATGATAGTGTGCCAGTGCTGTTGTCACGAATCCGAGTGGATGTAACACCAGCTGAATGGACATTGATAAATCGTTTGGGGTTAAGTGGAATCTGCTATTATTCACGAATCACACGTAACCATGCCATGTTACAGGCGTTGATTAAGAGATGGAATCCAGACAAGAATACCTTCTATCTACCAACAGGGGAGATGACAGTGACGTTGGAAGATGTGTTCCGTATTTTGAGACTCCCAATGATAGGAAAAACAGTATATTAGGCGTTGCCCAACGCGGGGCGGGCAGCGATAACAGCAGTATTTGGGGACGCTGCACGAGATTTGACACAGTGAGGTTTATCATTTACGTATGGGTACAATGTATGCAACACATCCTGAGGAAACAAGGTTGGTCGTGCTATTAATGATAGCAGTGGGGTATTATGCATTTCCGAGGGCGGAAGGTGGTAGATTTCCCAAAGCATTGATGAGTGTTATTTGGCGAAATGATAGAAATGAGCGGGACATTCGCATGGGCACCCCGCCTATCTGGCAGAGTTATATAGGGGTTTATGGGCATGCAAGCGAAAACACAGGACGACACTCGATTGTTCGTACTTATTACATTGTTGGGCCTATGAGCATATTGTTTGTCTGCGTCCAATAGGCCGACCCATTGAGTCGGGAGAGGCAGGAGTGCAAAGGTTGGGATTCAGACGATGGGGTCCAGAAAAAACAAGAAGCGAGATCCCCAAGCCGTGATAGATGACATCGAGTATTATAGACAGGTATGGGAAATGGTGACTGTTGCGGATATTTGTTGGAGGCCATACGGGAACTATATGGTGACAGAGCACATAGCTGAGGAGTTGAGGGGTGTAGAGCGATTGAGGTGGATCGCAGGGCATAGGCCGGGCGAGTACGAGAGGATTCCTCTAGATCGCGTGCGGTGATAATTTGGGTTTGTTCAGGATATTCCTATGACATATATACCATACATGACGATCGACGCCGAGGGCAACATTCTCACCTCCCCCGGCCGACACCTCCAGAAGGGCCAGAAGAGATAGCAGCCGATCATAGGGTTATGGATGGCGGGGAACGACGGAGGCCTATAGAGTATGGTGGGTAGCAGAGCTGCGAGGTGCACGTGAGTGCCCTGACATAGCTGTGATTACAGCGGAGAGAGATCATCTACAGGATTTAGCTCGCCAGCTTCAAACACAGGTGAATGAGACAATGGGAATGTTAGAGGCTTCACAGCTACGAGTGGAGAGACTGGAGGCAAGATTCCTCCACGCGAGTGAGGACGTATTCGTATGTTACAGGAGATGTTGGCGGATCAATGGGAGGAACCAATGGCAGTGGCACCTTTGAGGATGGAGAGGCCAGCTGAGAGGCATCGACGATCACGATCACCACCTGATTTGGGAGGAGGTGCAAGGGTCTAAGTGAATTTTATAGGAATATAAGAATAAATAAGGATGTCGACCTGCCGAGTCGATGATAGAGAAGATGTATTTGTTTAACATCTAAAAATAAAACTAAATATGTATGTGGTTTTGAGTGATGATAATAATAAGAATGTTTGCGTTTTGACTTTTGGTGTTTTGAAAAAGGATAAAGAGGAATGTGATTAAATAGAAATACAAAAAATAATTATATTTACCACACATGATAGGTTATGGTAGGGGATGGTCGAGCTAACCTTGGGAGACCCCCATGTCTCCGAAGTGCTGCCTACATAGCCCATTACACAAAGCAAGGAGGGGCCTCAAACCGATGTAGTTCTCCCTTAGGAGCAGGGAGAGGTGAATTCAGGCAATTTGGTTATGGTTAGGCAGTTGGTTGGTTGGTAAAAATATCGATATTAATATTGGTAAGGTAAGGTTGTTTGGTGTTAGTAATGAATTGGTGATGTTGTAAAAGGTATAAGGGAAGTGAAAGTTAGCCTACCCAAGTAGAAGGGAACCATGTCCTGATTAAGATCAATACATAATCCTAGATGCGAGGCAAAGAGGAAAGAGTGCTCCATAGGTGAAAAGAGCTAAACAAACCACATAATAACGTAGAATGAGCTTGAACCCCTAGGTACCCGTGCATAGACGAGAAGTCAATAGGTGAAAAGAGTTGTAAGATCACAATATATCGGGTGTACGTCACGTCCCTTGAGTTGAAACAAATGGTGAGGTGAGGTGGATGGTATAGCTGAGGTACGGGAGAACTTGTTACACAAGTGAGTGTTCTGACGAAAGAGAACCTATCCTAAATAGACAATTCCATGACTCAAAAGTTCTTTTGAATGAGGCTTTTATTTTACTGAATATAGACTGATCGATGTGGGAAGTCTACAAGGGATATTGATTGTATTATTCTTGAGGTCTTCACGAAGCTGATCAATGCAAGAAGCTTCGGCTAAAGGCTGACTATGTATAGCTATCCTTCGAGGGAGCAGTCTATTTATAGTAGCAGATATGATTTTAGTGCATAGCTATCCTTCGGGGGAGCAGTCTATATATAATAGCAGCAATAGTTTGGCATATAGCTGTCCTTTGAGGGAGTAGTCTATATATAATGTAGATAGCTAGATGTCCTTTTGGCATGAAGCATCTAGTTTGGTAGGAAGTTTGACTCAAGAAAATCCCGTAAGAATGTGTTATTTTAATACTTTGAAGTCATGGACTAGACTAAAAAGGGAAGGCATCGTTAAGGGGAGGTGAGAATCAAATTATGTGAGCTTGATTTTATTTTGAGATGTAGGAAACCAAGTGTATGTAGTGGTAAATGAGCTCAAGGGACGAGCAGCAGGTAGATAAGAAGTGATGTAACACTAAATTCAACAGTAGAAAGGTCGAAGATGCAAGGCATTAAGGGGTTCAGGCTCAGGTTTACCATTAAGCGAAGCTAAACGATAAGTGCCTGATCCATAAGTGTGAGTGATTATATAAGGCCCAATCCAATTGGGAGTAAATTTTTCACGTTTTCTCTTTTCTATTTTGGTTACATGTTGATTCTCTTTGAGGACAAGATCACCAACCTCAAAGGTACGTTCATGAAGTCACTTATCATAATCACGCTTGATACATTTTTGATAGATTTGAAGGTGATCGAGAGCTGTAAGACGATGTTCGTCAAGAAGCTCCAATTGGGCTAACCGCTCTTGGTGGAAATCATCATTAGTGAGAATACCCTGAAGAGATATTCTGAGGGAGGGTATTTGTATTTTGAGAGGCAAGACAGCCTCGGTACCATATACCAAAGAAAAAGGTGTGGCATTAGTGGAGGTACGAATGCTAGTACGATAATCCCAAAGGGCAAAGGGGATGTGATCGTGCCAATTTCTTCCGGACTCATTGACAACTTTCATGAGGATTTTGGTTAGGGTTTTATTAGAGGATTCGGCTTGTCCATTTGCTTGCGGATAGTAGGGTGATGAGAAGCTAAGTTTGATACCAAAGTTGTCACAAAGGTCTTGCAACAACTTATTTTTGAAAGATTTTCCATTATCTGTTATCAGGCGATGAGGAATACCAAAACGACAGATAATGTGGTGGTTAATGAACTCTACAATTTTTTCATTTTTAGTTGAAATGAGCGGAATAGCCTCCACCCATTTTGTGTAATATTCGGTTGCTGTGATTATCCATCGGTGACGTTGCGAAGAGGACGGATGAATCTCACCAATAAGGTCTAAACCCCATTGTGAGAAAGGCCAAAGATCTCGGGTGACCTGTAGCGGGTGGCTTGGAGTATGTTGAAGGTTGGCATGTTGTTGACACATAACACAACGCTTAACATATTCGTAACAATTGTTATTAAGAGTAGGCCAATAATAACCTAGGCGAAGGATTCGTTTGGCCACGGCAACGCCGCTAAAATGTCCACCACAAAGACCGTCATGGACCTATTGGATGGTATAGGTGACCTCCGTGCCTGTGAGACATCGAAGGAGGATGCCATCAAAACCACGTTTATAAAGGAGTCCCCCCATAACGACATAACGAGAACCACGTTTAGTGAAAACCACGTGTCAACACCCCTTGGCTAAACCACCACCCGTACGAACCAACCACGCCCAAACATTACCAAAACCCGCACAACCAATACCCTCATCCTCCTCCGATTTTTACCCACTCAAAGGATCTTACGTCAAAATCCTTGCTATGTTGCTAGAGAATGAGACCATTTCCCTACCCCCACTTAGACCTTATGACCCGTCTAAACCTCGACCTATAGGTTATGATGAGTCTAAAATCTGCGCTTATCACCGCACACCAGGACATGATGTGGAGGGATGCAAAACTTTAAAAACCATCCTTCGTCAGTCACCTCTCCCAGATAGAAAGGTTAAGAAAGACAACTTACGAAGGGAGAGACCTTTAGCTTCAATTCCCTCTCCTATACCATTTGTCCCCGCCTCACCAAGATAACTGCCCACTTTCCATACTTCTCATAATAAGGTTAGCTCGACCATCCCCTACCATACCCTCTCATGTGTTGTCAATATAAATATTTTTTGTGTATTTCTATTTGCCAACATTCATCTTTATCCTTTTTCAAAACAAACAAAAACAACATTCAACACACAACCATTCTTATTATTATCATCACTCAAAACCACATACATATTTAGTTTTATTTTAGATGTTAAACAAATACATCTTCTCTATCATCGACTCGCAGGTCGGCATCCTTATTTATTCTTATATTCCTATAAAATTCACTTAGACCCTTGCACCTCCTCCCGAATCAGGTGGTGATCGTGATCGTCGATGCCCCTCAGCTGGCCTCTCCATCCTCAAAGGTGCCACTGCCATTGGTTCCTCCCATTGATCCGCCAACATCTCCTGTAACATACGAATACATCCTCTCGCGTGGAGGAATCTTGCCTCCAGTCTCTCCACTCGTAGCTATGAAGCCTCTAACATTCCCATTGTCTCATTCACCTGTGTTTGAAGCTGGTGAGCCAAATCCTACAGACGATCTCTCTCCGCTGTAATCACAGCTATGTCAGGGCACTCACGTGCACCTCGCAGCTCTGCTACCCACCATACTCTATAGGCCTCCGTCATTTCCGCATCCATAACCCTACGATCGGCTCCTATCTCTTCTGGCCCTTCTGGAGGTGTCGGCCGGGGAGGTGAGAATGCTGCCTCGGCGTCGATCCTCAAGTATGGTCTATATGTCATAGGAATATCCTGAACGAACCCAAATTTTCACCGCACGTGATCTAGAGGAATCCTCTCTTACTCGCCCGGCCTATGCCCTGCAATCCACCTCAATCGCTCTACACCCCTCAACTCCTCAGCTATGTGCTCTGTCACCATATAGTTCCCGTACAGCCTCCAACAAATATCCGCAACAGTCACCATTTCCCATACCTGTCTATAATACTCGATGTCATCTATCACAGCCTGGGATCTCGCTTCTTGTTCTGTCTGGACCCATCGTCTGAATCCCAACCTTTGCACTCTTGTCTCTCCTGACTCAATGGGTCGGCCTATTGGACGTACACAAACAATATGCTCATAGGCCCAACAATGTAATAAGTACGAACAATCCAGTGTCGTCCTGTGTTTTCGCTTGCATGCCCATAAACCCCTATATAACTCTGCCAGATAGGCGGGTGCCCATGCAAATGTCACGCTCATTTCTATCATTTCCTAAATAACACTCATCAATGCTTTGGGAAATCTTCCACCTTCCGCCCTCGGCAATGCATAATACCCCACTGCTATCATTAATAGCACGGCCAACCTTGTTTCCTCAGGATGTGTTGCATACATTGTACCATACGTAAATGATAAACCTCGCTGTGTCAAATCTCGTGCAGCGTCCCCAAATACTGATGTTATTGCTGCCCGCCCCGCACTGGGCAATGCCTGATATACTTTTTTTCCTATCATTGGGAGTCTCAAAATACAGAACACATCTTCCAACGTCACTGTCATCTCCCCTGTTCGTAGATAGAAGGTATTCTTTTCTGGATTCCATCTCTCAATCAACGCCTACAACATGGCATGGTTACGTGCGATTCGTGAATAATAGCGGATTCCACTTAACCCCAAACGATTTATCAATGTCCATTCAACTGGTGTTACATCCGCTTAGATTCGTGACAACAGCGCTGGCACACTATCATTCATCCTCAACCCTGCCTCTGCCTGCATACGTCAAAACAACAAACAACCATTCAATCCATCAAATCCCCAAGGGTTTTTTCTCACATGCTGGAAATTCCTACAGACACCGGTATCGGTTGTGGCTAACCGCTACCAGTTCAGTAACCGATACCAGTTATCTCTAACCGCTATCGGTCACTGTTACTTTTATACACCTTGCCAAAACACACCGCCTACGACAATACTTTGATCGTTTACTCCTTTTTGTACATACAAACATACCTGAAAACCCCTGATTCCCTACCCCATAACACTCACCTCATGTATAACCCTTGTTATCACGTTTTCTTTCTCATATCTAACCACTTACACTTCTCTCATCCTATTCACAAAACATGCAAAAATCAAATTACAACCAAACCGTTTACCTCTTGGGTTGCAGCAGCTTGAGGTGGCACTCGTCTTCCCTCTCATCCCTGCCTGCTGGATGCTTCTCCTCGTTCTGCCATGATCACCACCCTTTTCAAATTTTCCTTTCTGCCTTCTGAATCTTAGATCACATTCAATTTCCCTGTCTCTTTTCTCCTTATCACTCAAATCTCTCATGCAATTCCCTGTCTCAGTCGTCAAAAAGCGTCGTGTTCGCGTATTTAACTTCTTGCATGGCTCTAAAAATAAGAACTTAAGTTGCCACCCTGGCTTTTCTATTTTTTAGAAAAGCTCATACCTGAGTAACCGGTATCGGTTATTTAACCGATATCGGTCTATTATGTACCGACATCGGTTACCTAACCGATATCGGTTACATACCTACCTTTTCTAAACATAGTTCTTTTCTTTATTTTCTACCTAATTTTCATAGCGCCCACCTCTTTTTCCTGCATAATAACACCGTTATCTATAATCTTTTCATCCACATCTCATTATAATTTCATCCACATCATCTATCTATATTACCAAAAACAAACAAGCCATCAACTAAGGATATCAAAAAACTATCAATCTATACACCATTTGGATCCAACTCATCAGATACATACATTCAATGTCACAAAACCAGCAACAAAACATGCAACATTTCATAATATAACATGTCATCCATATATACGTGCATCCCATTAAAAAAAGACATCACCATCATCAATATATCAACATGTCAATTAAACTCATCATACATCCTATATCACAAACCATCGATAAAATACTTAAAAATATTTTAAAACACAGCATGTGGGTCAAATCATCATATCTATATATCCAAAGTTTCAAATATACAATGTGCCTTGCATAGGGGCCTCTGTGATCTCATAATACAACAAAGCCGGCGCGCAAGCCGCAATAATCTCAACTCGTCTCGCAGGCCGGTCTCTCATATCAAAAACATACTCGGCTCGCAGGCCGGTATAATAAATAAATGAATGAATAAATGAATAAATAGGCACGCAGGCCTCTATCAACACAACCGGTTCGCAGACCGGTGCCCATGTCCAATATACAAAATGTGCAGGGACCCCTCAACTCTCTCCACCTCCCTCTACCTGTCTGCCTGTTGGTCCCTGTCCTACCTCTCGCCTCCTACCTGTGACGGACCCACCAGCTGTGGCTACACCTCCCTGAGACCTCTGGCTCCAAGAGGTCTCTGCTCTATGTGCCGCATAGGGCTGATAAAATAGCCCACTTTCCATGCTTTTCTCCCGAGAGATTAATTGAGTGCCCTGACATAGCTGTGATTATAGCAGAGAGAGATCGTCTGCAGGATTTGGCTCGCCAGCTTCAAACACAGGTGAATGAGACAATGGGAATGTTAGAGGCTTCACAGCTATGAGTGGAGAGACTGGAGGCAAGATTCCTCCACGCGAGAGGACGTATTCGTATGTTACAGGAGATGTTGGCATATCAATGGGAGGAGCCAATGGTAGTGGCACCTTTGAGGATGGAGAGGCCAGCTGAGAGGCATCGACGATCACGATCACCACCTGATTCGGGAGGAGGTGTAAGGGTCTAAGTGAATTTTATAGGAATATAAGAATAAATAAGGATGCCGACCTGTGATTCGATGATAGAGAAGATGTATTTATTTAACATCTAAAAATAAAACTAAATATGTATGTGGTTTTGAGTGATGATAATAATAAGAATGTTTACGTTTTGACTTTTGGTGTTTTGAAAAAGGATAAAGAGGAATGTGATTAAATAGAAATACAAAAATATTTATATTTACCACACATGATAGGTTATGGTAGGGGATGGTCGAGCTAACCTTGGGAGACCCCATGTCTCCGAAGTGCTGCCTACATAGCCCATTGCACAAAGCAAGGAGGGGCCTCAGACCGATGTAGTTCTCCCTTAGGACCAGGGAGAGGTGAATTTAGGCAATTTGGTACGGTTAGGCAATTGGTTGGTTGGTAAAAATATCGATATTAATATTGGTAAGGTAAGGTTGTTGGTGTTGGTAATGAATTGGTGATGTTGTAAAAGGTATAAGGGAAGCAAAAGTTAGCCTACCCAAGTAGAAGGGAACCATGTCCTGATTAAGATCAATACATAATCCTAGATGCGAGGCAAAGAGGACAGAGTGCTCCATAGGTGAAAAGAGCTAAACAAATCACATAATAACGTAGAACGAGCTTGAACCCCTAGGTACTGTGCATAGACAAGAAGTCAATATGTGAAAAGAGTTGTAAGATCACAATATATCGAGTGTACGTCACGTCCCTTGAGTTGAAACAAATGGTGAGGTGAGGTGGATGGTATAGCTGAGGTACAGAGAACTTGTTACAAAGTGAGTGTTCTGAAGAAAGAGAACCTACCCTAAATAGACAAGTCCATGACTCAAAAGTTCTTTTGAATGAGGCTTTTATTTTACTGAATATAGACTGATCGATGCGGGAAGTCTACAAGGGATATTGATTGTATTATTCTTGAGGTCTTCACGAAGCTAATCAATGCAAGAAGCTTTGGCTAAAGGTTGACTGTGTATAGCTGTCCTTCGAGGGAGCAGTCTATTTATAGTAGCAGATATGATTTTAGTGCATAGCTATCCTTCGAGGGAGCAGTCTATATATAGAAATGTTTCATTCTTGCATTGGGCTTTCATTCTGCTGAGAAGTCTGGGTAGTAAAATAGCCCACTTTCTATGCTTTTCTCCTGAGAGATTAGTTGCGGGCTTGGTCAAGTGACTAGAAGGTCGGTTTTGGGTGCGAGAAAGGGGTCATTAGTCATGGGTGTAGATGTGGACCAAGTTATAGGTCTTAATTAGGTTAGTTTAGGGTTAAGACTAGGTCATGATGAGGTGGCGACATGAGGTGGCAGGTATGGTGATGTGGATTTATTAATTATAAGGTAATTAATAAATAATTGTGTAAGGTTTAGGTGGTGAGGTTAGGTTGCGAAATGCGATGAGGGTCACAAGGGGTCGTAAGACACAAATTTGGTGTCTACAGATCATCCTTGATTATAACATCACCCCCAAACAAGTAAGAAAAATTCATTGCCCTCAACGAGAAAATTCCCATTTTTCTAGTTAAGAACATTAGGTTGCCTTAATTTTTATTGCCACCTCCATCTATTCCACCTACATCCTATCTACCCATCTTACTATCATCCCATTCATTTCATTCCGGTTGTCCCAACATGGCCTCAAGAGGTCACGTGCGTTTAGGAATCACGTGCTGATTCTTAGGCTACAAAATTGGTGAACTTGACATGAAGGGCTAGTTCCTTTTCGTATCCACTTTCATTCTTATGTTTCATCCAACCTTCCTCTCTCCCATTATTCTGTGGGTGTTTATACATCCCCAGAATATGTTGGGTCAAGATTACAATAGACCCATCTTGGGTCTTAAAGCTTATTACAACCAAGTGGGTGTGTAACAGTCACATTCACTGTTAGGGTGGGATGATAATTACTCACATAATTTTTTATCTCCTTGCATGTCCCCTCCTCAAGGATTTTACACAAACTCAACAGTTAGAATTGAGGAGGTAGACCAACCTACTTACAATACATAACCAAAGTTCTCCAACTTTAAAAACATGACGTTCACGGGAGAATATGGTTTTTATCCGTAGGTCTTGTCTAGACCTCATATCAGTATGCAATCTGATTCCTTCTCTTCTTATTTTCCACCAAATTATGAGCTTCTAGTATGACTCGCCCAAAGTGGTGACCATCTTAATGCTATGGAAGAATCCTTAGATAGGATGTAAGGATATATGGATACTCTTCTTCAGAACAATGTTGCCACCCCTCCTAAAATAGAAAACACGCTAAAGAGGGGGTGTTCCATAAAAGACCAATTTACAGCGGGGTATCATGTTCCTTTGCAGCCTAACAAGGCCTAGCATACACCTAAATAAAATGCACAACCTTCACATAGCGATGCGATCTCAATATTGGTGGGTAGAATCAAGGAATTATAAATTTCTCAAGCATGACAACCTACACAAATTGTGGATTCAAACAATACTTTCCATCATGTGAAGAATCAAATCTATGTTCCTTCCACAAGTACCTATCAAAAACTACCGTATCAAGCCTACTTAGGGTGCTCATAATCTAGGTGACCTCCTTACAGGATCAGGAACATTAGGAATGGTCCATCATCCTTCATATACGTATCCAACATAAAGGCCAAGTCTGGAATGTGCATTCTAAAATGCCACTCCTCCAGGTAATGTAGTGTTCCCTAGTTTTGTGCTTGCAAGCCCATACCCCAGTGTTGTTCCCCATACGTGCACATGATTTTCCAAATCTCCTCATATGGATGTGTAGTCTTTCCCTGGTTATTACACTGTTCATACAACAAGGGGTTCCTTATGCCCCAACTAATTCCTATGCTATGCCGTATCAAAATCCAGTCCCACCTCCACCTCACCATCAAGGATCATCAATGGTTGAGTCATATGCAGTGGGAACATACTCTGAGTACCCAAAAGAACATCTAGACTTCACCATATGAGGTTATCATGCTCCCAAAGAACATTGTCCCAACCTCCAAAAATTTAAGGGGGAGGGAGAGCCAAATGCCCATAGTAAGGCATATGTCCACTGCCATTTAGAGCTAGCTACTCCCTTGGGATGTGATCGTCTTAAAAATATTTCCTAAGAATATTGAAGGGATTGCACTCTATTGGTACTCCAGAATCCTAGAAGCCTCTATCCATTCCTTCAAGCAACTCGTATCTGAGTTCATTAAGGATTTTTACATGAAAAATTTATTGAGAATAAAGATTAGAGAATTCATGCATATCAAACAAGATCATAACGAGTCCTGCTTCCCACTTCATTTAGAGGTGGCATAAATTTCTTTATTCTTATGCTAGTTCTCCTAACATGGATCAGATGGAAGATTTGTAACTTGTTCCTCCATTCACTTAACTGAGAGACCAAGGAGGAAGTCCAAAAATTTCCTCTTGTGGAGCTACAAAGAAGTCTTAGAGGGCGCGATTCATATTAACTAAGCGGTGATAGACAGTCAGATGCAAGAAAATTATGGCCCAAATGGGAGGTTAGTCACCCCCACTTAGTATAATTCTAACTATCAAAATGGTTCAAACAAATAATTCAAGAAATTAAGGTCCTCAATCAGAACCATGGTGTCATAATAGATGGCGTAATTGACCAACCTAAGAAGTGCAAATGTTGTAAACACCAAACAATATAAATAATAACAACGCCAACATGAACAATTGAAGGAATAATAACCTTACTCTTTCTATTGATGTGGTTAAATTTAGTCATCCTCCTGTTCAGAAGGTTCAGGCCCATGGCCCGAGTCAATACCCTGAATTCAATAACCTGAATTAATACCTAGAACCGGGGTCAAAGGCCTCCAAACTATACCTACAAAAACCAAAATCAAAACAATAATCAAAAATTTTGGACCACAACAGAAACCATAACCAGAGATATCTAGGGATTATGATCCTAACTTGTATTGTGGATTCCATAGAGTTATCAGGTCATGGTGCTCAGACTTGTAGGGATTGTAACAAGTTCATACAACGGGTCTTCCAGAAGATCAAAAAGAAATACTTATTGAGAATGTTCTTAGCCAACCCCATAGGAACTCCACAAGGTACTCACATGGAACCTGTTTCTCTACAGAATGCTACCCTTGGGATTTATAGAGATCCTTTCGTGAAGCACCCAAAAAATGAGAAAGTTAATCCTCTAGGGTAGAAAATAAGGGTGCTCCTATAAGGACCAATGATCATGAAGCCTCTACATCTATTGATTCCACAATTTTCTCCGTAACTTGGATCAATGAGAACAAGACTAAGATCTTAGGCATTTTCAAGTTGGAGAGTAAACTGGAAATCCACACCAGCTACTCATGTACTTGTGACTATACATCGCAAGCCTCTACTTGTTTACCCTTTAGTGCTAGATGATGCACTCAATAGTCCCTAATCTAGTAGGGGATTACAATTTGATTACAAACCTAACCAAGAAATTTTCTCACATATCCTTCTTGGATTTTGTTGAATAATTCCCCAACGCACTGATATGCTTTGTTAGAAGCATTAGGTCTTGGTCACTTAGTTCACGTTACACATCCTCCATAGGCCCAAATTAACCATATAGATTTTTACGTCTATCCCCCAAACCAACATGAAAGAGATACTGGATTTGTGTTCGATATCAGTAAGATGCCTATAGACACCAGATTAACATGAAGAGGTGACCCTAAATTGTATTTACAAGTATGGATCTACAACAATTATTTCAAGAGAGCTATGATCGACTATGGATATGTGGTTAACATTGTCCCCCTTTTCTTTCTTATAAAAGCTAGGTTTACAGAGAAACAATTTTTTTCTCCACTCAAAACACGCTAAGAGGCTATGATAACCTTAAGGCTACATCCATTAGGACTATAGTTCTCCTAGTCACTATTGGGCCTCATACTATTTTAACTAAGTTCTATATTATAGACAGGGAAACCAACTATAATATGATCTTTGGTAGGCCATGGATTGATAACCTTAAGGCTACATCCATTGGGACTATAGTTCTCCTAGTCACTATTGGGCCTAAGACTGTTTTAACTAAATTCTTTATTATAGACAGGGAAACCAACTATAATATGATCCTTGGTAGGCCATGGATTGATAAGATGAAGGCAATTCCCTCTACTTTGTTTCAGGAATTTAGATTCCTTCATCTAGGGAAGGTCTTTATGGCTCAAGGTGATATGAAGCCATTTGACATTCACCTAGCTAACCTTAAGAAGAATCTTGGGGTCCATTCTTAATTTGAGCTCCCAAAAAATCAGTTGAACAATCCTATTCCTTCTGGAGGACTAGTTCCCACATCAAAACTTGTTCCAACTACTGAGTTAGAGCCACCCAAGGCAATTGAAGGGGTGGATATTAATGAAAACAAGGATACTGTAGTAGAAATTATTTCAACAAAAACCACAACAAAAATAGTGAAACTCTTGGAGAATGATTTGCTAATTATTCTCCCATCCAATTCTTTGGGCATAGGCCATGCTCTTTAGATAACCTCTCTTCCGGTAGATGGCCTTGGATAGGTTTGCATTGTTGAGGTTTGTGAGGTTTAAGAAGAGGATTCAAATAATGATGAAATATCTATCTTTCCTGACAACTGTTGGACCCTCAACTACGACGGAGTGAAATCCTGTTATGGCTCAGGGGTAGGGATGATTCTCACTTCTCCATAGGGGAAAGTTATGCCCTTTTATATTTAATTATATTTTGAATGTATGAATATTTACTTCTTGGTATCATTATAGCCAAAGGATGGGTGTACACAATGTTAGAGTCCTAGGTGACTCGCAACTCAATACAAACCAGGTCTCAAAATTTTACAAGACTAGAGCAAAGCACCTTTAGCTTTACAAGTCTGTTGTGCATGAACTATGTAAAGATTTTGATTTTATTTCCATATAAGTTAATCCCAAAGAATAGAATGAACTCGCTAATTCTATGGCTACTTCTTATTCTCAGTTTTTTCCTCTAAGATGAACCTTTGGTTCGTAAGATGCCTAACAATGCAATCTTGGCATACGTAGAGGATAAAAATGATCCTGTCACATTATATTTTGTGGAGAATGACAAGGAAATCTTAGGATACCTCCATGCATATACTGAACTTCATCCCACACATCATAAGAAATGATTTTCCCTTACCCCTCACCCTTTTTCTTACTTTGGAGATAGAACGATGAATCCTTTCGCATTGGAAACTTTGAAATTTATAAAGCTGAGGAAGAATAACTAGAGCTACCTCCAGCTCCTCCTGAGTTCAAAGAGGGGAATGATTCCTTAATTGAAGGCACCATTGAAATTAACATTAGAACAAAAGAGGAGCCTAGAATTTTAAAGTTTGGGTCTTTGTTATCACCTAATGAAATAAAATTTCACACCAAGGATCTCAAATAACATTCCAAAGCCTTTACTTTTAGTTACAAGAAGATGACAGGTGTCGCTCCCAATGTGGTAGTTCATAACCTAGTTACTAAGCCTGATGTGAAGCCTGTAAAAAAAATTGATAACTATGAAGCCTAAATTCACTTTAATGGTCAAGGAGGAAGTGATGAATCTCCTTCAGGAAGGGTTTATTAAACTAGTGGACTAGTCTATGTGGTTGTCCAACATTGTCCCAGTCCTTAAAAAGAACGGGAAAATACGGATATGCATTGAATTTATGGACATTAACAAAGCATGCGCCAAAGATGATTTCCAATTTTCTTCTTTTGACATCATTGTTGATGCAACAACTGGTTATGAGTTATTATCTCTCATGGATGGTTTTTCTTGATACAATCAAATAAGGATTTCCAAGGAGGATCAAACTAAGACTTCTTTCACTACTCCTTGGGCAACCTTTTGATTGAATATGGTGTAACCTTAAATCTACAAAAATGTGTGTTTGGAGTAACTAGAGGTAAGTTTCTAGGATACATCATTTCTTCTTGAGGGATTAGTGTAGATCCTGCAAAAATTTTGGAGATTCTTGAAATAACTCCGCCTTCATATGAGTCAGGTATTAGGTCCTTTTTAAAACATCTTGGGGCAATCCACAGGTTTGTCCCCAATTTAACGTATGTTATCCATCTTATCAATGGACTACTAAAGAAATATTGTTCTACGGCATAAACTAATGAATGTCACAACATGTTTAATTCAATTAAAAAATTTCTCATGTCTCCACCAATGCTCATGCCACCTAAAGCCAACCGTCTTCTAATTCTAAATTCTTGAGCCAAAAATGTCTCTATTCCATACATGTTGGCACAAAAGGACAATGATGGTTGTGAATAGGCCATCTAATTCATCAGCCACAATCTTCTTGATTACGAAACACAATATAATCAAGTGGAGAAAGAGTGCTTGACCCTTATATTTGCAACTAATAGGTTAAGACATTATATGCTTAACCAAGAAACGCATGTAATTGTTAAGTCATAAAAGTTGCGAACATTTTTTACGTAGGGAGCCTTGTCTAAAAAGGCCGACAGATTTATCACGTTGATGAGTGAGTTGGAACTCACTTTCATCAATCAAAAATCAGTTAAAGGACAAATCATCGCGGATTGATTAGCTGATAACCCCATAGATTGTGGGCAGATAGTTGATTTGTATTTTCCTGATGAATATGTTTATTATATAGAGGAAAGGCCCACCATTGCCTCGTGTTCATGGTATGCAGACATAATAAACCACATAGTAGATTGAACATATCCTGAAGGATACAATTCACAACAAAGGTGACAAATGTGTTTCATAGCCATAAAGTACGTAGTCTTAGAAGAAGTGATCTATTACAGAGCCTTTGATGGCATGTTGTTAAGATGCGTTGACGAAGAAGAAGTGGACAAGATTATCTTTGAAGCTTGTAATGGAGTATGTGGAGGCCATTTTGGAGGGCATTTTATCGATCGCAAGATTTAACAAATGGGATACTTTTGGCCCACATTAGAACATGATGTTATAGAGTATGTGCGTAAGTACAAAAAATGCCAGGATTTCTCGCATGCTATACATATACCGATTGAGGATTTACAACCAATTGTTACACCCTGGTCCTTCTCTACTTGGGGTCTTGATATAATAGAGAAATTCTCTCCATCCTCATTAGATGGCCACAACTTCATCATCACGGCCACAAAATATTTCACGAAGTGGGTCGAGGTCATGCCTCTGACTACAGTACTTGGATCAGTAATTGCTAAGTTCATCCTAAACCAAATATTTTGTAGGTATGGTGTTCCACAGGTCATTATATCGAATAATGGCACTCCCTTTAAAAATGAAGAGTTGTGTGAGTTATGTGCTCAATTTAAAATATCTCATCACACAACCTCTTTATACTACCCTCAAGATAACAAAAAAGTTGAGGCTGCGAATAAGACTTTGAATTTCATCCTCCTTAAGGTGGTTAAGGAGAATAAGAAATATTGGCACTTAAAGCTATTCCTAGCCTTATGGGCTTACAAAACTTTAGTGTAAACACCTACGGGGAAACCACCTTTTATTTAGTTTTTGGTGTCGAAGTGGTCTTTCTACTGGAGGTAGAATTACCAAGTATTCATGTGTCTTTGCAATGCATTATCGACCAAGATACATACCGAGAAATGTGAATGTCTGATTTAGAAATCTTAGATGAAAGGAAGCTTATATCCGAACATCATCATCAGGTCTATGTTGATAGAATGTGTCGTCAGTACAACAAGAAAGTCTATGAACAAGAAATCCAGGTAGGAGACCTTGTGTTAAGACTTGACATCTAGATAGACAAAAAGGTTGGCGAAGGAAGAAAATTTATGCTGAAATGGTTTGGGCCTTATCAAGTAATGGAAGACTATAAAAATAGTGTGTATCATCTATGTACTTTAGAGGGTGAGGAATTTGGTGAGTCTGTCAACTTATTTCACCTTAAACACTTTTATATATAGTCACTTGCATTTCCACATTGTACATTATTGCATTCATACCACTTTGTCATTTGCATTATCATCTTGTGAAATTGTAAACTGGAAACTTACTTTTCAAGTGACTTTTAAAATTTCAAACATTGGAAAATATATCAATCATATGTCTTCAACTTTTGTTTTACATCTTCAAACTATCCAATCTATGTTAACATCTCTGTTCATGAGACAAAATTTTGACATTGATACTATAAGGAATTGTATGCTTAGTCTTCTTCGTGATTTCTCCAAATTTTGGTGTTTTTTATTTGTAGTCTTCTCTAGAAGCTTCTTGATGATAAATATTCTACTAAAAATATCTCTCTATGATAGAAACATTCTAAACATTTCACCCAGGATATTTGTTCACCTATCTCAACCTTCGGTGGTGAGCCCTTGCATCCTACTGGTTGCGTGGGGTTAAGGCTAGGGGAAAATGTTCTCTCCTAAGAGAACAATCAAAACACAATTAAAAAAAATATAAACACAAAATAAACACAAAATTATTTCATTACAAATAATTACACTTCTCGTCCCTACCAATATTTGGTGATGATCTCATGCTTCTTAATAGTAGTATGAGATTGGGAAAGGAGGGAGGTGCCCTTACTTGTCTATATCTTGTCCTCAGTGACGATCCCATGCTTATTACTAGTAGCATGGGGCAAGACGTAGGGGATCGCATTAATAAATCAACAAGTTACAAATAAATCAGTGAATAAAAAGTGCTTCTAAAATTTCCCAAGAAAATGAATAAGATGTTTATGTTAAGAGAGAATTGTTCCTCAAAACCATAATTTTTCAATCAATAGGCCATCCATGGATCTAATCCTAGTCAAACTTGCAAGGAAAATTCATTCTGAAAGGGGTTGTTTATCTTGGTTAGGGTTGAGTTACAATTTCCTAGTGGGATCTTTATCAAAGTCTTATCTCTTGGTCATCATTCACATTCTTCAAGTCATATAAATCATGCCTTTCTTGGTTCTCAGTGATGAGCCCTCACATCTTACTAAATGCGTGGAGTTAAGAATAGGGCGAGTTCATCTTTTCATCATACCACATTCAAAAAAAAGTTCTAATGAAATAGAAATGCTAAATATTACTTGAAAATAAAGTATCTAAGTTACAATTTGTTGTCATATGCATAATCATACAAAATAATCTTATTTACCACATTGCATTATCATCGATAGAATGCATTTTAAAACATAAAAAACATCAAAAATTCCAAACCATCTAAGAGTACACAGATGAAATAAACCATAATGAAGTCAACTCTTACAAGGAATGCCAAACCAAAAAGATGTATGTATATATATATATATATATATATATAATGCCATTTTATCATGTACAATGCCATCAAAAAATAGAGTAAGTATGGTAAAAAATGCTCAATCATGAACCCAAAATATAAAAAAATTGATATACATATTGTTGTCCACTCAAAATTCCCCGCTCTGTCAAAAGTAAAAATTTCAAAATTTTGAGTTTAAATGTCTTTTCTGTCGAGCTGGTGGTGTGGAAAAAGTCTTGAAGTCGAAAAAATCTAAGTTCTGGGTCATTCTGTAAGTATTTCGGGCCTGTCGGACATTTTTGTCCCAACTGTCCCAAGTGCAAACGGGTCTTCTGTTCTCCGATCGGCCGAAACCTCCGAATTTGTCCCATTTTCGGGCCTGTCGGAAGTTTTTGTCCCAAGTGTCCCGAACTTATTGTGCGAGTTGTTCCATTTTCGGCCGATTCGCCTGATTTTCTCCCAACTGTCCCGAGTTCCAAATTGCTCTCTGTCCCATTTTCGGCCGAAACCCCCGAGTCGCGTACTTCAGAGCTCTTTGCCCCATTTTCAAAAGTGCGCCCTATTTCAATTTCGCCCAAACCGGCCAAACCGCGTACTCCGGAACTTTTTGTCCCGAATGTCCCAAGTCCAAACGGGCCTTTTGTTCCATTTTCGGCTGATTCGCCCGAACCGCGCTTTCATGTCCCAAATGTCCCAAAGTTAAAAAAGTGCAAGTTGTCCCATTTTCGGCTGAAACTCCCAAGTCGCGCACTTCGCTCTTTTCCATCCCAATTGTCCCAAAATGCATTTGTGTGTCCTCTCCCTGTTTCGCCCGAATCGGCCGAGCCGCGTGTTTCACACATTCGCGTCTCACTTGTCCCAAGCGAACCAATGGTCATCCATACTTAGTTTCCGCTCTTCCCGAATATGCTGTTTTTCAAAATATGAATTCAAATGCGCATTAATTATCCTTCTCTCTCCTCAACGGCTATGTAACGGGCAAAACTTCCTTTGCAATTCTTACATTGTTTCGAACCCTTGCAATTTGAAAACCCGCGCATGTCCCCTCCCTCTGAAACTCCTTTCCGAGCCTGGTTTGCAGCTCTGTTATTATCAATATGAAGATCAAGATCCTAGAGGAGGCTTGGGAGAACTAAAGAAGCAGTTACGAAGGACGAAACTTTCAAGACGTCGGTTACATCAGTTTCCAAAGATATTCATTGTCATTCTCAAGATAAAAATTCTGGCGTGTCCCTCGTGGCAAGGACATGACTGAGACGTGGAAGAAACTCAAGCAGCGGTTTCCAAAGACAGTGGGTCCCTCTCAGAACTGGCCACCTGTCTCTTTCCCCTTCCTTCTCTCTTCTCGCCATTCCTTTCGTATTCCATGTAATTAGTTAAGAAATTGCGTTTGGCATTCCTTAACTATTCTCTAGTTAAAAGAAACGGTTACGAGGAGTAACCGAATTGTAAGCTATATAATGGCCTTCTTTGCGCCATTTTGAAAAGGAGGAAGAACTTGGCATATTTTCTGGAAGTGTAAATAGATCAGAGAGAAATCAATACAAAAGGGCTTTCCATTCATTGTCTATCCAATCTCTGTTATCTCTGTGTTTTCTTTTAATTTCGTGAAGATCATTTGTTTCTAGTTCGTTAGTCTCACTGATTGCATATTTTCAAATATTACGAGTATAGTGATCTTGTATAACCAAGAAGGAACTTTGTGTCCTTGATTAATGAATCTGAAGAAGATTATTTACAGAACTTTGTGTCTGGTAATCTCATCTTGTACAAACGATCTTGTCTTAAATTCACTGCAACTTCGTATACATAAAGGATTATTCTGCTATCTATAATCCTGCATGTTGCTCTTCTGCTCACCCTCGTATTCCCTTTCCTCAGTCCTTTTGTAACTGATGATCCTTGTGGAAAACACTTTCGTAATATCCAAGTTCAACTATAAAATCATGTTTTGTATATTTGTAAATAAGTTCGTTTCTGAATAAGGGAACCTCTCCCATTAAAGAGGAGGGACTTCTTGTCCCCTGACTGTTGCTCTTCTTAAAAGTCCTATTTGACGACCAATAGTTTTTGGCGACTCCGCTGGGGAAAATCACATTCCAGTTCAGTAATTTTTGATCATCTTTTGATCTGGCGACTCCGTATTTTACTCGAGGGAGAAGGACCCTTGGTATTGAAGACTCTCAGTTTCAACTTTTGGAGCAGCAGGGTTTTCCTTTCCCTTCAACAAGAAATAGAAGGACTTGTTCGACAAGCACACCACCTGTTCAAGAAAGAAGTCCTGCGGGTGGTATTCCTTCAAAGCCTGCTAGTCCCAATCTACGAGCTTTGATCCTCGCTGGTGTTAAAGTTCCTCTCCAAGCCGTTTTGCCAAGAATGGCGGCGCCATTACCATGGGGTCATCGTGTCGGGCCCCTGGCCCTTACTCAGCCTTTGCATGAGTTACCTAGAGGTAACCGGAAGAACTTCCCCAAATTCAAAGGCGATGGCAAAGTGCATCCTGATGAACACATCGCAGCTTTCATTGTTGCCTGCGGAGTTTTGGGAGTTGAACATGAAGACGTCTCCATAAGGCTGTTCGTGGAGACATTACAGGATAATGCTGCTGATTGGTTCTATCACCTTCCTTCCGGTGCTATAACCGACTGGGACACCATGAGAACCCAGTTCAAGAATCGTTTCAAGCCGGCAGAAGATGTGTATGCTTTGCTTGCCCAAATTTCTCAGATAAAGAAAGATTCGCAAGAACCCATGAGAGAGTTTGTGGCTCGATTCAACAGGTTGATAAATAAAATTCCAACAAACACTCGACCTGTTGATCGGATTCAAAAATGTTTCTTTCTGAATGCCCAATCACCTAAAGTTAGTTATGCACTAAGAAGGGCTAATCTCGGAACGTTAGCTCTGGACCAAGAACTGGCTGTTAGTGTCGAGGATGACTTGATCATGTCAGGGAAGTTGAGAAGAGACACTTCCAAATCTAAGTCTGCTGCTTCTTCCTCTTCCACCCCTGGACCTAACACTGACCCATTAGTTCAGAAGCTTGCGAATGATCTTCTTGCTATAAAGAAACAACTGGCTCAGCACGCTCCTTATGCAGACGTTCCGAGGAGAAATTTCCAGCCCAGGAATCGTTTGCCTACTTCTCAAACAAGATTAGCACTTGAAGGACCTCCTGTTAGAGTCCCTGTCAATGCGACCTGCGAGGTGGAAGAACCAGATGATGATGAAGATAACGAAGCTTGCGAAGAGTTTGCGAGAGAATTTGATGATGAGGCAGAGGAACTTGAGGGATCTCGAGTGAATTTCTTTACCACTGAGGGCATTGATGATTATGATGAAGTGGTAGCAGACATGAACAACGAATCTTTTGCTGTCATGACTCGAGAACAGACAAAGCAGAGGGAGAAGGTGACCCAGCCACCTAAGAAATCCAAGGAGCAGTCGGCAACTATCCCTGTAATTGCAAGAAGAGGATCTCCTATCCCTACTTCGTCTACACAGAAGGTGAGTCCTATCAATCCAGTTACCAAAGTTGCTTCTTCTTTTTCTCCTAAAGTTGATAAGCCTAGAATTCCAAATGATGATGGCCCGTCCACTTCTGGATCCTTTGATATTGTTGATCACCTGAAAAAGACCAAGGTACAAATCTCAGAAGCTGAGTACTATCAAACCCATCCCAAAGCCTTTGCCAAAATGATCCACTTTGTTAATTCCAACTCTAAGACCACTTCTAAAGGCCTTCTACCTACTCCTCCCTCTGCGCCACAGCCCAGTCTGGTAGCTGCTGTCACCTCGCCTGGTGACAAAATTAAACCATTTTATGTAACACTTCTCATAGCTGGCCATAGACTCAGTAATTGTGTCATAGATTCAGGAGCCTCAGACAATGTCATGCCAGCTAAAGTAGCTCATGCTTTAGGCTTAACCCTCACTCGTACTTATGGATCTTGCTACTCTATGGAGAGTAAAGAAGTGCCTCTGGTTGGAAGGATTAAAGATGCACAAGTGGCTTTTGCTGCCTTGCCTGAAAAGAAAGTGTTGGCTACCATCCTAGTAGCAGATATCCCTCCTTCATACGGGATGTTGCTAAGTAGGAACTTCTGCAAAGATGTGGGTGGGGAAATCCAGATGGACTGGTCGCATGCACTCGTGCCTGTCAATGGACAAATGAAGAAGTTGTTGCCTGAAAAGCAGTCTGAGTATATTGTGCAGAAAACGGATGATCCTAGAGCACAAATACTCTATGAGGATATGGGTCATGGCAACTACATGATTATGTCCCCTGACGAAATCCCACCCCCCAAAGTGTCTCCTAGAGATCCTAACGGGGTTTGGATTTTAGAATTTGATGGAAGTTGTTCCTCAGCTGGTTCTGGAGCTGGTGTTCTACTGGTGTCACCAGAAGGTGTCCTTCATCCTTTTTCATTTAAGTTGTAGTTCGAGAACACTAATAACACAGCAGAATACGAAGCTCTCATTCTCGGATTGCAGGTGGCCAAAGAACAAGGTATAAAGAATCTTCTGGCTCGTGGTGACGCAGAGTTGATTGTAAAGCAGGTCAGAAACCTTTTTCAAGTAAAAAATGGAAGGTTAAGGCATTACCGGAATCAGGTTTGGGATTCTATTGAGTTCCTTGATGCTTTCTCTATTGAAGCAGTACCTAGAGAAAGGAACAGCAGGGCTGATTCACTAGCAGTCTCAGGGTCACTACTGATTCCCCATCCTGAATTCTCTCAGGATAAGTTCACTATTGAAATGGTCCATCGACCTAGTGTACCTGACAATACCAATAACTGGCAAGTTTTCAATGATGATCAGCATTTGCTTTCCTTCCTGGAACTCAAGGGTAATTTCGAACAACTGTATTTTGAGGGAAGTGACAACCTGCCTCGTGAAAGTGTGTCCTCTGACCAAGCTGTCACCCAAGGAGAAGAAACAGATCAGGAAGGGTGCATTAAACTCAAAGGGAACAAGATTCCTAAAGGTTTGGTGAGTCTGGAGGAATTGTTTGATAAACATGACAGATATGTGAAATCCAAAGCTTCTACTGGACCTCAGCAATCAGCTGAGTATGATAAGATTGATATTGGGAGTTCTGACGACCCTAAGCTAGTGAATATTGGAAAATGTTGCACAGCAGATGAGAGGAGAAAAGCAATTGATCTTCTAAGGAGGTATAGGGATGTTCTTGCATATTCTTATGAAGATCTAAAAGCCTTCAAGCCAAAAGATATGCAGCACTCTATCCCTCTCAAACCAGGAATCAAGCCTTTCAAGCAGAAACAAAGGCAGTATAATCCCAAGATAGCTGACACTATATTTCAGGAGATTCAGAAATTGTTGAAGGCTAAAATTATTTTTCCCATTCACCATTCAACATGGATTGCAAATATTGTGCCTGTTAGGAAGAAAAATGGTGAGATCCGCATCTGTGTTGATTTCAGGAACCTGAATCAGGCTTCTCTGAAAGATAACTACCCTTTGCCTATGATGGATCAGATATTGCAAGCAGTAACAGGATCTGAAATGTTATCTATGCTTGATGGATTCTCGGGATACAATCAGGTAGAGGTTGATACTGCAGATCAACACAAGACAGCCTTCACTACTCCTTGGGGTACTTTTGCCTACAAGAGAATGCCTTTTGGGCTTATTAATGCTGGTGCCACTTTCCAGAGAGCTATGGACCTGGCTTTTGGAAGCTTGAAAGGGAAGTGTATTGTCATATACCTTGATGACCTGACAGTGTTTTCCAAGACAAGAGCAGATCATTTTGATCACCTGGAAACAGTTTTGCTAAGATGCCGAGAGCATGGGATTTCTTTGAATCCTAAAAAATTTGTCTTCTGTGTTACAGAGGGAAAAATATTAGGGCACATTGTCTCCAAGGATGGTATTAAGATTGATCCTGAACGAGTTCAAGCCATCCAGCAAATTCCTCTCCCAACCAGTAAAAAGGGCGTGCATTCCTTCTTCGGTAAGATCAATTTTTTAAGAAGATTCATCCCTGATTTTGCGGAGTTAACTTTGAATATTTCTCAGATGATGAAAGGGAAGCAAACATTTGGTTGGTCTTCTGAAGGAAAAGAATCCTTTGAGGGTATCAAGAGAGCTATAGCTAAAACTCCAGTTTTGGCCTGTCCTGATTTCAGCAAAGATTTCATCATCTATTGCTATGCTACAGATAATACCTTGGCTGCTGTCTTGACTCAAGAAGACTCTGATGGACATGAGCTACCAATTGCGTTCATGAGCTATATTCTGAAAGACCATGAGTTGAAATACACCATGATGGAGAAGCATGCGTTTGCAGTAGTCAAAGCTGTTAAACAATTTCGTTTCTATATCCTCAACTCTCACTCCATGGTGCTGGTTCCAGATACAACTGTTAAGTCAATTCTTACACAGCAAGAATTTGGATCCAAGAGAGGGAACTGGGTGGCTAAGGTCCAAGAGTATGACATTGATATCAAACCGACCAAGCTGGTTCGTGGAAAAGGTCTTTGTGAGCTCATTGCTGAAGGAGCCAAACATGAGTTGCTAGAGGAGAAAGCTGACCTTCCTACTGTTCTGTTCCTGAGTTCAGTTGATGAATGGTATGCTGACATCGCCCATTTTCTCACCTATGGGGAATGCCCCTCTCATTTAACTGCCAAAGAAAAGAGGACTGTTAAATTGAGGTCAGCACAATATGTATTGTGGGAAAATGCCTTGTTCAAGCGTGGTTTAGATGGGAGATTTTTGAAGTGTGTGGACAAGGAACAGCAGAGAAAGTTGCTCTCAGCTTTTCATGATCAAGCATGTGGAGGGCACTTTTCATCAACAGTCACAGCTCACAAGATACTCCGTGGAGGATATTATTGGCCTACTTTGTTCAGGGATGCATCCAAGTGGGTTGATAAATGTGAGGCCTGTCAGACCTTTGTGGGAAAACCCAAACTAGCCTCTTTGCCTCTCAAGCCAGTTGTGATTGAGGAACCATTTCAACAGTGGGGTCTGGACTTCCTTGGTGCACTTAACCCTGTTTCTAGTGCTGGTCACACTCATGTGCTAACTGCCACTGACTACTTCACCAAATGGGTGGAGGCTATTCCAGTTAAGAGCACTACTTCTGAAGTGGTGTGCAACTTCATTAAAGAGAACATCTTGGTAAGGTATGGTGTACCTAACAAGATTGTAACAGATAATGCCTCGAACTTCTCCTCAACTGAGATAATGGACTTCTGCTACGGGTATGGCATCTCTCTGGCTCATTCTTCAGATTATTACCCCCAGGGAAATGGGCAAGCAGAATCCACAAACAAAAACCTGGTGACTATCATAAGGAAGTTGGTCAATGAGTCTCAGCGAAACTGGCACAAGAAGCTCTATGATGCTCTTTGGGCAGACAGGATTACACCGAAGAGAGCTATTGGAATGTCTCCTTTTCAAGTGGTGTATGGAGTAGAAGCTCAGTTACCAGTGACAGTGGAGCTGCCAGCCTTGCACCTAATGAAGGCCATTGAGGATACTAGTTTCAGTGATGCTCTGGATAAGAGAATTATGTACCTGCACAAACTGAACGAGGACAGATTGGAGGTTGCTGATAGGATACCTGTTCACCAGCAGAAGGTAAAGGCTCTGTTTGACAAGAAAGCTAGGTTCAGAGAGTTCCAAGTTGGAGATACCGTGCTGTTATGGGACAAAAGACATGAACCTCGTGGCAGCCATGGAAAGTTTGATTCCCTGTGGCTTGGGCCTTTCAAGATCAGACACTTTGCTGGTAAGAATTCTTTCTATCTTGATTACATGGATGGTTCCCCTCTCCCACTTCCTTATAGTGGGCAGTATCTCAAGTTGTTCAAGTCCTAGGTGACTAGGGAGTCCCTTTGTATATTCTGTACAGTGTTTTCCTTCTGTTGTTTTGGTGTGTTTCCCTTCTGTTGTTTTTGTGTGTTGCCCTCTGTGTTGGTCTGTTTTTGACTCTGTTGCCCAATGGATAAGGCACTGGTCTGCTTCACCGAGTTTGTCTAAGTTCTTGCCTTGTCTCATTCCTTGAATTTATGCCAAGTCATCCCCAGAAGGAGCCAGCTGTTGTCCACTCAAAATTCCCCGCTCTGTCAAAAGTAAAAATTTCAAAATTTTGAGTTTAAATGTCTTTTCTGTCGAGCTGGTGGTGTGGAAAAAGTCTTGAAGTCGAAAAAATCTAAGTTCTGGGTCATTCTGTAAGTATTTCGGGCCTGTCGGACATTTTTGTCCCAACTGTCCCAAGTGCAAACGGGTCATTCTGTTCTCCGATCGGCTGAAACCTCCGAATTTGTCCCATTTTCGGGCCCGTCGGAAGTTTTTGTCCCAAGTGTCCCAAAACTTATTGTGCGAGTTGTTCCATTTTCGGCCGATTCGCCTGATTTTGTCCCAACTGTCCCGAGTTCCAAATTGCTCTCTGTCCCATTTTCGGCCGAAACCCCCGAGTCGCGTACTTCAGAGCTCTTTGCCCCATTTTCAAAAGTGCGCCCTGTTTCAATTTCACCCGAACCGGCCAAACCGCGTACTCCGGAACTTTTTGTCCCGAATGTCCCAAGTCCAAACGGGCCTTTTGTTCCATTTTCGGCCGATTCGCCCGAACCGCGCTTTCATGTCCCAAATGTCCCAAAGTTAAAAAAGTGCAAGTTGTCCCATTTTCGGCCGAAACTCCCGAGTCGCGCACTTCGCTCTTTTCCGTCCCAATTGTCCCAAAATGCATTTGTGCGTCCTCTCCCTGTTTCACCCGAATCGGCCGAGCCGCGTGTTTCGCGCATTCGCGTCTCACTTGTCCCAAGCGAACCAACGGTCATCCATACTTAGTTTCCCGCTCTTCCCGAATATGTTGTTTTTCAAAATATGAATTCAAATGCGCATTAATTATCCTTCTCTCTCCTCAACGGCTATGTAATGGGCAAAACTTCCTTTGCAATTCTTACATTGTTTCAAACCCTTGCAATTTGAAAACCCGCACATGTCCCCTCCCTCTGAAACTCCTTTCCGAGCCTGGTTTGCAGCTCTGTTATTATCAATATGAAGATCAAGATCCTGGAGGAGGCTTGGGAGAACTAAAGAAGCAGTTACGAAGGATGAAACTTTCAAGACGTCAGTTACATCAGTTTCCCAAATTCGTGTCTCACGACCCCTTGTGACCCGCATCCCATTTCGCAACCTAACCTCATTACCTAAACTTCACACAATTATTTATTAATTACCTTGTAATTGATAAATCCACATCACCTTACCCGCCACCTCACTTTGCCACCTCATCATGACCTAGCCCTAACCCTAAACTAAGCTAATTAAGACCCATGACTTAGTCTAGACTCACATCCATAACTAATGCCTCCTTACTCGCACCCAAAGCCGACCTTCTAGCCACTTGACCAAGCCCGCAACTGATCTCTCGGGAGAAAAGCAGGGAAGGTGGGCTATTTTACTAAAAATAGCCTACTTTTTCCTAACCGATGCCGGTTCCTACTCGACCGCCGTCGGTTACGTAACCGCCATCGGTTCCCTGTAAATGGGCTTCCCAAACCAAAACAACGGATCGGAATTTCATTTTGGAGATCAGTCGAAGGATTTTTGAATCAAAGGAGAGTCCAAAGCGATTAGCAGAGTCCAGAACTTCACTTGACCAAGCAGAGACGAGTGAAGAAACCAGAAGAGTTGGCAGCCAAGGAGATCAACTGGCATCTTCGTCAAAAACCAGTAAGTTACATCTTGCATGTCCTCCATTATAACATTTCTTATGCTTTTGGAATTACAGTCCTCCCAAATCCGTTCCTGAATCTATTATCCAACGTACCATTGCCTCTAACTATCATTCTTTTGCTTCTAACCATCCCATTTCCTAATACTATCCGAAAACCAGCCATTACAAACACCACAACCAGCCCAGAAGATCCTAGAACCCACCGGTATCGGTTATCAGTAACCGCCATCGGTTATAGGTAACCGGCATCGGTTCCTGTGATTCACAACCAGAAAACCAGCCTTTCCCCTACCTGTTTCAACGAAGTGATTTAATTGATATTTTACAGTATTTTGTGTTAACTCATATTAGCAGGGAAACTGACCACCTTCGAAAGGAAGTTTTACATTTCCTGGGCCCAAGGCAGTTTCCTCATTTATTGTTTAATCAAATCTTGTGGTCTTGTGTTCTTATTTGCAGGTAGTCCTTCCCAGACAAAAAGGAGTTCTTCGCAGTCAGCCTGATCTTTCTCTACGGTACGCGCACATCATCTCGACATTCTACAGGTATTCCTCCTAACCCTAACCTTATCTGTTTCTAAAAGGAACGAAGCATTTCCGAGTGAAACATTTTGGCACGCCCGGTGGGACCCATTTTGGGTTTTTCTTTATTTCTTGCTTGCTTTTATTATAGGGAGCATACTTGCTGTTTTCTTCTTCTAGAGATATTCACAGGGTATTTTATTATTCTGGTAAAAGAACTTGCTTTGTTTTTGCATCTTGCATTAGTAAAAGTCATCTCTTTTGCTTCATCGAATATCACTTTCGATTTGGGTTTTAAAACACATGCATTGCATTCCTGCCTGTTGTTTTTCAATTCTAGTGAACATAGATTAAGTAACAGGTCGTACACGTGGGGGTGATATCCACGGTATTGACAGGAAATTAACCTTAGTTTCACTGCACAACACATACCGAATCACTTCACAATTAACACAACAGCTCAAACATCCCCCCTTTTTTCCGCGGTATTCCTCCGCCCGATTGAGGTAACCTTATAAGCCAAAACAACTTGACATTTCCCCTAAGTCTCTTGTTTAGGATTCTGACATCATTCTACGTCTTAAGGCATAAGCCCACAATAATTAAAATTAACCCTAAGGTTAATCTCTGCATTTGCGTGTGCATCTTGCTTGTTTGCTGTTCTGTTTTCTCTGTCATACTCTGTCTTTTGTGATCAATAAGTTGATAAAACTATTCAACGTTGCTAAAAATCAAATTAGCAGCCCCTTTGTATCTTCTTATCCTAGATTTTTTTTTGACACCGGCATCGGTTAAGGGACCGACGTCGTTTCTCCTGTGACCGACACCGGTTAGTAAACCGATATCGGTTACTGTCTCTCTCAGCCCCTGACAAACCAGCAACTTGCCAAATTCACCATTCTGAGGTTGTTTTTGTTCTTGATAGATTGAAACTTTCCTGTGTGTTCTGGTCTATGGTTGTCATCACTCGGAAGCAAGCCGCCGCCATGGTTTCACACGCTTGCTCTGTTTCTTTGCCTGAATCACCCCCTTCACATTCTATAGGAAACCCTACGGACACCAGTGAGATCCCCCAAATTCCTGTAGGAGACAAGGACTTTGCCAAATTTCTGGATGCTAATCCCAGCGCTGTACAATACTATTTGTCTCATACCCCTGACCGTACGCCTGATGGTCAGCTCCTTATGGGCATGCCTATTAGTATAGCTGCTCATTTAGCTCCTACTCCTCCTGATAACAATACCTTACTTCCTGCATCACTAGCCCCGTCTCCCAATCCGACAGCGGCAGAGGTTCATACGACCCCGATTAGCTTTCCTTTTGTTAATCTTGGACCCCACGTATCGCTACCACCAACTGCCCCTATCTCATCTCTCTTTCAGACCACTCCATTCATGACTTACTCTCTGCCACCTATTCAAACGAGCTTTCCTTCTCAAGCTCCGCCTACCTTTTCATTCCCATATACGTATCCAGTAACCTCAACACCTTATATGGGACATCCCTATTCTGTGGCACCATCATCTCATCCAACCACAGATTTCATCAAGCAAATGATGGACAAAATGCAAAACCTGGAGGCTTCCGTTTCAGGAAGTCGTAGCGCCTTGACATACGAGCAAGTTTGTCGGGAGCCCATTCACCCTTCTGTCCCCCTTCATTCATATCCGCCTCAATGGGAGTTGCCAAAGTTTACTCGTTTTAACAGTAAAGAGGATCCTCAACAACACTTGAGATCATTTAGACATGCTTGTTATTTGATTGCCCATGATGATGCCTTGTTACTCCGCACCTTTCCCATGTCCTTATCAGGGCCTGCCTTGGAGTGGTACAGTGCTTTAACCCAGCACTCAATCTTCTCTTTTAACCAACTAGCCCAATCTTTCTTGGATCATTTCTCCATTAACATTGCCAAGAAAGTATCTATCACTGACCTCTATGCCATCCGACAATTCGAAGACGAATCTATCGCAGATTTCGTTGGACGATGGCGGGGCCTTATCAACCAACTTACGTATGCCTTGCCTCAAACCGAACTTATCGAACTCTTTACGCGGGCCTGCGCTAAGCACATCTCCCCTACCCTCCAAATTCAAACTTTCCGTACATTCGACGAGGCCTTTACTATGGCTCGAAAATTAGAAATTCGAGCCTTAGAGGAAGAGAAATTGCGGTTGCGCAACAAGAACTCCACTTTCCGAACTCCTGATTCTACCAATAAACCAAATACCACCACTCCTCACGCGTCCACCTCTTCTAAATCAAAAGGAGCTGTCCACGCGGTGATGGTCAAATCCCAATCACCGTCCAATACTCCACCAAAAACCACCTATAAATACAAAGCTGAGCCCACCAATTACACTCCCTTGGGAGAAACTTATGGCGTCATCCTAGAGAAATTGCTCAAAGCTGGGGCTATCACCTTGCCCCCTGTTAAACCTCACTCCGGGTTTGACTCCACCCGCGCAATACCTTCCTGGTACAAAGAAAATGACTTTTGTAACTTTCACCGCGTAAAAGGACATAGTCATGAAAACTGCAAGATGTTGAAAAACATAGTGCAGGAAATGGTTGACGCAGGGGATATAACACTCGATAATCCTAACGCCCCTGCTAACCGAAATCTGAAAATTTTCAACAAGCCATTCCCGAATCACTCGTCCAGCAGCAACGTAAACCAAGATATCTTAGCTGAGGAGAGTGTTCATGAGATCCATGCAGTCTTCGATTCTCAGCCAAAAGCCTCTATCGAGAAAATTTTGAATCAAGCCTCTCCACTAACACAGGAGCCCGAACCTCCTTTACCACCATCAAGCCAAAGCGAAATCGTTCCTTTACCCATAGAAGAGTTAACTGCCCAGGCTTCTCTTCCCATCAATGAGTCTTCTTACACCACATCCCTACAAGACTGTGAGCGGATGCTATCTAATTTATCTATTTCCCAAACGTCCCCTTCTACCACTCTTGCTACACAAGAGGAAGGCTCACCACTCCTTTTGACATCCTTAGACGAGAAATCTCTTACACTAACATCACCACATTCTTTTAACATGACAGATCTCCTCGAACACGCCCTCCTACCTATTAGTCCCTCATCGCCTAAATCTTTTCAACGACCGGTTGACCTCCTAGCATCTACTGATACAGTGCCTCATCCGCCTCCTGTGTCACACCCGCAATGGATTGGAATTACAACTCACTTTTCCTCTGTACCAAAATTACAAATCACACCTGGAGACTGTCATTCCACAGAAGATAGACAGGCCCTATGGGAACGTTTGAGTACTCCTGTTTCTACTCAAATGCAAATGACTGATCCTGATGTCTCCACCATTTACCCGAAGTGCTTACAGAAGCTTAAAATGCCCCTGTTCTCGCCTTCACCCCCCTCACCTCTACCAAATGCCCCGTCCACTTCTATCAACTTAACCAGATCTTCCCCTACGCTTGGGACCTCACCAATGCCCAGTCTAACACACCCGCCTGAGCGACTCGATCTTTCCAGAAATAAATCCGTTCCGCCACCTAGGAGACGAACGCAATCCGGGCCTCTATCACAATTAAAACCCTCATCGTCACACCCACCTTCCATATTGGGACCTCATCCCTCCACATTACACCAATATATCATACCTCCGTTGTTTTCTGCAAAACGACCTACGCCTTTTACACCTATACAGAGATCAAAGGGTATCACAACATCGTTACCCCACGTATCCGGTCCACCTATCAACCCTAAACCAATCCCATCATCAAAGGATTTATTTTCTGTCACTCCCCTTTCTCCGTGGTTGTTCCCTGCTACCATGCCATCTGTAGCCTCATCATCTAATCAGCTGAACGTAACTTCTGTGTCCAAGAAACCACGTTTAGTGAAAAACATGTGTCAGCACCCCTCGGCTAAACCACCACCCATACGAACTAAACACGCCCAAACATTACCACAACCCACACAATCAATACCCTCATCTTCTTCTGATTTTGACCCACTCAAAGGATCTTACGCCAAAATCCTTGCTATGTTGGTGGAGAATGCGACCATCTCCCTACCTCCACTTAGACCTTATGACCCGTCTAAGCCCCGACCTGTGGATTATGATGAGTCTAAAATCTGCGCCTATCACCGCACACCTGGACATGATGTAGAAGGATGCAAAGCTCTAAAAACCATCCTTCGCCAGTCACCTCTTCCGGATAGAAAGATTAAGAAAGACAACTTACGAAGGGAGAGACCTCTAGCGTCAATTCCCTCTACTATACCATCTGTCCCCGCCTCACCAAGATCGATCATTATTACAACCCCACCTCTTAAAGACCATGAATTATCCCAACCATCTTCTTCATCTCAGGTTTACGAGATTAATATGATTAGTGTCGCTACTCGAGGACAGAAAAACAATGGGAAAGCGAAAGAAAACACACCTGCGGCATCTCTTTCTCCTTCAACCATCCCGATTACACCACCACCTAAAGTGGTTATTCGCGGACCCGCCTATCCCGTCTCTAATGGAGTTGCCCATCGAACCATGATCAAACAGCTTCATCAATCGCCCGTAAAAATGACACTATATGATCTCATTCAGACTTCTGAATCTCATCGACAAGCTCTCGTTGAGATCCTTCAAGGGATAGAGGTTTTACCCAACGAAACCCTGCCCGTTACCTCCATTCTAACACCCAATCACGTTGCCTCTCTCACCAAACAATCCATCTCCCCCACCACTTCTGTCTCAAAACAACAAGCCGCTGCGGTTAGTTTCTCGGAAGATGAAATTATCGACTTTGGTACAGAAGACCCTGACCCTGCCCTTTTCATTTCCGCTTACGTCCGAGACATTCGAGTACGTCGGGTTATGATTGACGGGGGCGCTAGCCTAAACATCATCTCTTCAAAAGCCTTCCAACAAATGAACATCCCTTCTAGTTGCATGTGTGCCAACCCCATCATGTTGCGATCATTCAATGACGCTATTACTTCTACCTTAGGCACCGTGATCCTCAACATTCGCGTAGGCCCACGTACTTTGCCCGAACTCTTCTATGTCCTTGAAGGAGAGTTCCAATATAATATATTGCTGGGTCGTCCTTGGATCCGGGCCATGGGATGCGTTCCCTCAACATTACATCGATGTATAAAATTTGAGTACGAGGGGAAGTCCTACACTGTAAAAGCTGATCCTCCCCCCTTCAAAACTTGCAATATGTTATACCGCCCAAACGATGTGCTTATACCAATTAAGACACCCATACATTCAACCCAACCATCCTCTTCAAATGTACCTCAACCATCCACCTCAACTGCACCTACGCCTTCAACTGATGAAACCACCGTCGCACAAACCACTTCTCTTCCCGCAGCTAACATCCCAACCTCCGACCCCTTAGTAGATGTTTTTCATCGCCTCACGCTGGGGGAGTACCGCCTATATAACGTTAGTTCTTTCCCTACCCCGCAGGAGTACGGACAATTACATGCGCATCCCACCTACGACCGTCGCGTGGGGGAGGTAATCTCTTACGGACCACCCCATTGTCGCACTAACCTAACGTATGGGGGTGTTGACGCATCCTCCATTACCCCTGAACCTCCTCTTGGTGTGGTTCCCTTCCAATCCGATTTTCAATACTTGACAAATCGTCGTTTCGCCCTCACCTTCTTGACTCGCTGTGCGTGGAAAGGCTTTGGTTTTGGCCTTTACGAACAAGGCCGACATACACTTATTCCCGTGACCACACGCAAACATAATGATCGCAGTGGTCTCGGTTTTTCCGAAACACCTACACAAGAGACACCTCCTGTCAGCTGTATCCTGGAAGAGGAAGACGTTGCCCCTACCGAAACATCATCACCCACTTTGCCATCATCTCCCACAGAATCGATGGACCCTGAATTTATCCCTCCTAACTTTTTTTTTTCATAAATGCTATCTTCATAGGTCCTCTCACTTATCAACGCGATAATGAGGACCCATCTTCTCTTCCCCTTCTGTATCCAGACATGATCGAAGAGGATTCGCCTTTGATTAATGTTGTTGAATGCCAGGATGACGACTCCATCCTCACTTACCTGGGCGCGGATGATTCTTATATTCAACGTGCCTTACCATCTGAAACCCAAACTATGCTGAACGAATCTACTATAGAAATCAACATCCACACGGAGGAAGATCCTCACATAGTGAAGATTGGACAATCCCTTAACACATCAGAACAAGCCGCCTTTACTACCTTTCTCCGTGCTCGCAACCAAGCTTTCGCATGGTCTTACGCTGACATGCCAGGAATTGATCCTACCATTGCCGTCCATAACATCACCCTAAACCCCGATTCCAAACCAGTCAAACAGAAATTGAGAAAAATGCATCCACGCATTGCTCTCTTGGTCAAAGAGGAACTCCAACGACTCCTTTCTGTTTCCTTCATTCTGCCTATTGACTATCCTCAATGGATTTCCAACATCGTACCTGTCACGAAAGCGACGGGGGGACTTCGGATATGCACGGATTTCCGGGATCTTAACCTCGCTTGCCCTAAGGATGACTTCCCCCTCCCAAGTATTGATCAACTTGTTGATCTCACTGCGGGTCATGAAATGCTTTCTCTCATGGATGGCTTTTCAGGATACAACCAAATTTTGGTTGCCCCTGCCGATCAACACAAGACTGCCTTCATAACTCCTTGGGGAACCTTCTGTTATCGTGTCATGCCATTTGGCCTTAAGAATGCTGGTGCTACCTATCAGCGGGCTATGACCTACATTTTTCATGACATTATGCACACTATCCTTGAAGACTATGTCGACGATCTTCTCGGCAAGTCTAAACATCGTAGTGAACATCTCGATGTTTTAACCATTATTTTTGATCGCCTGTTACAATATTCTGTCCGCCTTCAACCGAAGAAATGTGTTTTTGGTGTTCTCTCGGGAAAACTTCTTGGCTTTATCGTCTCTTTGCGTGGCATTGAGGTCGATCCATCTAAAGTAAAAGCTATCCTAGAAATGCCCCCACCCAAAAATCTCAAACAATTGCGTAGTTTACAAGGTAAGCTCCAATCTATCCGACGTTTCATCTCCCAACTCTCGGATCGGTGTCAACCTTTCCACCACCTCCTTAAAAAGGATATTGCATTCCAATGGAGCGAAGAATGTCACCAAGCCTTCGAAGCTCTCAAATCTTATCTCTTACAGCCACCCGTGCTTATCCCACCCCAAGACAACCGCCCTTTCTACCTTTACCTTTCCGCCACCGACCACGCTGTAGGAGCCATGCTTGCACATCGTGACTCTGAGAATCACGAACAAGCCGTTTATTATATAAGTCGTACTTTGGTGGACTATGAGACTAGGTACACACATGTAGAAAAATTGTGCCTTGCCCTATCATTCGTTGCCACCAAACTCCGACACTACCTTCTAAATCACAAGACTTTCGTCATCACCAATACAGACCCCATCCATTACATGTACGCCAAACCTCATCTGAACCAACGCATTGCTAGATGGCTCATGCTTCTCGCCGACCTCGATCTTGAGTTTATCCACCAGAAATCAATCAAAGGACAAACCATCGCAGACCAACTTGCGGACGCTCCTGTACCGGGGGAACAATTTACCAATTTCACATTTCCCGACGAACTCATCGCTACTCTTTCCCTCACAGAGGAGTCGTACCCAATGACCCTCTTCTTCGATGGATCTAAATGCCAGCGCGGCGGAGGAGCCGGCGTTGTTCTCATTCCTCTCAACGCTGAACCTATGCCTCTTTCATTCCGACTTGATTTCCCTTGCACTAATAATACAGCGGAATACGAGGCCCTTGTTCTAGGTCTCCAAGTTGCGTTACACTTAGGTATCAAATCTATCAACATTTTTGGCGACTCTCAATTGGTAGTCAATCAAGTTATGGGCGTCTACCAATGCAAAAACGAGGAACTTCAAAAATACAAACACTATGTGGATTCACTTCTAGCTTTATTTACCCACTATTCTATACAAACCATTCCCCGCTCCACTAACAAATTTGCGGATACTATGGCTTGCTTAGCCTCGCAAATTCCCGCCGCGCCAACTGACTCTGAATTATTCGTCGTGGTCCAACAACTTTTTGCCCCATCCTATTCAACCCCGGTAGTTTGTATGATAAATACTGTGTCTACTAATTCACAGGATACCTGGTACCACCAATTTCATGACTACCTTACAATCTCTGTCCTCCCACCTGATCTTACTAGTAACGGCAAACGTGCTTTTCTTAAAAGTGTTTCGCGTTATGTTGTCATGGGGGGACTCCTCTATAAACGTGGCTTTGATGGTATCCTCCTTCGCTGTCTAACTGGCATGGAGGCCACTCATACCATCCAACAGGTCCATGACGGTATTTGTGGTGGACATTTTAGCGGCCTTGCCGTGGCCAAACGAATCCTTCGCCTTGGTTATTATTGGCCTACTCTCAATAACGACTGCTACGAATATGTTAAGCGTTGTGTTATGTGTCAGCAACATGCCAACCTTCAACATACTCCTAGCCACCCGCTCCAGATCGCTCGAGATCTTTGGCCTTTCTCACAATGGGGTTTAGACCTTATTGGTGAGATTCACCCAACCTCTTCACAACGTCACCGTTGGATACTCACAGCGACCGAATATTACACAAAATGGGTGGAGGCTATTCCACTCATTTCAATCAAAAAAGAAAAAATTGTCGAGTTCATTAACCACCACATTATCTGTCGTTTTGGTGTTCCTCACCGCCTGATAACAGATAATGGAAAATCTTTCAAAAACAAGTTGTTGCGAGACCTTTGTGACAACTTTGGTATCAAACTTAGTTTCTCGTCACCTTACTATCCACAAGCCAATGGGCAAGCCGAGTCTTCTAATAAAACACTAACCAAAATCCTCATGAAAGTTGTCAATGAATCTGGAAGAAATTGGCACGATCACATTCCCTTTGCCCTTTGGGCTTATCGTACTAGCATTCGTACTTCTACTAATGCCACACCTTTTTCTTTGGTATACGGTACCGAGGCTGTTTTGCCTCTCGAAATACAAATACCCTCCCTTAGAATATCTCTTCAGGATATTCTCACTAACGATGATTTCCGCCAAGAGCGGTTAGCCCAATTGGAGCTTCTTGACGAACGTCGTCTTACAGCTCTTGATCATCTTCAAATCTATCAAAAACGCATCAAGCGTGCTTATGATAAGCGACTTCATGAGCGTACCTTTAAGGTTGGTGATCTCGTCCTCAAAGAGAATCAACATGTAACCAAACTGGAAAAGAGCAAACGCGGAAAATTTGCTCCCAATTGGATTGGGCCTTATATAATCACTCACACCTATGGATCAGGCACTTATCGTTTAGCTTCGCTTAATGGTAAACCTGAGCCTGAACCCCTTAATGCCTTGCATCTTCGACCATTCTACTGTTGAAATTAGGGTTATATCACTTCTTATCCGCCTACTGCTCGTCCCTTGAGCTCACATACCACCACATACACTTGTCTCTTACATCTCGAAATAAAATCAAGCTCACCCCTCACCTCCCCTTACGATGCCTTCCCCTTCTTAGTCTAGTCCATGACTTCAAAGTATTAAAATAAGCCGTATTCTTATGGGATTTTCTTGAGTCAAACTTCCTACTAAACTAGATGCTTCACGCCAAAAGAACATCTAGTTATCTAAAATTAAATATAGACTGCTCCCTCGAAGGACAGCTATATGCCAAACTATTGCTGCTACTATAAATAGACTGCTCCCCTGAAGGACAGCTATGCACTAAAATCATCGCTGCTACTATAAATAGACTGTTCCCCCGAAGGACAGCTATACACAGTCAGCCTTTATCAGAAGCTTCTCGCATTGATCAGCTTCGTGAAGACCTCAAGAATAATACAATCAATATCCCTTATAGACTTCCCGCATTGATCAGTCTATCTTCAGTAAAATAAAAGCCTCATGCAAAAGAACTTTTTGGGTCATGGACTTGTCTATTTAGGGTAGGTTCTCTTTCGTTGTAACAAGTTCTTTGTACCTCAGCTATATCATCCACATCACCTCACCATTTGTTTCAACTCAAGGGACGTAACGTACACCTGATATATTGTGATCATACAACTCTTTTCAACTATGGACTTCTCGTCTATACACGGCACTTAGGGCTTCAGGCTCGTTCTACGTTGTGTGGTTTGTTTAGCTCTTTTCACCTATGGAGCACTCTTTCCGCTTTGCCTCGCATCTAGAATTGTGTGTTGATCTTAATCAGGACACTATTCCCTACTACTTGGGTATGCTAACCTTTGCTTTACCTATACCTACACCAACAACATTATCCTACCAGCACCAACAACATTACCCTACCAACATCAATTTTTTTTTTTTTTTTTTTTTACCAAACGACAAATTGCCTAAACCATACCAAATTGCCTAAATTCACCCCTCCCTGATCCTAAGGGAGAACTACATCGGTCTGAGGCCCTTCCTTGCTTTGTGCAATGGGCTATGTAGGCAGCACTTCGGAGACATGGGGTCTCCCAAGGTTAGCTCGACCATCCCCTACCATAACCTATCTTGTGTGGTGAATATAAATATTTTTGTGTATTTTTATTTTTATCACATTTCTCTTTATCCTTTTTCGAAACACCGAAAATCAAAACACCGACAATCTTATTATTATCATAACTCAAATCAACATACATACTCAATTTTATTTAGATGTTAAACAAATACATCTTCTCTATCATCGACACGCAGGTCGGCATCCTTATTTATTCTTATACCTCGCTAACATATACTCAGACCATCACAACTCATCCCGAACTAGGTGATGATCGTGATCGTCGACCCCTCTCACCGGGCCTCTCTGTCCTCAAAGGTACCACGGCTATTGGTACCGCCCACTGATCTGCCAATCTCTCCTGTAACATATGAATACGCCCTCTCGCATGGAGAACTCCAGCCTCTAGTCTCGCCGCCCGTGACTCCGCAACCACTAACAATCCTCTTGTCTCATTCACCTGCGTTTGGAGCTGCTGAACCAAACGCTGCAGACGATCCCTCTCTGCTGTAATCACCGCTGTGTCAGGGCGCTCACGTACACCTCGCAGTTCTGCTACCCACCATAATCTATAGGCCTCTGTCATTCCTGCATCCATTACCCTGCGATCGGCTGCTATCTCCTCAGGCCCTTCTGGAGGTGTTGGCCGGGGTGGTGAGAATGCTGCCTCGGCATCGACCCTCATATATGGTCTATAAGCCTGTGGTATGTCCTGCACAAATCCAAATTGTCGCCGCACGCGATCTATAGGAATCCTCTCATATTCACCTGGCCTGTGCCCCGCGATCCACCTCAATCGCTCTACACCTCTCAACTCCTCAGCTATGTTCTCGGTTACCATATAGTTCCCGTAGGGCCTCCAACAGATATCCGCAACCGTCAACCTCTCCCATACCTGCCTGTAATACTCAATGTCACCCGGCACGGCCTGAGATCTTGCCTCTTGTTCTGTCTGGACCCATCGTCGGAATCCCAACCTCTGTACTCCGGTCTCTCCTGCCTGGATGGATCGGCCTATTGGTCGCACACAAACAATGTGCTCATAGGCCCAACAGTGTAATAAGTATGCGCAATCCAACGTTGTCCTGTGATTTCGCCTACAAGCCCATAAACCCCTGTATAGCTCCGCCAAATATGCAGGTGCCCATGCAAAAGTCACATTCCTTTCTATCATCTCCCAAATAACACACATCAATGCCTTTGGAAATCTTCCCCCTTCCGCCCTCGGTAATGCATAATACCCTACCGCTATCATTAATAGCACTGCTAACCTTGTCTCCTCAGGGTGTGCTGCATACATTACCCCATATGTGAATGACAAACCCCGCTGTGTTAAGTCTCGTGCATATGGACCAAACACTTCTGTTATCGCTGCCCGCCCCGCGCTAGGTAGTGCCTGATAAACTGGTTCTCCTGTAATAGGGAGTCTCAAAATCCGAAACACATCTTCCAATGTTACTGTCATTTCCCCTGTTGGCAGATAGAAGGTATTTGTCTCAGGATTCCATCTCTCAATCAGCGCCTGTAACATACCATGGTTACGTGCGATTCGTGAATAATAACGGATTCCACTTAACCCCAAACGATTTATCAATGTCCATTCCGCTGGTGTTACATCCGCTCGGATTCGCGACAACAGCGCTGGCACGCTATCATTCATCCTCAACCCTGTCTCTGCCTGCATACACCAAAACAACAAACAACCATTCACTCCGTTAGGATCTTTTTCAAACATTCTGGAAATTTCTCCAGTAACCGGTACCGGTTACACGTAACCGATATCGGTTGAATAACCGATACCGGTTCTCCCTAACCGCTACCGGTCACTGTCAATTTTATACACCTTCCTTAAAAACAACCACCTACGACAATAATTTGCTCGTTTCTTCGTTTTTATACATATAAACATACCTGGAACCCCTGATTGCCTACCCTGTAACACTTACCTCACCTGCAACCCTTGTTATCATGTTTTCTTTCTCATATCTACCCACCTACTCTCCCCCATCTTATTCACAAAACATGCAGTAATCAAATCACAAACAAAACGTTTACCTCTTGGGTTGCAGCAGCTTGAGGTGGCCCTTGTCTTCCCTCCTGTCCTTGCCTGCTGGATGCTTCTCCTCGTTCTGCCATGATCACCACCCTTTTTAACTTTGTCTGTCTGCCTTCTGAATCTCGGATCACATTCACTTTCCTTGTCTCTTTTCTCCTTCTCACCCAAATCTCTCATGCAAATACCTGTCTCAGTCGTCAAAAAGCGTCGCGTTCGCGTATTTAACCTCTTGCATGGCTCTAAAATTAAAACTTAAGTTGCCACCCTAGCTTTTCTATTTTTAGAAAAGCTCATACCTAAATAACCGGTATCGGTCATAGAACCGATATCGGTCATATCTCTACCGACATCGGTTACCTAACCGATACCGGTTATGCACCTGCCTTTTTGAAACAGGGTTCTTTTCTTCATTTCTCATCTAAATTTTTGTCGCGCCCGCCTCTTTGCCTGCATAAACAACAGAATTTACCACATTTGTTTATCCACCACACATAGCATTATAATTTCATTAAACATCATTTCTACCAATACACAACCATCAACTACGAATATCAAGAAACTATCAATCTATACATCATTTAGATCCAACTCATCAGTTACATATATTACACTGCCACAAAACCACCAATTTATCACATAACCTGACATTCATATATACGCACAAATAAACAAAAACATCAGCATCATCTATCTATCAACATGTCAATTAAACTCATCACACATTCTATATATTACCAACCATTTATTTCAACACATTTTAAACACAGCATGTGGATCAAAACATCATCTATATATATATATCCCAGTTTTCAAAAATACAATGTGCCCTACATCGGGGCCTCTGTGATCTCATAATATACCAAAGCCGGCACGCAGGCCGCAATACCTACCAAAAATATCGACTCGGCTCGCAGGCCGGTCTCTCATATCAAAAATATACTCGGCTCGCAGGCCGGTATCAAATGTACAACCCGTACTCGGCTCGCAGGCCGGTATATAATAAATAAATAAATCAAAACAATGAATAAGTGTAGGCACGCAGGCCTCTATCAATACAACCGGTTCGCAGACCGGTGCCCATGTCCCTATACAAAACCATGTCGGGGATCTATCAGCTCTCCCCACCGCCCTCGGCACCTCTCCCCGCTGGTCCCTGTGGTGCCTCTCGCCTCCTGCCCGTCACGGACACGCCAGCTGTAGCTGCCCCTCCCTGAGATCTCTGGCTGTGCGAGGTCTCCGCCCTATGCGCTGCATACGCCTGATACTCGACTCCGCTACTATCAAGAATATCCTGATAATAACGGGCCTCTGCTCTAACCTCCATATAACGATCTCTCGCCACTGAAGGAACTGGGGCTGGTCCCCTGGCACCTAACACCAATATCCCCTGAGCCTGTACCTGCACCTGTGGCTGTGGTGCTGGTGGAGGTGCTGCCTGTGCCTGTACCTGCACCTGTGGCCGTGGTGGTATCTGGGGCTGTGGCTGTGCTGCTGCTGGTACGGCTGCCTGTACCTGTACCTGCACCTGTGGCTGTGCTGCTGGTGGTGGTGCTGCCTGTGCCTGTACCTGAGCCTGGGCTAGCTGCCCCTGTAGGACCCCTATCTGTGCCTGTGCAGCAGCCAACTGTCCCTGTAATAACTGCACCTGCCCCCGGAGCTGATCTCTCTCTGCAGTAACTGCAGCCAAGTCTGGCTGCGCAGGCGGTACTATCCTCGCTGCTCTCTGCCCAGCCCACCAGACCCTGTATGCTGCCGTGCACCCGGCATCATCCACACCCTCACCTGCTGGTCTCTCCGCTACCCAGTCTGGATCCCAAGGCTGTGGTGCTGGCAGTGGGGCCTCTACATCATCCCTCCTGTACTGAGGGAAGGGAGGTGGCTCGTCCTGTGGCAGCCCCATCTGCCTGCGTACCCTCTCTAAGGGTATCCGCTCGTACTCTCCCGGCCTACGTCCTGCTATCCAGAATGTATACTGGATCAGGCGCAGCTGTACGCGGGCTCCTCTGCCAGGCTGGTGACCTCTGTAGGGTCTCCATATAATGTCTACTGCTGTAAGGCCCTCTAGCATATGTCTATAGTAGGCCACATCTCGACCTGCAACAACTGCTCGTGGCTGGCCCACGATCCCCAACCACCTCTGAAATCCATATCGGTACACGACCTGTGGCCCTGGCTGCTGGGGTAGCCCTACCGGCCTGATGCATACGATGTGCTCGTATGCCCAACAGTGCAACAAAAATGTAGAACAAATACCAAATCGCCTCCTCCGGCGATAGCCCCATAACTCCCTGTATAATTGCACCAGATACACTGGTGCCCATGCGAAACAGGTGTGCTCCTCCACCATCTCCAGTAGCACCCCCATCAATGCCCGTGGGAAGCGGCCTCCCTCTGAATCCGGGAGGGCGAAGCAGGTGATCCCTATCATCATCAACACGGCAAGCCGTGTCTCATGTCTGTGTGCGCGGTACATGTCACCATATCCAATGCTCGCGCTATGATATGTCAGAAGCGCGGCTGCATCCCCAAAAACCTGCAGTATGCTATCCATGGCAGTCTCTGAATCTACCTGAAAAACGGCCTCTCCCTCGATCGGTAGCCGCAGGATGCGATACACATCCTCTAATGTGACCGTCATCTCCCCGGTCGGCAGATGGAACACATTGGCCGCCGGATCCCATCTCTCGATGAGGGCGACCATCAGGCTGTGATCTCTGTCGATCGCTCTGTACCTCTGGACCCCGCCGAGCCCCACCTCGCGCATGATGGCCCAATGCGCCGCAGATATGTGTGGCCTCATCCGACTCAATAGTGGAGGCATCCTATCACGCATCGTCAACTGCTGACGTGCCTGCAAAACCAACCCACATTCTTAGACCCACTCTTTATTATAACACCTACTTTACCATCTAAACCCCCTTTTGTAACACCCAAAATCTAACCCCACACCTCACCTTTCTCCAACCCAACACAACTCACCCCACCAAGCCCCCCCCAACCCCCACCTCAACCCAACCCAACACAACCCACCCCACCAAGACCCCCAACCCACCTTCAAAACCTAAACCCTAAACCCTAAACCCCTAAAGCCCCCCCCCTAAACCCTCAACCCAACCCAACACAACCCACCCCACCAAGACCCCCAACCCACCCCTAACCCAACACAACTCACCCCACCAAGCCCCCCCAACCCACCCCTAAACCCTAAACCCCAACTCAACCCAACCCAACACAACCCACCCCACCAAGACCCCCAACCCACCTTCAAAACCTAAACCCTAAACCCTAAACCCCTAACCCAATCCCATTCCCCACTCCCAACCCAACCCAACACCCCAAAGCCATACACCCTCAATACCACCCTCAACCCATCCCTCCCCCACCGATACCGGCCGATACGAGACCGATGCCGGTCCCCCATTCTAACCTTACTCTATTCTTTTTTCGACCGATGCCGGTCGCCTAGTGACCGACATCGGTCACTGTCCACTACCCGAGCCGAACCCGCGCACGGCCCCCAAAACTCATTTTTTTACCTATTTCTACCCATCTACCCACCCAAAAACCCTAAAATTTTACACACCTAGCCGCCTTAGCCTATCTAACCTATCTACCCTCTCCCTTTCTCAAATTACCTCCATTTACCCATTATTTCCTACAAAATACCAATTCCTACCCAAATCCCAAAAACCACATAACTCAACCAAATCACCAAATTAAAGAGTTTAGAACCTACCGGTACGACGACACGTCGTCGTGGTGGGATGGGTGGTGGCGGTCCAGCTGGTCCAGCTCCTCCGGCTCCTCCTGCCTGTGCCATGGCTCCAATCCTGATCTGCTGGGTCCCCGGCCAATCACCTGCTGCCTCCTCAACTATTCGGGCCCACTATCAACTCTCTCCGCCAATCAAATAGCTCCACCTCACTCAATACCCCTCCAAATCAACTCTCCACGTCAGACAAGTCAATTTGGATTACAAATAACAACAGTGACAATGACAGGCCGTATGTTTCTTTTTATAGGTTTTTCGACCTAAACCGATGTCGGTTTCCTTTCTGCCCTAGGAAACCGGTATCGGTCCCTTAACCGATATCGGTCATGATGAATCGACGTCGGTCTGATACCCCTTTTACCCCATTCTTTGCCGTTCCTTACTCCTTGCCTCTTTTTCACCAATATCGCCTCTGTCCGGCCCAACCCAAGGCCTCGCCCTACCAATTGGCCCGACCCAAGGCCTCAACCTACCATTTGGCCTCGACCCAAGGCCTCAACCTACCACTTGGCCCGACCCAAGGCCTCGCCCTACCAATTGGCCCGACCCAAGGCCTCAACTTACCTATTTGGCCCGATTTGGCCCCCAAGGCCTCTATTTGGCCCCCACCTATTTGGCCCGACCTAAGGCCTCAACCTACCTATTTGGCCCGACCTAAGGCCTCAACCTACCTATCTGGCCCGACCCAAGACCTCCACCTACCTATTTGGCCCGACCTAAGGCCTCGCCCTACCAATTGGCCCGACCCAAGGCCTCAACCTACCTATTTGGCCCGACCCAAGGCCTCAACCTACCTATTTGGCCCGACCCAAGGCCTCGCCCTACCAATTGGCCCGACCCAAGGCCTCAACCTACCTATTTGGCCCGACCCAAGGCCTCGCCCCACTTATTTGGCCCGACCCAAAACCTCGCCCTACTTATTTGGCCCGACCCAATGTTTTATTTTATCCATCGCATCCTGTACCAATTGTGCCCGACCCAAGGCCTCAACTTGTACCTGTTTTGGCCCGACCCAAGGTCCTCGCCCCACTTGATTTGGCCCGACCCAAGGCCTTCGCCCTAGACCTAGATTGTGCCCGTTTATCCCAAGGCCTTAACCTACCTATTTGGTACCGACCCAAGGCCTCGCCCCACTTACGTTGGCCCGTACCCAAGGCCTCGCCCTACCAATTGGCCCGACCCAAGGAGCTCAACCTACCTATTTGGCCTTGGATACCAAGGATTATCGCCCCACTTATTTGGCCCGACCCATCGGCCTTCGCCTATACATTGCTGGTTGGCCCGACCCAAGGCCTCGTACCCCAGTCTTACTATTGGCCCGATTTCAAGGCCTGCGTCTGCTACCAATTGGCCCGACCCAAGGCCATCAACCTACCTATTTGGCCTCGACCCAAGGCCTACGCCTTTACCAATTGGCCCGATCCCTGAGGCCTCGCCCTACTCAATCTGTGCCCGATTTGAGGGGGATTACCTCATACCCACTTATTTGGAGCTGACCCATGGCCACCACCCATACAACTTGGCCCCGACCCAAGGCCGCATCACTTCCATAGCTATACCCACAATCAACGTTTTATTTTATCCATCCATCCTGTACCTTGTGTTTCATCGAGCTCACTTGTGACCCGCATCCCATTTAGCATGACCTAGGGTCCTTGACTTGATCTGTCGACACAACTATTGCCTAGACCTAGACCGTGTACGTTGATAAATCCTCATCACCTTACCCGCCAACTCACTTTGGTACCTGCATCATGACATAGCCCTAAACGTTCCTGTACCTTACCTAATTATATACCCATGGAGCTTACTTCCTATGCCTTGGATACCAGGATTATATGCACTCCTTGTTTGGACCCAAAGCTATCGACCTTCTAGCCTACTTGACCAAGCCCGCAACTGGTCTGCTCGGGAGAAAATCATGTACCCTAGGTCGTACTATTGCATTACTCAACATAGCGTCTGCTTCCTTGGACCTACACCGATCATCGGTTACCATCCCTCTACCCCACTTACCCTTTATCGTAACCCTATCCCTGATTTCTCGTTCACTCAATCTGTGATAGATTTGAGGGGGATTACCTATACCCTTAACAACGGAGTAACGGAACTTCATTTTGGATTGATCCGTCGCAGGCTTTACAGAATCAAAGCTACACGACAATAAGCGGGCTAATGTAGACACCAGAACTTCATTTGTCTCAAGCAGAGACCCTTGAAGAAACCCGAAGTCCCATTTCGCAACCTAGGACCTCATTACCTGGCAACTTCGTCACAATTATTTATTAAGTTACATCTTGTAATTGATAAATCCATTATCACCTTACCCGCCACCTGCACTTTGCCACCTCATCATGACCTAGCCCTAACCCTAAACTAAGCTAATCCTAAGACCCATGACTTAGTCTAGACGTCACATCCATAACTAATGCCTCCTTACTCGCACCCAAAGCCTTACCTTCTAGCCACTTGACCAAGCCCGCAACTGATCTCATCGGGAGAAAAGCAGGGAAGGTGGGCTATTTTACTCCAAAAATAGCCTACTTTTTCCTAGAACCGATGCCGGTATCGGTTACTCAGTAACCACCGTCGGTTATAGGTAACCGCCATCGGTTCCTTTGATCAAAACCAGGAAAAATAGCCTTTCCCCAAACCAAAACAACGGATCGGAATTTCATTTTGGAGATCAGTACGAAGGATTTTGTGTTAACTCAAATGAGCAGTCCAAAGCTGATCAGCAGAGTCGAAAGGAAGTTTCACATTGACCAAGTAGAGCCCGAGTAAAGAAACCAGACTTAGTTGGCTAACCAAGGAGATCAACTGGCATCTTGTGTTCTTAAAACCAGGTAGTCCTTCCAAGACAAAAAGGAGTTCTTCGCAGTCAGCCTAATCTTTCTCTACGGTACGCGCACATCATCTCGACATTCTACAGGTATTCCTCCTAACCCTAACCTTATATGTTTCTATAAGGAACGAAGCATTTCCGAGTGAAACAGTAAGCTATATAATGGCCTTCTTTGTGCCATTTTGAAAAGGAGGAAGAAACTTGGCATATTTTCTAGAAGTGTAAATAGATCAGAGAGAAATCAATACAAAAGGGCTTTCCATTCATTGTCTATCCAATCTCTGTTATCTCTGTGTTTTCTTTTAATTTCGTGAAGATCATTTGTTTCTAGTTCGTTAGTCTCACTGATTGCATATTTTCAAATATTGCGAGTATAGTGATCTTGTATAACCAAGAAGGAACTTTGTGTCCTTGATTAATGAATCTGAAGAAGATTATTTACAGAACTTTGTGTCTGGTAATCTCATCTTGTACAAACGATCTTGTCTTAAATTCACTGCAACTTCGTATACATAAAGGATTATTCTGCTATCTATAATCCTGCATGTTGCTCTTCTGCTCACCCTCGTATTCCCTTTCCTCATTCCTTTTTTAACTGATGATCCTTGTGGAAAACACTTTCGTAATATCCAAGTTCAACTATAAAATCATGTTTTGTATATTTGTAAATAAGTTCGTTTCTGAATAAGGGAACCTCTCCCATTAAAGAGGAGGGACTTCTTGTCCCCTGACTGTTGCTCTTCTTAAAAGTCCTATTTGACGACCAACACATATCAAAAAAATTCTTAATGGAATCAAGGACCTAGGCCTATCCCTTCCTCCTAGATCCCTATAAAGGGGCACGATGAGGGATCCTACTACAACTCATGTGATGATAATGGATTGGTACAGCCTGAGATCCTCTGTGTGTAGACCTATGAGAATGACCATATGACTACTTAGGTGAGAGACTAATAGTAGTAGCTCCGTTTCATGAGTGTGCTCATCATCATCTCTCTTGATCCTCACATAAATTGATATCAGTCCTCATCTGAGTCATCTCCTCTGCGGCATGCCAGGATGACGCAAATACCTCAATATGGAATCCTTCCATCATTGAGTCTCCTATGTCAACAAGTAGATGATCTCTAGTCATCTTCATGGGTATCACAAACATGTCAAGGAGTGTGTACTAAATAAGATTTCCCCATCCATCCGTAATAGTTACAAAGTGCGAGTAAACAATGATAAGTTAGAAGACTTTCAAAAATAAACAAAGAGAGAGGTAGCTTACTAACATTTAATATGGGAAATAAATATAGGAAAAGAGTGTTTCACTCACGCGGATCCCCAAGCATCCATCTCGAATCAATGAGTGGTACCAGTGTAGGAGACGGTACATCCTCCTCCTTAACTCTAACCTCCTACTTCACCCTCTGTGGGTGTACATTTGCCTTATATGTTTCCTCAGGATACAATGTCTCCTCCTCTACATTTTCCTCAACTCTAGCAGCAGTTGCAACCTCTCTTGTGGGTTCTCACTCTGATTCTGACTCCTCCCTCAAGCCCAAATTAGTCTCAACCTCCTCCTCCTCCTCTCTTTGTACTAGACCTTCCTCAATCTAGAACAACTATCTCAGCCTAACTACTACCCCATCAGTCAGATCTAGTGTGGCATGTCGTTTACCGATAGGAATCTTAGGAATAACCACCCTCCACTCTAACTGACCTCTCTAGGTGGCTCTCACCTCCCATATGCCCCTATACACTATGGCTACTACTATGAGAGCATATACATAAGGTAACCCAAACTTCTGGGGTAACCTGTGCACCGAACGAGTCTCGACTCTACTGCTCTGATAGTTTAGCTAAATTGTGGTGCGACATGTAGTCAAGGTAATGCTCTCCTCACCACATCTACCAGCCATATCATGATATGACTATGTAATCATGTCTATTGTGGTCAGTGTGTATACCAACTATGATGGGACCCTAAGTGGAGCCATGTCCACCCACATGGATTCTCTAATTGTTGTGGGATCTGTTATCCCAACTCCCCTCTGGTAGGGGATCATCCTCTCTTACACCCAAAACATAACCAGTGTGGGATGGCTGAGGGACTTAGCCCCCAATATGACAATCCTGTATAGGTCATGATAAGTGGTCCCTAAAATGTCTACTCCTGATGCATAGACTCTACCATATAGCTTGATACTCTAAACAATGGGATCCTAACAAAATAGGAACATGTCCCCACCCTTGTCCCCAATCATACGTGAAGCCAAGATACTAACAACAGCCTAACGCAGAGTATGGATAGGTTCAGTGTCAATTGAAACCAATATAACTCCCTGTTTGGCACCTATGTCAGGTGTTAGTGCATCACCGAGATAAGTGGCCTAGATGTGATCCTCAATTGTTGAACTAGCGCTTTTCAACGCTAACTTCCTCTTGGAGATAGGAACTCCAAGGATCCGATATACATTCGATAAGGTGATGGTCCATTCACCTCTAACTCCAAGTAGTCAGGAAGTGTTCCAATCTACATCCTAGTAGCTCAATAAGTCACAAAGTAGGTGACTCATGGGAGCAACGAGTCGTGTCTGAGAAATCCTCAAAAGGCTAGCCCTCCCTAGTAAGTCTCTCTCATCCTGAGTTAGTCCCTACAAGATTTGGAGCAACTAATCCTACTCACGAGATCTACTCCATCTAATATAACCTCCCTACATCCATAAAAAACAAGAAAAGAGCAAGTTAGAACCTCATAGATACATAACAAGCTCACAAAAACATTATAAATGCAAGCAAAAATAAAAAATCAATACTTAGTCAATAAAATGCAAATTTCCTTGACGGTTATGAAACCACCGCTCATAGCAGAGTGGTGATTACGCATCCGTTACTCTGTCTGAGTGGCAGTTACGTAACTATCGTTGCGGTTTCACCCAAAAAACTTAGGTCATACCCTAAAGTCTATAAAATTGGAAAAACCTCAAAATACACCAAATTCAATCAAATAAAAGACATATCCTAAGTAGTGCCCCCTTGCGATAATTTTGGCTACCAATTTATTAAAACTTACCCCCCACAACTAGTTTTAACTAAGTCCTAATTTTTAGGGAAAAAATGAATGAATGTTAATAACTAACCTGATCGTGACCCTCTGCTCATGTCGTTGGTTGTGTTGCCATCATATCAGAGTGCTCATTGATTTGGTTGTACTCTCGCGTGAAATGGTCACATGTAATCTAGAGCTTAAAAAATCACTAAATGAGTGGGTGAAAATGATTTTTATAAATAGTAAAAAGTGACGCATATAGTGTTTTCTAATTTCGTTTCGAGTGTGTGTATGCAGGGCTAGAGCGTTGGCGCATGTATATTTCTTAATCCCACGGATATGTTAAGTACTCTTGTCATTTTAGTTCAAAATGTTTTGTCGCTTATGTTTTATATCTTCACTTGATTCTCATCTTTCTATTGTAGGTTGTGGGAAGGTTGGATTGGCGTGGTTTTAACACAGATGAATGAGGTATAATTTCTAGTTTTCCCATTTGGGGGCGCCATACTTAGAATTTGCATTTTATGCCCATCCATGGCTAAAACAATTCTTCGAGGAGGCAATATGTATGCACCCAAAATTGCACGGTGCTACATTGACGGACACAGTAAAAATCCCCTATGATGATTTTCTCTTTTCTAGAACAAATGATGACATCCAGGTCCCATTTCGTTGTCTACAACATGCACATATGACTTGTTCTTCATTGTTTCTCAGTTCTTTAACTATTATTTCTTTGGCAAATGCATTTCACCCTTTTTCCCTAGTGTTTTCTTCTTTAGTCATGCAACCGCCACAGTGGTTGCACAACCTCCGGTCTACCTAGATCGGAAGTTACATAACCACTATGGAGGTTGTGTAACCTCCAGTCTGCACAAACCGGCGGTTCCATGCACTTTATTCCAAGACTCCAAACTGTGTTTTTTAAATGCGTGTTACAAGATTCTGAGTGTTTTCATGAGAAACTTATGAGAAGCTTTACTTCTTTCTGTGATCATGAGGTGAGGCAATCAGAAGAAAAAGTAATCCAAAATTATAAATTGGAAAATATTGTAGTTTAAATTAGATTATGCCTCGCATCCCGCAACAGAGGAAAAACCACATCCAACTATTCCCTTTTTATTTTATTTTAGTGTAGAAGTAGGATTTATTTAATTTAGAAGCAATTTCCCTTGTCTATAGATTTCTTTTATTTTATTTCCAATAAACAGAAAATCCAAAAACATAGATTCGAAGTTAATTAGATTTACTTTATTTACTTGCATTTAAAAGCTCCTCTGAAAATACCAAAAACAAGTAATTAGATAGTTTTTTTTTTTTGCATTTCTTTAATTAGATATTTACAATCAGATTTAATTAAATCAAAAGGGGAAATTAATAAACTTTTATTTAATTTAGATTTGTTTGTATTTTTTATTTAAAGGTAGGAAATTAGATTAATTAGATATGGAATGAACAAAACCCCCCTCGTTTCCATAGTGGCCAAGGCTACCAGACCTTAGCTTTAGTCCCTTTGATTTCTTGCATGTTTTTTTATTTCTGCATTTGCTTAGTTTGTGTCCACGTGACCATTGAGTGTCCAAGACAACCTAGAATTAGAGCTTGTGATCCAACTGTGCCACAAAAAAACATTGATACACGCTTGACATACATTAACTAAGGCTTATGTTAGCTTATCTTTAGGACTACCCCGGTCCCACCTGATATTATTCACCAACTCATTACTTTCAACGATGAGGTAGATACTGACAAAGAATTTTGGGCGAACCAACCAGGTAGAGACTAGACATCATGACTCTTGATTTGTCCTTATTTCATTATTTGTCTTATCTTCATGACCCTCTTTGGAGAGGAATTTACAAACAACGTAGGGAAATTTCCTAGCGTTCCACAACCAAGTAGAGTCTTGTTTGGTTCTAATGAGATTGACTGTGATTTGCATACACCGATCATCCTTGATCGTAGCATCAGCTCCAAACAATTAAGACATACATCCATTTCCATCAATGAGAAAATTCCCATTTTTCCAGTTGAGAACATTACATTACCTTTATTTATTATTTTCACCTCCATCTATTCCACCTACATCCTATCTACCCATCCTACTAGCATCCGATTCATTTCATTTTGGTTGTCTTGGCACGACCTCGGGAGGTCGCACGTGTCTAGGAATCACGTGTTGATTCTTAGGCATACCATGGCCGCCAAAACTTGTGTGTCTTGACATCCTGTAATGTCCTGGATGCCTCCCCAACTAGTCGAAACATGCTCACTGAATCTTTAGACAATGGTGTTGTTGGATCCACCATCATTGTAGCATCCTAGACATTAAGTACTAGATCCAAAATCTTATTATGGGAACTCTATATCAGGGATTTTCACTCCTCCGTCTACCCTACAAAACCAAAAATGACACATGTTACGCACAATATCAATATATTTGCATAAACCCATTTTTTCACAAATCACCTAAGTAACATAATAACAAATATATGTGGCTACTCAGGCCTCTCTACGACGGTCTTATCATCTACACATCCACTCAATACCTTATCCTCGTCACCATGATGAGGTCTCGCTCTTAGATACTGTGCCCACCTATCTCAGGGCACCAATATTATGTCCCCCTTCACAATGTGGTCTCAGTCTCTGCCTAAGGTGCATGACTATCTGCAACCCGATCAAAATCAAATATCCTCCTATGGGACATCACATCTTATGCTTTATGAGCCATGGTGATAGTTGTTTTACTCTTATTTTAGTAATAGGACTATCTCCGCTAGTACCCATGACGTGTGATCCTATATCTGCAGATCCTCTATCGGATCCCTCCTATGAACTACTCACCACTATGATTTGTGGTGGACCTTGAGCATCTCCACCATGTCTATGTTGCCTTCAGACATGTCTTCCCATTTTCCATATCCTACAGGGTCATAATGTTGGTATCCTTACCTCTTTTCCTGTAACATATGTGGCATGACGAAACTAGTAGGGTGACAATGATGGCATCACTGCTTGCGTCTGTCACCCAAACTAGCTGGGGACCCTGATCACTACATGATTCTCTTCGTAATAGACATAATGCCCTGTCACCTTAGTCATGGTATCCAAAAACTCTACTCTGGGGCCAACTAGGCCACTGATCCACATTCCCTATATAGGGTTGTCATGTAACATCATCTAGACCCACATGTGCTAGTGGTCGGTATGCTCTAAGTGCTCTCATTGTCTCCCCCTGTGCCCACTAAAGTACTCTCGAGGCATTTTCCGCTACTTCCAATGGTGCCCCCTGTCATCTTATAAATCAGGAACCTCTCATATATCCATGATGTCATTTAAATCACGGGTCTCAAGACCCTCTGGCATTTACGCCTTAGCTTGTATAAATCATGTATGAATTGTACCCATATGGTGGTGCCCCAACTGAACAACACCCCATGATCGAAAAAATCTCTACACACAACTATCAAAAACAATGGGATGGATCCATCTGCCTTGTGACACACTATCTGTGCCACCACGATCCCCATCACTACCTTCTATATAGTTGGAATCCTTGCATCCTGCATTGTGTTGAGCCAGACACATAACATAATTTTGTCACATGTCTCGCTCCCAGTAGCCCATACAGCTAGGGCTCTCCACTATGTAGCATCTGAATTTAGATCACAATACATGCAGGTTCCCTTAACGGGTAACCCCAAAACGACATGTACATCCTCAAAGGTCAATGCCATCTCCATGGTCCTCCCGTCCCGTCCACCACCGAAAGGTGTTAGACCTAGTCTCCATGAAGCTAAGAACATCTGTAGCAAATCCAGATCCAACGGTATCCTGGGAATTTGCATGATGTCGGTGAATCCCCAACCCTATAGTTGGGTCACCTCTACCTAACTCAATCCGACAATCATACCATTGAGCCATGATACATCTATGCTTGACCATAGGCGGATCCTATGCTCTGCCTACATCCACAAAATGTGAACAAATAAATATTAGAAGTTTGAAATATCGATTTGGAATGAAACAATTAAAGTGTATAACCTACTCCTACAACTTCCCTACACCATCGTCCCTATGGAAGACACCATCAACCCCTGTCAGAAATTTCTAACCATCCCGATGCCATTAGCCCTCCTATTGTAAAGGGGTCAATGGCTTTTGGCCAAAAAGCGGCCGTGACTTTTAAAATTTAAATTTAAATTTTTGAATTTTAAAAATCTACAAAATGAAAAAATAAAAACGAAATCCCTCCCAAACCCACTTGTATTTTGTGTTGACCTACCCAATGACGTAAGTTTGGACAAAAATGATGCGCTAACGACTTCGAAAAATAAAAATAACTAAAATGCCACCTAATCTACCCAGCGAAATTAAATGCAATGACTTATTCGTGGTCATGCTCTAGTATGCCTCATTATCCTCCATTGCCGCCTCATACTTGTGTCATGACATCAAAATTCATCCAAATTTAGAATTATAGAGCTCATTTTTCTCAATTCCAAAAATAACAATAAGCAAATCAAAATAAAAAACACTATATAGAACCCAAATTTCTATTCAAATTTTGTTACAATAAACCTAATTCTTCAAATGAATTCCATTTTTTCTCCCAAACTCCACAACATGTGTCATTTGTTACATCTCGACCGTAATCTCAAACTGCTCATTTCAACCTATTATGTGCATCCTTTAGATGATCTTCAAAATTTTCCTATTTTTGACACCTTACCTCTATGAAATCACCACATTATGACACACCATCCTTCCCATGGGCTCCTAGTTAGGTGATTTATGTCTTATTTTATTGATGTTCCTCTAGTGTTTCTTTTCAGTTGTGATTCTTAAAGGTTCTTGCAACATGGATTGCGCCCACGCATGACATGACAAACAACACTATCGGGAACGTATTGGTGGGTATATTTCATTACAACATCCACTTTCGATTTCAGTATTATGGACAATTTCTTTCCATTGATCACCTCATGTTGCGTTATTGTGACATGCAGTGATAAATGGCTAGGGCATATGTATACACCTAATTTTTCACTTTTCATCTTTCATACTTGTTACTAACATTTTTTTTGTGCATATAAGAGACCGATGCATCTATTTCTTGAGTGGGTGCTTTAAGGAGCTTGTCGGGATTGGGGAATGGTTATTCATGTAACCATTATAGGTTAGAGAGAGTAAAAAGAAAGAGTATCGCTATTTGGTTCCGTCCTTAGTTGTCCTTGTCCCTTTAGGTCTCATACACATTGTACTCATGAAATCTTGCTTGCATCTTACCATTTGGCACCTTCTTCATCTATTTCCATGATGTACCACACCTCTTTTTCGCTTTGCATGACACATTATCTCATTTTACCATCCTTGACCGACACAATTGCATGTGGATGATTATGTCAGCGATAGATTTTCTCCTAGCCGACACCATCGCTCGTGGGCAATGACGTCCTATATATACACAACACACTTCAACATTCATAAAGGAAGGAAGCCAAAATCATATGAACTTCCATCTACTCTTCTCTTTTGCGCCATCTTGGCATCTACTCGCTTAGCTCTTGGTTCATCTTGCACTTTGCTTGGATTGGATTGAACACTCTTCTTCTTGGTTGGATCACTTGTACTATTGGGCCATCTATAGTGAGTCTAGGATAAGAATGATGTTCCCCTTCTACACCTAATAGTGATTCTCTCTCGGTGTGTTGCTTCTCTAGAGAGATAGATGCATCAACAACCACCCTACAAGTATAGGTGAATGCTCTAACCCTCTTTTTCATTTTACATAGACTAGTTCATCTCCTTCTGTCATTGTGCTATGTTAGCTTAGTGTTACATGTGTTTTGATACTAGTTAACATTATGTTCTTTTTCATGATAAGCTCTTTAGCTTCTCTTTACTTTCATTTCAGTCATATTGTGCATGTTTTCCTTGTCTATCATCGACCCATACTTATCCCCATCCAATCATCGATATATTAGTAAGGGGTTCTCTCCTCTATCTTGACCACGAATCTTGGAAACCCTAGGTTGACCTAGTGGTAGGGATTACTACCTTCTAGATATGCAACCCTAACACTCATTATAGCCCCTTTAAATTTATCCCTTGTGTGTCGATTCATGTGTAGTTCCTACTCGTTGCGTCAATACCCTTATAGAACAGATGATTTAGGAGTGCGGGTTATTGAGACACATTCTTGGTCTACATAGAATACCCTGATGTTTCATCTCTGATTTTAGAACTACATTATGTACAAGGATGAAACTAATGTACACGTGACTGAACCATTTGAAAGTCTTGTCATATTAGATGGTTTGGTCTAGATAGGAAATGACACTTGGTAACTCTAATGACCCCCGCAAATGATTGGTATGTGGCTCGTTGTAAAATATTAGGCCTCGACAATACGTGAAACCCTCTAAAATCAACCAATTTGACTTGAAACCCTAATCTTAGGTAAGAACCCCTACAAAAGGATTAGTGGTTGGGTTGAGGTGCAATGTATACACTGCCTAAATTGGCATTACTCTTAAGAGTCCTCAAATAACATGTAATCGTCCACCTAGGGATGCGACATAATTCTATATGGATGCAATTATATTTGATAAGTCGATCACTTGGTAATGTGTTGTAATGGACTTGGCTTTGTGGGCTCTTAATATGGGAAGCTTGGCTCTTGAAATTGATTTAGAGTGCTTCAAACTTGTGTGAGGGATGCTCCCAATTTACGAGAGATTATCTCAGTTTTTGAGTGATTTGTACTTGAGAATGCAAGGTGAGTGTTAATAATTGCCACACATATAAACAAGTGTCTTAGGCTTGCTTATATAGGGTTATGTGGATATAATTTCACATAGTGGAGATGCCAACCCGTAAAAGAAATACAAATTGAGAAAATGACTATTAGGTAGCCTTGGATGGGACCATTTCTCCTTGGATTGAACCATTGAATGATTTGGTCTAGGAGTAAAGTATGGTCTAAGAGTAAAGTATGGTCTAGAAGTAAAGAGATCAAATCAATACTAACTTCATCAAACGATAAATTATCAAATTTAAGTATCTACACATACACATATACATATATTGAATTCCACAATTTCAAAATATATTAAAGAAGCGTATAAAATATATACATTATAATAATTTTTTTAATTAATGAGTAACTCTTTTGTTATCCTAAAGATTAGGATGTTTGAAAAAAATCAAGCCTACTCACTACAAGTCTTGTTCCCCCATGTTCGCCATTTTTATCAAAAATTTCCCAAAATTCTTACCGACCATTCATTCCTCTTAAACGGACAAATTTGCATCGTAATAAAACCTCTCCCTAATTTGGATAGCTCATTCTATTCAATGAATCTGCGTACGAGCTTCACGCGTTTTACATCTATCTGGAAAATTTTGATGAAATAAACACCAAAGTCCGTCCAAGCAAAGACCCACTAATCTTCGTCAGTCGTCACTGTTCAATGAGAATAATTTTTCTTTTGTACCCTCTATTTTTTTTAATATGAGCTAGGCCTAGGTACCTGCTTTTATAAATTGGAAAACAGGGCGCTACGCATTGACTTTGAAATCAATCTTTTGCCGTCTGCTGCAGCCTGCACTGTTCACACAAATTCACAGGCAACTTCCTCTGCATTGACTTGGTAATGGGTCGACCATTGACTGATGAAAATGATGCTAGACTCCATGAAAACCCATGTTTTGTAAGCTCTCGGTTTAGGAAGGAAACAGGATGGTGGGGAGATTAAAAATTTCGGACTTTGATATTTTGACCAGACCCTTCTCCATTTTAGCGTCAAAGAGATTGAACAATGAACTCTCTAAAATACCCAAGTTCTTGAATTCCCTGCTTACAGACAATTTGGAGAGCCACATCCAAGTTTGGAGATAGGGGAATGATATGATATTGAGGCCCACTTTGATACATACTTCCAATGTACTCCGGCTTTTCTCTTCAGAGAGCGCTTTAGAACTTGAAAGAATTGATATTAGATGACAAGAGAAAAGGACAGGAGGAGGAGGAGTACAATTGTTTGAAAATTCTTCTCAGTTGGGTCATCGTAATTTGGGGAGTCTGGGGTCACTGCAGCTCATTGAAAGGCAAGAGGTTGGAAAATGTGTGATGGGTATCAGATTGGATCCACTATAAATTTAGTAGCAGAATTGGGTTTCGGGTGTGCTGTAAGGCTTGTTGGGATGAAGGGATTTAGGATGCACTTGTAGATGCAGTTTGGTTTCTCACTTCAGGGAAATAAGGAGAGAAACCAAATTTCCATTTATAATCTCTTTATGGTTATGAAGATTTGTGGAAGATCCTAATTGATCATAAGGAAGAATCTATTGGGGAAACCTGTGGCTTGTTTGAATTGAGGTGAGCAAGGAGAGATGGCCTTGAAGTACAGTTTGCTTCCACTTTCTTCATCATTCTTCTATGTCGTTTTTCTGGTGAGTTCTCTTCATGCTTTTGAGACTGTGTATGAAGATGTTTCTTTTAGAGGCCTTGACCATGATTTTCAAGCTCTTCTTGAATTGAGGAAGACACTGGGTGTGGAGTCATCAGTCTGGGACTCATCAGAATCTCCATGTGGGTGGTTTGGTGTGACGTGTGATGAGATTACTGCGAGTGATGGTGTGGTGATGGAGACAAGAGTAGTGGGTTTGGAATTGGATGGCAAACAATTGGCAGGGAGTTTGTCTCCTGCAATTGGAAGGCTTTCTGAGCTGGAAAAACTTTCTTTTGCTGATAACTTGCTGGGTGGAAGGATCCCAAAAGAGATTGGTTCTTGTTTGAAGTTGGAAATTGTGGACCTGAGAGGAAACAAGCTTTACGGCCCAATTCCATTTGAATTCAGCAAACTCAGGAGCCTCAAGGTATTGCATCTATCTGATAACTCTCTTTCTGGTGAGATCTCTTTCCTTAGTTTGAGAGGTAATCCTGATGGGTTATCAGATGGCCCTTTTCCGTATCTTGAATATCTCAACTTGGCCAACAACCATCTCACAGGTATGATTCCTTCTGATATAGCTAGGATTTCAGCCTTAAAATCTATTTTTCTCGATGGAAACATGCTTGTAGGACCCATTCCTCACAGTTTGGGTTCTTTACCATCTCTGGAGGTCCTAGACCTGCACAACAACCTTCTCCATGGGAAGCTCCCTGCATCATTAGCTAATAATTCCAGCAAACTGATTTCCTTAGATGTATCAGGCAATTTCCTAATAGGGAGAATTTCTCCTTCCTTTGGAAAGCTCAGAACTCTGAAGTTTCTAAATGTTTCCAACAACAATTTGGAAGGTCCAATTCCTTGGGGAGCCTGGTTCAAGTATGGAGCTGATCCAAGTGCTTTCTCTGGGAATACCAGGCTTTGTGGGCGGCCACTGAAATCTTGTCCAAAAACAGTAGCATTTGAGTTGTCTTCATCAACGTCATCATCATCTTCTTCACAGACCTCGGCGCTGGATCAACTGCAGCAGCAACAACCACAGAGTTTTCTGTCAGGTATTTTAAGAAGGCTGTGGCCTAAACCTTCAGACTCAGCTGCTCTAAAAACTCGGTTTGTGTTAGCAGAAACTTCTGGGGCTCCAGCTCCAGCCCCAGCTCCAAGCAACCGGACAACCAATGGTAATTCTACTGTGGCTTCCCCGCCAAAGGGAGGGCAAACAAAGCATAAGAAGAAGAAGAAGCACTCTGTAAAAAAGTGGGCTGTGGGTATGGCCTTAGGCCTAGTAACGGGGGCAATCTCTGCAGTTGTGTGTTCATTTTTGTATAGAATGCTCTTGTACTATATTCGTGGAAGACCCAAGGTTCAGGGTGCTGTGATTTACAGTTCCTTGATTAAAAAGGCTGAAGAGTTGGCATTTTTAGAAACAGACGAGGGCCTCAGTTCAGCGGAACTCATAGGGAAAGGAGGATCAGGAGAAGTTTACAAGACAAACCTCCCTGGTGGCAGGGAAGTTGCCATCAAGAAAATTGCTCAAACCAATTCCCAATCCCACAGATGTATCAGATGAAGACACTAAGCTTCTGGACAGAAGAAGGCGACAAATCCGCGCTGAATTGGAGACTTTAGGCCATATCCGGCACAGAAACCTTGTAACTCTTCTAGCCTATATTGCCAGGCCTGATTGCCATCTATTAGTCTACGAATACATGAAGAATGGCAGTCTCCAACAGGCCTTGTCAAAGGCTGCAGAAGGCGAACTAGAATTAACATGGCCCATTCGTCATAAGATTGCCATGGGAATTGCTTCAGGTCTCCAGTACTTGCACTTCCACAGCACGCCAAAAATCATTCACCGTGATCTCAAGCCTGGAAACATCCTCCTCGATGAAGAGTTTAATGCTCATGTTGCAGATTTTGGGCTTGCAAAGGCAATACCTGAAGCAGTCACACATGTTACCAGCTCAAATGTGGCAGGAACAGTGGGGTATATTGCTCCTGAATACCACCAGACCTTAAAGTTCACAGACAAGTGTGATGTTTATAGTTTTGGGGTTGTCCTTGCTGTTTTGGTTACAGGTAAACATCCATATGATGAATTCTTCCAGACAATCCCACAGGCCAGTATTCCAAAGTGGATAAGAAATGTGGTGGCATCAGAATCAACATCTGGGGCCGTAGATCAGCAGATCAGAGGACAGGGGTATGACGATGATATCTTCCTTGTCATGAAGATTGCTTGCTTTTGTACTGATGATGATCCCAGCAAGCGTCCTAATAGTAGAGAGGTCCTCACCATGCTTTCACAAATCAGTGCATAAGCATCTCCATCCTTGTTGAAGACTCATATCCACAAGTATGAAGTTATTAGTTCCATTGCAGATCACCATCTCAGTATAATTTTCAGCCACAATAACAGCACCCCTATAGCTTGTATGTTTAGTTTCTGCTATTGTTGCTGTACCCCACTGTCCTATATATGGTTCATAGCTTCTTTAAAGATGTATATCTATGAATGCATTCTCAATGCATAATTAAGTGTATTGCTGCTTTTGTATTGTCAAACTTAATATACATCTCTCATACTGAATATTTGCATTTGTTTCTTTGAAGATAAATTGAGTTTCAGTGGTTCAGCAAAATCTCTTCATTACAGCATCAGAAAACATTAAAAACAGAACTACTTTCTCTTAAAGAATATGCAAACAATCCGTCCTCCCCCATCAATTTTTCTTATGGTGAGTTCCATTCTCACCAATTCTTGATGTCTGTAAACCCTAACAAATCTGCAACACAACTTTGAGGGTGCATGGGCATAAATAATAACAAAATTGGACATCTTATTGAATACCCTGGTTTGTTTTTTAAGTTAGAATTAAGGTAAAAAATTTGGTTAAAAAAATGTGATAAATTCGAGGAAAATATGGTCAATTAATTATGAGTATCTTTGACATAAAATTAGTTTCTCAAGTATTTGAATTAAAGATTAAGGTATTTGAAGATCATTTATTCATGGATTTTGTAACTGCTTCAAATTAGTTTGTCAAAAAATTCATATACCATCATAAATTGTAACACTCTAATATTACATATTAAACTTTATATATATATAATCTTTTTCAACTTTAATTTTAAATTGTTCCCAAATAATATAAATTATTTTTAAAATAATTTTTTTCCTTTAAATTAAATTGTTGAATATTATAAACATCAATTCAAATATTTGATAAATCCATATGATATGTCAATGCAAGTAAATTTGTATTTAAGAAATTTCTAATTTTTGAAAGTTATTTGATTATTTATCTATAATTTAATTTAAGGGTTTAGTCACTTAATTTTGGTATAAGGTGTGTTAATTATAATATCATTGTGCACTCAATGTATTCAAATTAGACTCTTATTAATGTGTACTCTAACCTCTATTCTTTTTAATTTATTAAATCTAAAATTTGTGAATTTTTTAAAACATTACGTGGCACTTATTTATTAGTTACCAAATAAGAAAATTGTAAGTTGTACTGCCTACCTAAACGATTGACATAAATCTGTCTATAAAAGATGTGTGAAAGCAAGAAAAAAGGCACACGTTTTAAAAAAGAACGACTTTTATTTTGTTTTAGTGGGCACATAATGCCAAAAGAAAGAAAACCACATCATAATTCCCGGGCCCTCTTATTATTGCGAAGACTCATTCCACGAGGTTTTTTTTCTTTGACTCAAATGTTAGTTTTGTTTTTTTTAAATATGTTAGTGATATTTTGTCAAATGATTAAATATTAAGATACGTGTTTTAAAATGTATTTGCAATAATTTTTATAAAAAAAATTTAATATTTTTTACAAAATTTGAAAGTTGGAGAATTTGGCTTTACACTTGTGAAATGCTTTGGTGTAAAATTTTCGTAAGGTATTATTAAAAAAAAAACTTTTTGTGTATGCCCTATAATCATACCATTTCATACACCATATTTATGTTTGAATAATTTGTGTACTTTGTATGTTTTCATGTTTTGTGTATATGTTAATTAAAGTAGTTGCAACTACAATATTTGATTTTCTCCTGCATATGATGTTCTACAAATTTGACATACTATAATTATATTTGGTCAGGGTAGATGTTGGTAGGATTATTCGTCAAGGTTAGATAAGCACTACTGTGTATCACGAAAGTCTAAAGATGTCGCCGTCAAAATAATGGAGATGTATAGAGGAGTTCAATTGAGTATGTGACACAAATGGGTAGGGGTGTTCAACAAGGAGCCACCTCACACCTTGTTCCGCATAGAATACACACTGAAGAAAAACTCAAAAAGAAATAAACATGCATCGACATAAAGATCAAATGAACACAAATTTGGAATATCTTATACATGGAAACAACAACAGACCAATCGCCAACAATTCATCCTTCTACACAACATATCAACATGGTAAATCCTCCATGTACTACTATTCGAAGCTTAAATTGCACTCAAAAAAGTTCTTTTTACACTATTACTATGGTTATTCATCCATCATTATGATTTGGTGAGCATTAAACTTGCATCCAAATTATGCTCTTAAGCACTTTGAGCTCTCCTGAAAACTTGAACTACTTTCATAAGGCAATTGACTCTACTTATGTAGTCGTTCATGCCCCCTTTATAGACTCCTAATTCTATGTAATTCAAATGAAGGATCAAGGACCCAACAAAATACCCAAACACAACCAGTAAACCTTCTCTAAAACTTGTGCCATCAAATATTCAATTACTCCAAGTTCACAGCTTGAACATGTTGCGCAAACAATATTGTACACTAGACAATTGCACCATATACCAAACATCACGCATAGAAAGTGCACACTCAATGGAATGCAACACAATACTCCATGGCTTGTCGCCGCCAACACATTTCCTCAATGTGCAATCCACAAAATGTAAATAAATGTAAACACAACTGACTCACAACTATTTAACTATTTTCGGTTGATACAAGATTGCATGTGAACTTTGAATGATATTGCATCATACACCTCAGGTAATTTTTAGAAACTTGAGATCCTACTCAAGGAACCAATATGCCACATTGTGTGGCATCCACAATATTTATCAAAGTCACTTCTTTAGTTTTCTTGCCTTTACACTTGACCAAATACTCAATGTACTCATTATTACATGTCTTCTTGATCATGGTGTCTATCATCCCTTCCGCTTCATCATGCTCCTTCTTAGGCATTTGTTTCCTCCAATCTACTCTACCATCCTTTGATTCATGTTTATCTTCAGCTTCCTACACTGTGTGGTAGAGATACATATCCACCACATTAGAGATTTTAGAGATATCAATGCCTATAGGCAACTCAATCTCATAAGTGTTTTATGCAAAATTTATGATGATTCTACATGACCTTATCTTCTTCCACTTGAGCTTATTATATGTTCCTTTCGAAAACCTTTCCTTCCACAAATATGCCAAGACCATGTCTCCAATATAATATTCAACTTCTATTTGTTTCTCATTTACGTATTGTTTGTACCGCACATTCATCTTGTCCAACTAATTGTGAACTTACTAGTGCATTTCTATCATTTGTTCTGCAAAATATCATGTTTTAACACTCCTATCTTCATTATGCGGTAAGTCTCATAATTCTGCATCTCCTCTTGGGTTGATCCCATATATAATTCAGAATGGTATTTTCCTTGGACTCTTTCTTATTGATGTTATGTTGGTGAAATAATGTGTCATGGGTTACAAATTATGGTGTTTCCACTAATAGTCACAGGGGTAAGCCCCTACTTCTTATGTACGGGGAGGCTCCCATGTATTAAATGTAAACTATCATATATATGTGGGGTGGCCAATAGGCCAAGGATCACATAGGAACACTCCACTGAACCTATGACAAAGTGCTTGTATAGAGTACAAGTGAGGAATTTGCAACAAAGGGAGATAAAAGAGGATATAAGAAATGAGGAGATGAGGTTAATATTATGAGTAGGTAGTAACATAGTTCACATACAATAACCAGAGTATGTACACATTAAATTAGAAGAATATAACTTATGTAAACAATAATGAGATCAACAAACTAAAGACACAAAGTTCCATTAATCTATTCCTCAAAAGTACAAAGCCTTTTCTTGGTTGTTCAAAATTGCTATGCTTGCAAATCTAGGAAATAGAGAGAGAATAGAGGAAAGCATAAACAAAGAAATGGAATAAATTTATCTCTTATTTCTTGTGTAGTGGTGATACAAAGATCAACAACATGCAAAAATCCACAATTGTTAGTCTAAAGCTAAAAGTTAAAAACTCTAAAAAAAATCAACTCCTTTAGAATTGAGAAGCCATTCCAATTTATATCATTGAAAATTGTCTTCTCATATACCCCCACATGAACTTTCAAGTTCTTATTCCACTTATGAATTTTCCTCTTCCTCAGGAGTGAGGAAATAAGTCCCCTTTTTATAAATCAAAAGGGAACTTTTACAATGCAACATTAAAGAATCACTTAAGCAAATAAGACAAAATACCATGATTACATACAATGAAGAATTAGAAATTGGGGAGAAGGGGAGAAAGAATGAAGAAAGGAGAGAAAATATTCTTCCAAGCATGGATGAATGTGCCTCCGACACTTGATGGAGATCAACTCTGATGAAGACCCTTTGAAAACTTTCCCCCCTTTGAAAAATCTTGAAATGATAAGCCTTTGCAACACTATTTGGACACACTGAGAAGAGGAATGATGAACACTTGATAGGTAGACCAACCGAGACTATTGAAATATTAATTACCTCATTGAGATAATCCTTCTAATTCTTGAGACACTGCCATATCTTTAATGAACAATCATTCTTATGGGGAGAATTTTGTGCATTTTGCTCACAGAACTATGATCATGATTATGTCACCATGAGAATACCGATGGTGAACAAAGAATGAGGCCAAATCATTCTAAAAAAAAAAGTAAGGGAAGGATAAAGGGAACCAAAATCAATGTCATCCATATTATGATCATGCACTCCGTGTGAGATGAAGTGAAATGGTTCTCAGGACAAAACTGTTAGTTTCCCATTTAGGCACTTTATGCTCACTAGCATCGGGGAATGCAAGAATTTACTTGAGAATTAATAGAAGGAATCATTGTGAGTGATGGGATAATTAGAAAAATGCATGAAAGAATGATATGTGATAATTTTGAACTCATTTAATCTATTTACTATTTTTTAGCATGTTCAACATGATTTTCCAATTTTAGCAATTTTTGCCACTTTTGCCAATTTTGAGTGTTTCGAACATGGGGGAATGAAATGAGGTATTCGGGTTCAAATTTTCATCAAAATTAATACTATTAGTAAGTGATCTAATGGATACATACTAAAAAATATAAATTGGTCTTCCCAGTGTCAGATTCAAACGAAACCACTTGTAGAAGTTCCTATTTGCATTCCGAGCCTTTGCTACAATTTTCAAAGGATTCCAATCACCAGGTTTGTGTAAATCTGAAAAATGGATATTTTTAGATGAAAATGTCATGTATATAAAAAATGGATGGGATAATTAATGGAGGCATGTAAACACTCCCCTTAAATTCATTTTTGCAAGGATTCTACAATCTAGATTTCATGGCAATCAGAGCAGGGGTTTAGGAGCAATGAGAAAATTTGTGTTTTAAAGCATGAGGGTTTTTTGGAGAAATATTGCAAGCATAACAACAAGGGAGCACCCAATGGGGGAGTTAAAAACATGAAAATGGATTTTAAAATGACTAAGGATGAGTTTTATACTCACCCCCTTTCATAAACCTAACTAACTCATGCTTTGACTCACCTTGATTAACCTAGGTTAGATTGAAACTCAATGATGGGGTTAAGAATTTCTAAATGGGTCTCAAACCTCATCATGTCCCTTACCACATTTAGTAAGGGACCAAGGGGCATCAGGGTTGAAAAAATGTGGATAAGATAGGAGCATCATGAAGAAGGGGCCAAAACTTGTTATGAAGGTGAGTTGAAAACATTTGTCTAACACCCCATGTTGTGAACTTTAAGTGATGAAGATCTTCCTCCTCTTTGGTGGTGAACTTTTGTATCCCCCGTGTCACTTTAGAAAAGTTACAAAGGGACATCACCCCCTTATAAGTGCGTGTAGGTTCAACTCATCATGAAGAGGGGGTAGGTGGGGTTAGGTGAGTTGATTACATTTTCTAACCACCTAAGTTGTCACTTAAGTGACGTAACTTCCTTTCTCATGATGGGGAAAAAAAATTTGTCCCGCATATCTATTTTTCAAAAATGAATGCATGCCTTCATTGAACACTACCTGAAATATCTACCTGAGCTCATTTTCTTGCCATCAGAGCTAGAAGTAAATTTCAAATGGAAAAAACTATATTAATTCTACTCCTTAAGGGTTGATGATAACATTAACACGATTTGCAGGAGCTAATTTTGCTTGTAATTTTCCATTTTGGCCCTTTTTCAATTCTGCCCAAGCCTGTGTGTCGATGAAAGAAACTGCCACCGAATTTCATGATGATCAAAAGAAGAACCAAAAAATTTGATGTGAAGGTGACCTCAAATATGTCACATTTGCCTTTGAATCAAATTATAACTCTCCTTGTAACTCCATGAATCTTCAATTGAATCTTCGTCAGGATCGAAGGTCTTTATTTGTACTGAAGGCTAATATCTGTAAATTTGTTCCTTAGAATCCCTTAAAACCTTTTGCACAATGAAGTAGACACTATTATATTTCCAATTTTTATCTGATTACCTTCCAAATACTTTTGAGGCTCATGAACCATCTAAAACCTAAAAATCTACTTTGTAGGAGAAATCAATCCCCATCACCGACTAAAAATAACTTAGTTTTGAAGAAGATTTTCCTGAGGTTCCAAATATTTTCTAAATTTTCCTGAATAAATTTAGTGCATCCTATATATTATCTTCCCAACTCCCAGGTGGGTTTTCCTCAACTGCCATATTTTGAGGGGTGTCCACTAGTGTGAAAATACCTAAAAATAGACCTTTTTGAGCCTCCGAGAGAAATTGCTTTTGATTGGTTCTCAATGAATCCATGAATCACCTCCCTACACATGAAACACACTTGAAAATAAACTTATCACATTCCTCCTAGAAATTATGAGGGTGACATAGTAAATGATTTGGCAGGAGGACAAGTTCACATTGACCAGGAGAGGGATTTTGAAATGTGGGCTAGTTTGTTATGACAAAACATTAAATTTTTTCATGCTAGACATTTTGCATGACAGAAGATGGCTCTAGCTTTAGGGCTTGTTAAGGATCAAACCCAATGAAGAAATGACAATAAGGAACTCCCGAATCTCAAGACACTACGTGGACCAGTGCCTTATCCATTGGGCTTATATAGAGTCATATCTTCACTACTAACAAAATCAATCCGCAGAAACAAGAACAACCAGAATGAACACACGAAAAGGAAAGGAAACAAAAAACATGAAGGAAACACACAATAGAAAGGGAAACATCCTAAATCACTTATGTACATGTGGGGGACAATCCAATTTCACTGAAGCACCAATTCAAACTAAGTGCTTACCTGTATATGGGTATCACCAAGCACCTTTCTTCGACAAATCCATTAACAAGCTCAATGAAATATGATTCTTTTCTCAATTTCTTGAGAAATATCATTAGTTCTTATTGGAACTGGTGACCCAATTATTTATCTCTTCTCCTTTGTTGATTTGATACATTCTTTGCATTTTCTCATTGACTCCCAAGTTCATTCCAATTACTAATTTTCCATTGTTGTTGTGAAGATGAGCCTTGATCACACTTGGCTTATCGTTTTCATACCAAGGCCTATGTAATTTGATAGGCATTTGTTCTTTATTTTTATCTACTTCATGACCACCACTTCCACAAGTTGATTCTTGGCAGATGCTTTGAAAACTTCAACATTAGCACTAGCCTCTTAATGTTCCATGTTTGCAAGTTGTTCCAAATTGTCTTCTTTCATGCTTACTAGCTCACTCTTGACATGCTGCCCATTATGATGTAATGTGCATAGTGTTTTATTATCTTGAAAATAAAATGAGCACAAGGTCAGATGTGAAGAGTGAAAACCATCACCTTATTCAACTTGGTCATTTTGAACCTCGAAATTCATCTTCATGTCGAGAGCATCCTTTTCTTGAGGTGAGTCAACATTGAATGATTGAAGCCTATTCTTGTTCATATATTCCTTATTGAGAATATTTTCATTTCAAACAAAATCAGCCTTAGGATCAAACATCATTCCATCTCTCCATTTTTTTTGATAGTGTCTCTATCGTCATGAGAGGGGAATGATCACAAAATTGGACATGAAATATTTATATTATCATTTTCCCAATCTTGACCACCGAGAACCAAGGATTCCATTTCTGCAATGAAATCATCATCTCCTTGAGTATGTTCGGATTGAAGAGGTTAAAACATATTGTCATTCTTGCATCTCTTGTCATCCTCTCCCAATGAGAAAGAGAAGTCTTCGTATTCACAAGCACACTCATTGAATGGAACTTCATACCAAACATTGAGAACATGTTTTGAAACATTGAACTCGTGTAACAAGAAGCTGTTGGGTATCACTCCTTGATCTGCATTTCTCATCACTTCGAGATTTAATGTTTGTAATTCAAGACTCTCATAACCATCATCAACATCTAGTAGAGAAATTGCATTCATGCTCCCATCCCATGGGAAGTATATGCTCTCAAATTTTGCATTCATCAAGTCACCATTATGCTCTCTAACTGGCTCCATGACACTCAGATACTCTTCCAAAAACATGGGCATCTTAAGATCTTCTTCAAAAGTCATAATTTTTTTATAAGACCTTGAATCTTGAAATAAGATATCTATCTTTGGGGCCTTTGAACAATGTACTTCATTTTCGTGATGGGAAGCAGTTTCGTCATCTTACTATTGACCAAAATAGTGGCATGCGACCAATCAATCTATATATCTCCAATGACATCTCGATAGAATCTTTGGCTCAAAAACATAACATATGAGGTGGACATGTCTACTACAGGTATTCTCATCGTGATCTTCTTGTTAGAAAAATCCGTAAATACTACCTGAGAATCCTTGACATGTCCAACAAGAGGCACTTCTTTCATTTTCATGGAATAACAATGACCAGTGGTAGGAGGGAGGGAGGGAGAGAGAGAGAGAGAGAGAGAGAGAGAGAGAGAGAGAGAGAGAGAGAGAGAGAGCTTTAATAAGGTTTGTAGGAATAAAGTTGTCAGAAGCATTGGATTCAATGACGCAATTATTTAATTTATACCCATTAACCAACAAGGCTATATAGAAAAGGTACTACCTTCCCAGAGGTGGAGGGTGTGGAAGAAATATAGTTATGAGAAGGAGTGGTATGAGGGGTGGAAGGTAGTTCTTTGGTGGTGGCATTTTTTGAACATAAACTTGAACTACTTCCTTTGATAAATTGAACAAGCCTATCAAATTGCTTAGGATGGGTTTTCAAGTACTCATACTCTGAAATTTGAATTTTGGATTCTTTTGTGATGTTCAATGATATAAAAAGGTGAATAAGATGTAAGGTTGATGCTATAATTGATGTTGTGGATGATGTTGGTTGGAGGGTGGGAGAATCAATCGCTCATTAAGTAAAACACACAACACGTCATGTGGTCGAGTGTGAGAAGAGAAATGTAAAGGCTCACGTGACCTAGGTGGAGTGGTAGGAGTAGTATCTTATCACGGAGATAAAGAAGATGTATGCTTTGGTGGTGGATTGGGTTGATCTTGTTTGTTTGGTATGTGAGAAAAAGAGGGAGATTTCTTTGGATGCTCAACCGAAGGTGCTCGCGGGATACTAGATGAAGAAATGGCTGGGGAAATATGTGTAGGCTCTATGACAAGCGATGATAGAATTATTTTTTCTAGTTCAATAACTTTATAACATAAGAGGATGAATGATTCAAACGTGTCATATTGCAATCTTTTCTTGAGTGGAGGAATTAGGCTATGACAAAAGATAAATTACTTTTCTAAATCAATATGTTAGAATATTAGTTTGTGTATACAAGCATTGAATCGCAAAATATAATCCTTAACATATTCAGAGGGTCCCTAATGTAAGGTAGGTATATGATCATAAGTGACTTTAGGGCCATTGTTGATGATGAAGTGATGGAGGAAAGCATCCTCCATGTTGTAGAAAGTACTAATGGACCCAAAGGGAAGATGAGTGTACCATTATAATGCTTCATCAACAAGACTATATCGAAAGACCTTAAGTAATAATTGATCATTGGAATATGAGGCCATAAGCGAGTGGTAATGTAAAAGGTAAGCATGAAGTTCACCAGTACCATCAAAACAAGTGAAAGTAGATATGAAAAAATCTTGGGGAAATGCAGAGTTATGAATCTTTTTAGGAACCATATTACCATTTAATGAGTTATTGTCAATAGAAGTGTAATAAGCCCTAATTTCTAAAGTGAAAGAGTGAACTTGTGATTAGATCTGACCTACTTCATGCATGAGAGAGATGATGTTGTGTGAAGGAATGGTGGAAGATGACAATAATGTATTAAGTGGTTGTAGTTTTCCATTATGGATAATCATAGGAATATCGAGGGTTGACAAGGAATATTATGATGCTAAGGGAACACTAGGAGCAGGTGTCTAGGAATCTATAGTAGGTGAGATATATGAAGTATCAATAGCAATGGTGGGACTAGCATCAGAAACATACTTGATAGATGAAATGACCGAACGAGACACATCTAGAGGAGAGGATGGACTAAGAGTGACATATGATGTAATAAGAGGTGAAGAAGAAGGGATAGATGACGGTGACCCATGAAAAGTAGTAGATACAATGTTAGGAGAAGGTAAAAGTGGAGCAGAAGAGTTACATTCAACAATGTAGGCACATGTTGTTGGTAGTCTAAGATTTGTTATTGAATATGATTAAGAGTAGGAAGCATAACACTAAATAGAGCTTTGAGCTCAACTATGGCAACCTCATCATAAATAGGGTTAACACTAAAGTGAGACATGATGGGCGAAGAAGAGGATCGATCCTTAGCCATTAGGGTTTGGTTGGATCCTAGGGAAAACTATTCAAAAATACGGGTTCACCAAAATGATTAACTAAAATTATGTTTTTTGAGTTAATATAAGTAGAAAACAGTAATGTAAATTGAAATACTAATGGTAAATATTTATTTTAGTGTTTAAGTAAAATGAAATAATAAAAACAAAAGGGATAAGGTACTAACATCAATGAAAATCACCTCGTTGTGTGCTGGACTTGAACATACTGATGTACAGACATGACTGTATGTGGGAATACTACTCTGGGAAATGTAGAAGATGAAGATCTAGCCGAACTGGGGCACCTGGGAGAGTACTGGGGTGCCCTGGGGCACCCTAGTTTGTAATTTGGGCGCTCTAGTTTTCATAAAATCTCAGGGTCTGAATCTAGAAGTGTTGTAAGGTCGTCGCAGAGTCTTTATCCTTGTCGCATATTTATCACAATATCTTTGCTTGTGTCATTTTTAATGAGATGTAAATATCTACCTACAAAACCCTATTCAAAGCATCAAATTCCTAAAAATAAAAATGCATATAAATAAGTCAGACTGACCTTAACTGCCACAATGATGAACTTAAAAGTAAGCGTTACACTACATTCCAAAACCCATGTAGTTATGTTTGCTTGTGTGTGCAATTTGTGCCTAGGGTGCCCTAGCGCCAATGACACAGAAGTAGGGGGTAATAACTAGATGTAAAAATGCAAATGGTGGATGGAATAAAATGAATACAACCCTTTCCCCCTATGCTTATGTGATGCAAATGTAGAAGATGCCCAAATGTAGTCCCTTGCCTTAGTATATAGCTTCCCTTGATAGATGATAGTCCTCCCATAATGTAGTGAATATATTATGTTTATATAGGGATCTCTTATTCAAATTTTGACACTAATGACCCAAAACACCGACCACTACCTAGGGGAATGAACGGGAAAATAAAAAAGACCAAACTCAAACAGATAAATTAGAACCAAGAGTTACGAAAACCAGGGCACCTAAAATCACGGATTTTGGTGCCCCAGGACGCCCTAGTGCTACCCTAGATGCCCTAGTTATAAATTAGAGACGAAAAAAACCAAATAACGACACCTAACACTTGTTGAGAGACTACCAGAATTATATAGACAACTGACAACCGTGCAAGACAAATGACAATGAAGACCGACTAATTGACGACCAAACTAAAAGATAGGTCATTAGTGAATAATTTTATTACACAAGATCAATTTATAAAATAGCATACTTTGCGGTATAAATGTAATAGTAAGTGCATGATTTTGTGACTACATCATCCACCGATTGCCACTTACCACCCAATAAGGGCTCTTGGAGCCACCTCTTCTACTTTCATTGCCAAACAAACTATGCCATCAATTGTTAAATCTCCATTAGTAATCTCCTACACCCAACAAGATATGTGATGTATTATTTTTAACAAAAACTTGAAATGGTCATATCTTTTGATCTGGGTGTCCATTTGAGTCTGTTTTTTTAAACCACTTGTTTCGATGAGACGAACACACTAGTTAACCTTTATTGCCAATTGGAGCCATTTTCGGCACATTTTCGGGCCCGAAATCTATCATATATGGGCCAAAATTTAGGGTTTAAGTTGTAATTCATTTTTTTCCTATTTTAGGGCATTAGTTAATTTTAGTCTCTTGAATGCATAGTAGGTTAGAAAGTTGGCAATTCCTCTAATTTAGGCATGTAGAAGATGTGTGGAAATTTTTGTGCCCTTATGAATAAGCATGCGAACTTACTAAGAATAGCATGTTCTAGTAAACTGCTAAATATAGTAAATTTCACCATCTAGAGTAGATTTAGTCAAAGTTAGTTAGAGTTTTCTTGGCAACTCGAGTTGTGAGTTGTTTTCTTATTTATGAAGTATTGTAGTTCATAATTCAATAATGAAGAAGAAGATTTATTTTCTTTGAGTTCAAGATATTTTGTAGTTTTTGTGTGTGTGTTACAGTTTGGCTACATTAATATGACTTATTTTATGCCTTCTCATCCCATTGTTCCTTTTATATTAGTTTCATAGCTCCTTTCTTGGGTGACTTATCCATAGGAAAATATTATCACACCTAACTGCAAAACCATGTTCTGTTGTTCCTGAAGCCCATTGCTCTCAAAAGATGGGGAATAAATTCAAGAAAAATGATGACCCTTTAAAATGAGTAACTTTTTGCGAGGTAACCAAATAACACTTTCCTTTGCTAATATGTTTGTTTTCCTCAAAGATATGGATGATGAGGGATCCATGCAACTAGGTATTTCCTAATGATTGTTTACTCGTGGAATGTTCACAGCCTTACTGAAATAACCTGCAAAAACATGGTCAGGGAAAGTTGTCTCAGTTTTTGCAATATGAAAGTGATGTGCTTTCACGAAGTTAGATTTTGGGTTTCTCCTCTAGTCGACCACCCACACTATTTGGTCGTGTGTTATTTTCTAGATGTCCAACACGAGCCTAGTCATGGAGGGGTCATTAAGTTGTTAGTGTCATAGCTTACATAGAATGTTACTTCTTAGGGATTTGACCCTACCCATTAGGTGGTGTGGACCCTATTTGATTTTGACGGGTATATTCTTATTTTATCTAAATTTTATTCTTCCTATGACACCATCAAAAGGTCCCTCTTCTAGCACTGAATGGAAGATTCTCTTCATGATTACCTTTGGATTCTATGTGATGATTTCAACATGTTGGAATCCAATGAAAATAAAGGTAGTCACGTTCCCATATGGTGGTGTGCAAGAGAGCAAGAAACATGTTTTTACATGTGATAAAATATTGGCCTATAAGATCCCAACCATCATTGCAAAAAATACTCTATGGTTATGTGGTTTACTTGTTCTAAATTCAAATTTGGTTAGGACCAAGTGGCTAAAAGGTTGGATCGTGCCTTATTTGTTGAACAATATCTTTTTTTCCCTTAACTCAATGTCCATTAGACCAATTTTTGTGATTGAGAATGATGTTTTTTCATACCATCAACCTATATGCTTCTTCATTTCATGGATTGTCCCATGACGCAAAAGAAAAAGAACCTAGTTTTATCTCAGCATTGTTTATCTTAAGCATGAGATGACTAAGGGACATATCAAGATAATTTGGGATCTTATTTTCAGACCCACAAGGTATACCATTTGGATTGAGTCATCGTTTGATGCCATTCTGAGGATGACCATCATTCTTGGAATCTATGGAAAGTAAGTCGTTATTTAAATTCAATAAACTTATGAATCTTCATACCATGAATTCCAATGGATTTCAAAGGAGCTTGACAAATCTACTTAATGTCTTCCTAAAAAATTAAGTTTCTCATCTGAGATAGAAACTCAAAATTGAGGAAGATTATAAATCCAAAGGGGCACAACTTGGAGAAATATTCCTTTGGTTATAGGTTGGTGATAGAGCTTCTAAAGGTTTCTTTTCTCTCTTCCATTCTTGACATTTTTTTGAGAGAATGAAATCTAGTAAAAGTGTTAATGACATAATAACCAAACTTCTTGACATCCTAGAAGTTTTTTTACATCACTACTGTGGTATTTTTGTTGCTCAACCTTCTTCCCCTGAGAGAGAATATGCCCTCTTGAACTGCCTCCAAGTTGTCCCCTGTAAAATCTCTCAAGCTCAGAGGTCACATGTGACATACACCTTGATGTTAATGATCTCAAAGAAGCGGCCATGCAAATTACCTCTTATAATTGCTATGCTTCAATCCCTAGGGTTTGGACCTCACTTTGTCCATACTATCAATATGTTATTTCAAAATGTTGGAGCCTATATTACAATCACTCGCTCTTAATCTAACAAGTTTTGGTTATTCATATATAGCATGAAAGGATGCCCTTTGGCTCCCTCCTATAAAGACAAAATTTGGCACAAAATCATTATTACATCATGCTTTTAGAAAACTTTGTATATATGGGACTAGACTAATGAAACTATATCTTAGTGGGGAAAGTACTTGTTTTGTTCTTATTTTGCTTGATCATCTATTTATTTGAATCTTGCATATGATTTTGTGGTGTGTTGTAGAAATCTCTTGCCTTTTGCAACTTCTGGTTTGACTTTTATTGAATTTGGTCCAAGACCTTACAATCGGGTCTATTATGGTCCTAACCTAAGATGTATAGCCTTGGCCCCCTCTATGTTTGGCTATCATTTTCCCATTAGAATCCTTTGTTACTCTTGTACCTTTTGGGTCTTATGTTTTGGGTAATCCTTGCACGCCACTAGGATTTGAATTTCAAATTAAAGGAACCCTATAGATACAAGTTAGTTCTAAGCATGTATCATCTAGCAATCACCTATCTAATATCTACCACCTATTGAGCCAAGTGAAGCTAGACCTACTACTACATACTACATAACACAACATAAGAGAGAACAATTTTGATTTCTACATTTGCATACAAGGGTTTCTAATTGAGACAAAAGTAATATATCCCACTATCAGTGTAAAAGCACAAGGACAAGGCTAGATCAAGGGTTTTAGCTACATGCACAGTTGAATAAAGCACTAGGAGAACTACATTGAATCTGAAAGGTAGTCTCTCACTAGGTGAATCACAAATGGTGTGACAACTGAGTCAATCTGATTCAAGCACTTCATGTTTTCTTTTTGTTATCTAATGTGTGTTTGAGGTTCTTTGTATGAAGTTAAGGTTATTTGCAGGTATAGTCATGGATGCAAAAGTTGTAGTGAAACTAAATATATCAAAGCACAACACATATGGAGGTGAAACAATACAAAAAACTAGGTCAGCCACAATCACGGCTTCAAATATGTACATATTAGGTTCGTAGTGGATTACAACCCTGCCCTAATCTATGCAGTCCTACCCCTTTACATTCACGTGGGGAGAAGATGATCTAAAGGCATTCCAAGTTATGCATTAGTTCTAGATTTATCAATGACACAATCGAAAGTCAACTAGAATTAACTAAGTCATCCCTTGAACCCTAATTGTACTTCTAATTGCTTTATCAATCTAGTCTTCTTGCAATGCTCTAGTTACCATAGTGCAAATGTAACTATATGTAATAGTAATTGATTTATTTATTGTAACATTTATTCAACGCTACATAATTGATTAGATAAACACCATTTAATTAACTTATGGTTGATACACCTCCCTCTATGTGCACATTACAAAAGGATTTAGTTATCTTATTGCCAACTACTCAGATCAACAACTTGTCACTAGCCATCTTATAGATGACTCTTTTCTCACTCTTTTAGAAGAGGACTTTGTCAATAATCTCATGGAATGTTTAGACATATTTTCCCTTGCCTCATGGTCCTCTATCCAATGGAAAATAATTAAATTTCACAGACAATCTCTTTCCCCTGAACATCCTTGGTTGGAAGGATTTCAATGGAAATGGATTCGACGAGATGTGTAAATTCATGTTTATTGGCGTAATGGCTTTATCATGTGAGCTTTGGTCCTATGTTGTCCAGAGGATTGAAAAAAATATTGCCTACCAAATCACCAAGCCTCTATCACTTGCAGGGAAAATCCAAATCTTCTCTAAAGTGTTGGCTATCATCAATGTCTATTACTTCTTGTGTTGGGCTTCCTCCAACACTGCATATGCTAAATTATAAAATCTCAAGGACTTTTTTAGGGCTAATTCTAAAGAGCATAAGGGTTATTGTAGGGTTTCTTGGAAAATATGTTGCATGCCTATAGAAAGAGGAGGTTTAAGGATTTTAGATTTCAAGCTCCAATGTCAAGCTTTCAGTGTCAATGGATACGTTGAAGTTTGGAAGGCTTTGAAGCTTGGAAAGTTTTTCTTCACCATTGTATCACTCAATGAAATCCTATGGGTAGAAAATCTCGGAATGGTATGGGGTTTCAAATTCCCTCCTCTCACCTATGCCTTTGAAGATCATTGGTACTTTTGTTGTTAAAATCATTTGGAAGGCATGGGAGCTTCTCAAACCTAGCCTCGTCTAGGTTGGGGATATGGTTGCAAAATTAGGCTCTCTCTCTCTCTCTCTCTCTCTCTCTCTCTCTGGTGGTCTCCTATTCTTAACTTCCACAATGTCCCATTTGCTATGGTCCCTTGGATTAAAGGCCTATGGATTTTTAAGAAGGTAATCAAAGTTATTAATGACATATTTTGTAAGGCTTCTAGTAATTAGATGTCATGGGATATGCTTAAAGCTAAGTTTCATATTAAAAATGAAGATGCATAATATTTCTGAAACTCAAACCTCCATACTTGATGACTGTCTACGCAAAATAAGTGTTTCCTCTCATGTTCCTTGGTCGAGAGATTGTCATTGGCCCTCTTATACTCCCTTTTGTCGGTACAAACCCTAGATTGGTTATCAACTTCTTACCCCTCAACATGTGTTGAGAGAATCTCTTGATCACTGTTGGAATCTTAGATCCTGAGATGTTGTTAGGGCCACAAGGTTTGCTAATTTTTGAAAAGCCTGCGTTGAGCCTAAAAATTTCCATTTTCTTTGGTGTATTGTTTACCAGGTCTTCCCGGTTGGGGATAGGCTCAAACACACAAGGGTGTTGAATCCCACCTATCCTATTTGCCATCAACCTGAGTCCTTCAAACACATTTTCTAGTTTTGTCCACATGCTCAATCAACGTCGAAATGGATTCATGCCCTTTTCCAACCTTCATTCCTAAAATCTTTACTTGGAAAATGGTTCTTCTTAGGGACTCAACCATGCTTCCTACAAAATGCAACTATTATTGGCAAATTTTTCATGTTGATATTCTTTTTCATATTTGGAAGGATAGAAATTATACTATTTTCAATAATACTATTATGGAAAGGGATTTCTTTGTGACTAATAAAGTTACTGCAATATCTAATGTGTTGCTTCAGATCCAAGTCCAAGTGGAAAAGGTTTGCTTGGAACTGGAGCATTTGCAACCCCTACTTTTGTATTGGGGGAATGCTTAATGTACCATTAGTTGGGTGCCTCTAACCTCTTCTTGTTGATACGCTCCTTCTTAGAGCCATGGTCAGGTTTTTATAGGTGCCGCACCAGAAACAAGTAGAGTTTCTCTTCTTGCCATCTTCGGTCTTCCCCAAGATCTCGACCCCTTTCACCTTCCTGTAGTGGTGTTGTTTTTGACCGCCTTGAAAGTGGCAACAAAAGTGATTGGGATGTTCTGCCTAGGGGAAATTTTCACGATTGGCTTGGCCAATTCTCCACACGCTTGAATGAAGAAGAAGAGAAAAGGCAAAATTCGATGGATGAGACCCCATCTCGGATACATCACGCCCTTCTGGCACCGGTGATTGGGGGTACAAGCCAATTAGTCCACCTTTGCCTTCACCATGTTTGGTGGTGTTACAAAATTGTCTTGTATTTTGTTATCTTGTGCTTTGGTTTATCACACTTTTTATTCAGAATCACTTTTATTATTGATATGGTTGTATAACTGTAGTGTTGTTGCTTTGAGGTGAATTAGTCTCCTTGAAACCTTTTTTGATTTGATGTAGCTTGTATTTTGGAGTGTGACTCTTTTTATCCATTTTTTGTACAATCGATATTATGCTATATATTTATATTAATAAAAATAAATTTTTCAATCAAAGAGGTCGATTAAAATTTTTGATAAAAGAGTTACTTTAAAGTGTGAAAAGTTTGCCTTCAATGTTATAGACAAGTCTTTAAAAAGTTTGCCTTAATGTTATAGACAAGTTTTTAAACCATGTGATTTTTGAAAGATAAAATACGTATGAGCACAAACCATTGTCATTATTTATTTCTTTGTGCACGTGGATACAATACCTTAAATTTTTTGAATTTTTGGTTAAGTAACTTGTTGTGCAATTTGACAACCTGTAACGCAAAGGATGCTTAGACTACACAACCCATTCCACGTGTCCTAAAAAGAACTCGTTAGTTACATTAATATTTATCGAATTATTTTTGTATTGTTCGTTACTTTGTATATGGCCGTGTCCTAAGAAAGAGATCTAACATGCAAGCACAACTGTCATAAATTTATGATATTGTATTAATCAACACGCGAGACTTCGATCCTATATTCAGTTTACAGCCTGCAAAATGAATGTACCGTCTGGATTTTTTGAACAAAGCATGGTCATTCCAAATGTGATTATTCACAAACCCAAATCATTCTTGGACAAAATGTTTCTGCTGTACTGGTATGATCTGTCCTGTGTTAAAAGCTTGTCGAGTCTGACTTATAGAAGTGACAATCATGATAAAGATTGTTATTCAGAATTTGGGCTCTCTTCGAAGGGATTGGTATTTGTATAGAATTTTGTTGCAGTGATCATGGCCACTATTACAAACATGGTTTCATCTTTGTTATCTTCCTTAGGCACAGCCCTCCAATCCTTTGCATACACATCAGCTACACTGAAATTTTCTTCTTCTGCCTTGGAGAGAAGAGCTACGGATTATTGCATTATTGGCACAGACAGTCCTGTGAGGGAGTTTGAATGCCAGCTGGCTGCCAAGCTGGAGGGCCTCAAACAATCTGCCAAGATCAATCTTGAATGGCTGCATGAGGCCCTGGTAGTGGTGGCACACACCCACTCCACGGTTATCAGAGCCATGTCAGGCCTGCAGGTGCCCCTCACAGAGAGGGAGCAGAGGGTAGTGAATGATTACCTGGATGACAGTGTCAAGCTCCTGGACGCTTGCAACGTGCTTAGGGAGAGCTTTGCTGATCTGGAGAGGTATCACATGCTGGTCCAGCTGGCACTCCATTCACTGGACAGCAAGGAGCCTGTGAATGACAACAAGGTTGCCAGGACCAAGAATGTGTTCCATGAGTGTGTGGTGACTATCAAGAAGAAAGTTGAAGATGTGGACAGACAGGGGCAGCAGAGATCTAAGCTTGAGAATTGCAGTTCCATGCTGCGAAGAATGGGCGAAAAACTCAACAACATCAACAATAACAATAACAGCAGCAGCAGCAACAACAATGCATTGATCATGAGTGCCATGTATGGCGCAAAAACTACCACAATTTTCTTATGTGGAGTGCTCTCTATAGCTCTCTTGGTGAAGCCCAAGAGGATTCTATCTAGTCTCCATCTGACCCACCAGCCCTCGTGGGCCTCATCAATGCTGAAACTGCAGCATAAGGTCAAGGAGGAGATTGACAGAAGAAAGGCCGTTAAAGGCTCATCTGCCCTGCTTGAAGAGCTGGACAGTGTGCATCTGGAAGTGAAGGCATTGTATCAGGTGTTGTTGAATGGGGAAAAGGAGAAGGAGAAGGGATTTCCCATGATGGAGGAAATCAGGCAATCGGTTCCGAGGTTGAGGAAGTTTGTGGAGGATCTGCGGAAGAGGTTGGGTCCTGTGGAGCAGAAGGTTAATGAGATTTATAGAATGTTGGTGTCTAGCAGGGTGGACTTGCTAGGCATTATGATTCATGCAAGGAACTAGATCAGACCCTGTCTTCAGTATGTATAGATTGAAGGGTGGACTTGGCAGGAGCACAATGACTTATGTCAGGTGTTAGAAATCTCGTGTTTATTATGAAGAGCAAATCTTCTTAATTGAATGGTTAAAACATTTACGGTAGCATGTTCCTTGTGAAAGATTTGTTTTCACTTTTCACATTAATATTTCCACGTTTTTGCATAATCGCTAAAAGAGCAGTTAAGTAACCAAATATCAAGACACCACTAGTTTTAGTATGTACACTTTATAACCTATAACTCTTGTACAGCGGTGCTCTCATAAGGATATTTACCTTCAAACTTTTGATTCATGAATATCATAATAGTCTAATGAAAAGCTTTTAAAGAAAGCATTGATTAAAAGAATAGGGACAAAATTTAACATATTGCTATTTTGTGTGGTAAATTCTCTGCCAATCAGTAGGGTCACAATGCTCTGACTCAAGTTTTCTATGAAACTTGATATACTTCTTTTATCCTGCACCCTACATATGCCCCAGGGGAATAAGTTCATTATTTCCCTGTTATTTACAAGAATTTCCTGAAGTATGCCCTCTCAATGACCTTGGAAAATATCACTACTTCAATCTAGAGTTAGCAATACATGGGTTAAAACATGTAAGATCTACGAACTACTGTAAGAATTGGTTTCTTACCAAAATTTACATTTCTTCCAACTAAAACTAACCTTTGGCTACTACAATCTATTACTTCTTTGACCTAACAATGAGGTTGTGTGCCTCTAGAAGCCTAACTAGCTGATGTCTTGATATGGGTTTTATGAAAAATTCGTCAACACCAGCAGCAAGAAACTGATTTCTACCACTGTCCAATGCATTGCCGGTCAATCCCACAATTGGGACTTTTATGCCCATAGCTCTCAGCTCTCTGGTTGCCTGCTTCAAACACAATGAAAAACATAAAATTCAAAAATTGACTTTCATATAAAACTGCCTGCACAACAAATGATTTAAAAAACTACATGTTGAACTTTGTGTATGACACAGCTGAATTTCTCTTGAAGGATGGAAATAGGTATCCCTCCTTACCTCTGCAAGAATATAGTTCACTCGCGAGATTTTTAACGATGTCAAGAAATATATATGTAGATACACTGTAATAACTCCCCTTGTTCCCCCATGGGGTCCCATATGCCAAGTCGGCATAATGCTGGGGAGGGACCTAAACAGTCTCCTTTGCATTTTAACTAATTTTCAATTGTTCCTTGTTAATATACAAAAATCATCTTCTCCAATATAATAAGAACAAATATTACATCAGAAAATACTTGTACCTCTAAACCATCCATAACAGGCATCTCCTTATCAATCAAAATCATGTCATATGAACATCCATTACGACACAACTCAACTGCTTTTTTTCCATTCTCCACATCCTCACAATCAACATTGAAGCTTGTTATCAGTTTCCTCAAGATCTTCCGATTGACTTGATTGTCTTCCACAATTAGTACCTTTGGCTTGTTGCCAATTAGGGAATAATCAGTGTATTTGTTCACAGATATATTGCTAGCCAATCCTCTCCCATCCAGCTGAATGTCAAATGAATTTGTCTCTGCCTCTGTGTCTCCAGTCACAGATTTGCAAAGCTCAAAGGTCATTGTGAATGAAAATATACTCCCCTTACCGACCTCAGAATGCACTTCAACTGTACCTTCGGATAATTCAACAATCCTGAAAGAGAGGAATAAAACATTTCATATTACTAAATTTCCATTTTCACCATTTCATTCAAATGCACTGACGAATATAATTTTGTATGCAAACCAATAAAACTTATGCAGAAAGAAATTTCAAAAACACTGCCACATACTTTTTAGCGAAACAAAGTCCGAGACCTGTTCCGCCACCATCCTGGACTGAACCTGCTTTAAATTGAGTGTAAGGTAAAAAGAGCTTTGCTTTATCTTCATTACTGATACCTATACCAGTATCCTCAACAGACAAAGTCAGACTCACAAAGATTTGTTGCTTATTGGCATTCTCTTTCCTTTTTCCATTACAAGAGAAAAACTTGCATCCTTGCACACCCTCTAATGGAATCAGTTTCATCTGGAGAGGATCTTTAATGAATGTGCCATTGCAGACAATGTGGAGTCCAACTTTTCCATTGCAAGGTGTAAACTTCGAAGCATTAGAAAGATAATTAGCAAGAACCTGCAACATTACAAGAAATCAAATGTGTACACATTTAGATTAGCTTGAGTGCTGTCTTTATTACATATGGACAACTGCCATATTTCTTCCCAAGCTATTATATCATAAAAACCCACGAAATTTCATGAGATACATTAATAAACCATGCAATGACATAAACATGCCTTCAACCATTGAAATTGAATAAAAACACGTGCCTTCCTGCGGGAGAGTTATCATACATAATTATTAATAATTATTGCTATAATATAATCTATTGCCAGGAAAAGAATTGCCACTGAATCAAAATAAAAAACATTGTCAGCAAAAAAATACTGGAGAATTACATGGATGCATGCATTCAATTGAGTTTAAGACCACAACCACTCACGAATTATGCTTCTAATAAGCTTAGCACAATTCATGAAAAAACAGTGGCTACAGAATCCAAAGTATGATGAAACCAATAGCTCAGTTTAATTTCAAAAATATGAGCATAAATAAGCCTTCAGAAATTCAGATTCTTTGAAGATGAAACTATGTAATTATGTTCATGCACTACATGAATAGAGTAACAATATAGTAGATCTCAAAGCAGTCAGCCAAAAGACCTTGTGATAGCACATATATTTGTTTTGCTTACAACTGAGCTCTAACACGAGAAGACATTATGAATGTGATTACTATTGAACAAGACCAAGCTTTTGTCAACATATCCAGCAAGACCATGGCAGGCTTACCTGGCGGAGACGATGCTTGTCACCAATCAGTTCATGATGAAAAAGAAGGTGTTTCATTGCATCATCAATCTGTATGTAAAACTCAATTCCTTTTGAATCAAAAATATCTCTGAAAGCCCAAATCAAAGAATTCACTAGCTCTCCCATGTTGAAAGGTTGCTTTTCAAGATGAAGTTTCCCGGCTTCAATTTTACCTGCACTCGTAAGAACTATAATGTTAGTTCAATCTGAAAGCTGATGATTGCATCTTAGGACAACGAGTTTTAAAACTTTGGTTCTGTTTGGACATAGATAGTGGGAACTGATCTTAACATTTTTTTCTAAACCAATTTCTTAGAGCATAAGATCAAGAGCACTAACCCATGTCAAGCACATCATTCAGTAAGCGGCTCATGCAAGATGATGAAGCCTCCATCATATGAAGAATTTCCTGATGTTCATCAGAAAGGCTACTTCCTAGCATATGGCCAATACCCAACACGACAACGTTGAAAGGCACTGCAGGAAATAAGATGTAGTGAGTTTTTCCTCCGAAATAAGTGTCTTTATTACACAAGGGAAAAGAATTTAAAATAATGCACTCATAAGGCCTTAATACCTACCTCTTATTTCATGGAAAATGAAATTTAGAAACTGCTTCATGTGGTTTATCTTCTCTGGATATTCAGCCTTGTTCTGTTCGAAAGCCTGAATTGCTTCATTCTCTTTCAACATGCTTTTTGAAAGAGACTCTTCCAGTGCTTTGATTGTGGCATATAATTGTTTGTCGGAGTCCCTTCCCAAATATCCTATGAACAGGGTTATTAAAGTGAAAAAAAATGTGACCCCTAAAACATTTAAAGCTTGGAGAGCAAAAACATAGGGAGACATAAATGAGTGAACTGCTGCTAAGATGAAAATGTATAAACATGACAACCCCAAAATCCAAAAATAAGAGGCTTCTGGTGTCAAAGAAAAGGATTGAGATAACAAACATGGAAGACCTATAAGAAGAGAGAAATCAATGTACTGCAGATCCCACCTTGACATGGTGCCACTCAATGGGAGACTATTGCGGGAGGAATTGTCCATGAACCATGAAACCAATAGCAGAAGAAACAGTATCAATGAAACATAACAACAAATCATTTGACTTCCTTCATAGCATAGCAAAAGACGAGTAAAGAGCAAAACAGAAAGGCATCCAGCAAAAGTCCATGGAACTGCTAATGAAAGCCTTAATCCTTCTGTTACAACATGAATAAGTAGAACTCCAAAAAGCAGTAGGCTGAAACATCCCACAGAACAGAGAACTCCTTTCCTATGGCGAATCCATTGAAAATATTCAAAATCCTTTAAAGAATCAGACGTCTTTATCAATGTTTTGACATCATTCCATGTTGAATCATGTGGAAATTGATCTGATAGCTGGTTGCCATCTGTAGGATTGTCTTGTTTGCTTGAATTCCACTCTTTTGCAAGTGAATTCAAATAATGACAAGACGCTTTCATCATTTTTTCAAGTGACTTGCTCTTCAATTTCAATTTTTTCTCATATGAAGCACCATTTCCCGCTGTAAAGAAATTACAACCAAAAGACATCCTTGTAGATGGACCTTGCAAGCATAAGATCTTCTCTGCAAAATCTAGTATCGTTCCCTGGTACAAAGCCCTAATTCTTTAAGACCAAAACAACCCGCCTATAACATCATTTACCAGATGACAAAGAGAGGAACTTTCTCGAACATTTCTAACAATGTTTGCAGATAACATTGTATTGAACTTAGAATTTAGAACAGAGTAAACTTGTAAGATCCTCTCTAATCTCCACGCCAAATCCTAAAATCTCTTCTGTGTAATTACTATACTGCCATATGATTTTTACTTTGATCGAAATGGTGATTGATTCGATTCCAAAATTTCTCATTCTTGACAAATCAATCTTATTTCAAAGGTTATTAAAATTATTTACAATTAACTGCAATCTGTAACCCTGTGTGCAAGGAAAAACTCGAGTTCATTTACTTACACTGGAAATTGCAGAATGCTGCAACCCGAACGGGTCAGTTTCCCATTACTCTGTACCCGAGCTTTAATATTAGTGCAATATTTCTCCATAAGCCACTCCATCTAGAATGGTTCCAGTGCACCTTCCCTGTTGTATGAACGGATCGGTATCCACAGATTCAACGATTTGCACTTACAAAACTGTAGATTCTGCATAGAGCACTCTAAAGATTAACGGCTTTGCCACAACTTCGAAGTCTCTAGATTTCTAAGTCAAATTTTAAGGCTTGATCTAAATGCCTACAGCTAATTTTCAATCTGCGATGGTCATGAAACTTCACTATTTAAACTTGCCATGGTAGATTTCTAAAGCAGCAAGCGTCAGAGCCCGTCCCATATGTACAGGAGAAAACAGGTGAAAATGTGATATGGAGCCCTAGCAAGAGTACAACAATTTGGCTCAATATATATACAGAAGAGACCAAAAAGAATATAAGATAACCTATCAAACCCTCAAATCTAGACCAAAAGCGATCACGCTATGCACAAATTGTGTATGCAAAGCTCAAAATACGTGGCAAAAAATGTGGCTCTTGTGCACGAGAATAAATAAACGTAATCAGGTTCAAAACAGCTTTTGAGTTCCTAATCAAAAAACGTGGCGAAGGATGAAAACAATAAATAATGGCAATGCCGTTCAAGGCAGTTGAAAGAGTTGTATTTCTATGGCTGAGGGAAAAAAAATTGGGATTTCAAAGCTAGGGTTTTAACACTAGGGCTTAACAGAATGGAAGAAATGTAGCAGATGAAAAAAGAATCTTTTTCCAAAAGATATACATATGATCCGAAAAGGCCTGAAAAACAGCTAGGAATGTATGATCAGATCTAAAAATACAAATTGTTTAAAAACTTCGCCAAAAAAGATTTCTTAAACTGTATCAACGAAATTTCTCTCAAAATGTATGCATCCAAGCATAGGATGTGCCGTAAACCAATCGCAATAGACGGGGAGATAAAAATTGAACAAAATACTCGAGAAAAACAGCTCAGAGTGCTAAAAATGAACCGACTTTCCTAACTCAACAAGAATTTCGATAGAACAGCTCAAAAATATTTGTAAAAAGCCACAATAGCTAAAAATACACAATTTTTTCACAGATAAAGCAAAACACGCAAGCAATTTTACAGAGTTAAAACTAAATTGGTTGAAAACCGCTACAGTTGCGGGGCTTGAAGAAGAATTTCGATAGAATTTAGTTCAACATCCAGTGATACTGATTGATCTTTCAATATTTAACAAGTATTTCGACGAGTCAAATTATTTTAATTTTACACTTATTTTGGCATAACTAGCTTTTTAATTTTAAAAAAGCACCAAATTTAGGAAACTTTATAAGAATTTTTACAAGAGAAAGCTGTAAATGTAACAATTTTTGTCACAGTTATTTTACAAAATCTCGCAGGAATTCCCAGAAAATAGCTACAAATGTACCAAATTCCCAGCATAGTTTAAAAAGCACCAGCTTTACAAATTTGAGCAAGGTTTTCGATAAGCTAGCTAAAAATGTATCAAATTTTATCCAGCTTTACAAGATTCACGAAGATTTTCTACAAAAAGCTAGCAAGAATACCAAATTTCTCCACCTGTACGAATTGAGCAAGATTTTCGAAAACGTATCTAAAAATGTAAAAAATCTCCGGCTTTACAAAATGGAGCGAGATGTATCATGTAGAGTACCAAAATTTAATCGGCTATACATAATTAGACAAGATTTTGGAAAACTAATAAAAATTGTACCAAATGTTCACCAGCTTCACAAAAGTGAGCAAGATTTTCCGCAATATACCCAAAATTAATATGCACCATTTAAAAAAAAAAAAAAATAGGATTGAAAATAATGCACCAATTTTAATTTTTAAGCGAAAGAAATGCACCAAATTGCAATATTTTTTAACGTTAACACTGCTACAACTGCATCAAAAATTTCAAGTAACAATACGAGAAACACTGAAATTTCCGAAGTCCAAAGGTTAAACTTCACTATCGAAAAAAAATCTTAGCGAACTTTTTCTTTTCCAGCTTTAAAGCATATGATGGATTTTTCTACGTATGTAAAGAAAATTATGTGATGAATAAAAAATCGGCTTTCTTTTTCAAAAAATTATTTGCTGTTATCTTCCGAGGATTCAACAGCGCCCGCCATCATAATCTCGAATGAAAACAGATATCTTTCTTTGTTCTTATAATGTTTCTTCTACTTCTTTTTCTTCTGTTATAGTTCATTCCTCGAAGTGATAACCAGGCTCCATTAACGGTGGGCCAAACCGCCAAGAAACACAAAAACCGCCCCTCCAAAACTGCTTTCAGTGGTATAGGGCACGGTCCTATGGAGGGGACTCCATAAATATCTCAGCGGGTCTTAGTAATTGCATCCCCTATACGAAATGCCTAAACATGGTTGCAAGGAGGTTTCTGAAAACGTGGGGTGAAAGACACTAAAAAAATGTGGCAGAAGCAGAGGCGACGAACCTGTGCAGGTTTGTGTGTGTTTGATTGGTTAGTCAGATCAACTGCTTCAATGTGTGAATGATCACTGCTTGTTGTCTGCGGTTTCACATCTCCTGGTTTTGGTTTTGTGCTCGTCGAAAGTGAGTGTTTCTTGTTCCCGCTTCAACATATCGTGTTTTGGGCGTCAAAGCCTTTGTTTACAGTGTTTGTGTGAGGTCGGTATAGGGATTTAAAAAACAATACTATATTTCAACATTAGAACAATCTGATTTTTAAGTTTAGTTGGATTATATGATACTCCTGTATCGACAGGAAAATGAGCATTTTTATTTTGCATTCGCTATAGTTATTCGACGTTTTTTTGAATCTGAATAGACCCCAAAAGGCTATCCTCCTTTTTGTTGTTGCGGTGTTCCGTGGTTTCTTGTTCCCCTTGTTGGTTGTTGCCATGTAAGTGTGGCTCTGAATTTGAACCATTGTCTCTTAGTTTGTTGTCGAAGATGTTGTTTTTTCCCTTTTTATAAATAGTTTAAATGCATTCGGATACGAAGATTTGTGTCGATCTTGTTCATCCAAATGAATCATTCCAACTATAAACCATACCCCTTTCCCTCGAATGAGCAGCCAATTTACACATCATAATGGTTAGAAAGAAACAAATCCTTTGTATGTAACCCTCAATCGCTTCCTTTGGCTTGTAATATCATAGCACTTTCACCTCGATGCTTAATCCAAGGATGCTAAAATTTTCTATTTCTTTTAGTTGTTTAAATGCACTTATCCCAATCCTGCGCACTATCCTTCAAGAAATAAAAAAATTCTAACAAAAACGATCAAACAAACATACATTTCTACTGAAACGACCAAACAATACAAAAGAGTTAATTGATACTGGCCCATATGTTTAAAGGCATCATTCCCATGATAAAATGTAGCACGAGCTTCACTCCAACAATGGCTCAGGTTTGTTTGTAGAGTTAAAATTGTAAATAAACACACCATCAAATTCTTAATGTCTGCCATTTTGTATATCTCTGAAGAAAATAAGAAAAGTTGAGATAATTTCTTTCACTCATTCCCACCTTAAATTATATATTGAAAAAATCAGCAATCCCATTTTATTGAACCCCATTAGAATTAAGAGGGCTTTGACATTATAGAGTACTGATGTCACAAAAATATAGCGCATGGTTGTTCAAAGTACAAAATACCATGGATATGGAAGTTTGAAAATGAAAGAGTTGGCGAGAATCGTATTGAAAACTGTGCACCACGATAGAGTTGCACTCTGAAGGAAACGTAATAGCTCCAATGTAATCACAAGGAAGAATCAATCAATCAACTGAAGAACTTGCATAACAGAACAAAGCTTGCACATGTAGAGAAAGACAGCGGAGTGTCTTGGCATACTCATAAATGTCAAATGAAGGGATACATATAGGGTGTTGAGTAACCCTAGTGCATGACACACAAGAAACCCTAAACCTAACCCAAGTGAGATGACCCTCCATATGTGTGGAGGACATATAGGATCTCACACACCAACACCCCCCCTTCATCGAAGCTGGGGTAGTGGCTATGATGAGTCAGACAGAAAAAGAAGACACTCCTAAACAACTAAGAAAGATGTGTCAATGGGGCCGGTAACTAAAGGCCTGATAAGGTGCCCATGTACAAACAACATCTTCCTAGAAGAAGAAGAAGAAGAGGACTATATAGCCCAAAGAAGATGAGCAGCTACATAAGACCTCACCCCAAGAAGAGACCACAAGTGAAGAAACTTCACCTCAGTGAAGGGCTTGGTGAATATATCTACAATCTGATCAGTTGTCTGAATGTACTGAATGTCGATGATACCATCATGAATAAGCTCTCATATGAAGTGCATATGGATCTCAATGTGCTTCGTTCGCTGATGCTGTACTGGATTTATGAAAATTGAGATAGTGCTCGTGTTATCACAATAGATAATGGTGGGCCGCTGAAAGTGGATGCCAAACTCTGTCAGAATATGTAGCCAAAACTCTATCAGTTAACTACTCCTGTAGCTCAATATCGCAAGCTTCTTGCTAGACCAAAAGGACCCAAACCAAGAGAGAAACTATAGCCCGAGGTATATTTCTGATGATCTAAGTCACCTGCCCAATCAGAATCTGTGAACCCAATCAAGTCAATATCCACCCCTCCATGATAGTGAATGCCATCAGTATAGGTGCCATGAACATAATGAAGGATCCATTTAGCTACTTTCCAATGCAAGCTCATGTGGCTCCTGCATGAATCTAGACATGATCCCAATAGCATACGATAAATCCGGTCAAGTGTGAGTCAAGTAAATCAAGCTCCCCACCAACTGTCGATAAAGGGTACCATCAACCAAGGGAGTAGAGCAATCAGAAACCAACTTAACCCCGGAAAGAAAAGGAGTAGGAGAAGACTTGCAATCAGACATTTGAAAATGAGCAAGCAAGTCAAGAGCATACTTAGGTTGCGAAATCAAAATTCTCGAGTCAGATTGTGAAATCTGGATCCCAAGAAAGTAATGAAGTAGACCTAAGTCAATCATGGAAAACCTGTTGGCCAAGGCGGTCTTCACAGAATCAATGATAGAGGAAGAGTTTTCGGTGATCAACAAGTCATCAACATAGAGAACAAGAATGAGTATGGAGTCATCTTGCCATAGAATATAAACATTTGGATCAGAGTGACACCTAGTAAACCCTGATGTAAGTAAAAAGGAGTCCATCTTGGCATACCAAGCCCGAGGGGCTTGTTTAAGGCCATAAAGAGACTTCTTTAACTTACAAATGAGGGAGGGATCATGGACATAACCCAGAGGTTGTTCCATGTAGATCTCTTCCTCTAGGTCACCATGAAGGAAGGCACTCTTAACGTCCATTTGATGGACTTTCCATCTATTTGTTGTGGCAATGGCTAGGGTCAGTCGAATAGAAGTCATCTTTGCAACCGGAGCAAAGGTTTCAGTATAATCAACCCCAACTATCTGGGAGAAACCCTTAGCTACTAATCACGCTTTAAACTTTTCGACATCTCCATCTACTCCATACTTTGTTCGAAACACCCACTTACACTAAATATTTTTCTTCCTTTCGGAAGAGGGGTGAGATCCCAAGTATCGTTCTTCATGAGAGAGGAATACTCCTCATCCATGGCAGAATCCCACTCAAGAATATCAGAAGCCTCCCGGAAAGACTGTGGATCAGAGGCAGAGGCAAAGAAAGAGTGGGGTCCAATGAAATATGAGTGAGTACATCTCATATCCGAAGTATCTCCAACTAAATCTCCAGCACTTTGCAGAGTTTTCCTAGCCCAAAGAGGACCATGAGGATCAACCTCTGAGTCAGAAGATTCGTCACTCGAGTGAGAAGGGACATAGTCCTCGTCATCACTACTGTCAGAATCGGAAGACTCAAGGGTCTGATGGTCGAGAGGATCAAGAGGAGCATGCTCAACAACATCATCATCTAATGAGTCAGAATCTGAATCAGCAAGCTGAAGAACCTCAATAGGTAGAGAAGTAGAAGTCGAAGAAGACTCATCAAACTTAACACTTCTCTCAATACAAAGCTCATGAGAAGTAGGATTCAATAATCGATATCCCTTCACGCCATCAGGATACCCTACAAAGATACAAGGTTTGGATTGTGGTTCCAATGCCTTGCATTTCTTTTTGGGAATCTCGAGCCATAGCCTTGGATCTGAAGACTCGAAAGTGCTCAACATCAGGCTTGCATCCAAACCAGGCTTCAAAGGGTGTCATACCTCTTACTGCCTTGTGTGGAACATGGTTCTAAATGTAATTAGCACAATTCACTGCTTCATCCCAATACTGCAGAGGAAGAGACTTTGAGTGAATCATACAAGTGGCCATCTCTTTAAGAGTACAGTTCTTTCTTTCTGCTACTCCATTCTATGAAGGGTTGTATGCAATTGTATGCTGCAAGGAGATCCCTTCAGAAGTACAGAAATCCATGAACCTATTGTTTACATATTCACCTCCATTGTCGGTTCGAAGAACCTTGATAGACCATTCCGCCTATTTCTCAGCAAGAGCCTTAAAGTCCTAAAAATGTTCAAAGACTTCAGACTTAAGCTTAAGAAAATATACCCAAGTATATCATGAATAGTCATCAATGAAGGTCAGCACATAAAGAGCTCTAGTAAACGAAGGAGACAGAAATGGACCAGAAATATTGCTGTGAACAAGATCCAAAGGACGAGTAGCTCTCCAAGATTTTCCTTTTGTCAAAGTTCTTTTCAGGATGCTTTCCAAGGGTACAACCCTCACAAAGACCCTTAGAAAACTTGACGCGGGGTAACCCGTTGACCATTTCATTTTGGCTCAATTGTTCAAGGTAGTGATAATTTAGATGTCCGAAATTGCTCATGCCATAGCTTACTAACCTCATTTTCATGAGTGAGAAAGTAGTGGGCGTAGAATCAGAAGTAAAGTGGGAAAAGGTATACAACCATGAACGGTGATCCGCCTTTCCCTCAGCCACTATAGTGTCATCGTTAAGCTCACAAATAATCACCGAGTTAGGACCAAATTCCACTCACATTCCTTCACCAAGGTGAGTAATTTGGTAAACCGATAGGAGATTGGTAGAGAGATTAGGAACACTCAACACTTGGTTGAATGTTCCCCCATCCATCTCTACCGATCCACTGTCGGAAACCGACACTGTTGTGTCATTACCCATCGTGATTTGGGACATACCACAAGGCTCGATGTTGGTGAACTCAACATGCAAAGAATCCATGTGGTGCGAGGCACCGGAATCTATAATCCACATCGATGAAGGAGCAACTTTGGCTACAAGGGCCTTTCCTTTCTTCTTATCAGATTTTGAACCTTTTGCAGTAGAAGACTCGACCTTCGGAGCATTTTGTTTGATAGACTCAGGAACACCTATTTGATTTTTCTCAAGTAAATGAGTAAGGTGATCAATTTGTTTTCTCATACACGTATGCTCTTTATGACCAGGCTTCTTGCAATAGGAACACAAATACCTGTCTTTCTGTGCTCTAGGCTCAGAAGTTGAAGTGTTCGTGTCAATTTTAGTTTTGGTCTTGGTTTCCTTCTTAAGTTGATCCTTTTTTTCTTTCTTCTTTTCAGTCTTCTTTTCCTTACTAGTACTTGCTACAAGGGCATTTGATTTGGACTTGAGAGACCCCATTTGAATGAGTTTATCTTGTTCTTGAATGAGTTGGGATGAAAAACAGTCAAATGAGGGCATATTCCAATCCTTGCCCAAGGCAGCTTTTGTAGCGTAAAAAGTTGACACAAAGATAGAATATTCAGGACCTAACTTAGAGAGAATCGACAAGATCAGTTGAGAATATTTCTTCTCTACTTGACATTCCTTTAACAACAATCTAGTGTGGACAAACTTAGAGAAGAATGCTTGTAGGTTTTCAAAATCACTAGGATTTAACCCTAGTAGTTCGTTTTCCAACTCATGCACTCTCATGTCATCTTGTTGTCCAAACATTTCATCCAACGTTTTCCACGTAGATTTAGGTGTTTTGGACGACTCAATGTGGAAGAGCAAGTCAGGAGAAACAAACATGCAAAGAAGACCTAAAGCTTCATCACTATGGTTTAACCACTTAGGATTTTTCAGGGTCGTTGTCTGGTTCAGTCTCAGTTCCCATGGTGATGCAGAACAACCCTTTACCCCTTAGTTTCATAATTATTTTGGATCTCCATTCAAAAAAGTTGAACGGCATAAGAAAAGGAATTGAAAGTGCATCCATAGTGAAAGGAGAGAGAAGGAATGTAGAAAAGAAACACAACCACCCAGGACAATATAATTACCCCCTACTTTCGAAACTTTATAGTTTAGTGCATTAAATACAATCAGGTCTGAGCGTGCATCTAGAAACACTTGGTAACTCACCTTGCAATCAGTGTAATAACGCGCAAGAGAGGAGACCAAAATCATGTTTCGGGGAGCGCAACAAAGTGACACCGTACACAAGCACAATTGCAAAAAACTAGGAAGGAGGCAAAATCAAATCTTGGTTGTGAGAAAAAGCATCTCACGTTGCAATGGATACCCCATTGCTGCAAACTGTGGCAAATGCATTCACTAGTCGCAAGCAATAATAAGGGTAAAATACAATGTTTTAAACGAACTCAATATGATTCATGATGATCTTCGGAATGCCGGAAAGGCACGCGGAAGACAAAAAAGTGCTCAGAGTGTCACTGCACACTTGAGTGCACAATTAGTAAAAAAAATCTACAATAACGCCTAAAATTTATCGTTTAGAAACGTCCAGTTTAGCTAATTTTAGAGCTATTTGGAGTTAAAAAAATGATAAAGAAAGCATGACGATAAAGACGATTTTAAATAAATACTAAACTTAAATGAAGTTTAATCTAGAAATTAATAAAACTAGATTTAATTAAATTAAATCTAATTAATTTCAAATAATAAAAAACTAATTAAGATTTAATTAAATCCTAATTAATTATTTTAAATATAGTCCCTTTAAAAAAAAAACACCTAAGTTTTTTTTTTAAACTTACTAAATATGATTTATTGGTAGAGAAAGAAATTTACCAAGAAGAAGCGTCAGGAATGTCACGGGAGGATCCTGAGTTGGATGGACAGGCCGTTAGAGGTTGACTCGACAGAGGGGGCTCAGTGGTCGGTGGTTGGAGGGATCGGCGAGGATCCCAGTGTGGATAATGGGCAAAGATCCTGAGGTGGGAAAAAATCCAAGTCATACACGGGGGAGACCAGTCAATCGAAGCACGCGAAGGAGAGTCGTTTGGAGGCCGAGCAGGATAGAGCACACAGTTGCACAACAAGGCAGAGTGGGAGTAGAACCAGAGGAGTTGGAGCAGGATCAAGCACGAGGTAGGGGATGCACATGACGAGGAGATAGACTCGGCTCGGCTTGGGACAGGGGATGCACACCAAGACAGAGAGGACACGACGCAGCTCGGGATAGGAAAGACGAACTAGGGTAGAGAGAACACGGCTCGGCATGGGACATGCCAACTCGTAGATCGCAAGTAGGAGCTCGAGGTAGAGAAGACACGGCTCGGCTCGAGATAGGCCAACTCAGAGCTCGACAAGTAGGAGCTCGGGGTAAAGAAGAACTCCAAAACACCAAGGCTTCAACTTTTTTTTACCTGATTCTGTAAAAAACACCATGCAAACACAAAAAAAACCAAAAAAAACAGAGATAAAAAATAATTTCCAGTTTAATGAAAAAGATTTTAAAAACTAGAAAATACTCTATTTAGCTGATCTATTAGATTTAGTTGTAGTTAGCTAAATGTAGCTGCAAAACCCCTGATAGCTCAAGGAGATCTGCACATGCATGAAGAACACATCAAAACCAAAAACTTTCTAAGAATAGCTTGTTAAGACGTTAGCAATAAATTTCAAAAAGATAATGATAAAAAAAAAACTTGCATGAGGAGTAAAAGAATACCGAAACCAAGAGTGATCGCAACTTGAATGACGAATGAACATTTACCCAATTTCATCTCTGATACCATGAAAGAGTTGGCGAGAATTGTATCGAAAACTTTGCACCACGATAGATTTGCACTCTGAAGCAAACATAATAGCTCCAACGTAATCACAAGGAAGAATTGATCAATCAACTAAAGAATTTACATAACAGAACAAAGCTTGGACATGTAGAGAAAGACAGCAGAGTGTCTTGGCATACTCATAAATGTCAAATGAAGGGATACATATAGGGTGCTGAGTAACCCTAGTGCAAGACACACAAGAAACCCTAAACTTTACCCTAAACCTAACCCAAGTGAGATGACCCTCCATATGTGTGGAGGACATATAGGATCTCACACACCAACAGAAAACAACTGGCTCTAGGGAAAATTTTAAGGAACCCCTCTGGAAAAAAACTTATAGAAATCATGGTGAATATCCTTGTAACCAGTTTCGTAGTTTTGGAAAATGACCATATAACCTGTTTCATTCTCTTCGGAGAAAATGGTAAAAATATAAAAAATAGTTGGAAATCGAATGGCTAATCTCTTGTAACTAGTTTGGTGAATACCCTCTATCGAATTTGACTGGAATAAGGCCCAAAAATTGTCATTTCAATTCCAGGCGTCGACCCATTGGGGCTTCTTTTGCATGCCTTACCTTTACACTCAAGTGCCCAGAATGTGTGACACTTGGTCACTCAAAGGAACAAGAAAATGACACGTGGCATCTTCTGATTGCTTACTACCACTCTTCCTTACCTCACCAACACCACGGACCCAAAAATTTATTGAATCGGTTCATTTCATGGGCTTGGAGTTCGTGGAATGTCTTTTCCTTAAGGAGGCTTGGAGTCTGCGGAATGCCTTTTCCTTAAGGAGGTCTGGAATCCTACCACGTGGTCATCTGATATATAATCTACATTATTCGATATATTAAGATCAATGACGTAGGCTCTATTCTAGGATGAAGCTCTGACACACTCACATTTTGAATGGAAGTTCCCGGAATAGGCCTAGCGAAGTGACAACTGTAATCCACTAAATGGAATTTGAAACGAGACTAAATTTGAAGTCTACAGTGAAAGACGTAATCATTTATAGTGATGTGCTACTACTTGCGAAGTGATATTTAACGTCCATTGAATTTTTTTTTCTGTAAGGCATACTACAAAATAAGGCAGAATAGATACATAGAAGTTGTGGACCGTGTAAGACTCAACATATTCATTTTTTTGAGTAAGTGTCATTCTGCATTTGATTCTTTACATATAATCTTTTTATAAGTAGCACTATATAAGCCTTTTCTTTGAAATATTTCAATATAAGGGTTGACAAATTAGGGTTGACGGTTTCAAGAATCTAAAATTTCAAGCATGTCTACTTCCACATGAGCCTAAAATAAAAGTAAAACCCAAATCTCACATGCCAAACTGCTTAAAACCCTTAGTTTTACTGATGAATATCATGATATTTATGATCTTGTAATTGGCACAAGAACTTCATAACTTAGATACATATATGAGAATAAGGAAAATGAAAGTAAATGTTCACACCCATTAGGTAAACTTAAAGGTTGGATAACATAGGGGCCGGATTGGGACGCATGATGCTCCACAAGGTTTTATCCTGCCCTAAATTTTTCATTCTATGTGCCCAAAATTATGATGGGAAAAAAAAGCAATTGCTGCAAATGACACCAAAGAAGAAATGTTGTCCATTACGGAGGTAAATATTGGCCATGTGTTGGGTTCAAAAGTAAAGATTTAGGAACCGTCAGCATAAACCTATAAAAAATTGCTAACAATTATCATACCACCACTCAAAATGACAGAGATCTTTTTTTGTGAAAATTAACACTGAATGGAATGATGCCAAAAGGGAAGTCTTTGTATATAATTGAGATGTTTAAATAGTGGGTTAGGAATACCATTTCTATGCTAGTATTTTTTCTTAGATTCGATGGCGATGAGAAAGTGGATATAACCCTCCTTGAAATGCTATACAATATCCATTTTGTTTCTTCACCTTTTGCATACAGATTTGCTGAGCACATTACATAATCTATGCATAAATAATTCTTAACAATCAAAGAAGGATCCAACACTAAGACCTTTAGGTTCACTACATACTTTTCTATTTAATTCTATTACAGTTTGGTGAATGGTTTGTGAAAAAAAAGCTTGCAATTCAGCACTAGAATGATGTTGAAGGCCAGCCAAAAGTGTTGCATCCTTTAACTAAGTGGACCCCTGTTGTCATCCTCAAAATTCCCCTCTTTTGAAGTCAAGTTTCAAAACTTTTGAGTCTGTTCCTTGGAGTATTGGATCACATCAAGCCTGACATTGTTTACAGTTTTCCCATTCATGGAGAACAATTTGAAGTTGGGTGTATTGGTGAATTTTCTTCCCTTCTTTTTATTTTCTTCCCACAGTCGCGAATGAAAGGCGTATCTTCCTCGTTAATTTCTTCCCCAGCATCCATGGGTAGTACATGGATATTCCTAATTAGATACGTCATGGCCCTGTTTCAAGTGACAACAAAACCCTCCACACATCCAAATGACACAACTCTAGGGGCAGGGTCCAAGGGATAGTCCTCAAATAAGTGCAGGCTTGCCGCATATCCCAAGTTCCAAATGAAGGTAAAACAAGCTCAAATTGGCTAAGTATGGAAGGTTCAACGGATGATGCCACGTGCCTCATCGGCGCATCTTTAAGATTCAAATCTGGGGGTAATTCTCAAACTTGTGCTAGTCCTCCACGTGTCCTAGGTCCAAAAAGAGAAAGAGTTGATCGTTAAAATTGACTAAGTATGGGCGAGTTGGCAGAAGTCTCCACGTGCCTTAACAACACATTTCAAAGTGAAATCAAAGAGTTAATCTCCAAATGAGCGCCACCTTACCACGTGGTTAAAGTTAATGGAGAGACAGAGTTGGCCATTGAAAAGTCCAAAACCGGCGGAAGGAGCCACGCATCAGCTCAGCGCAATTTCAAGAGGCATTTCCAAAATAGAAACTCAAATGAGCACCATCTCTCCACATGTCTAGGGGTCAACATAAGTCAAGCAAGAAATTGGCCCGAATCGGCTAAGTATAAAGGAACTAGTGGAGCTCTCCACATGTTATCCTGACGTAACTTTAAAGGCAAAAAATGTAAAAGGCGTCCGCAGGCCCGCTCCAATTAATTTCTTCCACGTGGGTGGCCCAAATTTGAATTTGTAAAAGAAAATCAAATGGCCCATGTTTTAACTAGAAAAATAATGTAATGACTGTATATTTAAAAAACTATTTTTTCCACCATTAACATTTCTTTGCAAATCAAGAATTCGAAAGGGCGTGGATGTTTGGAATAAGTTGTAATTGTTTCTTGCTTGCTTGAGGAAGTTGTAACCGTCTCTTGTGAGCTATATCATGGGCTTTCAGAGCCATTGTATGGGTTAGAATTTTGATATTCTGGAACTGTAATTTCTAATTGGAAGAAATCAATTACAAAGGTTTTCCCCTTTTTCCTCTGCTTTCTCTTTCCTTCTTGCTCTGATCTGTGAATCATTTAATCCTTGCATGCTTAGAAGCTATTGTGTTCTAGTTTATACAATCTCAAGAACTTTGAGCCTGCAGATTGTGCCCGTTATAAATGTGAATGGTTCTACTCTATATCTCACTTGTTCAATACATATAAGGGTTTTCTTCGCCATCTCTTTTCCCTAAAAGTATTGTCTTCTTTTTCCTCCCTCCTCTCTTCAAGTCTTTTATCCTCGTGTATTGATAACTTTCCAGGCATAAAACACATTTCAAGATATCGGGAAACCACCATTGAATGAAATATTGTATATTTGTACATAGGTTTTGCCCTGCTTTCAATAAGGGAACCTCTCCCATTAAAGAGGAGGGACTTATTTTTCCTCTGACTGTGGTTTCATTCCAAATGAAAATCTGAAACCCAACAGTTTGTGGCAACTCCACTGGGGATTTGTTCAACAAATTTTCTTTCTAAAAGAACAACTAATTTGATCATTTCTTTGATCTGGAAACTCTAAGATATACTCATGGTAGAAGGGCTCTTGGAATTGAATGTCCCCAATTTCATCTCTTGGATCAATAAGGTTTTCAACTTCCTCCAACAAGAAGAAATAGAAGAGCTTGTTCCACAAGTACACCTCATGTTGAAGACAAAGCTTCTGGTAGTAGCATTCCTCAAGCACAACTTAGCCCTAATCTTCGTGCCGTAATTCTTGCTGGTGTCTCAGTTCCACTTCAAGAAATATTTCCAAGGATGGTAGTACCTCGGCCTTAAGGACAAAGAGTTGGGCCTCTGGCTCTTCCTCAACCATTGCATGAGTTACATAGGGGTAACAGGAAGAATTTTCCCAAATTTAGAGGTGATGGCAAAGTGCACCCTGATGAACACATTGTAGCGTTCATTATTGCATGTGGGGTCCTTGGAGTTGAACATGAGGATGTCTCTGTGAGGTTGTTTGTGGAAACTTTACAAGACAATGTTGCAGATTGATCTTACCATCTTCCTGTTGGGACCATCATTGATTGGACTACTATGAGGACTGAATTTGAGTAGTGTTTCAAACCTGTTGAAGATGTGCATGTTTTGCTAGCTCAGATTTCTCAAATCAAGAAGGAGCCACATGAGCCTATGAGAGAATTTGTGGCTAAGGTCAACAAGTTGGTTAACAAGATTCCACTAGATACTATACCTGTTGATTAGATTCAAAAGTGTTTCTTCTTGAATGCTCAATTGCCAAAAGTAAGCTATGCCCTGAGGAGAGAAAATCTTGCAACTTTGGATGCTGATCAGAGATTGGTTGTTAGTGTGGAAGATGACTTGATCATGTCTGGCAAGATGAAAAGGGAGTTTTTCAAATCCAAAACATCTTCTTCTTCCTCTCCTCCTGGAGGTAATGCAGATTAATTGGTGTAAAATATGGCTAATGACCTCATTGCCATCAAAAAGCAATTGGCTCAACATGCTCCATATCAAGATGTTCCAAGGAAGAACTTTCAGCGTAGAAATTGCTTTTCCTCTTCTCAAACCAAGTTGGCCATTAAAGTTCCACCCCTTAAGGTGCCTGTTAATGCTACTTGTGAAGTTCTTGAGCCTAATGAAGAGGAAGAAAATGGGCTCTATGATGAACAAGAAGAGGAAGTTGATGAAGAACTGGAGGAGCCTAGTGGTTCTCGAGTTCATTTCCTCACCACTAAGGGTGTGGATGATGAAGATGACTAGGATGATGTAGTGGCTGAGATGAACAATGAGTCATATGTTGTTATGACCTGGGAGCAGACCAAAAAAAAGGAAAAAGTGGTGCAAACCTGTAAAAAGATCCAAGGAGTACCCCATCACCATCCCAATGATTGCAAGAAGAGGAGCTCCTATTCCTACTACTTCCATCCGAAAGGTAAGCTCTGCTAGTCCTTCTTCCTCTACTTCTGCTTCTGAGAATTCTTGTCCAACAAATGATAAAATTGATAGATCAAAAGCTCCTCCTACTCATAGTAGTGATTCCCCATCCACATCTGGATATTTTGACATTATAGACCATGTTAAAAAAGACCAAGATTCAGATTTCTGAGGCAGATTTCTATCAAACCCATCTTAAAGCCTTTGCCAAAATGGTTAACTTTGTAAATTCTAAGTCTAAAACCCTAGCCCATTCTTCTAAAGGCCTTTTTCCCACTCCTTCTTCACCTCAACCCAGCCTTGTGGCTACAATCACTTCACCTAATAAGAAGATCAAACCCTTCTATGTGACTCTCCCCATAGCTGGCCATAAGCTTAGCAATTGTGTCATTGATTCTGGTGTGTCTGATAATGTAATGCCTATAAAAGTGGCTCATGTTTTTGGTCTAACCCTAACCCACACTTATGGCTCTTGTTATTCCATGGAAAGTAGAGAAGTGCCTTTGGTTGAGAGAATCAAGGATGCACAAGTAGCTTTTTCTGCTTTACCAGAGAAGAAGGTCTTGGCTACCATCTTTGTTGTTGATATCCCTCCTTCCTATGGCATGCTGCTAAGTAGGAACTTTTGCAAAGATGTTGGAGGTGAGATCCAAATGGATTGGTCACATGCCTTGATCCCTGTCAATGGGAAGATGAAGAAGCTACTGCCTGAGAAGCAAGAAGAGTATATTTTGCAAAAGACAAATGATCCTAAAGCACAAATATTGTATGAAGACATTGGGCATGGGAACTACATGATCATGTCACAAGAGGAGAAAAGTCCGCCAAAGGAAGTGTTGTTTGATCCTAATGGTGTGTTAACTTTGGAGTTTGATGGAAGTTGCTCCTCAGCTGGTTCTGGAGCTGGTGTAGTGCTCATTTCTCCTAGGGGTAAGGTTCATTCTTTCTCCTTCAAATTTAAGTTTGAAAATTATGTGATGAATAAAAATCGGCTTTCTTTTTAAAAATTTATTTTTTGTTATCTTCTGAGGATTCAACAGCGCTGCCATTATAATCTCGAATGAAAACAAATATCTTTCTTTGTTCATATAATGTTTCTTCTACTTCTTTTTCTTCTATTATAGTTTATTCCTCGAAGTGATAACCAGGCTCCATTAATGGTGGGCCAAACCGCCCTCCAAAACTACTTTCAATGGTATAGGGCATGGTCCCATGGAGGGGACTCCATAAATATCTCGGCGGCTTTTAGTAATCGCATCCCCTATATGAGATGCCTAAACATGGCTACATGGAAGTTTCTGAAAACTTGGGGTGAAAGACACTAATAAAATGTGGCAGAAGCAGAGGTGACGAACCTGTGTTGTTTTGTCCGTGTTTGATTGGTTAGTTAGATCAACTGCTTCAATGTGTGAATGATCACTGCTTGTTGTCTACGGTTTCACATCTACTGGTTTTGGTTTTGTGCTTGTCGACTGCGTAGAGGATGTCGAAAGTGAGTGTTTTTTGTTTCTACTTCAACATATCATGTTTTGGGCATTGAAGCCTTTGTTTACAGTGTTTATGTGAGGTCAGTATAAGGATTTAAAAAATAATACTATATTTCAACATTAGAACAATTTGATTTTTAAGTTTAGTTGGATTATATGATACTCTGAATCAAAGGAAAATGAGCATTTTTATTTTGCATTCGGTATAGTTATTCGTCATTTTTTTGAATCTGATAGACCCCAAAAGGCTATTCTCCTTTTTTTTGTTGTGGTGTTTAGTAGTTGGTTGTTGCCATGTAAGTTTGGCTCTACAGTTGAACCATTGTCTCTTAGTTTGTTGTCGAAGATGTTGGTTTTTTCCTTTTTATAAATAGTTTAAATGCATTCGGAGACAAAGATTTGTGTTGATCTTGTTCATCCAAGTGAACCATTCCAACTATAAACCATGCCCTTTCCCTCGAATGAGCATCCGATTTACACATCATAATGGTTAGAAAGAAACAAATCCTTTGTATGTAACCCTCAATCGCTTCCTTTGGCTTGTAATATCATAGGACTTTCACCTCGATGCTTATTTCAATGATGCTAAAATTTTCTATTTCTTTTATTTGTTTAAACGCACTTATCCCAATCCCGCTCACTATCCTTCAAGAAATAAAACAATTCTAACAAAAACAATCAAAGAAACATACATTTCTACTAAAATGACCAAACAATACAAAAGAGTTAATTGATACTGACCCATATGTTTAAAGGTGTCATTCCCATGATAAAATGTAGCACAAGCTTCACTCCAACAATGGCTCAGGTTTGCTTTTAGAATAAAAATTGTAAATAAACACACCATCAAATTCTTAATGTCTTCCATTTTGTATATCTCTGAAGAAAATAAGAAAATTTGAGATAATTTCTTCCACTCATTCCCACCTTAAATATATACTGAAAAAATCAACAATCCCATTTTATTGAACCCCATTCAAATTAAGAGGGCTTTGACATTATAGAGTACCGATGTTACAAAAATATAGTGCATGGTTGTTCAAAGTACAAAATACCATGGATATAGAAGTTTGAAGACCGCTGGCTCTAGGGAAAATTTTAAGGAACCCCTCCAAAAAAAACTTAAAGAAATCATGGTTAATATCCCTGTAACCAGTTTTGTAGTTTTAGTAAATGACCCTATAACCTATTTCATTCTTTCGGAGAAAATAGTAAAAATATAAAAAAATAGTTGGAAATCGAATGAAAAATCCCTTGTGACTAGTTTGGCGAATACCCTCTTTCGAATTTGACTGGAATAAGGCTAAAAAATTGTCATTTCAATTCTGGGCGTCAGCCCATTAGGGCTTCTTTTGCATGTCTTACCTTTACAGTCAAGTTTCCAGAATGTGTGACACTTGGTAGCTCAAAGGAACAGGAAAATGACATGTGGCATCTTCTGATTGCTCACTACCACTTTGCCTTACCTCACCAACACCGCAGACCCAAAACTTTATTGAATCGGTTCATTTTGTGGGCTTGGATTCCGCAGAATGCCTTTTCCTTGAGGAGACCCAGAATCTTGCCATGTGGCCATCTGATAAATAATCTGCATCATTTGATATATTAAGATCAATGGTGCAGGCTCTATTCTGGGACGAAGGTCTGACACACTCACATTTAGAATGGAAGTGCTTGAAATAGGCCTAGTGAAGTGACAACTGTCATCCACTGAATGGAATTTGAAACGAGACTAAATTTGATGTCTACAATGAAAGACATAATCATTTATAGTGATGTGTTACTGTTTGCAAGGTGATATTTAATGTCCATTGAAATTTTATTTTTGGAAGGCATACTACAACAAAAGGCATAATAGATTCATAGAAGTTGCGGACAGTGTAAGACTCAAAATATTCATTTTTTCGAGTAAGTGTCATCCTACATTTGATTCTTTACATATAATATTTTTATAAGTAGCACTGTATAAGCCTTTTCTTTGAAATATTTCAATATAAGGGTTGACAAATTAGGGTTGAGGGTTTCGAAAATCTAAAATTCCAAGCATGTCTACTTCCACTTGAGCCTAAAATAAAAGTAAAACGCAAATCTCACATGCCAAAATGCTTAAAACCCCTAGTTTTACTGATGAATATCATGATATTTATGATCATGTAATTGGCACAAGAACTTCACAACTTAGATACATATATGAGAATAAGGAAAATGATAGTAAACATTTAGACCCATTAGGTAAACTTAAAGGTTAGATAAAATGAGGGCTGGATTGGGAAGCATGATGCTCCGCGAGGTTTTACCCTGCCTTGAAGTTGTCATTCTATGTGCCCACAATTACGATGTGAAAAAAAGTAATTATTGCAAATGACACCAGAGAAGAAATGTTGTCTATTGCGGAGGTAAATCTTGGACATGCGTTGGGGTTTAAAAGTAAATATTTAGGAACCGTCAGCATAAACCTATAAACAATTTCTAACAATTATCATGCCACCACTCAAAATGATAGAGGTGATTTTTTGCAAAAACAAACACGTAATGGAATGGTGCCAAAAGGGAAGCCTTTGTATATAATTGAGATGTTTAAATAGTGGGTTAGCAATACCATTTCTATGTTAGTATTTTGCCTTGGATTCGATGGTGATGAGCAAGTGGATGTAACCCTCCTCAAAATGTTATATAATATCCATTTCCTTTCTCCACATTGTGCATACATATTTGTTGAGCACATTGCAAAATCTATGCATAAAAAATTCTTAACAATCAAAGAAGGCTCTAACATTAAGACCTTTAGGCTTACTACCTATTTGTGCTATTTAATTCTATGGCAGTTTGGTGAATGGTTTGTGAAAAATAAAGTTACAATTCAGCACTACAATGATGTTGAGGGCCATCCAAAAGTGTTGCGTCCATTAACTAAGTGGACCCCTAAGATAAGTATGTTTGATAATAGAAGGGACTACCATCAATTTGCGGACTACTTTTGGACTCCAATTTATCAAACAATTTCTAAAAGTATAATGCCTAGATTGCCTATGACCTGTAGAGATTGCATTCAACTGAGATCAGAAATATAGTTAGTTGACTGGTACTTCATGGAGGAATATATTGTGCTAAGGTTTTATGGATCATTACTACAACCTTACAAATTTCCAATACATGTGACAAAGAGGGTTTTTTTCCTTGGAATATAAACAACAGATGGAAAGCACAGATAAACTGTATTTTGTTACTCAGTAAAAGAGGAGCATATTTCCTTCCTTACCATTTTCATGTGGAGGGTTCACATTTGAGAGAAAATCATTCAATGTGGCACATGAAATAACACAAAATTTTAAGTTTGATGTTGACTCTCACTGGGTGTATGACCCATGTGAGGTGAATAAAGCAAGGGTAGTGTTGAACAAGAACTTTTCCACTAAAATTCATCATGAAAAGAAACCCCTACTAGAAAAATTGAAAAACAAGAACTCTTGGGATGAAATTAAAAAAGTAATGGATGAAATTTTTATTAAGAAAGGAATTAGTTTTCAAGAGTTGTCAACACAAATTTTTGGATTGCCTCCACAAAAATAGGCAGAGGATTTTCAATATACCAATTTTTGATTCAAAAGTTGATAAAAAGTCCTCTAAAAACATGTCAATTCCAAAGCATATAGATCATTAATTGTGAGATAAAAATTGGACAAGGTCAAAAATTACTGCCTTCTGGTCTATGAGGCAGGACCTAGGCGATCAAAAAATTGTTTCAGAGTACCGTTCTATTCCAGAAGATGTAATTTTTAGCAAATTGTAGAATGAAGCACATCCCAAAAAGGCAAGTAGTGATGATGATGCTGACTTTGAGGAATTACATATTGGTGTAGGTGTTTTTTATCACTTTATTATTTAGTGTTATTCCACCTCACTAAATGAGTCATCTCACTTAGGTGGACATGGATCTAGGTGTCATCTTAGTTATGAAAGATTCTCTTACAGTATCTGTCATATGTGTAAGTGTGTCATAGGAGTTACCTTCCCATTTTGGAAAGTAACTCCTCTTCTCCATTATGGAGGAATATTCTCTTACAAGGGAGTTACACATTTACTCCCCTATTTTTACTCCTCATTTTTGGTCCATGGTAATCGAAGGCATTCCATTCCACTTTTCGAATCTTGAGCTCTCATGCATGCACATTGCTTCTTAAAATTTTATTTGCTTTATTTTGCAACTCTTTCTTGGTGAAGTGTAACTATTCGATGCACGTGTATTCTTTCTAGGTCTTCGTCCTTCACTCCTTCATGTTATCAGAGCTCGAGGACTGGAATCATGCTACTCGCCATTATTGCTCCACTGTGTAGTTGATTGTGCAAGCTCTCGCTTTTACATGTGCTTTACCTACATATTTTGAGATTCTTATAAGTGTATGTTTCAGGTTTAATGTGTTGTAGGAACCAACTCGCTACCCAGCTCACTGCTCAGCTCATCTTGTTTTATACTCCTCAGCTCGGTCTGCACTCACCATATCGACTCGGTTTTCCTTTACTTGACGGCTCTGAATTTGTAGTGTTGTGCATCGCTCGTTGTTTGGTGACTTGGTTCACATTTTTCACTCGGGTCTTACCCATTGTTGCATTATACTATCAGCTCGAGGTTGCTTCTATGTGAACATCTTTTCATTGGCCATCGATATCTCCATTGTTGGCTCAACGTTTAGCTCAAAGCTTGTTTATGCACATCACAACTGACTCGGCTCTACTTTTTTTGCGCATTGGTTATTTGGCGTATCAACTCCACCCTAGTTCTTTGGCTTCATTGGCTCCCTTGATTAGAGCCTCCCTTGTGCCATATCTTTGCTCGAGTCCACTTGGGCCATCTCACATCTTCATTTTCTCAGCCTACACGTTCTCGGGGACCTGGTTGTGGTGTCTTGGTCAAAGCCATCCTCTGTTGCTCACTTGCGGATCCTTACGTGGCGCACTACCATTCTATGTTACAGCTTGGCCTTTTTTTAACCATTACCAAGCACCTACTATGGGATCTCCTCTAGTAGCATCTGTAATCTCTTTTTTTTGTCGTTTCACTAGCTCAGTCTGACTCAAGGTGGTTTGCTCGGCCTTTATACTCTGTTCGAGCTTAACTCAACACCTGTACTTCGGTTACACTACTCCAATTCTAGTCATCTAGGCAGACTGCTCGTGCCTCAACATGGGGTGTTCCCCGCTCAACTCACTAGCTCGCATTGACACCACTCAATCAACTCCCTTGCAGTGCAGCAGCTTTACACAACTCACCAGGACATTATCACAAGTTGTCCTTCACTCCATGGTTGAGTTGGTCCAAGTAAATGTAGGGAAGGAGCTCGAGCCTTGCATTACCCAGCTGGGCATACTACAACTTGGAGGTTCTATCCTTCTAACTCGGCCTGCTTTATAACTTAGTTTGGTCACAATCCTTTTTTTTATGTTTTAAGGTAAAATAAAAACATTTATTTTATTAAAATAAGCTTGGGTTTCCTTTTTGTACACCTTCTTTCAAGTGTCAAAGGCGGAGGGTGAGGTCCAGGGTTGGTAGGAGGATAATCCCCCCCTCGCAGTCAAAACAAACCCCTTCTAAAATTTAATGCCGATTCCAACGGGCATAAACACGATACCTTTTAGATGTGTTTTGGGTGCTTTTTTAATATTTTGTAAGGCTTACTAGATTTTCCTTATTAGTTGCGGGAATCCTTTTAAAGCCACAACTTTTGACTCGTTGCTCATTTTTTAGCACTTATTTAGTCAAAATTGCATGTTTTTCCACACGCCGCATGATGATAATATCAATTTTGTAAAACACACGGTGTTATTAAGTTCCACTTTTGGGGGGGTATCTTTTTTTTTTACCTTTTTCCGCATTGCCTTTTTTTGTCATGACTAACTATGGTGTTCCCTTGCTCACCCCATTCAACTATCAAGAATGGTTGAATGCTATGAACACTGCCTTAAAAGGAAAAAAAATTGTTCCGCATTGCCACCGGTTTGCAAGCTGAACCCGATGATGAAAGAGAGAGAAAAGTGGCTTGATAAGTGTGATGAAGCCATTGGGTTCATGACCATGTGTGTATCTCTAGAGTTTTGTTTTCACATTTCCTCTTCCACAACACCCAAAGAGATTCTGGAAATTCTCCAACAAAATTTTTGGGAAACAAGATGAAATGCGAGGACATGAACTTGAGAATAACCTAATAAGTCTTAATCCCTATGATTTTGATACCCTTCAGGACTTCTTCACCAAATTCATATCACTTAGATTGTAGTTAGAAGATTGTGGAATCAAGAAAAAGGAATCACAACTCATTTTATCAGTCTTTGAAAAACTTGGCCCTGAATACTTTGTTTTTGTCTCCACCTTCCATACAACAAAAAGGGCACTTGGGAAAAGTTGGTCTATGCCCTCTCGTGATGAGTTTATTGTAGATTTGATCAGGGAACAAAATAAATTGATTCAAATGGGCACCTTGAAATCCACAAAAGTCCATGCTCTCATTGTTGGAAAGGAAAAATAGAAAGCTTCTAAGGAGAAGAAACAGGATCATGAAAAGAAGGATAAACCCAAAAACAACTCTTCCACTTCCTCTTCCATCTTCAAACCTCTAAGAGAACTAATCAAATGTGGATACTGCAAAGGAATGCATGATGAAGAAAAATGCTTGAAGAAAAAGATTTATCTCCTCACTAATCTCCTTGAGAAGCACAATATTGGAGTTCTAGATTCTCTCAAAACACCTTCATCATCCCACGACAGTTCTAAGGAAAAGGGGAGTGAAAAAGAGAAAGTACAAGAGAAAGTAAAAGTCCAACAAGGAGAAAAAAGGAAGAGCTCTAGTGACAGTTGTGCCACCTACCCCTACATGGATTATTGATTCAAGTGCAACTCATCACATGGCATCATTAGACATTGAGTTTGATTCACTTGAGCCATGTGACATGTCCTCTATTCAACTTGGTGACAACACCACTACACATGTTTTTGGAAGAGGATCAGTTGAAGTAAGTGGTGTAACTTTTAATAATGTTTTAAGTATCCCCTTACTTTTAACAAACCTTCTTTCAGTCTATCAGATCACTCATCTTGGACAAGGCATCCGAGTTGAGTTCACTCCAGACTAAGTTTATGTCAGGGAGCTTCACAATGATGCTATTGTTACAGTTGGTATAGCTGACCATCACACTTGGTTGTACTCATTCTCTCATGTTGCTCCTCCTTCAAATTCTTCATCTGAATCAACAGGACTTGATGATACTTCTCAACCCATTTATGATGTTGTGGACATCTCTTCTAGCATAGTTGATTGCCATGATGATGGGGACCCACCTCCACCATCCATTTATCACTTTCCAAATATTGAGGAGTTGTCTCTTGATCTACCCACTTCTGGTCCACTTCAAACACTCCAGGGAGCAGGCACTATGATTCAGGACTCATCAGGTATTGGGTACACTTCTTCAAAGGTTCAGGACATTCCACCTTCCTTCATTTCCACTACTTCCGGATCTGCACTTCTTCATGGAGCAGCTGGATTTTCCACCTCACATATGGAGCATTGTTCCCTTGATTAGGACAACACCTTAGCATTTCGAGGGCCTTCTTCCTCCTCTTTACTTAGCACAAGGTGGTTCATGACTGGATCATCTTCTTGGGAGGCTAGATAGAGTTCTTCTTCTCTCCTTCTTCTTAGTAGTTTAGGGGAGTTTTTTTTATATCTCTTGTAAGTTGAGGTTTTTCCCATTGGGTTTTCCCTCACTACTTAAGACCTTTTGTGCATGGGTATCTCATCAGGCTTATTGTTGGGACCCATTTCTTGTGTGTGTTGTTGACTTACCTAGCCCCATCCTAGTCTCGATGAAGGGGGGGTGTTGGTGTAGGTGTTTTTTATCACTCTATTATTTAGTATTATTCCACCTCACTGGGTGAGTCATCTCACTTAGGTGGACATGGATCTAGGTGTCATCTTAGTTATGACAGATTCTCTTATAGAATCTGTCATATGTGTAAGTGTGTCATAGGAGTTACCTTCCCATTTTGGAAAGTAACTCCTCTTCTCCATTATGGAGGAATATTATCTTACAAGGGAGTTACACATTTACTCCCCTATTTGTACTCCTCCTTTTTGGTCCATGGTAATCAAATTCATTCCATTCCACTTTTCGAATCTTGAGCTCACATGCATGTACATTGCTTCTTAAAAGTTTTCTTGCTTTATTTTGTAACTCTTTCTTGGTGAAGTGTAACTATTCGATGCACGTGTATTCCTTCCAGGTCTTTGTCCTTCACTCCTTCATTACACACTCCCCCTTTTAGGGGGGTTAACTCATATAAACCAAGTTTGAATGAAATCTTGAAAAAAAAAATTCTATAGGGGCATTTATAGTTGAAAAGATGGGTTTTAGTGGTGGTGGTTTGGGTTCAACAAGACAAGGCATTTGGCTTCTTCCAGAGGTACATCCTTGAAAAGGTTATGATAGGATAGGTGTTGGAGCTTCACCTTCGAAAAAAGGACCAATGCACACAACAACCACAAGTGGTAATCTAATGCATTTTTCTCCGGATTCAAAATCTCAGCAAACGTTGTAGCCACACGTATAAAATCCAAGAGGAGAAGTTGGTAATGAATCTGTTAGTATTGATATTATTGGTGGTTCTATTGATGGTGGTAGGAGTGTTCAAAAATTACCTAATTAACTAAAATAAGGAATATGGGGATACTTAATCTAATATATGAACAACTATAAATACAATAAATAAATGTAATAAAGAAGTATGTAAATGACCCAAACAACTATGCAAAAGGAAATGCTAACCCTAATGTGCAAAAGGGAAGAGGAAAGAACTCAACTGAATAGAAGATACTTACAGGATTGTGTCGTAGAGGTGACTGGAAAATCTAGAAGTATGAAAAATTATGTAGAATCCATGAAAAAGGATGGATCTGGACTGATTCCCTGGATTGAAGTGTCTGGGAAAGGACTGGGGCACCTACGGGTGCTCTAGTCTGAAAAATGAGTGCCCTAATCTATTCAAAATATCTAAAACATATCTTCACATTTTCAGAAGCTGGTCTGAAACCCTTGTTGTTTGTCAGCATCAAATTTTTTTACTGCTTCAGATGTCGCTAATAATCCAAGATGATGAGAAGATCTGCAAAAGACAAAAAAGGAATATCAAAAACCTAAAAAAATAAAATGCAAATGAATGGGTTGGAATGACCTCAGCTACCACAATAGTTGGCTTACTAACTGATCATTGCACTACATTTCAGACCCAAACATAGTTATGGTGAGTTTGTGCATAATGTTCCCTATTTGCTCTTGTGTCAGTCGTACTTTGTGAAGTAGTGAACAATAACTAAATGCAAAAAATGTAATAGTATGTGTGCATTGAATAGAATAGAATCCCTCCCCCTATGAAGTGTGATGTAGATGTCCTAGCCTTGTCCCTTGATGATGGAGTTATGTGGATGCAAGTGATCTCCAATGTAATAAAAGGATGCAACTCTAGATGAATGATATTTGTGACTAGTTTTAGGTCCCTCATTATGGTCTCATAACTTTATATGTATAGGGTTCTCTTGATCTAATTTCATAATTAACCCTGAAATGGCTGACCACCAAAATGATAAGAAGCTAAAACAGATATAAAGAGCCCAAAAAGTGGCGGGAAATCTCAAGAAGGATCAGGGCACCCATGGTGGGACTAGAACACCCATGGGCGCCCCAGTACTAGCCTGAGCACCCCAATCGAGGCTAAAATAATGAGAAGTGACAAAGGCTGACTGGGCATGTGGATGTAATAGGTTAGGAATGACAAAATAAAATAAAACAAGATGACCAAAAGACGGGGGTTAATTAGTACTTTCTTCACTCAAAAACCTTCTAAATAGTATTATGAAACCATGATTAAATAATATCTAAAGTGCATGATTTTGTGAGTACATTTTGCCCCCACTTTATGTTGGTGAGTGGAAATCTTAATAACATAAAGTAGATAGAGATTCATACCTGGTGTCCATGAATATTGTAGTAGAAAACATGCCGATGAACTAGAAAAAGTGTGGAATGATAAAAAAAGATGGAGGAGCATGGAAACTAAAGATGAAAATGTGCAAAAAAAGTGATGAGGGTGAACCTATGGCAGAAACATGTGTGTAGTTGATGATATGTGATGTACTTGCATGGTTAGTATGGTGTGTTCTTCTACGGAGTGTTGTTGTTTGACGTTGTTGTTGTTGTTGCCCCCATTTGACTATTTGTTTCTCATACGACCAAACTTGCAAGGGGAAAAAATCAAGTAGTCAAATATGTATCTATGTGTAAAAATGCAATGTAAAATATGCATGTAAAAATGCTATGTAAAAGTATGTAAATGTAAAGTATGCAAATGAAAAAGTGTAAATGGAACATGTGCACCTGTAGACACAAAATAATTCACTTTAGGCATTATTTAGCCCAGAATTATACTATTATTTAGAAGGTTCTCAAGTGAATAAAGCACTAATTAATCCCACCTTTTGGACACCTTCATTTTATATTTTATTCCGTGATTCCCGCACATTTACTCCCACATATCCACCTATTTCACAATTTTCCTAGCATTTTAGCCTAAACTCGGGCACCCGAGCCTGTACTAGGGTGCCTTGGTCCCACCTGGGGCACCCCAATCCATGTTCCGCTTTCCCACTTAATTTTAGGGTCTTTCTAGTCATTTTTATCCTTATCTTTTTCCTAGTCGGCCATGTCGGGGTTAATTACAAAATTAGAGCAAGAGAGCCCTATAAATATAAAGTTATAAGACCATAATAAGGGTCCTAGCATCACATACTACTATCACTCCATCTAGAGTTGCATCAATTGCATCACTTCCATCCACATAGTGCGTGCATCAAGGGTAGGAGATCTACATCAACACACACAACATAGGGGGGATTCTATTCTGTTCCATGCACACATGCTATTACATTTTCTATAGTTATTATTTATTTTTTCTTCACAAACTGCGACTGGAAAAAGATCACCTAGGGCACGACATGCACACACCATTAGAACTATATCCGGGTCTGAAATGTAGTGAAATGTCCAATGATAAGACCACTAGCTTGGTGGCTAAAGTCAGTCTGACCCATTCATTTTGCATCTTTTATTTCTCTTAGGGTTTGATACTTATTTCCTTCTTACAGATCGTCATCTCATTATTCAACACATTTGGCGCAGCTCAATGAATTCAGTGTGAAAGATAGGTAACATTTCAAGACACCTCGTGACCCTGTAAAATTCATATTCTGAGCATCTACAAAGACCAGGGCACCTTATCTGTAGACCAGGGTGCCCTGAGGTGCCCCAGTACCTTCCTAAGCACCTCAGTCATCTTAAAACCTCTAGATTTGACCGTTGCAAGACTTCTGAGTGATCGTCTCCACTTCCAGAATTTGTAGCTAGACCTGCGACAACTTACGATAGTCTCCAACAATTAGCTAAGTCCTTTCCTTTTACATATTTGCACATTAGGGTTTGATTTCATTTAGTATAATTATTTTAAATCATTTCCATATTGTCTAAGTATATTTCATAGCATTTTAGTCCTCTTATTTTAGATTGACTAGTTATTATACTCTCATAGTTTAGTTTAATTTTAGTTAATCATTTTGGTGAACCCAACTCCCATTTTTATGCCAGTTACTTATAGTGGTTGCTTCAGACCCCTCTATTATTGTGAACTGGCTTATCCCCTTCAACATACCTCTAAATCCATGGCTGGCATACCTACCTCTATGGCTGATAACCCCTTAGATAACTCTCACCAAGTTCCCCTTTATGAAATCAAAACCATGAATAGTGAGAAATCCTATAATGAGGACACTAATGTTGATCAGGAACAACTCGATGCTATTACCGACTTTCATTAAGCTTTACATGAGAATCCCACTCATCTCCCCCATGCCTTACATGTTTTACTCGTTGTTAAGCGATATCGGGAGGATTCCCTTCCCGTTTCTTCCACCCCTATGGTCTCTACACCACCCATTTGTGTTTCCACTCCTCCTATTACAACTACAGTCCCTCTAGCTCACCATGCTACTTCTAATATACCACTTGGTTCCTCCTCTAATACTCTTGATTTCACATCATTATATAAGGACCTCTAAAATCAAAACCACCAGTTGCAAGTCACTACCTCTTGAGGACATCTATTGTTTGACTCCACATCCTTGTTACATTCCCCCTTTGCACTAACCATCTCTGCTTACCCATTTCCACCTAACTTCATCTCTCATAAATTTCCCATTTTTAATGGCCGTGGCGACCCACAAGAACATCTCCATGTTTTTCATGTCACATGTCTCGACTACGCTGATGATCATACTATCCTCGCCAAATTATTTATGTGTAGTCTGCAAGACTATGCGATGCGTTGGTTCTATGACTTACCCGTCCATTCAAAAGTTTATTTTACATATATGGCTAATGCTTTTCTCACGCATTTTTCTATCAATTTTGGTCCCACACTTTCGTATGCCCAACTATCCTAGCTTAGACAAAGTCCTAATGAATGCTTCCCCAATTATGTCTTATTGTATAAGAATAATGTAGCTAGGATGACCAATGTCCTCGCAGACTCGGAACTTCAAGATTTATTTGTCCATAGTCTTTTGCCACCCCTACAAGATAGTGTGCTCTTTTAGACTTTCTCATCATTTGATCAAATTTTTCATGCTCTCAAACTTTGTGAGACTAAACTTGTCTCCATAGGCTCAAGTACCAAGATTCACCTTCATCCTCTGCCCACATTCCAAATAAGACGTTGTTCAAGGCTACTGCACATAAATCTAGCGATCAACAAACTGTTATTAATGTGGTCTCCACTATTAAAGAATTACAATCTCAGCCATATAGTTATCCTCTTGCTAAACTTAGCATGCCACCAAGCATCTTATTGCCACAACTCATTTATAGTAATCTAATAACCCTACCATCACCTTTACAACTTGATCTATCTCAAAACCCAAAGGGCGTAACTTTGACGACCGTGGGCTTATTTTGATTATCACCAATGTTTCAGGCATTCTATTGATTGTTGTTTCAAAATTTAACATCTCATTCAAGATCTACTCAAAAATGGTCACATTGAGCTTCCTGAATCTCCTACGTCCGGCCCTACCAATGATAACCATAAAATCAAAAATTTTAATAACCCACTACCCAAACATGATACCAAACAAATCAATTCATCTTCTAACCATGTCCTTCATACAATTTCTTCTCCCCCATGACCTCTTGACGTTCTCATTACTCACATTGATACTTTGACACCAATTATCTCCTTCTCTAACACTGATTACGACGCCACGTTCATATCCGATCATTTGCATATTCAGGCATCTATTGGCTCAACCTTTATCAATAACACAAAGGTTGATCCACCTTCCCCTATTAGCACATGTTCCCTGTCTTTCTTACGATCTATCGGCTACCCTCAATCACAAATCGACTATTTTTTCAATAGACCCTATGGTGTTGTTAAGTTACATATCACAGTTGGTTCTATCGCTCTTATAATCCCTTGCTTCGTTAGTCAAGTAGTCAAAGGATGTGACCTGCTTCTTGGTCTCAATTGGATTCATAAATCCCAATCTATTATTTCTATGAACCACTTACGCCTTAAATTTGTTTACAACAATAAAGTTGTTTCCATTAACGACATCCCCCCTTCACCTCCATTATAGTTACCTTCTTGTCCCACTGCTTGTGCATCCTCTCCTCTTCCTTACACATCTCCTATGGTGTTGCTTACAATACATTCTACTCCTACTGCACCTTCTCGACTGGCCTCTATTTGACCACTCTGCTCAGTTAGTCCTACACACTAGCATAGACCCGTTTCTGGGACCATTACCACATCCCTCCACTGATCACCACCTTGTTTTATTCCACGTGGACCATTCTCCCCTTCACACCCGACATTACCTCAATCTCCATCAGCCACAAACTTTACTACGCCATGATATTCATCTTATGTACACCCCTCCCATAGCATATCAACTTCATTCCCCCACGTAGCATTTGTCTACCATACTACCATTACTCGATCGTGGCCCTCCACATTCATCATCCCAGGCACAGGTCAAGGGACCTTCATCCCTTGACCTTATCGATTAACTTTTTCTTCCTACACACTTGGGGGGCATAATCATTACATATCCCCCCTTTTCTCTGCATAGTTGCATAGTCTCATGTTTCATACTTTTTATTCATTGTTCTATCAACATAACATACCATACATCATAGCACCCCCGTAACCCAATGACGCACTCTTGTGCTTCGGTTCACACTTGATTGTTGAGGGATTACCATTACACTTAACCCCACACATTGCACCATAGGTATTACATATTCCATTTTCATTCTACATTACACATTATACACCGTTCATCCTATACTTAGTTCTATAGAAACATTATACATAATACATTTTCATAGCATACATTTCCCATATACTACACTAGTTGTCATTACATATGAGTCTATTTCTACATTTCATCTCTATATTCTACATACTACACTCAATTCCATTACCTATGGGTCTAGTTCTACATATCATCATAACATATTTCATTTCTATACACACCTATTATTGCATCCTACACTTCCTACATTACATCATGCACATCGCGCATTTACATACCCTCTTCATCACTTGGTCGTTTATACTAAGTTGTCTTCTACGTGCTACACTCACTACCCTATGAAGCACTTTAGTTCCCCAATCCATACTCAACTGCTAAGGGTTTACTAATCAAATGGAGCTTACATCCATCATGTGACATGTCCCTCATGCGCCATTTCTAGTGTTAGTGATTGTAGACACCTAAATTCTACTTTTGCAATCTTATTGCTAAACGCACACAAATCACTCTCATTCTTACCATTTCCATTACAATTAGTGACTTCCACTAATCAACTAACATTTCTTCTATACTTTGGCCAATTAACACCACATTGTTGATTAACCAACCTCTTTCACATTCAGGATGCCACTTTATGAGGAATCATAAGTCAAGATCCTTTTCAAAACAAACAATTAGCGATTATGAGCTAATTAAGCCTATTTTGCCTTTGTTTTCGTCAATATACCCTAGCATTGGCTCAAACCCTTCTTCCAACCACTCAAAATCACCCCACTTTCCTCCACAACATCTCAACAAGCTTCAAAAGCTTATCCTAGCCTCGTAGTTGACCCTAAACAGTTGATTAAGGCTCCACACATCTTAAACCCTTGTTAATTCACTAATTGTGATTAGAAAATCTTAATTATGATTAGAAATTCTAATCTAATTTTGGGATTTTAGTCCCACATGCACCAACATACAAGTTTTCCCCAAAAGGAAAACTATAAAAATAATTCACCTCTTACCTTAATACTTTACACCATGCTTTGATTTGCATCTCATATAATAAATATGATATATAGCCAAGTTCAATCCTTGCCTAAAGCCTTCAACAAGGTTAGTATATGGATATCTAAAGTGACTTGATAACTCATTTGGAGAGGCCATTTCACCTTGTTTGGAGTAGCAACCATCCCAATTTGATTTCCCTCTTAGGTCTATTTATGCCCATGTTAGGTAATTGAACATATTAGTAGGCATGTTTAGTTAGATTTTGAATTGTATTCTTGTTAGTTAAGCATTCATTTAAGCTTCTATCTTAATGTTACATTCCTAGACTTGAAGCCTTGACTAGATGTGGTAATGGTGTTATCCTTCCTTAGTTATTCATGGAATTTACTTTGTAATGTTTAGGGTGCTTTCAGTGACATAAACTTTAGGTTAAATCATCATCCCCCTTATCATCTTGTAGTGGTATAAACCCTTACGTTACATGACTACTCCATCCTTTCATCTTGTAGTGATATACACTTTAGGCTAAATTTTCACCCATCCCCATCCACTCATTCTATAGTGATATACGCTTAGGGATAAATCATCACGCATCCTTTCATTTTGTAGTGACATACACTTTAGGATAAATCGTCACCCATCCTCATCCACTAATTCTATAGTGATATACGTTTAGGGATAAATCATCACTCATCTATTTAACAAGTCATGATATACGCTTCAGCTATAAGGTTCACACATATCTCTCAACATATCACATTTCATCACCATTACATATACACATTCATCACAGTACGCTAGACACAACCAACACTACTTGACCATTTCCCGATGATGCACTCTCATTTATGGTTCATTCTTGACTTTTGAGGGGGGAAAAAAAATGAATCTCATTGCATACACATTCCATCCACTCAGGGGGGTACATCATTCCCATTGTTCCATCTTACATTCCATTCCATCCATCCACAACATATTGCATTGTCTTAGGTGCATTTACTCTTGCTTACTAATGTTTTGCATGCTCACTTTACTACACATGTTAGATTAATTTTTTATATGTCATTACCATACAAAGATGCACATTCATTCCTTTGTTTAGTGTGATCATAGATACAACATTCTACACAGGGCATGGACACTCACCTTCTACCCTTCATATACTATTCGTTGGGGTCATCCACATTCATCTTATCTAGGTGCTATTGTTTCATTTTGTACTTAGCATCTTATACTACTTGTTTATACATGTTTTGACATATTGGTTATTCACTCTAACATGCTAATGGATGTTCCATGTGTAGTACTTGTTTTTCAGGATTACATGATTCCATGACTACTTGTTTATTTCTACTTGCCTGCTTTTGTTTGCCATTGTTTGCGGACTTTTCCCTTTGATTTTGTGTAGAATTGTTTGTAGTTTACAACCATGATGGCCTTGTGTGTCTTGTGACATCGTGAGTGATGTCCCATGTTTGCAATCCGCTTTGTGTGGTCTACTTGTTTTCTTGCGTGTTTACACTAATGTGCTTGGTAGTTTCTACATTTTCTACATATTTTACACTTGTCTTATTGCATTCACGTGTTTTCAAACTAACACTTGTTTTGGATAGCCATCCCATTTTGTGTGCGCCTTGGTATCCACCAAGTGTTTTCCCTTTCCCCCTGTAGAACAGAGTTCTACAGTTCAAAGTGTGGTTGGTCCTCTTTTGGGACTAGATTTTCCTTTCAGCGATGTCACATGCACCCCTAAATAGGGGGGGCATCATTGAGGGTTTCTACTAACACAATGTATTTACACTGGTTTACATACATCGAGTGAGTTCATACCAGTCTACAAACTCCATAAACAATGGCCTTTATAGGTAATGGTGTCCTTCGGAAATTTTTTGAATTAGTTACAGGCTTGGAGGTTACAGTGGGTGTGCCTCTCTACACTACTTCATCTAGTGGCATTGGATCACCCAAAAAACTAGGACAGTACACAGATCTCTTCACACATTTCAGCATAAGTGGTTAAAGGTTGGAGGATACAGAGCATTTCCTCCCTATACTTCTTCAGCCAAGGTGGTGTGAGATGGCCCAAAAATCTCACGATAATATAGGATATCCTTCTACACCCTTTTTCTCAACATGGATTAGGTGCACATGTTCCATTTACACTTTTATTTTCACCTATTTTACATTTGTATACTTTACACATTTCTATACACATGTGTATTTTACACAAAGTTTTTACATACATATATATTTGATTACTTGATCATTTTCTCCTTGCAGGTCCGTCTATATGAGAAATAAGCAGTCAAATTGGGGGCAACAACAACAACAACAATATCGACAACGCAAACACACCATGACAGACACTTTCCTTTACTAACCATGCAGGTACACTACACACATCAACAACTACACACGTGTTCTGTCATAGGTTCAATCTCATCACTTTTTATGTGCATTTTCATCTTTAGAATCCATGCTCCTCCATATTTTTCATTTTTGTCATCCCACACTTGAGTCTAGTCCTTCGACACAGCTTCTTATACACTCTACATGGATATCAAGTATGCATGTCTATCTACTTTATGTTACCAAGAGTTCTTCTCACCTACATAAAGTGGGGGCAAAATGTAGACACAAAATCATGCACTTTAGGCATCATTTAGCATGGTCTTATACTACTATTTAGAAGGATCTCAAGCAAATAAAGTAATAATTAATCCCACCTTTTGGCCACCTTTATTTTATATGTTATTTCATCATTCCTGTATATTTCCTCCCACATATCCACCTATTTTGCAAATGTCCCAACATTTTAGCCTAAACTTGGGTGCTCAGGCCCATACTGGGGCACCCTGGGGTTCCCTGGTCCCACCTGGGGTGCCCCAATCCATATTCAATTTCCCTATTCTTTTTGGGATCTTTCTAGTTGTTTTTCATCCTTATCTTTTTCCTAGTCAGTCATGTCAAGGTTAATTACGAAATTAGAGCAAGAGATCCCTATAAATATAAATTTATAAGACCATAATAAGGGTCCTAGCATCACATACTATTATCACTCCATCTAAAGTTGCATCCATTTCATCACTTGCATCCACATAGTTCCGTGGATCAAGGCTAGGAGATATGCATCAACATACACAACATAGGGGGAGGGATTCTATTCTATTCCATGCACACATGTTATTACATTTTCTATAGTTATTATTGCTCGCTACTTCAAAAAGTGTGATTGACACAAGACCACCTAGGGCACGACATGCACACATGCACCAGAACTACATCCAAGTCTAAAATGTAGTGCAACGCTCAGTGATAAGAATACTAGCTTGGTAGCTGAGGTTAGTCTGACCCATTCATTATGCATATTTTATTTCTCTTAGGGTTTGACACTTCTTTCCTTCTTATAGGTCATCATCTCAGTATTCAACACATTTGGTGCAACTTAGTGAATCCAGTACAACAGACAGAAATCATTTTAAGACACCTTGCGACCCTATAAAATTTAGATTCCGAAGCATCTATATAGATCAGTGCACCTAATCCATAGACCAGGGCACCTTGGTGCACCCCAATACCTTACCAGGTGCCTCAATCAGCTCAGAACCTCCATATCCATCCTTCACAGGACTTTTGAGTGATCATCTCCACTTCCAGAATTTGTAGCTAGACCTGTGACAGTCTCCAACAATCAGTTAATTCCTTTCCTTTTACATCTTTACAAATTAGGGTTTGATTTCATTTACATAATTATTTTAAATCATTTCCATATTGTCTTAGCATATTTCACATCATTTTAGTCCTCCTATTTTAGATTGACTAGTTGTTATACTCTCATAGTTTAGTTCAATTTTAGTTAATCAGCACCTGATCCCTGACGAAAAAGAGAGTGAAAAAGGATATCTTGTACTGTTGGGGTTTTTTGGGTGATCCGATGTCATAGAATGAAGAAGTGTAGGGAGGAATTCCACTGTATCCTCCAAGCTCTAACTGCTTCCCTAAATGTGTGTGAAGAGATATCTGTACATCCTATTTTTTGGGCGATCCGACACCATTGACTTAAGTAGTGTAGGGAGTCACACCCACTGTAACTTGTGAGCCTATAATTGATTCCCTAGAATGTTAAGGACACCCTATACTACAAAATCCGTTGTGTAAAAGGTTCGTAGAATGGTCTAAATCCACTTGTTGTATGTAACCCATAATTCCAAGGTCAGAAATTACACTGAACTAAACTGATGTAAATGCCATGTGTCAGTATGTAAACCCCAAATGACACCCCCCTCTTTGGAGGCACATGTGATGTCACTAATAGGAGAATTTGGCCCCAAAAGAGGACCAACTGCATGAACTATACCATGGAAAGTGCTTTGTAGAAACCAAGGCACACAAAACTAGGAGGCTAGCCAAAGAAAAGTGTTAGTATGAACAAGCATGCATATAGAAAACAATGTGTAAGCTACGTAAACAATGTAAAATTAAACACGCAATAAGACAAGTAAGTCACACAAAGTGAGTTACAAACATGGTACATCACTCATGATGTCGTAAGACACACAAGGCCATCATGGACACAAACAACAAACAAGTGTGCACACCAAACAAATGTCAAGGACCACAAACAATGGAAAACAATAGCAAACAATGTAACAAACAAGTATGGAAGAAAATATTCCTCTATAACAAATGTTGCACATGAAGCACCCATTAGCATGTTAGAAAGATAACTAGTATGTCAAAAGCGTGTATAACCAAGTAATGTAAAGTGCTAAGTACAAAATGAAACAATAGAACCTGGAGAGACAAATGTGGATTCCCCCAGCAACTGATGTAGGAAGGGTAGAAGGTGAGAAGCCATGCTGCTTGTAAGAGACCTTGTATCTGCAATCAAAACTAAAAACAATACATGAATGCGCATGTGTGGATTGTATTGATAAATGACATACAATTAATCTAACTAGCATGTGTAATAAAGTGACCATGAACAAGCAAAAGTAAGTAAGAGTAAAAACAACCATAATATGTAATATGTTGTGGAGGGATGGAATGGAATGCAAAATAAAGTGATAGGAGCCACGTGCCCCTCGAGTGAATGGAAATGTATATAGTGAAGTTAATTTATTTTTCCCCTTAAAAGTCAAGAATGAACCATAAATGAGAGTGAGTCATCAGGAGATGGTCAAAGAGTGTGTGTGTGTGTGTGTGTGTGTGTGTGTTGTGTCTAATGCGTTGTGATGAGTATGTATGTGTAGTGATGATGATATGTGACATAGAGAAGAGATTTGTGTGAACCTTATAGCCTAAGTGTATATCATGACAAAATGAAATGAAGGAGTGATGATTTAACCTAAAGTGTATATCACTATAAGATGAATAGTAAGGAGTGGTGATGTAGCCTAAAGCGTATACCACTACAAGATGATAGAGTAGGTGACGATTTATTCTATAGTGTATGTCACTATCCAAGAAATGTCACATGATCAAAGGTAAAATGATAAGCATGTGATGAATGTAAGGTCCATTTTATTTGTAAACCCTCGGCAGTCGAGCATGGACTAATGAACTAAAGTGCATCATCCAGTAGTGAGGTCAGCACGTAGAAGATAATGTAATATGTGTGATTATAATAGGAAACCGTATGATGAGTAGAATGTGTAAATACATGATATGTAGAATGTGAATGCAAAATGTTTAAAGTGTAACATATAGAGTGGCATGTAATGTAAGTATATAGACTAGGAATGTAGTATGTAAGATGATGTAATGCTAGACTCATATGTGGTGAAGAATAGTATAGTGTGTAGGATATGTGTGATATGGAGATGCGCAGTATATGATGTAAGGCATATGCCACAATAAAAGTGTGGCGACACTATGTATAGAATATGATGTAATATGTGTAAATAGTGTAGGTAATGTGTAAGATGAATAGAATGTAACGCCAAAGTGGTAAATGATAGAAGCATGATATATATATATATATATATATATATATATATATATATATATATATATATAATGACGACTATTATTATGTAGGATGTATGGTTTGTGGTATGTGAATAGGTTCAGTGTGTAAGATCTAGCATGTAGTGTGTGGGGTTTATGTGTAGTAATACATCAACAATCAAGTGTGAATCAAAGCACAAGAGTGTGTCGTTCGGTAATGACGATGCTAAAATTTTGATATGGGATGAGTATGCCTACGTGAGAATATTGATGCAAAGGTGATAGATGTTAGAATTAATGTGAGGGGGAGGGGATGTATGAGATGTGATTCCCCCCAGTTTATATGAATGAGCTAAGACAATATGCATGAAGGAAAAATGTCCTTCATCTGATGAATGTGATGATGAAAGCATATGACCATGCTCTAATAGTGGTGGTATGAAAAATAAGCGTTGTGACTGTAAATGAAGTTGATGCACATGTGAGGGATGAATATGTGAAGAATCTTGCAGCATCACAAAATGCATAGGTGATGGATATCTACGTGATGTGGAATGCAAAGGTGATCACCTATGTTGAGATGTAGTAACTGTCTAAGAAATGTGCCTATACTTATGTGTATGTCTAGTGAAATGATGTGGTCATGCAGATGATACATGAGTAGGTGATACATGAGTAGATGATACATGAGTAGGAGTATATTGTTCTTTAAGTAACATAAAGTGTGAGGTGTTAGAAGAAGCAGATGGTGCAATAGATATTATGTGAGGAGATGATGACCATGGAGTGGATGAAGGGACACCATCAATTTAAATGACTTGATTGTTGTGAATAAATTTAAGTCACCAATGATTCATAAAAATGATAGATTTAGAGTGACAAATCCAATTGAGACCAAGAAGCATGTCACATCTGTCAATTTTGGTTCCCGCGAGGAAATGAACAAGCAGAGTAAGAGGACTTGCCATAACATGTAGCTTAACGAAACCAAATTTGTGATGGGAGATAACTGATAGCCTTGAGAAGTGAGATAAAGCATGCACTAACGGGCTATGATGGGTAGACCTTAGTGTTATTAATAGAGGTCAAGCCAATAGATGCATTGTTGTGTAAATGATTAGATGTGAAATTTGCATGATAATTAATGTTAGAGAAAGAAATGATTGGTGGCGAAGCATCAATGTTAGAAAATAAGAATTCCAAATCTCATGATCTAGGAGGAGGTACTGTGTGATATGCGTGATTAACAAAATATTTAGATGTTTTCTTGTCACGTTTTTTAGACTTATTGTTAAAGAGCTTGAGTTTACCCTTGTCGTTGTTTGGTGCAGAGTTAGCAGATTCTGGAAACTCTAGTTTGTTGTCATCAATTAGGTCTTGAATGATTGTACGGAGTTTGAAACAACTATTTATAAAATTTCCTACACGTTGATGATAATCACAACGGAAATTCTCATCATAGTTCCTACCTTTTGGTCGTGATGGACCTAACTCAATTGGTGGGGGAAGGGTAATAAGATTGCTTTCAAGAAGTTGCTTCAATATAAGATGTGGAGCCATTAGAAGGTTACTAAACTTGCATCGGGGTTACTGTGACTAAACCTCCTTATTGGGAGTGACTGCATTGATAGTAATTTTAGTGTTGGTTGGTTTAGTTACAAAGGGTTTAAATGGTGTCTTGTTTAAAAAACGAGAGGAGGACGGAGTATACTCCTAATATTTAATATTTCCTATAGATAAGAGTTTGGTCTCACAAAGCTTAAGAGTATGAAAAATATGATCGAATGAAGGAGAGGTTTTGAAGAGAACACTCTCTTGGATAGGTGGTAAAATAATCTAGATGAACAAATCCTAGAGCTCAGATTTAACAAGCACATTTTTCATCTTGGCTAGATTATTCTTATACCTCAAGATGTAGTTAGAAAGGTGTTCATTTGATCCCTATTTAAGTTGTGTTAGCTGAGTGTAATATATATTAGAGTCGATATTGATGGAGAAATGAGTAAGGAAAGCATCAACTAAATGTGTGAATGAGGTTACTAAGTGAATAGGAAGGTCGTAAAACCAACGCATCGCATAATCATGGAGGCTACGAGGAAATATTTTAGCTAAAAGGATATGATTGTTGGAAAAATATAGACAAGCGACATGAAATGCTCTAAGATGCTCTTGTGGGTCACCATGCCCATTGAAAATGGGAATCTTAAGGGTGAAAAAGCTAGGAGGAAGCGGATAAGTAGAGATGGCAAGTGCGAATGGAGTATGCAATAATAAGGTAAAATCTAAAGATAGTGATGCATGTGAATTTTCTTACTGTAGCTTACGAATTTGAACTTGAAGATCGTGATAAAGAGAAGTTAAGTCTCTATTTCCAACGGAGGAAACTTTCCATCTATGAGAAACTAAGGGTGGCGTAAAATGATTGGTAGGAGTAGTAACAGAAACAATAATAGTAGAAATAGGTGGAAGAGTAGAAGCAAGCGGTTGAGTAGCAACAAAAGTGGGTATGGCATTCCTGGTAGTGGTACTGGCATTTGAAAAACAACATCTTATTTTGAGAAACCATCTAAGGAAACCCATCCTTCTCCAGCAGGACCAACACAATCAAGGGATAATGATTACATTCAAAATGAAACTCAGAATGAGTTCATTTTTTATTCGATGCATGATATTATCAATGTCGATAACAATGAAATGCCTCCCCTTGAATACATTCCATTAAATGATGTTGAGTTTGACACTGCATCACCTTCCCAATTAAATGAATATGACGTTACATCACCTGTCTAATTGAATGTTGGAGGTGAAACTTCTGTTAGTCAATGAAATTTAAATTCCACCATGGAAAATACTCAGTCGACACCTATTTAGGGAAGAAAGAGAAAGGAAAGAAAATGGGACTTGGGAAGGAGTTTCAAGTTAGAGTGGGTTTCTAATTTTTCATTTATTGAACCTATTGAAAATGAGAATAAATTTAAACCTCCAAAAGAATGAAAATGTACAATCTATAGCTGGAAATTGGGTAGGGACAAGACAATGCAACTTAAGCTGGATACTATTGAGAAACATGTAGGAAATATATATGAAAAGAAAATTGTAGATGGTCTTAAGAAGAATGTTTCCAGATGGAAAACTATGGATACTTGTTTGCATATTATGTATGAAAAATAATTTAAAGAGAACAAGAGAACTAAAAGAATAGTTGCAAAGAATGGAGGGAAAATTACCTCTCAATTCAACAAGATCATTCAAAACAGTCTTTTAGGTAAAATAGTTTAGCTAGCTACTATTTTTCACATTTTGAAAACAAGTCGTCCTATAATAGATCTTCCTGAATAAAAGAAGATGTTGTCTTTTCTTTGTGTCCCACACTTTCCTCATTCTCACTGTCCAAAAGTAGTGGTTGGGATTGGGAAAAATTCCTAGCTATGGTTGAGTCATTGTTGATGTTGTGTGGTCTCCTTCCCATGTCGGATGAAATGCATCGTTTAATTAAACAAACACAAGAAATAACTATCTATATTGTTGATTTTTCTAGTTTTAGGAAACACATTTGTTTGGAAATAGAATATTTGTTTGTCAATGAATCTGTTTTTACAAGTCAAAATTTCTATGATTGGAATGATTTGATAAAGATTGGAAATGCAAGTAGCTTTCCAAAGTTCAACTTGTTTATGTATGTATATTCTATAATGGTATAAATAGATTTGCACAGATGAATGTAATTATAATCCCACAATAATAATTCTTCTCTATTGATTCCTCTTCATTCAAACACCATTACATATATATAGGAGAGGAATTCCTATTATTACTTCTCAAAATAAGATGTTATTTTTTGAATTCCAGTACCACTACCAAGAGGGGTTGCAATAGCTTTTTTTCCCTAAGCTTACCTTTTTAGTTGCCATTTTCCTGAATTAGTGAATCCTGTAAAATGAAAGAAAAAAAGATACAACATGTAGATTAAATGATATTGATATGTGCACAGACATATCAACATGAGAAATATGTATAAAGAAAAATATTATGAATGCAAATGCATTCAGATGAATTGATTTAGGTAGAAAGACAACATAGAGAAGAAATTCATCGTGAAAAATCTCAAAGGCACTCTCATTGACTGATTGTTAATGTTAACATTGATTACAAAGAAGTGATTTCAATATACATATATCATGTTCTCAAAACACTAGATAATGCATCTCAAGATGTAATGGATGTTAATTGACAAAATAACGACATATGAGAGGAGAAATCAATCAACATTGCATCTTACAAGAAATAGAAACATACAAAATAATAATTTAAAAGAAGATTCATCATGGAAACCTAGAAGAAGTTTAGATGCAAAATTAAGAAGCTTAAGGAGAACAAAATGTAACTAATCCCAATGGAATTCTTCAAAGATATTTGAATGTTTTTCAAATGATTTTTGACATGATCTATATAATATTATGTCACTTAACATGTACTGCTTTTTGCAAGAGTGTTACATTAGTATAAATGTTTCTCAACCACCTAAAGGGCCTATATGCAATAGATGTCAACAAGAGATATGTCATCATTAATTTTCAAAATTTAACAATGTAGATCTTGAGAAAAACCACCAAAACTTGTAAACTAAACATAAGCCATGGGAATGAACTGCCTATGTAAAAATGAATTAAACAAGGTAGAGCTCAAATTTAGAGTTAAGGTCAACAACTAGAGGTCAATAAAAATATAAAGGATACATAATAAATTTTTCATCTAGAAGAAGAAGAAATTGCAAAAAAAAATCCACAATTTTTCATGCCATCTTGATTGACATTTTACATCAAATTGGACAAGGATTGCCTATCATTTATTTACTTTCAATGCACTTGATTTGTATTAGTATGATCTACACGTGTTAGTACAAAAATCACAAGGTTTGACTCTTTTGAAAGAAAAAATTGATATAGAACAAAGTGAAAGGATGAGGTGATATTTTTATATATCTCTCATATAACATAGTTGGAAGGAATAAAAATATTTCTACAGTCAGAATTATAGCATACATCAAGAAAACTAAAGATGTATCAAATGTATGAGAAGATAACCAACAACTTAGATGATTTTTTGAGCAGCCAAAGACACTCTAATGATAAGACATGTTTCGGTTTCAAGGAAGAATCTAAGAAGGAAGACATTCATGTTGAATAAATTCATGGACCTTCTAAAGCTAAGGAGGATAAAAAGACTCAAACGAACATCATAAGGTAGCCCAATGCATCTAGGTATGAAATAAACTTCAATGGTTTTTATTATTCTTGCAATATCTTGGATCATAGAGCTAGAGACTATAAAAGTATAGTCAAAATGCATTTCCATGGAAAAATGGAAGGGATGATCTCTCATATCAATCTAGAGACATTACATGCTACAATTTCCACAAGAAGGGTCATGTCGCTAGATTTTGTTTTCATGAATTACCAATAAATAGTTAGAGGAATGAAGGTAAGAATGATGTTGTGTGTTTCAATTGCAATCAAGTTGGACACATCGATAGATATTGCTACCAAGAGAAACCTAGACAAAGTTGGAGAGATAGAGCACCAAAAGGTAATATCCCTATTGTTTGTTTCAATTGTAACTCAATTATTCATATTGCAAGATATTGTAGAAGGAAGATGAAAAACTATAAAAGAAAGGAATATGTCAAGACTACTCCTATTGAGAAGGCAAGGCATGAACCTAATGTAGCTTGTCTCATCATGATGAGCCTACTAGTCATAGAAGTCTTTTGTTGTTGAAGAGCCCCAAGAAATTTTGTTATCTATTAAGAAGATTATCCCATAGAAGATAGAGAAACAAAATTGAAGCTGACAAGGGTGTGGAAGTTCAATTTTGGTGAACTGTCCCATGAGGACATGTATGATTTGCATCACTAGACATAACTAAGTGAATGAAGTTCCTCCATTATGTTTTATGAAGTCACCTTATTGTCTTTTGAAGCATGGATTTATTGAGGATTATCTTGAAGTATTTTAAAAGGTACAAGAATGATCCAAAGACTGGTAAAGATCTGTGGAAGGTAATTTGAGGACTTAAAGTCTATGTTGTAGTTAATCAAACATGAAATAGGTGATCTTAAGGTTTGTGATTAGTTTGAAATCAAAGTATAGTATGTATCTTCTCATGAAGGGCTTTGATTTCATTGATTCATCTCAGGTATGATCTATCTTTAATTGATTTATGAAGGAGTCTTGATGGCCAAGCTTTGTCATAATGACACAAATAAGAAGGTTGTGTATACATGAATTGTCTTTAGTATTGGTTTTTCCTATTGTATAGAGGTTCTAAATGTTGTCATCAATCCAAATAAGGCGTGCATCTTCTCATGAAGATATTATTGATTCTTCATAGGTATGAGGTCTATCATAATAAGATCCAATCACCAAGAGTGTTCATCATTATGTTATCCCATGGGAAACATTTGCAAAACATCATTGTTATTCTAAAAAAACACTATTTCTTCCATGTATATCATATTTGCAACTCACAAATTGAAGACCAATGTTTGAAGGATAAGTCCATTATAACCACCAAATCAAAGCACATAACACGTGTTTATAAAAAACACGTATGAAAAACCTTTTATTCTTACAACCAAATCCTCATAATATGAGAAATCACAAACATTCTACAGAACCTAGTGAAAACATCATCATTACTTTGAATTGAAATATGTATAGTAAATAATATGCAATCACACAGAACAAATTTTCTTCCAGAAATGAAGCTATATCACCTCAATAATTTGTTCAAAATACTAATTTTCATGTAAATTCCTTGAAAACTATTACCACTATTCAACAGTATTCAGCTAAAACAAATATTTGTTCACATATTTTGACCAAAAGAAACAATATCCAACAACCCGAATCATATGGAGACCAAAAAATGCTAAGAATTTGACACAAATTCCATGGTAGAATGTATTTTCTCGCAGTAAAATAAGATATCAATCAAAAATACGTTTTAGAGTAAAGAATACCATATGAGCAAGACACAGACCTACAATAGTTATCAATAAATTGAATCTTGCAATCTTTCCATGAAAAACATGACACAGAGCATTATCTCATTACCCACTAGGGTTTCCAACTTTCAACGAAATCATTCAATCTTAGAGCCCATAACTGTAATCATTTTATAAATCAAGATCGAAACCAAGACAAGTTTCCATACAACTTCAAACACGAGCCTTCATACAACAAAATATATTTGAGCAATCATACTGAAACCATAGTCTTTCTTGAAAACTTATGAGCAGGAAAGCAATATTTCACAAAGTTGGAAAATAACCCTTTTCTCTCTAGTTCATATTGAGTATTTTTCCCAAATAACCCTTAGCTATAAACACCCTTCAGTTGAGCAAGAAACCAAAATACTAAATTGAATAAAAAGTGAAAGAAGCATAACTGGAACCAGACAGAGCCACATCTTCATATATTTTCCACAAATAACCAATCCTAATTCATTAAATGAACAAAAGAACTCAGAATACAAGCATGAAGAGGCATACAACATCAACAACTCACACAGTCTCAAAGTGAGTTTTGAACTTGAGAAAATTGAGCACACATAGTAAGCTAAGGCTAAACATACCCCAAGCAGAAGATTAAATACTAAAGCTGAGCTTCATGAGGGCACCTCAATGCCAATAATGGAGGATGAACCAGTTCTAGAAAATATTAGCAGGACTTTGTTGTAGTAATGAAAAATCAAATGACAGACAAAACTTGGCATTGACAGTAAAAGAATGGGCTTAAAGTCGAGCATTCAATGTTTGAGGTATCTCAAGTTTAGTACCATAAAAACTTACACCAGCTAGTAATAAATGACCATGGTCCTTATTTCCTACTCCATTATCATGGATGCCACTTGGCATTTCATCAAATTAAACCATGAAATCAAAATCAACCACCAAAATGTTATGTGACATTGTTCATCATTAGGTTTAAGAAATGCTAAATGTGGTTCAACTTCAATTCCCAAATGCCATTGTATTATTAATTAATGGACTAAACATTGCCTTAGTTCAATAATCCATACTCAAACAAAGTGGCAGAATATGATAAATGTCCTGAACAAAATACCCTATCCTCTGGAATCCCAAAACACCACCATGATGCCACAACATGAAATCATGAATGTTATCCCAGTATGATATTATTGAACCAACCAGGTTTAATGTTGCATAATATAAATTATTACAAATCAAAGAAGCAACATTTACCAACATTCTTTTCTTCCACCATGGAAAGAAGATATAGACTAAAAAGTGAGCTTGGAATTTGAAGATGGTTAATGTAAACTTAAATTCAATCATCATCTCGATAAACTGTGATCATCAATCTATAAAGCACCCAAGGTATCATATTATATCAATGTGAACACCTAATCATATTAATGCCAAGATGTAAATGTTCCAAAACCAATTTAAACATGAAATGATAATATAACTAAAGTTTTAATTTAAACAAAGTTGCCCTGCCATATATTTATAATATTTAATCTAAGAAGGGATGAAGGAGGACACTTGGATGAGCGGTCAATTTTTTTAAAAAAAAGGGGTAGATAAAATTTGAGGTATAATAGATGGCTATTGTACTGATCTAATAGATTATGATGGTCTTTTTGATCTAGATCTAGACCTACTACCATCTAACTAACTATAATCCATGGCCCTATGCTCAACTGGAATGGCCTCACGGTATAACATTATGTAGTAAGTAGCCTCACTTGTAATAGAAGCACACTAAAATACTAAGTCTTGTACTCTTGATGTTTCCCCTACTTGATGAAGAAAATCATGCTCCAATCCTACACTAGCCAACTCAGCTTGTAATTGGGCCTCTATGCATCTATTTTATCCCTCTCATAAGTGACCTAAAGTTGTTGTGGTACCACCTGATGTAACTTCTACCTCGAGGCATCTAGCTCACCTGTACTCTATGCAGCCTATCTAGGTGGAGATCCATGTGGCACCCTATAGTATACTCTTCATCATCCCTCTATTGGAATGTATGGTGGGGAACCCCATCCATCCAAACCATATCCCTCATCTCCTCCATCCCATCCATCCCTTAGAGGGCTGTGTGGTGGACTCGGTACATGTGAGGTGATAAAGGCACCTATAACAGACCCTGATGTAAAGGCACCTATAGTGGAACCTATGGCTATGCGGGCACCTACTATGTTATCTATATATCTACACCTAGTCATCCCTAGCCTCGTGCCTATGGATCTGCATGTTCCTCTGTGTGTGCATTTTCTTGTGCCTGTGCTCTAAGAGTGTGACCTTGTAGACCTTGTGTTGTGACTGTAATCTTGGCTTGTATAGCTGCCTGTGGTATAGTGAGTCGTCGTGGTAACACTGTCAAATACCAGGTTGTATAGTCTTTATTCTACCTAGGATCCACTATCTGTGGATGCGGAACCCAAGGCTATGAAACCACCTATCGAAAGCTAGCCTGAGCTCATCCTAGTCTGATCTGTGGGTCAATGTAAAAATTTTCTTGGATTTGTTCCCGTACCACATCTCATCTCCAAGAATCCCTTGGATGTAGCCAAACTAATGCTGGACCCTTTCCACTCTATACCAATCAATGATATAATCCCAACTACTAATAATAAAATTCTCAACCTCTGTTGTGCTAAGCTCTACCACATCCTCAGGCACTGATACAATCTATATGACCACCATGTAACCATGTGAAGCTACATCTCATCGAATTCTCACCAGTAGTATGGTGTGTCTCCAGTGTGGCCATGAATATCATCACTAACTAACACCCAACCCATAATGGATGGCTCATAAAGAGCCTTGGCTTGTAACACTCCTAATGGGCATCCTATGGTTATTTGATCCCAAGCCCATATTTGTATTAGTGTTGTTGTACCCATGGTCTTCTTACCGCGGTAAGCTATCAAACGTAGAAGTGGGATAATATACACTTCCCCCATCAATAAGCCTCTTCATTGATAAGACCATGTATAACTCTAATAAAACCAAAGGGGAATCATACACTAGTCTTATCAAGTAGTAAGATGTTGCTGACAAGAGCCATCAAGTATACTAGAACCCGTGAAAGCTAGTGATCAGCAAAACATCTGGATATGTCAACTATCATGCCTCAACGAGGTAGGTCTGTTACATTAAACATATCCACAATACTCTATAGAATATGGCCGTGGAAATGATCATATGTAATCAATTGGCCCTAGATCGACACTTGTAATATGTGCCACACATCCTCCAAAGTGATGCTTATCATGTTGGTCTCAAACCTCAAAGCCTGGCTCTCGCTCCGCCATCTCTCTGCTAAGGCAATAAAAAAGGCTATGGTCTAGTGTGATCTATGACATGCGAGCCACATATGATAGACCTGTAACATCTAAGGTCATCTCCAGGAAGATGCGGTTGGGGTGTGAAAACATGGCCTCATAGGCCTGTAACTACCCATGTTGCTCCCGCATCTCCAATCTAGATAGGCTAACTTGAAAATCAGGAAATTCATTTGTTAAACATCATTTTCTTCTACAACACATCATCTAAGTTGGTCTATTCATGATTAACTTCTTCTCTTCGTAAATAATTTCTTCTAAAATCTCCTCAAAATTATTCTAAAGGCCATACAAAATGGCCCATCCACACCACTACACCCCTTGCAGCGCCAGCATGCCCATTTTGGCACCACCGCACCCTAGTGTTAGCGCCCCCTTTCCCACAACAATGCCTACGTTTTCACGCATACACACCCTTGTTGCCTCCATTCTTCTTTCAACGTCAACACCTCAATTGAATCACCTACACGCCCATGACTGTGTTTGCATGCATACATGCCCGCGCCTGTGTTTCAATGCATACACAGCTACGTATACGTTCTTTTACATCCACACGTCCCTAACCACACTTGCACGCCCTAGGGGCTACGCTAGCATTGTCATGCAATTTTCTAGGCCTAATAAATGAGCTCAAAATTGGAAATTTTTTCTGTGTACCTACGGGTCGTCCCCAGGAAGCTTGATATAATATCGAACTTGGTCTGTGTGGTGTCTATGATTCTGAATCCTCTCCATTCTTCTTGTACGTTAGAGTAAAATCACTTATAAAATTGGTAAAGGTAGGCAGCAAATAACTAGACGCGGTGGTTTTAACCCCCTGTGGCTTGGTATTTATACTCATTTTGACCCCCCCGCATTGTGTCTCTTGCCCCTAAAGTATTATGGGACCATCTTGATTCTTCCAAATTCTTCTAGCACTCATCACGATGGTTATTTTTAATAAATAATCATTTTTTGCTCATTTTCACTACGTTGGGGGCATGTTTTTGCTTCATAGCAACCATTTCTACTACCTAGGGCATATTTTTTCTTTCCAACGTTTTATGGTGATGTCCACATACATGCTTATTCTTCTAACTAATTTTCTTCTTAAAAATTCAAAAAACCAAAAATGATTGTAAAATTGGTAAAAAATTTAGAAAAAATTGGTGAAATCATTAATAATCCAAGAAATTGTAAAAATTCATTTTTTTTGAAAAATTGGTAAACGACATGCACGCAACTAAATCCTGTATCAAATGCATTGTCCTTTAACATCAAAAATTTTCCTACAAAACATCTTTCTTAGGTTCTTGCTTGTTCTTGTCATAACGACTCATAGATCATTTTGATCTACCTTCATTAACAAAGCTAGTTTGGTTACTATGTCTATACTCCTATGCAACAATGAGTTGTCAGAGACTGTGTCATAGTGCATGAATGTTTTTTCATGGGAATACTTGTGTCCTCTTTTATTCCCCTCACATGTATCCTTTCTTAGGGCACCATTTTAACCCTTGTTGTTAAAACACGAACATTCATGATTTGAAGTTCAATAATAAAAAATATTAGTACAACTGCCTTGAACGTTATTTGTTTAAGTATGTTTGATTGTAATTGTTTCTCTGTCAGGTTAGTTGGTTTACTTTCTCATAGTGCATTGCATTATGTATGTTGCATGGAATTGCACATATTTAGAAATGAACAAATGTTAGTATTATAGTTTTTCATGTTACTTTACACTTTTTTTGTATGTGTTTATTTTAATAAGGGTTGATGATGTAGATCACGAGCAACATGATGAAACAAATTTGTTTATTGAATGATTTGATGAAAATTCTATTCCTATATTCTTCACTATCATGTCTTATCACTATTCAATTTTTCTTCCAAAACACCTGGGGCAGTAAAAATCATTTTTATCCCTACCCTCTTTCTTCTATTTGTTTCATTGAAATTTTTGATCGTCGATTGACTTCTTCTATAACCCCATCGACACTCAAGGGGGCATCCTTCATTCTACTAATTTTTCTTTCAAATTTACTTGTTTATGTTTGCCTACTATGGTTGAAGCAACGTCACCTACTTCACCTCAAATAGGGGCAAATGTAGACACCTAAAATCTGCTTACATAGTTTTATTGTTAAAAGTGCACTAATTACCCTCATTCTTACCATTTCCATTATAATTAGTGATTTTCCACTAGTTAGCTAATGTTTCCCTCTATTTTGGTTAATTAACAAGACTTTTTTTATTAACTAACCTCTATCACATTCTGGTTACCAATTGACGACACATTGTTAGTTATTATCCTCTTCCAAGCAAACAATTAGCTATTATTAGCTATTTAAGCCTATTTACCCTTGTATTTAATCGATAAACCCTATTATTGGTTTAAACCCATCTTCTAACCATTAAAATCCCCCCATTTTCCTCTAATACATCTCTAAAGGATTTAAAAGCTTATCCTGGCCTCTTAATTGATCCTAATTGGTTAATTAAGGCACCTCACATGCCAATCACTTATTAATTTCACTAATCAAGATTAACAATCCTTAATCTAATTTATCCTTACTCCCACATGCACCAAGATTCAAGCTTCTCTAATAATAGAAAGCTATATAAAGGATCCCTCATACATGTTTATACTTTACACTATACTTTGAATAGTAATAATCATATAATACATATGATCAAGAGCCTTACTTCAATTGATTGTATAGCTTGCTCAATCTTTGAATTCAATCTTCGTGCTTGGTTAGTAGAGGAATATCTACTATGGCCTTGTAGCCATTGTTAGAGAGATCCTTTCACCATTTTGAATTAGCAACAACCCAATTTGATTTACTTGTGGTCTTCATAGGTCCATTTTAATTAGCAATTCACACTAAGTATGCATGTTTTGACTTAGATGATTGATATAATGTTAGTTTCTTTAAGAATTCCAATAAGCTAAGATTTTTATGTTACTATTGTAAATTTTTCGCTTTGTTATTAGACTATGTGGTGTTAGTCTAGATATTTAGCTTTGTAAGAGTTTTGGTAGTGCACATTTGGTATGCCCAGTGGGACATTACTCCTTTGTCCTTTGTATTAGATTTCCTTTGATATTAGATTTCAATCTTTTTAGATTAGTTTCAAGTTTTAAGTTTACTAACCCTCTTTTGCATTATTTTTAATAAATATGAGGTTTCTTAGCTAGATTAGTTGTAGTTGCTTTGTCTTTGTGTTCTTTGCAAGATCAAAAGAGGTGAGGTTCTATCAAGTTTGGATCAAATTGCTAAAGTTTTGAGCTTTTTGATTATTTTCTTGTGAAAACCCATGTTTTGGCCACCTACAGGAAAGTGTGCACTAGTGTTACCTTGTCACATGCTGCTGTTACAAGGGACACGATGGTGTCATCAGGGCCGCATTGGTTTTGTCAAGGCCATGTTGCTTCTTCTCTGGGCACGTATACATTGAATTGCTTTCTATCTCTCTGTGTTTTGGCCACACTGGTGTTATTAGGAGAGCGTAGGTGTCTCTTTAGACACATTGGTGTTAAAATTTCTGTGTTTTTTAGCATAGGCGCTTTGGTGTTATCAAGGACATGTTGGTGTTTTCATGGACACGTTGGTGTTGTTAAGGATGCAATGATGTTGACAGGGGCGCACTACCGTGATAAGTTTAAGTTTGGCACTATTTTTAAGGTTTTTAATTTTTAATTTTTTGTATTTTTTGTTGGTTTGCAGGTTTTCCTAATTGTTTTCTATAGGTTTTTAACATTTCTAATCATATTTCTAAAAAAATTTCTTAAGTTTTAAATTCTTTTGTTTCCATGCTTTGTATGAGTTTGGGATAAATTTTATGTATGCTCTTCTCTTGTACCATTGTGTGATCTTGAGAATCAAAAACAACTATAAACCTTCTTTTTCTAACATTAGTGTAAGTAGGAAATTTCATTATTCATTTTTGTACCTAAGGGAATGAACTTTTTGTATGGAATTTGTATAATCCTTTGATTTAGAAGCTTTTCATTTGATAAAAAATTAAGATAAAGCTTTTGTATGCTCTTCTCTTGCACCATTGTGTGACCTTGAGAATCAAAAACAAATTTAGTTTTTCATTCACTAAAAATCACTTGGATTAATTGGGAATGAAATTTATACAAAGCATTATGGTGGTTATTTGACTTACAAGTTTTTCATTACTATCTAGTTGGGTTGCTTGTTCTGTATGCTCTTCTCTTGCGTCCTTCGACGATCTTGAGAACCAAAAGCAAAATTTAATCTTATTTTTATCATATTGTATATATTTTGAATAACTATTAACTATTTGTGTGTAGGACCTAACGATTTCTAAAGAAAGGAGAATCTAAACAAAACTCTAACTACATGTGTGTTACAGGTTGCCAGTGGTGTTCTAAACCAAATTTCTTAATCCGAAAGATAAAAAACACACCACCTTTATTCAAAACACTGTATTTGTAGGTTTTGGTTAAGAGCTATAGCTTGTCCACTTTAAACTGGAGGAAGTATCTTGGCATAATCCATAAAACTCATTGTGAGGATTAGTCTAGGAACCCTAAAGTAATTCACACCTTGAGAGAACTGGTGAACAAAACAGGAAGTGCTCCACTACCCAATTGACTAGTAATCCTTGGAGATATTAGCATCAAAATAATCTTCACGCGACCCCAGTGAGATACAACTAAACACAATTTATTTCTCATTGTATCAAAGGGGGTAAAGTAAATTTAGGATACTCCTTGATTTATTCGATACAACATTCTTAGCAAACCACACTCAAAGAGATAGTTTGTGACACCTAGAGAGTGAACCAATAGGAAGCTTGTGGCTTGGAGCTAGCTTGACTTTATCTGTTCTGTTCAAAAGAGCTCTCACAACATGAACAATTTTTTTGGATTCAAAATGTTATTATTTGAACAAGAGGAGAGTCCACTAAATTTGAAACTGTGTGTTATTTCATCACAAAAATTATGAAGTGTTACTTTTTCCTAGTTTTTCACTTGTCCTAAGACAAGGTGAAACTCTACCAAAGTTACACCAAGTATTTTTCATCACCACTTGGTCTACTCCTTTGTTTTCTTCTTACCCATTTGGGACAAAATAAAACATATATATGTAATGTTATCAAAGATTGTGTCCACCACTTTTGCACCCTCTTACATCCTTATTGTGACTGCAATAATAAGCGTTGAAAGTGTATTGGTACGTCTTTGTATCTTGGTAGCCATCATCTTGATACCCATAATCGATATTTCATATTATAGCTAGGTTGTCTCATCATTGACTTCCTTTGAGTTGTTACGCTGCCCACATTATAGCCATACAATTGTGATACTTACGTCTTGTTTCCATTTTGAAACTTGATCTAAGTCTCTAAATTGTATTGTTACATTGCTCGCATAAATAATAAATTCTTGATATACTTAGGCTTATTTTTTGATCCCAACACTGCCTTGAGTTTTTGAGAGTGTTGGCGTTACGTTGCTTGCATTATGATAAAATCATTTTGATACTAAAATATTGCTTTTATTGCAAAGTTTGATAAACATGTCCAAATAGTGTTGTTAAACTGCTCGCATTGGTAACTTACATTTTCAAAGACTTGGACTTTATTTGTATCTAAAACTAGTTTTAGTATACCTTTTTGGGTGATCACGTCAAAAATTTCTTAGCATTTAGGTCTTTTTTATTTTAAACTTGACCAAAGTGGTGATATGGTGTTGTCATTATTTACACTAAACCTATCTTGGAAAATGTATGGAGAAAACTATTTTTGTGATTGGATTTGTAGTCTTGTACTTGATTATCTTGTCTTAGATACTTCTTGTTACATATTATCTTGTTAGTGTGTCATTCATTATTATTTTGTGTCCTTGGTTCATATTGACCCTTTGGATTTGTTATCTTTTATTATTTTACATTTTTTGTGACGATTTGACGTCGTTACGCTGCTTGGTTTGTCCTAGGGCCCATATTTGCAAAATGTCTAGTTGGTTGTCGTTATGCTACTCAAATTAACATAAAATTTCTTCACCGTGAAGGATTTCAATCACCATATAGGTCTAGGCATTTGTACTCAACAATTCCAACCATGACTGATTATCACATGGTTCCTCGTACTTATGACAATAGGGAACCTAGGTTTTGACATTCCCATCAAAATATACCCATCACAACTAGACCTCGTTTGGTTCTTTGCACTAGAGAACCCATTCAGTTACCTCTTTTCCCACCTTCATCTCATAGACAGTGGTATGATTTTGATTCTTCTGATTCCTCTCAATCTTATGAAGATTCCAATCCAAACAATTATTCTGGTTGCCCTCGGTCTTCTGAAGATTCTAATATGAACTATTCCTCTAATTTGAATCCTAAGTCATGGTCCTCCCTTTCTTCGCAGGACCTTGTTTATCAGTCACCTCAACTAAGTCTTCCTCCTTTGAATATTCGTATGAATCAAAGTAATTCTAATCAATAATTCAATTTGACTCCTGTGTTGCAATCTACTGACTTTTTATGCAATCCTTTTTGTTTCCCAGCAATATGTTGTCTTCTAGGAAATCCAATACCAATCAATTTAAAATCCATGTCTTCTTCCACTCGTGATACATCCCAATACAAATCTACTTCATCTCTCAAGTCATCTTCTTCTATTAATCATAATACAATCCCTCTTTGGCCCTTGGGTCATTTCGATCATACCTTATTCTATATTCATCAATCTTCTAAAGATTGATGTATGCATCCATGTCGAACCATTCACAATAAATGATGTGCTAAGATATATTTTTGACGCACTATCCAATTCCTTTGTGGACACAATAGGGTCAAACCTTCCCCTCATCAAACATCTTTTAGATCTTCCACACTTGTTGGACCTATTTCTTCTAATAAATCTATTATGGTCGACCAATTAACTCATATTGATTTATTCATTTCAGAATGAAGAGGTGATTGGAAAATTTATGGGGGTACATGAAGGTATTCCTCTAGAAGGTTACAAGCAAAAATTATCTTTAGACTGCAATACATTAACATATTTTGGGGAAAAGGTTGATTCCTTTTATCAGGAAATAGAGGAAGACCCTAATATCATTGCACTTGATCCTCCTCTTATTTTTCTATCTTCACATTCTTCATTGCATTATGAAATGCTTAGGTCTGGCATTGATCCATGGCCTATCTTCTCATTACCCAATCATTCTTTATCTATCACAATTCCTTAATCACAATCTCATCTTGGGTCACCCAATGGTAGCCCATCATCCTCTTCTATATGTGGGCCACCTCCAAGTAGTCCTTCATCATCTATTTTTGGGTCACCTCCTAGCAGCCCATTATCTTCTATTCTAGGGCCACATCCTCATAACTCTCCATCTTCTATTGGTGGGTCTTCTCCAAGTAGTCCTTTATCTTCTATTCTTGGGCCACATCCTAGTAGCCCATCATCTTCTATATATGAGACACCTCCAGGTATCCCTTCATCTTCCATCTTAGGGTCACATCCTAGTAGCCCTCCATCTTTAGTCTATGGGACACCTCCAGGCAGCCCATCCTCTTCAATTCTTGGACTATATCATTTTTTTACATCAAATTATCCTTCTATAAATGATTGTGGCAAGCCCACCGTCATTTCTCACATCAATTTTAAATGTCCACTTTCTTCTCCCACTTCTTGGGATCAGACAAGTCACGTATTAGATTATAAGAAACCAAAACAATTTCTTTATCAAGATAAGATCAAAAATTACAAGAGCTCCCAATCTCCCAACAATTTAAACAATCATAAAGTTCATAATCAAATGCAATTCAAGAATGCACACCAATGCAACCATCAAGTTTGGCGCAAAGTGCATAAACCTCTGGATAGGGAACTCAAGTTCCCACATACAAAATCCATGTTTCAAAATAAATCGTAGTCATTTTTTGAGTATGATCTCACCACGATCCTCAAGATTGGAGATAATATGACTCTTGATAAGAAAACAAGCTTAATCTCCCTTATCAAGGAAATTGCAAACATTTTGTTGGATCTTATCAATGTCGAGTGACATTGTTGGTCTCAAACATTGTAATCAGGTATTGCATACACATGGATGTTCTTTCTTCCCTTTCTTTCCATTACTTTGCAAGTCATCCTCCATTTTCATCCCTTCAATGATGTTTTGGTTAGTCTATTCTCACGCATTTTTTGATAGAACTTATCTCTATGGTATCCATTTGACCTTGGTCTTTCATCACCTTAGTAAATTAAAGAGTGACTGACCTCATAGAGATCCTATCACTATCTACATCTAATAAAATTGGTGTGAAGAACTTTTGGACATATTTTTTAACACTAGCCAATGTCATCATCGCAATCACTTCCACATCCTTCCATCAAGCCATAAATGATTCTCAACCCCATGTCAAAATAATCAAGAGAGCTGAAATAAATTTTTAAAAAGTAAAAAAGAAGAAGAGAGAAACAAATTCCCAGTGTAGTCTTTATTAAGACCTTGCCTCCACGAACCTGTTTTCCGACATGGCTATCTTAACTATAACCCTCGCCATATCCCCTACCACTCTGACAATAGACCTTATTTACTCTTCACTGGTGCATTGGGACCAACAAAAACATTTACCAATTGATGGTTTTTAAAACAACGAAGCTATTAGTGAGTTCATGGGTATTCGTGACAACATTCCAGTAGGTGATCAAAATAAAGGCTTCTCCATCAAGATTAACACATGCAGGAGGCTAAGTTATGTGGTCATCTAAGAAAAATAATAAGCAAGGGAAAAAGTTCCACAGAAAATCCTTGCAAAATTAAGTCCAAGTCCTATAGTGAAAACCTCTTTAAGGTGTTTGCGGATAAAAAAAAGAACAATCAAAAGATAAAATAGCTAACCAGCCTAAAGGTGAAAATATCATTGAGAAACCTTTAGAAGAAGAAGATCTCAATCTCCCCCCTTATCCTACGTGCATGGAGAATGAGTCCAAGTTACTGGTGGAGGAGACTATAGATGTCAATATTGGTATGGAGGAATTGTCTACAATGGTCAAGTTGGGAGCTTCGCTCTCGGCTCAAGAATATTAAAAAACAATTTGATTCTTTTGCGCAAATTCATATATATCTTTGTTTGGTCCTACCCAGACATGTCAGGTTAGATCCAACATTAGTGGTGCATAACCTAGTTATGCACAAAGAGGAAAACCAATAAAACAAAATCTCTGAAAGATGCATCCTTACGTCGCCTTGTTGGTCAAAGAAGAGCTAAAGAGATTATTGGTAGTAGGCTTCATCAATCCTATTGATTATTCAGAATGGATTTTAAATGTAGTCCTAGTGCAGAAGAAATCTGTTGGTATTAGAGTTTGTACCAATTTCAGAGACATCCATAAAGCTTTTCCTAAGGACGACTTCCCTCTTCTTAACATCGACATGATTATTGATTCAATAGTGTGTTATGAGATGTTATCACTCATGGATGGATTTTTAGGGTATAACTAGATAAAAATTGTTGAGGAGGATTAACATAAGATTCCTTTTACAACCCCATGAGGGACATTCTATTACCAAGTCATGCCCTTTGACCAAAAAAATGCAGGCACAACCTATCAATGGGAAATGACTGTAATCTTTCATTACATGATCAGTGATGTAATGAAATATTATGTGGATGAAATCTTGGATAAATCCAGGACTTGAGAATATCACCCAGATATCTTATGGTGCATATTTTAGCATCTTAGGGACTACAAAGTCTGACTCAACCCAAAGAAGTGTGTTTTCAGCGTGCTATCAGGAAAACTATTAGGGTTCATTTTTTCATGAAGAGGAATTGAAGTAAATCCTACAAAGGTTACTACTATAATAGAAATGCATCCTCTGAAAAATATCATACAGTTGCAAATTTTGCAAAGAAATATTCAAGTAATTAGAGGATTCATCTCTCAGTTTGCAGAAAAGTGTCACAAATTCACACGTCTTATAAAGAAAAATGTCAGCTGTCACTGGGGTCCAGAACAATAGCAAACGTTTGATTATCTAAAAGAATATTTGGCTAAACCCATTGTTCTAATGTTGCCCTTGGCATGTTAACCGTTACTACTCTATATTTATGCTACACACTTTGTAATGGGGGAACTATTAGCCCACTATGATAAAGAGAAGAAAGAAAAAGTTGTGTATTACCCAAGTCATACGTTGATTGCTTACGAGCTCAACTACCCACATATAGAGAAGGCTTGCTTGGCTATAGTTTTTGCCTTTCAAAAACTATGTCATTATTTGCTAAATAATAAAACCAAGGCAATATCAAAAGTTGATCTATTAAATTACTTTTTTATCAAAGCCCGCACTTACAGGAAAGATGTCCAATTGGATCATCTTACTCAACAAGTTTTACATCGAGTATGTTCACCAAAAATTAGTGAAAGGGAAGGTTTTGGCAAATCAACTGGCTGAAGCCCTTTTTCCAAGTACTGAACCTTTAAGTCAGGAACTTCTAGATACATCCACATTGTACCTTGAGGAATCTGTTATATGGAAGCTATACTTTAATGGCTCCATTACTTTTCATGGTTAAGGTACCGAATTTATATTGATTACTCCTTTAGGAGATTTGATCCCCCAAGCATTCTGACTTGGGTTCCCATGTAAAAATAATATAGTAGAATATGAAGCCATTATTATAGGGATGAAGTTGGCTATCAAGTGGGACATTAGGCAAGTGAATGTGATGGGTGATTCTATGTTGATTATCAAACAGGTAACATATGAGTATAAAGTTATGGATGAGAAATTTATTCCTTACAAGAAAATGGTTGATTCTCTGAAGGAGTTCTTTGAGAAATTACATTTGAATAGATCCCAAGAGGACAGAACCGAGCAACGAATTTTATGACCACAGTGGGGTATAGTTAAGCATCCCACCTGGGAACAATGATATGTCATTTTTCGTCAAACATCTGTGAATACTAGCATATGACATGCTAGAGTCCCGTTTGGTATGTGAAGTTGTTGGTCCCTTTTCCCCTTGGTATAATGACATTTTTAACTACCTTCATTATGGAACCTTTCCCCTAGACATTTCCCATTCTAAAAAATGAAACTTATCCATCTTATAGCTCGTTATACCTTACTTGGTGGCACTCTTTACCATTGATGCTATGACAGGAATTTGTTACCCTATCTCAATTCAGATGAATCCATCTTAGCGCTTAAGGAGGTGCACGAAGCCATCTGCAGGGCCCATACAAATGGGACCATCTTAGCAAAGAATATACTAAGAGTAGGCTGTTATTGGCCTACCATGGAGAATGATTGCTGCAAATATGTAAAGAAATGTTTGCAATGTCATAAATATTACAATTTGATACATGTGACGATGTAATCATTACTGCCTATTATGAAACCTTGGCCTTTTTCAAAGTGGGGACTCGATCTCATAGGAAAACTTCACTCTACATCCTTTGATGGCCACATGTTCATTATCATTTTCACTTATTATTTCATGAAGTGGGTAGAGGTTGTTCCTCTTACCTATGTCAAAGGTGCGCAAATATCCAAGTTTATAATGAACCATATAATCTACCGATATGACATCCCCTCTACCATTGTAGCTAACAACAGTAAATCCTTCAAAAATAAAACCATGAAGTTATTGTGTCAACGCTTTCAAATCACTCTTAAGTATTCAACCCCCTATTACCCTCAAGGTAATGGGTAAGTCGAAGCTTCAAATAAAACCCTTTTCCATATTATGGAGAAGATGGTGAATGCAACAAGCCATAACTAGCATTTATAGATTCTCCCCGCCCTTTGGGCATACAAAACATCTATCCACACTCCTACGAATGCTACTCCATATTCTCTATTATTCGGCACAGAATTCGTACTACATCTTGAGATCGATCTTCCCTCCTTCCAAATAGAGATAAGAGATTACCTGAATGAAGAAGAGGACTACACAGTGGCTCGGATATCAGAGTTAGAGCTATTGGATGAGAAATGACTTCACACCCTTGATCACCTTAAAGTGTATCAGAACCGAGTGTGTCAAAGCTACAAAAAAATAGTGATACCTCGTTAATTTGAGGTAGGATACTTAGTGCTAAAAGAAAATCAATTCAACACCACTAAGGACAAGGAAAAGAAAGGTAATTTTGAGCCTAACTGGTTAGATCCATATGTTGTGGTCACTAAATTTGGTTTGAGTTCCTATAAGCTTGCTTACTTGGATGGTCAGGAACTTTAGGAACCCATGAACGCATGCATCTTAAGCACTTATATGCTTTAGTATGGGGTCCCTAAAAAATCAGAAAAACAACAAAAAAATATAAAAATAGAAAAAGAAAATAGAAATAAATGCGTCCAAGAGAGAAAACCACGTAATTGTGGAACTTTGGACAAGTCCTTTGGTGAAAACTGGTTTTTGGCACCATTGGATGGTCCATTTTTCACAATCATTTCAGGACCAAGATTGTGATAGCTTTGTCGTAAGTTATACTTTACCTTTGTCAAAGATACTTTTGAGTCTATCCATCTTGGCCTTGATCCAATTGATCCTATTTCTGTATGTGAAGAGTTTGACTTTGTATATTCCCATCTAACACTAGAGGTAACTTTGCATCACCACTTCTTACACATAATATGTGGCATTCTACCCTTGTACATCCCATCTATCATTGGGGGCATCCACGTTTCTTCATTTCCTTGCACATAGCTTCAGAAAAGTTCCTTAAAAATTACAAAAACATTCATATAACTTTTTGAAAATCCCAAAACATTCAGATATGTTAATTGGAAAAATAAAAACATTCAAATGTGTTTTATAGAAAGCTCCAAAAGCAATAAAACATTGTCTTGAGATAATACCAAAAACAGTGAAAAATGTTTCAAAACTGTCCCACAAAAACAAAGTAGTAGTTTGCTTACTTTAGTTGGTTGGTTTGTACATAGTTTTAGTACTTAGATTTTTCATCTTATCTGCTTTGAATTGGATTCATTTGCTTACTTAGATTAAGTGTTACTTTAATATTTTGTGCATTGCATTGAGTTCATTTGTATCTTGCATACTTGTATATAGTCGTGTTGTCTTGATTAGATTTGATTAATTTGTGCTTGTCTTATTTGTTTGTACAATTTGTTGTCATCTCATCATCATATCATCTATCATCACATCTATACATCATATATAAATAATTGCTAAGTTACATCATCATGAAATTGAAAATTAAAACATGTATGCTAAGCTAACATCTTATGATATCACCAAGAGGGGAAAGAGGGATCACCTTTTATCCCCCTCAAACATAGACCATAATACAAACGTGGACCAAACATGTTATCTAATTAAAAAAATGCGATAAGTAAGTACAATCCATCATCATCATAAATCCATATAAATATAAATTTATGTGTAGAAAATAATGTGTCTCGATATACATCAGATACAATGAGCCATCATGGGCATCTATGCAAAAAATGTGCCTTCATCACGAAGCAAAATAAAAAACAATAATACATGGTACATCAATACAACAATGTGCCTTTATATCGATGTGTACATCAAAAAGAGATACATATATACATATGTCATCCAGTACAATAAATAGATTCAACCACAACTCTCACCCACGTGGGGACTTCCTGGTTTGGGGCCCTGAGGTGGTGGAATTTGTTGTAAAGAATCTCCATGATGAGTTGATGGCTACTGAACTGATCTAGTCAACCAAGATGGCCTTTGAGATTTGAATCTGGACCTACTTTCAGCTAACTAACTATAATCTATGGCCTTCTTCTCAACTAGAATGGCCTCATGGTATAACTTCATGTAGTATGTGGCCTTGCATGTAATAACAACACACTTAAATGTTAATTCCTATACTTCTGATGTTGCCCCTGCCTGTTGAAGTGCATCGTGCTCCACTCTCACGCTCGGTAGCTTAGCCTGTAACTGGACAGGACCCTTTCTGTATCTAGATGATCCTTTTAGTAGTAACATGAAGTTGTAATACTACCACCGAGTATAATTATTACCTCAAGGACACTAGCTCACTTGTACTTTTTTCATCTTGTCTAGGTGGAGATCCTTGTGGCAACTTGAAGTCTTCTCTCCATCCTCCCACCACTGGACTATGTGGTGGGGACCCCCATCCATCCCGACCATCTTCATCTTTATCTCCTCCATCGCATCCATCCCTCATAGGGTTATTTGGTGGACTCGGTGTATACGGAGGTGATAAAGGCACCTGTAACGAACCCTGTTGTAAAGGCACCTATAGTGGAATCTATGGCTGTGTGAGAACCTATTGTGGTATCTATATATTTGCACCTAATATTCCCTAGCCTCATCCCTATGCCTCTTCTTGTGCACTTTTGATTAACTAAAAATGAAATAAATGATGTAGTATATAATAGTTAATCTAAGCTATGAACAGGTGTACTAAATAAATGGATGTAGTACATAAATATGCTAATAATCTAAGAAAATATGTAAAATTAAATACTAAACACTAATGTGCAAAGTAGAATAGGAAAGAACTCAGCTAATAATGGAAACTTGTTAGACAGTGTTGTAGTGATGCACAAAAAATCAAAAAGTAGGAGTGACTATGTCGAGGTCCTGCAGAGGACAGATCTAGGTGGTGTGGTTAGAATGGAGCACATGGGAGAGGACTAGGGTGCCCACAGGTACTCTGGTAAGTAGAATAGGTGCCTTGGTCTCGATAAAATGTCCAAAACTGGTCTTCACAGGTCTTGGAGATGACTGATAACCTTCCCTGCATGTCACATTAATTTTTATGTACTACACCGAATGTTCCAAATATTCCAAGAGGAAGAAATGACCTACAAAAGACCAAAAGGAAGTATCAAAACCCTAAAAAAAAGAAATATGTATATGAATGGGTCAGACTGGCCTTAGCTACCACAACAATGGGCTTACTAAACTGAGTGTTGCACTACATTTCGGACCCGAATGTAGTTTTGGTGTGTGTGTGCATGTCATGCCCTATGTGCTCTTGTGTCATTCATACTTTATGAAATAGTGAGCAATAGCTAAATGTAATAGAATGTGTGCATCTAATAGAATAGAATCCTTCCCCCTATGAAGTGTTATGCAGATGTCCTAGCTTGTGCCTTGATGATGGAGCTATGTGGATGCCAATGTAATAAATAGATGCAACACTAGATGGAGTGATAGTAGTAGATGATGCTAGGTACCTCATTATGGTCTCATAACTATATATTTATAGGGTTCTCTTGCAATAATTTCATAATTAACCCCAAAAAGGTTGACCAAAATAAAGATAAAGATGAAATATGGCTAGAACAGACACAAAAAGTGGCAGGAAAGTGTTAGAAGGATCGGCGTACCCCCGGGTGGGCCCATGGCGCCCATGGGTGCCCCAGTACTAAATCTAGGTTCCCTAGCCGAGGCTAAGATAACACGAGATGTACATAAATGGCTGGGCATATGAGTGTTATAGGTCACAAATTACAAAATAAAATAAACAAGATGGCTAAAGGACGGGGGTTGATTAGTACTTCACTCAAGAACCTTTTAAATAGTAGTATGAGACCAAGATAAATAAATGTCTAAAGTGCATGATTTTGTGACTACATTTTTTCCCCACTTTATATTGGTGAGTGAAAACCTCGATAACATAAAGTAGATAGAGATGTGTACCTGATGTCCATGAAGAGTGTAGTAGAAAATGCGCTGAAGGACTAGACAAAAGCATGGAATGACATAAATATGGAGGAGCATGAAAACTATAAATGAAAAATGCACAAACAAATAGTAATGAGAGTGAACCTAGGGTGGAATGCATGTGTGTATCTGTCGTAGTATGTAGTGTACTTGCATGGTTAGTAAAATCATGTGTACTTCCATGGAATGTTGTCATTGTTGTCATCATTATTGTTGTTGTTGTTGTTTCCCCCATTTGACTGCTTGTTTCTCATACGACAAGACCTGCAATGAGAAAATGATCAAGTAGTCAAATATGTATGTATGTAAGTGTAAAAACTCTATGTAAAAGATGCATGTAAATACACTAATGTAAATGTAAAGGTAAATAGAACATGTGCACCTGATCCATGTCGAGAGAGAAAGTGTAGAAGGATATCTTGTACTATGAGGTTTTTTGATGATCTCACGCCATAGGCCGAAGAATTGTAGGGAGGAAATGCTCGGTGTCCTCCAAGCTCTAACTGCTTCCCTGAACTATGTGTAGAGATCTCTGTACTTTCCTAGTTTTTTGGGAAATTTGACGCCACTAGTCGAAGTAGTGTAGAGAGGCACACCCACTGTAACTTCCAAGCATGTAAATGATTCCCATAAATGCTAAGGACACCATGTCTTATAAATGATACTGTGTATGGGGTTCGTAGACTAGTCTGAACCCACTCGCTATGTATAACTGAACTGGTGTAAATACATTGTGTTAGTATGTAAAACCCCCAAATGATGCCCCCCCTTTGGGGTCGCATGTGGCATCATTGATAGGAGACATGCGGCCCCAAAAGAGGACCGATTGCATGCACGATGTAACCCTAGAAAGTTCTTGGTAGAAACCAAGGAACACACAAACAAGAATTTATCTAAAGAAAATTGTAAACAAATAATGCATAAATATAGAAAATATGTGTAAGTTATGCAAATAATGTAGTAAATGTAAACACACAAGAAAGAAAGAAAGTTGCACAAAGCAGGATGCAAACATGGGACACCACTCATGATGTCGCAAGACACACAAGGCCATCATGGCCACAAACAATAAGCAAGTGTGCACACAAAAATAGGGAAAATCCCACATACAAGAAGCAGACAATGGAAAACAATGTAAATAATAAGTAAAAAAGAAGTTGCCATGGAAACATGTAATCCTGTAAATCAAGTTTTGTACATGGAACACCCATTATTATATTAGAGAAATATCCAATATGTCAAGAGCGTGTATGTTCAAGTAATGTAAGATGCTAAGTACATAATGAAACAATGGCACCTAGAAGAGACGAATGTGGATGCCCCCCCAACAACCAGTGTAGGAAGGGTAGTAGGTGAGCATTTGAGTCGCGTGTAGGAGTCTTATATATGCTATCACACTAAACAAAGGCATGAACGCACATGTATGGATGGTATAGATAATGACATATAAGAATTCAATCTAACATATGTAATAAAGTGATTATGTAAAACACTAGTAAACAAGAGTGAATGCTCCAAGACAATGCAATATGTTGTGGATGGATGAAATGAAATGCAAGATAGAATGAGAGGATCCATGTGACCCCTAAGTGAATGGAAGTGTATGTAGTGAGGTTCATTTTTGTCCCCCTCGGTAGTCAAGAATGAACTTTAAATGAGAGTGCATCATTGAGAAATGGTCGAGTAGTGTGTGTATCGTGTCTAGTGCGCTATGATAAATGTGTATATGCATAGTAATGATGATATACGACATGTAGAAGAGATGTGCATGGACCTTATATCCTAAGTGTATACCACGATGAGATGAAATGTGGAGTGATGATTTAACCTTAAGCATATATCACTATAAGATGAACAAATGAGTGATGATTTAGCGCTAAGTGTATATCACTACAAAAAGGAATGAGGGTGTGGTGATGTAATCTAAGGTGTAGAACACTATAAAATGATAGAATATGTGACGATGTAGTCTAAAGCATATGTCACTACTAAATGAAATAATATGGAGTGGTGATGTAACCTAAGGTGTATACCACTACAAAAGGATGGAATAGGTGATCTATGGCATGCGAGCCACATATGAAAGACTTGTAACATCTAAGGTTGTATCAAGGAAGATGCGATCCGTGACGTGAAAACATGGCCTCATAGGCCTACAACCCACCCATGTCGCTCTTGTGTCTCCAATCTGGGAAGGCTAATTTGAAAATCAGGCAAATAACTTGTTAAACATCATTTTTCTTCTACAACACATCATCTAATTTGGTCTCTTCATGATTAAATTCTTATATTCATGACTAATTGTTTTCTAAAATCTCCTAAAAATTCTTCTAAAGGCCATACAAAATGGCACATCCATGCCAATGAGCCCCTTACAACATCTGCACACTCATTTTGGCACCAGTGTGCCCTAGCACTAGCACTCATTTTCCCACACCAGCACCTATACTTTCACGCATATGCGCCCCCGACAATGTTTACACACCCTAGGGGCCGTGCTGGCATTGCCACACAATTTTCTAGGCCTAATAAATGAGCTCAAAATTGAAAAAAAAATCTTTATGTACCTACAGGATGTCCTTGGGAAGCCTCATATAATCTCAAACTCAGTCTGTGCGGTGTCTACGATTCTAAATCCTCTCCATTCGTCTCGCATGTCAGTAAAATCACTAGTAAAATTGGTAAAGGTAGGTCACAAATAACTAGCCGTGATGGTTTTTACCCCCCGTGGCTTGGTATTTATACCCATTTTAACCCCCCCGAGTCGTGTATCTCACCCCCAAAGCACTATGGGACCACCGTGATTCTTCTGAATTCTTCTAGCACTCGTCATGATGGTTATTTTTAATAAATAATCTTTTTTTATCTGTTTTTGCTACGTTGAGGGCATGTTTTTGCTTCCTAATGGCCATTTCTGCTACATGGAGCATAGTTTTTAATCCCCAACATTATTTGGTGATGTGCACATACGTGGTCATTCTTCTAACTAATTTTATTCCTAAACACTCAAAAAACCAAAACATTGTAAAAAATTTAAAAAATTAAAAAAAAATGGTAAAAATCCAAAAAAATGTAAAAATTCAAAAAAAAATCAAAATCGGTAAACGACATGCACACAATTGAAGCCTGTATCAAATGCATTGTCCTCGAACATCGAAATGTTTTCTACAAAACATCTTTCTTAGGTTATTGCTTGCTCTTGTCACAATGACTCGTTGATAAGTTTGATCTACCTCTATTAACAAAGCTAGTTTTTTTACTATGTATGTACTCTCATGCAACAATGAGTTGTCATAGACTGTGTCATAGTGCAGAATGATTTTTCATGGGACTACTTATGTCCTATATTATTCCCCTCGCATGTATGCTTCCTTGGGGCACCATTTTTAACCCTTGTCGTTAAAACACAAACATTTGGGAACTGAAGCTTGATAACAAAAACATTAGTACAACTGTCTTAAATGTTATATATGTATTAAACAGTTTACTACATATATATAAGGGTGGGGACATGACCTTGACCACTTATTCATTCCAAAATAGGTCACATGCTATTCTTATCCACGTGCCTTTAACAAAAATAGCCACACATGCAAGTGTGCTAACAATAGACTACTACTAGCTAAATGATAGTAGCAAATCTATTTCCAGATTTTCTCCATGCAAAGTGCTTCATATCCAATCCTCCAAAAATAGCCAATTTTTGGCACACATGTTTCTACCTCATTTTTGTGCTCTACACACCATCTCTAAAAATAGACCTTAATGAGTGAAAACGGCTAAGTCCCAAAAAGTGGAACTTTTTTTCTACATGTGCATTCTCCATATCCATTCGCACCTTTGAATATGAATTTCTTTCCCTCATGGAATTCTTATGTGCTTTCTATGTTGAGTTTTCTTTAATCAACATTAGCCCACACTAATTTCATTGTCACCCCAATAATGGTCATCTCAAAAACTAAAGTAAAGAATAGAAGAATGGAAATAATGGAAATAATGGAAAGAATGAAAGAATGAAAGAATGTCTGAAAGAATATCTTACCCTGTAGTCACTTCTTCAGTCAGAACAACTAATTCGAGGATACTCTTGTTTTATTTCAGCCTCCAAGGTCTACCACTTAGTGAGTGCTTCCTCTACTTTTTTGTAGAATGTCCACAACAATGGACTCCAATTCATCCCTTGTAATCTTCCCTTTTTCATTTTGCAAGAATAACACAATGCTGGACATTGCAGTCATCCCTTCCCTCTAGTAAATCCATCTTCTACATAATGAGCTTCCCAAGCTCTTCCAGCCGAGTCTTGTGTGGTTCTTGTGCTGCTTACAGGGCCTCGCACTTCTTTTAACCATTGATAATCTTTCTGCGTAGCCCAATGTTTTGTCCTTCATTTCTTTCTGGACTTCATTGTTCTCATCCAAGGGTTTTTATGTTGATGAGCACCTCTGGAGCTAGTGCAAATGTTCAAGGCCTTGGTCTACTTTCTTCAATTCTTCTTGTAGAACTTGCAACATTTCTTCATAGGATGCAATCTTCTACATCACTAAAGCCTTCTCTCATTTTGCCTCTTGTGTTGGATCCTTTGGCGTTGGCATGCGCAAAGGCTCATCTTCAAGCACTAGGTCCACCAACTTTCCTACATAGTGTATTGCTAAAGGAAATGTCTGTGGTACCTTTGGCTCTAAGTGTGGTCTAGCTCTTATGACATTGTCACCAATTTCCTCTGCGATGCTGATAAATACAACATTATTCTTCTTCACTAAGTCCCTCTCCTGCGTTAGGCACACTATTTCTCCATCCTTAGTTTTAATCTCTTCTTTAAGCACCCTAATTGTGGAAGCCTTGTCCATATTCTACCTTACCACCTCTGTTGATACTTTGACCAATGCATTACTCACCTGTTCATCTAACATGACAGTAGGCTTTACTTATCATGTGTCTAGTCCTAAGGTGTTTTCTTCAACCTCCTTGATACGCATGACTCCTCACATACATCAAAATCTGGCTCATCCATGTGTGTGTGCATGGACCATGATAACTACTTCCTCATGCACACCTATGGCCATATCTTCATCCATTAGTTCCCAGCCATATAATTCCTTTTGTGATAGTGTCCTCTGGAAATGGGTGCAGACAATTTTACCTGCGTCCTCTGCATAACCCATGGCTGGTGGAATGTGCTCTCCACTTGTTCTTCTAGACTAAGGCTTCTTAGGAACTTGAGCTTCCAAATTTGGGACTTATGTCTCCATGTCCTGAGAAGTCTCTGTAGCTGTCTCATCTGTTCCCTTTTCCTCCTCTTCTCCTTTCCTTCATTTCTTCATCTTTCTATTCTACATTCTCTAGAGGTGTAGGAGAATTAGGCGCGCTTTCCTTTGAATCTTCCACCTCCTCATTCAACTTCAATTTCCTTCTCCTTTTTGTGGTTGTCTCCTTCTATGGAGAGATTCTGGGTGATTTGCACACTATGTTTTCGGAGTAGCACCTTGGGTCCTTGTTCTCCTGAACACCCTCTTAAATATGTGCTCTCCTTAGACTGCATCCAATTCCTCATCATCCCCCTCTTGTGGTTGAGGTGGTGTAGTGGCATGCTTAGCTTCATCCTTATTCGTAGGATGTCTTCTACCTCTATGCTCCAAACCACCACTATCCTCGTGCTCATCCTCCTCATCCTCCACTTCTATTGGCTCTGTGGGCTTAGGCACTGGGATGTTCTCCATCATGTGCTTACCCTTTGGTGGTGCTAGAAGTGCAAACTCATCTTCCACATACTTGTTATTCTCCATCTTGGGCTTCAGTTGAAGATACACCAATGTTGCTCCAATATCTCCCACAGCCAAACTTATTGGTTTAATGCTCAATACATCTGAAATGAGTCTTTCAATATATGCACCCTACCCTTGGATACACATATTTCTTCCTTAGTGTGTGGTAGTCACAATCTACCTTATCTGCATTGAATGTCAGTCGTCACTGTGCATCTGTGAACCTGTGTACTGATGCCTGGAAGTACCTTGTTATGAAGGCATATGGAAACTTACACCAAGGGCTCCATGCTCCATATTTCATGGTGAACCGTGCTATACAGAAATGCTGGTATACAATGAACTGAACTGCCTTTCCAACCACCGAAGGAAAGTCCTTGGGGATGCACCATTCTTCCTCAAAGGCCACGCGGAGCCTATCATACCACTTCTCAGCCCTTTGCTTGACCTATTCTATCATGGATCCCTCACACAAGTACTTCTTGAAGCATTCTGTAGGTGACTTGTGTTCCATGGGATACTCCCATATCTTCTCCTTCGGTCCATCAGGTACTCTGATCTCCATGAACACCAGTGATAACAGAACAGCTCCAAAGCTGATCTTTCCTCCTGTGCATGCTTCCTCAATGATTGTTTCTACAATATAACATGAAATGTTGTAGACTACCCCTTCAGACATATTTTTGGCAATGTGCAGCCACATGGTGTTCACTTGTGACCACCTTTCCTAGTCATTTAGCTTTGTAACAAGATGTGTGGCTACTTGCACCACTAGATACTTCTTCAGTTTATCGATGTCCATGCCACGCAGACCCTTTGTGTACCCCAACTCCTTTCTAGTCTCCAATATTGTGGCCTTGTCTGTTAAATCATCTTTCAAATCTTCTCCTGTGCCTTTCAACCCCATTACCATTGGAGATGAGCATGGCTGAAATTCTGGCTCGACGTCCTACAAAGTAGAAAAAATCTTCATGCACTCTACTCATGAGCCACTGGTACAAGGGCTCATATTTCCCAAAGTAAGGGAGTTCATATAGTTGGTAAACTCCTATCTTCTTTAAGAGCTTCTTGCCAGCATTCGTCATACACTGGCATGTCTTTCACTGTGCATTTATTTGTCTTTGTGTTCAGCAACGTGTCAAGCTCCTTCTTATTCTCTATGGTATGGTGATTGTACTCACTCACCTTACTTTTCCTTATGTGAGAATCCCACTCCTAGCCGATGATAACCCCCTCTGGATATTACATTTCTGAAAAATTACTTTCAGGAGCCATCTCCTCTTCTTCTTCTACCACCTTCTTCTTTCCCTTCACTCCTGTTGCAACTACTTTCTTGGGTGCCATTTCTACCTTGCAATCCTTTGTAGATCCTTTCCTCTTGAATTATGCAATGTGTGAATCAAACCCTAGCTTGATTCAGCATGCCCTAGGTGAAATTATGTGCCCTAGCTCCTCTCTGTCACCTTGCTTCACTCAAACCCTTCACCATCAGGGACACAAGCTCTTTCTGCACACATATCTCTTTGTCATGACTGGTTACACACCTCTCGCACCTCAATATGATCACTTGGCTCTTCGCACTTGGCTCCTTTTCAAATACTCTTAATCGTAATGGTAAAAATGAACTCGCATCCCATCCTTATATAGATTTTCAAATTTTTGATGCATTCATTGCTCCTTCACCTACCAAATATCCTCTCATTAATTGACCAATTCCATCCTTTCCACACGTTACATCTTTGTGCCTCAGCTATAACCTTCTAGCATGCCTTCCTACCCTCTGGTCACAGACTTCTCTTCAGTGTGCTTCCTTGCACCTGAGTACCTTGTCACTACACCTTCTACTGGTAGTTGTTATGGCCTCTGCTTACCTCACGTTATACTGTTCCTTCATTCATCTCCATCTTTGGTCACTTTTTAGAGGCAATCCTTTGAATTGAAGAGCACCCGTAGCAGCTTATTCCTTTCACCTTTCAATTCCCACAATCTTGTACCTGGATATTGACAACCACCCCACACTAAAAGTATGTGTAGTCCTCTATGCATAAACATGCTTCATGTAGTAATTAGCTTCATGCGCGCAAGCACGCTTATTTCACAACACACCAACTAAATTGAAAAAGCATAGCGACAAAGAAGGAAACACATTAAGGAAATACAAAATTGAAAACCTAATCTAAATGGCAATACTACCTTATTACAAACACCAAGAAGACTTATTTATAGTAGGGCTTCAGCCTACTCCCATTGAAGTAACCGGGTAGCCGTGTTCCATCAAGTGCTTCTAACTAGAAAGCACATGTTTCAAGGATGTAAGTGATAACATACGGCCCCAACCAATGTACCTTAAGTTTTCCTGGATGGCGCAAGAACTTAGAGTCATAGAGAAGTACCATTTTTCCAATCTCAAACTTCTTATCCCTTATGTTTCTGTCATGCCATGCTTTCTGCCTGGCCTTTTCTTGCTTCTGACTCCAACGTGCTATGGCTCATCGCTCATCCAGCTGAATTATCTTTTCAATCCATTCTTCTAAAGCTTTCTCATCAGCTAGACCTCCAGTGTGCGCAATACACAAAGAAGGTAACATAAACTCCATAGGAAGAATGACTTCTGTGCCAAACACTAACTGAAATGGTGTGGCTTTGTTCAACCTTTTATATGTTGTTCTATATGCCCAAAGTACTATAGATACTTTATCATCCCAATCCTTTCTTCCAACATCACATATTTTTGTCAATGTGTGGCTCAAAATTTTGTTGAAAGCCTCAGCAGTTCCATTTTCCTGAGGATGATAGGGTGTAGTCTTATGGTGTGCAATCATGAACTCATCCAATAAAATTCTGATTGTCTCATTAAGAAAATGTGTGCCCCTATCACTGGTCAAACTCAAAGGACATCCATACCTTGTAATAATATGTTCCCATAGAAACTGAGCTGTTGTAGCCATTGTACAGTCCTTGGTAGGTGTTGCTTCTACCCACCTTGTCAGATAGTCTGTGCAAGTTATAATGTAGCGTGATCTAGTTCTACACACAGCTGGTGAAATAGGACCCACAAAATCTATAGCCCATTTCTCAAATGGTTCTGTGCTAGCAATAGGTCTCAGAGGCATTTCATCTCACTGACCTGGTCTTCCAAGATGTTGACAATGATCACATGCCTTACAAAATTCCTTACAATCTTTATAGAGGGTCTCCCACCATAATCCAACGAGTAGAATCTTGTGCACTGTGGCATCACCTGCATAGTGGCCTCCTACAATTCCACCATGAGCTTCTTCCATAATGCCCGTGTGCTCATGTTCTAATACACAATGGCACAATATTTCATCCTGACCCATTTTGTACAAGTCACCACTAATTAACATATAAGGTGCAGCGTGTATAGCAAGTTGTTTCTTCTCCAAGGATTTCATTCCTTCTGGTGTCATCCCTATGCATAAAAAGACAACAATGTCCTCTAGTTCTGATGGCACATGTTGTAACCTGTATAACTGTGCATCTGACATGGTATCCTCAATTGCCTGTGCTTCTTCTCCTGACTGTATTCTTGATAAATGGTCTGGTCCAGAATTACTTTTTCCTGGTTTTACCACAACTGTGAAATCAAACTCTTGAAATAAGAGCACCCATCGACATATGCACCCTTGTAAAATAGGCTTATTTACCAAATACTTCAATGCCATGTGATCTGTATAAAAGACGAATGGTGTAGCTAGTAGGTACTGGCAAAATTTATGCAACACATAGATCATTGACAAAGCTTCGTGCTCTATAGTTGTGTAATTTTGTTCTGCAGGAGTCAACTTTCTACTAGCAAAATAGATAGGATGATCTACAATACCTTCTCCAGGTTGAGCCAACACCACACCAATGGCCATGCCAGAGGCATCAACATGTACATGAAATGGTTTGTCCCATGAAGGAAAATGTAGAATAGGCGCGGTAGTAAGTTTCTCCTTTAATGTCTCGAATGCACGTTATTGTTGTTCTCCCTAGTAGAACATACCTTTCCCTTTCAGTAACTCTTCTAAGGGTGCAAAAACTTTGGCATAGCCTTTGATAAATTTTCTGTAATATCCTGTATGTCCCAAAAATCCATGCACCTCACTTTGACTGGTAGGCTCCCCTAGGCCTATAATGACTGCAACCTTTCTGGATCAACCAACAAACCCTCCTTGCAGATTATGTGTCCTAAAAGTATCCCAAATGGTGTAGCAAATATGCACTTCTTGATGTTCAAAGAGATACTCAACTACCTACACCATTCAAACATTAAGCACAGATTGTCACAGTGGTCCTTAACTAATCCATACACTATCCAATCATCTAAATATACCTGTAAGAAGTTGTGAATAAATTCCTTGAACGCTTGGACAACTATGTGCAAAAATACAATAGGTGCATTTTTCAGACCAAAAGGCATGACAATATAGGTGAAGCTACCCCATTCAGTAGTAAATGTAGTCTTTTCCTGATCCTCCTGGGAAATCCTAACCTGATGATACCCAGAGAACCCATCTGTAAATGAATATATTTTGCACCCTACAACTCCTTCTAGTATTTCCTCAGTAAATGGCGTAGGGAATGGATCTGTTACACATGCAACATTCAGCTCCCTGTAGTTCCATGCATATTCTAATGTCCATCCTTCTTGATACTGATCACCATTGGACTAACCCATTCTGACTCATCAAGGGGCTTGATAATTCCAGACTTCAACATGTTATCAATCTCTTCTTTGACCTTTTCATGCACAAATTGGGGTTCATTCTGTAAGGCCTCTTTCTAACTGGGTGTGCACCCTCTTTAAGCTTTATCTTCATCTCCCCTAATGATTCATGCATGCCTTTAAGTTCATGGTACCCCCTAGGAAATAGGTCCTGGTAGTCCCTTAGTAACTCTATGATTTTTTCCACTTCAGAGTCTGACCAATAGTCTCCAATTATGGCTTCCTTAGGCTCAGTATCTGTTCCAATATTCACCGCTTTGTCTTCATAGGTTCATGATAGTGCGTGTGTGGTCCTATCCACACTGTCCAATACCTCATGCCTTCCTGTTGAATGGTTTACATCTAGATTATCTACTTCTTCATCATCCACTAGGTAGACCATTTTTCCTTTCTCTTTCTCAAGGCAAGCACGTTGAAGTAATGTTGCATCGGCCTCTGGTTCTTTATCAAGATGCGCTCCTGAGTCCTCTTTATCTAATAATTCCTGAAGGAGTTCTTCAGCCTTGGCACTATCCCCCATAGTTAAGCACTTGATAACTTTCAATGCTTCTTCTACTAGAGGTTTTGTAGAGAAGAAGTCAAACGTCTGGGCCATTCCTGTAATTAAATTCTGCCAATTTCCAGTTTCTCTATGGAGTTCTACATATACATACCAAGCACGTGCACAACCTTGTAAAGTGGAATAAAACTGGTGCACCCATAGTGAAGGTGGTAAAGCTTCCTACCCTTCTTTCCAGAGTCTCTCACACTTCTGAACATGGTGTTGAACAGGTTGATCACCATGATAATTACATATTTGTGTAGGTGCATTACTCCTAAAGAACCTAGTAGTAAGAGCAACCCCAATTTCATCCCATTCGACCAGATTATCCCTGTGGACCACCCACCAGTGTGTTGTTGTCCCACGTAGTGTATATGCTAGCATATTTCTCCTCTCCAGTGGGTCTATCCATTTTTCTTCCATGGGCATGCAGGAATACCATGGGATCCCCTTCTCCTGTGTAACAAGGTACCGAGTTGTTACCTATCCTCCTGACATAACGTGGTTTTGTGCCTCGAGGGAATATGCTCTTTACTTCATGCCCTACCAACTCATAAGTGTTGTGAGCCCAATTATCACAAGCAACACTTGTAGTATCACTAATAGACTATGCATCCTCCCACTGAATTAGTCCTTCTTTGGTTGGTTCAATCATCTCTGGATCTCGGATGGCATGTACATAAATCCTATTCAGATCTTCTTCACTTAAAGGCTCAACATAAGGCGCGGACTTTCCATCTGTCAAAGGGATAATGACCCTTTCCTCTTTATTTTCAAAACTGATATAGCCCTTGTTGAACTGAAGATCAACATTATTTACATAGCACCAAGGATGCCCTAGTAGAGCTGGGAAGCTATTTGATTCTGCCAGTGCTAAAACTTCAAAGTCTCCAGTGAACTTGGCTCCTTGTATGGTAATGGATGCATCTTTTAAAACTCCTATGGGAGTGGCCTTAGTCTGATTAGCCATGAATAATACATTAGAGGATGGCTGCAATGGGGGTCTCCCCATTTGTACCCATGCATCCAAGGTAAGAACATTGACTTCCATGCCTGTATCAATCAGTATATTACTCAACAACCACCCATCCACAACAGCATTCAGAGTGATTTCCTTGTCATAATCTAGGCTATGAGGAGGGAGATTTGCATGCAGGATCTGTCATCTGGTCTCAGTACTTACACGTGGAGTGTTCCCTTTCAACCAACTTCCTAACAGTGGAATGATGTTCTCCTGGCACAACATTTTGCACACTTCTCTCAAGTCATCTATATCAGTTTGGACCATCTCTGATGCTTTCTTCTACTCCTTTAAATATTGTATCTCACCCTGAAGATTCCTTAGCACTTCCATGGTATCCTGATAAACCTCCTTCTGATAGGCAGGATCTGGGTACCATGCATGAAGAACCTCATCCTTAGTGATGGTAGGTTTCTGTTGTAATGCCTCCCTGGCACGTGCTGCCTCAGTGTGGGTCGTGATCTTCACTTGTAGTGCCTCAAACTCTACTTCCTATTTTGGGCATCCATTGATTGTCCACAAGTGCGTTGTATCCTAACCATCCCTGCACCTTTGTTTTCTTGTTTATGTTGCTTACTCAGATGCTCATATAAGTCTGAGCACTCTTCATAGCTATGGTTCTTTCCACAGAAAGAACATGTAATATTCTGAGGACATTCACACCTATAGTGGTCAGGAGATCCACATGTATAACATGTTCACGAGGAAACTCACTTCTTCCACCACCACGGCCTCATCCTCTGAATCCACCATGGTATCCTCGACCTCTGCCACAGCTGCCTTCAAAATGCCCCTCATTCTGATCATAGCACACCTGATTGTGCTCCCGGTCCTGATGCTCATTCTTTCCCTTAGAGTTATCTGAAACTCTATGTTTGTTGTACACCAATATCTATAGCATCATGGATCTATCCAATCAGTTAGCAGTCCTCTGTGTCATGAGTTGTGGACCTGTAGATTTTACAGTAGCTTGAAACGTTCTTCCTTATCATGCGTTGTAATAATGGGCAGTGGCTAGCATCATGGTTTAAGTGGCATATCTCACAATCCATCAGCAATGAGCATACTTTTCTGCGAGGACAACTATCCTTTGTGTGACCCTCTACTTCACAATCTGTACACCAAATTCCTGAGCATGTTTCATGGGCTGAATTTGCTGATAATTTCTCTAGCTATTTTTCCATAGCTGCAATTTGTGCCTCTAAGAATGGGCTAACGCCAGTGTCAATACTCCCAACTACCTCAGCATGTAGGGATGCTTCCAATGCCTCACATGGATCAATATATGTCTTATGTGACAGTGCCCTCCTAAATGGTGTAATCAATCCCCCAACAAACCATTGTGCATGTTGGCTTGCATGAATATCATAGGAAAGTTTAGACAAAAGCATTTTAAAATGGGCATCATACTTGCGCACACTTTCAGTAGTGCCTTGCTTAATATCCTTGAGTGCACTTATACTCTTTTGCTCAAATTCAGGGATATGAAACTCTTTTAAGAATGCATCCTTCAATGCTGCATAATCCATGCAAGTCTGATCAGGGTCAAACTTTCTGTACCAGCTGTGTGTGCGTGCCCTTGTAACGTAGTAGCAAATTGGCTTGCCCTATGCTCAGAAGCTATGTGATTCCTTTTTGTGCCACAATATTTCACACATATGCACATGTTCAGTAGCATCTTCTATTCCCCTATACTCTGGAAGATGAAGAGACATTTCCATATAAATATTCTGGGGTTGGTGTGGACCTTGCCCACCTGATCCAGAACCTCCAGTGTTTCCCCTACCTCCAGAACCTCTAGATCCACCTGAACCAGAACTTCCCATGCCTCATGATCCCAAACCTGTAGCTGGAATAGGTCCTGTAGATGTACTCCCCTGTGCTCTGATAGTAGTACTATACTGAACCCCTACGGTCTGTGAAGTAGTTCCACTTCCAGAAGTGAATCCAACATTTGGTGTGCTCATATTCTGTGCAGATGATGCACCTGAAAACACACCTCCAAATAACAATGAAGTCGTCTTGCCCTGCCATTGATGTACTTGCTCTCTTACTTCCCAAACTTGCTTGTTGATTACTTGTCGTACTAGATACTGGAAAACCAAGCACAAGGGCTAGGTTACCAGGTGGATTCAGATGCGTGCCCATGGCCCAGGTCATCTCTGCTGGTGCACTTCCTTGTGAGGCCGAGGGGGGTTCCCTGTCATGCTTTCCCAAGATGGGGGAGTTCCTGATGCTCTGGCTCCATGTCTTCTACGTGAGCTCAAATCCTTCATGAGCCATCTCTCTCCTCAACTCCATCTTTCTGCAACATCACACTGCTTCTCTATCTCCCTCTCGCATGCCTCATTATACTTAAGTCACCTTTCTTCTCTCTACCTTTCTGCCTGCTAGGTCTGCCATCCTTCACCAGTCCTATCCCCCCCCCATGCGTGGTGGGGTTTAGTTAGCCATCCAGTTTACTCTCCAGGTTCAAAGTTACCATCAGGATCTTGATCGCCAGTGGAATGCCTTGTAGGTAAGCTCCCCGTGGATGTCGTAAGAACTGGAATTCAGCTACCTCTGGACACAAATAAGTGGAAATTGAGTATTCCAAGATATAACTGTTCAAGACACCATGAAACCACGTATCCATAGCTCGAGTCCAAATCAGATCAGCATCATAAAGGGCCTGGAATTCTTCATGCATCTAGACAAGTGTGTGATACCTCCAATTCCATTTAGATGCATAAGCAACCAGCCACTCGTACAATTCTACTGGAAAGATAGTGAAAAAGCTCTCATATAAACTTGTCATACAGATTCTGTTCCACCCAAGTACATGTGTTAAACTCAGATCTAGTGCTGAACCACCATGCATATTCTTCTTCCAGATCATGTATCCATTCTTCAATACTTGCTAAGGTCAACCGGTATGTCTTCATTGTGAACCATCCTGAAAACAACTGAAAAAGAGGTCCCGGCAATGGAACCAATGATGCAGCCTAGAATTCAGTGATACAAACCCAATAAAACCCTAGACATGCGCTGGCACATCACTCAGCCTAAACTAAGTGCTCACCTGAAGCACACAAAGGTACCAGGTCCCTCTTTAGGGTTGTTGTAGTAGGATGTTAGCATGATGGAGACTTAACATATATAGTTCTATTACTAGCTCATCATTCTATAGAGCATACCAGATCTATATCTAAGGAAAATCAGAATTAAGTACTAACCATGATGAGATCAAAAACATACTAGATTCAGATACACATAGAACTAACACTTAGATTCAGCCAATATCCTCCATTATATTCAATGCAATAAGTTTACAGAAGCTTCATTACAATATCAGTAGTATGCGCGTAGCAGATTTAACAACATATCTCTGTATATCCCAATCCCCTCTGTGTATACCTATATATCTCTATATCTATTACATAGTTTACTACATATATATAAGGGTGGGGACTTTCCCTTCACCGCTTATCCATTCCAAAAATAGGTCACATGCTATTCTTAGCCACATGCCTTTACAAAACTAGCCACACATGCAAGTGTGCTAACAATAGACTACTACTAGCTAACTGACAGTAGAAGATCTATTTCCGGCTTGTGTCCATGTAAAGTGCTTCATATCCAATCCTCCAAAAATAGCCAATGTGTGGCGCACACGTCTCTACCTCATTTGTGTGCTCTGCACGTCATCTCTAAAAATAGACCTTAATGAGTGAAACGGCTAAGTCCTAAAAACTAAACTTCTATTTCCGCGCGCGTGTTCTCCCTATCCATTCGTGCCTTTGAATATGACCTGCTTCCCCCACGTGGACTTCTTGTGTGCTTTTTGTCAAGTGTTCTTTGATCAGTCATCTCCAAAAACTTAAGTAAAGAATAGAAGAATGAGAGAATGTATGAAAGAATATTTTTACTCTGCAGTCTCTTCTTCATCCTGAACAACTAATTTAGGATATTCCTATTTTATTTTAGCCTCCAAGGTCTGTCATTCAGTAAGTGCTTCCTCTGCTTTTTCTGAAATGTCCACAACAATGGACTACAATTCATCCCTCGTAATCTCCCCTTTTTCATTTTGCAAAACCAACACAATGCTGGACATTGAAATCATCCTTGCCTCTAGTAAATCCATCTTCTACACAATGAGCTTCCCAAGCTCTTCCAGCAGAGTCTTATGTGGTTCTTGTGCTAATGTCAGGGCCTAACGCTTCTTCTTAACCATTGATAATCTTTATGCGTGACCCAATGTGTCATCCTTCATCGCTCTCTGGACTTCATTTCTCTCCTCCAGGGTTTTTATGTTGATGAGTGCCTTCGGAGTTGTGTAGATGTTCAATGTTTGGTTTGCCTTCTTCAATTATTCTTGCAACACTTGCAACAATCCTTCATAGGATGCAATCTTCCGCATCACTGAAGCCTTCTCTTGTTCTACCTCTTGTGTTGGGTCCTTTGGCATTGGCATGCACAAAGGCTCATCTTCAAGCACTAGGTCCACCAACTTTCCTACATAGTGTATTGCTGAAGGAAATGTCTGTGTTACCTTTGGCTCCAACTGTGGCCTAGCTCTTATGACATTATCGTCAATCTCCTCTGTGATGCTAATAAATACAACATTCATTTTCTACGCTAAGTCTCTCTCATGTGTTAGGCACACTATTTCCCCATCCTTAGCTTTGATATCTTCCTTGAGCGCCCTAATTGTGATAACCTTGTCCATATTTTACCTCGCCACCTCTATTGAGACTTTGACCAATGCATTACTCACATGTTCTTTTGACATGACAGTAGACTTTACTGTCATGTGTCTAGCCTGAGGTGTTTTCTTCAACCTCCTTGATACGCATGACTCCTCACAGACATCAAAATATGGTTCATCCATGTGTGTGTGCATGGACCATGATAACTGCTTCCTCATGCGCACTGTGGCCATATCTTCATCCATTAGTTCTCAGCCATATAATTCCTTTTGCGACAGAGTGCTCTGGAAACGGGTGCGGACAATTTTACCTGTGTCCTCTGCATAACCCATGGCTTACGGAATGTGCTCTCCGATTGTTCTTCTAGACCGAGGTTTCGTAGGAACTTGAGCTTCCAAATTGGGGACTTGTGTCTCCATGTCCTGAGCAGTCTCTGTAGTTGTCTCATCTGTTCCCTTTTCCTCCTCTTCTCCTTGATTCATTTCTTCATCTTTATGTTCTACATTCCCTAGAGGTGTAGGAGAAGTAGGCATGCTTTCCTCATACTCTTCCGCCTCCTCATTCAACTTCAATTTCCTTCTCCTTTGTGTGGTTGTCTCCTTCTGTGGAGAGAATCTAGGTGATTTGTGCACTATTTGCAGAGTAGCACCTTGGGTCCTTGTTCTCTTGAATACTCGCTTAAATTTGTGTTCTCCTTTTACTGCATCCAAGTCCTCATCATCCCCTTCTTGTGGTTGAGGTGGTGTAGTGATGCGCTCAGCTTCATCCTTATTCGTAGGATGTCTTCTACCTCTATGCTCCAAACCACCACTATACTCGCGCTCATCCTCCTCATCCTCCACTTCTATTGGCTCTGTGGGCTTAGGCATTGGGATGTTCTCCATCATGTGCTTACCCTTTGGTGGTGCTGGAAGTGTGAACTCATCCTCCACATACTTGTTATTCTCCATCTTGGGCTTCAGTTGAAGATACACCAATATCTCCCACTTCCAGACTTATTGGTTTAATGCTTAATACATCTAAAATGAGCCTTTCATTATATGCACACCGTCGTGGATACACATATTTCTTCCTTAGTGTGTGGTAGTCACAATCTACCTTATCTGCATTGAATGTCAATCGCTGAGCATTTGTGAGCCTGTGTACTGATGCCTAGAAGTACCTTGTTGTGAAGGCATATGGAAACTTACACCAAGGGCTTCCTGCTCCATCTTTCATGGTGAACTGCACTATATAGAAATGCTGGTATATAGCAAACTGAACTGCCTTTCCAACCACCGAAGGCAAGTCCTTGGGAATATGCCATTCTTCTTCAAAGGTCGCGCGGAGCCTATCATACCATTTCTTAGCCCTTTGTTTAACATGTTCTGTCATGGATCCCTCACACAAGTATTTCTTGAAGCGTTCTATAGGTGACTTGTGTTCCATGGGATACTCCCATATCTTCTCCTTCGGTCCATCAGATACTCCGATCTCTATGAACACCAGTGATAACAGAATAAATTTAAAGCTTATCTTTCCTCTTGTGTGTGCTTTCTCAATGATTGTTTCTGCAATATAACGTGAAATGTTGTAGAATACCCCTTTAAACATATTTTTGGCAATGTGCATCCACATGGTGTTCACTTGTGACCACCTTTCCTAGTCATTTAACTTTGTAACTAGACCGACCTGTTTCACTGAATTTACCCCAATAGTTAGAATTGGTCTATGGATGAAAAGTCCGTAGGGTACTTCTATCATTTCTGCATCCATATTCTTAGCCTTATAAATATTTGGGCAAGTGTATGTACCAATTGAAATAGGAAACTGAACTCCCACTTTGTGTCGTTTATTCTGGATCTTGTGGTAATCTAGCAATTGCCAAACCAATTCTAACAAGACCCACTTGTCAGTGGGACATCTTGGCAGCTTGCTGGGAGCACCTATGAAATCGGGGATCCGAATGTAGGTAAATGTCGGGAACTATAGGTAGATAGCTCCCCATTCACCCACTTACTTGAAGGATTCGTCATAAATCCTCCGATTATATAACTCCTTATAGAAATGATAGAGAATAACTGTAAAGAAATCATCATTAATTCTGTGAAAGTGCCTACTTCCCTCATCCAATGTAAGATGGGGATATAAATCATAGATTTGGGAGGTACTTCTAATACCCTTAGTATTCAACCCGGTGAAGTATCCCATAACAACTGCAACATAGACCAAAAATGATGTCATGTAGAAACTCTATGAGGACAACACTCTACTTAACTGATAGCAAATGGAGCTACTGATATGCTCCCCCATCTAATAAATTCCTTATTCTTCTTGATAGTAGCGATATATAAACACATCCACTCCTGGAATTCCTTGTGCATAAGGAAGACCTAAAACTCTACTCAGTAGCACAATAATGTCATTGTACTCCTGAATGAAGTCTGACCGATACATGGCCTTTGGCAATTTGGTAACACTCTTGGCCAAATAACTTTTCAACATGACCCTCGTGCACAACTCCGCTTCTTTGTCCCAATGTTCTACCATTGACTCTGGTGAAATCGTCACATAGTATTCAATGTCAGGGAGTTTGAGAAAATCTTCAAATAAATATGGATCCAAGTGGATTACAACCTTGCCATCAACATCCTTAACTGTCATGGATTCTTCATCGAAGTGGACAACAACAGCTAAAATGAACTTTGGGTAATGCATGGATGAGGGAAAACTGGCAGCTAGGGCAATCCCACTGTCATATATGTTTGTGTGAGTTATCCTATGTGTCCTCCTCTCATGTTGGAGGGTCATCTCACATGGGTTAGGTTTAGGGTTTCATGTGTGTTATGCACTAGGGCTACTCAGCACCTTATATGTACCCCTTTTCTATTCATTTATGAGTATGCTAAGACACTTCACTGTCTTTCCTCTATGCAAGATTTGTTTCTGTTGAGCAAGTTATTCCATTACTGATCATTTTTTTCCTTGTTATCGCTGGAGCTTTCACGATTCCGTTGGAGTGCAACTACTTCGTGGTGCCTCGTTTCTGATTTGATTCTCGCAAACTCTTTTCATGGTATCAGAGCTGAGATTGGGTAAACGTGCACTTGATTTGTTTTTTGTTGCGATTACTCTTACTTGGTTTCGTTATTTTACTCTGCATGCAAGTTTTTTTATCACTATTTTCTGGAAATTATCTTGCTAATATCTCTAACAAGCTTTCTCGGAAAGTTTTTTATGTTTTTTTTCTTGTGCATGTGCAAGTTTTTCAAAATACCTTGAGAAATCAGGATATTTGTCTATGCATGATAGTCTGTGATTGCAGGATCTTTGTGTTCTTCTATCATGGTTGCTCGTAGACAAACTTTTGATTGTGCATGGACTGTTGTCTCTATTCACTTTCACCTTGCGTGGACTGTTGTGAAAGTTTTTAGTTTGCCACACATCTATAGACAACACATGTGTTTTAAACAACATCTGCCATTTTTTTAGTTTACAGGGGTTGTAAACAACATCTGCCCTTTTGCATCTGCCAACACCAAACTCCCCTTGGCGCGACCTGTTAACCCACGCGAGGCCTGTTTTCATTATAAACTATGTTTATTGCAAACTGTTAATATCGCAAACCTTTACTGTTTGAAATACTCAACTCGTGCGGCCTAAACTCAGCCTGCAACATCCATCTGCTTGCATCATACCCGCGCGGCCTGTGTGACACATTTGTATGCTATTTGTTTCTACCATCTTGCGGATTAGTCACGGCCGAAGTCAAAACGTGGTCAATGTTTTTTTAACGCATTTTGCGCAGCCTGTTCTTCTTGTTTTTTGGTAAGGTTTCCATCAGGTGCCTTTTCTTTTGGTAAGGTTATTAATTTCCTTCTTTTTTATCTCTAAATCCTCAGTTTTTTAGAAAAAACGGCCCGAGTTTTCTTTGTTTTTTAAAAATATTTCCTTTTAAAACAAAAAAACCCAAAATCCTTTTTGGTATGCATTTTAAATAAACAAATCTTTCTTTATTTAAAATAATTTCTAAAACGCATTCAATTTTTTTAAAAAAAATCTTCATCTAAAAATCTTCTTTTAAACGCATTCTTTCTAAAACTTGTAAGTTTTAGAAAATATTAAAAAAAAACAAGTGCTTTTTTCAGTAATTTTTTTTAATTAAAGCCTCTTTCGAAATTCCTTAGATTTAATTAAATTAGATCTAATTTTATTTCATTAACATTATTTAAACACTGTCTATTTTTTTTCAAAAACTCCATAGCTCCAAAATAGTAAAATTGGGTGTTTCCAAACGCTAAATTTAGGCGTTATTGGCATTTTTTTCTCTCTAATCATGCGCTCAAGTGTGCAGTGACACTTCGTGCACCTCCTTGCCTTCCAAGCTCCTTTCCGGTGTTTTGAAGACTATCTGAACTCCTTGAGTTCCCAAACCTTGTATTTGACCCTTATTATTGCTTGCGACTAGTGAGCGCATCTGCCACAGTCTGCAGCAAGGGGGTTTCCATTTGTGATGTGAGATGCTTTTTCTCACCACCAGGGTTGGCTTTCACCTCCTTTCTATTTTTTACTTGTGCTTGTTTACGGTGTTCCTTTTTTGTTGCACTCCACGAAACACTGTTGTGGTCTCCTCTCTTGCACGTTATTACGCTAATTGCAAGATGAGTTACCAAGTGTTTCAAACTACACGCACGGACCCGATTGTAATCAACGCACTAAACTATAAAGTGCCAAAAGCAGGGGGGTTGTTATTGTCTTGGGTGGTTGTGTTTCTTTTCTGCATTTCTTTCTCTCTCTCTCACTATGGATGCACTTTCAATTCCTTTGCTTACGCCGTTCAGATTTTTCGAATGGAGATCGAAAATAATAATGAAACTAAGGGGTAAAGGTTATTTTGCATCACCATGGGAACTGAGACTGAACCAGATGACGAACCTGAAAAATCTAAGTGGTTAAACCATAGTGATGAAGCTTTAGGTATTCTTTGCATGTCTGTTTCTCCTGACTTGCTCTTCCACATTGAGGCATCTGAAACACCTAAATCTGTGTGGAAAACACTGGATGCAATGTTTGGACAACTAGATGACATGAGAGTGCATGAGTTGGAAAACAAACTACTAGGGTTAAATCCTAGTGACTTTGAAAACCTACAAGCTTTCTTCTTGAAAATTTGTCCACATTAGATTATTGTTAAAAGGATGTCATGTAGAAAAGAAATATTCTCAACTGATCTTGTCAATTCTCTCTAAGCTAGGTCTCGAATATTTTGTCTTCATGTCAACTTTCTACGCTACAAAAGCTGCTTTGGGTGATACTTGGACAATGCCCTCCTTTGACTATTTTTCGTCCCAACTCATTCGAGAATAGGACAAACTCATTCAAATGGGGTCTCTCAAGTCCAAGTCACATGCCCTTGTAGCAAGTACTAGCAAGGGAAAGAATACTGAAAAGAAGAAAGAAACAAAGGATCAACCTAAGAAAGAAACCAAGATCAAACCTAAAAATGACACAAACACTTCGACTTCTGAGCCTAAGGCAAAAAAGCAAGTATTTGTGTTCCTATTGCAAGAAGTCTGGTCATGACGAGCAACACTATTTTAAGAAATAGATTGATCACTTATCTCATTTACTTCAGAAGAATAAAATAAGTGTTCCTGAATCCATAAAACAAAGTGCTCCGAAGGCCGAGTCTTCTACTGCAAAAGGTGCTAAAAATGATAAGAAGAAAGGAAAGGCCCTTGTAGCCAAAGTTTCTCCTTCATCGACATGGATCATAGATTCCGGTGCCTCACACCACATGGGTTCTTTGCATGTTGAGTTTTCCAACATCAAATCTTGTGGAATGTCCCAAATCATGATGGGTAACGACACGACATTGTGTTGATTTCCGGTAGTGGATCGGTAGAGATGGATGGGAGAACATTTAACCAAGTGTTGAGTGTTCCTGATTCTCTCTACCAATCTCCTATAATTTTACCAAATTACTCACCTTGGTGAAGGAATACGAGTGGAATTTGGTCCTAACTCAGTGATTATTCGTGAGCTTAACAATGATACTACAGTGGCTGAGGGAAAGGCAGATCACCATTCACGGTTGTACACCTTCTCCCACTTTACTTCTGATTCTACGCCCACTTCATTTCTCACTCATGTAAATGAGGTTAGTAAGCTATGGTATAAGCATTTTGGACAGTCTAAATTATCTCTACCTTGAACAATTGAGTCAAAACGAAATGGTCAACGATTTTCCTTGCATCAAGTTTTCTAAAGGTCTTTATGAGGGTTGTACCCTTGGAAAGCATCCTAAAAAGAAATTTGACAAATGAAAATCCTGGAGATTCACTCGTCTTTTAGATATTTTTCATGGGGATGTTTTTGGTCCATTTCCTTCTCCTTCGTTTACTAGAGCTCTTTATGTGCTAACCTTCATTGATGACTATTCACGATATACTTGGGTATATTTTCTTAAGCTTAAGTCTGAAGTCTTTGAACATTTTTCAGGACTTTAAGGATCTTGCTGAGAAATAGGCGGAACAGTCTATCAAGGTTCTTCGAACTGACAATGGAGGTGAATATGTAAACAATAGGTTCATGGATTTATATACTTCTGAAGGGATCTCTTTGCAACATACAGTTGCTTATAGCCCTTCGTAGAATGGAGTCACAGAAAGAAAGAACTCGTACTCTGAAGGAGATGGCCACTTGTATGATTCACTCGAAGTCTCTTCCTCCGCAGTATTGGGCCGAAGCAGTGAATTGTGCAAATTACATTCAGAACCGTGTTCCACACAAGGCAGTAAGAGGGATGACACCCTTTGAAGCCTGGTTTGGATGCAAGCCTGATGTTGAGCACTTTCGAGTCTTCGGATCCAAGGCTATGGCTCAGATTCCCAAGAAGAAACGCAAGGCTTTGGAACCACAATCCAAACCTTGTATCTTTGTAGGGTATCCTGATGGCGTGAAGGGATATCGATTGATGAATCCTACTTCTCATGAGCTATATATTGAGAGAAGTGTTAAGTTCGATGAGTCTTCTTTGACTTCTACTTCTCCACCTATTGAGGTTCTTTAGCTCACTGATTCGGATTCTGACTCATCAGATGATGATACTGTTGAGCGTGCTCCTCTTCCAAATCCTCTAACCATCAGACCTTTGAGTCTTCTGATTCTGATAGTAGTGATGATGAGGACTATGTCCCTTCTCACTCAAGTGAAGAATCTTCTGACTCTGAGCCTGATCCTCCTGGTCCCCTTTGGGCCAGGAAAACTTTGCAAAGTGGTGGAGATTTAGTTGGAGATACTTCGGATATGAGACGTACTCACTCAGATTTCATTGGACCCCACTCTTTCTTCACCTCTGCTTTTGATCCACAGTCTTTCTGGGAGGCTTCTGGTATTCCTGAGTGGGATTATTGCCATGGATGAGGAGTATTCCTCTCTCATGAAGAATGATACTTGGGATCTCACCACTCTTCCGAAAGGAAGAAAAATCATTCAATGTAAGTGGGTGTTCTGAAAAAAGTATGGAGTAGATGGAGACGTCGAAAAATTTAAAGTCGTGATTAGTGGCTAAGGGTTTCTCCCAGATAGCTGGGGTTGATTATACAGAAACCTTTGCTCCGGTTACGAAGATGACTTCTATTCGACTGACCCTAGCCATTTTCGTAGCGAACAGATGGAAAGTCCATCAAATGGACGTTAAGAGTGCCTTCCTTCATGGTGACCTAGAGGAAGAGATCTATATGGAACAACCTCTGGGTTATGTCCAAGATTCCTCCCTCATTTGTAAGTTAAAGAAGTCTCTTTATGGCCTTAAACAAGCCCCTCGGGCTTGGTATGCCAAGATGGACTCCTTACTTACATCAGGGTTTACTAGGTGTCACTCTAATCCAAATGTTTATATTCTATGGCAAGATGACTCCATACTCATTCTTGTTCTATATGTTGATGACTTGTTGATCACAGGCAACTCTTCCTCTATTATTGATTCTGTGAAGATTGCCTTAGCCAACAAGTTTTCCATGACTGACTTAGGTCTGCTTCATTACTTCCTTGGGATCCAGATTTCACAATCTGACTCGGGAATCTTGATTTCACAACCTAAGTATGCTCTTGATTTGCTAGCTCGGTTTCAGATGTCTGATTGCAAGTCTTCTCCTACTCCTTTTCTTTCTGGGGTTAAGTTGGTTTCAGATTTCTCTACTCCCTTGGTTGATGGTACTCTTTATCGAATAGTTGGTGGGGAGCTTGATTTACTTGACTCACACTCGACCAGGATTTATCATATGCTCTTGGGATCATGTCCAGATTCATGCAGGAGCCACATGAGCTGCATTGGAAAGCAGCTAAATGGATACTTCATTATGTTCGTGGCACTTATGCTAATGGCATTCACTATCATGGAGGGGTTGATATTGACTTGATTGGATTCACATATTCTGATTGGGCTGGTGACTTAGATCATTGGAAATCTACTTCTGGCTACAGTTTTTCTCTTGGTTTGGGTCCTATTAGTTGGTCTAGCAAGAAGTAGAATGCAATTGCGATATCATCTATAGAGGCAGAATACAGAGGAGCAGTTAATGCTGCCATAGAAGCTATTTGGCTACAGGGTATTCTGACAGAGTTTGGCATCCACTTTCGATGGCGTACCATTATCTACTATGATAACATGAGCACAATCTCTATTTACAGAAATCTAGTTCAGCATCATCAGACGAATCACATTGAGATCCATATGCCCTTCATACGGTAGCTTATTCATGATGGTATCATTAACATTTCAGTACATTCAGACATCTGATCAAATTGTAGATTTATTCACCAAGCCCTTTGAAGTGAGATGAAGTTTCTTCACTTACGGTCTCTTCTTGGGGTGAGGTCTTCTATAGCTACCCATCTTCTTAGGGATATGTAGTCCTTCTTTTCTTCTTCTTCTTCTTGGAAGATTTTGTTTGTATATGTGCACCTTATCAGGCCTTTAGTTTTCGGGCCCCATTGGCACATATTTCTTAGTTGTTTAGGAGTGTCTTCCTCTTCTTTCTGACTCATCACAGCCACTACCCCAGCTTTGATGAAGGGGGGTGTTAGTGTGAGTTATCCTATGTGTCCTCCTCTCATGTTGGATGGTCATCTCACATGGGTTAGGTTTAGGGTTAGGTTTAGGGTTTCATGTGTGTCATGCACTAGGGTTACTTAGAACCCTATATGTACCCCTTTTCTATTCATTTATGAGCATGCCAAGACACTCCGATGTCTTTCCTCTATGCAAGCTTTATTTTTTGTTGAGCAAGTTCTTCCATTACTGATCAATTTTTCCTTGCTATCACTGGAGCTATCATGATTCGATTCGAGCACAACTACTTTGTGGTGCCTCGTTTCCGATTCGATTCTCACAAACTCTTTTCAATATATGGCTTGCATCCAGGGTTTCTTATTTGGGGCCTTCACCCTTGCCCAGAAGTCTGGAAAATTAATTTGTCTGAGATTAGTGTCTCCTATACTTCCCAAGTTGGAAGACAAGCAAGAGTGAGGAGCAACCATAAAGAATGAATATTTCATCTTTTCCTTGCCCTTAGATGTAGAAGTAGAGATCAAGTTTTGAATTTCAGAACCTGATGGTCTTCTGGTTCCCGAAATGCCAAAGTTGAGAAGTCCGAAAGCCTGAATTGGAGAATTCTGAAGTTCCGAATTGGAGAAGTCCAAAGTTCCAAAAAGCTTCAACCTCAAAAACCCTAAAAAGTATAGTTTTGAAAACCTGAAGTGAAAATCTCCAAAGTTTCAAAAAATAGAGTTATGAAATGGAGACTTCCGAAAACCAAAAAGGAGAAGTCCAAAAATATGAACGACATAATTCCCAAAAAACAAAAAGCGTCAAACAAACAAATCTTTGAATTCTGAAAAGAAGGTTCTCTAAAAACGCCAATCTCCAAACTCTGAAAAATGAGAAGTGCTGAGAGGTGAATTTGAATACTCGAGAGGATCTTTGAAGACTCTGATGGCAGCTGTACTAAGTACTTATAGAAACTCGAATTGTGGAAACATGGTTAGCAATGAGATTGTCATTTTCCAAGGCATACAGAGGAGGAACAAAAAAAATGAAACAAAAGATCTTAAACCAAAAAGAAAATAACCAAAATAAAATACCTCGAAAATGACATCAAAAAGTACAAGATATAGTAAAAACCCAGGTCGTCAGAGCAAAATGTCAGATGAAAATGACAGATAAAAAACTGAGTTTAAATAGAAAAAAACTGACATTAATGGCCAAATTTCGATCCGTACGGAAGTAGGTAAGAATTAAATGTGCAGAGAGCTCCAAAATTCTGAAACCTGAAAGTCTGAAATTCTGAAATCTCATAATTTCTAGGTTTCAGACTTCACAGATTAAGAGATGAAAATAGTGAAATAGTGATGGGAGAGTTCCGAAACTTGAAAGCCCGAAAGTCTAAAATTTCAGACTTTCAGACTTTCAAACTTTGGAAGTTTGAAAGTGAAAAACCTCAAAATGGTTGGGAGAGTTTTGAAACCTGAAAGCCTGAAAGTTTGAAATTTTAGACTTTCGGGGTTTCAAACTTTGGAACTTTGAAAGGAATTTTCCAAAAACTGTGACTTAGAACTCTGTAACCCGAAATCTCGAAAGTTCTAAATTTTGGACTTTCGGGGTTTCGTACTTCAGAACTCCGAGTTTAAAAATTGAAAATTTCCAAAGAAAAATCCGAACTCTGAAAACTCGAAAGGCTGAAATTTCAAACTTTTGGGGTTTCAAACTTTGAAACTTGGAAATCATAATTTCAATTCCATGTCATTTAAAATTCGAAAGGGAAAATCCCTGAAGTCCGAAGTCCGAATTTTTTTCAGATTTTCGAGACTTTGGAGAATTTTCAATTTTGTAGAAAAATTCTATGTGAAGGATTTCAAACAATTTATCTGATCGATTTCAACATTTGTTTCTCAAGGTAGAATAAAATGGTAACATGTAGAATCATGCCTTAGGTGGCTCTTGTGCAAGATGTACTGAATAATGTGCAATAACTAGATGTAGCAATGTAAGAAGATGTATGGATGGAAAAATGGACTTCCCCTCATATGAAGTCTATGTAAAATAATGCAGTCCCTTATCCCTTGAGTGAGTGCTAGATGGATGCTTTGATGCTCTTGAAATGCCTTTGGATGCAACCTTAGGTGATAGTAATAGATGCTTAGAGATTGGTCCTTTATTATGATCATATAGCTTTGTATTTATATGATTCCCTTGTTTAAATTTCGTAATTGACAAGGAAAAGGCCTACCCATAAGATAACAAGATGCCCAAAAGAGACGAGTAAGATACAAAGAGGTTGGGGCACCCAGAGGGGATGAGGACACCTAGGTGCTAGCATCCAGAGCCAAGAAAGATAAAGCAATAAAATTCAAACTGGGCAGTGAGGCATACAAGACCATAGTTAAAGAAAGAAAGAAAGCAAAGAGGCCAAAGATAGATGCCAATTTCTAGTTTTCTCGCTTAGGAATCATATGAATAGTGGTATGTGATTATGACCTAGAAATGTACCCAAGTACATGATTTAGTGTCTAGCATAGCTACCGCTAACATATGGGATGTCCACCAAATGGATGTTAAAAGTGCCTTCCTTAATGGTGACCTAGAGGAAGAAATCTACATGGAACAACCACCAGTTTATGTCTAAGATTCCTCCCTTGTTTGAAAACTTAAGAAGTATATCTACGGCCTCAAACAAACCCCTCTAGATTGGTATGCCAAGATGGAATCCTTTTTTCTTACTTTCAAGTTCACTAGGTTTCACTCTGACCCAAATATTTACATTTTGTAGCAAGATGAGTCCATGTTTATCTTAATTTTGTGCATCAATTACTTTTTGATTATAAGTAGCTCTTCTTCCATTGCTGATTATTTTAAGTTTTTCTTATCCAACAAGCTCTCCATTGAATGACTTGGGTTTGCTTCATTATTTCCTTGGGATTAAGATAAATCATTTTGACTTGAGGATCATCATTACTCAACCTAGGTATGCCCTTTATTTGCTTGCTAGGTTTAAAATGACATATTTTAAGCCATATCCCACTCCCTTCCTCTATAGAGTCAATTAAGTAGTTGATTTCTCCACTCCCTTAGTCAATGGTACCCTTTATCACTAACTGGTTGGGAACTTAATCTACCTAACTCATACTAGATCGAATCTTTCATTTGTTATTAACATCATGTCTATTTTCATGCAAGAGCCCCATGAGCCGCATTGGAAAGTAGTAAAGCAGATCCTTCACTATGTTAGAGGCACCTACACTGATTGCATTTATTACTTGGGAGGGACACATATTGATTTAATTGGATACGCATATTCATATTGGGTTGTTGATATCGATCATAGAAAATCTATCTCTATATACAACTTCTCTCTTGGTTCGCATCCTGTTAATTAGTCAAGCAAGAAGTAGAACATGATTTCCATATCTTCTACAGAGGTAGATTAAAAGGGAGTAGTCAATGCTTCCATATAAGCTATTTGATTACAAGGGATTTAGATAGAGTTCAATATTCAGTTCAGACAACCTACCTGTAGACACCAAATTCGTGTCTCACGACCCCTTGTGACCCGCATCCCATTTCGCAACCTACCCTCATACCTAACTTACACAATTATTTATTAATTACCTTGTAATTGATAAATCCACATCACCTTACCACCCGCCACCTCACTTTGCCACCTCATCATGACCTAGCCCTAACCCTAAACTAACCTAATTAAGACCCATGACTTGTCTAGACTCACATCCATAACTAATGCCTCCTTACTCGCACCAAAAGCCGACCTGCTAGCCACTTGACCAAGCCCGCAACTGACTCTCGGGAGAAAAAGCAAGGGAAGTGTGGGCTATTTTAGTAAAAATAGCCTACTTTTCCTTACCGACGCCGGTTCCTACTTGACCGCCGGCTGTTACGCAACCGCCATCGGTTCCCTGTAAATGGGCTCCCCAAACCAAAAACAACGGATCGGAATTTCATTTGGAGATCAGTCAAAGGATTTCTGGATCAACAGAGAGCATTGCGAGCGAGGAACAGAGTCCAGATCTTCACTTGACAGAACAGAGACGAGTAAAGAAACCAGAAGTGTTTACAACCAAGGAGATCAACTTGCCTCTCGGTCAAAACCAGTAAGTCAGATCTTACATGTCCTTTTGTTATAAACATTTCTTATGCTTCTTGAATCTCAGTCCTCCTAAATCCGTTTCTGAATCACTCCACTACCAACGTGCCATTGCATCTAACCGTCATTCTTTCTGTTCTAATCATCCCATTTCCTAATACATCCAAAAAACCAGCCATTACAAACACCATAGCTACCAAGAGATCCTAGAACCCACCGTATCGGTTATCAGTAACTGGCAATCGGTCACCAATAACCGCCATCGGTTCCTCTGATCAAAGCCAGAAAAACCAGCCTTTCCCCCTACCCAGTTTAACAAAATAATTTATTGACTATGTTTGAATACTTTTGTGTTTAATTACATATTAGAAGGGGAAACTGACCACCTATTTACATTTTGGAGGAAGATGATCCCATGTTTATCTTAATTTTGTGCATCAATATACTTTTTGATTATAAGTAGCTCTTCTCCATTGCTGATAGTTTAAGATTTTTTCCTTAATCCCACCATCTCTCCATTGAATGCTTGGGTTTGCTTCCATTATTTCCATTGGATTAAGATAAATCATTTTGACTTGAGATCCTCATTACTCAACCTAGGTATGCCCTTATTTGCTTCTAGGTTTAAAATGACATATTTTAAGCCATTCCCACTCCCTTCTCTATAGAGTTCAATTAAGTATTTTGATTTCTCCACTCCCTAGTCATGGTACCCTTTATCAGCTAACTGGTTGGGAATCTTAATTCTACCTAACTCAACTAGATCGATCTTTCTTTGTTATTAACATCATGTCTATTTTTCATGCAAGAGCCCATGAGCCGCATTGGAAGTGTAAAGCGATCCTCTTCCTATGTTAGAGGCAACCTACACTGATTGCATTTATTACGTGGGAGGGACATATTGATTTATATTGGATCACGCATAATCATATTGGGTTGTTGATAAAGCGATCATAGAAAAAATCTATCTCTATATAACAAACTCTCTCTCTCTTGGTCGCATCCTGTTAATAGTCCAGCAAGAAGTAGAACATGATTTCCATATCTTCTACGAGGTAGATTAAAAGGGAGTAGTCACTGCTTCCATATAGCTATTTTGATTACAAGGGATTTAATAGAGTTTCAATCTTCAGTCAGACAACCTACCTGTAGACCACCACATTCGTGTCTACGACCCCTTGTGACCCGCATCCCATTTCGCAACCTACCTATTACCTCACTTTACACCAATTATTTTAATTACCTTGTAATGATATCCAACATCACCAATTACCCGCCACCTCACTTTGCCACCCCTCATCATGACCTAAGCCTACCCCTAAACTAACCTATTAAGACCCATGACTTGGTCCTAAGACTCAACATCCATAACTATCCAGTCCTTACTCGCAGCACCAAAAGAAGCAGACCTTCTAGCCACTTTGACCAAGCCCCGCAACTGATCTCTTCGGGAGAACAGCAGGAAGGTGGGCTATGTTAGTAAAAATAGCCTACTTTTTCCTTACCGTGCCGGTTCCTCCTACTTGACCGCCGTCTGTACACTTCCGCAACCGCCATCGGTTTCCCTGTAACTGGGCTCCCCAAACCAAAACAACGGACGGAATTTCTTTTGGAATCAGTCAAAATGATTTCTGGATCAACCGATAGCATTGCGGCGAGGACAGAGTCCAGATCTTCACCGTTTGACAGAACAGTGACGATTAAGAACCAGGAAGTGGGTTTTACAACCAAGGAGATCAAACGTGCCTCTCGGTCAAAACCAAATCTAGATCCTTACATACATGTCCTTTTGTTATACATTTCTTATGCTTCTTGATCTCAGTCCTCCTAATATCCGTTCTGAATCCACTACCAACGTGAGCCATTGATCTAACAAACCGTCATTCTTATCTGTTCTAAATCATATTCCCTTTCCTAATCCCTCCAAAAAACCCACCATTCACAACACCATAGCTACCAAGAAGATCCAGAAACCCACCGGTATCGGTTATCATAACTGGCATCGGTCACCAATAACCAGCCAGCGTTCCTCTGATCAAAGCCAGAAAACACCTTTCCCTTCCCCCTACCACCCATTTTACAAATAATTTAATTGATCTTTTGCAGTCTTTGTTTAATTCATATTAGGCAGGGGAACGACCACCTTCGAAGGAATTTTTATATTTCCTATTTCACTGGGCCCAAGTCGTTTCCTCCTCATTTATTTGTTTATAAAAATCTTGTGGTCTTGTGTTCTTTTTGCAGGTGTCCTTCCAAGACCAAACGGAGTTCTCCTCCGCAAGTCAGCCTGATCTTTCTCTACGGAACGCGCACACCATCTCGACATTCACAGGTATTCCTCCTAACCCTACCCTCATCTGTTTCTAAAAGGAATGAAAGGATCTGAGCAAATCTTCCAGAAGTCCGAAACTTTCCGAGCGAAACCATTTTGGCAACGCCCGTGGCCCAGTTTGGTTTCTTTCTCTTTTGCTATTTTCATTTTAGGAAGCATATTTGCATTGCTGTTTTTGTATATTATTTAGTAAACGAATTTGTCTTGCTTTCCTGGTTTCGCATTAGTGAAAATTCATCTTCTCTTGCTTCCTCGACATATAATTTTCGATTGGTTTTAAAACACGTGCATTGCATTCCTGCTTTTGTTCTCCAATTCTAGTGAACCTAGATTAGTAATAGGTCGTAATACACGTGGGGGTGAATCCACGGTATTGACAGTAAATTAACCTTAGTTTCACTGCACAACACATACCGAATCACTTCAACAATTAACACAAGCTCATAGCTCAAACACACAGCCCCCCCGTTTCCGCGGTATTCCTCCGCCCATTTGAGGTAACCTATCAGCCAAAACAAACTTGACATTTCCCTCCTCCCCCTAGGTCCTTGTTGTTGAGGATTATTACATCATCTTACGTCGAAAAGGCATAAGCCCACATAACTAAAATTAAACCCTATGGTTAGTCTCTAGATTTGCGTGTGCCTCTTGCTTGTTTCCCAAATTCTATTTTTCTCTGTCATAAACTTTTGTCTTCTGTGATCAATAGTGATAAATATACTCAACTGTTTCTAACAAACTCAAATTAGCAGCCTTTTATCTCTTCTTATATCCTAGCTTTTGCCCCCGAAATCGTTTAAGGGACCGACGTCATTTTCTCTGTTACCGACACCGGTTTACAAACCGTATCGTAACTGTCTTTATCAGCCCCTGACAACCATAAACTTGCCAAATTCTCATTCTGAGGTTGTTTTGTTCTTGATTAGATAGAACTTTCCTGTGTGTTCCCTGGTCTATTGTTGTCATCACTCACGCGGAAACAAAGCGCCGCCATGGTTATTCACATGCCTTCTCTGTGTCTTTTGCCTGACTCCCCCCTTCAACATTCTATATGGAACCCTAAGGACAACCAGTGAGATCCCAAATTCCCTGTAGGAGACAAGGATTTTGCCAAATTTCTGGATGGCTAATCCCAACAATCGCTGTGCAATACTATTTGTCTCATACCCCTGACCGTACGCCTGATGGTCCACTCC